>NC_051165.1:311988324-313273082 GCF_013339725.1 Rhipicephalus microplus | reverse complement strand
GCGTAGGACGGATTTGGGCTTGCAGGTGCGATCGAAGCAGAATCGAACGTCTAAGAGGTGCTGCGAGCAAGATTATATTTACCACCCGTTTTCTCCGTTTTCAAGCCCTGATATTGCAAGAAAACCGTCTAGAATGGCCAGGAGTCATGCCTTAGTCAAAGAAGCGGGCTTCTGGTTTTACTTTGACTGATTATTCTATAACTTGTTGGAAATAGAATGCAGCGTCGTATTGCTGTTTTTCTGCGCATATTTGTGTTCACGGTTTCACAGGCAAAACAGGGTAGTGCATAACTTTGTAAAGCATGATCATTAATAATAATAATAATAATAATAATAATAATAATAATAATAATAATAATAATAATAATAATAATAATAATAATAATAATAATAATAATAATAATAATAATAATAATAATAATAATAATAACTGTTGTGGCTTTTATGGCCAAGAACCCGGGTATGATTTCGCACTAGAATTGATGTGACGTGCATTTCTTCTGAAAAAACTTTAACCTGGCTGGCTGATAAGATTATCAGAACAGAATCGAACAGTGCTAGTGCTTTATGCATCACGTAGGGAGGTTGGCAGATACGTCTCTTCTTAACAACCACTGCTAACGTCAGTGTGGTGTATAGACTTAGACTGTATTACTCTCGAGCCGGCGTTTAGAGCGAGCATACATAATTTGACCTCCATGACACCTGCGTGTGCAACGAGCATAAACATGGTCTGCGAGTTTGGTGATTTCGCGGCTGACGTGGAGGAACACGGTCGGCAAGCATGCGGCAAAAACTAATTTACTACGTCCACAAAAACGAAATCTGCTCAGGGCATATTTCTGCAGGGTGGAACCCTTCCAACAGTTACCTTCTTTCACTGCTCTGTGGAGACGTCGAAGTGACTGTAACAGCTCTTCATTGTAAAACGCTTTCCTATCTCACGTGTGTGTTGAGAAATCACTATATGAGGTACATTTTTTTTTTACAATTGCGAGATAAATGGTTGGGAAGCGAGCCTATGAACGAGTGTGCTGCATGACTACTCTGACATCGGCCTTCTTTTTACTTTTTTTTTTCATCAAGTGTGTAGCACCGGCCACATATGTTCTCTTGGATAATAGTTTTCTTTTTCGCCAGTGTAATAGTACTAACATGTGAATGATAACTGGTGCAAAATAATTTATCATACTATACATAACATCACAGATTCTTCCTACGTTTTCGCTTTCTCTCTCTCTCTTTCTCTTTTTGCAACATTTCTTTTCTATCATCTTTTATTCCCCTCGACCCTTTCCCCAGCACAGGGTAGCCAGCCGGTCTAAGGACTGGCTAACCTTCCAGTCCTTACGTTTAATTCCCCCCCCCCCTCCTCCTCCTCGCTTTTGTTGCCTTCGCTATTAACTTTGCGACAAAACGTTATATGCCGCATGAATTTTAACGCATATTTCCCCCCACTATACTTCCTTTACACTGTGCGACAGTTGATGCATATAGCAAGACATAAAATCGTTGCCTACACTCAAGTATACATGTCTGCATAGCGTACAATATAATCATTTAATAATCTTTTTTTTTTGCTTTGATTGTCCTCGCACGAAATGAACGCGCTTGTTTCGACAATTCTCCGGCGTTCAAAATCATCAGTCTGAGGATGTCCAATCGACTAGCACAATTTGGACCTTTGTGCTAATACAAGCGCTCTTTTGTTTTGTAGTTTATCAAATTCTGGGGTCTCACTAGCCAGATCAATCATATGTGACTACGAGGCACACCGCAGTGCAGGAGTGCGGAAACCTCGATAATTCACAGCACTTCGCGTTCACGGAAATGCAACTGCCGTGGCCGGGGTCAAATCCGTGTGTATAATGTATAGTATGCAGAGTTTTACGTCGCAAAACTACGGTGCGATTATGAGAGACGCCGTAGTGAAGAGCTCCGGAAATTTCGATTAACTGGCGTTATTCTAACGTTCCCTGCCATCGCACAGCACACGGGCATCTATAGCGTATCGCCTCAATTGAAATGTGACCACCTCGGCTGGGATCGAACCCGCGACCTTTGAGTCAGCAGCCGAGCACCCTATAGCCACTGATCCATCGAGACGGGTGAATGCGTTTGTTTCGAGTAAGCTGCCGAAAACCATACCCATTGTACAGTCGCGGCATTTCTTCTCTAAACATAGGGGGGAGGGGGGAGATGAACAATAACAGAGAAGGCAGCGAGGTTAACCAGGCACATGCCCGGTTTGCTACCCTACGCTGGGGAATGGGAAGGGGACATAAAGATGAGAGAGAGGGGAAAGAGAATAGAAAGAGAGAGAGAAAAAAAAGATTGTCAGTCTATCGGCTGGCGCGTATCCAGCGGTGGCACTACACAAAAGTTAAAGGTTGTCACGTAGGCCTGTAGTCCTCAAAAAGCACAAGACAGCTTTGACTACTTTCTGAGCCGACGAAAGGCAAGGACGGTGTTCCAGTAGCATCTGCATAGAGAGTGGCCGATCGTCCAATTGTCGCAATGCGTCCGAAAGCTTCTGTCTAAACATCGGCGTCACAAAAGAACCCAATAAAGACAAATTGAAGAAATGCCTTCGTGCTTTTACGAGGGAGGCGTCACAATGGTAGGGCGTCGCTTCGAAAGTGATATGTGGCTGATTGAACGCATAATAAATATCTACATTATCTAATTATCTACCAACAATTAACGTACTCGGAACTGCGTGAGCACGCTAGCCGCAGTATTATGCACCATAAAGAGATGTGGTCGCAACGGGATTAAAGTTGATTTTCGTCGATCACTAGTTTAAGAATATTTCTCAATCATTCGTTCCACGATGGTTATGCTGCTATAGCAATCCCGACGCGAATTACAAAACTTCAAACGGTGACGAAAAATTGAAGTAAACTGGGCCGGGTCGTATAACACACCACATGTATTCGCAAGCCCTTGAGCCCACGTACCACTAGCTCGCAGTATGAGTTATTACTGGTTTCGAAATGTTAAGAAGGCAAATTCGAATCTAGTCACGCTACTTCTGCAAGTATAATGCGGCAAGTGTGCAACTCGTCACGAGCGCTGAAGCTTGCCGTACTTGAGCAATCCAACGGTAAAGTTACGTTTTAACTGATTGGGGAATTTCTATCTCGTAGACTTTCTGCTATTTATGCACCAGCGTGCCTGACCAGCGTCACAATGCAAATAAGAAAACACTACAGCTGCTCAAGCATGTCCGATTTCGGGCGAAAACATCGCTCCCCAAAACACTGCAATAACGGACGTCGGGGCGAACGGAGGGTAAGCTTGTGAAGTGCTCGACAGGCTCAAATGCATCGAAATGCGAAAGAAATCAAGAACGCTGGGCGAAAATCTTGCGCAAAGAAAAATTATTAAAATAGAGATATAGCACATTATGATCGGGCTGAGAGATTTCAGCCCCGAAGTTACTACCGAAGTGGTTTGTGAGGCTTCGATTTCAATATTTCGACATGCCGCTGCATGCAGGAACGGGCACTGGTGGCCGACGTGCGCAGGTTGGAACAAAGAAACAAAAGTTCATTGATGGCTATAGCAAGAGCTGGCTTCATTTTCCCACTTTTTTTCAAGAATGTCTTTACTTTGGTTTCATGGCAGTTCACTAATCTTGTACGCGTGTTCGTTTCGTTCTTTATCTGCACTATGCTGATGCACCAGAAGCAAACGAAAAGCCTGAAAAACTGAACACCCGTAAGCGCTAACTTGCAACTGTTTGTTGCTGAACCTTTTCGTTTTATACTGGTGCACGTATTAGTATAGCGCAGCAAAATAAATTATACCACACCAATATGCTCCGTCGAAGCTTCATTGTTCGTTCTAACGTTTTTTTTTTTGTTTTTTTTCGTTTTGTACGGCTTTCTGAATGTCAGACGCATTGTGAGACCACTACCCAAGCACTAAGCAGCTCTGATGGCTTGCAATTTCGACGCATTTTCTGTGGTTTCAGTTTTTCCAAGCCATCCAAGGTATTGAGAAAGCGCGCGGTTATGTACGTAGGCGTCGGACTTCGGCACACGGTACGCGACCCAACGCTTATAACTCCTACAAGTGCGCCCCGGCCGAGTTAAGGCGGTTCGCGAATGCGTGCCTCGGGCACGCGCTTTTGGGCTGTGCGGGCTTATCCACCTCGACTGCCTACGGAGGCTTAAGCGAGTACGGTTTTGCAATAGACTACTCAGGCCGTTCTCGCGTGCTTGTGGGTAATGTCCCTTCCCGTGCTATTGCCCCAAACACTGACCTTTTTGGGAATATAAGGAGGCTTAATCACGTCACGTCGCCTTAGGATTTGCGTTATACCACGAGCTTTCGAATGCTAGTAAACTTGCTGAAGTGCAGATGTACAGGTGAGATGTTTCAACAGGAGCACTCGTATGTAAGACTCACTTGCCAAAGCCAACTACGTGCTATACAGTATAATAGCTATAGCTCATGTCTTGAGACGTCCTTGTGAAACAGAAAAGAGGTACGAAGAAATCTTCGTACGACGCAGATCTTCGTTTATATGTTAACAAAAAAAAAAACGCCAGGCTTGGTGAATTGGTTCGCTAATAATTATACAATGTCCAATCAGCCGAGAGGCTTAGCTTCCGGATCTAGAAGTGGCCTGCTGCGTATTGAGGCCCGTTCTGGAGGACCTCAATAAGGTGTGTTGTGCCATACCGTAATCAATTGTGCGGAAGTCCACAAAGTATAGTGGAGTTCACGAAATGTAAACATGGTGTACTCCTTTGTATCTCTGAGCTACAAGAGAAATTTATGTAAGTGTTCTTTTTAGAAAACAAGCTCTTCAGGTGTCGCACAAAAAGTTAGAGTGTCATCTTTGACTCTGAGGTTCGAATCGAATCTTTGACTCTGAGGTTATTGGAAACGGGTTCGTGTCCCAGCGCGGCCTTATTACATAAATTTTATCCTGGAACACACCCTAATAGCACTTACAGGCTCTGAAACGAAGTTTATAGCCTAGACAACATTATCTTGGGTTGCCCCTCGTTACGGGGCACAGAGCCAATTAACAAACACAAGTGGCTATCGGCCATGAAGAGCCCCGATGTCGTGACTCATTTGGGCTTTCCAGTGGGCCCGCTACGCGGCAGGCAGTTAGGTTTTGCCTGACTGTGTCATTGGCGTGTTCCTCAGCATTATCGATAACGTAAATACAAATAACTTTATTGATTGGTCCTGCAAGTTTGTGCGACGGGTAAAAGGTTCCGAGTAGGTGGCCGCCAAGAGTTCGTGGCTCTTATAGCAGCTTTCTCGGTCCGCTGGACTGCCCAAAATTGATCGTCAAGGGCAGAGCTGTGAAGCACCGTTTCCCAGCGTGGGCGACGAGGGTGGCTACAGGCTGTGTTCTCAGTATTGATCGTTGTCCTTCAACATTCCCATGGTATGGGATCCAGAGTAGCTCTAGAATCACAGTTCTTCCACTTATCAATCTTTCATATATCTGGGAAGATGAGGTGAGTTTTGCCTCTATCCATGATGCCTTCACCATATATATATATATATATATATATATATATATATATATATATATATATATATATATATATATATATATATATATATATATATATATATATATATATATATATATATATATATATATATATAATCTCATTTTCTTATCTCCATTCTCACATAGTTTTTGAGCCATTATAATCTCACGAAAACTGTAACATTCAGAGAGATTGCTCAGTTCTAACGTTGCTAACGCAGCGGCCTCCCTCAATGTAATGCAAGACAGAATGTTTCGGAAAACAGGTTTGGCCCGTAAAGCTAAGCTCAATCGAACTTGCCCAAACGAAAACCTTGCGACACCAACCTCTCCTCTTACAAAATTGCACGAGCTGTTCCACAGATGTTATTTCGGCCGGAGTATAATTATCAACCCGTATATGAACTCATGCCGCAGTAGCATAACGAGGAGGGCATTATGGAGGGCGTCTTAGTTCTGCACTCTACCAAGGTGTTGCTCAGTCGATTTTAATCGACTGTAATGACTATACGCACCTCCGCTGTGTTTAATATAAACGAGGACTCATCTGCCGCCACTGCCGTCATCCCGTCATATTAATATTGTCCTTTTATATTATTATTCTTCCACTCCCAACTGGCTTACGCCACATGTTAGTTGCCCAACTTGTTATATCGCTTCTGCATATTAGATGTATGTAGTTGGTGCCCATAATTACATGCGCCTAGATTAAAGATGAGTCCGTGTTCCGGTGCGTTCACGCCGGGCTCAGACACGTTTGGAATGGCAGTGCGATCCTCAAGAAGTCTTAGTAACGTTATATTAAATGCGAAGCATTTCTTAGCGAATTTCGGCGACTTTGAGCGTACCTGTCTATCTATCTGTATATCTATCTAGCCGTTTATGTTTGAGTGCTGTCATGGGCACCCCCTTAACTTGGCATGAACCAAAATTAGCATGGGAGGGTAAAATGGTTTGACAAACATGATGCTCTAGTCAGGACATGAATAATGTTACAATCTCGTCGCGTACGTCGTCAAACACTTCCCGTCAGACAGTGGCACATACCCACGGGCGGATACGTGCCGCTGCTGTACGAGTATGTGCCACAGGTGATTAGAACTTAATTTGTATGCCCAAAGACGACGAGAACACACAAGGGCAATTTTAACGCGTTAGCGTAAACAAATACCCGACATCGGTAGGATCGACCCGACGAATGCAAATAATAAAGGCAGAGTCCCAGCTGGAATCGAACCCAAGTATTCTCCGGGCAAGTGAAGTATCTTACCACAGAGCTACGCCAGGTCTCAGAACTGCTTTTCAAATAATCGCCATCTTCGTGAAACGTCAATAGGGGTTGCAGTGCTGTCTACCCAACTTAATAAACACAGCATATGTACTCCTTTGATACAGCCGTACCGTCAGGTTAACGTCAATTGGTGTTAGTTGCCATGCGCTGAAGTTGATTTATGTGTCATTGTCCAGAGCCAGCATCCTCGTGAGCATCAGCGCTTCATATCAGCTTCTGGGGTTGCTAATACGCATGTTCCAGTTGGCATCGTTGCGCAAGTGCAAGCAACTGGTTATATAAACATCAGCAACTCTTCAACATATCTCTGTACGTGCAACATTTGTACATATATTCAGCGCCATTTCATGACGTGTCGCTCAATAAAAAAATGCGACACGGTCACCTCCCTCTACATGCTTCACATAACGTCGATTCCCAGGTACGTGGGAACTGCCGAATTTTTTTAAGCCATATAGTAATAGCTAAACTTAACGCACGTGGCTTGGCCTAGCATAAATTATTACACAAGTTGACAAGCTACAGACAGACAGACAGACAGACAGACAGACAGACAGACAGACAGACAGACAGACAGACAGACAGATGGACGGACGGACGGACGGACGGATGGAAAGACAGACGAACAGACACAGACAGACAGACAGACAGATGGACGGACGGATGGATGGACGGATGGACAGACAGACAGACAGACAGACAGACAGACAGAGAGACAGACGGACGGACGGACGGACGGACGGACGGACGGATGGACAGACAGACAGACAGGCAGGCAGACGGACGGATGGACAGACAGATGGACAGACACAGACATACAGACGGACGGACGGACGGACATACGGATGGACGGATGGATGGATGGACAGACAGACAGACAGACAGACGGACGGATGGACGGATGGACAGACAGACAGGCAGGCAGACGGACGGATGGACAGACAGACGGACAGACACAGACAGACAGACGGACGGACGGACGGATGGATAGATGGACGGACGGACGGACAGACAGACAGACAGACAGACAGACAGACAGACGGATGGACGGACGGATGGACGGATGGATGGACAGACAGACACACAGACAGATAGACAGACAGGCAGATCATTGAGTTTCCCACAAATACCAAGAGGAAAGCGTGGCGCCACCGTCTAAGGGAATTTCTTAAAGGGCGATGTTGGAGCGCTGAGAATGATGGCGTATGTGTCTGTTGGCTGGTGTTGAGCGAGACTTCGGCTCAAAAGCGAACACGACTGCGTAAACAAAGGTTCTCTAAAAGAAAAAAAAATGTTCGGACGAGCGGATGTCATTCATGCATATTACATTCTAAAATTAAAGTCCACTTACCTTGACGGCACAATCAAACGGCGAAAGCAAGGAACCGACGAAATAAAAGTGGTAGAGGGAACGCTTGTTTTGTCGTCTGCCTGCCATGTTTAGCGGCTGTTGGTGACTTCTTACGCTTCGTAAAATTGTACATCAACGCAGAAGGTTTTAGTGTTAAATAAAACGAGTTTCTGTGCTATTACAAAAATAAACAGTTTATTAAGTGCTCTTTTAGTAAGAAGTCAATCATTTTAACGTGAAGCCACACGCGTCTTCGAAATATATAAATCCGAGTCAAGTTTGAAGCTCACATATACCGTCATTCCCTTGCATCCAGCAGCTCACTAGCACCAGATTTCCCTCTAGGTAAGATTGTTGGAAACTCTGTGAGATAGATAGATAGATAGATAGATAGATAGATAGATAGATAGATAGATAGATAGATAGATAGATAAATAGATAGATAGATAGATAGATAGATAGATAGATAGATAGATAGATAGATAGATAGATAGATAGATAGATAGATAGATAGATTTGACAGCGTGCAACCAGCGTAAGTTGTGAGCAATAAGTTTTAGTGGGCAAACTCAACATGATACCACGCGTTGTTTCAGTGATCTCTTGCGTTTAAAAAAAGCTCACGTGGGCCGAGTGTGGTCGAGCGCATGAGGCACCGCGAAAAGCTGCAAATGAAGAAGGCAGAAAGAAAAAATCAACGTTCGGAAGCCTGTACAACACCGTTTATTTTCACTGTACTTCAAATTAGTTTAGCTTATCACTAAGCGAACAAACTGAACAGTTGCAAATTTTGCGAAACGTGTCCACTACAACTCTTTCGAGTCTCGACGGTGTTGTATGCTATCAGCGAAACGGAGTATAAGGAACGGCTGCCTTCGCTACGGACCCATGTACTTGCGCGTATTTCTCCCATGTCCATCTTTATTCAGGAACACGCTACTTTTGGTGCATGACCCTACGTGGTCGATATTTCCAGAGCCCACCCATACGTCGTCTCTCATATATGGTGGTTTCGGGACGTTAACCACAAACAATAATTATTAAAGCTCACTATTAATCGAAACGAATGGCAGCCTTGATAGCTTCAGCAAACACACTTTTTAATGGAGCAAACACATGAAGGCCACTCGATACCATCTTGATGGCTACGCCACGATGATCTCACATTGAGCGTTTTGCGTCGTTTTGTTTGTTTACGATTACAGTGCAACCAGCCATGAGAGGGAGTTGACCAGTGGTCTCGAAAAAAAAAAAAAAAAAAAGAAAGGAAGTCAGGACGTACGCGTGTCAGCGAAAGGTGTCAGTCGCATCGTTTCGCCCTGTACGTATATGGCCGCTTGTGGTGCTTCTCACGCGCAAATTCTCACTCGCCCAACAATGCGTTTCCACGTCGTGGTCACCGTTTCCGCATTTCTCCTGCACTTCCTTCATTTTGTTACCTTCGCTTCACTCTCTTCGCATCACGCGCCTTCGTATTATTCAATCTCTCACTCTTCCTGTACGGCGACGGTCAAGTTTTTTTCTTCTTTTTTTACGTCGACCACCAACCGTGATGGCGCGCGAGCACCGTTCGTTAAGTCGGGCCCAACGCGCTGGGCGGCCGACGCAGCTGGTGCCTTTGTCATAAAACAAAAAATCCCGTGCGTGCGCTTGCGAAAGCGATAAACAAGGTTGAACTGGGCGTTGGCGCTGTCGGTAACGAACGTCTGTGAATGAGGGCTTTGAAAACAAAACAAAAAAATGACGCTTTGTGACTGACGTTTTGCATCTGAGCAAAATAAAAAAAAAGAAGGCCACTACTTAACCTGACTTTGCACTTCTTGACTTTGTACTTTAGCCGTATTGTCCGAAATAATTGCGTTGACAGGTTTTACTTTTTACCCGGGCATTCGCTCTATATCTACATGCAATTGAGTTCGAAAACTGTCCCTAGTAATTAATTGCAGTGTCTAGCATGACACAGTAGGCTACCACCAATATACATAACTTCCAGCAATATTGAGTGAAATGCCTTTACAAGAGGCACTGATGTAAGATATAAATGGGTATAAGAAACTGCAGTGTACGTATATAGAAATAGAGGTACATCAGACAATACTCTGTACCCAGCGTACACGAGACACCTCATGTAGTCGACAAGAAAAGCTTCCCGCTGCTCGTCTCTTATAAATGGGTTCAACTGTACCAACAGAGTTGCCATTTGGTAGGGCGCGGCAAGCCAAACACTATCTACAGCGTACAAACAACACAACTCTGGCAGCTACGAAATCTCTAAAAGTTAGTTTAAAGTCCCTACATAGCATAAAGTTTCCTTTAACTTGAGCACTGTTGTATAATTATGTAGCAGGTTTACGCTAGTCTGGTGGTATATATGCAACTTTTTTTAGCCTTTATTGGTCCAGCTCTTCAATTCAATAGCCCTTAGTCAAGCCATCAGCCAATTTCTTTGCTTTACAGTGATCTTACGGGGAACACAACTTTTCGTCCGAATATCACTGATACGTGAGCGTTTGCCAATTTAAGTGTGATTATTATTTTTATTTCTTTATTTTGTATGCACAAGAACGCAAAGACACACAGGAAATATGAAGGAAACAGCTGACAAACGCCACCAAGAGGGGCAAAACGATTTGATCGGATGATTCTTCTGTAGAGCATGCATAATAATTATCATATAAGCCTCTACCGCCCACACACACACAAAAAAAACTCTTTCTTTTTTGGTCATATCTCAGATTGTATTGCCTACGTTTTGTTCTAAGTGGCTTGCTTACAGTAATAGTATCATAGGTAATATATATCGCGTTATCTACGACCATAATTATTTCAAATTAGGGACCCTTCCTTTATAATTAGGGTCAAACGAGTTTGTGCACCATTTACATACAAAGCGCACAAAAAATTTAAAAAAAGAAAACATTACTTCGCGAACAATCTCGAACTTGCTTGTTGGAAGCTGTGTCGTATACTATCGGCCAAAAGGGGGACTTTATCGGTGAAGCATATGTCGGGAAGGTCGGACAATCTTCAGCGTTCTAACAACAGCGCAACACATTTGCTTCGCTCCACGTGGGTCCACCCCTTCAGCTATGTCAAGACAAGTGCGTGACAAGAACAATGGGAGATCGACTACACGTGTCGTGACGATTATCTCCCGCCCAAAGGGGCGGAGGCGTGTCGTAAACAAATGGTCCACTTAGTTGAGCCTTCCGTCCCAAACTCACAAACTAGAGCGGACAGCCATTCTCCGCAATGGTGTCCCATTGTTCATTGTAGACACACAAAAAAGAAAGCACACTATTGCCGCAATCGACAAAGCAACACAAGTCAGTTGAGTATACACAACCCCGAGAATATGATGAAAATGAAACTATTGCCACGTCCTCTCGCTAACTATCTGAAGAATAGCGGCAAACGTCAACAAACGAGTGGCAAATCTTCGGTCTTCACGCGACAGCGGTAGAACCGGGAGCTTTGTTCTCGTCGCAAGCTCGTTTCCGGCTTGGGCGACCCCCGCACGTGCTGGGTGATCGCTCGTAGTTTTGCCCCGAAGGGGCTAGCTAGCTGTCCCGTGGTTCTACCGGCGTCGGGCGTGGCGGCGGCGGTGGCCCACGACGCGACCTTGGCGAGGCCGGCACTCCAAGACCTCCCGCTGTCCTCCTTTCTCCGTGCGACGTTCCAAAGACAAAGTGCACAGCCCGCTGCTTAACCTCGTTAGTGACGCCAGCATGCCGAATCCCGCTTTCCACCGGCAGGGTTCGGCGCGTTTTCTCGAGCGTATTGGGGACGTCCTTTTCCTCGTCTCGTGCAGAAGAGAGAAAGAAAGCAATCGAGTGAGCAGCAAAAAAAGAGGAAGGGCTCATTCCGGTCGCCAGCTGTTGCGGCCAGGTCCGTTGCTCGGCAGCGGCCGGCAGGAATGTGATTTGCTATTGGGTTAATGGAGGAACAGTGTCGATAACAGCGGACGGTGTGGCGACAACTGACGCTGCGGCTGGCTCTATGAGTTGTGTATCGAGCACTGTACGGAATGGAGGTGCATCTGTTTCGCGCCTCAACGTGTACTGGCTCTCCGCGTGTGCCACATGTGCTGGGTTCGGGCGTATGTGGTTTTCGAAATAGATTGAATAAATT
Organism: Rhipicephalus microplus; assembly: GCF_013339725.1. Taxonomy (NCBI): domain Eukaryota; kingdom Metazoa; phylum Arthropoda; class Arachnida; order Ixodida; family Ixodidae; genus Rhipicephalus; species Rhipicephalus microplus. The sequence goes on along the minus strand of NC_051165.1, from coordinate 313,260,782 downwards.
ATCTTTATTACATATGCTCATTTAAACATCCCTCCATTGAATGATCGTGTAGCTTTACAGGGAAAACTGTATATGGCTAGAAGAAAAAAAAAACCGTCTGGCAGTGTTGTCACGGGTGGTCTTCATTGTCTGTGTTATAGTTACGTCGTTCGCAGCGTCGTACCTAAGCCCGCGCGCCATTGGCTGCTATATGAGTGACGTCGTCCATCCCGTCGCAGCCGTGGCGCCGAGAACGTGCACATCAGTTTCTCCAGAAACCTTCCACATAGGTTTGCCATGGACAAGTGTAGAAGAACGCCGACAGTGGAAACGTGAGAGAACTCGAAATAGTCGGGCTGATGGCGTAGTCCGGGCACAAAGACAGGCCTGGAGGCCAAGTGTCGGCAGCAACTGCGTACTGATGGTCCAGTAGCCTTCCATCGTCATCATCCGGATTACGCCCACTGCAGGACGAAGGCCTCCCCCTTGTTCTGCCAGTCCATTCGGTCCTGTTGCGGCTGCAACTTTATACCCGCAAACTTCCTAATCTCATCTACCCACCCAACCTTTTATCTCCCCCTCACCCACTTGCCTTCTTTGAGAATTCAGTCAGTTACCCCTAATGACTAGCGGTTATTCTGCCTTCGCGCTACGTGCCTGGCCCATGTCCATTTATTTTTGATTTCAACTATGATGTCCATAACTCCGGTTTTTTCCCTGACCCATTCTGCTCTTTTTTTGTCTTGTAAAGTTACACTCATCATTTTCCTTTCCATCACTCACTGCATCGCCCTCAGTTTAAGCTAAGCTGAACCTTAGTGAGCCTCCAGGTTTCTACTCCGTAGGTAAGTGCCGGCAAGATGTAGCTTTTATAAATCTTCCTATTCAGGAATAGTGGCAATCTACCAGTGATGATTCGAGAATGCTTGTCAAATGTGATCCACCCCATTCTTATTCTTCTAGTTACTTTAATCCCGTGGTTCGGCTCCACGGTTAATACCTGCCCTTAGTAGACGTACTCTTTTACAACGTCAAGTGCACTGATAACCATATCGAAGCGCTATTGTTTTCCGAGGTAGTTGTTCATTACTTTCGTTTTCTTCAGATTAATTTTAAGACCTACATTTCTGCTCTCCTTGTCTAGCTCAGTAATCGTAAACTGCAATTCGCCCCCTGAGTTACTCAGCAATTTATTGTCATCGGCGAAGATCAGGTTACTAGGGTACAATCCATTAACTTGTATCTCGAACTCTTCCCATTCTAGACCGTTGTAAACCTCCTGCAAGTACGCGCTAAATAACATTGGGGAGATCGTATACCACCTGGTCTTACACCCTTCTTCATTGTAGTGGGATAATCAGAGCGAGCAGTAGAAGTGCCTCGGACAGGCTGGCCGACGTTTTGATAGGAGGACTTATCTTTCTCAAAGGCGCCGTGTCATTCTCGGCGTGTAAGATTTAAGGGGGTCAGTAGTTAAAACCCTTAAAACTAACACGCTTAGGATGGCGTGGCGCCTTTGAGAAAGATGGGTCCTCCTATCGAAACGTCGGCCAGCCTGTCTGTGGCACTTCTACTGTTCGCCCTGATTATCCCACTGCGTTGTTTCCATCTGTCAGCTCCCGTATTCATTTTGGATACCCTTCTTCATCGGTATTTTGTCGCTTTCTTTATGGAGCGCTATGGTGGTCCGCTATAGGTTTTTTTCAGGATGTTTATATATGCTTCGGCGAAGCCCCGATTCCACAGTGTTTGCATGACTGCTGATATTTCTACTGGATCAAATGCCTTCTAATCTATCAAAAAAATGTATAGTGGCTGGGAGTATTCTGAATTTTTTTCCTATCGCCTGATTGATAGTATCAACTTGGTCGATCGTTGAGTGGCCTGCTAGAAATGCCGCTCGATCCTTTGCTTGATGGAATTGTAGTGTCTTAATTTTGGTAGAAATTACCCTACTAAATAGCTTGTATACGACAGAAAGCAACCTGATCGCCCTGTAATTATCCGAGGATGAAGATGATGTTCGCATTCCTCCAAGATTCTGGCAGCCTTCCCAACCGTGCTTATTCGCGAACGGAAATTCCGGCACTGGTGGTGGGTGGATCCTGGAAATCACGTCAACTAGTTAGCTCGCGATGTCAAACGCTTGCATTGATTGATATGTGGGGTTAACGTCTCAAAACCACTATATGATTATGAGAGACGCTGTCAAACGCTTGCAACAATGTGGCATTGTGGTGTCAATGCGACGATTTCTGGATAGCGTTCGCCTGGGGAGGATCGTACGTCTTGGCTGGCTTTGAGCTTTGAGGAACGATCCTGTTGTAGTTGTCGGGTGCATGAAGGTCAGTGCAATCGTTGCACAGTCTCCTTTTGCGAAAAGGGCGCGCTTTCCAGATACAGCGAAGTAAGAACTGAGACGTTTATTCGTGTTTATCTGTACATGTGAGTACGTTTCGTGCGTCATTTGTGCTTGACAAACGCGGGGCACGTTTCGATCTACTTGCCATTCTGCGCATGACTTTCCAATTTGTAGCTATCGTGTTCATTGCTTCGCCTTCGTGGCAAAGCTTTGACTTTTTGTTTTTTTACCTGTACCAGTGGGGAACAGGCAAGTGCTGTTCTTGGAAAGTTGTCGCCGTTTCAGGCGTTCGTTGGATCCGTGCTGTACCCATGTGAAAGTTGTAAGTTGAAACTGTATCATGCGGACTCAGTGGCCCGGCTGCGAAGGTATGAGCGACGTCATTGACGGCGTTCCAAAGAGCAAGTGCGCTTGGGTGCGACGTTGATAACAACGTAACTGACTAAGCAGAGATCACTATCGTTTCATGCTCCAAGAGGCGGCCCTCCGAAGCCCAGAGCTGAACGACCAACTTTGGGCAGTCCGGCAGGCCGAGGATGCCGCCCGAGTCCAGGGACTACGAGCCGCCACCTAAAGCCACCCAGACCGAATGGCCGGCCTATTGTGTTCAATAAAGTATTTTCTCTCTCTCATGCTCCAAACAGCGTTTTCCACTTCGCCGAAGCATATGCAGCTTTAGCTGCAGAAATAAATGATGGGGCTTTACCTAGGAAAAGCCCAATATAAGCTTTTTCTTGGAAACATATAATGACTGCGGCATGTTTGCCTAGCGTCACTACTGTTTAAGCTGTAAATCAGGCGAAAAGTTTGATTTGCTTCTACTGCCTTGCTGTTGTGTTTAGCAGCCTTATAGACTCTCCCCTTTTTGCTAAATAGGGAGTATTCACTTGACGACATCCGCAAGATGCGCCGCCGTCGTTCCGGATGCCACTCTCATGGCGGTCCCGGCGGTTGGGTGCATGCTTATTGTTGCTGCGGTGACACTGTGGAGCTATCTGTTTGTGTCTGTTTTCTGTGCAGCTGCAGACTGCAATGAATTTGGCGCATGCGCACGTGGGTTAGATAAACTTCAGTGATGGCGCTACCGGAAGACCATGCGTTTGTGCGGCGGCGAAGACCCACTCGAACGTCAAGAATCAGTGCTGCGAGGTGATGTTGAACTGCTGCCGCGAGTCAACTTCACTGACATAAAGGGTTACCTTGTTTCCCAGACAAATTTTGTGTCACGTGAGCAAGTCATAGCTTACAAATCCACGCAGCACCACAAATATTTTACGAGTGAATGGGTGCAGCATTCTGGCGTGAAGGGTCTCCCAAACAGCATATTAGTGGTAGCCGAAAAGGTAAACAGGTTTTCCTCATCCACTTGTAATCGCGTTTATGGTGGAGTGCGAGTGCTGTGTCGATACTGCAAACACGGAAACAGAATTGAATGGCAGGAAAGGGATCAGAGCAATTGTTGCAGCGAGTGTTTTCTTCTAGAAAAACAAAAAAAACCACATACCATGCTCATGTGTAGCCGAGGGATCGCAGCTGCTCAGTGCAAGCGTCAAAGCTCTGTGGTGCAGCACGATCGGTGTTGTCAGAAAGGTAAGCCGACTTCCTGTTTATTTCTAATCGCGTTTCTTCTGTCGTGCCAGTGCCTGTGAATTCTGTAAACACGGTAACGGGATGGTAGAGCCAGGAAGGCTCGGCGATTAATCCGGAGAAACAACTCAGTCCTTCACCGTGCTATTACTTCTGCGGTCTTCTGCAGCATTGAATTTTCAGCCCCTTTGGTGTAACAATGATGAAAAAATACCTACCGAGGCAACATTCGAATCCCGAAACTTTTTTTTCGAGCGGTTGTTAGAACTAATTAGGCACAGCTCATGATTGTCGCAGCTGGCTGACGTGCAACCACGACATGCACCACGTTTCCCCGCACGCAAATAAAACTAGTTCAAAGACTTTTCACGTTATAAATGCACTCCGCGCATAAGACATTGCTTTGTGTGAGCTAAGAAAGATGACTTGCGCAACAGAGACGTTTGACACTTCTCTTAGAACGCGCGGACAGTGAAGACAGAGAGCGCGCACAGAACGTATACCCCGGTACTGGCTCACGAACTCGAGAATGGCCAAACCGCCAAGATGGCCTCGTCGCCCGGCGGTACTATCACCACCTCGCCGATCGAGGTTCAGTGCATACCCTCTATATCAAATAAAGCGTTTCAATTCCGGTTCCCTTGCCTCATTAGGAAAAGCTCAATTGATAGAGCGGCCGGCCCGGAAAGGCGTTGGCCTCGAGTTTGATCTCCGGACCAGGATGAATTTTTTGGCAACTTAGAAGCTTTTTTTTTTCTGAGAAGCTAATACGGATTTCCTCGTGGCTTCGTGCTTCTAACTGGCGCTTGCCTGTTTGCTCTTTCCTGTCTTTCGCTCATTTCTCTCTCTTTCTCTTTTTGAGTAGCTCACTAGTCTTTCGCTGGGTGCGCCGAAAAGCATGCGACTCCGAAAAACTGAACGGCGTTAAGTGCGCCAGCTAAATAAAATAAAACAAAACAATCTTTGCATAGGACACGTACTGTGATTTGCTGGTATTGTACGTGCTTTAACGTACTCAAATGGCGTTTTTTTTTTTTTGCTCTCTGCCTCTTTTGCTTTGTCGGCAAGCACCAGTGGCATTTGAAGTTGTGAATAAAGACGTAGCTCCGGTCCAGTAAGCTGAGAGGGCTTGAAGAAGAGACGCGTATGATGTAATCTCGGCAGCCGTCGTCATGTTTTGTCGAGACGTTAAAAATGAGCCATCAGCACAATTATGGCGTAAATGCGTGTCATAAACGTTCTCGGCATTTTGCACGTTAGCCTGCGAGGGTGACGCAGTAGGAGGCACTATAAGAATATGTAAATATATATATATTTGTATTTGCCTTCATGTGACACCGGAGCAACACATATTCGTCTTTTTTATCTAAGGTAGCGCACAGTAGACTGAGGTAATGACTCTGTCATGTAATAGTCCAGAATGATAAGCGTATACCCTATTGGAAAATGTATTGTCGGTGCTTTAAGCCTCGTTAAGCGCTGTTTCTATAAAAGCATAAACTATGCATTAATTTTATCCACTTACACACAACTCCTTGACGTCTACGAGATATCACTGCTTAGCCGCTGAAGAGTGGCTTCCATAGGGACTTCAACTGTAGCAACATTGAAGTTTATGTGCTTTATCTCTCTACAAGGAATGTGCTGAGAGACTTGAAATGTAGCATCCTTCTTCCAAGTTTAATTTTTTTATTTCCCATGGCTATTGTACTAAATCATTCTGACAATATTTTAAAGGTACCTGTACTTATCAGCAATGTAGCTAGTCGATTGGGGGCACAAAAAGTTTACATTCGATTAACTATCCGAAAGTTCTCAATTTTCGCACAGACCAGTGTTGTTACAATGAGGTGTACTGTAAGTTCCTTCATTCGTTTCTACAATTTATGTCCACATAAATTTAGATAGTAACACTGATGCGGAATTTAGGCACCAATAATTAATAAATGTGAAGTGAAGCATATCGGCTGGTGCTATTCCAGCTAAAAGTTATTCATTAAATGCGAAGCATTTCTTGGCGAACTTCGGTGACTTTGAGCGTATCTATTTATCTAGCCGCTTACGTTTCGGTGCTCTCCTGGTCAGCCCTTTTACTTGGCTTGAACTAAAACTGGCATGGGAGAGTAAGATGGTTCACGAATATGGCGAGCTGGACAACATATGAATAATGTCACAATCCCGTCGCGTACGTCGTCAGACACTTCCCGTCAAACAGTGGCACATACCCATGGGCGGGTGTGTACCACTGGTATGCGGGTATGTGCCACAGGTGATTGACACTTATTATCTATCCAGGAACAACGAGAACACACATGGGCAATTTTAACGGGCGAGTGTTAAGAAATACCCGACATTGGTAGCGTCCACCCGACAAATGCAAAAAATAAATGTCAGGGTTTCAAATGGAATCGAAACCAAGCATTCTGCGTGGTAATGACGCATTTTACCTCAGAGCTACGTCCGGTTTCGGAGCTATTTTTCAAACAGACGCTAATCTTCATGAAACGTCAATAATGGTAGCAGTGCTGCCTACCCAATTTTATAATCATTACATACGTACTCCATTGATACAGCCGTCACTTCAAGTTAACGTCAATTTCGGTTAGTTGCCATGCGCTGATATTGATAGCAGTGTCCAGGACCAGCATCCTCGCGTGCATCAGCACTTCATATCATCTTCTGGTGTGGCTAATACGCATGTTCCAGTTGGCATCGTTGCGCAAGTGCAAACAACTGGTTATATAAACTTCTGCAACTCTTCAACATATGTCTGTGCGTGCAAGATTTGTACGTATATATAAAGTCATATCATGACGTGTCGCTCAATAAGAAAAGTGCAACACGGTCGCCTTCCCTCCACATGCTACGCATAACGTCTATTCCCTCATACGTGGGATCTGCCGAATTTTTTTATTTAAAAATGGCACCCAACTCCCGTGTCATTAGGCATGAAACGGTGTTTGCAAATACATCGAATGAATAAATTCCATTAAGATGCTTACTGTGCTATCAAATATACACATGTGCGGAACTCGGAATTGAAGTGAAGGGAAACGTTTTCTTGGGCGGATTCATCCTTGCTGCTAAAGGGGGGGGGATGAACAACAAGAGAGAAGGCAGGGAGGTTAACCAGGCACATGCTAGGTTTGCTACCCTACGCTAGGGGAATGGGAAGGGGGCATAAAGATTAGAGAGAGGGGGGAAAGAGAAGAGAAAGAGAGAGAAAAAAAAAGGATTGTCAGTCAATCGGCTGGCGCATATCCAGCGGTGGCACTAAACAAAAGTTAAAGGTTGTCACGTAGGCCTGTAGTCCTCAAAAAGCACAAGACAGCTTTAACTACTTTCTGAGCCGACGAAAGGCGAGGACGGTGTTCCATTCACATCTGCATAGAGAGTGGCTGATCGTCCAATTGTCGCAATGCGTCCGAAAGCTTCTGTCTTTCGGAGGCAAATTGAGGGCAATGGCATATCAGATGGTCCATGTCTTCTTTGGCGCAGCAGATGCCGCAATCCGCATTGTCGGTCAATCCGATGAGGGTTCTATATGCTTTTGTGAAGGCAACCCCCAACCAAAGGCGACAAAGAAGCGAAGCTTCACGTCGACGAAGTCCGGATGGAGGTCGAAGTTCCAGTCGAGGTTTTATTTGGTAGAGTCTCGTATGTCTTATGCTTGGGGTGTTCCACTCCTGCAGACACGGACTACGTGCCAGGTGACGAGGTTGCTTTGCAGTGTCAGTCCTTGACAAGGGAATTGGAAGGATGTGTTCTTCTTGGTGCGATGTGCGAGTGGCGTTGTCTGCAGAATCATTGCCACTGATCCCACAATGGCCAGGAAGCCACTGAAACTTGACCTCGTGGCCTGTTTCTGTGACGTGGTGAAGAAGCTTGACAACTCGCAAGTTAACTGTTCATGGCGACCTCGTCGAAGCACTGACTGCATGCTCTGTAGGGCCGGTTTCGAGTCTAAAAACACAGCCCGTCGTTTACGTCAGGTTTTACGCCTGCTGAGAAACTGGTGTATCCTCCGTGGTGCCTGACACTTCCGCAAGTACGCATTTCAATTCCAGGAATACAGAAAAAAATCAAATTTGCCTTCATCAGCCCTAAAACAATTGAGCTTGAACCTTCTGCACAAAATGTACAATAACCACGTGCACATATACACCAATGGCTCAACCACAGCGTCTGGCTCTGGCGGTTCGGTGGTGATTCCAGCTTGAGGAATCACTCTGCGAATCAAGCTGTCACACGCCACTACGTCTACGGCGGCAGAACTTGCGGCTTTGCGTGGCGCCCGAGAGTACATCAAATTTCAGAGTGCTGCTAAAGGTTCACTGGTTATGGGTGAGTGTGCCCAACTTCCAGTTGCTTGGATAACTCAGCGGTCGTACTTAGAAGGAGACGCGTCGCGATGGCTTAGAGCTGTCGTGCTACTAAGTGTGAGGTTGTTGATTTGATTCTGGCCATGGCAGCCTCATTTCGATGAGTGGAGATGCACAAACAACCGTGTGCATAGATTTAGGCATACGTTCTCGGGTGCCGTGAAAAGTTTTGAAGGTTGTACCAGTGTTTAAGAAACGCGACACAATCAATATTCACGTCACCATTCGGTATTCGCATTGCCCCTGATCTACATAACTGATGATAAAACGTTGCCAGCTTCTTTCGACAGGTTTAGAACACAAGACGGGAGTTGAGTGCCGTTTCCTACCTAATGTCACGGGAGTTGAGTGCCATTCCCTCGAAAGCATAACAAAGCGTATGAAAGAGAAAAGTTGGAGACTCAAAAAAGTGACATTGCTGAAAGAAAAAAAAGCAAAGCTTGCACTTAAGTCGCAATGCTAACAATACAGATGAGCTGGTGAGCACTTATGTCATCCTGGATTTTGCTGTATTGTTAAGTTTTGCATATTTCTTTTTCTTATTTTTCTTTCCTCACGCGTTGGTTTTCCTGCCTCCTTTACTTCTTCCTCTTCTTTGCTGTTTCTATCTTTCTCCTCTTCCATCCTCTTCTTCCTCTTTATCTTTTACTCTACATCTTTCGCTATCTTTCATCGATCTTCTTTTGTCCGTTCCTCTCTCTCTTTCTTTCCGTGCACTTCCTCCTTTCTATAGTTCTTTTTCTCAATCTTTTTGTGGTAACCTTTACTCCCCCCCATCTTGTTTTTTTCCTCTCCTCACCATCAAATTTTTCATCCTTCTGCTTACTTCCCTCTCCCATGCCTTCGCTACACACCTCACTGCGAGGTTATGCCGTGCTATGTAAGCGCGTCTGGATAAACATTTTCCACTAGACCTTCATGAAAACAGGCACTTAACAATAATTAATGGGGATGGATTACCATTGGACCTAATAACTATGATTGGCCTGCACAGCACATGGTGCTCACGAATGGCTGGGCTCACGGCGACTCACATAGAAGACCAGCAGGTCAGCATCTGTAAGAAAGTACGGCCTATTTTATCGAAGTCGAAAAAGCAAGTAAAAGAATGTGATTATTCATGGTTGGCGAGAGTAGCACCCCTGCTCACTGCGAAATAATATTAAATTATAATGTTCACGCTGTGACTGGTGGCAGATGTGGACTTTCATGTTTGTTGTGTTTAATAGCATTATTCTATTCGGCTAGTGTGTGTAACGTACAGATTGGTAATATAAAAAAAAACAAGTCTGGATAGCCGAGTGGTTAGAACACTTGCCTTCATATCGAAGGCGCGCGACTTCGGATCCCTCCTCGTAGAGAACTCTTTTCGGCAAGAATTCCTCCCTTTCTCTTTCTATATACCTTTCTTTCTCTCTGCTGTACTCGTTTTTACACCCATCAGGGCTATTACAGACCACGCCGGAAAAATCGGCGGACTTGCTCTGCCATCAAACTAGAAGATGACGACGAAGATTAAGAAAAGAAAAAGAGGAGAAAACGCGTGCTGGTTGTTCATGAGGATGACAGTTTTGGGTCATGACAATTTACGCTGAACCACAACAGCTTCGCTCTTAAAACAAAAGCAAACATTGAAAGAAAATTACGTTTTCTTGAACCAAACCACGACATTTGATTTTTTTTTTGCATCACAGTACGTGGCTGTGAAATTTGAGAAATAATGTACTCGTGGAAAACCCGTAAGCCTTACTAGGACACACTATAGAAACCGCCAGCATATTTTCATGGTTGATTACGTTTCTTTACAAATGACAGCAACCTATAGTATATGGAATATCCCAGACATTCCTGTTAGGTCCTTCGCTTTTCCTTGGAAGATCTCGACAATTTACCCGATCATGTCTGCGAAGATTGAACCCTAAAGCAGATGATACCAAAATTTTGTTGGCGCTAGAAACAGAAACAAGCTTACGTGAAATGTCATCTGCTTTTAGAGCTGCGTTACTGGCCTCTTTCTAAGTGTCTTCAAAAAACCTAGCCAAAAACAACTACACGGAATCAACAAACATTAAATCTTTTACCTTTAACAGCTATCTCAATTTCAAAGGGTTCACGAGAAAAAAAAAGGAGGAGTCTGCCTCGACAATCAAATAGAACGGCATGAGCACATTCACAAAACTACACACACTATAGCAACAAGATGATCTCACTACTTCACAAATTACGTCATGTTTTTAGGTTTCACGTACGTTAAATTAGTTTCATGCATTCACACGTACTACACCATTATCACCCAATATTGTTGTACGGAATAATGCACTCCCAGCTACCTTCTTCTTGAAAAAGCATGAACTAGCTCACATTGGTTCATCCTATAGCTAATATATTTCGAGTAAAGAAGTGCACTCATTACCATACTTTGGTATCGCTGAACAAGACACCACACAAATTATTTTTTACTTTCTTTTTTAGAGATCTTTTATTAGATTGTTACAAACCGCTGCGATAAGTCATCCCGAAAATGTTAGTCGGGCTGAAAGCTCGAAAGTACTTCACGTGCCATTTTGTCCTGCTTACGCTGCATTTCAACCCTGGAATTAATTGATGACCAATCTCACAACACCACTTTGTCATGCTAGCTGTGCTCTTTCGTGCTTGCGTCACTCAGTCATCAATTAAGTAACTGATTTGTACTTTTGCAAACGACTTTCTATTAGTTCATTTTCATGCGCTGTATTTATTTAAGTGTCAGCAAAAATCATAGGGGTCCCATTCGAAGCTGCTACGTTCGTGAAAGAGCCCAACCTTCGTATGATACCGAGTGCATAACCATTCTTGCAATAGAGAACTCACCCATCATCGTTATTAGATGGTTCTGGCTCTTTACTAGCAATCCGAAGGCCGCGATGGCCCTCATTTCTATGGAAAGAAGCTGGTAGAGGTGAGAATTGTTGTGAGTGACCGCCATCAGCATTGAAGTTCTTTCATCGGCTGTGAACCCGACGAAAATTTCTATATACATTCCCAGGGAGAGTGTACAATTAAGACAGGCTGATTTCTCCTCTGTCAAGCGTTAACAAGGGTATTATTGGACTAGTTAGGCGCTAAGAAAGCGCACAAGAAAGGAAACCTCCCTGTGACGCCGGCTCTATCGAAGATACAAAGGCTGTCCGGGCAAACAAGAAGGCGACAAGGCCACTTTCGAAGACGCCATGGTATTTGCTGTTTGGGGTTGCAGCTAAAACCAAACCGGCTGCAGCTGCACCATTCCAGGAAAGCGAAGTCTAGCGAATTTGCAGTTGTTAAAAAGTAACTCCCAGCACACGACGGGAGATTCATCTACCGCTCTTCGTTTCCCCATAGTAGCGGCAAATGTGGTGGCATGCTTAACGATAAATCTGTCACTCCGCTGCAGTGTTGTATCCGACCGCAGACAGGCAATTTGACACGAGTACCGGGAGCTGGTCTTTCGAAACATCATCGGGAGAGTTCTTGAAATGCAGATCAGCTAGAATCATCTGACATGCGTAAAATCTTGGTGATGTGTGCAAAATGTTGTTGTAGTGCATTAATGACCATATTTGAACATCGTTTACACTGTGCCCTCCCCACGTGCACAGCGTGGTGTCGTTCCCCGCCTTTGTGGTGCTGGAGCACCGACCCCAAGGAGCGCCGTGTTGTCTGAAAATGTGGACAATGCGCCCAGGGTTGGCAACACGGTGCTATATAAGTGGAAGACCTTTTCCATATTTTCAGTTCTGCGGTTCTTCAATGAGCTCGTACTTACTTGATGACTTGATAACTTTCAGTCGACTTCGCAGTTTCCTAACCATGTAAATGATTCTTTGTCGTCAATATAGGAGCGCCTCATCTGACTTGTTGGATGATAGGTCCTATGTACGACGGGGGAGCACTACCAGAATGAGACCCGCTGGACCTGGAGTCGCAACAGTGTGTTAAATTCGCCAGTGTGACCAGGCTATAGATTTAGTTGCCCATTAAAAAAGCCCAAGGGAGAAGAGTTTCTGGAACCCTCTTTTACGGCGTGTCTCACAATAATATCATGGTTTTGGCGACGTGAAACCCCACCACTTGATATTATGCAAGAACTTATGAACTTGTTAGTAATTCCATAGAGTCAAAACTACACCGGAGTACACAACTACTGCGTACATTATGGTAATATGCTTTTGCGATGAGTTGGGTTTGTGACCACGGCAGCCATCTTCTGGTAGCGCGATCTCCCTTCCCCCGAAAAAACGCTGGCTTTGCGTGTTTCAGCTGCACAGGTAAAGAATATCAAATGATTGAAAATCAACCAGGCGTTCCACTGTTGCGTCTACCTTGGCCCACTGTGCGGTAGTTTCGTCATAATAAACCTAACGATATTCTACCGTATTTGTGGCTTGACTATTCCGCCCGAGTTCGTCTGCGTCTGCGTATTCCGTTTGCGCTACATGGAACCATTCACAAGAGAGAGAGAGAGAGAGAGAGAGAGAGAGAGAGAAAAGAAAAGAAAATTAAATTGAGTTCTGTCAAACACAGCCCTCCATTTATCAGTTGCTGCTTTGTCCATATTGTCTTGTCCTCATGGTTCTTTTACGATCTATCCATAAAAAATATTCTGGTCTGCTTCTTTCAGTGATCAATAAAATGACATGAAAATTGCCCCCAGTGAGCGATGCAAGGTTAAGGTCAAGGCTGCGCTCTTTCAACAGCACAAACCCGACTCAGAGTGCTTAACTAGCCCTGCGTTGCACAATGCGTATGAGGTCGCTTAACAGTCAAGTGGCGTTTTTCTTCGCCACGAATCGACCACCGCCCGAAGACTGTTTAACATTGCGGCGAAGGACTCAGAAGGCAGTCGCACCAACCGTAGCGTTGGTGCGACTGCCTTCGTACACGTGCCACCAAATGGTGACCTATTTCGGACACCCACCGAAGGTTGTCGTTTGGGGCTTACGATCTCGGGTCGGTGCGATACCTTCAGCGCAGCGTATTAATATTTCAAGATGTCTTGCTCTATAAGAATGCACTGAACTTATCCTCGCGTAATTGAAGTCATCACGAAACGCAGCTGCAGAAAGAGCCTACAGAGTACCCCTAGTACACAACTAATCGATAGTGTGCCTTTCATTTGAAGAAGTAAAAAGAGTTTTGGTTAAGGGAGACTTCGTGTCGGAGGTCACGCTCATCCCTTCTGTGAAAATCCTCGGGCAGTGAGATTTACCACGGCTCGCATAATGAATCGTGTGCCTTCTGTCACACGTATACAATGCGAAATGTGTCATACCCAAATTGGCTGACGACTTGTGCATGCCTGCAATCAAGCCGTCTTCGCCCCCTCCGTACCACATAACTCAGCCTATAGCCAACCACGGGACCTTTATCGTTGGACCCACGGACAATATAATTGTCCGCTGCTAGAATATTTTTCATGAAAGAAGAGGTTGAGTCTACATGAAACCACCTTATGGGGGTAGTATATTTTGTAGTTGTTCTTTTAAATGCAAAAACAAGACTATGCAGTTAGCACTGCGTATAAGAGACAGACACCTATGACTCCAGTTAAATTTGTTTTATCCTGCAATTCTCTTTTCGAAATTGTTTAGGGCATAATTAACCAAAAGTATACAAAGTATACCGATGAAAAGGCTGACACTCGCAGAAGTCCCAAAACACTCACGAGAATATATCTTGTGTCTGGCAGCTATCTTCATCATAACCGAAGAGTGGGCAGCGCTTCGTTTATGCTGAAGGCATAACTGGCTGAAACGGGCAGGGCCAGGCACGTGCCATATTTAAATAAAATTGACCGGGCTCGGGTGGGACAAATCGGCCCATGCACTGTCATATTTCATACTTGGTTCTTTATTTGTGTTTTTTACATGCGGACCATTCACGGCGACTAATCGATGTATTTTGTAACTTGTATCAGCGAATTGGTGTACTTCATAGTTACGTTAAGAACGACTGGTTGTATCGTATAAGTGACCTCATTGTACTTCATTCCCGAGTTTAAACCAGCCATTTGAAGTGTGTCACCTATAAGGTCTCCCTCGCTGCACGCGGGGGATCCTTGTCCTTTCGTGGCGATGGTCTGAGCTCACGTATGCAGCAGTGTGAACGGTACATGGCGCGACGAAAAACACCAGGACGCCGCATCGCACATGGAGATCGCAGTGCTCGGACCCGCGGTTCTGTTCGGTGCGTAAGACTAAGAGAAGCGAGGCCATGCGTGCCGGTGTTCAGTAAAGAAAATTTAACAAAACAGCAAAAGGACACCACCATAGTCTATGTACTGATCCTACTCTCTAAGCCTAAGAAAGTATCTGCACCTAAGGTGGTTTTGCATTGCCCCGAATATCGGGGGCACTACAAGCTTTCTTTACATACCTTGGTTGTGCACTGCCTCCGTGATCAGCCTACGTTTGACAAATCGACGATGTCACATCACCGTTATATTTGATGAGGCATGTAAGGCATCCTCCTAAAGTAAAGAAGAGAAAGCGGTGTGTGTGTGGGGGGGGGGGGAATTAAAGATAACATGCAAGATCAATTTAAAGTAGCTCATTAAATTTAATCACTCGTTTATATAAGTACAAAATTCATGATAATCCTGTGCAAACAGAGGTAGTATATATATATATATCCCTGCCCAGCGCAGCGCCAGTATGTCAGGCGGAGAACCATAATTTGGTGGATACCTGAACTACTCGAAACCTTTTTGGGAACGTGTCTCTTGCAGCGTATACGCACGACGCAGAAAGCTGTGCGGCTAATCGCATTCATACGCCTGTAACTTCGGCTGCGCGGATTTCACGAAGGCTGCAAGACCGGTGTTGAAATCCTCGAGTGTAGGTCGTCTTGTTAGGAGTGCAGGTGGGTGCAACCATAGTGCAAGTGGAGTGCATTAACGAGAATTCATCCCTTTCTTACCCTCCTTAAATACTTGCTCGATGGACTCCGTTAGTTCCGTTTCTGGAAAACCTGAAGTGCGGTGTTATCATCTGCGGCTGCCTTGAGAGCAGCTCTTAGGAAGGCTAAAGGCATTCACGGGAGGTGTCCTGATTATTTTTATGAAAGATTTCTTGTTTTTTTTTCATATACCTGTTGCGAAATACACACGTACTGGTCTCACGCTTTTAGTAAGCAATTCATGCAGAATTTTGTTTCTAATCATGTTTCAAGTCTGCTGGTGGATAGAGGTAAGACACTGCAGAAAAATATCTTCGTTTAGACAGTGAGGCCCGCATTCACTAAAATGGCTTACGCTAACTGTGTTAGTCATGGAAAATTTTTGCCAATCCAGGTATACGAAAAAAAAAACGAAGCCGGCGATCCAATAGCAGGGAGCACATATAAAAAAAAAACAACGTAAATTCGGCCCCTTGTTTCCAGTTTCGCGTCTCACACACCTTGTCAAATTTGTGGAGCTGAATATTGTGACAACCTAAGCGATGCATGCGTTACATTACAAGTAGATTCGCACCTTTGCGTATGGTTAGTGGTACGAGTGAGCCCAGTAGTCAGAACAAAGAAAATATTACTTAAATAACACCGATCATATACTAGCAAAAACTACGAACTAATAAAAAATTTACCGCAAGTGCGGTATTTTCCTGCTAAGGATTTTCGATCAATTGTTGATAGCTGCAGAAATACCTACTCGTGTATGGACAGTTGAAGCTGCTTCTTGTTGAGCACTCTTGAGATGTTAGCAAAGATGACAAAAAATTAACATTTAGAATTCAAAAAGCGATTTCAAATATAATCAATTGTGAATTAGGTCTGTATGTCTAATTCTGGCATGCACGTCTATGCTCACTTGCGGCGTTCATAAATAATGCTTATTTTACTTATGGTCTGACTTGAATCTACCAATTTCAGTAATTTAAACTTCGCATGCTTTCTTTTAAGCGGCATTTTATACAAATGATGAGACCGAAAGAAGAGTAAACTCACTACACTTTTTGACCAGAGCAATATGCAGGAATTTTCTATTCTTTTCAAATTATTAGTAGTGTTTTCCAACTGCCGTTTTGATTCCTAAAGGCTATTACTAACACCAACAGTTCAGAGTTTCTTATATCAAATTTCGCATGACCGACAAAATTGTGCATCTCATTTTAGTTTGTTGTCGTGAACCGCACATTAAATCGATTTCTGCTTGTGAGTTATCGAACTTCCCATGGCATAGGCTTTCGCTATTCAGCAGTGACCGAAGTTAATATGGAGAACCACGCATAGAGAAAATAATCAAGTTAACGATGTATTGACGCTCTTCTTTGTCATAGAGTGGGTGGAATTGACACATAGGGTAAATGTGGGCCAATTCATGCACCGCCGAGCGAAGAAGGGATTTACCAAACGAACTCTTTATTTGATTTTTTTTTGCGTTGCTAAGTGTGTCTCAACAGTGTCTTAGAATGAGCTCATGGTGATTTAAACTTTTTAAACTGAAAAACTGTTTGCGGTTTCATCTATTCACTTCAGCCCCTACAGAATCGCGTGCGGGTCGATGGAATTGCAAATTAAGGAACCGCTACAATCTAACGAGCACGCCAGAACGATTCCCTGGTTCCAAGTGTGTGCATGCGGGTGGTCACCTGTGCCAGGGCTAGCGAGCTTATAAGGCGCGGCCAGTAAATGTATTCAATCGAGGTGACCTTGAATACCACCCCGCTGCCTACACTGTGGACACTTAGCTCTCTGTTTGACATTTTGTTTGACCGTTTCTCTTGTTTTGATTTTTTTTTCGCCGTTCATCTGGCTCCGTACGACCTTGTGTGCACAATGGCCGCCGGGCGTTTTCGCAGCCAAATCTTGAGGACATCGGTTGCCACCGATGTCCTTCCCCTCAGCGAACAGCGAGAAGTTGACGGCGCTTATTTTAATTAGGCGAGCGAAACACGAAAGTGCACGCGATGTGGGCGCCAGATAGGTCGACTTGCGAGTTGGCCGCTTTGAGCGTTTGTGTTCCGCGTAGTGTGTCTCTATGACCACTCCACCATACCCTCCCTTCATCTCCTCGTCTCTCTCCTCCTGTTCCTCATTTGGCTGCGTGGCTGGTTGGTCTTCTGTCTTCTTTGCAACTGATGACTGCTGACCTGCTCTTGTTCTTTATTCTCATGCTTTATTGCTATTGTTTAAACACGATAGTCTTTCTTGGGGACCTTCGACGCTAAAATTTCGGTCCGTGTGTCTTTCTGTCTGTCTGTACATTTGTCTGTTCATCCGCGGTAACGATCCCCAACGACCAAACGATACCTCGGACCAGTGTTGCCAGGTCAGACGAGGTGGCGTAGCCAAAAGCTAGAGAAGCTGTAGCCCAAATGTAGCCAAAGACAAAAAATTGGCAA
This sequence comes from Rhipicephalus microplus, assembly GCF_013339725.1. NCBI lineage: Eukaryota > Metazoa > Arthropoda > Arachnida > Ixodida > Ixodidae > Rhipicephalus > Rhipicephalus microplus. The sequence continues at coordinate 313,243,110 of NC_051165.1, read as the reverse complement.
AAATATTTGTAGCCAAATATAGCCACTTACTTTTGCCGTTTCATTTACTAACAATTTCGCTTTTGACTATTACAATATCTTTTTGTACAATCCATCGTTAGTGTATCTTTCTAAATTGTCTAGAAACCACGATGAGATCATGACAGAGGCCTTAGAAGAGGACTCCGGAAATATTGATCAACTGCGGTTCTGCAACTATATTTGAGTACACGGGCCTCATCGTTAGCATTCGAGAACGTGAAAGTATCAATAATCATGTACCTCTTAAGCAAATAAATTGACCTTGTATACCGTTGGGCGAACTTTCGACGATAAAAAGAATAATGAAGGACATTAACAGACAGAACAATTGTGCAAGCCGCGTCGCACCAGTCAGTCACTGTTAGAAAGTTACCTTCCGAGGCCGGCTATGACCAACTAAGCGTTTTTTAACACGTGCAAAAAATGACCGAAAATGACTTTTGACAAATTTTATTATCATAGACGCTAGCTTTTGCCGCCGTTCCGGTGAATATTAAGTTGGTGCGTAGGATTCAATTTAGCACCACCAAATAACAAAAGTGGCCGCTTATCGACAGAAGCGTACATAGAATTTTTTTTGGTGGGGGAGGGGGGGGGGCATCTTTTTGTAATGGCCATTTTTTGCTGTGTACGTCATGGTAGAAATTGTTTTTGGGGGTAGGAGGGGGGGGCATGGTCCTGTATTCCGACCCCTGGCTACGCCACTCCTTATCGATGTCCAATTTATAAAAAGTAAAAAAAAATGTTTCACTTTCAATGACTGCGTTAATATTCTTGTGGCAGAGAAGGAATAGTGGATACCGCATATAATAACTGAGGTTTCACGTCCCAAAGTGCGACGACATGATTACGAGAGACGCCGTGCTGGAGGAATACGGATATTCACGATAACCTGGGGTTCTTCACATGTCTAGTGTAGCATCTCGCCTCCACGGAAATTCGGCTGCTGTGGCCGGAATTCAATCTCGCCACCTTCAGTCAGCAGTCGAGCCAATCACGGTGGTTGGGTAAGATTGGAGTTCAAAACATTTGGCTAAACTTGCTGCGAGTAACGCAGATGTCAGGAAAAGCACAGGCAATGGGCACATGCGCCGAAATCTGATATTGGGCGAAACGCGTGAGCTCATTATTCGTGACTGGGGCCAGGTGCATGACTCATCATTTTTTGCAGGGTATGCGCTCGAACTTGTGTAATTTTCACTGCATATATACACAACACAACAGGTGAGCGTTGCGCCTGCAATCTGAATAAAAAGCAGATTAACCGCAATGCAATCCGCGAAATTGCAGAAGGTTCCAATAAACAAAAGCCCACTTGTACGTACATATATACCACTCCTTGGCTTCCAGTATAGAACTGTAGCCTAAAGTTATGTGGTTCACATGCCAGTACAGCCAAGGAACGGCTAGCTTTCGGAGAGGTGGAAAGGCGTTCTGCACCCGCTCGGACGAAGATGGACATAGACTGCCGGTGCTCATCACATGGTTTTCTGCTGTCTTGGGCGACGAAGCGTGCGAACTTCTGGTAAATTTTGACGTTTTCAGCCTCTTCAAAACCAAATGTGAATGCATCTTTAAAGATTTCTTTCTGCTCGATGAGAGTCACCTCTGGAGCGTTCATCACGGCTGCGTGACATACAGCCCAAAAAAGCCGAGTCTCCAGTCTTTAGTAGCCCAAATATAGCCACATAGCAAACTCATCCAAGACGACACGAATTTTTTTCTGTAGTCCAATGTAGCCGAACCTGGCAACACTGCTCGGAGGCAATACGGTCATGTCTCTGAGATGGCATCGCTTCCAATCCAGCGGAAGTAGTAGTGTCGGCTGTAAGTGCTCTTTGCAGAAAAAGCGCTTAACTATACGAGAAACCTCGTATCCCCATGTGAAAGCGTGCTACGTCGCACGCATCTTTATAGAGGAGGCGTCGTGTTGACTAGAATCATGAGACGACGTCGTGAAGGTGGCCGACGGGGCCGTTGCGATCTCGCCCCTTTATTCGGAGGGCTGAAGCGGAGCGGCGGCGGCGGCCAGCGTCCACCAGCCGGCACGCCAGGCGCAAGAAGTCGTTCTGCGCTCGCACAGCTCGAGCTGCGTGACAGGCGCGGTGCGATTACAGTGTCTAGAACTATAGTAATATTTTTAGGCGTGGTGGCTAAGAAATTATGATGATGAAAGACGACGACGATGATGATGCTACACCGCCGTTACCACTGCCACAATTTTGCTAACAAACGCTTGCGGGACGTCTCATAAAAAAAGGTGTGGTTATAAAAAGCCAAACGCACTCGTCCACATTACTTTCTTTTAGATTGACCGTGTCGGTTTCGTAGTTTATCTTCTTCCTTAACGACGACAAAGTTAACATGCGCTAGGAAACGTCTTGACCAAGATCTCCTAGGAGACAAGACAAGACAAACGTCTTGACCTTATCGGAGGAAAATGTTTTAAGCTTTGGTGCCTCAGGCTTGGGATACTGCCACAGGGATGCCTTTGATGCCGCGTGTAATTTAATTATAAATACTCGAGGAGCACCATTTTAACTTGGTATTTAAACTTATTCGTCATTTCGTTAGGTTAAAACTTAAGATTTCAAAATTACGGTAATTTTATTATTATGACAATCTGGAATACACGCTCAAAAGCATATTACTTGTAGTTAAATTGAATATTTTTCGTATATTTGCCATTTCATTTCTCTATTTTTGGTTTTAAATGTCATAGCTTACCTAAAATAACATTTACCAGTCTCTACGTTTTTTGCCCCGCCGCGGTGGTCTAGTGGCTAAGGTACTCGGCTGCTGACCCGCAGGGCGCGGGTTCGAATCCCGGCTGCGGTGGCTGCATTTCCGATGGAGGCGGAAATGTTGTAGGCCCGTGTGCTCAGATTTGGGTGCACGTTAAAGAACCCCAGGTGGTCTAAATTCCCGGAGCCCTCCACTACGGCGTCTCTCATAATCATATAGTGGTTTTGGGACGTTAAACCCCACATATCAATCAATCAAGTCTCTACGTTTCATTCTTGGCCAATCCCCCAAAATGGGTACGTGCCATGTATCTAGATAAGCAAAGCAAAGCAAAGCACGCGCGACGCCCTCGGTTTCGCTTGTTCGAAGCAAATGCATTGTTCGAAGAAACGCTCTCCAACACCCACTCTCAGCATCACCAACTGAAACGTGGTCGGTGTGGACGGGAAAGTCTCGAGACGCCAAGAGCACCGACTGTATATAGACGGACGACGCAAATTCCTGTAAGTGGCCGACTTCGATATAGCTTAACGCCACGTTTGTACCGAAATGTCAGTGAAGAAAGGCCAGAAAACGCGTGGCCGAGCCATTCCCACGGGCTCCTGCAACACTCCTAGAGGCACATCGCCGTACTCCGGGCAACGTCAACAGCGACCAGAGACCCGACCGGAAGGTCCGTTAGCCGAAGCCGGCAGGACCTTATGCATATAGGAACTCTTTCGCCGCTTGCCCGGCGAGATAGCATCACAGTCCGGCGTGACGACACGCTTGATCGACGGATGCGTCAACCAGGAGTCCCTGCAACCTCGCTCAAGTACGGCTGCGGCAACGAAGACCAGCGTCATGGCGCTGCTGTATTGCTATTGCGTCAGTAGCACGGACACACCATCATCAATGACTTCCGGGCCCGGGTACGTCTGGAGCCGTCATGCAGGTAGTGACCGCTAAGCGCGACCCTCCACAGTTTCTGGAGTCATCAATCGTGGAGACGCCTGCCATGACCGAGTCACCTTCAGGTGCTGCGACGGCCACCATGAAATTGACGCCCAAACAGACGACTCCGTCGCTGGCCTGCAAGAATACTGAAGAAGGACTCTAGACAATTCCGAGCAAGACCACCTCCTCTGTCCCAAGCGCCACTGCCAACATCACCAATCTAAGCTCGTCAACGGCAAGCCACCACAAGTCCCGCCGACGTCTCCCCGAAACTCGGTGGCATCGCAGGCGTCGCCTGCGATGCTAACCACACCTCGGCAGCGTCAGCAGGGGCCTACGTATATTCACTGCAGAATTGGGATAACTCACCAGAAAAGTGGACGGTGGATGACGTGGCCCAGTACGTTTCAGGGATCCGAGGCTGCGACACATGACTGAGAAGTTCCAACACCACGAGATTGACGGCGGTGCGTTGTTCCTTATCAAGAAACACCACCTTATGACGACCACGAACATCAAACTGGGACTGGTGTTGAAGATGTGTGCGGCAATATGTTCCTTTCATAAGGTGTCCTAAGACGATCAAGCTTTTGGTGCTCGTCGGAACATAACTGAAAAGAGGTGTTCTAGCTGTTTCAGCTGCAGTTAGCTGTGACATACATGATCGAAAGTAACGCAAACAAAAAGGAACACGAAGTCATACAAAAATGATGTATTTATTTGCGTTGCTTCCAATCACGTCAACGCCCCGAATCGATATATCTTGTTAACATTATGGCCTGTTGTGTTTAAAAATGAAAAAAAAAAGCGACTGCAGCAGTCATCCGGCTCGCATTTTTCTACCCCTGAATGACTTCAGTAGCGCGAGTTGAGTTACGTCATGGAAGTTATATAAAATTCACAAGTGACTTTTGGCTAAACTTGCTGCGAGTAATGCAGATTTCACAAAAAGCAGGATGTCATTATTCATGACTGCGGCCAGATGCATGACTCATCATTTTTTGCAGGGTATGCGCTCGAACTTGTGTAATTTTCACTGCATATATACACAACACAACAGGTGAGCGTTGCGCCTGCAATCTGAATAAAAAGCAGATTAACCGCAATGCAATCGGCGAGATTGCAGAAGGTTTCAATAAACAAAAGCCCACTTGTACGTACATATATACCACTCCTTGGCTTCCAGTATAGAACTGTAGCGTAAAGTTGTGTGGTTCACATGCCAGTACAGCCAAGGAACGGCTAGCTTTCGGAGAGGCGGAAAGGCGTTCTGCACCCGCTTGGACGAACGTGGACATAGACTGCCGGTGCTCATCACATAGTTTTCTGCTGTCTAAGGCGACAAAGCCTGCGGACTTCTGAGGAATTTCGACGTTTACAGCCTCTTCAAGGTCAATGCATCTTTAAAGCTTTGTGTCCGCTCAGTGAGAGTCACTCACCTCTGGAGCGTTCATCACGTCTGCGTGAAATACAGCCCCAAAAAAGCCGAGTCTCAGATTTATACTAGCCCAAATATAGCTGCATAGCCAACTCGTCCAAGACGACGCCACAACTTTTTTTTCTGCAGCCCAATATGGCTCTATATAGCCAAACCTGGCAACACCGCCTCAAATGACCATCCCCATTCGCAGTGCCTACCAATATTGCTCATGTTTCAGCGTTCATACTTGTGCAATCGTCAAATAAAACGCAATTACTGCACATACCTGATCCACTATAACAACACATCGATGTTTTGTATGCTTGCCTTTACACTAGAGAAGGCACACACAACTAATTCTAACGACCGTAGCGTTTATCACGCTGCCCTGAAAATGCAACGCGATTTCCAATGCTTTGCCAAGGACGACATGGTGGAGGCTCCTGCCCGTCGCTTTGCGCTCTCCCTCCTTATCGCCTCCGAGACATGCACGCATCTTTCTCCACGGACGCTCACGCCTTCCTTCGTTTTGCGCTGGTTAGCCTTCGCTGCACTAATCAAGACTATCTGACACAGCGCTTCCATAATACAATTCCCCGATTTTCTCGCGCAGAACATCAAATAAACATTTTGTTCACTCTCTCCACACGCAAGATTATCGTATTTCGACGACATTTGCAGGGAAACATGCAGATACGGGGCCAATGTTTTGTTTCGCGTTTTTTGTTGATAATTTCTCTTCATTACAAACTGGTCCGAAAGGCTTTGGTCGCTTTTTAGTCTGGTTTTACAGTGCCTATACGGCCGACCTACACTTTGCACTTGTAGCGATAATCCGACGCTCGTAATGGGTGCCCATTCAGGTTACCCCTGGCTCTAGGGCGTGGCTACTCCTTTCCGCTTACACCTCTGCGCCTCGCCGCTCTCCTCGTAACACCAAACGCTCCGCAAGCCTTTCTCTTCTACCTTCTCGCGGGGTGAACCGTTGGCTTTACGCCACGGATTGCTTCTTTTTTCATCCTTCAGTTGTCACTGCGTAAGGGCTATGGTATAGTGGCGGCCCCTATTGCTTGGCGCGAAAATAAAAGCGCCATTCAAAACAGAAAGTGACGGGGGTGCTCCGTCTATGCTTCCTAAATCATATACTGATTCATACATGATCGTGATGCGTGGACGGCAACTAAGAGAGTTTGCGCTTGCAAATATAGAAGAGTGTTGGTGGAAAGTCTGGAGGGAGTGTGGAGCTGGGCTGCCTTCCCTTTTTATTTTCGTGTTTACCTTTCTTTCTTCTTCTCTTTCTCTAACTTTCTCCCCTCTCAGTTTTTGCTATTCGTCTTTGCCTGTATTTCATTTTCTTTGTTTCTTTGTTTGTTTCTGTTTCACTTTTTATTCGTTCTTGTTCATGATTTCCATCTCTCTCATTATCTCTCTCTCTGTGCTCATTCTATCACCCATTAGAGTTATTACAATCCACGCAGGAGGAATCGACGCACGTGTTCTGGGAGCGAAACGGAAGATGGTGAAGAGAACGAGGAGCGCGCGTTCCGCTTGATAATGGAGATCATTTCTGTTCGCGACCAATGGTGAATCTCCGATCTCAAAGAACTGCTCCCTTAAAATGTGTGATCGGAAGAAGCAGCGCGAGAAACAGGGGTAAGGAAGGGACCACACGTACACAGCGACGTTTCTTGTCGTCCTCTTCTTCAGCGGCTTTCTACAACGATGTTGTACCGACTCTTCCATAAAGCCACTATTTTGAAAAGTGTTCCGTACGAAACATATACTGTGAATTTTCACCTGTCATAACCATGATACAGTTATGAGGCACTCAGTAGTCGCTTACTCTAGATCAGGAGGAGGTTTTTTTAACAAGCTCCTAAGAATGGTGAACACTGGCGAAATCACTTCTCACTCCATGAAGCTACATGCTGCCTCCATGGCATTCTGAAATCAGTCACGCACTTGTGTTCAGCAAATCAACATGACATACTCTATGACGCCATCTTCAGTATTTGCTTAAAGGAAAATTCTTCTTTTGTAACTCTTTTTGAGAAGTGCAAAAATTTGTTGAGTGCATGGTAGCTTGCCATTTATTGTGAAACTGAGAGAGAGTATATATGTTTTCACGATAACCCCAGTTACTATGTCTCGCACGCCCGGGGTCTTCCACTCTGTCGTCACTCATGATTGTATCGTGGTTATAACCGTAATAGAAGAACATATCAGCGGGCCCACTGCAATCCAGGGGTCGGGATTCGGCACTCACCTGACGCCATCTGACACGAAGCTCGGCGTTAAATCCGAGATGACGTGGAACAATAGAGATAATAATGAACTTTGACTGAAAAAAAAATGTCACGGTACTTCATCGCGTAAATTCCGACGAGGCTGAAATCTTGTGGCTCCTCGTTCAAGGACTACTCGATGAAGGCTAGTGCGCTAATGCTGCAGTTTCCAGAAGTCGACCATTTGCGAATATTTCCGGCCCATACCGATTGCTGTCGCAGTCCGCTTGAAGCGTCTTCTGATTCGTCAAAGAAATAAGAGGGAGAGAGAAAGAGGAGAGCGAGAGAGGGAGGGCTGAGGTAACAGCAAAGATGGTGAAATTTCCCTCCCACGCACGCTCATTTCAATATTTACTTCCCTCTCTCAATATCTTGATTGATATGTAGGGTTTAACGTCCCGAAACCAGCATAGGATTACGAGAGATGCCATAGTGGAGGGCTCCGGAAATTTCGGCCACCTGGGGTTCTTTATCGTGCACTAAAATCTGAGTACACGGGCCTACAACATTTCCGCTTCCATCGAAAATGCAGCCGCATCATGCGGGATTCGATCCTGCGACCTGAGAGTCAGCATCTCTCAATATCTTTCTTTTTCTCGGTCTTTCTATCTTTCTTTCACTAACCTGCATTTTTTTCCTTTATCTGTATTTCTCGCGTCCTGTTTCAGTATATCTGTGCCGCTTTCTATATCTTTCTCCTTCTTTGATTCTCGATTTTATGTCCATCTTTCTTTTTTTTTGCCTCTCGTTCCTTTTTCTTTATATACTGTGTTTCACTATCTCTCCCTTTCTATCCTTCTCACCCTTACATCTGTCCGCCTCTACAGACTTGACTTTCCTTCATTCCCACCCTTTCCATACTGGGTGGGCTATGCAATGCTATGCCGCCCTCTGCTAGCGTGCCTGGATCACCGGGTGGCTAATACACTCGCCTTCAGATGGCATCAGTACACGCAGATTAGAGTCCCGCCTCGCTACAAAAATGTCTCTCTCAAACTTCTCTCTTTCTCCATTTTTACTTCTCTTCCTTCTGTTGCGAGGTTATAAAGAATGTCTCTGTCTTTTGCTCTTTCTCTCTCTCTGTGTACTCATAGTTTCGCCGATGAGAATGATTGCATCCCTCACCGCAGATATCGGCCCTTTTGTTTTGTGAGCGAAGCAGAAAATGGTGATGAAAACAAAGATGAATAAAGTGGGCACTGGTTCATGATGATGTTTTTATTTCTTGTTAAACTGCACAATCTACCGCGAGTTGAAACAACTTCTTTGTTAAATAATTCAGAGTATCTTATTTGTTCGCCTAAGACGATCCGAAGGCGAGAGTCATTAACTTTTTTTTTCTTTTCAGTCAATCAAAAGTTCATCATCTTACGTCCTATATACTACGATACCTTTCTTTACCTAACATGGTTTCACATTGCCTCCAAGATCACAGACATTGCAGGTTTTCTGCATCTCGCCTGGTTTTTTCTGCCTACGAGATTGGTCCACATTAAATCAACAGACGATGTGTCGTGAGGACGTCACAATATAGCCGCCATCAAGTTACGTCATAATGACGTAATCACGTGCTAAGGAGCATTTTCATCACGCGCGTTGATGCTGACACTGCGAGACAACGGTCAATTTCGCGTTGGATGAGCGTATTACGCTCAAAGATCTAGTAAAAGTGGCGTCTTTTTGTCTCACAACAATATTCGTCGCCTATCTTGCGTTCCTTTCGTTGCCCTATCGCCGCGCGACCGGCAATATCAAGTCACGAAAGACAGCGTTATCAGCATGACATAGCTGTCTTGATAGGAAAGTGACCAGAGCCCAGTTTTTAAGAAAGGAAGCGCAAGCAAGCGGTATGATGATTATAGTTGTTAGGCAAAACAACACCCTTTTTACTGGACTTTTTTTTCTCAGAGTGTAGCATTTCCCTTTTACGGAAGTAATAATGAGCAATTTTAGAAGTGCTTCTAATTTGACTGTTGTAAATAAGGTCTCGCCTCCAGCTTGAAGTAACGGCTATGTCAATTACATTTCATGTGTTCTTGGTTCTGCGTGTCCTCTCCCCACGCAACATTATTTTCATCAACGCGGGAACCTTATCTGAGAGTCCACATTTAATTTGAAGAAGCAGGCCTCGCGTTTACGCGCCAGTTAACGGGCTCGTCAAATGAGCAATCGCTTCTCCTTGAACGTTCAGTGCGGGAGCGGAAGGCCAGGAGCGGCAGAATAAGCGACAACTCAAAGCTCTGAGAGCTTCAATTTTGTTGACGCTCACGTCGTATCTCGGCGCCACTGAACGCCAGCATGTGTCTGCGGTCGAAGTTTCTCGAGCCTCCCGCCATTGATAATGAATGGGTGTTGGGCGCGAGACGAGCAAATGGTGGGTCGACAGGCACAGGCAATGGCGGTGCTCGGCCTGTGCTGCGGTCGTCGCGGCGTGAAAAAACCTCGATGCCGGCTGAAGGCTGCAATTTTGTGACCTCATTCATAGTTGCATCTAGAGAAGAAATGCTACCGTATTTTGTTTCTCTAACAGCACCATGACGCGCATTACGTGGGCGGCTCGCCACTCTTGTCGTCGCGTGCAGCTGATTTCTGTTGCGACAGATCAATTGCAATGCGCGACGTTGTTTCAGATGGTGCAGCGAAACCGATGTTTTCCTTGCCGCGCCTTTTGTTTTGGAGCGAAACATACATGGGCATTGTACTTCGAACACTGTCGGCTGTTCACTCCGAGTTTTGAATAGGGCATTTATAAACTTTCATGTGTTGTGCCGTTGGTTCAAAAAGTTATGCAAACGACTTTGCGTCAGAGTAAAGTTGGTGGCCTTGCATATTCGACTGTTCCAGTGACTATAGGCGGCACAACGGTACGTCGAAATGACGGACGAGACGGTGATGTCGGAAGCGTGCACGTCAGCGTCGCAGAGCGTGAAGACGCGTTCATTGGTTCAAGGCTACTGAGAGACCAAACTGCGTCACTGACTGCGTCGCAGATTATCACCGTGTGACAGCTTTGCTGCACGGCTGCATGGCGGCACCTGCGTCACTGAAATGACCAAATAGCCAGTGAGAAAGCAAGATTCTTGATGCAAGGCAAAGTGTGTTAACGCGCACTGCAAACAAAGAGGGAAATCTCGTATGGCTGAAAATGGTTACGGGAGCACTGGTAACGCATGGTTACGCAAGCTATCCCCAACTTTTAGTGAAAAAGCGTGAGAAACGTCCACGTTTTTTGATTATGACGTACTACTTCGGCCAACAATCCAGTCTTACAGCTTTTTGTTCATTTAGGTTAGGAACACATACTCACAACCACGTCTATGAAGGAATTACATCTCCCGAGTCTATTTGTCCAGTTTCGTTGATCCTGAACCAATTAGATTGCGCCAGTTTTTTGCGAACCACGTGCGTAATACTTGAATAGTTTCACCTACAGCTTTAAACTTTCTGTGGAAGTGCTGTGTTCGTAAGTAGTTCAACTCCCGTTCTTTTCTCCGTGTCACGTCCGGCAGTGACTTTCAAAGTAACATTACACAACTACGCCCCACTCAACCGGTCACACTTCTGAAGCTCTTACATCATCTCGCACTTATACAGCGCATGCTACACCTCGAGATGGTCGGATGATGTATCGCTCCAGCTGGGCGCTTCCCAACGCTGATTGATGGGTTAATATGTGTGCAAGGTCGGCGGCGTATGCTCTGTAGGCTACAACTTTGCAGCAAAGACAAGAAAAAAAAAAGGGGGGGGGTATTGGGCGGGTCGCAAACGCGAGTACTTTGAGTCTTTGTTGAGCAGTAACGGGGCGGCGGCGTGGAGCGATATTCCGCTTGAAAAATTCTAATCCTTCTGGCGAGTGCCGCACTCGTGCAGGCCGGCGCGAGAACAACTGCGCCACGTAATTTAGTCGGGTGGAAAGCAATCAGCCGGTCTGGGTCACGCGCGAAGCGCACGCCCCAGTGAGAGCTCAAACCTGCCGTATTTCGCTCTCCCACTTTGTATCGCTTTCCCTATTGGCGCCCTCGCCTTGGGGCGTAATTAGAATGTATAAAGGCGAACGTGGCAGCTGAAAGGAGTGCGCGGCACACGTAGGGAAGAGGCTTGCGTATGAGTTCGGGCTCGGCGGGTGAGGGTGCTGCCGGTAGGCGCTTAGAAGCGCTGTGACCACGGTGCATGCTTCACTGAGCGTAACATATATTCACGCAGCCATCTCCTAAAAAAAAAAAAAGACGTTTTCCAGCAAACACACACTCTCTGACCTCACGCTGGAACTATATGCACACGTGAAGGGGCCAACGCAATGACCCCGTTGAAAAAAAGAACAAGCTCGGTGAAGGAGAACAGGGCGGAAAAGGGGAATGATACGGGGGCACGCAACGAAGGTTCTGTTATGTGTACAGAAAAGTAGCCCAACCCAGGTCCCTGTGTTTAGTATACCGAGAAAAGGAACCTTTCAGACGGAGCGGACGCGATATGACCGTGATTATATTCACTGGCGCCGCTCGACTTCGCCCCGCTGCTGGGCAGCTATCATGGGGAAACACCCCTGATTACGAAGAGCGGCGAGTCAGCGCTGGCGTCCCGTTTTCGGGAGCGCGTCGCGTTGTTCCGCCGCTGGCGCCGCATGCATCACGCGCAACTTGCGAGGAGGCCGTGGCGGGAAAAAAAGGAATGAACAGAAAACAAAAAGGAAGGTGGGGTGCTGCTCGCGGGACATCTGTCTCTGCATGGGGCAGCTGTGCTCGTTCAGGTGGCTCAAAGCACGGAGTGCTACGCGTTCGTCACCTTATACATCGTGTAGGGGTGACTCACCGAGCGGAAAGGGCGTTTGACTCAGTGCCTCATGCTGGACGCCAGGTCATCTGCTGGTGCCCTCGTGGGCGACACGCGAGCCCTGAGTCAGGCCCGATAAAGACGGCATGACCTGTCGCAGGTGACCCTTACTCACGTGCCCGAAAGCGGCGCCGCCTGGCGAATACGTCTAAATTAACGGCTACGCCGGCTCCTATCTTTACCTTCTCCTCTAGACACTTGTCCTCTCCATCGTGTCGCCACTTGTTCCGTAGTATGAGCCTGAGGTCATCCGTTTTTTGTGGGTTCTTGTGGTAAGTTCAGCGAAATTGGGGGCGTGGTCGGGTTACTTTCGCGTTGCAATGCGCCACCCGAGTGACGCACGGGAATGGTTTTGCGTTTGTTTTTCTGTTTTGCTTTTTTTTCCTCCCTGCTTCATCACACTTGAGTCACCACTCGTTCAAGCTCATCTTGTCCCGTTTTACCCGTTCGTGAGTGTATTTCTGAGAAATACTCCTCAACTTCGTACATATAGAACGCGCTATAAGTCAGCTACTACCTAACGGAATTTGACGCTGCTAATGAAGGAGCCCGGCGTCGTTTATTGAATAACGCACTCTGCACTTACGAACAAAGAAGAAAAACGGCGGTCAGTGAACTATGCAGTCCGGGTTTTATGCTCTGGTGTCAACTTCGTAGAACACGTGAAAGCTGATGTGTTGATCAAGTCAAGGCAATGGCTGTGCGAAGACGTACTGAAGTCTACAGTGTTGCGAAAGCTTCCCGATTACTTCCGGCTGTCACCGGGTCACAGGTTTCGTTCCCTGATTGCAACACTACGGGCGTCCAGCTTCCAGAATAATGGCGAAATCGAGACCTGCTTAAGGGGAGCAAAACGTGACTCAAATCGAGCCTTCTTTTAATACTGAAACGCGTATACAACGCAATGTGAAGACGACCATCTGACGACGTCGAGCAGGACGTCTGGGTCAGCTGAGTAGGATGATCAGTGCGTGGTGGTTTGCGAAAGAGGCGTGAACAAGAAAGCAAAAGAAAGCAATTGAGTCCTGTAACGTAAGGAAGGAACCGCCAACGAGTCGAGCACGTGTGGTACCAAACCGGATGCGCGTCTGGTTGACCTCTCTTTCCTATCCTTTATTTTCCTCCTCCTCATTCTCGATCGGGTCTGGCGATGTCATTGTCACGTAGTATGTCCCTACATCTCATTGAACTATGAATCAATTAGCGTTCTTCTCCTAAACTACCCCACAATCATCTAACGCATGAACGAATGCAAACTAAAATATTAAGGCGACATTATTAAAGCAAGTGCTAAGCTGCAGGCTGCAGTGAGACGCATATTCAAGTACGGACAGTATTACCCGCACTCGTAGTGTTAATTATAGAAGTTTCAACGAGAAAGGAAGGGAAGACAAAAAAGAGAAGAAAGCGAAAGCCTATTAGTAGAAGAGGAATTCCCGAAAATCGTTTAATTGTGTTTGACTCTGCATGTTTTTTCACCGTAGTTATAAAGTCATGCCTACCACAGCAATACTGAAACTCCCTGAGAACTGGTACAAATGACACTACAACACACGGCTTGCAACGCTTCTACCCCAGTCCGTGAAATCATACTGTGAAAAGAGCAGCCATATCAGCTCTTTTGCAAGGCTCGTAGATTGGTTGTCAGGCAGGGCGCACATGTTGCATTTGCCACTTATGTAGCGCCGAGCAGAGGCCTGACCACCCAGGAATAGAGCTTACTAGAGGAGAATAGTTAGCGTCACCTGAAACTTCTCATCACCCATGCTCACCCTATACAGTGTCTTCCCTCTCTGCTCTGCGCGTGTTGAATTGCGTTCTCTTGCAAGCATCGTCTCGACCACGCAACGTACCACAGGTGGAATGCGATGTGATCTAATCGTGCTTTGTGCGCAACCCCACATCTAATTAAGTACCACGATGAAAATAAAACAGCGCCTAAACACAGGACACAGGAAAAGGGACACATGCGGTGCTGTCTTTTTCAGAATCAAGTACGATGCCGATCGCGAATTTTCGCGTAGGTTGTTCTTGAAATTGCTATCGGAATAACTTATCTGCCAACGTGAAGCCAGTACCAGGAATCTCATACTAAAAGCACATGTTTTATTGGGCTTCAATGAACATCTCGGACTAGATCAATGTTTTGTCCGTCACTGGGTGCAGTGGTGACAGCGTTAGGCTGATGATCCCAAGGCCATGCATTTGATACCGGCCACGGCGGTTGAATTGTGATGAAAGCGAAAGCCCAGGGCTCTACTACTGTGCAGTGTCAGTGCACGTTACATCAGATGGTAAAAAGTTTAGGAGCCCTGCATCAAGGCATGCTTCATAATCATACAGTGGCATTGGCATATAAAACTCAATGAATTGTCAAGTGTTCAATCTATCAGCTGTGGTGCCTTTGAAGCCGTAGTAGTAAGAGTATCAGAAGATGGAGGTCGGAAAAGCAGAGGTTCTTATAACTGCGGACACGGTTGACGTGCGAAGTCGTTTGCGACGTTTTAATTCACTGTACGCATTTATGAGATTGCGCAACTGTTTGTAGCGAGTGACTCGGTCAATACGCGACACCCGGAGATGGCATGGGGCTGCACAGGAGTAGCGTAAGCTTTCGGGCGCACGCCATTGCTGTAGTAATGACGGTAGCTGAGATGCATATCTGTGTTCCTTCGGACTCACGATGTTGTCCCAAAGAAGAACCTGTGGATGTAATGACACGGTACGTTATGTGCCCCTGTAATAACACACACACTAAAAAAAAAGGGGGGGGGGTGCAGTGTCGTTTCCAGAGGCATCCACTGGGCCTGCAGTATACGACTCGTAGTGCAATTATTTTGAATATCTGCACTTTATAGCAGGTTTCGAAACATGTCAGCGCCGTTAGCAACAGACGCGTACGTGAATACCTCGATTAAACACTTGTGCTATTTTCGTTTCACGGTGTATCTAAAGCAGCATTGCGTAACTGTTGTGAGCGCATTATGGGGTCAACGGCGTTGCTGCGAACATCTGTGGTGGACATGGCCTAAGATGAGCGCGATGGTGTCATGTCCAGTGGACTAAATGCCTAGCCACGTAACTTGATGATCCAGAGGCCCATTTTCCCCGTCGTTCTCTTTTCCCCCTCGCTCACCACCTCCTTTTTTTTTGTAACGTGCAGCCAAGCGTAATCTTGTGCCGGCAGGTGTATTCTCGGCGCATAGCATGGTTGGTTCACAACACACTTGGCGTGAGTCATTAGTGAGTGTTGCGGTGAACTGGCGTAAAAAAAAAACATCGAGGAAACACAGGCAAGTGATGATAAGGTTTGTTGACCTCATTTTTGCACTTATTTGTAATCACATTCATGAAAATTATTTGGTAGAGTTGAGTTCATTACGGAGAAAGAACCAATGCTCTCGTATAAGTCGTAACTCTACGAATAAAAAAAAAACGGGAAAGAAAAAGCAAGAAAACAGAAAAAAGTTAAAAGGTAAAAGTGAGAAAGGTAATTTATTTCTTGTTTTTTTTTTCTGGAGTCATTGTTTATTTGGTGGATAAAATTATGCACTGCGGTTAAATAATCTGAGCAAAAGGATGCGAATACGTTATAAAGAGTCCCGATAAAAGCTCCATGCATATTTTTTTCCTAATTGTGCGGCACCTACAAAGTTGAACTTTACTACATTGTTGTAATTGAGGAAGAAAGGAAAAAAACATCAGAGTATGCAAGTACTGCCGAATATATCTAGCGCTAGGTAAAATTACAATATGTCAAAAACATCGTTAAATATGCGCACGTGAGGAGGTACGTCAAACACTATTGTGGAGCAAGTACGTTATGTTAAATAATTCTTATTAAAGAGTAGATCAACGAAAAGACATCGCACAGGGGAGAGAGAGAGAGAAAGAGAAGTAAGGTAACGAATTTTCCGAAAACATTCTCACTTCTCCATGTATTTGTAGTTGCATTGAATGAGTTATATGCTATATTTTATATAACACATTATGTCCCAGCGTCATATGACCATTGTACCATTTAAAGCAGTACCAGTAGGGTATAAACCGATGATGTGTAGGAGTGTGATTAAATATTTAGTGTGTGTCTGCACACTGTTCTCGCGTTCAGTGCATCAGGAGAGTGCAGAACAAAGCTAAAGAGAAGACATACGCCTCAAACAATGTTCCTATACAAAACAAGCGAGCTATGAGTACGCCCGTTAGTCTTATCACACAAGGTGCAGCATCGTTAGCTTTTAGAACGTGGGAATCTACGCGCGACGAAATCCAAAAAACCCCTGCGAATGCTCCTTTAAAGCTGGCTTTTTTGTAATCAGTTGTGATTGAGGAAGAAGCACACTTCCGTCATTTTTCTGCAAGACTATGTAATACTCAAAGCTTGCTTTTCTGTAAAGACGTTACGCAGATGGAGAAGACAACTTTTACCGTGTCTGAGGACCACAGTGTATGAAAATTGTGCACGTGTAGCGCAATGCTCTTTCTCACTGGTTGAAATATTTGAAAATTACATATATCTATAATTTACAAAGGGTTGTACTGCTACTACGCAACTACTACTACTACAAGTTATTATTTTAGTTTTCTTTAGAATTTATTGGTTCTCTGATAGTTGAAATCGGCCACTGAACTTCGCTAATGTGAGCGAAAGGACGCGAATACGTAAACTAGACACAGGCTGTAGGTTTATTCCATGTGTTTTTGGCATTAACTAGCATTACCACCTTCTATAGGTTTCCCCATATGTTTGTCTTCTATCTATCTATTGAATTCTGTCTGTCTTCTGTCTTCTCCGATAAACAGGATAATTCTGCACACGTCATGAATAAAGTATTTTTCGTCGTCCTGCTAAATATCAGTAAATAGTTGCCTAATTTTAATCTACGCTCCTTGCCATCACGTCTCCCAGATTTCAATATTCGCGTGTGCCCCCATCCTCCAAATGCTGGCCGCCATAACGATCGAGTAGTCGGAAAGCTGTGTCGCACAGTTACGATGCCGTCAGGGGCGAGTTTCTTTGCGTCCTACATGTTCTCTCATTTTATGTATTGTAATAAATTAGCAATCGTGGCTTCGCTGCCCCAGCATAGCTAGACGCTGACGATCTACGAAAGCGCTTGTAAGGGAAATGGGCCATCGTTGTTAGCAGCGTGGTCGTCAAAATTAATGCGTTAACAAGCACTGTGTGTTCTTATGGCTTCAGCTTAGATGTATGAACATATCGCTCCCCCTCCCTCCTCCGCTCCTTCTCGCAGAGGGAGGCCGTTGACCCATACAATGACGCCCCCAACACTGACGCCTGGAAACGGCCTAGCGCATTATTAAAAAGCAAGAGAGGATGAAAAAGGAGGCCAGAGGGGGGGGGGGTGCATGTCCTGGCGTATATATTAGCATAGTAATAAAACATGGGCCGTTATCTTCAGAAGCTGCTGGTTCTCGCCAAACTTTTTTCTTTTCACGTCCATCTTCTGCACCATGGCGGAACCGGATGGTAGCTATGAGGAATGGCACCGGCAGCTTATTACCCAACTTACTGCTGCCGGCTGTACGTTGCACGCAACAAACTAGAGCCCACGCTGACGACGAAATAACGATGACGGACACAAAACGCTGTTCGGGAGGTGCGTTCTCCTTTTAGAACCATGTTCGTCTGCTTTCGCGCATAATATTCTTGGCGTTGCGCGAGTAGGCCCATGGAAGATGTACAGCGGTTTACAAGGCCAACTTGAAGCGTGATGTACAACGCGTTTAATATACACATCTTGTTGGACGAGTAAAGAAAGGCGCACCGGAATGGCTGGCGAATCTTCGTGCGTCCGGTGCAAGGAGGCGTCAACATTTTTTTTTTTGCTCATCGTTACGACGATGTCGTTCGGCACTGGCGCGATGGCCAGATATAAAGCCATTGTCCTCATCTCATTTTGCGGCAGCTATTCGTTGACTTGTTTTTTTTTTTTTTGAAGCGTGTGACAAACAAAATGAAGGAGCTGAGTCGACAGGAGGAAGCAATAAGAATGAGATAAGACGCGAAAGCCGAGTGGCGTAAGAACGAAAATTTTCGAAAGACGTTCATTCCGCGCATTCGCAGCCGTGGTGAAGTGGCGTGGAAGGGGCTCTTCTTGAAGGGGATAAAGAAAAGCGACGTAACACGAACGGGCGTAAAACTACGGATGGCATTGCAGTTATTACGAAATAGCCCTGTTCTAGTTTACATTTCTGTTCCTCGCATATCTTTTACTTTTCCCTTACTTTTGCCTACCGCTTATATACTTTACAACTTTCATTTCTGACGCTTCTCAAAGACATTTATTGCTGCCCTTATATGTTCTGTCTCCAGAACTTTCTTTCTCTCTTTAAGCAGTTTTATTCAGCGTGTCCCGTTATTATTCTGCCGCTACAGGACTACGGGCATGCTCTTCTTTTTTTTTTTCCAAATTTTCTATCTTCCATACTACTCGCATCTCCCGTTTTGCTTTACTTCCCATAAAAGAAAATGACAGCTTTATTAGTATACTTAAATGCGGCGCGAGCTCTTTTACAAACGTCAGACAGGCCAGAAAAACAAAGTCTTGAACGTGTAAAAGCATGAATTCAAATAAAAACGTAAGAAATAAAGCCCCGTGGGAATACATTTTTTTCTTTCTGCAGAGAAATGTGCGCCCGATGTAAAATGGGCAATAGAGTCAACTACTAAGATCTTTAGAGTAACAAAGAGATCTTTTAGAAGAAGAATAAAAAAAAACGGGGCTTCGTAATGCTCGCATGCGGACTCGCGTTGGCATTCGAGCGAATAACATGAATTATGGATAAGCTGGCCATTTCTGATCCCTCACTTCGGCGTGCGCTCAGGCCTGGTGTGGGAGCTAGGAACGATATGCCCGGTGGAGTTTTGAAAAGCCATGCGGCAAGAAACAGATAGGCTTGGAAGGAATAAACCGAGCTTATTGAAAGTTGCGCGGCTGTACCGATACCGAAGCCGGCGATAAATAAGGTCAACGTAAGGCATATACTCAGGGGTGGATTAGGGCTACAATCGACCTTCGAGAAGAAGCGCTGGGCATCGCGGAATTCCGTTCGAGAAAGGACGAGGGGCAAATGTATTTTGGAAACGAGGTGTACCGTGAAATATCGTGGCAAAAGGGGAATGCTGCCGATGTAATTGCGTGATATATATCCGGGAAGCAGGAGCTTACCTTCGCTAGAATTCGAAAATGAAGTGAAGAAATGCGGAAGCTAAGATTGGGTGATACCGACTCGCTTATTCGATTCCAACTTATGTAAAACTGGGAAAACAATACGAAATTACTCTGTGTGCTTGTGAATGCATTGAGATTCGTTTTTCCCGTTTCCTAAATGTAGGTGTGTCTTCGGCTCGGAAGTCAGAGTTCTTATTAAACCTTTCGTTCTCCGGCGTGCTGTGTATGCGAATTTACCTTTTGAAAGGAGCACTACTCTCCATGAATTGTGTCAAGAATGAGCTAGTGGGGCATATGATTTAAGAAACTGGTGGAGTCCAGGCATGCAGAAGATGAGAAAGTGGCACATATTGTTATAGTATCGTATATTGTCACAGGGTCGTGACGTCGACGAAGAAGAGGAGAGTACGTTGAAGATTACACTGTTCATTTGGGCGAACCTGTGCCCGGTAAACCGAAAGTCGGATCACAGTAGCAGGCCTGCGCTGATAGCGGCGAACGGAGCGACGGCCGTCGAAAAAACTGACAAGCGGCGAAGCGCGTCGGCATTTATACACTTGCCGTCGAATGTTCTAGCGTTATCGCTAGCGGTGACATAGGCTCTAGAATAATCTGTATAGTTCGCCGAGTGGGCGTAATCTTATCGAAATGATCTACTACACTCCCGAAGCTTCTCGTAGACTGCAGGCGTGGTTTGCGCTGAGAACTACGTAGTGTATTGGGGCGATAACAAAACTTGAGAACAAGAACGTGGCATTGCCCCCCTCTGAAAAAGGCATCGTCCCGATGCTTTATTGGAAGATGAAAGTACAACAATAATGCAAGAAAGATCAATGAATAAATTACAATACAGCAATAATAAAAAAAAAACACTGTTTAAGTTGGTTAACGCGCATGAAACGGCTTGAGGCGCGTGACATGGACGACTTCAGGTCGCGATCGGCGTCGTTGAGAGTTCGTGATGCCGTCGGGGACGGCATCACGAACTAAGCCGAGACGTCGAACCACCCTGTACGGTCCGAACTACCGTCGCAGGAGCTTTTCACTGAGTCCACGTCGCCGTATCAGCGTCCACACCCAAACACGTTCACCGGGCTGGTATTCCACGAAGCGTCGTCGAAGATTGTAATGGCGGCTGTCGGTCGTCTGTTGATTCTGTACGGCCGCAACCCTGCGTTGCCATTCGACACACTGATTCCTTATGATACCAGCGAACCAACGGTGTATGCTCAGGACGTTGCTTTTCGAGCCCGCGTCAATCGCCAAATAGCGCACACTAGGCTCACTGCTTCTCAGGCCTCACAAAAAGTCCGCTACGATGACTGGCACCGTGACGTTGACTACTCTGCTGACTCTCTCGACCTACTTTGGACACCGCATCGGCGTGAAAGCTTGTGCGAGAAGCTCCTTCCACAATACACCAAACAAGGCCCTACAAAGTTATCCACAAGGTCACCGACGTTGACTACTTCATCACTCCCGTTCAACCACTCTCATCTTCTGCCACACCACCTACTGATGTTGTTCATGTGTCACGACTAAAACGCTACGACACTGCCATTCCTGATTGAAATTAGCGGCGCCGTGACGGCGCTTCGTCCACCGGGGATGATGTTTCGAGGCAGTGGGTATGGCTCCGCCATCGTATACGAATGGATGAAGAGGAAGTGGAATCGAAGCCCTAGATGCAACCAGCCGTGGGGTGTCATCACACCTACCTGTAAATATTGCAAATACTCGTTTCTCTCTACCCCGTAACAATATATATATATATATATATATATTGTATCGGTGCACATCGGCGCTAGACGACGAAGTTCGTGTGTCGCGCTCTCGGCCTCCAGTTTTCTGTGCTGCAGCTGTCTTGTTTGCCCTGGCGAGTTTATTGCTGAAACTCCTCCAAAAAGCACGCTTGTTACATTTGGTGGAGCGCTGCTGGGTCGTTCCCCTTTTCGTCCTGGAGCTCCGCAACCGTACTTTACCATCTGCCCCCGGAATGACCGAGGACGCCGCTCCTTCCCAAGCACCACATACGGTCATGCGTGCTGGGATGCTTCGTCAACATGACCCTCTGATGTTCAGAGGGCACCGACGAACTTGACGTTGAAGACTGGCTGGTAGAGTTTGAGTGTATTAGCAGTTGCCAACAAATGGAATGGCCCTGCTAAGTTGACGCGCGTCAGCTTCTATCTGACCGATAAGGCGAAGCTATGCTACTACAACCATGAAGCCGAGTTCACCACTTGGTCAGCATTCAAGCAAATCATCGCTTCATTCTTCGGTCGGGCTGGATTGAGCAAGCTTCGCGCCGAACATCGCCTCCGTGCCAGACCCCAAAGGAACGGTGTGACGTTTACGAGTTATATTGAGGACGTCATCGATCTATGTAAGCGCGTGAATGCATCTATGGCGTAGTCTGACAAAATAAGACACATACTGAAAGGCATACATGACGATTCACTTCATATGCTGGTAGCGAAGTGCCCTCAGACAGTAGCGCAAGTCATTGAACTGCGCCAAAGCTTTGACGAGCTGCGCAAAGAGCGCCTTTCTACCCGTCGCCCCGGAATTCCCACAGTGGAACTCTCATCTTTGGAAGCTAAGAGCACTGGCGCTGAATATTCCACCTTACTGCCGCAAATTAAGCAATACATCCGCTGAGGAAGTGGCTCATCAGCTCTCTATTGTCACGTCTGTCACCGAGAGTCCCACGGCACTGGATCACTCACTCCGTCGTGTCATTCAAGCTCAAGCTGCTGAGGCGGTTCAACCTCCTGTACCATCAACGCAGTCTGCAGCGCCTCTCACCTATGCTGAGGTCCTATGCTCGACCGTCGCCAACACCATCCGCCCCAGTCACCAACTTCTACTCGCCACCCCGCCCTGTTCATCCAATACGCCTGGTTCTCGCGCAACCCCTCTAGCCTCCCAGACCACCTAACAACCGTTGGCGCACTCCAGACAACAGGTCCATCTGCTACGCCTGCGGCATTCCTGGCCATGTTGCGTGTCACTGTCGTCGTCAGCGCAGTGTTTATGCCAATGATGACATCCCCAACCTCGACTACATGCCACAGCAGCCAGCATATACCCTGTTTCCGCCGACTTATCGGGCGCTTATTCGCGCCGTGCCCATTCCCCCTCACGTCGATCTCCTTCTCCCCGGCGCCGTTCCATTTCTCCCATGCTCCGCCGTACCAACCCCACGCAAGAGAAAAACTAAGAGCCGCAGTTCCTGAGGCACGAACTGCGCCCTCGTCGAAAATTTCAAGGCCTCATCTTTCGCCTGCGAACGAGATCGCGGTTATTGATGGTGTCGCGACGAACGCTCTTGTCAACACAGGAGCTGCCGTTTCTGTTTTAAGTGAACTTTTTTGCCGCAAACTGCAGAAAGTGACGACACCCGTTTCTGATCTTTTATTATGGACGGTGAGCTCGCAGCACGTTAAGCCTGTGGCGGTGTGCACGGCACGTCTTTTTATTAACGACCCATTTGACATTGTGGAATTCGTTGTCCTACCAGATGCGTCCCATGACGTGATCCTCGGTTGGGACTTCCTTTCTACACATGATGCGCTCGTTGACTGCGCTGGAGCTCGACTCGCTTTGTCCTCTTTCAGTACCACAGTCGTCGACGTCCCGAGCCCGGTGCCTAAATTGGTTGTCGCTGCTGACGCTATCATTTCTCCGTTCTCTGCCACCCTGGTGTCCGTTTCCTCTGACTCAGTTTGTGATTTTACCGCCCTGTTTACACCGTATAAGACTGCACGCCGACGGAACTTCATACTTCTATTTGCCGTCGTTACCCTCGTGCATGGTGCCGCTGTGGTCTACGCGTGCAATCCCTTTCCTTGCTCGGCAACTCTGTTATGCGGCGAATGTGTTGGACATTTAGACAGTCTTGAGGCCACCTTCCCTTTGGATGCAACGTGCGAAAAGACACCGTTGACGATAAATGCCATCACCTCCGCTGCGGCTACAACCTCCCCTGTCCAAGACTTCCTCCTGCGTTGCATCGATAACGCGCTTACGCCAGTCCAGCGCGCAAGGGGTGTTCAATTGCTTGAACGCTTTCGTGCCGCTGTTGACGTTGGCCAGCGATTATTGGGGCACACGTCTGCTGTGGCTCATCGTATTGACACCGGTCATCATGCTCCCTTGCGACAGCGTCTCTTCCGGGTATCGCAGGCCGAACGCCGCGTTATTAGCGACAACGTCGATGACGTGCTGAAACGTGGCGTGATTCAGGAATCGAACAGTCCCTGGACCTCTCCTGTCGTTCTGGTGCATAAAAAAGACGGTTCAATAAGATTTTGCGTTGACTACCACCGCCTAAACAAGACTACGTGAAAAGATGTTTATCCCCTACCCCGCATCGACGATGCCCTGGACTGCCTTCAAGGAGCTGAATGTTTCTCGTCACTGGATTTGCGCTCAGGCTACTGGCAAGTGCCCATGGCTGAAGCCGATCGTCCGAAAACAGCGTTCGTCATCCCTGACGGTTTATACGAATTTAACGTTATGCCTTTCGGCCTTTGCAACGCATCTGCTACCTTCGAAAGGATGATGGACACCATTCTCAGAGGCCTCAAATGGCAGACCTGTCTATGCTACTTAGATGACATAGTGTTTTTTTTCTGCAGATTTCTCATCTCATATCGCTCGCCTTGAACAAGTTCTCGAGTGTCTCACTCACGCCGGCTTGCAGTTAAACCTGAAGAAGTGTCATTTTGGCGCCCATCAGGTTACCATCCTAGGCCACGTCGTCTCCAAAGAAGGAATTTCACCAGATCCTGCTAAACTTCGAGCGGTTGCCGAATATCCCAAGCCGAGCACTCGAAAAGGAACCCGAAGCTTTATTGGGCTGTGTTCATATTTTCGGTGCTTCATCCGTAATTTCGTCTCCAATATATCCCTCTTGACAAAGCTTCTCGCCGGCAGCAACGACCTCTCAGCTTGGAGTGCCGCTTGCGGTGAGTCCTTTACGAAGCTTTGCCTACTCCTCACGTCTCCTCCACTTCTGCGCCACTATGACCCCAACGCGCCTATACACACGGACGCTAGCGGTGTCGGCCTTGGCGCGGTACTCGCCCAGCGAAAACCAGACTTTGGCGAGTACGTTGTAGCATATGCCAGTCGTACCCTCACAAAGGCGGAGTCAAATTAGTCCGTCACAGAAAAATAGTGTTTGGCGATTGTTAGGGAAATGGGTAAATTTCGCACCTACCTCTATGGTCGTCAGTTTGATGTTGTTACCGACCACCACGTGCTATGCTGGCTGTCGTCCTTGAAAGACCCGACTGGACGCCTAGCTCGCTGGGATTTACGATTACAGGAGTACAATATACGTGTGATTCATCGCTCTGGACGAAAACACTCGGACGCTGACGGCCTATATCGATCCCCACTGCCTTCCGGCACTGCCGGCTCACAAGCTTCCATCATCTCTGACCATCACCGACATGCCGGAAGAACAGCGCAAAGATCCCTGGATCGCTTCCCTGCTTGACATTTTGTCTCAACGGGCCCCAAACTCCGCCTCACGCACCCTACGTCGTCAAGTCCAACACTTCGCACTTCGTGAAGGCTTGCTGTATCGTTGCAATTACCTGACCGAAGGCCGCAGGTGGCTCCTCGTGATCCCCCGTCATTTGCGTGCGGACATTTGCAGTGCCTTCCACGACGACCCTCAGTGCGGTCACGCTGGCTCATTCAAGACCTACTCGCGTCTTCGCCTGAGGTACTACTGGCGAGGCATTTATCGATACGTTCGCCGGTATGTTCAGTCGTGCCCTGCGTGCCAACGTCGCAAGGTTCCTACTCACAGCACCGCTGGTCCTCTACAGCCCTGCCCTGCCCGACCATTCGACCACGTCGGAGTCGATCTCTTCGGTCCACTTCCGACCACTATCGACGGCAACCACTGGATAATAGTCGCCATCGACCACCTCACACTGTACGCAGAAACATCTGCGCTACCAGCCGCCACTGCGAAAGACGTGACGTGGTTCCTTCTTCGTCATCTCATTCTGCGCCATGGGGCCCCACGTGAATTACTTAGGGACCGTGGCCGCGTCTTCCTCTCAAATGACATAGAGGCTCTGCTCAAAGAATGCCGCATTGTACACCGCACCGCTTCCGCATACCATCCTCAGGCTAACAGCATGACGGAACGCTTCAATCGTGCCCTTGCCGACATGCTGGCGGTGTACATGTCTGAAGACCACACAAACTGGGACCGCGTACTTCCTTTCGTCACCTACGCTTACAACTCTGCGTCTCAAACTACCACTGGCTTCTCTCTCTTCTTTCTGCTGTATGGACGGGAACCTTCATGTTCTATGGACACCATTCTGCCGTACCAACCGGACGTTTCTGAGGGCAAACCCATCCCCCAAACTGCTGCTTACGCTGAAGAATGCCGTTAACTGGCTCGCTCGTACACCACGCAAGATCAGTCGCGCCGAAAACTTCCGTCATGACACAGCTGCGTCTGATGCCCATTACTCCCCGGGAAAGCTGGTTTGGCTTTGGGGTCCCGTCCACAACTCCCGGACTTTCCACTAAGCTTTTGTCACGGTACCACGGTCCTTACCGCATACTGGAGCAGACATCTCCCGTAAACTACGTCGTCGAGCCGGTCAACCCATCACCCGATCATCGCTGCCGAGTCCGCGAAACAGTTCACGTCACGCGACGTAAACCCTGCTACGACCCACCTATAGCGTCTTTTCCTTAAGTCGCCGTCGCCCGGATGGCTCCTCTTTGTGCGGGGATGAAATTGTACCGGTGCACATCGGCGCTAGCTCTGTGTCAGGGAGAGAAAAGACGACGAAGTTCGCGTGTTGCACTCTCGGCCTCCTGTTTTCTGTGCTGCAGCTGCCTTGCTTGCCCTGCCAAGTTTCTTGCTGAAACTCCTCCGAAGAACACGCATGTTACAATATATATATATATATATATATATATATATATATATATATATATATATATATATATATATATATATATATATAGGCAGGCATGGTGGTTGAGTGGCCGTAGCGTTGCATATAGTCTAGTAGATCCTCCGTGAGCGGTCACAACGTGGTTTATTTCGACGTTTCGGCCTAGAGTTCCTGATGAAGGCCAGACTCTAGGCTGAAACGTCGAAATAAACCACGTTGTGACCGCTCACGGAGGATCTACTAGACTATATATATATATATATATATATATATATATATATATATATATATATATATATATATATATATATATATATATATATATATATATATATATATATATATATACCAAAAAAGTGATGCTGGGTCCGGGTAAGATTATCCGCAGTGAAGAAGACGCAAGTACGAAGTGATTTTATTGACGTTTCAGCCGTGGGTCCGGCCTTCATCAGCATCTGATGAGCGCCGGACCAACGGCCGAAACGTCAGCAATATCACTTCGTACGTGCGTCTTCTTCACTGCGGATATATATATATATATATATATATATATATATATATATATATATATATATATATATCAAGGATTCTAATCACCCCCGTTACCCTGTACGCAATTCTCAGCGCAAACCGCACATGCAGTGTTCGAGAAGTTCCAGGACTGCAGTAGACAATTTTGTCGAGATTACGCCCACTTCGTGAGCATTTCAGATTATTCTCAAACCTACGTCGCCGCTTCTCAGTTGATCGACGACCGACGCTCAGTTCGCCGATATCAGTGCCAGTGTCTTGCTGTAACTCAATTTCCTTTTACGTGGCCACAAGTACGGCTGAATAAACAGTTTAATCTTCGACCTACTGTCTGCTCCCTTCGTCGTTGTCACGACCACCGTGACATGTGGCGGACGTGCTTGCACCTACGGTGTCTTAGACGGTTGGATGATGTCGCGTAGCATTTCGTCGACTTGTCTTTTAACAGCCTCGCATTCTCGCGCTGAAACTCTGTAGGGGCTCTGCCGTAGTGGATTGCTGAATTTTCGACGACAACGTAAAGCAGTCCTTGTATTGATTGATTCATTGATTGATTGAGTGATTGATTGATTGATTGATTGAACTCCGAGTAATGACAGAATATTCGCGCATCCTGTTTTAATGGCATCGTACTCTAGAGCGTGGGTTCGAATTCCGGTCGCGGCAGCCACGTTTCCATCAAGGCGAAATGCAAGATCAGCTGTGAACTTAAAGTAAGGGGTACACACTAAAAATAAAAAAAACTCCATATGATCATAATTTTTTCTATAGTGCCAAAATATGACGGGTCTCAAATTCGTAACAGGGCTTTGGAACGTAAAACCCCCGAAATCAATGAACAAACATACACATGCCATCCTAATGTTGTTGTCTTGTACTTTGGTATATTAGGCAACCATCGAGAGCTGGTCGGTAATTGAAATCTTGGAAACAGCGAGTGCTGACATCAAAGTCGCCTCATTGATTTCTTTTACCTGGAAACTCTCACTCGCCGAACGGCGTGCGTTATGAGTCGCGGACTTCCAATTTGTCTCGACAACATATTATTCACTACAGGATGTAAAAATCATGTCATCAGCGGCGTGTCTCAGCTCGACACCAGCGACCCTCGTTGGGGCAAGGACCTTTTGTTGATGAAATGATCTTCTTCAAATATTTTTGTTGCAGCCGCTTTATAAAACTACTAAAGTGAAAGAAGGAAAACTTATAGCACCAGGTGGCTGACATCACCTATCACTGTCAATGCGAAGAGCACAACAGCGAATTTATTACATTTATTTACAATATCAAAACACCCCCACCGTCTCAAATGGCTAGTTGGTACGAATAAAAAGTATTGACAAACCGTAAGTGTAATGGGAAATGCTCCAACCGTCTCAACCAAAATTCATAATTTTATTTATTATTTCCTCCGTAAGATTGCACACGTGATTCCACTATAAGTACTAAACTTATCCTTGCGAAGTAGTGGCGACGTTTTATGTTATTGTTCGCACTTCTGAATATCGTCTTTTGCGTTGAGCACCTAGCATCCGGAATGAACTAAAGTAGAAGTGCGAAATGAACAGTAATTTAATAGAATGGCAGGAGCAAGGCTTCGACAAATCGAGGAAAACAAAACAAAGAAATATATTCTTCTGCGATCTGATTTTCACCAGTCTCGCTGTAGTTAAGAGTGTCAGAAAGCAGAAAAATTTAATACCAGTTTCACACGTGCATATTTAATCACGATCGGCGTGATACGGATCGGTTTTCTTGATCGTGATCAACTTTATGACCGCTGCTACACGGCCAAAGCTGATCCGGTGCGAGCTTGGGTCAGATGAAATGCACTATAGGTGACACTTGCGTGCCGAAAAACGTGTCATCGATCAAACTTTGCGTACAATATTTCAATAGAGCCATTTATTAACAATAAGTTATACGTGCAAGAACCGCTCGAGCATTAAAAACGTTGTGTGCCACTACAAAATAATTTCATAAATTCAATATTCGGGAGACCATTCAGCTTTGATATTAACTGTATTGCTGTGCGAGAACGTTAATCTTCAGTTTTATTTCTGATGGCACCTGCTCGTAGCCGTCCAGTCGCAGCGAAGCGGCATTCTCGTTGTGCATGCCTGAGTTTCACTTCTGGCATCTCAAGTCCACCAGTTCCTCCTGCCAGTGGTCAAATGTAAAGGTCTCTTCATTCGACCAAGAAGTGCTAGCATGCTGTGACGTAGTCGAAAAGGTGGCGACACTGACAATTATTTTCTTCGAGTTGCTTCAACTGCTTCGATTGTGCGAGAGTTGAGCTTGTCGTCTGCATATCGTCTGATTCTCACATAACTACGTGCGGTCAATACAAATTATAAAATATGCAATATTACAGATATTTTCCCCATTGAAACAGAATAAAATTTTCTTTAAAACTAAATATCCAGCTTTTAGATCTGTTTTTACAGAAGTAACAATGGTTTTCTTTTTTTTTGTTTTGAACAAGCTCGATCAGGGGTTGCAGATCACACAACATCGCGATCTCTCAGTTAGATCGCGATGAGCGGATTGTGATAGTCTTGATCTCGATCAGGCCTGATCGCGATTAAAACTGATCGTTTAGCAGCACCTAATCCGGTGATTTCGGATTGGAACTGATCTCGAATAAAAATGCCCGTGTGACATCTGTATAGATTTCATTAACAATGCTTTACTATTTTGTGGTAGCCTAACTAAAGAAAGGAAAATTAAGAAGGTGCTTAGTTTCACAATTTTACGACGTCGTATGAATTATCGCGCTGCTCTGACAACCGAACGTAAGGCAGGCCATGCTGTTGCGCTAAAATATTGTTGAATTGTGGGGTTTAACGTCTCAAAACCACCATATGATTATGAGAGACGCCGTAGTGGAGGGCTCCGGAAATTTCGACCACCTGGGGTTCTTTAACGTGCACCCAAATCTGAGCACACGGGCTCACAACATTTCCGCCTCCATGCTGAAATATTGTTGGAATATTAGACAAAAAATTCAAACAAAGTTAATTAACACAGTTTAATAAAAACCATTATAGGTTTTATTTTTCGATAATTTTCGTACTTTCACAAAGGATCGCTAACGTCTCTCTCGGTTACTTGGAGCTGATGCATGCGCAATATTTCCGAGACAGGCGTTGGTGGTGTCCTTGTCAAGTTTGCCAAATACTCGTAAAGCTTTTGTTGAACTATGCCGCTTTGATCCCGCGCTCAAATCCAAAGATAAGTAAGTCACCCACGTCGAAACAGAGCTTCCGCAACGGATGTACGATTGTGTTATTAGCTTGGACAACTGCGGGTAGTTATCGCGATCACTCGATCCTTGTACAATATATAGATTTAGGAAAAGCCTTGCTGACCACTTTAGCTGTACTGAAAAAGAATGCTAACACAGATGTATCCACTGTAACGAAAGCTATTCTAACCAGGATTTTCGCAATAAAATCATTTTTCTCCTCAACTGTTGAGTGAAACATGAAACGCAAGACCGGTTGTCTAGAGCTATCATTGCGTACTTATAGTGCTCTCGTCACTTTCAAGCTGACAGTCGAAATAGTGCAGAAGCTCGGTATTTTCGGAATTTCTTCGCTCCGTATAATCAGGGGACGAATTCGGAAAACTTATCTATTGTAAGGGCTTCTAATGCTTTTAAATGAGTTTAAATACGAATGAATTGGTCATCCGAATTCACTAATGATTTGCCGCACATCCTAATAGGCTGGACTATTCTAAAGGAAAAAATATTTCTGCAAGATGCTTTCGTGGGTATGAGAAATGCTTATGTGTTTCGTGTGAAATCGTTCCCTCCTCCCTAAAAAAAATATGCAGGTTAGGTGCCCTCCTGTGTGGAAGTCAGGCGACGCTTCTTTCCTCTGTGACCCTGTATGTTTGTATTTGCGTATAACTTTCTATTTATACAGAATATTTTTTGTGCATCTATGAGGAAGAAAGGATAAGATACAAGGTTGTCTATCATGGTGACAGAAAAAAAAGATTGAAGAAAAACGCACCACTCATGGTCACTGAGCTGATTGGATGGGAGGCTCTCTAGACTTCGATTGCCTACTCCTCTCCTTTTTCTCCAGCTCGCTTTCTTATAGTCTGTTTTTTCCACAAAAAGAAAAAAAAACACCTAAAGAATGGTAGTGCAAGTGATACTTTTGTTACTTTTCTTCCGGGTAGCCTATGTGCTTTTTGATATCACAAGACACAAGAGTTTGTTGGCTGAGCCACTTTAGATCGTGTTCATAACTAAAACGTATATATATATATATATATATATATATATATATATATATATATATATATATATATATATATATATATATATATATAGTTCAAGAGCAAGGAACAAGGCAATGCGACAGAAACACCGCCAAATAAAAAAAACGTGGAGAAAGAAGGGATAGAAAAAGGGGTACTCGAAAAGGGGCAAACAAGCTGGCGGGCCCCGTAATCGATCAGGGACCATCCGTCAGACGAGTCGCGCTCATCGTTTCTGGCTTGACTGGCGTCTACGCCTCAATGTAGTGCTTCCTGGTGGTAGGACTGCAAGAGAGGAGGTTGATGGGAGGTTGTGGGTTGGACGGGAGTGGTAGGGTGGCAAGAACGGCCCAAGGAAAGAAACTGTGTGTAGGCTTCTTCGCTCGGCCGAGCAAGGGTCCCAGGAGGTCCTGGCGGAGTGATGTGGTGGTGTCACTGCGTGGCACAGAAAAGGAAGGAGACGTCCGTCGTGCTAGAGATTCGTCTTAGTTAGTCGCTCGTCCTTATCCTCGCGAGCTCCTTCTTGCGCACAGACCTTCTGGCCACTGCCTGTCTCCGCCCGAACAGATTGGCTTCGTTCGTCTAATAGCAAGATCAGTTCTCTAAAGTCTATCGTAACTGAGGATTATTTTTGTGTATATGTTTCTGTTGTGCTAAATATACTGTGGTTCGTTCAATAATGAGTAACCTTGTTCGCTTTCATCTAAGTGTAAAGCCCACCGCGGTGGTCTAGTGGCTAAGGTACTCTGCTGCTGATCCGCAGGTTAGCAGCCGAGTTATATTTTCTTTCTCAAGCATTAATTTTACAGCGAAGGCTGTTATGAGATCAAAACTCGGGTCACGATCAGATGTCCGCCACCGCCGGTGTCCGTAACCACATTGCGCGAAATTAGAAAAAAAAAAAACCTAGCACCAATGACACAGTGTGGCTCGAACCCGGGTACGCCGAGTGCCAGCCCAGTATTCTACCACTGAACCATACCGGTTTTTTTTCACGGTATTTAATAAAGAATTTGCGTAATAAAGACACAATCAAGCGAACAAAAGTACCATCAAATCGCGAAAGTAAGCGCTCAAGCGTTACTTATAAACACTCAATGGCTAACACAGCGAGAGTTCCTCACATGGAGAGTTTTTCACATCGTGTTACGTACACAAAGAAGGGGTGAGGTCAAACAGCTCTCTAAGATGGAGTACCAGTCTGGTCTAAAATCTAGCTCGTCGTAAATGTTTTTGAGGTGTATAGCCATTTGAATGCAGTGTGTGCTTGAAGAGGTGGTGGGCTCGGCATTGCGGTCTTTCATTCGTGTCTTCCACAAGCTGTGCATACCCATGAAAAAAAAAACATATCATATGGCACTTCATCAAGCACTGCTGCTATAAGATAACGTATTGTGTGAGAATTAATCACGAAATATTTTTTAGTGCTCGCTGAAGGACATCCCAAAACAGTATGGCATCTTTGCAGCTTACAAAACAACGTTCAATAGTTTCCGGCACATCACATATACGGCAGTTAACAGACGGAATAAAAATACCTTTTCTTTTTAACGATGTGTTTACTGCCAATGTTTCAGAGTGGAGTTCATAGAAGAATGTTTCTGAATTTGGTGGAACGTACATTTTGCGCACTCGCTTCAACACATCGTGGCCTGGAAGATTGGAGTACAGTGAGCGGTAAAATGGAGGTGGGAAGAGTGTACTCAGTAGATCCTTATACAGCACCTTGCGCGATACTGTGTAAAGGTTTCTACAGAAAAGCAAGCTTTAAGGAACTGAACTGCGAGGTAAACTTCCTGTATTATTCCCCATAAGCATGGGCGTTCGGAGAAGTTTGATGAAACAATTAAATCTGGCAAGCATTCAACAAGTGTAACCTGCAAGAAGGAACGGATTACCGAATTGGAATTGTTTCTAAAAAAGAAGAATCGTTACACTATTTGCCATAGATAAAGGTGTTTTAATCCTAACCCACCCTCACTGACTGGCTTGGTCGCATGGGCTCAAAAGTCGAAGACCATA
Source organism: Rhipicephalus microplus (assembly GCF_013339725.1). Lineage (NCBI taxonomy): Eukaryota > Metazoa > Arthropoda > Arachnida > Ixodida > Ixodidae > Rhipicephalus > Rhipicephalus microplus. The sequence goes on along the minus strand of NC_051165.1, from coordinate 313,209,905 downwards.
TGAAAGTAGCGAAAACTCTGATGCACGCGTTATATATAGAATCTTGCGCAATGAATAAGTTGAAATACATAGTAAAGCTTTGTTGCTAAGAAAGTATTGCAAGCTTCAGCTCTCCGAAAGATTGAAAGTCGATAGGGAACAAATGTCTGGGCCTGTCGTTCAAGCTTAGGGACGCATTCCTTCCAGTAATGCGCACTGAATCTGTATGCATGCAATGGTACACCGAGGTATGTTGGAGGAGTTCATGTCCAATTAATCCTTGCAAAGTGGTTTGATGTGCCACCCCACAAGCCAAACCACAGTCCATGAACTTTTAGAGGCATTTAAACGAGCTCCTGATACTACACCAAACTGTTCAATAGTATATACCACATTTTCGACACTTGGCTTATCTGTGCAAAAGAATGCGACATTGTCTGCATAAGCTAATACTTTAACTTGACTGCCTAATATACTAAAGCCACGAATCGGGCATCTCTGTTCACAGAGATGCCCGATTCATGGCTTCGGGCATAGGGATTCGTGGCTTCGGGCAGATAACATCGGGCTTCTCTGTTTTACAGAAGAGCGAAAAGAAACAGGCTTGGAGAGTTGACTATTAGCTATCAGACGAGTTGAGCATTCATTATAACAGTTTAACGCCTTTAGGAACAACTTTGCGAACATTGGCTTGTTCGAGAAGAGAAAAAAAGGAAGGAATGACGAACACGATCAAAAGCTTTTGCAAGGTCTACCTGTAGCATTGCAAGATGTTTTTGAAAATCATGACAGTATTGAAGTATTCTTCGAGCGACGTGTATATTGGTTTGTATGGATCGACCCCTGATCCCACATGTCTGATGAGAACCAATGAGGATTGACATAGCAAAGTGCAACTTATTTGCTAATACTTTTGCGAAAATTTCGTAGTCCACGTTTGACAGCGATATTGGTCTGTAGCCCTCGACGAAGCGAAGTTTTTCCTTGTCAGTTGTATTTGGTATTAACACAGTGTGACTTTTGCAAAATTATTGTGGGAGTGTATCCATGTCATAACTCATTTGCAAAATATTCAGCAATATAGGAACAAGCGTTTTCTTGAAAGCTTTGTAAAATTCGCCTGAGATGCCATCAGGGCTCGGTGTTTTCAATAAAGACAAGTTGTCGATTGCTTGCTCCATTTCCTGTATAGTAATGGGTCCATTAATGACTGCACAATCATTGTTCTTCAAGAGGTTCACAAGAGAAAGAAAACTAACCTTGAGGTGAGCGTCAGGATCATCAGAGGGTGAGCTAAATAAACTGTTATAGTACTTTTCGAACACCAAAGTAATGTCTATATTATCTTTTCTGAGCACATCGTTAGAGTACAAGTCTGGAATAACTTTAGAAATCGCATGGCGTTGCTCATTAAGTAAAGCTTGGCGCCTCGGTTGCTCAGAATTTAAGGTGCGCTGGTTCCGAGATCTAATACGCATCCTTAAGTAGCGAGCCGCATCATATCTCTGTAGTTGATACTTAATATTCTCAATGCCTTTGATGCACTTTCTCGGCATTTCGCATTCAATTTCATAAAGATTGCAAAGACTTTTAAGAAGTATCTTTTTATCATTCTTTTTATAGAAAGACTTCACAATCCCAATTTCTGAAACTATAGCACGAACTTCTTGTTTAAAAAGCTCCCTTGCGGCGAAGATATGCAAACCAATTGAAAACAATTGCCTCATTGCCATCTGGACACGACTCATGAATTTCTGATCACAGAGGAGCTTCGCATTCATTTTCCAAAGGGCCCACTGGGGACGGAATTGTTCATGACAATTTTCACCAATTCGCGCTATAATAGTACAATGGTCAGAGAATGATACAGCTTCGGTGCTGCAGGACATTTTACAAGATAGGAGTGATGAGGTCACGTGAATCCGGTCGAGGTGAGCATGAAAACTGTCATGTTCTCTTGTATATGCCGTTGCCCGATTCGAGACTCCGATGTCAATTAGTCCTGCATTATCTACAATACCGGATCGCCACTTCCCAAAAGCTTGCAGCGCCTCGTGATTATAGGCGTCCTCCGAGCGCTCAGGAAGCCACATCAGCTTCACCTTCACTTCCGTGGGTTCCGGGTCAACGACGAGGCATCGACGACTTTTGACGAAAAGTTTGCCTATTGTGACCAACTTCGATTTAGTCAGCGTTGACTTGCATGTGACCATTCAAACATGAGACATTTGAAATTGACCTATGGAGCTTATTTCCTTCAAGTCAATGATGTCCCGAAGAGCGTATCTGAAATCTTGAACCCGGAAAGGGCGACCACTTAAGTGCGCATGTAGAAAAACAGAGTCCACAACGAGCTTACCGGTGGGAAGGCAAGAAAGTACAACACAGTAGACATTGCCGCTGGCTGAAGCCTGAGCAGCACCTTGGCCCATGGCTGATAAATCCATCGAAGTGGAGAACATGAAAAACGCGACCGTTCAGAACATGCCTTAGGCAGGTTTGATGTCGGGAAAACAATCGCGTTAATACAACTTATAAAGCGTTTTAAAGCAGCGAAAGAACAACCAATCGCCGCAAAATGCAAATAGCGTAGTGGGTGGGTCGTCCAATGCTCCAACCCTTCACGAAAGCTTGTTTTTGTTCCCCTATTAACTATTGCGCATACCCACCACAGCCATATTTCCTCATCGTCGTCAACCACTGCATGAACTACTGGCTCGGAATTCCTTGCAAGTGTTCAGCGGATACCACGCTTCTCAGAAGAATGACAAAAAATAGCATAGCGAATGCCGGCCTACTACTCAGAAGTTTATTATAATGCCCTAGTGAATATAAGCAAGTGTGCTTGCAGTAGGTACCCAATGAGTGTTTTTAGAAGCTCTGAAAGGCTGCTCTTCTAGTTTTCGCTGTTACTCTGCTGCGCCTTCCGCGCATACCTGGTTTTTTTTTTCAATTTTATTTTAGGCGTATTTTCGCGGGTAATTTCGGTAGATTTGCGAGCCCAGGTGGTTTTGATAAGAAAGTTCGCGTAATTATTCTTGTGCCCCATGCTTAAGCAGATGTACAGTCTTCAGAAAAACGCAGGACCTGTGCAAACGTTTTTCACGTAATTTCAGAAAAAACTCAGGGAGTATTATTTCCTCATGAGTCAGTTCGTTTGATCGTTGAATTGACGGGCTACTTATGGCTATGCACAGTGTTATATGCGTCACCAAAAAAAGGTAATGAACACGTCACTCATTACACTAACAAAAAAGTACTACGTTACCGCCCTACGTTACCTCCAAAAAAACGTAACGCGTTACTCCAGGGATAAAAATTCGAATCACTCCGTCCTCGCTGCACAAACTAAAATACCAATTTTATGAACATCATATTTATATTTAAATATAAAACCTCTCACCAATACAACGTTTCTGGATGAATTACTGATATAATTAGAAAACTGAGCAAAATGTCCGAGAATCAAGCAATATTATAACGGCATAATATTTACTATGGAGTTGTATGTGATGACTCATAAGTTCGTGGCATATGGTCAAGCCATTTTTAGAAGTGGCAGTAAACAGGAAATGAAATTTCATCGTCAGTGCTCGCCCTAAAAAAATGGCTCCGTATCTGCATGTTAAGCTGCAAATGTCGTCGAAAGACGACAGTCTTGCGTGTGGAGAGAGTGAACAATTTATTTGATGTTCCGCGCAGGAAAATCGGTGAATGGTATTCTGGAGGCGCTGCGTAAAGTGCCTCGAACGTGCGGCGTAGGCGATCGAGTGCATCAAGTCACGTCACACGTGAAACATGAGCGCCATCTAGCAGTTTTCTTGGAAAACGAAGCACGTGGCTTTGAGACGGGTGTGCGCGCCCATCTCAGAGGTGATAAGGTGTAGAACGCTATGCGACGGGTAGGCGCCACCACCATCTCGTCTTAGCAAAGCGTTGAAATTACTCCCCTTTTCGTGCAAGCGTTGCATGGTCAGCGGCATTGTGATAACCGCTACGGTCCTTAAAATTACTTATGTATGCCTTTTCTAGCAAAAGATTCACATGCAGAACATATACGTGTTGTTTTCCTCATCAAAGGAAAAAAAACGAATGGTGGGCATGGTGTAAACCACCACCCACCATTATAGTGGAATTAATGTAGTGGGTGAATGGTGGGAAACGTCCGCCATGGCGCATAGTGGGATATGGTGGGTGCTGTAGTGCCGGCAACGCTTGAGCGCGAAAGTGGCGTCAGAATCATCGTGACAAGCTGCGACAAAAAAATATAAAAAGAATTGTATAAAAAACAGTGTAAAAAACACCCGTCCCGTAAAAAAAGTGCGACGGAGGACTGAACGTGCAACCTGCGGATTCCTATTCGGAGACACTAACCACTGCGCCATACAAACATGGTGATGGTTGTGTGTTAAATAGTTAGTTTGCATACAAACTTACCGTTCAACTTCAGTTATGTTTGTCGTGTACACGACATAGACGAGATCTGCACTTGCTACTAAAAATTGCACATTTACTAAACACAAGCAACTGCTGCCTGTAACGATTGCCACTGTGTTAATGGCACCAGTGTTACTTTTTTTTACCATCACAACTGCAAGAAAAAAAAACCAAGTGGACTGGGGAGCAGCAACAGTTTACCGGCGGGGTCTGCCAAGTTTAATATCCGTTTCGCGTTCCAATTCTAAAGGGCGACATCTGCTCACGCTTTATGATGCTTCTAGGCTCATTCCATAGATACGCCCGCCTAATTTATTTGATTGAGTATTGAGATGATTTTCGCGCAACGTAGAGGGTGGTCGTGCCAGAACAATGCTGTATCTCTTTCGCTATAGCAACAACCACATAACGGCTTGGCCAAAACGAATGCAGTGTGCCGGAAACATTACGCTATCATATTGGTTCCCCAAGTATACGAATCGCCACGTCTGAATTCTCGCATAAAAGCTAGAGAAGTGCGGGTGAGTGTGACCGGCGGCTGTCGGTGACAAGAGGCGTACGTTCTCTGTGAGTGCTTTAATCGCGTCACATCGATGTTTGTTGCTTCTTGAGCGGACACCATAAACAATCAAAAATGCTTCATTTACGTTAATTGATGCCATGGCTGTGCTTTATTGCCATTCTTAATCGTCGAAATCGCTTATTCTGAAACCCAGAAGCACGGACGTTTTTGGTGCCCCAGACATGTGCAATAATTGCTTATTAATTGACAGTTGCACAATTATTAACGCTAAATCTTGAGCAACATTGGTGGGCGCTGCGGATGTGGTCGGCCGTTTCAAGTACCCGGTGTCGTTAAGACTGGACAAACAGACAAAGGGACAGACAGACAGACAGACAGACAGACAGACAGACAGACAGACAGACAGACAGACAGACAGACAGACAGACAGACAGACAGACAGACAGACAGACAGACAGACAGACAGGCAGGCAGGCAGGCAGGCAGGCAGGCAGGCAGGCAGGCAGGCAGGCAGGCAGGCAGGCAGGCAGGCAGGCAGGCAGGCAGGCAGGCAGGCCTAAATTTTTTGCGTCGAAGGTCCCCAAGAAAGACTATCCTCTTCAATAAGCATAACAGATCTGTCAAGAAATTTACCGTACTTTTGATGATCTATTCTTTCTTTGTTATGTCAGTGCAACCTTGAATTAATTTTGCATGTACCTGCGGCCTATGATTGTTTTCAAGCTAAAATGCATCGGGACACATTTCAGAATAAACCGGCCATTTTTAATACGCTGTAGTTATGAGGTACTCCCTAAAAGATGTGATGGTTCTCACATATTGTGTCAAATGACGCATTAAGTGCTTTTGTAACAATGTTGTGCCAGTTTGACGAAATGTCTGCCCATACTTTGTTGCAGCAAGAAACTTGTTCTCCCCGCAAGTGCTGTTTAGGCTTTTTTGCAAGCCGATGCTTAATGCGGTGAAGTACCCTTTGAGGTGTGTGAGTATGCATTCAGTCATAATCTCATCTGATGTTATACCGGCATCGAATGATATCAAAGTTTAAAGTACTAGGTTTCTTCTCTCATTCATTAGTTTGAGGTGATTTCAGTCGCGAATTTGTAGGTGTAGGTGATTTGTAGGTGTAGGTGATTTCAGTAATGGAAGAAGGCGCTTCCATTAGTCGAAGATGGTCGCATGGCAAAATATCTGGTTGCCTTTTTCTTTTTGTCCCCCCCACCCCCTTGTTTTTCTCTGAGCAACGCTGTAAATTACGCATTATGCACATATAATCGAGTAATACGCATGTACTCGAGCCTAACTACATGAGAGGATGCCATCTAGCAGAATAAAGGCCCAATCAACCCTCGGCTGCATCACTGATAAAATTCACTACCACTGCTCCATTAGGCTACTTCTTTTTCTCATCAAATTTTTTCTGAATAAGCGCTTCCACCCACTTCTCCTCTAATCACATACAAACACTCGAAAGTGATAGCCACGCAAAAATTAAATTGAAGTAGGAGTGTACGAGGGTAGAAGAAAAGAAAACAGCGCCCGCCTTAACGCTTTCCTTTACGACTCTGAGTGGCACGTAATTTGGGTATTTGTGGAGGTGAGAGGATGAAAAAGGAGGGAAGTTAGAGCTGGGCAAAACGATGTGTATCAAGGGAAGGAAGAGAAATATTTAAAGTGGGGGGGAAAGAAGTGGGCGACCGGTGTATCGCTCTCGCGTATATACGCCTAGTGAAGCGATCACAAATGAAAGGGGGTGTTTCTTCGTAAAAAGAAAAGATAGTGGATCGGAGAGTGAGAAGGAAGCAGGGTGCCTCTTCGAGCGCGCGCGCACGGCGAAATGCTCGGGGCCATTACCGACGCACAATGATGGAAAGCGAGCACGGTTTTCACAGCACGCGCTTCTTGCACGGCCGTGCGCCCACACACTCGCCTATTAAAAAAAAAAAAGAAACACGTTACAAAAACCTGCGTGTCTGCGCAAAGGTTGCGAGAAGGGATTCGACTGGGTGCACTTAAAGGCTCGTCTGATCGCATTCAAGAGGCACTGTAGGCGAGCAAGCACGAGGGTGTGCCATCGCTTTGCTGCCGCGCAACGATTACGGCGCGGGGGCGAGCGCTCTTGACGGACGCGCCAGTGGCGTCACCCTTTCTCTTTCTCTCCTTCCTTTACTCACTTTTTCTGTTTCTGCGAGTGAGCACGGGAAAAAGCGAGAAAGATAGATGAAGAGCAATAATGAGAAAAAAAAACGAGGGATGGTAAGGGAGGGCAGGAAAGCACAGATAGCGCAATGGTATGATGTCGCTACTAGGCCCATCCTCTTTGGGGCCTGTCGCTCGATTGGGCTGGACCTTCTGGGTAGCGTTTTGTCCCATTCAGGAGCCAACAAAGACGACAGGAATGAATTAAAGACAAGTACATGCCACGCCAGTGACGTCTACATGGCTAGAAGAGTGAGAAAGAAAGGTCGTCGTGCAATGCGTGTTGCGAGAAGAGAAACGTCACTCCACGTGTACAGGACAGAGACCCGCGTGCAGTGCGCTGTCAGTGCATGTTAAAATGCGCTGGGCACTATGAATTCTCGGAGCCTTCCACCACGGCGCACCTCATAATTATATCTTGGTTAGGAAGACATAAAACCAGAGACATTATTATTGATAGCGTCAAATCAATCCATATGAAGTGTACCCGGTCAATTTGCGACCATCTTCACCGACGCTGAAAACTCGTGCAGGTATATGTAAATGTGAACAGTAGTTATTAAGGCGTTATATATTGCCGAGAGGCAGTTTCAGACATTGGGTAGCCAAGTGAAATGGTGTCGCGCTAAATAAAACATATAATATAACTGGTTTGAGTAAGTAATACGAAACAATTTTTTCGCTACTCTCACGGCACTATTATTTCATGGCTGTGACAGTTTATTCATATTTCTTTCATTTTCCTCCTTTTTATGGTTTAGCGAAAAGTTGCAATATGCTGCATGTCTAGCGTCTTTTTAAGAAGCCCGATTTTTCTCGCTAATAGTGCATGTACATTTTCTCCTTTATGTGTTCCTATATTAAATTAATAAAGTACTTCGGGAGCGAATGATGCTAAAATAATTCCAACATACTATGGCAAAGCTGTGAAAAACAGCGTTTTGATTCATATTCTGGCTTGATTTTTTCAATGTAGCAATCAAAGTAAAAATATGACTTTTATATTGTTGCATAGTATAGTTTTTCAGTAAGATAAGCAGAAAGTTTGAAAAGAGAAGATCTGGTTTTAAGCAAGAAAAAAATTACCAACTGAACAACCACGTGGTAGTGAAAGGCTGCATCATTTGCCTCACCTTCACTGCATAGCACATCAGCGCGAGGTTCCAGGGGGGCTTTTCGGCAGGAAATAATGCGTGTCATACAACTCATTGCCATTTGTTTCAGTATTTCTGCTACATATAACGTCAAAATGGGGCGATAGTGCTTTCCTTATGGAGAAGTATCATAAACTTTTCATCCATCTTTTTCTTAGTGGTCCTAGGGTGTCGAAAACGTTGAAAGTACATCGCCATGACCAGACGGGCTTCTATTTAAAACACTTTCAGCATCTTCAAACCATCAAGAAAGAGGGAGATGAAAGTGTTCGAAACCCTCCGAAAATGGGCACTGAAGTATTATTTACGGGCACGACATCGAATCACATCTAACGTGTCTAGGATACATCATTTCATCGTGCACATCAGTGATGAGCGATCAGGTATCGGACTTTACCTGAAATATTACAGAAACAGCTTAGGTGGAATATCCTTTATTTATATAGTAATTCGCATTAAGACCATGTGCACTATTTATTAGAAGCCAAACACAACGCGTCAATACCATTTGCAGGCCATCGACTGCATTATAATTCTGCCCCTTGGGACTAAAAAGTGGTTCAATATAACCTGCGCTTTCAAGGTGCAAGAGGGAAGATAAAGTTCTATAAGAAAACACTATTGCCCCATTTTGACGTTATAAACAGCAACATTACTCAAGCAAGTGATAAGAAGTTGTATTACATGCGTTAATCGCTGCCTAAAAGCCCCCAACGTGATCTCGCGCTGACGCGCTATGCAGTGAACGTGAGGCAACCATGTGCTTTCTTAGTTGGAAATTTTTTTCTCTTTTGAAACAAAAAGTACTTTTTTTAAACTTTCTGCTCATATTAGTGAAAAACTATACTATGCAACAATATAAAGGCCATATCTTTACTCGGACTTCTACATTACGATAATTAGGCCTCGATATAAGTAAAAATGCTGTTTTGTTTTCAACTTTGCCCCATTATTCTTTTTAGATGGTTATGATTCCAAGCCGAGTAGGAATGTTAGTTTCATTTTTCATCTTCTTTATTTTTTGTTTTATTGCTTTTTGTTTTTATTTAGGTAACTTGACTTCACACTTTTGACACTACAAGAATTAATGTTGTTTTACTCATGAAGGCTGTTGGGAAGACGAAGACAGGCGCGATAATTTGGCGATACTTATAAAGCGCTCCCAAGACGTTAAAATGGTCGTGTTATGTTGCAACATTTATCTTTAAGTATAGTTGGATGCGTTTACCTTTTCAGGGCTTGGTAAAAGTACAAATGAATGTGTATTTTACATCTAGCGTAAACAGGGTGTACATAGAAACTCTTTTTATAAAATTAGTTACTGCCGTGACGAAGGCAAGTTCTCCGTCAAACATTGGCGCCAATGACACTTTGTGTTAGAGGATTTCTAGCCATTGTAACGTCAAAAACCCTGGTTTTCAAACAAAGTTTCACTAATAGTCTCTGTTTTGACCTAATTTCTTAAACTTAATTCAAACTTAATCTAAGCACAATTTTCTTTATATCATGCTTAAAGAAATTTTGTGAATGTCATCTGATGAGCAAGAAGAACAATCATACCCAATTCCACACATATAAAACAAACCACAAGAAGCAGCTGTGCAAAAATCTTGTCAATTCTTGTCAGTTCTGCAAGTCTCGTCAATTCAATTCCTTCCCGCGCCTGTCATTAAGAGCTGTGCTTCACCCGGTTCAGTTTTAACGTGGCTTCTGCAGCCTTATTAATGCGCTCTCTATTACTAAACAGACATGATAACTGATCGATCTGTTCAATTAATCAACCACCACTCGTTTGTTTTCCTTTTTGTTCACATTGAGATTACTTAATTATGCATTGAAATGATTGACGTCGACCTCTTCGATCACGTATCACACGCGTTCTTTCGAAGCAGACTGGTTGCTTCAGCCTTGAATGTGGCATAGAAGCACAGACTCACAAGCTCTCATTTGCGCTGACATACTTTCCGAGCTAGCTCCGAGAAAAAAAAATACTGAGAAATCATTCGCCCACTAGGCGGCTCTTTCGTCACTCCATACTTCGTCGCTCTGCGATGTAGCAAGACCTTATTCCAAGTTCTGTTTTTGTTTTTCCTGCGCCAGAAGAATCATTGGCCGAAGTTTCTTAGGTTTTCATTGGAGCCTTGCCTTTCTGCACCCGAGCGTCAGCACTTAAACCGTATATTGATAGACAAAATGGAGCTGTAATGGATTTGGAATTTTTTTATCCAGAAGGGCCGAAAATGAAAAACTTCGGGCAGCACGTATTGTTGCGAAATGGTTATAGCGAGCAGACAATGACAAAGGTAAAGTTCACCGAGAAATACACAACGATACTCAAAAGTATTGGAAAAGAAAGGCGACAACAGACGTCGGGGCGAACGTAATTACTTTTATGTATTGCTTGACGCTCAGTCGGAGCAAAGTATTTTCAGTGAGCTTTGCAGATTGAGGCAACGTCACTGGGATCTGCTTACTTCAGCGGTGTGCGTTTGCAAGACAGTGCTTCCGGTTCTACTGAGTTTCGCAAAGAGATCACATGTTCGCAATTGCTGATTGACTTCTTTTACAGCTGTTGATGAAGTGCATGTGGGAAGAAACATTTACGGATGGTAGGTTCAATTAAACGTTACTTTAAAAGATTTAGAGTGGACAGTAGGTACTTGCGCGGACATGTTTTGCGACAAACTTCTTGTTTCGTGTGCGCGCACGTGCTTTTATGTACGAATGAAAAGAAAGGAACATTTTTGATTTACAAATATAATATCAATACGTCCTGATACGTCTTTCGTATTCGTATCTAGTTAAACAAGGGCACACAACTTCATTTGGGGCAAAATTAGTTGAAAGTATTCGTCCAAAGCGAACTCGAGGATGAATGTTAACTAAAAAATTAATGAAGTAGCTTGCATTGCAAGACGGTGGAAGGTCACACCGACGCTATAGGATGCTTCGCTTCAAAGCCCCGCAGGTTCCCGTTGTTCGTAATGTTTTTATACGGCATTGTGTAAGTTTGCTTGAAGTTCGAAATGGTAATTAGCAGTCATCAAACCTGCAGTTTCTGGCTTAGCCATGAAGATCACTCAGTAAACGCTGAAAAGGGCAGATCCCAGGCCTTTCTGGAATAATTTTGGTGTGAAACCATCAATAGCCTACGCGGGGTTTTTTTTTTTTGAACCAAATGTTTTGAGCTGGATTGACGCCTTTGTGTAAACTGAGTTGGTTTGATCTATCAGGCAAGACGAGTACACTGGTGCGAAGGTAACCTCTAAGCCGAGACACTTAAACAGCTCACAAAGGCAATAGAAACCCACTATTTAATATTGTTTCAGTGGATACCGAATCATTCTAACATACCAGGTAACACAGCAGCTGACGAAGTAACACGACAAGTACAACACAATGATGATTTGATTGCTTTTCCTAGATCAAAAAATGAATTGCGCCACATTTTCAAGACAAAATCTTTTATTAGGTGTAAAAAAACGTGGTTTGACCAATACCACAGAAGCTCTAATTTATATCATATAGATACACTTATTGAATTTGAAATTCTGTTATCTATAGACAGGAATGTGGAAACGCTTATTCACTGAATAACAATAGGAGCAGCCTGCACCAAGCATTTTTTACACTGAATTGGGCGCACTGAAACTACCCAATGTGATTATATTTTTGTAGTTGAAGGCAAATGTCACCTTCTTCTAGAATGCCCACCACACGCAACACAAAGACACAGACTTAGAGCATGCTTAATGGCTTTAGATCAAAGATCATTCAGTTTCAAGAACCTCTTGAGTTTATGGCCAACAAGAATTTTACAAAGGAGCGCAATAAAAACATTGAAAGGTTTTCTTAAAAACAGTGCCGTTCGTGGCTGGTATTAGTGCTTTTTTTTTCTTTTTTTAAACTGACAGCCATATTTATGTGACGGTAGATTATTATGTTGACAAGTATGTGACTGTTGAGTGTAGGCATTGGTCACGCTTCAGTTTGTTAACTGAAGCGCATACGTAAATATATGTGATTGTTGAATTTTTTTTTCAAATATTATGTCCTAGCTGTTATAAAAATTGTATATTGTGTCGTTATAATTGTATATTGTATGTGCCGTGGACTTCTTACGCTTGAAAACTTGAACCCTACGTACGCTATGCTAGATAACTTTAAAGGACAAGGAGCAATCGATACCTACATTGTGTGCCGACATCTGCTTACATCCCGTCAATAGTAACAATAAAAAAACACCGACGTAACGTCGCTACTCACTTTAGAGCACAGATGTCGCTTTTTCTTCCATCAAGTGAGCTATACGATGTGATGATGTTCATACCATTAGTAGGTGCTGTAGGCCTATTCGCGCGACACTTCACATTACTTGCATCTGTTGTGCTACCAATAATAGCGACAGCAATCAAAATCATAACTTCCGACCTTACGACATCAACGGCAACGGAGCTCGCAGTGCTTCGTGCCGCATTACAATTTCTTATAGATAAACGGGCACAGGAATGAACTATTCCAATGTGGCCCTGCAATGCCTTCTGTCACCTTTACGCCGTGGCCCGCACGAACAACTGCCGTTTGAGATTGCAGAAAAGACGCAACATTTAGCTCAGACAGGACATGAACTAGACTTTCAATGGTTTCCAAGTCGGAATACCGGAAATAAACAAGCCAGTCCAGTTTCCTGTTCTCCTCATACTTTTTATCAAAACAATCAAACATTAATTCCGCCCTTCAGAACTGACGGGGCAAGGAAGCTCTGTATGCTTGCTCGCGAAAGCACCACGCCGCACCGGAACGTGACCCACTATATACAAGCACCGTCATGACTATATACACTAGACTCAACCCTCAGTCTTCAAATTCGGACTTTGATGAGGGGACGCTACCTTAATGTGAAGGTTAAGGTTGGGTGTGGCATATACCAATGCGTACGCTTTCCGCATAGGAATGGCCGACACCATAGTCTTTGACCACAGCAGTGGTGACAAAATAATTCATCATATTCTGTGCGAATATTCCCAATACTGCTCACAGAGACAGTCGCTTTGCAATCCACTCAATGATCTTGACTGCCAGACTCTAGGATGTAAGAATCCTGCACCACAGACAAGACTTAAGGAGTGTAGCCAGAAATTTTTTTCGGGAAAGGGAGGGGGGACCTTTTTGATTTCAGGGTGGGCACCCCCTTGAAGTCGCCATTTTTCGCTCTATGTCAATGCGAAAAAACTTCCGGAAAGGGGGGAGGGGATCACGGTCCTAGTGGGCAACCATCAGGCTAAGTTCCTGTGAGCTGGATAACGACGTGCGTGACCGGAACGTTATTTATCTGCGTACAAAAATAGGGAATGAACCTGCACACAATCTATACTGCCACCCGTATATATATATAGCAGTGGGTCAAATGAGCCGAAAGAGCGACCGATGCGGGCATCCAGATGCCCAACGAAACTTTGACGGCATATGTTGATGACATGACACACCTGCTTAAAGGAGCTGGTCTAAGAATGACGGAGGAAAATAACCTGCGCCATCTTATGTGAAAAGTCAAGGAGCAGCTTTTTGCCGGTCTTGTTCGGAGCCCTCCGAAGACTGTCACTGAACTCCTATCCGAGGCTTTCACAATAGAAAAGATGCTTCAGCATCGATCCACCCTGTATATGCGCAAACTAATTGCACGTGCGCTAACGGAATTCTGTCGGTTATGAGGAGCAACAGAGACCATCTGTGAGAACTCATTCGTTTTATTGTACGCGAGGAGTTCCAACAGGCTGCCACCCAGTCACTACCTACAGTAAGCTCTATAGCAAGCGTCATAAAAGACGAGCTATACCAGGCGCTCCATGACCCTGTGACTCATGACAGCGCTACAGTGATGACTGAATACCGCCGTGCAACATACTCGGACGCCTTGAAGTGCCCTCCTTCTCCTTCGCTGCTCGTGCATGTGCACCCCTCCAGCTTCCATTCAGTCAATGCAGCAGCTGCAGTACTACGATTATCCGCGCCCGTCACCACATATTGACTATGGCGGTCCAGTTGTACATCATTCGGAGCATCCAGCACATTTTATCGACTGTGAACACACACACCAATGGAAGTCGAATGTTCGGTACACTCCAGACCACCACCCTATTTGATTCCACTGCGGAGAAGCGGATTACTTGTACCGACGGTGTACATACCAGCGCCTGGGGCTGCGGGGCTTTTCTATACACTCTGGGACACCTCGATATGGTGAGTGACCCCGGGACATCAAGGACTACCTGGCACAGCAGCTAATGCCACCGCCTGCTGGGCGACAGTCACGCTCAAAATCGCTGAGGAGACTTTCGCCTCCAGCCCAGAGACATTCTGGTGCGTGGTTGCCCAGACCCCGCCTGGAAAACTAAATAACACGAGCTTTGGAGGCGAGGTCACTGGCAATCGAGATCACTGGCAATCGACGTGCTGAAGACCTCAAATTGACGCAAACGCAGCCTATAGATTCGACTTAACGGGATGATCGGCTTTTTCTCTTTTTGCCCGTGCTGATCTACGGATATGCAGTAGGCACTTAGTTGGACACAGGGGCGGACTATTCAATTTGAAGCGGGAAAACGGCCACACTACTGAAGAAGGTGATCCCGCCCAGGCATAACTCACAGATTAGAACAGCTGGCGGCCACGTCGTCACTCTGCTCGGCTTCTGCACGAGTAGAGTTAAATTGGTGGATCTACGTTCGTAGCCAGCTGTCTTGTCCATCGTTAATGCTCCCGCGACTCTATTTCAGGAGTCGACTTCTTGCAGTAGTACGGTGTTATCATGAATAATCAAAAGCATCGCCAACACGGTCACGAGAAAAACAACCGAGGTCCGACATCGTTCATGTCTTGCACATGGAAACTTAATTTGCACGTCCATAATTGCTTATTTGTTTCATTTGTTGCTCATTGCTCAGTTGTTTCCTTTTATTTTACTAGTGTTAGTGACATTGCCTCACCATTCATTGACTCTGCTTGTGGGACATTTTGTCATTCTTGTACCTTTGATTTGTCTAAGCTGCGTTATTTCTAATTTTTGTTTGTTTTTTTGCCACACTTATTTTTGAGCGTCGAGGCGCTGCCCTATTTTTCGAAGGAGGGAATAAGACTACCCGTAG
The DNA here is from genome assembly GCF_013339725.1 of Rhipicephalus microplus. NCBI lineage: Eukaryota > Metazoa > Arthropoda > Arachnida > Ixodida > Ixodidae > Rhipicephalus > Rhipicephalus microplus. Next base: position 313,194,468 of record NC_051165.1, on the reverse strand, counting down.
TAGTGGTTCATATGCATGGCCAGTGGCACATGTTGCGGTAGAAAGAAGTGCGTGCGCTGTCCTTTTCGAGAGAGAGCTCAACCGACGCGTTTCGCCAAGAGCCTAACTGATCTACGACCAGCAAACCTCGCCTGGACCTCTGAAATGGCGTGGCGATACCGATGATGCTCACGGGGCAGCTGTCCCGTCAACTACGTGTCCAACTATGCCAGTACTTGCACTTGAAGATAGATACTTCTAGATAGATTCTTCTACTTTAAAATATATGGTGGTTTCTGCGATATCACTAAAAGCCATTTATACACGTAGCTCGGCAGAATGTACCTGTACTCAGTCTGTATAAAGACTGTAAGTTTATTAGCACTGATATATTTTTGGTTGGTTCACGCTGAGGTACACTGACGGGACAAAATAAAATTGCTTTCTCCTCGAACACCAGGCGTACCACGTCCAAAAATGCTGCGCTTCTTTCCCCCATTTACGGGCAGCTTTAACTAAGCTGTTTGGCCAGGATACCTTCAACACGCACAATACTTCTAATTTTGTGCATCGCCAGAGTTGTTTACGTCATCTTCACCGGTCTCCGAGTCAATGGCTCCGGCCTTGTCGACAACACCACACTTCCTCTGTACTCTTCCCGCCCGTTACATGCAGCCCGAGGCTCTCTCACTCGCTCCCACGTCCAGAATCCTGACAAAAGAGGGTGCTGGCATCCCGGTGACAGATATATCACCCCCCTGCCATACGCTGGCAACGCATTGGACGCGACGGTAAAAGAGCTATAACACGTAAGCTATCTCGTATACGTCGTTGGCGCGTCGCTACGAGATCCCTAGTTTCCTACGAACGCGCACGGCGCATCTGGCCGTCACATGTTGATGCCAAGCTGTGTCCTCTCGGACGTGTAAAAGGAGGAGCGAAGTGATAGGGCCGGATGAAAAAAGGGTTGAGGAAAATAAGGATGGAATGCGCGTGGCGTTGATCTACGGTGTCAGCCGCTTCTTTCGGCCGCTCTTGGGTGCGTTTCTTTTTTCCCCTTTGGCGCTCTGTTGGAGGACACAGAGAACAGCACGTCACGTCACTGTCGAGGAAAGACCTGGTTCGGCCTGCGGCTTCGGCTCGGTGCCCACTTCCCTCTGTCGTTAATCCAGTGGTGGCCCACTTCTTCCGACAGGGGCAGGGGACACGGCGCAGTGAGCGAGCAGCGAATTAGCGCCGTGGATAGGCAACACGTAAAAAAGAAGGAAAGTATCGTGAAGAAGACGTAAAGGTAGGAAAGGTTAAGGGACGTGCGGACAACATAAATAAGCTCCCATTAGCACCGCTGATTTGTCTCCCCGGGCTACCGAAGCAATACCCCTGTAGAGACCACCTGGGGAGCGGTGATGGAGACTGTCGGTGCTTAGAAGCACTCATGTGCATGTGTTTGTGTGTGTGTGTGTGGTGTGTGTTTGTGGTTGGGGGCGTGTCTGTGCACGTGTTTGTGTGTGTGTGTGTGTGTGTGTGTGTGCTTGCTTTTGCTTGTGCGCGTAGGTGTGCATGTTTGTGTATGTGTGTGTGGGTGAGTCTGCGCACGTGTGTGTGTGTGTGTGTGTGTTTGTGTGTGTGTGTTTGCACGCACATGCAAGAAGTAGACTCGCTAGTGAAGACGCATAGTGGAAAACGTAAGGAGGATGCATCGGTAAGAGAGAGCTGTAACTCAAAGGGCGGATGACTGCTCGTAAGGTGGGGAATAAATGAAGAACTGGGACTAAAACAAAGCAAATATAAAAACAAACTGCAGAATGCTGACAAGGAAGTCTGGCCTCCTAATTGGCTCCAATTAAGGAGAGACCGTTCCTAATCGACAAGACCAGTAGCTTGCAGCGAACACCTTTAGGCAACGCTGTCCCTTCCCTAGGCTATTTTTTTTCTGTCTTTTCCGACCCTCTTGTATTCCTCTATATATACTGCGTTTCCCCGCCTCTTCCTCGCTTCCTGCTTTTGTCTATCAATATTTTACGCACGCTTCCTTAGTCGGCGCTTTCTTAAAAATCTGTTGGAGATTCCTTCTCCTTGTCCAAGATTTCGCTCTTCCTTTTTTCTTTAATGTCGGTACGCAGAGCAGCGTCGCTGTGACGTCGATGCCAGCGCTGCCTGCACTCTAGCGAGATCCCTCTTTGCTAGCTACGACTTAGCTGAAGTAGTGACCTGCGAAGGAGGCCGTTAATGTCTGTGCCCGCGTTAGCGATCACCGCGCCGGCGAAATGGGCCGCTCTCGGACGAAGCCTCTTGTCGGGTTTCGTGCCATTTTGTGCAGAGCAGTTCGGGAGTGGGATGGAAGAGGCCGATGCTTTCACCCTGCTTCGCGTCCGCCAAACACGCTGTAGTGTTTCCCTCCTCTGTCCTCTGCGCCACTGCGGTGATTGTGATAGTTGTAACGCCTAAAATTAGGTCTTCGTTTATTGGCAATCGATATACGGACATGATTCTTCATTACCAAGGTTGCGTTGAACGCAGACGTTGCACTCATGCGTGTGTTGATGAGAGGGTATTAAGCGTGGGTCGACTACTTTTACTTGCAGTACGCTAATATTCACTCAAGGGACAATGTGCTATGCGGAAGATAGAGAAGGGCAAGGAGGAAATGCAGAGAAAAGGCCAACGCGGAAAACCTGCAAAAGGTTCAGTCACTAACAGCAGCGGAATGGTCCTCACAGTGGCTATTTAGCTCAAATGGTTAAGTGAGAATCGTACTCCACACTTTTTCCAATGAGAAGTAAATGTAAAAATATTTTGTTCGGCGTGGTACATGTTGTAGGTGTTGTATAGGTCGGTTGTCCTACAGTCGCGACTCCATTAGAGCTGCTCAGGACAGTAATTCTTTTTTAAATGATAGAAAAGTGAGCTGATATTGCTGGAAAAACTTTACAAGATTCAGAGGTATATTACTCAAAGCGCCTAAAAAGAAAAAAAGAGTAATCTAAAGCACAAAAGACACGGGTTTCACATTTTCAGAAGTGAGGCTGAGCCATTTTCGTAAGACTCACGGCATTTTTCATTAGGTCCCAAACACGCACTGCTTTAAGCAGATGCCCTCTTAACCTTTTGTGCTAATGACAGGACGTGATTACGATGGGTTTAAGATGCCCTATTTATTTTCTGCTGTCCATTTATGTGTGCGTATGTCTATAAACATTATATAAACAAAGAATATTCAACGTCTACTGTTCCCCTGGTATTAACACGTCCACTGAGGCGAGTAAATATTTCAATATAATTAAATATATTGCATTACAATACACAAGCGTACTGCGTAAAGGGCTAAAAATTTGTGCACCTAAATTTGTGCACCCGTTGACTCGCACCACAATAAAAGTTTATATCGAAAGCCTTAGCTAATGGTAAGATTCGACTGAGTTTGCCATCATCCTATCCCATATGCGGGGCCATACTCTTCGAGGTTTTCTAGATGGTCTACTACTCTTCTGGTGCTCGGGCTTGCATGTTTCCGTCCTAAATAGTAAGCCTCCTGACTTCAGAGAAGAAGTCTCTAAGTGAATAGGAAGAAGAGCGAAAAATATTGGTCTTCTTCCAGAAAGTGGAACTAAAAAGAAAGAAAGAATAAGTCAATAACTACGGTATATTAAGTTGTCCTTGTTTGAAAAAGTACTATAGGTCAAAACTAAAGTGTCATGTTCGAAAAGGAATACCGAGTTGACTTTTTGAGTCAACAGATCACCTATATTATTTCCCTGCGTTTTTTTTTAAGAGCCACTTCACATCTCCGCGAAGAAGGCAGGCAGGGTAACTAGATCAGATATGCCAACCCTACTGCAAGAGAGCATACACGACCGAGCGATTCTACAAAGGGCGTAGCTCTTAAAGGAGCTGTTCTCCGTGTTCGTTCAGTCTCACATCCTGTCTGGCTTCCTTTCATATCACACAAAATAGCCATAAAGAAGTAACACAGAGTTGCTCTCTCCGCACGTTCATGGGAATGGCTAGACTTGCTTTTGCTACGAAGTCGAAAAAGAAAGCAGAGATGGTACAGGGATTAAAGGCAGCTTTCGAGGCACCCGGGGCTTGCTGTCGCTGGAGGGTTCGGATGCTGATGCTATCTCAAACATTGAAGAGCGAAGAAAGGAAGGAAAGTTGTGTTAAGAGATCTTTTTTTTTTTCCTTCTTGCGTGGCTTGAACGATAGATTTTCGTTATTGAATAATAGCGATAAGGGGAGACAGAATAAAATTACAGAGATGAATAAATAAAGCAAAAACGTGCCATGACAAACTTTTGTCTTGCAAGCTCCTCTTAGATGGTGTTGCTTGATACATGTACCTTAGAAGTGAAATCGAGGAAGAAGCTCCCCGCCGGTCTCGTTACTTTTCCCGCGCAGCAATATCGAGCTGACGGGCTCCCCGGCTCGCCCGTCGATTTAGAAAAAAAAAGAAGAACGATACAGAAGAACAAAATATCTATGCAGGCCACTTGGGAACGAGGAAGACCGGTTTCTCCCATGCAAGTGGTGCGGGTGAAGTGAACGCCCTTCCTAAGCGGGAGATGTGGGGGAGACCATCGAACATGCCAGTTGGGGATATGGCAGCGCTCCTGACACGATTAGAAAGAACCATCGCGTCCGCTTGTAAACATTCCTCGCGAAAGCGGCCTCTGCGAAGAACAATCGAGTTACACGAGTCTCCCCCTTTTTTTTGCAAGTGGCAGTGGAGGCGGGGGAAGGGATGCTGCGGTAGCGGTGGTGGCTCCTTGCGGCTGGTCGCACGGCAGTGGTGGTTCAACATCCCCCGAAGAGGCACCATGGGGAAAAGTTGGACGAGAACGAGGATAGAGATGCAGAACGGGAGAATGAAAGAAAAGGAAAAAAAAAAAGCCGACGGCTGCTGCGTCGGACTATGGGCTTCTCAGTGGCCATCGATCCTGGACTGAGCCACTTCACTTCCTTTTAGGCTCCTCTGGAAGGGCCGCTGAACTGCGGGTGCAACGTTCAGTGAATGACCCGAGGGACGATGGCAGTTTTGCGTGCGTCGTGGCGTATGCACGTTTTCAGCGGAGAGGGACGTGCTTGGTTTCGGCGCGGGGGGGTTAGCGGCGCGCCGCTTGGTCTGAGTGGACAAACCGGGTATATTGTTTTCCGAGATGTCAGGACAAGCACCCGTCTCTGATGCCATTATTGAGTTTCACCAAAGGCGGCTACGCCACGCATTCCCCCTTGGCTGTCACTGACCCGCGGTCGGCTAGAAAAGAACATGTTATTCTGACATTGTAAGAAGTTTATGAAATTGTGGAATTTTGCTAGCCAAATGGACGTAATGGTTATGAGGTACGTCTTAAGGGGTTGAAAAGCCAGGGGGAGTGGGGGGGGGGAAGAGCTGATTGTTGTTAAACGAGAGCCCATAATGTTTTGAACATTGGAATAAGTCTAATCGCGCACTTGTGTTTCCATTTATTTCTCGTTGAAACGTGGCTGCCCTGGAGAAAAAGCAAAGCTTTTACGAACTTAACAAAGCTACCCGTTTGCCGTGAGGATACCTCAGCGCATAATTATACATTTGCCACTTACCAGCAATCACTGACTTAAAATCTTTCAATTATATAGGTCAATTGGACGTGTTGGTTGTATCACCCTAGATAAAAAAAAACATTGCTGAGCTATCATTCGGCACATTCGAAGATAGTAAAGAACGGGATCGCAACTTCTTGCATCAAAGCTGCCCTCATGAAATCGTGCGTACACTCAATGAATGAGAGTGTTTCCGCGCAGATCAAGCGCTTGAGGGGAGCTGATTACCAAGATGACTGTATCCTTTTGGCCTGTGAGAAGAATCATCGGGAAGTAAAAATGATATGATTGGCACACGCGAAGAGAGGAGACAAGTTGAGGGTGAAAAAGAGCGCGACAGTGGTCATCCCGTATCTGCACAACATTTCACATCAGTTGAAAAAAAGTTGCATTAAGGTATGGCGTGCGGGTTGTTTTTTCAGCTGAAAACAAATTATCAAAGATTTTCCCAGCAGTAGAAAGGCTAGTCAACAAGAAAGGAACTGGAGAATTGAACAGATGTAGCATAAAACATGGCAGGAGGTACGTTGAGTGCAAGAAAGTTGTTGTATACGGAACTCCTTTCACATGTGGAAAGGAATACGTTGGTCAGGCGGGTCGGTGCATAAATGTGCGCCTTCGTGAACATGAGAGTTCACTAAAGGGGACCACTTACTCACACTTAGCGATGCACTCCAAGGAGTGCACCTGCTAACCGAAATTTCCAGACACTCGAATAATTGACAGGCACAACAAGCGGACAACGAGGGAAATAATGGAAGCGTATAGAATAAGGAAAGAAGGGGACAGTTGCGTCAGTCAAGCGTCAGTTCTACTAACAGATGTAGAATTTGCTTTTTTGGACGTCACATAAACCAGTGCTTTTTTCCGCTTTACGTTTTTTTCCTGTTTTTTTTCTGTTTTACGTTTTCTTTTCTTAGTTATTGACACGTGTTTGTTTCCGGTTGCGTGCCATCAACTATGGGAGTGCACATTTTGTTATATCACGTTGTTGGTGATGACAGGGGAAGTTGGGAATGGCATACATGCGTGTGATGTATTTATTAGTGTTCGCTTCGAAATAAAATTTTCAGTTCCTAGTAAGCGCTTGTCTGTGTCCTATATGAGTGTGTGTATTTTTAGCGCTTGTTTCATCATGAACCTTTACCAACACGCCCAATGGCAGTCATCCTAATTGAAAACACGCAAAGACACCACTAGATAACCACAGCTGCCTCAACAAGATAATCTTATATCTCCACTGCGAAAAGAGTAAAAATTTTAGGGATTGTCATACATGTACCGCGATGGGCACTCAGTGTATTGTAAAACTGTTTTTACAAGTAGGTCTTACTTTATAGCACGCAAGATACTACAAAAAATAGAAAGAAGGGTTACATTATTCCAGGTCAAAGGAATTTACAAAAATGTCGTTGTGTACGTATGAACCATGGCAGGTGTGTTTCACTTTTTCGTTGCGAAGCTGTTGCTACAAGCTCGGCAACTAAGCAGAAAACACTTGCAGGCAATCACGCCGAAAAGAGGACGCGGCTCGTTCACGAGGAAACTTTCAAATGTCCGGGAAAGTTCCCCTTCGTATGTGGTGAGCAAGTAGTAAGGAAAAAGGTGCAATGTTCAACGGAAGTTCTTGAGCGAGATGCCCGCGAAAAAAGAAAAAAAAAAACACTTCCTCGCTAAAGGGTCCGCATTTTCATGAAAAACGACTCGGAACGCTCGTTCCAATCTATTCGAAGTTTGTGTGCGATGCCGCCGCTTCCGACAGTGCTAGCAATTCCCCTACAAACCATCCAGCAGGCAGCCTACCACTTTGTACGTCTTGCGCGGTTGCTCTAGCTCGTGGCTCCACCCCCTTCTTCTCTTTCTCTCGGGGCGGTGTCCTTTGTTTGGGGTCCCCGGAGAGGGGGCTGGCTGCGGCTGTTCTGATGACGCATCCTCCGAGAACGGCAGTGAAGCCGCCAGACCGGCGCGTAGCACGCGACTCACTTGTCGGACGCGACGCTCGTAGGCGACGCTTCGCTCTCCGTCTGTCTCGACCCGCCACTCTTCTTCTTCCTTTTCGCGTTTGTCGTTTTCGCCCGGGCGTCCATGTGTCTGGAGCCGAGAGCGCTTACTCAGCGGCAGAACCAGCCCGGCCGAACAGCAGCAACATAGCTGGAAGCGCTGAACCCAGACCGCGCCACTCGCTCTCTCTTTCTCTCAACCTCGTTTCTCTTCGCGAGACTCGAGTCAAGTGGGAAATGATGATGACGGCGTTAGTGGATGCGACGCTTATGGCGTTTCCCAAGAGCGGTGAGCTCCAGTGTGCTGTGAAAAAGTGCTAGACAAATGAAGAAAGCGCAACCGAAGAGGGGGGACGAGGGGTGCATTATTGTAATGGATCAAACCGAATTAACTGCTGATTGCTGGGAGGAGCAGCTTGTCCCGTCTTTCCATGTCCTCGGAGTCCAATTTTGAGGCGCGGGAAACTACAGCAGTTTGGAGGGGTACCTCGTCTAGAGGGAGGTCCGGGATCTGCCAGTGGCAGACAAGTAGGGTCACCGTTTTCCCTGTGGGTTTCATTCGCTTGTTAATTCTTGGCACTACTGTATCTGCCTTCAGCAAAAGATGTTGAGGAGGTATCTCCTTTAAGCCGCTCGATCGGCGGTACGCTGTCCCGAAAAAACCAAGATATTCTGCCCTGGCCTGCGAGGTTCGTCCGGAATAAGCGCAACAGTAATAGAATGCAGCTGTTGTATTGTGCTTGATGGAAATTGAAGCTGTAGGGGTTACTCATACCTGCACATGAAACGAATGCGAGTCCTCGAAATCTGTATTTATGCAGTGTAAGGTACCTGAGCCTGAAGATTGGTTTCATCTTCTGTGAACTGATGAGAACATCGGTATTAAGTGTAACTACAACTCTGGTCGTAGTTGCGCTGTACGACGCTAGGTTATCTGTGAATTCCTGCGCAGCTCCAATGGTTTCCTCATCTTGTATCTACACTAGTAGATCGGCATCATATGCATGATGCTTGTCAGATTTTGGGAGTAAGTGAGTATCGAAGAGAACCATGGCGCCAGTTCCTGCACACAATAGAATCCAGCAGCCACGACGTTATACTACAATCAGAATATGGTGGAAAAGCTTGCCACATGAACTTACACGTTTAGCATTTCAACAATGCTCAAGTGATTTTTTTTTCAAGCATGTAGCGTACATGAAATAAAGTAGTGCATTTTCTTGAAGTGGATTTTTCGTTAAAGGCAACAGATTCAGTGTACCTGAAAACCAAATACCGAAAAAATAAATAAAAATGAAGAGCAGCAGCGTAATGCTTTAACGATGTAGCGCTTGTGGCAAATGCAGCAGCAACTATATTACAATGGTGACTGTTGCATAACATTACTGATTGTAGAAAGTTTTATCATATGATGTGGTTTAAAAGAGAGAAAGTCCCAGTAAAATGTTGTTACATGAAGCTCAGAAACCGAGCTTCACGGAAGATGAAATGAGTCTTCAGTTTGCACTTTCGGGCGAAGTGACACTTTTCACGTTATCTTTCCTTCTTTTTTTTTCAATCAGCCTCCTTTGCCCCGCCGCAGTGGTCTAGTGGCTAAGGTACTCGGCTGCTGACCCGCAGGGCGCGGGTTCGAATCCCGGCTGCGGCGGCTGCATTTCCGATGGAGGCGGAAATGTTGTAGGCCCGTGTGCTCAGATTTGGGTGCACGTTAAAGAACCCCAGGTGGTCTAAATTTCCGGAGCCCTCCACTACGGCGTCTCTCATAATCATATAGTGGTTTTGGGACGTTAAACCCCACATATCAATCAATCAGCCTCCTTTCTTCTTAGTGCAGCAAGCACATCGGGTTGAACCTCTAAACACTTTCTTTCCTGGTCCCTCTCTCTCTCTCTGTTTCATGCATGTACTCTGAGATGTAAGTGTATGATTGCTATAGACATTTCCTTCTTCTAAAAAAAGTATCACAGCAATTCGATTAAACCCACCTGCTTGTACTCGATAATAGAGCAGCGCAGCTACAAGGTTGTTCTTATCTTGCTTATTACTGACCGGATTTTCGGGATCTACAGCGATTCTCTATTTCTATCATACAACAAGTCATGGTTGTGCCCGTTTGCAACCCTGCTCCGCAACATAAATGTGCGGCTCGCCTGAGAAATGTGTTTTCTGTGGAATGAATTCCACTAGACTCTGTGAGCACATATCCACGAAGTTGCAGTCACGCACTCACAGACGACCGCCACTTAAAGGGACCTGAAACGGTTTTGACGATTTTTTTACAAACACATTGGGCCGGTAGACCAAGTCCCAAGGGTAATTTAGAGACCAATTTGAGCTCTCTGCGTAAACTGTGTAATTTATTATAACGCTTTAAAGCTGTGAATCGCTCCAGATCGCTGCAGATCGCTGCGATTCGGCCAAACGTGTTTTCAGCCGACCAGACACCAAGCGACACGTTCTGCCCTACTGCTGTCATCGTTTTCAGCTGATATGATTGGCTGTGGAACGCGCAGCACGGACTACCAGTATCATAACGGTGGCGGGATTTAAGCGTATGTGGTCTCACGTCACATCGTGACGCAGGCGCCATGAAGGCGGAGCTTAACCCCGAGCACTCGAAGGATGAGTTGAGGGTAGTTGAAGGGGAAAGACGAAACGGAGTAGGAGGGTACTTTTTTAGTACTCGTATAGCTTCGTTAATAATGGGTGTTTCGATTGAACTTTGGTGCCATTGATTTGCTCCAGTAGTGGTCTGATCAAAAACAGAATGTGAAAAAAAAATCGTTTCAGGGACCCTTTAAACTCTCTTAAGGAACGTATGGCGTTATCAATTTGTTAAGTCAGCAAAAAATAATTGATGAAGGTCTGAGTCCAAAAACAATGATATAATTAGAGAGGCCCCACAGTGTACGGCTCCCAAAATTCCTACCACGTGGAGTCCAAATTCTAGAGTGAAAATGCGGCCGCCGAGGCCGGAAGTCACTGCCACGAACTTTGGTTTGGCAGTCATGTAGCATAACCACTAGACGAACTACAAAAGTACATTGTAAACAGTAAAAAAAGAATAGACACACGGTTCTTCTCATTTTCCTTCTTTTTCGAGCACTTTAATTTTATGAACAAGTACCAATTAGCACACCCAATTTATAATATCATAGCAAGGTATTTCCATCCTCTAGAAACCAGTCCAAACACGCTTGATTGTTGTATCTTCACTGCTTAAAAGTGGCCTTACATTCTTACAGATCTTCATTCACAGTGACGACACCGGCTGTATCGCCTTGTATAACACTGTGCGAGAAATGCTGCACGAAAATTGCAGTGACTTCAGTGCCGCTGCTCAGGTCAGTGAAAGTCGTCAAAGGCCGCTTTCTGAACGGTACTTGCGCACAGCAGTGTGTGGCGCAACGTGTAAAGGCACCACTATGTCGTTCTATGCGTACAGTAGAGAGCAGATCTTATCGGACTTCCGGCCCACTATACACTGCGAGATCTCTGGGATTGTCGATGTGCAGGATTTCCACGATATTTCACTGTATATACGAAACTGTGTATACACAATAAAAGGAGCAGTTCACGTATACTCTAACAACAGAACCACATACCTGTAAAACAAACAGCACAATAACACTGAGTAGGCGGTTGCAAGTTCTGTGACATTTAGATGTGGTACCAGGGAACTTGGTCCTATATAGTTGCTAATATCAGGTATTAGAGATGAACGCGAAGTCTCTGTTATAATAATATTGTGGTTTCGGTACGTGAAACCCTAGAAAGTCTTATAGCTATCTGGAAGTTTCAAAGTGCAGTGTGCATTGTTGGGGTGAGCTGCGCATAGCTTAAGGTGATCACGTGGTACATTGCAAAACTTTAGGTTGCGGCCACAGCGGGAAAGAGAAGTCGCCAGTTTCGTTTAAAACCTTTCCTGTCCTCTCTTTTTTTCTTTTTTTTGTCCTAAGACTTTTGCATTTGAATCAAATTACTGTGTTATTTGACTCCGACCTTTAAGGGTGCCTCGTACCGAGGGCAAGGACCTCAATTCGAAGTTTTTGTCTATGCTTAAGTTCTTTTCATTTGGAATCACTCTGCTCTAGAATAGACTTCATGCTATAGGCGTGAAAATCAACAGACATAAAGAGCGAAACAGTGGTAAATCGAGTCAATCCCATACTATAGGCATTCAGCAGTAACCTTACAGTCTTAGAGAATAAAGATTGTGGAGATGGTTGATCTTGAAGCGCAAGGAAAGGAATGTCTGGGCTCATAAAAATGATGTGCCAGAGTAAACGTTTCGAGGACACGGTCGTCCGTCGCAACGGCGGGCGTGACACGGGACTAAACGGAACGGGATTGCGGCTTGCCGCCGGCTCCCACGAGGTGGAACCCCGGTGCCTACCCATAGGCCACTGAGAATGCGGTGGGAGAAAACGGTGAGCTTGGTCGCGATGGCCACAGTAGAGCCAGCCGGAGAACCACGCCAGGTTTTCACGGCTGATTTCCCAAGAGAAACGTCTTGCTAGTATGTTTTTTTATTCGTTAAAAAGAATGAACGGGACCAGAAAGACATAAAAGTGAAGCTGCAGTGTCTGGAGGGATCTGACATTGGAGCAGATGTGGGAGTGAATAAATGCTTTCTTAAGGAAGAACAGAAGTGCATGAAAAAAAAAACTCCTCGTTACTTCTTCTTTTTTTCTTTATCTCCTTCGGGACAACGCCGTCAAGCGAGAAGGCAAAGATACGAAACTGAAAGGTACACTATAAAAGACCTCACAGGAAAACTACGGACATAAAGCTGACGAGGCGGTGCAGAGTAACAGAAGGGAGGCCATATGTTTGCACGGTCCATTAGCGCCCGGGCTAATTCTGTCGAGCGGCCTGCGACACGTCCGTAATCTGGGTAAGCCGCAAATCCTCTCCGCGAGCGTGGCACGGAAGGGACAAAGCGTAAAGAAACAAAAAAGAATAGAAACTAGCTAGCCGAGCAGTTAGGATGCTCTCTCCGCCGTCCTTGGCGTTGTGCATTCCCGTGGGCGGGCATTTTCGCGCAGGGTCCTATGCGGCTGCTGGAGACTATGGCAGGGCAAGCAACGCCAAGCAAGCGTTATATATTCTACAATGAAGGGGAAAGGGGGAAGGGGTGACCACGACGACATGCGAAACAGGCGCACGACACGGCGTCACCGTTGGTCGTCGAAGAAAGCGCTCACAGAATCCAGGGGAAAAAGTGATCAGATGGAGCCAACGGTGGAAGAAGGTTAGGGAGGAGTGTAAAGCCTGCGTTGGAACAGCACCCCGGCGGGCAAGTCCCGGTGCGGACCCCGTTGTACGCTGCCACTCTTTTGGAGAGGCACTACAAAGGAGGCGTGCTTCACAATGGGCTTGTGATGGAGACGCCAAGAAGACCCCAGAGACTGCTGGTGCGAGCGCTACTCTCTGGCGGGAGCAGCGTTGGGCAGCCTGCGGCTGACAGCCGCGGCGGGGGCTCATTTGTCGGTAGACTCTCGCTGGCTGGCTGGCCATGGACACGACGTACAGTTCGCTTGCCTGCCGAACGAGCTCCTCGTTGAGACCGGGAAAGAAAGACGGGGTGACGCGCACGCCGATAGCCGCTGCTCACTAGTGTGTCTCGCTTGGCTTTCGCGCGCATTGTGTAGCAGTGTGCGTATGGCGCTGTCACTCGTTATGGAGAGCAAGCATCCTCTTTCTTACCGTCTCTTTCTGTCTCACTGTTTGCAGATTTTCGCAACGTCCGGTGCGATGTAAATGTCAAAGAATGAATGAGGCGATGCTTGTATACAGTCGCGTACAGGGAAGCAAGCTACCATGATTTCTTAAAATGTATCTGTTGTGTATGTGTGCTCACGTGCGTGCAAGCATAAGCGATTGAAGGATAGAAAAAAGAGAGAAGACGTAAAAAAAACTGACAGCTTGTGGGAGGTGGAGTGGAGGATAAGCTTATAAAAGCTTAAGAACTGAGCCCCAACACAAGGACAAAGTGAGATACAGCGCGATGGGCTTAACGTCGACGTCACTGTTTGTTTTGTAGCGGCGGGGCTTTAAAAGGAATCCTTACCAACTCGTCCAGTTGTCTGTTCCACTAAAGGCCATGTAAGCCTGATGCTTGAGTACCAGGCTTTTCGTTTGGAGTGCCAAACATGCGTCGCGATGCGATACCTAGCGAATAGTAATATATTTTGTCTCTAACATGTCTGAGGATAAGGCCTCGTCTGAGAGAAAGCGGCTTTTTAGTGACTGTTACTTGATCGCGGTCGTCGTGCATTGATTCTATACCGACAGAGATGATCCGATTAGTCCGTGTCGACGTCCATACACGACAAATCTTGTTATTTCGTATACAGGTGCATACAGCGCGATAACTTCAGTTTTACCGAGTTCTAACGCCACGCTTTTCATTTCTTCGTTGTGTTCGGGCATACTTGTTCACTTTTCGCTGTAATGCCCTGCGCAACCTAATGAGTTGCGGGCGTGGTGAGCCTGTGCGGTCACTATTTCCTTTGATGTGTTTTTTTTTTTACTTTACGACTGCGGCTACGTTAATATCCTCTTACATTAGAAACCTCTTTTTATGGCAAAAGACTTAGAGCATTGCACGTATTCTTGATCACTTGTTGCACAGAATGAAATGTTTTCCTGGCTCACTCACGACTGTGTCTGCGTTCAGGATGGTGTGGGATGCCTTCTTTAGGAAGGGATAAAAAAACCCTTGAATCATGGTATGTCACTGGGGCCAGAGTTCTGACAAAGAGACTTGCCTTCCATAACTTTAAAAAAGACATGTCTCCAAGACTCATCTCTCCGAGATTCAACCTTCCACTGAAGTTCTGTCTTATTTCGACCTCTTTCATGAATGTCTTAAGACCATAATACTGCGAGTCTTCAAAACTGAAATCTCATTTAATTATATAAAACCACCAATCGCTGATGACTCGGAAAAAAAACAAACGTGGCAAAGAATAAAGAGTAGTGCTACAGAAAGAAACACTTGTACCATTTGAAACTTTGTGGTTTATACAAAAAATATTAAATACACTTTAAACGGCTGTGGCTGCAGCCGCTGTTACTTTCTTTGTTACTGTGATGCATGGTTCTTGTTGCTGATTTGTTTTTCTCCCGGGCTGAGCCTCAGAGAGTTTTGTTAATAAGGACAAAGCCGTTCGGTTTCCAAGAAACACACAAAAAGTTTAATTGAAAAGAAAAAAGGCAAAGATTCCTCACAAAACAAAACACTTAATAAACAGTTGACTGGACATGACGAAACACATCTGTAAACACCCAACAAAAACGTTCAAAGTCAGTAACTAAACCTAACGTTCGAAAGGGGCTGAGTGATGGGAGTAGCGCAAGAGTATCGGTGCAGTCTCACCCACACGTTGGTTTTCGGCGGTGATGAGAAACCGGAACGCCGTGACTCCTGCGTCAGTGCGTGGGCTGGACGAGGACGAGGGAACGCTGGCTGCTGGCGACACGTCGAAAAGCCCTACCAAATCGTGATGGTTTCGGCTTGAGGAGCGTGGACACGTCGGAGACGGGAGAACGCAGGCTGGTGGCGACGCGTCCGGGAACTAGGGTCGACCTAGTCAAGCAGCTGGGCGCACAGCTCGGGCCCGGAGCCCGACGGCTGTAGCTCGCCTGCCGGAACCAAAGTCCGCAGGCCCTGGAAAGGAGTTCAGGACCGGATGGCCACGGTCCTTTGGAGCGGGAACCCGACAGCAGGAGGTCCCGGCCGGTGGAAGTCCTTGTAGGCTCGGGTCCGGAACCCAACGGCCCATCTTCAGCGCCCGGTCCGGTGACGACCTTCCGCTTGCACTGCCTGCCTCGAATTCCCCTTGCTCTGGTCTCCCCAGGCTCCTGCTTCAGCTCTGGCCCACTTGTCTCGTTCTCATTGGAGATACTGCTGTTTCGTGGTGTCAAGCCATTGGGCCTTGAAATCTCCGTGTTCGCTGCCCATTGGATGTTTTACCTTTTGTTTACTTCACGTCCTGCCACGCATCCTCGTGCTTGACGCTCTTTAACGTCGTCATTCTTGTTTAAGCATCACCGCACGTGCACTCTGGTATTTCTCCTTTTGTTTTTTTTTTTCCGTGACGCGCACTTTTCGAAGGCGCGCACTTTGAACGCGCACCACCCATCACATACGCCCCCCTTTTATTCAAGTTTTTTTTTTAGAGAAAAAAAAAAAACTGCCGATGAGTGCGCGTTCTGCACTACGTCACAATTAAACCACATATTTGCACCACGCAGTTCAACACATCACCGGGCTACAGTTCGCTACATCGTCCAAATGTCCACACTTAAACTTTAGATTCACCCAATTGCATTTAAAAGTTCTGAAACCCGGAATAAACCTTTTTACTACAAAATCGACTATGGACAAAGCTACTTGTGTCCGCATCTAAAAGTCGAAGTCCAGAAAGAGCTACCGGTTTTCTAACCCTACACTCAGGTTATCGCGTCCCAAACCAGACGCACTGCCCTTCTCGCACGTTTCGAAAGTAACTGTGGCAAACATGCTTTTATGCACTTTCGCTGAAACGCGTGTCTGCGCCCCCGCCGGCCACATGAACGCTTACCGGTCACAGAGGAACAGGGCGCGGTCTCGAGCCGTCGGCGTCGACACGAAACGCACTGAGACACGAATGTCCAAATGCCACAATCTCTCACACAAATGCTTTCTTTTAGTTCACCATCTAATGAACACAAGCTCGGGGTGCCCTCAGCAAGCCCAAACGCTCCGACAAGCGTGTGAGGTTCCTGGATTCTTGAGAAGGGATGCCGTTGTGCTCGGTCATTATACAGCTCATCTTGAGTGGACTTAATTATAGGTTCAAAACCAATCACGTTCTCAGGTTCAAGACCCTGTCTGGCATTCTCCATACCTACTATCGAGCCCACCTCCGATTCGATACTGTTTATTTTGAAGAGTGCTTCAGCACTCCCATCGTGTTTTCTCGGACAAATAGCAGTTACGCTATCCTGTGAACTAGAATCCCCTCTCTCTCTGAGTGAGATATACGTATGGTCTAGGACCATTGACGTGGTGCCTGCTGCTACCTCTGTCGGTACAAAACAATCAGTGGCCACTATATCAGAGCCTTCATGGCATTCGCTGCCATCTTCCCAATGACGTTCTAGCGCTCCTTCCATGGAGCTATTGAGAGGTAGCCCTACCCCTTCCCGAAATGTGCTCGGCCTCTGAGACGTTCTGATACACACCTCATTCTGAATGGAGCTTCTTCGTTCCCTGCTATCGAAGCTTTGCTCCACAACATTTTCCACAGCTTCTAGGTCGCCCATATCCAGGCGCTCTTCTTCATAGGTGCTTGGCCTCTCAGAGGTCCCCAAGCAGCTAACGGAAGTAATATGTTCCCAGCCAGAGAAGCTTTCCGTCGCTTCAACAAACTCCTCATGACTCCTGCCTTCTTGGCTGTCCACCTCTCTGCCTTCCTCTATCTGAGCTTCTCGCTCCGAAGTAAGGCTGTCGCGAGGCTCGAGGCCAACCTTGCAGGAATCGACTTCCCTCCAGCAAACGCTGCTATCGGAGCAAACATTCACCGCTTGCTCGACCTTCTGCATCGCCAGCTGCCCCCTTTTCGCCATCGCAAGCTCGAGTCGCCGCTCGTAGTCCACCCTCTCTAATTGGAGCTGCTGCTTCAGTATGCGTGTCTGACGCTCTAGCAACACTTTATTTTCACGCGTTACGCGCTCTAGCTCCTCCTTCTTAGCTCTAAGCACCAATTCAAGCTTTTCCTTCGCCGCCTTTCGTTCTGCAGCCCGTTGCTCACGCTCCCTCTCCATCCGCTCCTCGTACCATACTCTAAACTCCGCTCCCGTCAGTCCCATTTTATCCGCCAACTCAATTAACTCCCACGTGTTCGTCATCGTGTTAACCGCGTCAAAAAATCTACTGGAAAAACAAACGACTTTGTCCTGTCGCGGACGCCAATTTGTGATGCATGGTTCTTGTTGCTGATTTGTTTTTCTCCCGGGCTGAGCCTCAGAGAGTTTTGTTAATAAGGACAAAGCCGTTCGGTTTCCAAGAAACACACAAAAAGTTTAATTGAAAAGAAAAAAGGCAAAGATTCCTCACAAAACAAAACACTTAATAAACAGTTGACTGGACATGACGAAACACATCTGTAAACACCCAACAAAAACGTTCAAAGTCAGTAACTAAACCTAACGTTCGAAAGGGGCTGAGTGATGGGAGTAGCGCAAGAGTATCGGTGCAGTCTCACCCACACGTTGGTTTTCGGCGGTGATGAGAAACCGGAACGCCGTGACTCCTGCGTCAGTGCGTGGGCTGGACGAGGACGAGGGAACGCTGGCTGCTGGCGACACGTCGAAAAGCCCTACCAAATCGTGATGGTTTCGGCTTGAGGAGCGTGGACACGTCGGAGACGGGAGAACGCAGGCTGGTGGCGACGCGTCCGGGAACTAGGGTCGACCTAGTCAAGCAGCTGGGCGCACAGCTCGGGCCCGGAGCCCGACGGCTGTAGCTCGCCTGCCGGAACCAAAGTCCGCAGGCCCTGGAAAGGAGTTCAGGACCGGATGGCCACGGTCCTTTGGAGCGGGAACCCGACAGCAGGAGGTCCCGGCCGGTGGAAGTCCTTGTAGGCTCGGGTCCGGAACCCAACGGCCCATCTTCAGCGCCCGGTCCGGTGACGACCTTCCGCTTGCACTGCCTGCCTCGAATTCCCCTTGCTCTGGTCTCCCCAGGCTCCTGCTTCAGCTCTGGCCCACTTGTCTCGTTCTCATTGGAGATACTGCTGTTTCGTGGTGTCAAGCCATTGGGCCTTGAAATCTCCGTGTTCGCTGCCCATTGGATGTTTTACCTTTTGTTTACTTCACGTCCTGCCACGCATCCTCGTGCTTGACGCTCTTTAACGTCGTCATTCTTGTTTAAGCATCACCGCACGTGCACTCTGGTATTTCTCCTTTTGTTTTTTTTTTTTCCGTGACGCGCACTTTTCGAAGGCGCGCACTTTGAACGCGCACCACCCATCACAGTTACCCTGCCCATTTTACTTGTAATTTGCGCTCACGTGATTTTGTTCTGTACAGTTTAGGTTTATTGGTGTAAAGATATCAGTAGATCTTGGCACCGGATGTTCACATAAAAAATTTTATTTTCGTGCTCATTTTGAAGACACTTCTTTTATGCACTATGATTTATTTGTATAAACTGTGTAAGGACTTTAGTAGATATATTTTTTGCTTTTTAACTTTGACTTCTTTTGCTCCTGCGCAGAACTTCGAGAAAGTTTCTATTATTGAAAGCCTCCAGTGTTTTTTGAAATTTTCTAATCTTTTTTTCATTTAGTTACGTTTGTCAAGTTTATAGTGATGCTCAAAGCCACCTCTGAACTTTTCCTTTGATTTGTATTGCTAGAGCAGCTGGAAAAGGAGAACCTCAGATGGGTGTATACATTCTTCTAATTAGTGGGAAAATTCAGAAAGCCATTAGGAGATCGTTAAATCAGGTCAGACGTATATATGTTTCGTAGGCCCTCTACCAAGTGATGGGATAATTAAAGAAGATATGTCAAGTAACACCTTGCGATCCTAAACTACCCAACTTTACCAACAATTTCAGCTGATTGCAAAAAAAGAAAACACTAGCAAAATTTTTATCTACGAAGCAAGGTTCCCCAAATACATATTATCGATCAGCACCGAAATCTAATTACAGTCCGCTCTAAGGCTTCCTTTGCTTTTGCGTGGAGCTTAGTCGGCACAGCGGAGCCCTCATCTCCGCGTTAAGCTATCAGAATCGAAGCCTACCCTTGGTGCCGAAGATTCAATCGATGATAATGCGGGGGCGAAATGTAATCTTTCAGCTACATAGCCGTATCGGACGTGTAGAGCAATGAGGAGCGAGATTGCAAAAGCTCCCTTTTTTAGGCAACTTGCCTTTGTTCTAGGCTCGATTTCTGTTCTTTACAGGTTGTTATATTTCTTCTCTTGGAGCTACAGCCATAGTTCACGAATATATGCCATCAAGGCGTCATCAAACAGAGCTCCTTTGGGAGCAACGGCCCACGTACACCATGACGGGATTTTGCGTCATGGCCGGTACGTGCTTCACATTCTCCGATCTTTCGAAGGCAGTATGCGCTTTTTGAAGTATGAGCCGTATCGCCCGCTCGCTCTGGCCTCTGTTCATCGCATGTTTCGTCATCTTTCGTCGCATCGAATCCCGCTCTGCGCAGGAAAGCGAAAAGAAGACGCGCGTGTAGAGCGGGAAAGCCTTTTGTTTTAGGATAAAAGAAAAGGGAAGCTATGCGGTACCAGTACCTCAGAGATGAGCGAAGTTCAAGAACATGCCATAGAAAAGGAGACGCAACGAGCTAGCAGGGATATAAACGGCAAACACAAAGAAAACACAGAAGTGGCACGCCAAGGGTTTTCGAACGAAGGCGCGTCGCCAAACTTTCGCGTCCACTCGTAGGCCTCTTCTTAGAGATTGTGAATGGAAGGCAGTGTGATATTGGGGGTTCAAGTATAAAGCGCTGTCTCCTTATAAACTGGACGCACTCGCTCACATGTTGCCGAGAAAAGCAGGTAACATTGCCTCATTAAGTGGACGATGGTATGGCGCGCTGCTGATGTTCCGTCCGTCGGGCTTGTGCCGTCGGACCCAGATTCGTCCGTCAGGCTGAATGTGACACCACGAGACCTCGAGTCGCCTGCGGTGCCAACAAATCAACCGAGTTGCATCGAAGACCATCTCAGTTGCGGTGTTTTAGTAGATTCGTCTGGCGGTGATCAATTTTCTTTGTCGTCCAGCGTTCCGGGTATAATGCGTGGTGTACAAGATACCAAGTTGTTATTGTTCCTTGGATTGGGGCACTATTATCGGTGCTTATAGGCTTCTCTATTATTACTTTCTTTTTATTTCTTACTGGGATTGTCGAATTTAGCTACTATCTCACTCTTTCTGATGGACACGTGAATGCGTTTGCAGTCGTCGCCTTTTCATCATACTCACCATGATTGAGAATGTATTTGTCTCCTAGATGGAGCAGTCCACTCAAGCATAAAAAGTGACCAAGACACTCGCTTTTTTTTACAACAAAGCCATCGCCGTACAGCAAGATAATGGCACACTGGCCCCATAATATGGACCAACGAAAGCTTTCTTTTCTGTTGAAACTTGTATTTCACGCTCGATTCTTCTAAATGCGATCTCCACCTTGCATAGATGCGAATATTAAAATGATATCGTGGCAACAGTCGACTCGGCAGAGCAGCATGGCCGATAATGCGCACAGATTAACAGAAATTCTGAAAGCGCTCGATGACCTCTTTCTGATGCTGCCTGATAACATGCAGCAACGGCAAACCTCCTGGTGTTTACGCCTACACTACTTTAGCATTCTTGATCGGAAGGCATCGTTATTATGCACGCAATTTTCGAATCGCGAAAATGAATACTTGCACCATAAATTTCCGTATGCGCGAAATGTACCTGCTCAAACAGGGGCAAACGTGTAAAATTGAGGAGTCGGCAGCATATAGGAATTTAAGGAACACCAAAACAATCGATGATATTCTAATTAGGCTATTTTTCGAATAATTCATGAAATTACCCAGAAATTACAGGACTGTGCGGGTCGCCCCAAAACGCTATACATTGTATATATCGGTGAGCAATCATCCGAAGTATTTTAATTCCATCTGCCATTTTAATGTAGTTCGCAGAATATATTTATCCAAGGGTTTATTTTCCGAGACACATTGCCTGTTTCGAAGCAACGTCATGACAGGGCATCTGTCAGCCGACATGTATGGACCACTTCCCTTTGTGCTTAAGTTTTTTCACTTTAAGCCATTTCTGTGTTCTCCTATATGCGTGCATTAGCTGATGCATCAGCACCACGCGACAGTTAGAAGCCGCATCAGTTGTTGTCCCGGCTAACGCACTTGTCGATTAAATGTACCGGCCGTATGCATTCACGGAAGTGGTGAAAAGGTGTCAGGGCACTCCACTAAGCCACGCGTTTTTTTTTTCTTTTCAATGAATGGCCTAGAAGGAATTAGCAGACCACTTTAGAGCCAGTGAGAGGGTAAGAGAAAGAAAGAGAAGGCATGAAAGGCAGGAAGGTTAGCTTAACCTCGTCTACTTTCCGAGCTTACATATAGAACTCTCGTTAGTGTGTTTGGCATGCATAGCCATCTGGATTAGCTGGCAGAGAGGAAACGTCCATGCTTTGGTTTCTTTCTTTCCTATGTAAAGCATGCAGCTTATACGTCATTTATGCATAGGCGTATTATTTATTCCTAAAGATGGGTTTTTATATGAGGCAGCTATGTCGTTTGTTCTTGGTTTAGTGACAAACGTTTCCTCTGTCACAGTCAAATAGTGGTTTTAGCCCTACACAGCTTTAGATTCCGTGCGCATAAATCATTTCCGGGGACGGTGGCCCTCTTACCATGTTCACGTGCATCAGAGAGCTCTTGGTCGGTGGTACATAAATGATGCTCTGTTCGCTGGTGTCGAGAGACAAAATGAAATCTCTGTAAATGACAAAAAAAGTTTGATCCCATTAAATCGTTTCTTCTTATCCGTGTTAAGCACGTATTCAACTGTTGCTTTCAAATATGCTAAATGTTATTATTAATGGTCGTTAAATGTGCAATATGATAATATGGTGGACTAGCTGACAGGAATGCAAGACCCTCAGAGCTCAGCTTGCCGTTGACTCGGTCAAGTGAGGCCTGCTCCCAAGATGACGATGTTCGTAAAAAACAAGAAAGAAAGAGAGAGAAGCAAGAAAAAATCCAGAAGCAGTGAAGAGGCGTGACTGCGTACCCTGCAAGACACCATATTCCAGCCATTTCATCTTGTACACCTTGTTACCAAAGTTTTCGCAGTTATAGCGATTCCGTTCCTACTCTTCCTTGGAACAGAGATCTGCGCATAGGGCACTTTCCTTTTGAATACGAATAATGACGGCACTCGCGTGTCTTAATGCACTTATCTTGTCATCACTTTATACGATAGTAGCCTCTTTCATGTATACTATACATACCTAGCAGGATGGATGGGATTGCGAGCCTGTACGTTGGCTTCTTTCGCCCTACGTCACTGCTGTGTCGTTGACCATATGAGAAACGTCCCTATCCAACTGCGGAAAGCCGGACTTGTTGGTTGCATATGCTTAGGAAAAGGCACGATAAACACACAAGGCACACAGAAAAGCTGTGTGTGCCTTTCTGTATGTCCTGTGTCTTTTACACGCTTTTTTCTAAGCTCTACCCTCACGTTATTCTGCGTTCACAAATATTTTGCGCTTGTTGCATGGGCACGCTAACCTCAGTTACGAAGAACATCAACTAAAGTTTATATCTTCAGTCACCAAACTGAGTATCACGTGACTTGCTTCACAACCGAAAGTGAGGATAACTTTTCGCGTGTAAAATGTGCTAACGGTAGCTTACTCGAGTTAACTGACGTTCGTCGTAATTGATGTTTGTGTGCTCGTGTAACAAATGTACTACACTGCCATCGCCACACATGTGCAGAGGGTGGTACGGAGAGAGAGAGAGAAAGGGAGGGCAGATGTAACGTCTGCTGCCCCCTCCCCATATTCTTCAAGGTGGCCAGAAAGCACAGAAGAAGCCCCACAACAATAAAGTCGATGCAGGTTTTTGATGGTAATGCAGGGTCAATGACCCCTTATATTGCATTCCAAGCGCTGTTAACTTGTCACGCCAGGAAAACTGGCAACCAATGGCTGGCCATCATGAGGAGCACGTCATTCGCTTCATTCCCATAGTTGCAGCCTTTCCGAAGGCTGTTTTCTTTTGGACTCGAACCAATGTGAGGAAATAAGTAGAGGGGCGTGGTGGCTAAATCTTGCCTCCTTACGATAAATCTTGCTGTCTGCCCTCGTAGATAACCCTGCGCTGGCCTGTGTTCGTCCCTCGGCGTTTCCTCTCAGATGACGTTTCAGGTAGTCTCCCACACCTCAAGCGCGTGGCACGCCGTATAACGAATGAGTCATACGGGTGCAGAATCAATGACGCAAGCGCCATATTTGTTTTCCCCGGCGACACGCAAGGGTTGGCTGAGCCGGCAGTGCATTGCTGCCGCATCGTTGATGGTAATGAAATAAACTCATTCACGCACGCCGCGCATTTTATGACCTCGCTACGTCTACAGTGCGGGCCACTGTTGATATTAGTCATCTTGTTTCCCGACGATGTCGGACATCAATGCGAGACCTGCATTGGTCAAAACTACTTTTTTGTATGCTAATGAAAATTCTCGAAAATCCCCCGCCATGTGCCGTGACATCACTTGCATACCAAATGGGATGTTTCTACTACTAAATAACTTTATTATGACGTGACGATGTTTATCCGGCGTAAGGACTTGGCAGCGAATAGACAGTCTGAGACGGAGCTAGCACACACACGATGATGATGGTGGTGACACCAAGTGATGATGAGGACAGAAACCCAGACAAATGAATGATGATAACGATAATGTATATATAAGCGCAAAAAATGCCCCCAATACACCTAATACGTTCGTCTAGATATTGCCAAGTTCCATTTCTCAAGTTTTGTTATCGCCCCAAAACACTACGCAATTCTCGGCGCAAAATGCGCGTGCAGTTTTCGAGAAGTTTCCGGACTTCAGTAGATCATTTCGATAACATCACGCCCACTCTGCAAACTGTACAGATTATTCTGGAACCTACGCCACCACCAGCGATAACGCTAGAACATTCGATGGCAAGAGTATAAATTCCGACGCACTTCGCTGTTTGTCAGTAGTTGATCGACGGCCGACGCTGCGTTCACTGTTATCTGTGCAAGACTGCTACTGTAATCGGACTTTCCGTTTGCCGGGCACAGGTTCGCCCAAATAAACTGTTAAATCCCAACACAAAGTATCCTGTCTTCGGCCCCGTCACGACCCCGTGACATCTGGTGGAGGTGCTGCTTCATTAATGTATCGGACGCCCCCGTCAAGCCGTGAACCCAGCCCACGTCGCGGAGAAGACACCGACGCCAACCAGGAGCAGCGAACAAGCCGCCGACAGCAAGGTCTCCCACCAGAGTACGGGTTTCTACAAGACAAGGCGTGGAAGACCAAGGCCATGACCTCGACTGCAGCGACAATGACAACCGGAGCGTCCCAGCCCGCGATCGTCATTCATCAACCCAGGGAACCACCAACATTCCATGGGTAATCGTTTGAAGACCCGGAAACCTGGCTAGAAACATAGGACCGCGTGGCCGCCCTCAACCACTGGGACCACGAAGAAAAGCTCTGTCGTGTGTACTTCTACCTGGAAGACACCACAAGGACCTGACTCGAGAATCGGGAGTCCACGCTCCGAACGTGGGATGTCTTCTGCGGCGCATTCCTGCAAACGTTCGCGAGTGTCGCTCGCAAATAGAGGGCCGCTGCTCTACTAGAGATCTGGGTTGAGCTACCAAATGAAAAGGTTGCAATTTTCACAGAGGAGATGACCCGCCTTTTGCGTCACGCTGACCCAGACATGCCTGAGGAGAAGAAAGTTCGTTTCCTCATGCGAGGGGTCAAACAGGTGCTCTTCGCGGGACTAATGAGGAATCCACCAAACACCGTCCAAGAATTTGTATCCGAGGCGACCACTATCGAAAAAACCCTGGACATGCGCACCAGACAGTATAATCGTCGCCTGACTCCAGAATGCTCTGCTGCTCAAGCCAGTGACTCCGAAGACCTGCGTGAAACGATCCGAGCGATCGTGCGAAATGAGCTGCACAAGCTGTTGCCTTCGGCGCAGCCTCAAGTGGATTCGATCGCCGACATTGTGCGAGAAGAAGTTCGGCAATCGCTTCGAATTTCCCAAACACCGCTGCCCGAGCCAGAAACTATGAGCTACGCCGCTGCAGTGCGCCACAAGGCTCCTCCCCATCCATGCCAAAACACCGCTCCGTCACACTTCCGTCGCCAGACGCCACCGCCGCCACAACCCCCACCGACGTCCTACCGTTCAACAGCGGGCCAGCACAGTGCGCCGAGGAAAACGGACGTTTGGCGTGCACCTGACAACAGCCCGATCTGCTACCACTGCGGCGAGACCGGGCACACATACCGCAGTTGCCAGTACCGACAGATGGGATGCGTGGCTTCGCCGTCAATGCACCGCATCCGCAGCCAGGAGAACGGCCTCGTGAAATCGCCGACTACCTGACAGGAACTCAAAGGACACGACGAAGTCCTTCCCGTTCGCCGTCGCCCAGCCGCCGCATGTCACCGCACCCCCGGCAGTACTCTGGCCCAACGCGGGGCCGGTCTCCTAGCCCGTATCCGGGAAACTAAGGGCAGCAAACCGATGGAGGTGCGGCTGCTGTGCGACAAACTACTGAAGATCCTCCGACGACGACGACCCCGCGATGGAGCTTTCCGAACACAACGCCAACCAGGCAAAGCCCTGACGGCGAAAGCTCACTTACCGAAGGTGGCCTGACGACGCAACATGGAAGCAGCGGAACAAGCCGACGCAGCCGTGACCAGACGCCACGCAATAACTGTAATGCGAGACGGCGAACAAGCGGCCTCGACGTTCTTATCGACGGCCACAGTGTGACCGCTCTCGTCGATACTGGAGCCGACTATTCCGTCATCAGTGGGTCGCTCGCCGCGAAGTTAAAGAAAGTTAGGACAGCTTGGGAAGGCCCTGGTCATCTCGTAACGCCGGAGGTCATCTCGTAACGCCTGCAGGAATCTGCACAGCGAGAGTCACCATTAACGGCCGTATTTATCCTACAGACTTCATAGTCCTACAGCGTTGCTCGAGAGACGTCATCCTTGGTATGGACTTCTTATGCCTCCATGGTGCGGTCATCAACCTAAGAACAAAGTCGATAACGTTATCCACAGAAGAAGCACTACTGCCGCGCACGCCGTCAGGAAACCATGCCTTGAATGTGCTGGAAGAACAAGTCACCATTTCGCCTCACTCCAGCGTCATTATTATAGTCGGCGCTCCTAAATCACCTGACTTAAAAGGCGTCGTTGAAGGCAGTCAGCATCTGTTGGTCACCCGAAATATTTGCGTCGCGAGAGGAATGGCAAAGCTGCGGGGAGGCAAAGCAACGGTTATGCTCACGAATTTCAGCAATGAGTACAAACATGTGAACAAAGGAACAACGGTCGCATACATCGAAGAAATTGGGTACGCCACCAGTGCCTTCGCCCTCGCCGATTCTGCGGAACCTGCTCAGGGGAACCAAGCCCCTCCCACAGCTTTCGACGTCAATTCCAGACTTCTGAACCATAAGCAAGAACAGCTCAACGCCCTGCACCTGCAATACGAAGATTGCTTTTCATCGTCATCAAAAATTCAGCAGACCCCAATCACGAAACATCGCATCATAACCAAAGAAAATGCCAGACCACTCCGTCAGAGACCGTACAGGGTTTCGGCACGAGAACGTGAGGCCATGAAGCGACAAGTTGTTGAAATGCTGCGGAATGACATCATCCAGCCGTCCAAGAGCCCATGGGCGTCCCCCGTGGTGTTAGCGTAGAAAAAGGATGGGACCCTACGTTTCTGCGCCGATTATCGCCGCCTGAACAAAATCACAAGAAAGGACGTGTATCCTCTCCCACGAATAGACGACGCACTTGATCGGCTCCATAACGCCTACTACTTTTCGTCAATGAACCTCAAGACTGGCTATTTGTAAATCGAAGTCGACGAAAGAGACCGAGAGAAGACGGCGTTTATAACCCCGGACGACCTCTTCGAGTTTAAGGTGATGCCCTTCGGCCTTTGCTCTGCGCCTGCAACTCTTCAACGCGTTATGAATACAGCACTGGCAGGATTGAAGTGGCAGACTTGCCTTGTGTACTTGGACGACGTCGTCGTGTTTTCCTCGAGTTTCGACGAGCATCTTCGGTGCCTTGAAGGTGTACTTCAAGCTATCAAGATGTCCGGGTCTGGACTCACACTGAAGCCAGAAAAGTGCAGATTTGCGTGCGAAGAGCTCTTGTTTTTGGGGTCCGTGATTACCAATTCTGGAGTTCATCCCAATCCACGGAGAACAGCTGCCATTGCCGACTTCCCGCCGCCCAGTGACAAGAAGGCGGTGCGCCGATTTCGGGGCCTGTGCGCATATTATAGGCGGTTTGTGAAAAACCTCGCCCGCATCGCCGATCCACTCACTAACCTTACCAAGGCCGACGTGGAGTTCAAGTGGGAAACGCCGCAGGAACACGCTTTCCAGGAGTTTGAACATCGCCTCCAGACGCCTTCGTTACTTGCTCATTTCGACGAATTCGCCGAGACAGGAATACACACTGACGCAAGCAGCGTAGGTCTTGGCGCCGTTCTTGGGCAGAGGGCTGACGGACTTGAACAGGTTATTAGTTACGCCAGCCAATCGCTATCCAAAGCAGAAGCCAATTATTCCACAACAGAAAAGGAGTGCCTCGCGATCATCTGGGCTACGTCGAAATTTCGCCCCTACCTCTACAGCAGGCCCTTCAAAGTTGTGAGCGACCACCACGCCTTGTGTTGGCTAGCCACCTTAAAGGGCCCTTCAGGTCACTTCGCACGATGGAGCCTGAGATTTCAAGAATATGACATTATTGTCGTTTACAAGTCCGGCAAGAAACACTCCGACGCCGACTGTCTCTCTCGTGCGCCTGTCGACCAACCACCACCCGACGACCCGGATCACGACTACTTCTTCAGAACGATAACTACCAACGACTTCGCTGAACGACAGCGGGCCGACCCGGAGCATTGAGGCCCTAATAGAATACCTCGAAGGCAGGACCATCGAAGTCCCGAAGGTATTCAAGCGCGCACTTGCGTCGTTCTTCCTGCGAAACGGTCTTCTCCAAAAGAAAAACTTTTCACTGCTTCGAGCCAAGTACCTCCTTGTGGTGCCTTCAGCTCTGCAACCAGAACTCCTGCAGACCCTGCATAATGATCCAACCGCAGGGCACCTCGGTGTTTCTCGCACGCTCGCGAGGATACAAGAAAGGTACTATTGGCCACGTCTTACCACCGACGTCACTCGTTATGTGAGGACATGACGGGACTGTCAGCGACGCAAGGCACCGGCGATAAGGCCAGCGGGACTTCTGCAGCCAATTGAACCACCTTGACGAACTTTGCAGCAGATTGGTATGGACCTACTGGGGCCGTTCTCGACGTCGGCTTTCGGAAACAAATGGATCGTCGTAGCTACCGACTACCTCACCCGCTACGCCGAGACAAAAGCCCTGCCAAAAGGCAGTGCATTCGAGGTAGCTAAGTTCTTCGTCGAAAATATCGTCCTAAGTCACGGCGCCCCGGAGGTCCTTATCACTGACAGAGGAACGGCATTTACTGCTGACCTAACTCAAGCGATCTTGGCATACAGCCAGACAAACGACCGCCGGACGACAGCGTACCACCCACAGACCAACGGCCCCACCGAGCGGCTAAACAAGGCGATAGCCGACATGCTGGCAATGTACGTCGATGTCGAACACAAGACGTGGGACGCCATTCTTCCGTACGTGACCATCGCACACAACACGGCGGTGTAGGAGACGACGCAGATATCTCCATACAAATTCGTCTACGGAAGGAGCCCGGCAACGACGCTCGATGCCATATGTTACCAAACGTCACCAACGAACAAAACCTCGATGTGAGTGACTACCTTCAACGCGCCGAAGAAGCCTGACAACTCGCGCGTCTCCGTATCAAGAATCAACAGACGACCGACAGACGCCGTTACAATCTTCGACGATGCTTCGTGGAATACCAGCCCGGTGAACGTGTTTGGGTATGGATGCCCATACGCCGACGTGGACTAAGTGAAAAGCTTCTGCGACGGTACTTCGGACCGTACAGGGTGGTTCGACGTCTCGGCCCACTTGATTACGAGGTTGTCCCCGACGGCATCACGAACTCTCAACGACGCCGATCGCGACCTGAAGTCGTCCATGTCGCACGCCGTTTCATGCGCGTTAACAAACTGAAACAGTGTTTTTTGTATTATTATTGTATCGTAATTTATTCATTGTACTTCCTTGCATTATTGTTGTACCTTCATCTTTAGTTAAAGCATCGGGACGATACCTTTTTCAGAGGGAGGCAATGCCACGTTCCATTTCCCAAGTTTTTTTATCGCCCCAAAACACTACACAATTCTCAGCGCAAAACGCGCGTGCAGTTTTCGAGAAGCTTCTGGACTTTAGTAGATCATTTCGATAAGATCACGCCCACTCTGCGAACTGTACAGATTATTCTGGAACCTACGCCATCGCCAGCGATAACGCTAGAACATTCGATGGCAAGAGTATAAATGCCGACGCACTTCGCCGCTTGTCAGTAGTTGATCGACGGCCGACGCTCCGTTCACTGCTATCTGTGCAAGACTGCTACTGTAATTGGACTTTCCGTTTGCCGGGCAAAGGTTCGCCCAAATAAACTGTTAAATCCCAACACAAAGTATCCTGTCTTCTGCCACGTCACGACCCCATGACAATATATGCATGTAAAACAAAACATTTTCGGGAAAACGACGTTGAACTTAGTGCGATGAACAAATATAAATTAGCAATTGATGATCGGCGCATTAGGTCTAAAACCTATATGTTTATTTGGATGTGCTGATCAAGTTGTCCATGAATTTCGGATAATTTCTGTTATGTTTACTTAGTTTCATTCATTTATGCACTGCTTAGTGAATATTTTTATATTTATTTTACAGTTGCTATTTCATTGTTTGCTGTCATGAGCCACAAGTTCGTTCTTTCTGTATTGTTGCTTTCAGCTAGCTGCCTGTAATATTTTGTAACTTCGTAACTTGGATTTTTTTCTTGGTGAAGAGGCCAGTCAGCTTTGTACACATGCAGGTCTTTTCCCTTTGCACCAAACCACGTATACAATGTGTTTTCATGTTCTCATCACTTCGTCGAATAAAGTCAAATTCAGACTCAACCACAAATTGGTAGCACTTATTTTTCTTAAATACGTCACAGAGCTTACAACAAAGCAAATACATTCCTTTTCCCCCTTAATTTATTTTGTTCTTTTAAATGCGAAGCATTTCTTGGCAACCTTCGGCGACTTTGAGCGTATCTATCTATCTATCTATCTATCTATCTATCTATCTATCTATCTATCTATCTATCTATCTATCTATCTATCTATCTATCTATCTATCTATCTATCTATCTATCTATCTATCTATCTATCTATCTATCTATCTATCTATCTATCTGTCTGTCTGTCTGTCTGTCTGTCTGTCGTCTGTCTGTCTGTCTGTCTGTCTGTCTGTCTGTCTGTCTGTCTGTCTGTCTGTCTGTCTATCTATCTATCTATCTATCTATCTATCTATCTATCTATCTATCTATCTATCTATCTATCTATCTATCTATCTATCTATCTATCTATCTATCTATCTATCTATCTATCTATCTATCTATCTATCTATCTAGCTATCTATCTATCTATCTATCTATCTATCTATCTATCTATCTATCTATCTATCTATCTATCTATCTATCTATCTATCTATCTATCTATCTATCTATCTATCTATCTATCTATCGGACGGGCGGATGGACGCATGGATGGTCACACAGACGGACGCATGGATGGACAGAAGCAAGAACGAATGGACGGACGAATGCTTCGCCCCACTCTCCATCATTCACTCCGTGGATATGCTGCCAATTTTTTTTTAGAGAAAGTAATCGAGAGGATGATTTTGACTCGCCTAGAGTGGTACCTGGAGCACCACGAGGTATACCCTGATGCTATGACAGGCTTTCGGCGTGGGCGGTCCGCAATTGATAATGGTATTGACCTGGTCTCGTCAGTGCAGCATCAAAAAAGTCTGAAACGTTCATCTGCGGCGTTGTTCTTGGACGTGAAAGGTGCATACAATAATGTGTCACATGCAACCATTCTGGATGTCGTGGAAAATGTAGGATTAGGGGGTCGGGTTTACCAATAGATTGACAGCTATTTGAAAGGCAGAACTTTATTTGTATAGACGGAGAATGGCACAACAACGCACCATTGCATCCATCGTGGTGTGCCTCAAGGTGGTGTTCTTAGCCCCACACTTTTAAATCTAGCGCTTCTCGGCTTGGTTGACGCTCTTCCAGAATCAGTCCATCTATCAATATATGCAGATGACATCTGCATCTGGTCGTCAGGCAAAACAAGCCTTCATTTGCGTGCGCGGCTTCAGAGAGTGGCTACACTAGCGAAAAAGTACCTGGAAGAACGGGTACTAGAGCTGTCATCCGAGAAGTGCTCACTTATAGCATTCACGCATAAGGCGTTGGGTCCATACGTTAATAAAATCAACGGACACACGATCAACTACGTGAAGACCCACCAATTACTCGGAGTCATAGTTGATCGCCAGCTCTGCTGGAGCCCTCACATCGCCCACATGCAAAGTAAACTCACCATGATCACCCACGTGCTCAGGTTTCTTGCTGAAAAAAAACGTGGGGTACATCAGTACGAGCAATGCTTCAACTCTACTATGTTCTGTTCTTCGGTTATATGCGCTACAGCTTACCCGTACTTTGCGGGATCCGAAGAACAATCTTGCGCGTCCTCCAGTTGATCCATGCCCAAGCACTGCCAATATGCCTTGGTCTCCCGAGATGCGCGTTTACAGCAGCGACAATCATCATTGCGCGTGATTATCCAGTCAACGCATACATCCGCATAGATGCTTTGAGAATGCACCTAAGATATTTTGCTCGGCTTCCATCACATCACCTCGCCTCACTTCGAACGTCTAGGCCCCACTCAGCGTTCAGCGCAACTGTATGTCAGCATTGGGCAATGCTTCCATTGTACTTCACGCATGCAGCACGGCCGCCGTTACCATTCTGGTGCCTTCACCCACTAAAAGCCCTTCTTACAATTTCTGGCATCCAAAATAAGCAAACGTCGTCGTATCTAGCCCTGAAACAAGAAACATTACTCTTCCTGCAAGAGAAGCACAACGGGTGCCTCCACATTTACACGGATGGCTCTGTGTCTTCAGTAAGCTCAGCAGGGGCGGTGGGTATTCCCGCGAGGCACATCATAATTAAATTCGTGACATCGCATTTGACGTCGTCGACAGCTGCAGAACTCGCCACCATACGTGCAGCTCTGGAGTTTATAGTTGAATAACACTCCGGAACTTGGTCTATCTTCCCGGACTCGAAGATGGCTCTTCAATGTCTTATGTCACCGTATCGCCATGGCTCTATTGAACAGTTAAAAGCTGGAATAAGGCTTCTTCATCACCAAGCAATCAATAAACAACACAGCTATTGTATCAGTGGATACCAAGACATTGCGGTATATATGGCAATGACCGCGCAGATGAGGCCGCTAGATCTGCTACAACGGTACTCACTACACAGCCATCCCGTTCTCAAGAACCGACGCAGCCACAAGACTTCGTTTGCTGGCACGTGATCTCACACTGGTACAGTGGAACTCGACAGAATTCACAAACGCGCGCCTGCGTAACTTCGATCCTGATATCCAGCTTCGTCTTCCCTGAGGAATATGTCGAGCAGAGGAAAGTCTTCCATGCCGCCTGTGGCTTGGAGTGGCCCTCATGGACGCATACTCCTATCTTATTGTAATGGCCAGTTCTTCTACGTGCACTTACTGCAGCTGCGATGAAACCATCGCCCACCTTCTATGTAAGTGCACCCATTTCAACGCGCCAAGATAAGAACTTGATGAAGGTCTGGATAGACTAGATGATCAGCGTTTGTTGGAACAAAGGATTCTGGGTCATTGGCTGAGCCCATCCTCAGCTCAGAAGGCTTTGAAGGCCTCGCTACGCTTTTTGCGGACAACTGGCCTCAGAGACAGACTTTAGTTTCTTATACTCTTCCATGCTGCTTTTCCTCTGTCGCTATTTTTTTTAATTTCTCTTTCTCTTTCTTCGCAACATTTCTTTTTATCATCTTTTGTTCCCCTCACTCTTTCCCCAGCATAGGGTAGTCAGCCGGTCTAAGGACTGGCTAACCTCCCTGTCCTTCAACTTAAAACTTTCCTCCTCATCTATCTATCCTCATCTACGTCCTCATCTACCTATCTTTCCTCCTCATCTAGCTGCTGAGCACCATAATCGCTAAAGCACTGTGTCGGACAGGCAGGGAAAAGTTAGGAGCGCGCTTTGCGGAATGTTATAAAAACAATGAAAATAAAGTGGGTTAATAGGCTAGGATCTATCTATCTATCTATCTATCTATCCTATCTAGCTATCTATCTATCTATCTATCTATCTATCTATCTATCTATCTATCTATCTATCTATCTATCTATCTATCTATCTATCTATCTATCTATCTATCTATCTATCTATCTATCTATCTATCTATCTATCTATCTATCTATCTATCTATCTATCTATCTTTTGAGGGTTAATCTCGTCTAAGTTCAGAATAAGTTTCCGTTAGCGGCAGCTTGTACAGCAGTCCGTAACGACGGAATTATCTCCCTACCAGCAGATCGTCTAGGTTCGGAGTTTCCAAACGGGGTCTCGGGTGAAAATGCCTGTGCTTAGGTTCCCTGCCCCTGACCACTTTCATGGCAATTCTGAGACAGGCTTGCGTTTCACACATCTGTAACGAGGTATACGGGGAGGTTGCCTGCATGCGGCTGTGGCATTACCAACACAGAGGCGAGCCGCGGCCCTTCGTAATCTCTTCCTGAAATCCGTCGCGCGCTTCGCAATTTCGCAGAGGGATTATGCGGTTGAAGCAGTTTCCACGCCGTATTCCCCTATGTCGATCAATTCGTGGGCAGAACGATCGTTTCACGCGTGTAGCTTGAGCACGTCCTGCAGAAAACAATTGCGGGGGCCCCCGTGAGTCGCAAAGACAGGATCGGCAACGCAGCAGTCTAAATCCTTTGTGAAAAACCCTAGCTCGAACAAGCGGACGCTATTAGGGTGTTGCTGTGGAAAAACTTTATTCAATACAGTGAAAGCGATGTAATTACACTGTTGTGTGGTTTGAAATACTTTGCAAAAGACGCTTTACTCGTTACTCCTGCACTGCCTGGTTTTGAAAGCGGATTTCATGATCATGTCACGCTATACAAAGCGGAAATCCTCGATCGGGCATGTACAGATCCCGGTGAGTTGAACCAACTATCACATTATTCAGCGACCGACAGTTATATACTCGGAGCTATTACAATATCGTGCTTCTTACTAGCTTGTATTGTGAGTGTGCTTTTAAAATATTTCTTAATCTGTACCTTCAGATCAGTTGATCCCATATATTATATATATATATATATACATATATATGTATGTATGTATATATATATATATATACATATATAATATATCAACCGCACGTCCGCTGTTACGCGTTGCATCGACACTGGCGCAAGACCGCCACTTTGGCAAAGTCTATATCACGTATCTCGTAAACTTCAAGTAATTCACGAACAAATGGACGAGATACTTCGACGCGATGTTAATCGACCCTGAAACAGACCTCGGGCGTCTACAGTCGCTCTTGTTGCGAGAAAGAAGGGTTCTGTATGGTTCTGTGTGAAATACTGCGGACTCAGACGGATTACTCGTAAAGACGTTAATCCACTCCCGCTATTGGATGACGCCGCTGAGAGCCTGCAATTAGAAGAATTTTTTTTTCATGTCTCTATTTGCACTGAGAGTGCTGGCAGGTACCTGTGATTGATGACGCTCGACTGAATAGAGCCTTTGTCTTGCCTGACGACTTGTAAGAATTCAACGTCATGCTGTTACGACTATGTAATGGGCCCATGACCATTGAACGTGTATGATATTGATACCGTTCTGCACAACATAAAATGGAATACGTGTTTGTGCTAACGTGCATTGTCGTTTTCGCTCTAGACTTCTTCATGAATCTACAATGCCTGCCGCATATTTTGACGCTGCCGTCCCTCCCGTTCTTAGCTGGTGAAGAATGGCATTGCGTTTTCGTGTCTTTCGCAGGTCGCGTGATCAAATCCCGGCTGCGGCGGCTGCATTTTCCGATGGAGGTGTAAATGTTGTAGGCCCGTGTGGTCAGATGTTTCTGCACGTTAAAGAACCCCAGGTGGTCAAAATTTCCGGAGTCCTCCACTACGGCGTCTCTCATAATCGTATGGTTGTTTTGGGGCGTTAAACCCCACACATCAATCAATCATCAATCAATCAGCTTTTCCGTGTGGTGTAAACAGATCTTGCATGAATTTCGCTGTGCGCAGCTTTCAAGAGCAGGTGGATTGTCTAAAAAACATAGCCTTTCCTGTCTCGTTGATACGTACCACCTGCCTGCACCTTGTCAAACAGATAAAATATATCGATGCGTGCTGTCAAAACACGTCTCATAATGATAAAATAGCTGCTACACCATATGTGCATGGGCTCTCACATCGACTTGAGAAAACCGCCCGGCAGTTTGGCTTGAAGGTCGTTTTTTCTGCTAATAAGAAGCTAGGTAGACCATGTTCAATGGTCGGCAACAAGCTTGACAAGGTTGGGATGCACGGGTGCTCCATTAACCAAAAGGCTAGATTCGTGTCGTGTAGGTCCAACGTCGTCTATTGCATCACTCTGTCGTGTGGTCGTGTCTACGTGGGCAAGACAGGCCGATGTTAAACATTCGTCTTAGGGAGCATTTGACTTCCTGACAGGGAAGACCCCTTACGCACCTGGCCATGCACTGCGCTGAGGGCCAGTGTGAAGCGCGATTCTCCGCCAGGCACAGAGATATTGTTTAGACACCACGATCGCACGACACGAGAACTTGTCGAGGCCTACCACATCAACGCGAGGGCTCCCAATGTACTTTAGCAATCTTTTTCTGGCCCTAACGGACAAGGAAGTCGCGCTATATAGAAAGGGGGAAGACCAGTGGGGAAGGGGGTGCAGGAGGTGTGTTCTTGGTTTGTATTAGTGGCTTTTGTTTCGCCCACAATGCGCATGCGCGGGATTCTGTTGGGCACCTAGTGTAAATATATATTTTCGGTTAAAGTATTAAAGCTTTCAGCTGCGAGTAACCACTTGTGGTGTACCCTTTCTTGTCCGTGTTTTTTCGCACTACGTTTAGGTTCTTACGTATCTTGGAAAGATATAAAATGATTCTCAAGCTATCTCTTATTTTTTTTTGCTTTTTCAGCATTTTTCGCGTTCATGTTCTTCTGCTAGTACTGTAAATGTTTACCACGTTTGCCATGTTCATTTCTCCTAATCACGTTTCAGTGTTCTTGTGTTTCAAGTAGAGATTTCATTTCGTTTAGTTTTGTTTCTTGTAAACTATTGCACGTTTCATTTCTCTGTTTTGAAGTTTTATATGTTGTAGTCCGCTCCCCTTTGTATTGCTTCGGCATTTGAGGGCAACAAAAAAAGAAAGTAAATAAGAAGTCAGAATAACATGCCACCTAAATATTTACTGAATTGTCGAGGCCAAACACAGGTCAAATGCATTATTAACAAGAACCAAGTCATTATCTTCCAGAAGAGCCTCTTCATTGTCTCCCTGGTTTATTTTTTTGTTTGGTTTTTTATTTTGTGCAGATACCTAAGAATCTGAATCAAAGCGAATGCTTTCAGAACCCATTCTAGTAAAACACACGATATGCCTCGCAGCCCCAATGAGGTTTTTCTCGTAAGACACGGCCAGTTATTAAAGCTTTCTCAAGCAAGCAAACAAAAATTACCATTTGAGGTGACGTTATCATGACTACACTATAAAAATGGCCATTCGATATAAAGCGGAACGTCCCTACTTATATCTCGACTTATTTATATTTCTATCTACAACGAATGGAATACTACAACGAATGGTATTGATTAGAAAGATAGCAAGAAAAACAGTAATAATTAGAAGTTGGGGAAAGCGTAAACAAATTATCGAACCCACTTGTTGGTCACACTAAACTGCAAACCCTCGCGTGTTTTCCGTTTCGATGGGCAAAGGAAAACGCTATTTGTTATCTCGTTTGGCGCTCGGCGGAAAATTCAAGAGCAATGTGTCATACAAAGTTGGGGCCTCCTTTATATATTTATGTCCCTCTACCTCTTTTGCACCCCGCCCTCTAACGTCAGAGAGAATTCCCTCCTCCAATTCATGCTGCACTCAAAACGCATACCCTCGCAGTCTTACGAGGAGGCAGAACCTCGGCCCCTGTTTTCTTTATGTGCCCGTTGTTTCGTCTCGACCATTGTACCGTCTAAAGCCTCAGTTAGAACGTGAAAAAAGTAAAAAATCGAAAACAGAGACCAGATATACGACTAGCAGCAACCGCACCGAATTTCAATTCGCCGCACACATGCGCAGTACCAGCTGCACCAGAGATTGCGCGCATCGTTTGGCGCGCAATAGGCCCCTTGCACTGGCGCACGGCCACGCGCCATCCCTGTACACCACTTGGCGATAGAGGCATTGCGCCACAAAGTTGGGCAGCGTTCGACAATCGGCGATGTCGAAATTTCGTTCGACAAATTTTCCAGATCTCCTCGTGTGCAGCTGCGGCTGAATGAGTAGAAGCGAGAAGAAGGGAGACAGAAATGGGAGGGAGACGTCGTAGA
Organism: Rhipicephalus microplus; assembly: GCF_013339725.1. Taxonomy (NCBI): domain Eukaryota; kingdom Metazoa; phylum Arthropoda; class Arachnida; order Ixodida; family Ixodidae; genus Rhipicephalus; species Rhipicephalus microplus. The sequence goes on along the minus strand of NC_051165.1, from coordinate 313,156,324 downwards.
AGTTCTTTAAAGCGTTGGAAATAGATATTTAAAGAAGAAAAGAAGCAGGCATGAGAGAAGAACGGAAGGAGCAAAAGAGGCATTACACGAAAGACCGGAGTGGTTGAACTGGGTCACGCACTCGGCACGCTGCAGCACAAACGGCGCGGAAAGCTTTCCAAAAGACGGAAAAGAAATCACTCTCCCATAGATCCCGGTCTTGTCTGCTCCTATATTTAATTATTTTACGTTTTTTGTCGTCAGAAAGCACATTGAGAAAAAAAAGTTGCGTCACGTGCAGCCGACATGTGCAGTCGAAGGCAGCAGCTTCAATTATGCGTGAAAGATTCGATTTTTTTTTTAGTCGAGCCTGTAGGGGACGGCTGACTGGTGGCAGAGAGAGGAGGGAGGAGGGCTGGGATTCCGTCCGCTGCGCCCTCTGCCACCTTCGCCACCGGCCAACGTGAGAGAAGCAGGGAGAGGAGGTGTACTAGAGAGTGTGGCAAAGGTCGAGGTGGGTGAATGCCTCGGGGAGCCGCAAAAACCGATGAGTGCACCATTTGTCACGGAATGTGACAACATCCCCCTTGCGATCTATTAAACTTTGCCGTAACTTTCTTTCGCATAGGTCAGACATGCGTACTGTTCTTTTTTTTCCTTTTTTGGTTGCGTGACCTTGGTTTGAAACATCGGAGCTGGTTAAAACGTACAAGGGTGATTGCAAAATTGAGGAGACCCTTCGGACACGTCGGTCAGCGCGGAAAACTTGCTGACTACGGTGGTTAGTGTAGCTGTCAGTTAAAATACGTGACACGTTTCCTCGAAACGCGAAAGCGGTTTTCTGACTTTCGACGCTCTTGCGTTGCCGAGAACCGCAGCTTCTTTTCTGTTTGCATAAGTTTAGAACCAACTAAACGAAATTTCGTAGTGTCCCACGCATTCTGAGAGTCGCTTTCGCGTGAAGCCTTGGGCGTGTAGCTGTCTATGTCCATAATAATTGGCTTTACGAATCTCACTAGGAGGATTAACACCTTACTGTAATTGGTTAGTTTGGGGCATATAGTAGGCTGCCCAGGAACATCGACTAAAACGGAGTGTAATGAGCAGCACAAAGTACTATAAAACGTCAGCGTTTACAATAAACAACAACAAAAAAACGTCCGTTTCTACGGTACAAAGCGTCAGCAGCTTTCGTTGGCGTGCTCCCGCGGGAACGAGACGAGCAACATTAGAGCACCTTGCGGAATGATAAAAGTAACTGTGCAATCTTTATAACACTGTTTTAGGAGCCGATAGCAATAATTCAACGACGATTCATATTAGACGAGCGCCACCACCGGTAGATGTTGGTAACCATTCTCATAATACGTTTAGCATTGTTTTTACCTTGTGGTTGATGGGTGAAGATTATTGCAGCAAGTTTGTCACCATTTATAGGCTGCATTGCTACATTAAAATACCCCAATATAACATACGTTCTATCTTTTTCTTGCTAAACCGGCACAAGGTGTCTTGTAGTTCTCTTTCAGTGTCTATTTTCGTTTTTCCTGGACCAATATGAACAGTTATTCACATGCGGCGAACAGCAGTATACCGCGAACTGTGATAAGCAGTTATAGCACGGAGGGGAGGGGGAAGGCTTTTGTGACGTTTTTGACAGACACGGCGTCTTTCAACATGTGTGCAAGAGGGATCAAGATTCACAGCACATTAGAAGAACTCAGCCTTCTCCTCTGTCAGTATGTCTTGACTTGATCTCAGTGGGCTGTGTAAGACTGTAACTAATCACGTTGGTGAAGACACAATGACTTTCGACGAGTTGTTTGATGAGCCGCATTTGAGAAGTGACTGTCAAAAGTATTATTACTTTCTTTCCTCGAAATGAATACAATCTGAAACTAATTATACGCATGTTTGATTATGTATTGCACACCGTCAAGCTAACGCGAGTGATTGAGTATAAATACCTTGGTGTTTATTTTTTTCCTCAACTCTTACTTGGACTAAGGCACTTTGAGAATATTACAGTGATATTCCTGTAGAATGTTATATCTTGCTAAGTTAAACTACCACTTAGCTCCTTCCCAAGTGAAATTGTTTTATTTTCTCGAACGTCAGATCTATATTAGAGTACGGCTGCATGGCGTATACGACCCGCAAAAGTAAAATGCTATTTAACATGCTCGAGCTGGTACAAAACCACACAGCCCATTTTGTCATTTGTAACCATGACTTCACGCTTAGCATTATTGCGCTAAAAGGTAGATTGGGGTGGGAATTACAGAGTACACGTAGGAAAAATGTTAAATTATAAATGATTTTGAAAATTTGTCATGGCTTGTTTAAAATAGGTCAAGATTCTTAACTTTAACCTTTCAAATTCTTATCTAACAGAAGTAACCACACTCTAAAAAGAAGAGAAAATAATTGCTGAAGAAACTACACTCGTGTTTTTTCTTTTTTCACACACACACTCTCAGGGGAGTGAGCTTCACAGAACATTGTTCACTATCGCGCTAGAACATTGTTCAGAGACATCTACCTACACTCGTTTTTTTTTTTTCTTTTCTCACACACACTCTCTCAGGGGAGTTAGCTTCCACAAAACATTGTTGACTGTCGCGCGGAAACATTGTTCACAGACATACTGCGACACTCGTAGCTAAGAAAAAAAACTTGTGTGGTAATTGGTGCAGTTGTGAATTCTGCGCTAAATGCGGCTTATCTACTACGAAACATCAGGAAAAGCGTAGCATGGGCACCCCGTGATTCGTCTTCAAGGGGTGATGAACCTTAATTATGGTCTTGGCTTGTCGTCGTCATGGACCATAAAAATTGGGTACATACTAGTACTCGCCTTCCGGTCCAGTATAAATGAAGATGGCAACAAATAACCCATGGCGTATCAGTATTTCATTGTTTTAATTATCAGAAATTTGTTTAGTTCCATCCGAAATTATTTTCAGATGCCAAGCTTTTTTTCCTGTAAAGCGTACTTCGTAGCATGTTGTGGTGTGTAACACGAAGACAGCTTACGGCAAAATCGCTACTAACGGGCAATCAGATAGGACGATGACGACGATGAAGAAGTAGAAAAAAGAAGAAGGCCACTGATACTCCATCTGAAAGCAGCTTAGTAACGGCATGGTCCTTTAATAAGTAATAAAGGACCATAGTAGCAGCGACTATGCACTTCAGAACCTACTGCAACTAAGGATACGTTCACAACGAAAACGCCACAAAATCAGACAGCATAACGTTCAAATAACTCAGACATGGAAACCAGACATACTTTTATAAAAATACCACTTAACCGAACGGAGTTATATGTATGGCATATCCCAGTGAAAGTGATTTGTGTGCCCGTGTACGTCTAACACGAAGTTTCACGATGGCAAGTCGCTGATGAATTTTCTTGTAAACGGCAATGTTTCGCAAACTACGCAATGGTCGCGTTAAGCAGTAAGCCTATTATAACACACGTGTGCATTCAGAGGAGAAAGTAAGTAGTACAAACTTTTTTTGTACGGGTATGAAATATCCTGAACTCTCCATGTTAAATCAGCATCGTTATCGGTAGCATTAGGTTTCCTTAGTTTGAACCTAATGGCACATCAGGATTTATTTCCTTTAATTATCAGAATTTCGTTTAATTCCGTTCAAAATTCTTTTCAAATGCCAAGTTTTTTTTCTTGTAAAGTGTACTTAGTAGCACGATCAAGTGTGTAACACGAAGACAGCTAACGGCGAAATCGGTCACGACGTCCTACTATTAAGAAAAAAAAAAGACACTGTGGTCAGCACATCAAGTCGCTTCTAACTTACCTTTTTTTTAAAATGTACATAGTCTGCACCGTGATACACTGAATTAGTATATCTATAGGTCAGTGAACCCACTCATGAGTTGACTCACACTCAGATGAAGCCATGATTGTGAGTCCGAGTGAGTGATATTTTCGCGACTCTGAGTCCGAGTGAGCGAGGTTGAACAAACTTCTCGTGAGTGCGTTTACGAGTGAGTTCGGCTCGAAAAAAGTTTGGTGAGTCAGAGTTCGTGTGAGTAAAAAGCGCAGAATATATTCCATGAGCGATTCCGAGTGAGTTTCACTTTATTTCTCTGATCTAAGGAGTGCCATCTAGCCATCTTCAGCATTACTATCAGCCTTACATGGACGGATTCACGTTTACACTCACGTCTACTCACAGTTATTCAAGACAGTGCCGTTCACATACCTTTCCCATGTATATTAATTACAGGTATGAATTACGTAGGGGGGGGGGTTGTCTTGATACCCCCATTCAACTCTTCCAAGAACTTTCTTGGTAATGATATCTTGCCGGGTTATCACTGTCATCACCCTGCAACTGTAGTAGTAGCCCGTCAGGTGAAAAACCTTGCTAACCTCTCCTAAGTAAATCTCTCTCTCTCTCTCTATGTCTTATGCGGTCATCTGTTCCAAGAAAAAAAACCTTACTGATTTGGAAGCACTCAGAACTCGTCTTCGAAGATACTATGTCAAACAACACCGAAAACAGGACCCATCACGTGAGATATTGGTGTTTAAGAGCGTTCATGACGGCGCCATTTGGGGACGCAATCACGCTATTGTGGTTTTTTGTATCACTCGTATCGAACCCGACGCCTCGTGACTTCGACATTGACGCTTGATTTTCGCGCTTAATGAGGCGCCTGCGTCTCTCGGCTTATTATTTTACTGTTATGGACATGTTCGAAGCAGAGCTTGAAGAATTTGATTGTACGCACGACTGCGCTTACCCGGATGTAGACTAAAACAGGTTTGAAAATAATTCGACAGCACATGAGGTTATCACATACCGCAAGTTTTACCGGAGCCAAAACGGTCGTGGCAAGCATTCGGTCACCACCCATCGAACCATCGGCAAGATGAATTTAAAGAACTTGTAGTGCCATTAGTGAAGTTGTTTCTCTTTAGTTAAGGAGATCGCACGATTGAGTAAAAAAAAAAGTACTTTGTAACGGGGCACCAACATAGTTGCGCAGATCCACAAGAAAATGAAAGGACATAAAATATTCTGGGCACATTCACATATTTTGAGAGAGTTTCAAATTAAGAGTTTGATCTCACCACCTAAAAAAATATCTACGTAACGTGATCGTGAACGGCACATTAAACATTAGTCATGTCACCCTGCGAAGGGGGATGATAAGCTGTAGCAGACAGCATGGAGGTGACACTGAACCTTGTTTAAAAGTACAAGACACAATTTTCCTGAAAGTTAGAAAGGTACAGAAATTTTTTTTTTTTGCATTTAGTGTATGCTCCTTTAAGGTTTTTCCATTTCCGCAGAAATCGTCTTTGTTTTGCGGAATGCGCCATTTTCTCTGGTATCGACGCATGTGCTTGGTGTTTCCGGTGCGATACTTTGGGTGCGAATCATTTGAGCAACACGCGTTCTTTGGCCACATTCTCCGTTCCGTGATATTTTGGAGAACCAATGATGAGTAGCTGTGTTTGCCTTTATTCGTCGATGTCTGACGTCCGCGTGTTTTATCCTTCATTTTTAGTGGTGCCGCACCGTGAAGTTTGCCCAGTATTTGTTTCACATAGGTTTTTGCACGCAGATAATATTTTAATTTTTCTTGACCCAGGGATGCATAGCAGAATTCAGCCAATTTTTATGGCAAATATGGGTTTTACGTTTGCCAAGTTATTGTTCGTAGTTACGTAGGCGCAGTTACATACAGCTTTCCTATGAAAATACCGAGTGTGACCTCACTGGGAAATTTTGCCATGCGCTCATTGTTTAATATTTTACGCAAAGTTCGCGGATGCCACACGTGTGCTACTTCTGGCAATACGTTCACTATTTGTCTAGCTTCCAGAGTTTGTGCATGGTTGATGGCATAATAACATTGAACTTTTATTCTTCGTGTCACTGGAGCGTATCGTGGCGACACTAGAAAGGCATGCTTTAAATCTTCGTCAGCGTGACTATGTCGACATTGTGCAGCAACGAATTGACTCTGTTCGAGAAATGACATATGTAGGCTAGGCCAAGCTGCAGACGTTGTGATAGGGTTACGACATTTTCATTTCCAACGCGGGAAAAGTCCACTGCGTGCTAGTCGTGTCAACCGTAAATAAAGTTTCACTACCCATCCATGTATTATGGCTGAATGAACAGTTTCGTGTTAGCGTCCATAAAGCTTGTCTGATCTTTACCTTTTGTGCTAACCAATATATTGTGCTAAACCCCAAATGTATCAAGATGTAAACCTGGTTTCACAATTATTTCCGGCCCGCTGGCCTCTCAAGACTTAGCCAATCAGAAAACAGGCAGCATATTCTGATTGTGAACAATTACGAAATACTACCCCAGGGGTTTCTCATAGGTCGACTACTCTTCTTTCGCGGCAACAGACGACGCTGCACAGCGGGTAAAATATATGCTATTTCACAGTGCCCCAATATGCCAACAATGCCCGCGGCAGTGTTCTCAGAGGGTTGGTTGGGCTTAGTCCCCAGTGTAGCCTTGCTTCGTTAATACCAATGGTACAAGTGTAGGGTTACGTGTAGGATTACAAGTCCAATGGCCTGCGTCTCCAGGCTTCAATTTAACACCTTGCTGCTGCCGTTACAGCGCTAGATCATTTCTCGCCGAGTGTAGAAGCCAACTGCCTTTTCGTACGATTGTCCATTGAAGTAGGCGCATCCCGCACAAGCCTGTTGCAGTGCACGGTGAGTCGGCTTCCAGAAGACAGAGCATAAACATGCACAGTGTTTTGTACAACTGTTCTTCGCACTCATTCGTGCTTCCTGCGTCCTTGTTGTGTGGTTTGCATGCAACCATTTCTTTATTTTTTTGCAAGTACCAATCACAAACATTACTGAGCCATATTCAAATATTAGATGTCTTCCGAGGTCATGTCATGTTGTAAGGAAGCGTGCTTATTCTTTGCGTGTTCATGCCACATGTGATGAAAGTTCACGCGAAAAATGACTTCTCTAGTTTCTTGGCGACGTAATTCCCGCAAACGCAACGTGTTTTGTCACCTTTATTTTTCAAGGGTTCCATCACAATAGTGCGGGTGACGAAAGTTAGCGAGCTCTGCGGCGTTGCGTCATCACTGTTCAGCTTGCGGAAGAAGGAGACAAAGAAAGACAAGATAAAAAAAACTAGGGAGTTGGTGATATAATGCCGGTGCTTGCTATATACAACCAAATAATAATGACAATCCACGAAGTTGGGCATTCTAGAGCCCCGTCGTGAAGAAACAGGCAGCCGCCGCGCATTTTAATACGTCGATCGGGGCTTTTGTGGTGGATCCGACAAGCGCCCGTCTATTTCTTTAATCCGGCTATTGGTGCTGGAGCAACGCTTCTTTGGGACCCATCTAAGTACAGTGTACTGGCGCTTCGCCTATATGGTACTTACGTGCTCTTGCTGCAAATTTCTGGAAGCGCACCGAGGCGACGATCGTGCTCCATATGGGGCAACTGCGGCAGCGTGTGTTATCACGGCCAGCTGACGACGGCTGCCGCATACGTGACCCGTCGCCCGAATGGGGTAAGCCATCGCACAGGGAGCCTATAACGGGCCCCCTTTGTTTTCATCGCGCGCCCACCCAGGCGCCAAGGGCTTCTCGAGTAATGCGAACCACGCGAGTATACTGTATAGAGCCTTGGACACTCGAATGGGACGCTGCAAGAGCGACGTTCTTTTTCGGTACATGTGGTGACGGCGAGCTTTGCAGATGAGAGTGCTGTTCTTTTACTCGCGAGCTGCCACGTGTGCGTGAAAAGCAAGCAACAGGCTGTTTTCAGACATCGGGACACGTTGCAAAACGTTAAACTGTGCGCTGTTGGGAGTGCCTTTATCTCGTTCTCGTTATTTTGAAGCGTGATTGATTGATTGATTGATTGGTATTTGGAGTTTAATGTCCCAAAATCAACATATGATTATGAGAGACGCCGTAGTGGAGGGCTCCGGAAATTTCGACCACTTGGGGTTCTTCAACATACACTCAAATCAGAACACATGGGCCTACAGCATTTTCGCCTTCATCGGAAATGCCGCCGCTGCAGTCGGAATTCGATCCCGCGACCTGCGGGTCAGCAGCCATGTACCCTACCCTCTAGACCACCGCGGCGGGGAATCTTGAAGCGTTATGCAAAGGTGAAATATAAAACGTGTAGTTTATCTGTTCGTCATGTAACCAAGAATAAGTTTATTATCTGGTTGAAATTTGACTCGCGAGGATTGTGATAGTCATAAGTTGCCACCTTGCAACGTTCACGAGACCCCGCTATTTTCACGACGCAGCTTTGTAACAACACTTCGTTGCGTAAAATCTTTCCTGTGCAGAGGGGGTTGTTGCAGCAGAGGTTGTGCTGCGGAGGTTGTGCTTGCTTTTATGGCAGACAGCCATTGTGAAATTATCAATAGATAAATCCCGACACAACTTTCCTACGTACACATCATTTTTGCCTGCGTTGGGTTACTGCGTGTGTTCGCACACGTGCGTGCATGCATGTGTGTGCGTGAAAGAAAGAAAAATTAAAACATTAGGACTTTGAACAGTACAAACGACGTACGGATCGGTACCAGACAGACACGAGCACACTACTCTATGAGATTTTGTGCTGTATTTTTTTTTTTTGCATTTTAGGTATGTCGCATACAGTATCTTTAAGCAGGGCTTTGTAAAAGACAGAGAGAAATACACAGGAGGAAGTGGTACAAAAGCAAAGAAGCATATTAAATGAATTCCAACCAAGTATAGACTTCATTTTGCTATCTGCATGTAGGTGGTCTTACTTTTCCCTCTTTGCTTTGATGAAAAATATTCTGTAACACAAGGAGTAAAAAAAAAAAAGAAAAAGACCTGGTGTACCACACGAAAAAACGCAGACATTTAAATGTTCATCTAGAAATGTGATCCTTTATTTAGGAGTTTGTAATGAACACGAGAAGAAAGAATGAAAGAACGAAAGAGAGAACGAAAGAAAGAAAGAAAAGAAGAAAGAAAGAAAGAAAAAAGAAAAATATTTTTGTCATGCTTTTTTCGGCAGGTAGAGAAGGTACAACACTAAGGCAACAATAAAAGGGTAATGCCAGAGGGAACGACAAGTGCACCGCACCTAAGCTTCAATATATTCGGCCCCATAGCCTAAGCCACGTGCTGCGAGCCAAGTAACCATTGCTTCACAGCGTGTATTAGACATACATGTCCACTAAAGTTTCATTAATAGTTCTACAATGCCTTACCCTTTCTGTCAGTGTAGTTGAGCGACACGTGCCACTTGTGCGCGTGCGATTTCATTGAACATTACACTTATTACCCAGAACATGGAGCAGTGCACCAGAGACACTGCCAAACCACTATCTTTAGCTTACCATCGACGTTGGTATCTACCTGTTTTTATTCCGTCATTGCTCTGTCCTTGGTTCGAAGTATAGAGACAATGATTGTCCAGTTCTCTGCGACGACTGTAGGTTATCACTGATCATATAAATGCCATAGGAACAATGAAGCTCGGGCACAGAAGGAGGAGATGACGCTTAAGTGCTCATCGAAAACAAATGACCTTTGCTATTTACTCTACTGCACGGTGCTTGATGGATCAATGTATTGAAAACAAATGGCAGCATATCCACGGAGTGAATGATGGAGAGGGGGCGAAGCATTCATCCGTCCATTCATTCTTGCTTCCGTCCGTCCATGCGTGCATCCGTGCGTGCGTCTGTTCGTGCGTCTGTCCCTGCGTTCGTCCATGCATCCTCCCCTGCGTCCGTTCATGCGTCCATCCATGCATCTGTCTGTGTGTCCGTTCGTCCATCTATTCAACACGCCAAGTGCTACCATCTCGAATCTTTTCATCATATATTCCCCATATAGAAGCACCGCCATTCAGCGTACATTCCAAGGACTAAACGAGAGGTGGCACACGCACACTTTCTTACGGCTTGCGCTTCGGGTCTACTTCCCACCTTTAACCCCCTCGATTTCATGGTATATACTAATTCACTGTATTCATGGCACTGCGGCCCAACGCTCGCTAAACCTTTCTAAAACCAAGGAGGTTATGCCCAGCGAGTATAACGTAGCAACCTTTTCCTGTCAGATAGTGCTCAATGTACATGCCAATGGCTGCTAATGGGAAATGAGAGACAGGAGAATACCGCTTTTACTTTCTTACGGCTTGCGCTTCGTATCTGCTTCCCACCTTTAACCACCTCGAGTTCATGGTATTTACTAGTTCATTGTATTCATGGCACTGCGACTCAACGCTCGCTAAACCTTTCTAAAACTAAGGTGGTTACACTCAGCGAGTATAACGTGGCAACCCTTTCTTGTCAGATAGTGCTCAATGTACATGCCAATGGCTGCTAATGTGGAATGAGAGACAGGAGAATCCGGCTTTTAGTTAATGCGCACGCCGCGAACTTTTTATTGTTAAACAAAGCACAGGAGAAATCTCCCACCGGCACCACCTTGCAGGTCAAAATGTAACACTGGTTACACACTACGACTACGACCACGACTACGAGGAACGAACGGGTGCCGCTTTAAGGAGCTTCGCCCCTAAAACGTTATTAATTGTCCAGCAGATTAATGGCCTGGGCTAAGGTCTATCATGTAGGGACGTGAAGGCCTTGCCTCTCCACCGTATCATGGGCCTGCTGGACTGCCCAGAGTTCGTCAGCGAGCTTGGAGGGGCTTCCCACCTCGCCGGAAGAACATCGGGACTAATACGTTTTGCTTCAGTCTCGCATTCCAAGGGCATCTGTGTGAGCATAGCTGTGTTTGCCAGGCAGATATTACAGATGCTGGTGCTATAAATGTCAGGGTATATTCGGCGATATAGCAGTGGATTAGGATAAATAGTAGTTTGAAGCGTTCGCCAGGTAACTGCTTTTGTTCTGCATAAATTGCCATTAGGCGGAAGATAGCATCACCGGGACACGTGCAATGTCTTGGTTAGTTCGTTATTTACCGTAAGTCGATCCTGGTCCGCATACTCTGCAACAAGGCCTTCGCCTCCTGCAAGGGCTGTTGGGTCGAGTGCGGCGAAGTGCACTATCTCGTTTAGGTTGGGGAAGTGCGGGAAGACTTAACCCATATAGGCGGAGATACAGATCAAGGTAGTCTGGGAAATCTGGCCGGCATGCAATGGGAAGGGCTTCAGTCGAAATCCTACTCATAGTAAACTTTCGCACTGCTGAGCGCGAGTCACTGAGTACAGTTTGAGTATCCGCACCAGTTACGGCCAGATGAATGGTAATTTGTTCAGTTATATCCGGGTGTAGGGTCTTGACACTAGCTGCATTCGTTATCGTTTTGTTCTTAATGACGACGATAGTGAACCGCCACCCATCCGGATAGCGCGCGGCGTCAGTGAAACGCGTGTTCTTACCGTTGCTGTATGCTTTCAGGAGAAGTGTAGCTCTGGCTTTTATATGACCTGGGTTGTGCAAGTGAAGTAAAACTTTTTCAGCAGACTAGGCGTATATGGTTTATATTGCACATATTTAATGGTGTGGAACAAAAAAAAAGAAGTAAGACAGAGGGCAGCCCTCTGTCTTGTTCTTGTTGCGCGGCAGGTTAACCTGTCCGTACTGTTCTTTTTTTCTCTCTCCCTCTCTGTTGTACATTTTTATTTTACAGCTTGCGATAGCCAACTACCTGTATTATGATATATAGATAGATAGATAGATAGATAGATAGATAGATAGATAGATAGATAGATAGATAGATAGATAGATAGATAGATTGTTAGATGGATAGATAGATAGATAGATAGATAGATAGATAGATAGATAGATAGATAGATAGATAGATGTAGCCAGTAAAGAAATACGAACAGCTCGCTGAACAAGAGCAGGCTCAACGCTAGGAAGGGGAAAACGATCGAGAAAAAAAAAGGTAGCGCTTCACTTCCTACAGCGATCGAATGTAGGGAGAAGCGTGCTCCACTAGCGCCCAGCCGTTCCTCACTGGCGCGTGTTTTTCCGCCTCACAAAAGCGATCCGCCAGGTGCGTAACGGTACCGTTCGGAGATCCACGCTTCGATCTTCTCTGCAGTACACAAAAAAGCGAGCTCCGCGGAACAGAGAAGGGACGTAGGAGCGCAGGCGACACACACGCAGCGCAGACCGTAAACGAACGACCAACGAACGACGTCCTCGCTTTTGTGTCCCAAGTCCGAGCGTTCGACGCTGCCTCACTGGGGCCGCGATGGGCTCTCGGTACGGCGTTGCCATCAACCCAACTTGGGCCAGCTACAGTATACAACGGTGGCGAGTTGTTTGTTACCAGGCGCCCACGCTTCCCGGAGCAGCATTGGCTGCCGGGAAAGGGCGGCATTAGGGATGACGGGAAAGAAGGGAAGGACGATGGAAAAAAAAGCGTTCTCGCTCGGATCTTCACCGAGTGGACGGAATCCCTACACGCCCAAACGGACTCAATTAGGCAGCACCGAAACGCGCCTTCCCTCGCCGACCCGTTTAATTACTCGGTCGACTCGATTCTGTACACCACAGTGCGGCGGCTGCCGGAACGGAAGGCCAGGCCGTGTGTGGGCTTCGCCCCGCTCGCCTTTTGAGTTGGAGCCAAAGCGAGTGGCCGGCCCTTGGCTTTGGTCTGCGACGAATTTCCTCGCAGCGTAGGCAAGGAAGTGTTTATTTATTTATTTTTACTCACATGCCGGAAGTTTTCGAGCTTTTTCTCTTTTGCTTCGTGTTGCGAAATTGTCGCTGTTATATGTCCTACAATTTTCATCCCGGAAATGTAATGTTTCTGTGCCGGCGTTCATTGAAATACACTTTTTTTTGTTTTTATGAAGAGTGAGATTCCCATTTGAGAGCTTCCATCTATTGCTGCACTTGAAGAAATCGACGCGTATCCCTTAGAAATAAAACTCTCCACTTTGGAGCCAGGCTAAAGTAGAACCTTTTCAAAGTTTACCCGATTTATTTAGGAGCCGCGCAGAAGAAGGCATTCTTGCTAAACTTTTAAACGACATTGTTGTGATACCTATTTGTACAAGCAACTGTAGTGTTTGAGTGCGAATGAGCATTCTTGTACATAGTGAGACTAAGTTCACTCGAATCATTGCACGTTGCCATTTTTGTCAAAATGCATACATAGACGATAGTAGGCAACGTCACATCCTGCTGTCGGAGAGCACAATGCAAGTTTAAAGCACCCCATTTATTTTGCCAAAATATAACGACTCTCGTCGTGGAGAAATCCTGCCTTTTGTAGGGGCCATCTCTTGCGGTCATCTTCAATAATAGTACGAGTGGGTGCCGCCCCCTGGCATCCTTGCCCTGGATGTTGTTTCACAGGATCTTGCACCGCATTCACTTACAGACCGACCACTAGTTCCGGCAAGACAAACTCACGGTGCGGTTTAGGAGTGTAAAATTTCTAGGTCAGTGGAAACAGCGCATAAGTGATACCGATGCAGTTTAAAGTTGCCACCATTTCGCAGTTTGACCTTCTAGGCTTGGCCATTATTTGCACTGAGTTTATGGATATATATTGCAGTCGCAGGTGAATTCTGGTTTGGAAACAAGTCTGGAAGGGATGATTGAAAGCATTGAAATTGGTTAAAGCATAAGTTAAACCTTGTGGCAGAGTATCGCCGTGCAAAACGAACATGATTACAGGGATGCGCCGGGATTTCCATTAAAGCGCCCATACTTCAGGACAGCGTACCTCCGTCCTTCCACCCTCTTTTCGGCATTTCCGATGAAGGCGGAAATGTTCTAGGCCGGTGTGCTCGGATTTGGGTGCACGTTAACGAAACACAGGGGGTCGAAATCTCCGGAGCCCTCCACTATGGCGTCTCTCATAATCATATGGTGGTTTTGGGACGTTGAACCCCACATATCAATCAATCAAAATCACCCTCTTTTCGGTTGAGTCAAAAGTTCAAGTTTCACAGGGCATGAAAAACCAAAAATAAAGTGACGACTTGCTTCTCACGTTGGTCTGCCTCTGGTGTTTGGCTTTCTAGGGGTAAATACAGAACGTAAACAGTTCTTGCAATGCAACCTCAGATATCATCCAGTTGCCATTATTGGCGAAAACATGTGTGCCAGTAAGCCTGCACACGCAACAATGACGGGCAGGTTAGACTGCACAAAAGTATACGGCCCTCTTGTCACCCCTCTCTTAGATGATAGGGGGCAGCCCGCAGCCCCCCTCTCCTCACTTCTGCATTCTCCTGCGAGCACGTCTGTCATCTCGCTTATTTTACCATTGCATGCAGAACGCGATTCTTTTCCCGCCATAAAGCCCAAGTGCAGTTGGAACTTTCGTTGTAATTGCTTGAAATTGATTACATTAATTTTGGCGTTATCAGCAATACCTTTATCGGACGTACGTGTCACGTCACGCGGCCATGCCATTGACTCACAACCCGTTTTTTTTTTTTCAAACTGTGCGATACCTTTATGATTTGAACTCTTATGAACCGGTTCGTTAGCTTTCGTTGTTATTGCACCCTCATCGCTTGAGTTTCTGAGTTTTAATTGAGAACCGAATCACGTGCTCGGTTCTTGCGGAAGCTTTCCGATAGACGCTTAGGTCGGCTCACCGCATTCCAAGTTCCCACTGAAGTAGCTTAAATAACCTGTTCGTGTCATTTCGTTGCCTCAATACAACACATCTGCGTATAACGTCTCTACTGTTATTGCTGCCGTCATTGCCTCATAAGCGATGGAACAATATGATTGCCTTTATAAGGCTCACAGGACACTGCAAATATTTATTCTTGTTTATCCTGGAGGTTGTTGTTCTGGAAAGCTTTGCTATTAGGTTTCCAACTCTATAAATATATAGGGTTTTTTTTTCTGCGTGACACTCCTCGAAACATACCTGTACAAGCAGTACATTTATTAGACGATTAATTAAAGCGAGGTCACTAGGGCGATATATTGCGCATGTCAATTGGGCGTTTTGAGGATTCGAATACTTCCCTATGCTTATTTGTAATCACAATGCCCCCCTGCTATAAATTGCGCACCATTCAAGCCAGATGGCTGCGGGAGGATGATTGATTTGATATGTGGGGTTCAAGGTCCCAAAACAACCATATCATTATTAGAGACGCCGTAGTAGAGGGCTCCGAAAATTGCGACCACTGGGGGTTATTTAACTTGCAACCAAATTTGAGCACACGGACATACAACATTTTCGCCTCCATCGAAAATGCAGCCATCGGAGCCGGGATTTGACCCTGTGACCTTCGGGTTAGCAGCAGAGTACCTTAGCCACTAGACCACCGCGGTGGGGCGGCTGCGGAAGAATGATCAACCCGTCAACTCGTTTAGAAAAAGATAGGACGCACAGACGTGCTATCAGCGCCAAATGAAGCCCGAAATGCGGCATGTCCTCACGATGGTATAGTGCGCGCCGTCCACTTATCACAACGAAGAGACACGCATTTATGCGCAAAGCTGCCGACCAGGATATGCGCACCTGTCAATGGTGATAACTGGACGGCACGCACTAGACTATCGCAAAGGCTTCAGCTGTTCGGGTTTTATTTGACGCTGACAGTACGTCCCATGCCTTTTTCGATGATAGATATGTGGGGTTTAACGTCCCAAAACCACCATATGATTATGAGAGACGCCGTAGTGGAGGGCTTCGGAAATTTTGAACACCTGGGGTTCTTTAACGTGCGCCCAGATCTGAGCACACGGGCCTACAACGTTTCCACCTCCATCGGAAACGCAGCCGCCGCAGCCGGGATCCTCATGCCTTTTTCACCGGATTAACTCTTGATCGTCGAATGAATCTATATCAGACCAAAGTGCTTTACCAAAATATAAGAACTGCTAAATGTTCGCTACCTGATTTCTTACCGCAGTGCGAATGGTGCACGTGGTGACAGCTGATCGACCGTGCATCAACGAGGTCTTGCGTAATCCTGCGCCTGCTACAGAAAACTCCACGAACTCTAATTGACGTATGAACTGAACGGCACTCCGAGATCATTTGTGCCGAGCCTGCCTGACGGATTTGCCGCAGTAGTGGGCCACTAGCGAATAGTGCACCGTCGCCGCTGCACGGGACCGAATGTTTAACGTATTTAACGTAACGATGGTTTGAAAACATATTACGCCGTCGTCACTACTTGCGCTGTAAGCACCATGGAGTTGCTTCTTTCGGGGAACACAAACATTTAACTTTCCAATAAGTAGCGTTTATGTCAGAGCCATGATCGCCCCAACAGTACTCAACTCCCTGCACTCGGATGTTGCATGCAGCTTCCTTCGGCGCAATGGCAACAATGATATTGAAACGAATACACGCGTACGCTTTTCGCAACGTCGAAATTGTGAAAATTAGTTAACCAACGTCGTTTGGACGGTACCGGTGAAGTGCAGGAGAAGATGGAAGAGAGGCCTGGACTGTAGTCGAACTGCAAGTTTCGTTGCTCTAACTATATCGCTTCGCTAGTCAGGTGTGATGGCGGCAGGCGGCGCCACGTATTTTCCACCGTGATTGGGCTACATGTAATGCACAAGAAAAAGTATGCTTTTATTTTGAGCTAATTGAAGGATGTTGTACTATATATACAATGAAAGTGACTTCTGAGCGTGAAAATTAATGACGCACGAGGGGACGTGAAGTGCAACTCGCTTCTCGGGAGTAAGCAGCTATTCATCGTCGCTGTCCATCTCGGTGCGTTCTACGTCCGGTGAAAAATCCTCGACATCAAGATGGTTTCTTTGAACATCACTGATGAAATTAATCTGAGAGAGAGAGAGAGAGAGATAAATAGAGAGGAAAGGCAAGGAGGTTAACCAAGCTTGGCTCGGTTGGCTACCCTTGGGGTGGGGGAAAAGGAGAATAATAGAACGGAAAGAGACAGAAAAGAAGAGGAATCTGAGGAATTCTCTCCGCTGAACGACTTCAATAACAGCAACAACGCGTCACTGACCACGTTTATCTTGGGCGCGGAGAACAATTTGCTCTGACACCCGGCAAAAAGTGAGTCGCTTGCGCTTTGCTGCCATTATCAACAAACGTAAAAAAAAAGCAGCGTGGCGTTGGCCAAGGTTTGGAAAAGCAAATCACGAGCCTGCGATACTTTCCGCGTGCAATGAATGTTGTAGAAGTCATGCACTACAAAAGCACTGACGAATGCAATGCGCACGTTAAACAAAGTGAGTTTCAACTGCAAAAGTCAGATGATAACATTTAATTACCAAATATTGCTATAGAAGATATCGCGAAGCTGATGTGTACGCTGTGAGCTATAATCAAAAGCGCGAGTTGCCACGTATCTTCAGAAAAAATTGCGTCTCGCAAGAACTAATAAGATTTATCGTGTCACGGACGGTCTGGTATATTCACTGATGCACGAAACATACAAAGTGGTTTGTGTTCGTTTCTTGCTAATGCATTAACACTGAGGCTATCATATCCTAAAATTCGGCACATCCCACGTACCTTTGGAATCAACGTTATGCGAAGCATGCGTAGGGAAGGTGAGCGCGTTGCAATTTTTTTCATTGAGCGACACGTCATGAAATGACGGTAAAAATATGTACAAATGTCGCACGCACAGATATATGTTGAAGAGTTGCAGATGTTTATATAACCAGTTGTTTGCACTTGAGCAACGATGCCAACTGGAACATGCGCATTAGCAACACTAGAAGCTGGCGAAGCACTGATGCTCGCGAGGATGCTGGCCCTGGACACTGCTACATAAATCAACTTACGCGCATGGCAGCTAATCACAATTGACGTTAACACGACGAGACGGTTGTATCAAAAGAGTACATATGTAATGTTTATAAACTTGGGTAGGCAGCACTGCAAATACTAATGACGTTTCATAAAGATTAGCGTCTATTTGAAAAGTATTTCCAAGACCTGATGTACCTCTAGGGTAGAATGCTTCATTGCCACGTAGAATGCTTGGGTTCGATTCCAGCTGGGACCCTGACATTTAATGTATGCATTCATCGAGTCGACGCTACCGATGTCAGGTATTTCTTATAACGCTCGCGCGTTAAAATTGCCCACGTGTGTTCTCGTTGTTCCTGGGTAGATAAGTGTCAATCACCTGTGGCACATACCCGCATACCAGCGGCACATACTTGCCCGTGGGTATGTGCCACTGTCTGACGGGAAGTGCTTGACGACGTAAGCGACGGGGATGTGACATTATTCATGTTTTGACCAGCGCTTCATAATTGTCAAACCATTTTACCCCTCCCCCCCATGCTAATTTTGGTTCACGCCAAGGTAAGGGGGTGATCACGAGAGCACCTGAATGGCTAGATAGATAGATAGATAGATACGCTCAAAGTCGCCGAATTTTGCTAAGAAATGCTACGCATTGAAAAAGGGGTGTCTGTCTACTGATCATCCTCGACAGGACGCTCCTCAATTCCGCTAGGTGGCGCGACAGACTATATGAACATTGCGAATAACATGACTTATTTATAAGGCTCGAAAAGAGTCGGTCGCTGCATGCTTTTCGCAATAAGCTAAGAACACCAACGTGTAACTGCGCTCCCCGTATATCTCATAAAAGGTTCTCCCGAGACAGTATTATAGATAAGATCTTTCAAGCTTTATGGCTTTTTAGATAGTGCACTTCCTATATGTAAATGCCACCACTTCAGAGAGGTCATCGTCGCTGGTTAGTCTCAAAGTTACCATCGCCACGCACTGGTATGCCATGATCCAAGTGTAAGAAAAGAGCAAATACAAGAAAGAAACAACAGCAACGCACGTGCGTCTCTGGGTGGGCTGGCTGGTAAAACCGGAACTGTCGCGTTCAAAACGTTCTTTTACTGCGTCGTCTTTGCTGACCACATCGCTGTCGCCACGCCACGAATTCAGCTTCATACACACTCGCTCTCTGGTTCAGCCCCAGATCTTGTTTAGCGCACTCGGGCCGCGAATAGAACCCGTTCCTAGTGAGAGAAACGCACTGGGCCGCCCGTAAGTGCTGCGATCGTCGATACTCAGCCACGTGCTCTCTTAGGTTATTGGGTTACGTTGAAGAAGATTGTTCTTTTCTTTCTTACTTTACGCGTGAAGCTGTTCGCTTGGCTCGCTAAAGCGGTGATGGTTCGCCTTGCCGTGGTTAATCCCCTATCGCAACAGCTCGGCCATGAAAGATTATTCCCACTGTATACACTTTGCGAGGCTCTCCTGCTTGTCGATTATGTTCTTTCGAGATCGCGACGCATACGATGCTCCTAGAAGAACATGGTACAGCACGTTCCGGGGAGGTCATTGAAGATCAGTGCTGTCGCAGAGATGGTGAGGTGAACTTGCCTGTGCGTCTGCGGGCTTGGCAGAGTCGGCGTCGTGGGTTCTGGTGTATTTGCTGTTGGCCTTCCTGAATCTTGCTCTCCCTTGCAGGACATGTAGAGAAAATACTCTTTATGTACGAAGGTGCCATTTAAGTCACCTTTGCCGATAGTACATCGTTGCACCGCTATTCTCGCTACACGGATGACCTTGGCTCGAAGCTGCTATTGTGTCGAGTTTGTAGTTGTGCATACCTATGTAAAGCGGACTTTCGCCAGGATGCGGGACATCCAACTGTAAACTTTTATCGCCGGTTCCACAAAACTTTTCGCGTCTATGCCAAGAAATTAATAAAATTCCATTTTGCTAACTACTACTGCATTATTTCTTGATTCGTACTCCGTGCAGAGAGTTTACTAGACTCGAAAATGGCGCAAATCAGTTTGAACTGACGAAAAACTGGCGTGCATCGAGCGTGAATAGATTTATGAATTGTTTCCTTTTCATTATTGTTTTGAGATCTTTCATTACCTTTTCCCACATCTACTTTTCGCTCTCTTTCATTTCTCTTACCCCTTTTTTTCCAGTACATCGTAGCCAACCGGTTCAAAACTGGCTAACTTTCCTCTATTTCCACCAGTTTTTTCTCCTACTTCAAAGCCCTTACTACATATCAACACCTTGGCACGCCCGCCGAGCCAGAGGCAACGCTGGTTTTGACGCACGTAACCAATCATAAGAAGCGGTTTATTATATTTCATTACCTTTATGCCTCTCGAAACCATATTTCCAGTGTAACATTACTTTGCGTTAGAAGAAAATTACCTCCTACCCCATTCATCTCCCCCCTTCCTACTCTTGAATTTCAGCTTTCATTTTTTTCATTCTTTGTTTACAGGCATCCCTGTAACTGTCAGCTCCAACTGTCAGCTCCAAGGTGGAAACCCATTGGCCTTCCTGGAGCACTCGTAGTCGGCCAGTCCCTCTTGCATGTGCCTGCTATCAGTTCCGCAGTAGCAACCAGAGTTTCAGAGATTGGTCACAACGCCCTGGTTAGGTTGTTCTGAAGAAGGGCTTGTTCTTGTGCTAGTTGGTGCTTGCTCAAATTCATTATGCTAGTAGCGCTTGTGGTATGTGGTTCTGCGTGTCCTTCATATGCCTTTTTTTTTTGCGCTGCATTATGAGTTTGAGGAATGTGGCTAGATTGATCCGGCATCGCGAGGGCTGGATTGACGGAACTACCCGTCGACACGAAGGACTCCCCAAGAAGACGCCCGCTGCGTAGTTCCAAGATGTGCTTTTGGTATACCCCGCACCTTCACAAAGATGTTACGGGGAGACGGCATAAGAAGGTTGTATTAAAACACCTACAAAGTCACAGTAATTGGGGTAAAAATATTCAAGATGGCGAGAACAGGAACCACTCAATTGTTTACTTCTTCGTCCTCCTAGTAAGTGACACATATCTTCTTCTAGAACGCCATGCGCCAGCAGTCGCAACCTGGTGAATCGTGCCGCACTACAAGGAATGTTTCCTTGCATCGATAATTAGTAGAAAGTGGTACATTCACATACAGGCCACGTTCCGTAAAAAGAAAACCGTCCTTCACGTCGGCGCTGTACGTTTTTATTTGACAGTCAAAGTGTCAAAACACTGCTGGCACATGGGCTCAATATTCAGTGCCTCACGTACAACTCCTGCACATCTTAGCGCGTGCTTTGCGCGTGCTATGCGCTGTAAGAAGAACAGTTTTCTTCGTTAGAGACGGTTTACAGTTATACTTCATGGCTATGACGCTGTATAATTTATGGCGTAAGATTCCCACGGTAGTGTCCATCAAGTATTTTCAACTAATACTCGTAATACACTGAGATTGTAACGGGAGCCTACAAAATAGATTCCTTGAAGACGATCCGCAGTCATTGTTTGTGCGATTCAGATAGTATATCAAGTTACTATACCGCGGTTCCGTTTATTCTCACCAGCATTCTTTTCTTCTCAATTAAAAAAAAATACATGCATTGGCTAGTTCCTTTTTGTACCGAAATCAACGCAGTGACATCAAACCCACTGTCTGTTTATTTCTTCGGGTTGTGTGTATGTTTGACGAGCCCTTGTCTTGTTCCTTGTTAGCCTCGTACAAGGTCCCTAAGGCGTCGAATAAAGTGAACAGAAAAAAAAAACTCCTCGGAGCTCATTAGCCTCGTCTGTCTCCAGCTCACTTAATCCGGTCCTCTGTGATCATGCCGCCACGTCCCTTCGTTTACCCGAGCGGCTTTCCGGCAGCACTTGAGATGGTTGGCCGGCCTAAGGAAATCCTCTTCCCGGCTGCTGTTGCGAGTCCTGTCAGGAGAATGCGAGGCGATTTTCTCAGCCTCCGCAGGCGCGTGTTGGATGAGCGTTCTATGGCACGAGGGCTCGGTGGTCTATAGCTGTCGACTGCGAGGCGTCCAACTGTAGGCATCGCTGCCGCACTTACATAGGAACGAAATACTGAAGCAACTCGATAGATAAATAAAGAAGCCCCGCCGCGGTGGTCTAGTGGCTAAGGTACTCGGCTGCTGACCCGCAGGTCGCTGGTTCAATTCCGGCTGCGGCGGCTGCATTTCCGATGGAGGCGGAAATGTCGAGGCCCGTGTGCTCAGATTTGGGTGCACGTTAAAGAACCCCAGGTAGTCAAAATTTCCGGAGCCCTCCACTACGGCGTCTCTCATAATCATATGGTGGTTTTGGGACGTTAAACCCCACGAATTAATTAATAAATGAAGAAATAAATAACACAAAAGATATTTAGATTGCCTTAAGATCGGTGATGTGTGCTGTTACTCTTCTGTACATGTGTGTGTGCGTGCGCACGTAGGTTGATGTTGAGATAGAAAGACTATCTATCTATCTATCTATCTATCTATCTATCTATCTATCTATCTATCTATCTATCTATCTATCTATCTATCTATCTATCTATCTATCTATCTATCTATCTATCTATCTATCTATCTATCTATCTATCTATCTATCTATCTATCTATCTATCTATCTATCGAGGCCACATCATACCTGAGTCAGTGAGATGAAGCCAGCTTTTCTATAGAGGATCTCAATATAGTTGCTCTCTCTGTCTCTTTACCGAGGGGCGTTAAAGGAAACAGGAGATAAGTATTAATTAAAGGCAGTGACAGGAAGCGACCATCTACCGCAGGGGTTCAAGTTAGTATAGAAATATTAACAAACACAGGTGTATTGTTGTCTTCCATGTCGCCTTACGATGTACGAGCAATTTAGGGCAGTCGTTTTTTTATTGATATTTAGCTCTTGTGCCACACGTGACAACCTAAGCGAATGTGCTTTCTTTTTTGTCTCTCTTTCTCTCTTTATTCTTGAGAACGCCTCCTTTTACTTTGAACGATCCGTGCTATCACACCTATCGTTTGCACGGTCGCTGAATCACACTTTTTAACCGATACTAAAGCAAAGAAATGGAAGCCATAGCAAAGCCCGACCACTGTCGTGAGCATGGATTGCACACAGGACACGGGCGTCCCCTCCGACTTTCGTTTGTGTGCTAAAGGACGCCCAGGATATAAAGATGCGAGATAACGGCCTGCCGAACCCTCCTTTTCCTGTCAGCGTTGTTGCCCCAACTCCCCCTCTTCAATATTTATTTTATCTTCGGACCCGAAAGAGAAACTTTCCCTCAGCGGCATTGCACTCGATTCACGCGAAACTGGAATCACGCGTGTGCCGCCGCATAGCCTTCGATCGTCTTCCGCCGACGATAGATGGCGGCACACGCCTGCACGCTATCATCATTGCGCGCTCGCGACGCCTCGCCTCCCTCCGCCGCAGCTGGGTGCGCGTCGTGCGCGCGTCGCCGGCGTCGTCTGCACAAGCCGTAGTTCAGACTCCGAGCGCAGGTAGCAAGCGCGCCGGGCAGAGCGCGCGCTTGCGTGTGTGTGCTTGTGGCGCCCACTGCCGCTCTACTCGTTCCTTCGAGATTATACGTCTCGTGCTCGCTCCCGCTAATCGTGGTCGCTCGTTGAAGAAGACCGGACGACTTCCGATCGTCGTTCGTCGTCGGGCAGGGGTGTGTGTGTTCTTAGACGTCCTCGTGGTGCACCAAGCACAACCTGTGTGACCTCGCACTGCCCTGCCGTGCGCGCGCTTGGTGTCTTCTACTAGAGGAATGCAGGCCGCGGGCCGGCCTGCCGCCGCGTGTGCGGCGACGTGGCTTCGCGTGCCGCGGATACATCGCCGCGCAGGCCTCCTTCGCACTTGGACTTGGCCGAGCATTGTCTTCGCCGCTGCCTGCGTCGTCGCCGTCAGCGCCGGTGAGTGGCGAGCTCCTCCTACCTGTGTCGGCATTGACGAGCGCTCTGGGTGGTGAACGTTAAGAAGCGCGGCAGCAGAACCCTTCCTGCAACACTTCTCGCCGTTCGGAAAGGAAGTTTTAACATCGCGCGCGCTTTAGCAGGCGAGAGCGTGCGCGCAGTTGACACAACGGCGGCTGCTACATGCGTTCTTTGCGGATGGCGTCCTTTCCGTTTTTCTAGTGGCTTTCTCTCTTTCTCTGAATCTAGAACGTTTAAAGGTCGTCACGGGCCAGTCTGGATCGTGCCGCACTATCGCTACTTCGCGCGTGTCCTGATTTCTATAGGCTCGCAACGGCGCAGCCCCTGCTCTGTGAAGTGTGCGCATACGTGTTAAAATTGTCCTAAGTTAGGGGAAAATGGACACGATGTATTTTCGCCCATATTTTCCGTTTTCTTTTCCTTGACTGATCACAACATCAGTAGTGAAGTTAGGCTTGGCAAACTTTTTTTTTTCCCTTAGCAACGCATCTTTGATGCACCCGCTGTTATTGAACGTGGTTCGGATTGCGGAGCGTAGTGCGAATATGTAGGCGTTCACCAGATTCTTCCTTGCGCAATGATTCCAGCGAAAGTTCCGAGAAAACTGTGTGGCAGGTGTTCTGGCGGAGCAAGGGTCGAAACTTCCTGACCGAGAACTCGTCGTGCATTTACACGCGCGTAAACTCGAGTCGCGGACGCAGACTTACACAACGATAACCTTCGCTATTACGTCGGAGACGCGTTAAATGTCAAGTGAGCGAAAACACATTGTGAAGGTTTAGTGTCGTGGCTTCCGTTTCAGTAGCCAGTGATTGCGCGGAATCTCTTTCTTGTAAGCAAAGAGTGATCTTTGCAAACAGCTATTTCTTGTGGTTACTGCTGCTGATGGAGCGACGAAATATATTGAAATGTGGACCAATTTCAGCGCAGTGATATACGGAGACGTTGTTTTGCTAAAACTTTTCTGGCCCCTCTGATGAAAGTGTTTTTTTTTTTTTGTATCTGCGCAAGTTCGTGACAATTCGGACTTGATATATTGAAACAAGTGAAGTTCGAAGCATAAGTGTTTCAGAGTCCGTATGCTGAGGTACGTAGTTGTATTCCGAGCATTTCGGCAATTATAACGCTGAATAAAAGATACATTAACAAAAAGACCTTCAAATGATAATTGTGTAGTTTTCCCTATGATGACTACTTAAGCTTAGCCTTAATGCTGACAAGCACGTCTGGCGAGTTGGTGATTCATCTTAACGATGGTATACGCGAAAAAAAAAATACTGTGTGTTCAGTTTTCCTCCTTCTGTGCTATGATATTACGAGAAAAAAAAAACGTAATAGTGTACGCCACATAATTGTGCGTAATTTTTTTTTTTTTTCGTGGTCGGGATCGTTCTCCATGTTTTGCGAATCTTTGGCCATCCTGATTGCATGCAGTGCCCACATTAATGATATTCATAAAATAAATACCCGAGTACAGCGATTTTGCTGACTTTCTTCAGTGATCGTATTCACGCCTATATAACTCGTTTTATTGGAAAGTGTCTTCAGAAATATGAACACACACACAAAAAAAAACAATTAAAAAAGTTCCCATCTTGACAAATTGAAACGACGTTTTTACGACCCTGTATGCCCCCCCCCCTTTTTTTTTAAATGTGTGCACACCCAGTTTAGGATTGTTAAGTTGCTGACGCTTCTTTGGCTCTTGGAATATCTTTGGAGCAACACGCGAGCTTCATGTACTAAGATCGTCAATGCAGACTGCTTAGGCCGCGTCAACATTTTATTAGCTCCATCGCGCATAAATTTTTTTCATAATCTTTTCAACAGTGATCAAAAACATTTATTAAAAAGGAAGGGGGACAGTACCGTGTCGTTCATGTCTTTTTAGTTGTGAAGTACAGCACGTTAAAGAACCCCAGGTGGTCGAATTTCCGGAGCCCTCCACTACGGCGTCTCTCATAACCATATGGTGGTTTTGGGACGTTAAACCCCACATATCAATCAATCAGTTGTGAAGTACAGACGGTGACCGGAGGAGCACGCTCGCCACTTGAGGTGCGGATGAAACATAGATGCTGTTAGTCGAAGCGGGTTTGGTTGAAGGCATGCGGAGCTGGTCAATTGAAGCTTGTACTTTGTAACCGTGCTCATCCATGCTTATTACTACGCGTCCGTCCGATGTCCACTAAAATTTGCGAGGATTCTAGCTTGCATTGCCATATATAATCCTCCATGTCCACTTTGAGAGAGGAAAAAAAAAGTAAGGTGCAGTTATCCCGGATTGAAATCTGAAAATTTAGGGCTAAGTAACGCTCGTACCTTTGATTTCGGAGTCGACGGTTCATGTCTTATTGCAGTAATTTTGGCTCAGACACTTGCATCAGAACCAACATTACCTTTATCATTCATATTTGCATCTACATGGCGCGATTATCACAAGCAATCGCTCCTAGCAGTCCTTTTATTATAAACAAAGTGGGTTTGTTTTTAGTGGTGAGCATTGCCACGCCGCGGTGGTCTAGATGGCTAAGGTACTCGGCTGCTGACCCGCAGGTCGCGGGATTGAATCCCGCCCGCGGCGGCTGCATTATCGATGGAGAAGCGAAAATAGTGCAGCCCCGTGCTTTCATATTTGGATGCACGTTAAAGAACGCCATGCGGTAGAAATTTGCGGGGCCCTCTACTATATATACGGCGTCTGTCATAATCATATGGTGGTTTTGGGACGTTAAACCCCGTATATCAATCAAATCAGGGGAGAGCATTATAAGTGCAAGCGCGTTGAACCTGCTAGTACAACGCATATGATTTCTTTTTATTATTTTTTTTCTCGCAGAGGTTAAGCAACGCCGGGACCAAAAGGCATCGTTTACACTGGTGGCAATTATTGTGCACGATGTGAAGCAACTGCTCCCCATCGCTCAAAATTATGTGGCTTGCTGCATACGTTCAGCCCAGGTTTAATGGTCCGTCACCATATGCCTATACTTACGAAACACACTGCGGTATACTACGCCGTAGACTTCGGACGCACTGCATAGCCTCTTTTGGCTAGTAAGTGGTGCCCTCTGCCGACGGGGCACGGTGTTCGAATGTGATGCTCTTTCTGCCACCTATTGATTCCTGGGCTTGCGTGTTGTTTCCGTTTGGATAGTGCGTCTACCTTGCCAAATAACGCAAGAAATATTTTCGCACGGGAAAACGCTTAACAATTATAGCTGCTGGGGATTGGCGTCCCGGAACCACGATATGATTGTGAGGGACGCCGTACAGTGGAGGACTACTACGGAATTTTCGACCACATGGGGTTATTGACCATGCACATAAATCCAAGTACGTGGTCCTCCAAAATTTTTGCCTCCATCAAAATGTGCCCGCCGCCTCCGGGATTCGATCCTACGACCTTCGGGTCAGCAGTTGAGCACCATAACCACTATAAGTCAGCGTCCATGGTGCAAGGCTTAATATTGAAAATGACTATTCTACAGACAAAACGAAAAATATGCGCCATCCAAGCGTCTGGTGCTCCGAAATAGAATTGACTGTGTTACGTACACTCTGACTCGACAACCCATGTGTCGCCAGTGCTGAGCGTTATGTTTTTCTTTGGTCCTTTGAGATCAGTGAATTAGGTTAAATGCATTATTGAACCACTATGGTTAGGTGACCGTTCTTGAGATCAGAGCTCAGCAGCACTTCCGTCGGGCACTTCCTTCTGTTATCCTAACCCCTTCATGCGCTCTTCTTTCGCCAACGGGAGCGCCTCGGCTTGCTTTCCCGAACAGGCAATCGCATTGACACTGCGTTTTAATTTTATTGATTTGTTTATTTCATATGAAGTATGTTTAATCTTTCAAGTTTATTTTACTTACTGTTTAATGTGACGCAAGACAGGCACCACGCGCCTTTTGCTACGGGCTCTGTACAGCTCGTTTTTCAATTGATAACGCGGAATAGTACACTATAGCGTGTGCATAACACTTCGCATATGCGTGCACACATGAAAAGGAAAACGGGGATGGCCACCCCTCCTACTCATTTAAGAGGGACGCCAAGTGAGCCTCTTATATTTACTCAGTTGGAGCTGTGCTGTCAGTTTTTTTTTTGTTATTCTTTGGATATTTTAGCTCCAAATTCAATTTCGATATTTTAGTTCCCAATGGTGTCTTCTTAATCACACCATGATTGTTTAAAACCATCGTATGAATAAGAGGGACGCCAGTTGGTGTTCTACAACGTGCGTTGACATTGCACAGTACACATGGATTCTAGTATTTCGCCTTAATCGTAATTCTGCTGCTACTGCCGGTATCGAACTCGCGACCTTCGCATCAGCAGCCGAGCGCGCCTGCCATCACATTTTAATGTGCAGGGTTAGGACCATGCCGGGCGCATGACAATAATGAAGTCCGATGGTCAGCCACTCATCTTGCACTCCACAGAAACAGTTTACCTTCCACCATAATGCTGCATGATCGAAGGCAGGCCACTGGGAGCGGCATGTGGCTGCTCGATTTCATTATGCCATTCGTTGTAGAATTTGTTCTTTTGTTGTTTTCTGGGGGCGGGGGGGGGGGGAGACTCTCTTATCAGCGGGTGATGGGGCACTGCGATAAATATTGCCCCCTTTCGTGACTGAAGACCCTGTCCATTGCCGAGTTTCACCTCTGCGTTCACCGTCGCATCTTCTGCCTCTGACTTCTCTTTATTTTCCGAAGTTTCAGCGGCTTTCCTCGAGCGTGACCTTTTACACGCCCATGCATTCCCGTGAATGCGAACATTCATTTTTATGGTCAGAATTACGATGAAAAATTTCTAATAAAGTAAAAAAAGGCCACAATCTACATCATTTAACGCTATCTGGGATCATATGTAAGCTAGAAGAATAATTAATGTTCAAAGAACAACCAAAAAAACTACCATTGCGGAGCCGTTACCAACTTTAATTGAGAGGCTCCCGAATAGATTATACGATAAAACAGGCTAATTTAGGTGACCTCTTCCCCAATATTATCTCATAGGATTTGCTGTTCTTGGCTGGCATTGGTGATGCGCGATATGAGCAGCTTATGCTTCGTCCACGCGTCAGTTTCTCCTCGGAGAAGTTGGCCGCAATACTTTTGACATTTCTCTCGCACCGATATACCTGCTCGTTTTACCTTTCCTCGGGGCTTTTAGAACAAGCCGGCCAAGCCCTTTCCCAGCTACTTCTATATGTTCGCTGGGAACGGCGCTCAACTTAAGAAGCTTGTTTGCGGAAAGAGAGAACGGTGTGCAAGCGTCTTATACGCGTTTTCTCGGTGGCCAAAAAACTGAAACATTTGCCCCGCGGGTTTCGAATGTATACGGGTGCACACGTGGAGTGAGCGGCATAGAAAGTGCCCCGCGGGCGCATTTTTTTTTCCTCCATAGTGATGCCCGATTCGATATCAGCCCCTGTTTTTTTTTGGGGTGCCTCACGGGCAAGCTGCGGGTCTTCTGATATTTGGCGAAGTGGCCGCGTCTCCTTTGTTTCGTGTTTTTTTTTGTCTCCCACTACCCTATTTTTCCGAGCAGAAACTCCTAACCGTCGTACAAACGAGAAAATTGCTGCGGAAAGATTTGAACCCCTTTCTTGAGACTGCTCTTTCTTCTCTATAACAATGTTTTAAAAGGTAAAGCCGTTTTTTAAAAAGGCAAAGCCATTTTCTTCTTGCTAAGGAGGAAAAGGTGGAGGACTCTATCAACAGGTGCGCATGTCACCCGTAGCGTCTCTTTTTATTGATTTACTTTTCTGTTATGACTGTATTTGAGTGTGTCGTTTTCAGTGCTCCAGAATCAACGCAAAATGCAGAATCATGCTACTGATCTTTCTTTTCGTTCTTTGCCAATCATTCCTTTTATCGCCCCAGTTCTATTGAAAATTACGGTATTTTTTTGCTCTCAAAATAAGCGTTCAAGTTAGCCTTACAACAGTCATTGGATCTGCTCAGCCTAGAAGGTTCAGCACCTGCAGCGACTGCGCATAACAAGTTGTACGACACTTATGGTGTCTCATGGAGTCCTCCAGCATGGCTCGCTTCCTGGTCCGTGCGATATTGCAGCCAAGGCTCGATCGTTTACCGCGCTCTGTTTCATCACATCACGCTGGCAGAATGGGCACGTCTAGTCCTCCATTGCTGCTGCTCAACGATTCTTTAAAATTGCGCAGCTTCTAGCTTTCACTTTAGGGTGGAAGGAAGTGTCCGTTCCTGATAAAGCAGCAGTTTGCGCGGGCGGCCCTTTTAAATGGCGGACGGATACGGGCATGTGAATGATATACAAAGTAACTTCTAAACAAAGGACGTCAGAAAAAGAAAGAATAATTGTTAGCGTATTACGTCCGAAAACTACCAGTACGATCATAAAAAAAATGGCCATAGTGAACGTCTCAGAAAAATGTTCGTTGGAGGTTCGACAACGCGCGCCTAAATCCAAACACACGGGCATCTTGCATTTTCGCCTCCATTGAAAATGTGGCTGCTGGAGCACTAGACAGCCTAGGTGGGTGAAAAAAAAGAAATGAGGAAAAAGAAAGAAAGAACGAAAGAAGGAAGAAAGAAAAGAAAAGAAAAGAAGAAAGAAAGAAAGAAAGAAAGAAAGAAAGAAAGAAAGAAAGAAAGAAAGAAAGAAAGAAAGAAAAAGAAAGAAAGAAAGAAAGAAAGAAAGCAAAGGTTAGCATCCGAACACGCGGTACTAGCTAATGTGTCGTTGCTTGCGACAAGCAAAACGCATTAATGGAGGAAGCGAAGAAAACAACAGCCAGCCACCCTGTGTAAAAAAAACGGCGGCAAGCATGTTCGCAATGGTCATGAAGCGAAGCGACGGTCGCGCGCCGGTCATTTTCCTCGGTTTTGTCGTTTTCCTCGGTTGTGGCCCAGACTGACGCACGGTCCGGCAGGCATCGTTCGGTGGCCACAGCATTTTACGTGCTAGATATGCGCGCCACGCCGTCGGGCACCCGCTGCCAAGGTCACCGGGCGCGATGCGTGACCCTGGCTCTGCCGCTTTCCAGCAGCGCACGGAAGCTCCCACCGCTCGACGCGGTGATGCGCGCTCTCCCGCGAGGCGGGAGGTGCCGGATGGTGATTGCGGCCGGTAAGAAGAAGAGGGCGGGACGCTATGATGCCCCGCGGGGTTTCCGAGAGTTCGCCCGATTGCTCGCTTTCCTCGTGTCATTCCACCTGAGAGCGAGAGGTTTTCGAAGAGCATTCCTCTATAGGTTTTTCCTTTCTTTCTTTCTTTCTTTCTTTCTTTCTTTCTTTCTTTCTTTCTTTCTTTCTTTCTTTCTTTCTTTCTTTCTTTCTTTCTTTCTTTCTTTCTTTCTTTCTTTCTTTCTTTCTTTCTTTCTTTCTTTCTTTCTTTTCGATTGCAGTGTACAGTACTGCGGGCAGCAGCTATCGATGGGCCTAGCCCCAACCCGTTTTCGGTTTGTCCGTCTTCACGGCTTGTTTGTTACAGTCCCTATCGTTGCGAACGTTCGTGAAAGAATCGGATGATTCCTGGACCGGCTCTGACTACATGAGAGGGCACGCGCACGTCCAAACGGCTTCCAGTTTCACTCGGTGGTTTGACCCTCTCCGCCCTGACCTCGGATGAGTGGCGTGTCATCGTAAAACTTTCTTCTCAGAACGAGATACGGTCACGTTCGACTGCGAAGCGGACTCTGTTATGTTTTAACTATATATCGTAACACGTCCAGTTTTTAGTGACCGGAAGATTGATATGATTGATTGTTATGTGGCGTTTAGCGTCACAAAACCGCCATATCATTGTGAGAGATGCCTTGGATGAGGGCTCCAGAAATTTCGATCACCTGGCTTTCAATGACCAGAATAATGACGCGACTATCCTGTGATAAAGCTTCATTACTAAGAATGACTCACCGCCTTATAGTGCAAATTGTTTTGAAATTAGGATGCGTCAACGAGTCCAGCAACCTAGTTATGGCACTACATGATTACGTCACGTGACGTGGTGCAACCATGTATTTTTGCAAGAAAGACCTGTGCATCATTCGCAGGACACTGTAGGCGTCCGCTGCGCGACGGATTCACCTTCCACATATTTTTTTTTTCGCGTTGGAGTGCCGTAAATCTAATGTCCCTGCCGCAGGAGAATACTAACGAAAGCCTGATAGCTTGTTTGATTAATCGTAGGTTAAATAAGTGCCTAATAAGTGTTGTAACGTGCTTCAAGTCAACCAAGTTGTCTGCATCGGTAATGTACGTACAGTTATATCGCCATGGAGGCGGAAATGCTGTAGGCCCGTGTGCTCAGATTTGGGTGCACGTTAAAGAACCCCAGGTGGTCAAAATTTCCGGAGCCCTCCACTACGGCGTCTCTCATGATCATATGGTGGTTTTGGGACGTTAAACCCCACAAATCAATCAATCATCAAACAGTTTTGTCACCGCTGTTTTAGGAGATACCTTCCTTCCTCGACGTGGCCACAAGCGCGAGAGAACAGCCGTTGAAAGTCCAGTGCCGGCGTGGGTGTTGCAAGCCGGCATGCAGTGGATCTTTAGGCATGTAATGTATTACGCCATTCAGTCCTGACTTCATGTATTGCCTCAATTTCCTGTCAGCCTAAACGCCATGTTATATGCGTTTATATTTCTGCCGTGATGCGAACGAAATTCCCAGTGGCGGGCTCGCTTCCCATGAAACGCGATCTCAGTGGTGCGACGTTGGCTGGGACCTGCGATGAGCACAGACAAAGTTAGGGGGTGTATCAACGTTCTACCGATACTTGCGTAACATTATCAGAAGTGAAACACGTGGTATAGCCCGCAGTGGTGCTAAAGAGGTTATGGTGGTCGAATGTTAGCTCTAAGGTCGCTGGTTCGAACCCAGCTGCGGCAGTCACATTTTTGATGGAGGCGACATACATGCTAGAGGCCATAGAGTTTCTGAAACTTAACTAGAGGGCACTCTGGCGCTGCGATCGTTCAGCGACCATGGGAATGATGGGTAGTACACACATTTGCCTAGTCTTCGTACTTGCGGGCGGCGAATCATACTTGCGGCTTTGTTTATTACTGTGTTTCGATTTTGTTTTAAAAGAAAGATTCAACCCTTTTGAACTTCATGACCCAATTTGGAAAGGTAATTCGAAAAAAAAATTGCGTGGTGAAGCGCAATCGCTGAACATTTGCTGATTTTTGTTTCGTGAGAAAAAGAGCTTCAAGCCATGCGAACACACACGGAGCCAAAAGCAGGCCAGAATTACGAAGTTCAGACAAATGTGTGTACTACCCATCATTCCCATGCTCGCTGAAGCGCCGTGCATTGCAGCTCCCATAGACACTAGCGCCAGAGTTCCCTCTAGTGTATATTGGGAAACTATATGTTAGAGGCCCGTGTACTGTGCGATATCAGTGCACGTTAAACAACACCCCATGGTCGAAATTGCCGGAGCCTCCACAGCCGCGTCTCTCATAACCATGTCGTGGTTTCGGGAAGTTACGCCCCAGATATTATTAGGAAACACGTGGGACAGATGTACAACCCTGAGAGTAGTTCGATAAATTACGCCTGCTATCGGGCTCTCTGAAGAAGAATTTTCGGAACTAACGAAGGAACTTCTGAAACCACGCGGTATTAATTTGAGGTGCGCTAAAGTGGGGGACTCGGGGCTTATTTCGAAAACCTTTGGTTCTAAATCAACCGGACTGAAGTGATTTCACTGCCGAGAAGGTATTGGGACCATGGCGCTGCTGCCCATCCCAGTTCTGAAAAGCAACAAGAGCGCTGTTGCGTTTCCTCTAAGACACCGGTCTGTTTCATCGTTTGTTATGCGAAATGTGAAACTGCTACGCGTCGGCCCAGTCAGTGACTTTTCCCTCCTTCTCTCTCTCTAACTTTCCTTTCCCCTTCCCCAAAGCAGGGTAGCCTACCGGGGCTCAGTCCTGGTTAACCTCTCCGTTTTTCTCCTAATTCTCTCTCTCTCTTGGGTTCTTTAACGTGCACCTAAATCTATGCTCAATAGTGTTCTTTGCGTTCGCTCTCATCAAAATGCGGCTGCTCTGGCTGAAAATCGAACCCGTGCCCTCGAGGTACTACTACTGCGATATCATCATTAATAATAGTGGCGTCTGCACAAGATAGAAAACATGTACAGAAAAAAAATTGCGTACGCTTCGGACGAAGCTTGAATTGCTATCCCGGCTGCGGCGGCTGCATTTTCGATGGAGGCGGAAATGTTGTAGGCCCGTGTACTCAGATGTCGGTGCACGGTAAAGAACCCCAGGTGGCCGAAATTTCCGGAGCCCTCCACTATGGCATCTCTCATAATCATATGGTG
The DNA here is from genome assembly GCF_013339725.1 of Rhipicephalus microplus. Taxonomy (NCBI): domain Eukaryota; kingdom Metazoa; phylum Arthropoda; class Arachnida; order Ixodida; family Ixodidae; genus Rhipicephalus; species Rhipicephalus microplus. The sequence goes on along the minus strand of NC_051165.1, from coordinate 313,122,386 downwards.
GTTTTGGGACGTTAAACCCTACATATCAATCAATCATATCATTCGAAGCTTGAATTGCTTTCTTCACGTTGGCAAACAAGTTGCAAATATAAAGTTGAGACGAGTATGGTGTGTGCGTGACTGAACGATCTCGGTGGCGCATCATGTGAACGTTGTCCACCAACTGTTTATATGAACCCGAGGTTGGCATGTGAAAGATTGTCTATTCTGGCGTAATACGGCCTCAATGTAAACATAACGACTGTTTCCAGCATATATCTGTCACCGCACAGCCTTCAATATTTGCGTTACACGAAGTTGTATACATATAGTGTGCACAAGCACAGCGTTGTTCCAACTGCGACGAGCATCATTTGTTAACTAATACTCGGCAGAACTTATTTACGCGTCTCCGTTCTAGCGTATATGTTAGGGGAGACGCCACTCATCGAACAGCTTTCGCATTTATTTTAGCTTGTCGAGGCTGTATGCGCTGAACTTGCGTCGAAACAACAGCGCACTTGTATTTTTGCAAGCACTACACCAAACGATTCATGTTCAACGAGGTTTCAAATCGAAGATAAGATCTTCTCGTGGGAAATTATGTTCGCAATGCTTCGTTTGGCCAGTTTCTGTTCGAGTTTTGATGTCGCCGGTTGTTGAATGGAACCCGGGCGACGTGCTGTCACAAAACTAAACGGTCTGGGTGCTTCTGTGAATGGACGGGGTGTACTTTTGCAAGCCATTTAAATAGAGTCTATGTCACAATATCGCGAAGTCGAATAATGGTAGATACCGTGGCTTCTTTAACAATTATGTATAGCTTTACGCGAAACTAGTAGGTTTAGAAAGCGAGGTGAACATTTTTGTGTACTCGGTATTCTACTGTGGGAGAGCTGAAAAGGCGCCCTTCGGACCTAACACGATCACGATATCAGGACATCCAGATTGATAGTGGTAAAGTCGTCTGTAATAAAGTTCGGCGCTGCCACAGGGTTACGAACGCGGCCCTCAAATGTGCGCCGGTCACATGCGTTTATTTGCACGCCGCTTTCCAATAAATGATGATCTTTCAATCGTTCGTTTGTAGGCAAAAAGCTGTTTCTGATGTTGCACAATGATCTCTTATCGAGGTGGCTTGTCAATTCACGTCTCAGTGCTGTATTTCATTGTTGCATTTTATTGTTTCACGCATGGTGGTCATTGTTGCCTATAGAAATCGAGGTGTTGCGATGCTAAGAACTGTATGAAGTTCGGATTGCCGATATAAAGCAAGGAAAAAGTTAAAAGAGAGAACTACTCAATGCGTTGAAAATAAATAAATAAATAAATAAATAAATAAAATTCTAGGGGGGGGGCACACACACGCAAAGCTTTGCTTGCTTCCATTTTTACGATAGGAAAAGAATTTCTCGCTTTCTTTTTTTGTCTGCCCGCAGTGGTGGTGAAGTGGCACTCGGCTGCTGACCCACAGGTCGCGAGATCGAATCCCGGCTGCGGCGGCTGCATTTTCAATGGAGGCGAAAGTGCTGTAGGCCCATGTGCTCAGATTCGGGTGCACGTTAAAGAACCCTAGGTAATCGAAATTTCCTGAGTCCTTCACTATGGCGTCTCTTATAATAGTGCATCTTGCTAAGAAGCGCAGCCACTATAACAAAGAACACACAACACAAGCGCTTAAGCGCTTGTGTTGTGTGTTCTTTGTTATAGTGGCTGCGCTTCTTAGCAAGATGGATCCTTACCAACTGGCCCGATACAATTGTTTATAATAGTGGTTGTTGGGCGTTAAACCCCACATACTATATTTATTGCGTAACAATTATATGGACACTCTCGGCTGGATTTTGCCGTCGGGGTCAGCATCGCCGTCACTCAGCGTACATGTATACGTATCCATATATATATGAAAATGCAATAAAGAAAGAAACACAGAAAAAGACTGCAGCACGCGGAATCGAACTTGGGTCCTTTTAAGCGTGAGTACGAGACGTTGACCACTGAGCCACCGAGGAGCAGTTTTTTTCTTGATTGCCTTCTTGACTCCAGGTCAAGTTAATCTGACAATAACACATCAGATGCGTCTCCAGTGCATTGGAAAGATACCGAGGAGCACGTCCATCACCGTTCAAATGGCTAGCAATTTATATCTACCACTTATCACTGCTGACGGTCATATCAGGGGGGGGGGAGGGATTATTGTGTTTTCAGCATTATCACCGAAGTGGCGTATTAAGCGTGCGTCACCACATCACGCGGCGGCGCGCGCTTTAATCTCCCACGCGTACTTTGCCCCACTTAGAGGAGGAGAGCGACGCTCCCTCGCGTGTCCTTAACTTGCGGTAGAGAGCAGGGAAGGATCGCACGTCTTGGCTAGCCTCGGGCTTTACCTGGAACGATTATGTTGTAGTTACCGGGCGCACAAAGGTCACTGCAATCATGGAAGTTACCGTTTCGCAAAAAAGCGCGTGCCCATGTGTGATAAGCCTGTGTTATTTTTATGAGCGGTTGTTATGCCAAGGGTCAGTCTTTCGAATTAAAAATAGAAAAAGCACGCGCTGTTTAGACACAGCGAAGTAACAACTGAGACGCTTATTCGCGTGCATCCGTACCTGTGAGTACGTTTCGTGCGTCGTTTCGTCATTTGTGCGTGAGAAACATGCGGCACGTTTAGATCTGCTTTCTATTGTGCGCATGACCTTCCAATTTGCTGCTATAGCATTAATTGCTTCGCATTTGTGGCGAAGCTGCGACGTTTTTCTTGTATCATTCATCTTCACTCATGTATGCTGTGAAATGAAGCAGACTTCGTACTGCAAGTTACAAAACCACCGTATTTGTAAACAACTAATTTTAAAGACATTTCTGGAAATTTTTTTTCTTGCTTCTTGTTTTGTATACCTCACTCACCCAATGCTCGTTCGAAAGCCCTGCGCTGTACAATAAACACATGCTTCAATCACTTATATACTGGGTGGTTAGTCGCTGAGTAAGCAGGGAAAGTCGGTATGCACAGAGGGGGATGGTAAGAAATGCGAACAGCGCCGCGCACTTTCTAACACACTCTGACCTCGCTGGAAATAAAAAGATCCCAGAATGATTCGTAATTGTATTAGGGATCACTCTATCGGCCTTTTTTATTACAGTACAGGCTTCAAGTTTTATTTAAAAATGCGGAAAGCCGAGTATATAGATGTGGATCGGTTTTTGGTTCTTTCCATTCCGGTTGTTCATATGTTACCATGAGCGACATACTAGCGCGCTTAGAGAGAACCAGCGAAACAGTCGGCCACATTGTGCTCCCGCTTCCGGGATTTGTGTGGGCGAGCAGTGAAGCCATGAACACAGACGGGCGAAGACGTTGTTTAACCATGTGTGTAGTATGACTCCTAATAATTAAAGCGTTAGTTTGTTCGAATTAGTTTTTCTTACAACAACTCACGCAGCCCATTGCTTGCACGCACAGTGACTCAGGCTTTCTGAAGTTGTCCGCATCGGCCTATAGTTAACGTCGAACCACTATACCGTTATAACCTTTTCACTGGTGAATTAAGGATGTGGTCTGATACCTCCCCTCTTGCAATGGCTGCGCGCCAACGTGCGAAACCCTTGGGTCGCAAGAAACTATCAAACATCTGTTGCGCACCAGTCCTCGGCCCGACATCAAGTGCGTCTTTTCGCAGGTTGCAATAGGTTCACTGGACTCTGCACGATTAATTTCTGCAGTGAAAATTGTTTAACTTAGGTAGAGTACCGCTGTTATCGAGGGGTATACGTTGTGAAGTAATTGAAGGTGGGGCAGGGGGAATGGGTTCAGACTACCTACTCTTGAAATTTTGGAAATTTTGTACGTTTATGCATACGTGCACACAAGCAAATACACGCGCGAACATTCATAAACTGTGGTTGAATTCCCTTCCTCCCCCCCCCCCCCCCAAAAAAAAAAAAATCTGGACTGCCCTTGGCGCAAGGTGCCCATTTGGGTGAAGCATGCCTCGTAAATGATCCCGGCGTTTTTTCTTAACCTCTTGGTAACTGCGGTAGAGGCGTACACACTCACACGAAAAAAGTTAATAACGATATACAAAATGAGGAAGCAAATAAAGTTGAGATGAACGAAGTAGGACCGTTATTTCGACGTCGGGGGCATCTTAGCACCCTTGCGCAACACTTAAGTCGTTGGGACTTTAACTTTGCAGTTAAGATGTACACATTCCTTTTTCATTTGCGCAATGCTTCCGAGGCCGCAAAGACTGGGTTAGGGTGTGAAGTCAGGGAAATTGAGAGACAAAGAAATAACGGTTCCGTTATGACAGCGTGCCCAAGAACTCGTAATTAAAAATTGTACTCAAGCTCATCAACATGCCTGCCGCTTATTATTACGCTTCGTTCGTTTCTTTCTCTCTGTGTGTAATGAATGCCCTCAGCAAAAATTATACACCACCGCGCCGGCAAGGAAGAAGGCATTTGAGGAACTCGATCTACTTCCCTCGCGTCTCGAGGGGGAGAAGGAGAGAAAAAGACAAGCGCTATACAGTGTAAATAACGCGTCGAAATTTGATGGCACGCCGTTATACTTTCTCTCTCTTTATCCCTCCTTCCCCCTCACTCTTCGCTACGACACGGTAGTTATGACAACGTCGACGCTGGTGCAGTCTTATCGTCTCGAAACCTCGCGCCGCAGAGCATCCCGCCTCTGCGCTTAGAAAGTCGCCGGGCGCGTTCTTGTTTGCTCGTTTGGTTCATTTTGTTTGGCATTTGTTCTGTGCGAACGGGAGGACAAGAAGAAGAAGAAGAAGATGTGCGGTTTGCTCAAACTGCCGTAGCGGCAATGTCTGAAAATTGCGCCTCATTGTGTAGCGCCTCCTCCCAGCAGCGTCTTTGCTCGTTTGTACTCGTTTGCGGCGACGTGCGCGCCTCACCGCTATGTGTGGTGCCTGACTTTGCGGCGTATAAAGCGGTCCCCTTTGTATACTTTCGGGGCGGAAATGTCGTTTCTTTCTCTCTCTCTCGTCCGAAAAAGAGTGAGGGAAGTGGTAAAGACAGCACGACGGGATATTTACGCGTGGATGCCCCCGCGAATTTCGCGCTGGCTGCTATGCTATGTAGAGCCGCTTCGTATCCCGAGCGCGTCGTTTTTGCCTAATACCTGTGCATAAAACTGAAATGGCTCATGATGCGGTTGAAGTGTCTGCCGCAACCAACCGTAAACTAAGTGTCGACGTCATAAAGTAAAGCTGACTCAGTTGGTTCCTGTAGTTAGGTTGCGTATGAAATGTACAGCGTACCGTCACGCGTTTTCAAGTCAGGCAAGGGAAAGTGTAACCTTAACGAATGTATGCAATATTCGTACTGTATATATTTTGCTTTGTGAATATATATATATATATATATATATATATATAGTCACTTTCACCCCCTCCCTAATGCCTTCAGCCTTGAGGGGTAAAATAAATGAATGAAGTAGTAAAAGTATTTATATGGAAACTTAATGAGAGCAGCACTTGGGGCAAGTTTACAAGACACTGCCAGCGCTCAGTGCGTCTTTCTTGCTGTCGTTCTTTTTTCGTTGCCCAGTCGTTCCGAAGTAAGAATGTATTAAAGCACTTAGAGGCCAAACCAGAATTTCATTATCTGGTCTACACTGGAAAAGGTACGAGGGGCAGACGTCGCAAATGACGTCATATCAAGATGCTCTAGACGCACGGCAATAAGGATGATTATAGGAAGACAGATACCGTTGGTTTCATCAACAGGCGTGAAGAACTATAGGTGTGTTGCTGGAGCCAGTTGACCTCTCTAACTTTTTTCTTGTTTTCTTCCTTGATTCCTCCCTTGTGGGAGCCAGGGTCTGAAAAAAAAAGACAACTTCATTGTTCTCGCTATGCGAGGTTGAAGTACGGCATCCTGAATAGAGTTGCAGAACACAGCGCCATGATCGAGGTACCTCTATATGAACTGTGGTGCATACACGCCGGCAGTTGGGTTTAGGGACGCAACGAATGTTGCTACAGACGTGCAGCTGTTTCGTCGCACTTTGCTGAAGCCCCACGTTAACCACCTCTTCGTTTGTGATTCAGGCCAGATAAGCAGCTGAAGACACCCCTCACCTGCGACAGTGGATATATGTATATATGGGGTTTAACGTCCCCAAACCACCATATGATTATGAGAGATGCCGTAGTGGAGAGCTCCGGGAATTTCGTTCACCTGGCACTCTTTAACGTGCACCCAAATCTGAGTACACGGGCCTACAGCATTTCCGCCTCCATCGGAAATGCAGCCGCCGCAGCCAGAATTTGATCCCACCACCTGCGGGTCAGTAGCCGAGTACCCTAGCCACTATACCACTACGGCGGAGCTATCACAGTGGTCTAGTAGCTAAGGCACTCGTATGCTGACCTACAGGGCGTGGGATCGCATCCCGGCCAGGGTGGCCGAACTTTCAATGGAGACGATAATGGTCGAGGCCCATGTGCTTAGATTTAGCTGCACGTTAAAGAGTGCCAGGTGAACGAAATTCCCGGAGGCTGCCTCTACGGCGTCTGACATAACCATATGGTGGTTTCAGGACGTTAAATTCCGACAATTGATAAGTTTATTTAGACATGTATCGATTGGTCAGGTTATGTCTGACTTGCCAGTAGCAACCTAGAGCCTGAAGTTATGTGCTAAGCGTAACGAACTATCGAAAAGAAGAGAGAGAATATGTTTACTGTTGTTTTTCCGTCTTCTGAAGTCATTGTCATCAGGTGTGTGTACCTTTATTGACTTCTTTCTTTTTCTTTTCGCTGTATGGTAATCCGGTGTTAATACATATGGTCGTCCGCCGCTGTGGTTGAGTGGCTATGGGGTCGTCGGCCGGTCACCCGAAGGTCACGGTTTCAATTCTACCCGTGGCAGTAACATTTCAACGGAGGCGAAATGGTAAAAGCCAGTGTACTGTGCGATTTCAGTGCGAAATCAGTGATGGTCGAAATTTCCGGAACCCTCCACCACGGCGTCTTCCATAAACACATTGCGGATTTGGAAAGTGAAACCCCAGATATTATTGTTATAACAGATGGTCACAATATCGGGACTCGCTTGCTGGATTCCGTGCCGACCGGTTGTGCTCCCGCGATCTCCGACGACAGCGCAGCTCTGGCCGACTGGCTCGCCCTCCGCCATCTCCTGACGCCGTGAAGCTCTCGCTGAGTGGCACCCCGTTCTCGGACTCCTTCGACTGTGTCACCATCTTTCTCTACCTTATCTTTACTTCTCACTCTATCCCTTGTAATACCTTCTTGTCTCCTCCCCTTGTGAGCCTCTGTTGAGGTGTTACGGGGCTCACTTTTATCTTCTTTTCTATCATTTAAGAATAATTTCCCCACAATATCAGCAATGATGAAGTTTTAAGAAGAAGCATTTCCTACGTCTTACTGAACTCCGGATGGTTTAGTTTTAATGCAAAGTTCATTAGAAAAAGGTGGCTACCTGCCAGGCCTCCGGACATACCCGCGTAACCTAATTGTTTAGCTGTTCTTTTTCGTTGCTTTTTTATTTTGCTGTTGGCTCACCACTTTCTCTAATAACACATCCACCGCCTAGATGGCTGATTTTCCGCCCCCACGCAGTCAGAGTGCGTCAGCTTTTTGTGAATACTAAGGGGCCTCGTTATCTTCGGAGCGGAATGGTTGTTCTACTACACGCAGATCTTGAAACACGTACTCGTCCATCGTGTCTGTAGTCATCGTATCATCACCGATCCTAACAGAAAACTGACCGGCGTCAGGGTTGCGCGTCCGCGACCCCTGCAGACGCGGCAGTACTCCTTCGCACATTACGGCACGACCTGCTGCGCGTGTGTTAACCATTTCACCGCACTGCCCGCGAACGACAACTCTATTCCGGCTGCCCGAGTTCGCGTTCCGAGATGTCAGCGATAGAAGCAGAAATGAGGGTTTGAGGAGAGGGCGGCCGGAGTGCATGGAGGGATTCTTGTTGCCTGTGAGAAGAGAGGTGTCAGCAATAATGGGCCCTTAGATGGATATACATTTCTACAGCATCACGTGCGGAGAGGAGCGCGACCGAGTCTATATATACAGAATCGCGGCGTCCGGTCTGTCATCGTCTTCGGAGTGTGTTGTTCGCGGAGGGATTCCATGCCGGCTTCGTCGCTTCGAGAGAACGTCGGCGGCACCCATCGCGCGTCTTCGTCGAGGATCTTCTCTCTTCCGCTCGTCGTGAAAGCCGTAGCTTGCGTGGTGGTAGGTCGCTCGCCCGCGGCGCTGTTCTATTCTCGGAGGGTCGTGACGACAGCCTGGCTGCATCGCGCCGCGCGCTCTTGCGCTGCCCTTCGCCTTAGCGCCTCGCGTGTTTCGCGGTGGAATGCCGCCTTCGCTTCGCATGTCGATTCATAACACGCACCTTCTCGAGCTACGATCGAGGCTGCACCTTACATTAATAAGATAAAGAATAACGATAAAAAACGAGTTAAAGATGCCAAACTTCTGGGGACGATGGGGATAAAGACAAGGGGGGGGGATGGTTGCAAATACGCAGCGCACATCTCACGCTGCACTGCACTGCGACCGGCGCTAAGCTCCGCTCGTTCGTCTTGGAGGGCTTGCCGAGATGCGGAGCAGGGACTATTTGTTTTGTTTGTTTCCTCTTCGGCTTCTTGCTGGCTCTGTGGGCGTCTCTAGATCAGAGGTGATTACGAGGGGACTGCCAGCTGTGTGACGTGCGCGCCCTGCGTGGCTTTTGCGTGCGCTGCACGTAGCTTATGCTGCTGGCTCCGCCGCGCTGGCCTTCGTGGAAATTTAGGCTTGCGACCCTGTTCTTGGAAGTGACGCCAACGAGCTAGCGTCCCCTCGCTGCTGAATTTGGCTTCGCGAGCGAGGAGGGGGGGGGGGGATCCGTGCGCGACCACTTTGCAGCCGAGAGGAACGACTCTGTGTCGTTCCTCACAGCGTTGCCGCGCCAGGGCTTCCATTTGGGTGACTTTTAGGAATTTGTATCGACTAACGTTGCCACGGAGATCATAGTATTAACGACATCGCGGGGCGTTGCTGAAGTAGCGCGCGATCGTACAGTGTGAAGTGCAGCCTTACGTCAGGACGCGCAGCCAGGAAAGGAACTACGGGCGCGTAGGACTTATTTTTGGGTTATGAATTACTAAGGCGAAAGCGTCAGATGCCTTATCAAACGCAAAAATATACCTGAGTCTCACGTCAGCTTTCCCTATTGGCGGCGTCAACGAGATAATTGCGAAAAATCATCACTGGATGATGTCATCGTATGACGTAATCTTGAAGTCACATCACCAAAATTGCTGGTGCTATCACGATGGCAATGGGTTTTCACATAACATGGCGCCGCATAGTGACGGCATAACATGACATCACTTTGTCTAAGATGGACCGATAACGCAGGCAATGCAAAATATTAATCTTCTTTTGCATTGCCTCCGTGGAGGAAGCCTACAGTGCCTCCGATCGTGGAGGCATTACATTAAAAGCCTAAGTTGGCTGCAGAAACCTTTAGGTGGGGGCCCGGGAGGTTTAATACATGCACTTAAAAGACAAGGAAGATGGCTTTCGCCTTCGAGTAAACTGAATCTGTGTTCCAATTCTAGACAGCATCGTTCTCAGTCTACGCTGACAGCTTAGAAGACAGCATCGAGCACATGTTGTCTGAGAAATGGATCGCTAATGAATGAATGGATGGATGGAGAGATGTTATGAGCGTCCATTTTATATTGGGGCGGTAACATGTGTGCCACCAGGCTGGTAAGAAAAACAAAAGACGAATCGAAATAACTTTTTTTTAAATTTTGGCCTAATGCCTTATCTACTTCTCTCTTTCGACTAAATCACTCTTACTATAACGCGTCTACACGTGACGCCCCTCGCTTCGAGAAAATAAAGCTGTGATAAAGAAACGTAACTCTTATATTTTTAGCTCATTTCGTGTTGAAATCTATGAAAAATTGAATGTTAGTCACATTGATCGTCTTGAAAAGCATCTGCCTGTGTGAAGACGACCATTCCGGCGAGATCCGAGCAGTTCGCTGAGACGCCACCTTGTTTGGACAGCAAAGTAGCTTGCATCGTTCTTGTCTACGATGTCGTCTTCTCGAAGCTGTGTATTTTTGCTGGCTGCGCGAGGATTGAAATGCGACTTAAGATGGCCGCTGTCTATTTAGGATGTGTTCCAATACTCACCGTAGACGACTAAATAGACAGCTAATTGGATGGCGGCCATCTTAAGTCACATTCCAATTTTCACGTAGCCAGCTAAGTAGACAGCTCCGAGAAGACCGCATCGTAGACAAATACGATGCAGGCTACTTTGCTGTCCAAACAAGATGGCGCCTCAGCGAATAGCTCATGTAGATCGGATCTCACTGGAATGGTCGTCTGCACACAGGAAAACACTTCCCCAGATGTTCAATTTGAGTTATGTTTAATTGTTTTTAGATTTCAGCACGAAATACATAAGAAAATACAACAACTACGTTTGTTTATTTCAGCTTTCTTTTTTCGACGCGAGATGGCGCCTTGTCGCGTGGAAGAAAAAAAGGATACTGGGGAACTACAATAGGTATGACGTTGTGAGAGAGATTTGGAGAGGAGTCATGGTCCCGGGTTTGACGTTCGGCAATGCGGTCTTGTGCATGAAATCAGGATTAAGTTCAAACAAGATTGGACATTAAGCAACGCGGCATAGGTAGACTTGCTTTGGGAGCACACGGGAATACCCCAAATCAGGGGGAACAGGGTGACATGGGATGGACATTGTTTGAGTGCAGGGAAGCTAGCAGCAAGATAGAATATTAGGAGCGATAGAGAAAAATTAGAGATGAGCTTTGGGCTAGAAAGTTTTCAGCTACTTGTACATGAAGAATGTTGATACTAAATGGAGGAAGCGAACTCGAAAACTGTCAAGCAAGTATTTAGACAGCACAATACCAAGCCAAAACGAAACACTGGTTAAGAAGAATGAGAAGGAAACAGAGATTGACGTACATGTGGAAGATGGGGATGCTTACGAAATCATCACTGGAGGCTAGAACAGGAGTATTGCGGACCAAGACGTACCGAGCAAAATACGAAGGCACAGACACGGTGTGTAGTGCGTGTGGAGAGGAGGAGGAAATGGCTGAAGATTTGGTAATGTTCTGTAAAGAGCTCCGCCCTATAGTCGAAGATAATGGCGCCGAATTTTTTAAAGCATTGGGGTTTAGGGACAGTGAAGGCAAAATAAACTTTAAACGGGTAGAAATAACCAGAAGGAGGCTAACTGATTGGGGCTACAATCGAGGCTCAAGTGAAATCAAATCCTTAAACACACAGTAATAGTACTTAACTTTATGGCTAGGTGGCGTGAGCTACAACCCAATATAAAGGGCACAGCCGGATCCATCCATCCATCCATCCATCCATCCATCCATCCATCCATCCATCCATCCATCCATCCATTCATCCATCCATCCATCCATCCATCCATCCATCCATCCATCCATCCATCCATCCATCCGTCCGTCCGTCCGTCCGTCTAAACGTGTTCCATTTATCGGACAGCATGGGCTCGGTGCTGTCTTCTAAGCTGTATGCGTAGACTGTCTACGTGCTGTTTAAGAATTGGAACACAGCCGTAACCGTCTACGGTCAGTATTGGAACACGCCCTGGGACGGATGAACAAGGAACTATGTGAGTTTTTGTTTCAGGACTAGCTGATCGATAAGCGCGAAAAATATCACGCATACATTTGGCGTGTAAAAAAAAAAACTTAACATACATACCTATTTAGTGTGAAATTTTTTAGAGTCTACTGGAGGAGCCCAAGGCATGAGCGTCAAAAACCACCTGGCGATTAGGCTTTGTAGCGAACATGCTGGGTAGATCAAAGGCGAGGTAGAAATGACACGTTTTGGTAGTATTAGTGTACGCCGTATTAGGATTGGGAATGGGGTTAAATTTCAGTGGACCACTTGCTTGACCACCCTTAGTTCAAGACTACACTGGACTTGGCCGCCCACTGGACCTGCTGTAGCTGTTCTCTGCACACCAAGGTGCAACCTGGCAGCATGCCCTCCAAATGCTCCGTTAATTGTTGTCATTGGTTTTTTGTTAGTTTGAATAACTAAAACGGTCGGTGTTGTTTCACATGCCCATCACAAAACGAGTGGAAAGGTTCGCCTACCTCAGTACCACGGGTGCTCGAGTATACATGGAGTTTATGATATGCGCATCAGTGGGAAACAGGCCACAAGCCCCAAAGCCATCGCGAAGCTCTCTTGCGAGAATGTCCAGCTTTGTCAAGCTAATATAACTTCTTGATCACTGGGTGACAAAGCATTAAGTGCCCTACCAAAAAAAAAAACAAGTCGATTAAACGTTAATGTAGCGCCCGACTGCTGGATATAGATCAGTAACCCGTGTATTCGAACCATATATGTTCTTGTAATAAACGCAAGGGGTCTCAAATAGAAGCATGACTAGGCTACTTCCTTGCAAAAGGCTTTCCTCCCCGATATACTTGCCACACGTCTGCCAAACCTCAATATATAGGGCTTACTTAGACGTAAAATTTCAAAATAAGTGTTTGTCCACGTCTTTCTCTCTTTTTCCTTCTCTGTCTTTCTTTCTCGTCGTTGTATTGCTTCTACGCATTTGCACGGCTCGATAGGGACACAAAATAATGCAAGCTTAGCGGTTAACGTTCCTTAAAATAGATAAATTAGTTTTTTTCTAAAGGAAACACTCATTGTTCATTTTGCGGAAGAGAAACATGCAAAAATCGGCATATATTGTATACGTACGTCCGCTCAGTGCTAGCTGAGTGCTTTCACTCAGGGCTTCCGTGAGGCGCGTCCGGATTCAGGTGTGTGCAGTTTTGAGCCAACATGCAAAGCGAGAGAGTGAGAGAGAGGAAACGAATGGCTGCGCGACTTGGAATTCACGACAGGAAGCTTATCGCGAATGCGCGCAATTGACGCACAACCACGCCAGTATACACATGACTGCGTGTGTGAATGTTCGCGCACGCTCGCGCCCATGCGACTCGGGCGATAAAACCGCAATGTATACGTGCTCGCTTTGTCGCATTCTGTATAGTGTACGCGCCTTCGTTTTCACACAGGCATCCAAGCGACCCTGTGCGGAAAAAGTACACGCAAAAAAAATTGCCCGCAGCTTCCCTCGGGGGAACACTGAGGAGGATGCGGACCATATAATTGGCTAACGGGGTGTTAAAGTGCGACTTACTTGGGTCGATGGCTAAATTGGTTAACGTGGTTGTGAAATGGGGTGTTAAATTGCGACTTACTTGGGTCGATGGCTAAATTGGTTAACGTGGTTGTAGGAGGGGGTGTTAAATGAGTGAACACGTACACACGTATGCGAAAGGGCGGCGCTGGTCGAAGGGACGTCGATCATTGTGTTTGTGGATTCGTTGGAATTCATTTCACCGCGACCTTGGACGTCGACGCGCCGTACAAACCAACCGACGAGCGGCAACTGAGCGAGCGAGCGCCGACCTTGAGTATATATACAGCACGACGGCGCATGCACTGTCAGCTGTTGAATGTTCTCGAAGCGCGACGCCACATGCGCGTCCACTGGAGAATCGGGAGAATTGTAGATGTCGAGGAGGCGGCTGGAGTGAGACGCTGTGCGGACGTGTTTCGCATGAGCTCCGGCCCGGTGACCGACTATCGGCGGACGCGCTTTGTTCTGGACTTGCTGTCAGTGGGCTCGTCTGCAGGAGGTTGCCCTGTACCTACGGACACCACTCGTTTAGGCAAGTTTGTCCCCGTTTTTGGAGTTTCCGAGATTTTCCTATCAACCCCGCGGTGGCAGGGCTAGGCCTATCTCCTAGGCCAAGCCTGGCCTGGGCCGCGTCGCCCGGCGTCTGACTCGCGTCCGGTGACCGCGGGTCTTGTTGGGCTGAAGATGGAGTACTACGTCGAAGGGGAGACTATAACACCCGAAGATTTTGAAGCGGGAGAGTGGGCTCCAGTGCTGAAGGCACAGGACCGATTTAAGAAGACTCAGCATGGCGACAACGCCAAGAGTAAGCCTTGCGAGACGCAGGCTGGCAGCGACGGGCGCAAGACGCACGGAGCGCAGCAAGTCAAGCGGGGGAAAGCGCCGGTATGGAAGAAACGCGGACCGTTTCTCAAGTTGCCAGCCACGGATTTCAAGATTGTGTACAGGCCCCAGAACTGGGACTTGAGTGTTGTGACAGCGAGAGAACTCGGATGTGCACTGAGAGCAGCAGCGCGTCTAACGAGTGCGATTGCCGCGGAAGAAGACATTGTGCGGGTTAATGGCACAAACAACACGTTGACGGTGAGCACACCGTGCATAAATCGCAGTGGGGCATATGCGACTGTGAAGACGCTCAAGCTGGGTGATCGTGACCTGCCGGTTTCGGCGTTCGTGGCGCCGTTGGAGAACTCCGTGCGGGGAGTGATTTATAATGCTTATGATGGATGCCCAGTGGAAGAAGTTCGGGCGGGATTCCTGAAGAAGAATGAAGGCATAGACATTCTGGACGCGAGACCTCTGGGAAAGTCAAAGGCGATTCAGATTACGTTCGGGGGAAAACGCATACCCCGGCAGATTACTTACTGGAACTGTCTGTACGCTGTGATCCCGTACAGAAATTTGGTCGAGACCTGCTTCAACTGCAGACGAGTTGGACATCGAGCGGACGTTTGCTACCGTCCGAAGAGCAATCTATGTCACCGTTGCGGGAAGGGCCATCCTGCCCCGCCAGAAGGAGAGCCACCTACGTGCACGCCGGACTGCATCGTGTGCCATGGTGCGCATCACACAGGGAGCCGGAACTGCAAGTTTCGCCTGGCTCGCAAGCCACCGACAGGCCGGCAGCAGAGCATCGAAAGAGAGAGCGAAGCTGGCAACGATAAGCGTTCCTCGAGGGCCACGGAGCGGTCACCGAGGGGTAAAGAAGGCAGAAGCAAAAGCAGGGACCGGTCGAGTTCCTTCCCGCCATTGCCAGGGCGCGGGGGCGGCCAAGATGGTGGACGAGCATCCAGTACCAACAGCTGCGCACGCGACACCAACAAAAAGGTGAGCTTGTCAAGCACGGCCTCCCAGAACGAAACCGCTCGAGAGAGGGAGTTAGCAGCGCTGGTTCAGCGACAGGGAGACTTGATTAAAAGAATGGAAAACAGAATTGCAGAGATGGAACGCGCACTTAGAAACGACCAACGGCAGGGGACACAGGCACCAGCAGTGCAAGGCCTACAGAAAGCGACACAAGAGGCGTCTGCTCGCGTACAGGAGAGTGCAGCTATGGAAGTGGAGAATCGGGGGACAGTGAAGAGACCACTGCCGGGGGATGAGGTAGCTAACGCAAAACGATTAGCCGAAACGTCACCAGTAGACATGCCACAGCCTGTTTTTAAGGTCATTAGTCTTAAGTCGGATGTAACAACACTTGCGGATAAAGTAGGCAAACAAGGGAAAAGACAGGATAGGTTGGAGGCTCGAGTCGAAAAGATCGAAGCCAGATTAGACACAATAGAGGAGCGTCTCGGTATGCTCTCCACTGAATTTAAGGATTCCCAAACCCAGGTCATGGGCATGTTTCAGCAGCTTCATACTCTATTGGAGGCAAGACTGCCTCCCGTGGGTGGCCAAGTGCCATTAGTCAACCTGGTGCCTCATCATGGCGCCTCGCCAGCAAATTGAGGTTTGGCAGTGGAACTGCAGGGGCTTTCGTCAAAAGCGGGGTAACCTGCAGTTGCACGTGCAAAATCTGGACAGTAAACCAGACATAATAGCCTTACAGGAGGCTAGTGGTTCCGTAAAATTACCTGGATTTAAGGCATTTACAGCGCCAGGAACT
The DNA here is from genome assembly GCF_013339725.1 of Rhipicephalus microplus. Classification (NCBI taxonomy): domain Eukaryota; kingdom Metazoa; phylum Arthropoda; class Arachnida; order Ixodida; family Ixodidae; genus Rhipicephalus; species Rhipicephalus microplus. The sequence goes on along the minus strand of NC_051165.1, from coordinate 313,106,545 downwards.
GATTCAAGGGGCGTATCACGCGTCTTCACAGCCGTGCTAGTCCATCGCAACATCACTGCCATTCAGCATTCCGTAGATAGCAGCAGGGAAGACTATGTCTTGCTTGAGATTTTGCCTAAACGAAAGTATGAGAAGAGTCTGTTTTTACTTAATGTGTATAGTTCTCCAAAAGATAAAGGATTGGGCTTGCCACAACTCCTGATTCAAACTCAACGGTTAGCAGCTCGCGCTCCGCTTATAGTGGTAGGAGATTTCAATGCGCCTCACCCGGAGTGGGGTTATATTCGAGCCAACCCAAAGGGCAATCGGCTTTGGCAAGTTGCCCGGGATCTGCGATGGACGCTGTTAAACAATCCACAAGATCATACGAGGATAGGCAACAGCGTAAGCATGGATACCTCCCCAGACCTTACGTTTTTTAGAGGCATCAGTAATGCAAAGTGGATTAACACGGGACAAGCCCTAGGAAGTGATCACTATATCCTTTCCACGACGTTTAGCGCTGCGAAGCATAAAGACAAAGTGAGGGGGCATAGAATTACAGATTGGGACAGATTTAGGAAAAACAGAGCAGACACTGTAAACGGGAAAATTAATGACCTGGATGCATGGGTACAGGCGCTCAATGAGGATGTAAGTAATACCACGGTAGAAGTGCCAGTCGAGCAGGAGGAGTTTACCGCTGACTCAAGACTATTACACATGTGGGAAGCGCACGCGAGTCTCTTGAGAAGGTGGAAGAAGCAAAAACATAATGGCGTCCTTCGCAGAAGGACTGCCAAGTTAGAACGTAAAATCGAAAATTATACAATTGAGTTGCAAGCCAAGCAGTGGGGCCAGATTTGTGATCGCATGAATGGACAGTTTGGATGCAAAAAGACATGGCAGCTGTTAAGGAATCTTTTGGATCCGGCAGCAACAAAATCGGCGCAACGGGGGCAAATGACTCGGTTAATGCATCAATATGAAGGCACAATTGGAGAGTTTATACAGGAACTCCGAATCGGTACATAACTGATGGAGTAGACGGTTGCTTACCACACTACTCGGGGGTGGAAAACTCAGACCTAGATGAAGAGTTCACAATTGCGGAGGTGGAGTTTGCCATGGGGCAGCTGCGTACTACGTCTGCCGCAGGTCCGGATGGAGTTACTAATAAAATGCTGAGAAACCTAGACTTCAAATCGGTCGGGGCGATCACTGACTTGATAAATGAGTATTGGGTGGCCGGGGAGATCCCAGCACAATGGAAGCATGCTAGGATTATATTTATTCCGAAGCCAGGCAAGAAACTCTGCTTGGAAAACCTGCGCCCCATATCGCTGACATCATGCGTGGGCAAATTGATGGAGCACGTGGTTCTCAACAGGCTTCAGAATTATGCAGAGGACAAGGCCATCTTTCCCCCAACTATGATAGGTTTCAGGGCCAATTTGTCCACACAGGATGTCATGATACAGTTAAAACATGATGTAGTCAATCCCGGGCATGGCACGGGCACCAAAGCTGTATTGGGGCTTGACCTGAATAAAGCTTTCGACAATGTTTCGCATGAGGCAATATTGAATAACCTATCGGAAATTGGCCCAGGGGTCAGGACATTTCGCTACATCAGATCATTCTTGGAGGGCCGAACCGCAGAAATTTCAATAGGAGATATCAAATCGGACTCATTCGCGTTGGGAGGCAAAGGGACGCCGTAGGGTTCAGTTTTGTCACCGTTCCTGTTTAACATCGCCTTAATTAAAATACCGCCGAGGCTGGAGGAGATACCGGGACTCAAACACACATTTTATGCAGATGATATTACTCTATGGGTAACCAGGGGTAGTGACGCGCATCTGGAAGAAACACTGCAACAGGCAGTTAATATTGTCGAAGAGTTGGCAGGGGAGGCGGGACTTTCATGCTCTCAGCCAAAGTCCGAGCTCTTTGTGGTTCGGGACAAACCCAGAGGGCTACATGCAAGACACTATATTCCGCCACCGCCGTTAGAGGTAAAGGTAGGGGGTAGGCCGGTAGCTGAAGTTCAAACGATTAGAATTCTTGGCCTATATCTGCAAACTAACAGGAAGAATAGGGTGGCCCTTGAAAAACTTAAGACCACGGTCAATGCTACTGTCAGGCTAATCAGAAGAATCGCTAACCGTAAGAGCGGGGTTAAAGAAAAAGAACTCTGTAAGGTGGTACAGGCGTTTGTGCTCAGCAGGATTACTTACGCGACACCTTATATGAAGTTGGATGCCGCAGAAAAAGGTAAGGTCGAGGCTATGATCCGGCAAGCTTACAAGGCAGCGCTTGGGTTGCCTAACAACGCGCCTACAGAAAGGCTATTAAAACTAGGGGTACACAACACCCTGGATGAATTATGGGAGGCGCATCTGGTGATGCAGCACGCTAGGCTTTCGACAACCAAAGCGGGCAGGATTATATTGGAAAGGATTGGCATTGGAGCAGAGGCTCCCACTGGGGACACTAAAATTCAGGTGCAGCGAGAGTTGCATAAGGCCCTGTACATAAAACCTTTGCCCAAAAATATGCATCCGATTCACCATACGCAGCGCAGGCAGGCAAGAGCCAGAGCTTTACACGTTGAGTACGGCGAGTACAAAGCGGCAGTCTATACAGATGTTGCGGAATATAAGGACAAAGACGCTTTTGTGATTGTGGTGGTGGACAGGCGGGGGCGCTTGATCGCTTCTGGATCGGTCAAAACCCGCTCCTCGGAAACTGCAGAGGAAGCGGCAATAGCACTAGCTATAACTAGTTCGCAGTCAGATTTGATTTTCAGTGATTCAAAGACAGCCATCCGAAATCTGGCGAGGGGCAGAATATCGGCGACCGCTGCACGATTTCTGCATAGGGCCACGGGACGAGAAATGAGAGAAATAGAAATTGTCTGGGTACCAGCACACTCTGGGAACCCTGGGAACGAGGCGGCTCACCTGAATGCTCGAGGTTTCGTCAGCCGGGTAGGTGAGCTGCCAGTTCCGGGGAGGTCCGCGAGAGATGGGCTGGTGTCCTTTCATGACATAACGAATCATTATAAACTAGAGCGGAGGTTTTATCCGCCCCCGCACAAGCGGTTGACTAAGGCGCAGGAATGCGTTTGGAGAAAACTGCAGACGCGATCTTTTCCCAACCCTTACGTGTTGAACAAAATGTACCCGGAGGAGATAAAGCCGCAATGCAAATGGTGTCAGGCTGTGGCAACATATGATCACATACTTTGGGAATGTAGCATAGTGCCGCCGCCGGTGGATATTATGCGTGAACCCTCTCTTGAGCACTGGGAGGCCGTGTTGACCAGCTCAGACCCAGTCGTCCAGTTAAGGGTCGTGGAGTGGGCCACACAGGTCGCCGCCAACCTTGGGTTGATGGCCATCTAACACGGAATCATCCTCAGTTGCTTTCTGACGAAATAAAGTTTTTCCATCCATCCATGTAGATGTCGAACGCGGTGTGTAGAGGAGGAAGGGTGCACAGATGGTGGAGGAGTGAAGCGCGCGCGGTGTGTAGAGGAGGAAGGGATGCACAGATGGTGGAAGAGTGGGCGACGGCGCGACGGCGCATGTGCGCGCGTCAGCTGTCGAATGTTCGAGAAGCGGTGCGGACGGCGCGGACGGCGCGGACGGCGCACTACAAGGCGCGAGTATAAGATGCTCCGCATCTAAAAATGGAAGTGAGGAGGTGTACAATGTCGAGTCTCAATTTTGCATTTCTCGCCCCGAGGCGCGTATAGCGAATGTTCTCTTGCGCCTACATAAGACACCGATGCATCGATATAGATCTGGGGCACACCGTTGTCTTTGACGTTGGCGAGCATCGCGAAAAGCCGGGAACATTGAAGGTCGCAAAGCGAGAGAGAGGAGGGCGATCCAGTTTGGCGCGCTGTGCAGGTATGTAGAGGGTCACACGAGTGAGGAAGAAGGTGCGAAGGCTTTCGACATTTGACAGAAGAGCTCCGGGACGCGACTCAAAAGCGATGCGTCTATAACAAGGACGAATGGCGCTCCTGAGTGACAATAACAAGGTTAGGAAGGGCTGCCATTTGGAAGAAAAGGCAACGCACATTTAGGGTGGAGGACTGTGAAAGACTGCGGGGGTCCGTATCAAGTTTGTAAACAGTCGGTGAGTGTTGGGTTTCTGGCTCGAAGATGTCTCCGTACCGGTTAACAAACATACGTGGATACTATACCAGACTATTTTCCCCCCTAATGTGACGCATAGGTCGGCAAAACTTGTGGAGCCCACTCAGACTCACTCATGAAATATATATTGATCTTTGGACTCCCTCAAACTCAGACTGTCAAAATGTTTCCCGAGTCGGATTCCCTCGGCCTCGCACTCACCACAACATTACTCACTCAGAGTCAGACTCATGTTTCGATCTGAGTACGAGTGAGTCCGAGTGAGTCGACCCATGAGTTCATCAGCCTAGATTTAGCTTCTTCGACCGTGGCGTCAGTGGTCTTTAACACCCATGTCTCACGTAATGGGCCCTTTTTTTGGTGTTGTTTGATATAGTATCTTCGAAAATGAGCTCTGAGTGCTTCCAAACCAGTAAGGTAATTTTGTTTGAAGAGATTACAGCATAAGATATAATAATCAAGGAATTCCTTGCAAGAGTTCATGGGGAGGTGGGGGTCAAGGCACCTCGCCCAACCCCCCCACCCTAAGTAATTTACGTCTCTAATTAATAAATATTGAAACGACGCATAAACGTCACTGCTTTGGAATGCGTGTGAGAAGGCATGAGTATAAATGTGAATCCAGGTGAGGCTAATTTTAATGCTGCAGAAGATGACTAGATAAAACCTTAGGTCGGTGGAAGAGAGTGGAGCTCACTCATACTCGCTCAAAAATATATTTTGCACTTTGGATTCACTCGCACTGAAGCTAAACAAAATTTTTCTTAGCTGAACTCACTCGGACTCACACTCACCGAAATTCCCTTTAACCGGACTCACTCTTATTTAGACTCACGAAAATATTTCTCAGACTCGGGACTCGATCTGAGGTTGAGTCAGTCCGAGTGAGTCGACTCTTGAGTGAGTTTGCCGACCTATCATCTGATGACGCAATGAGATTGAGTGGCATGCTGTACTTTGTACACATATATATTGGCCGTGTAGCCGAACTTGGAGCTGCGACGTCTTCTCGGTCCGTGGCGAGACAGTGGTTGTGCGATGCGGTGCAAGAAAGCACTGCAGTAGTTTCTGAAGACCGTTCCACGTAACGAAACTTTGCCAGTGACTCTTTTGGGTGTAAACGTGCGTTTGTGAAGGTACGTGCTATCTTGTGTGTATGTGATCATCACATACATCACATTAATCACCCGGCACCTGGAACTGCTAGCCAGGCTGACAGGCTGCGGAAATACCATGAAATATTATAATCTCTCGACAGTCTATTTGTATGTGGCTATTTAAGAGAAAATGTATGTTAGGAATATTCTAGCATTCTCAGTACCCGTAGATAATCAACGCACTCATTCCAATCACTTCCCAGTTTTGTGAACGCGTTCACAGCATACAGAGACATATGTGCCCGTGGTGTGGAAGCACACCGACGCTCCACCACATCACGTTGGAATGTACGGCACACACCGAAAAACAGGAAGGGGACAACAGCAGAGAGTGGTGGGAGGCAATGCTGTCCAGCCCGGCCTTTGAGGAGCAGCGGAGGCTATAGTCAGGAGGGCTGAAAGGATGGCGAGAGCCAGTGGTGTCTTGGAATAGGGGCCCCACCACGCGGCGTTGCCCTGTTTTAGCGGCAACGAAGTCTTTTTCGCAAATAAAGTTTTGTTCTGCTTCTTCACTTCAGCACTTAGGTATAAATAATACAGGGATTTTTTTGGAATCTAAAAAAATTACCTTTAATCTAAAAATTAACTGGCAATATATATGTGCAAGATGTCATACTCTTTACGTTTAATTAAAATTGAAATTTTGTACTTTATTTGCCTATAGACGCGCGAGAAATCGATCCGGGACAGTTGTTTTTCAGCGTCCCAGAAGGTATTAATTCGCCTTCAATGAATGGCGAAAATGGCGCTGTGTTGTAAATTACACATCGATCAGAACGGATCTTTCTAAGCTCGGACCTTCGTGCTTCCGGCAAGTACAGACGTGGCGTCCGCCTTCCTGCTTCTAGCCGCCGGTCGTTTCGTAATCCACTAACGGACAACAATTATTCCCCACACTATTGTTCCCAGCGGGAGGGTCCTGCGTGCTGTTGTAACTTTGCACGCAGTGACGAACAACGCCAAAACAGATCACGCAATTGTTAGCTTGTCATCCGTGCTTCAGTCACGTTACTCTTATAGGCGTGTGCGTGCAGGTAAAAGGGATTGGACAGCCTCAGCGCTCCCTTAGGTGGTTATAACCACCTAAGGGGGGGGGGGGGGGGCTGAGTCGGCCTCATGCCCTTAATTTTGCCTCATAATATGGAGATCTCTGTGTGGGCATGTGGTTACCTTTTCATTTTTTTGCATATTTTCGTACAACATCCTTCTCCACACGAGCGATGGCCATGGGCTTGCTATTTCTGTACTGACATTAATTGTCAAAACCATATAAAAGTCGATTGGTGTGCTTGTAATAGTGCACTCGAAGCTCTAATACGTCGAGAGCACTGGCATAATAGGAATACTATTCGTATCATGTCGGCATGATGCGAAATTAAAACGTGTCTTGTATAAAAATAAAAGTAGGAATTTGTATGTATCCTATGTCTCTATAAATAGGAATATATATATATATAAGCGAGAATAAGTTAAATGAATTCGGTAGGAAATTCAGTCGAAAGACAGAAGACGAGAAATGTGCAAAACGCCGTTTTTACTAACTTTCCGTGAGCAGGAATATATATATATATATATATTCTTTCCTGCTCACGGATAGTTATCTTTTCACCCACTTTTCTTTCTTCACATTTACATTACAATTGGGTCATTCCCTAGTATTATTGTCTGTTAGATATCATTATTATTGTGCCAAAACACGGAAAGACGAGCTGTTCATCCAAAAGCACGACACGCCTTAGCTATGTCTCTTGCCCGTGTGGTGTGTTTGGGAATGTATTTGTTCCACCTCAGCCACGCAGCTTTCACGTTAACGCTCGCTATGCGAATACGAGAAGTGATTACTTATTTTTTTTTTTTGTCTTTCTGCGTCGACTTCCATTTTCCCGAACCTTTCCGGCCGAGAATGCGGACATCTTTGCCCGCATCTATGCAGACCTTCGAAATGGCACCGCGGCGACACGTCGACAGCTTCGCGTCAAACGGAGCGACAGACGCGACGCGATGACGCGACAACGGTAGCACGAGCATCTCACGCGAACCTCCCCCCCCCCCCCCCCCGAGAAAAAAAAAGGAAACCGATTGTTTAAAGTGCGATGCAAAGAGGAGAAGAGGTGGCGAGGCGGTGACGGCGGCGGCTCTATAGTGGCGGAAACGAGGTCACACTGCGACGCGCAAAAAGTCGAGAGAAAGTCGAGAGAAATGTGCAGCCGCAAAAGACGACAGCTGCTGCGGCTGGGAGAGCACACGCGTGTACAGACACTTTAAAGCCGCGCTTGAGCGCCTCAGAGCGTTCTTTTATTCCGGAGCGTACAAAAGGTGAGCTGTTGTGGAGAGTGTGAAAAGGAATTTGTTCTTATACAAGCGTGTTTAGTTCGAAACTGCACAGAATCTTACTGTAACTTCTCAGATGGAAAGCTTTCAAGTTCAAGTGCTCATCGTGACCCGACTTAGCGAATCGGAAGCGAAGTATACTGAAAAGTCGATCTGTATTTGTCATACCACGCATCAATATGCCTAATGGCGAATATATATATGTATATATATATATATATATATATATATATATATATATATATATATATATATATATATATAGCAATGAATAATACTGCCACCAGTGCGGTGTTATATAAAATCAAACGCAACGCCTTTATGAATGAGTGCTCGAGACCTTCGACAAGCTTCGTTAAACTGGTCTGCTCCTTTTAAAGGTCACGCAGAGTCACGCGCTCTCACTATAGTTGATGCTAAGAAAACCGTTTCTATGCAGGTCATTTCATTATTTTGTTGCCATTCGACCATTGTGAAAGCTCTTTCTCTCTCTCCATATTTTTCCTTCTACCTCCATGAGGCGACGACTGCGCTGTTCCTTATTGTATTTTTATTTTTATTTATACAAATACCCTAAGGGCCCAAAGAGGGCATTACATAGGGGGGGATGCAAGTGAGTTTACAAAAACGAGGTGTGTACATATAATGGTAAAAAATGCACACAACCATGAAATACTTTAGGTGACATTATAAAAATAGAGCACAATGCGAAGCGGTAACGAGAAAGTTTGGGACAAAAATACACAAGGCAAATACAACAGTAGTGACAAGTTCACAAGATATGCGAATATATTGGGCTGCGAATAAAGACTGCGAATAAGAGATATCTTCCTGCGCGACCTAGAGACTCGGATCACAGGTGTTCTCTCTTTTGTTTCAACGTATTTTTTTCTTTTTATGCGACCAGGCAGCATCGACCTTTGTCGCCATGGCGTCGCGCCGGCTCCTGCAGTTCTCCCGCATCTCTTCCGTGTATATGTGGGACGTCGTGCGGTTTGGTAACTGCACAGCACGAGCCCGTCGGCTGGCAACCCCCACTGGGTGACACCCGCGCTGCGTTCGTATGCCGCCTTGCGCGCATAGAGGAGGGTTGGGTGCCTGGATCGTGGGTCACGCTTGAGCAGGATCAATTTGTGACAGCGTTACGTACCTCTGTGTATGCGTGGTTGAATGTTCGAACACATTTTTTCTTTTTCTTTTTGCAGTGTTACAACACTGTCAGTCTGAACGATAACAACGTAAAACGAGTGTAGCGGCTTCCGCGTAGCGGGGCACCGTGCCCGTGTGATAGATGCGTTTGTTAGGCTGTACACAGTGGATGCATCAGTCGAAGCGGCTGAAGCGCGAATCTGGGGGAGAGGTCAAGTCTCGGAAAGAAGGAGTAAAACGTGACAAAAAAAAAAAAAAGAGAAGTAATGGCAATTAAGAATTGCAGAAGTGAGCTTGGCAAGTTTCGTCCCGAACGCCCTTGGAAGCAGACGTGTCAGGAAACATCGTGGAGAGAGAGGGAGAGAGAGAAAGAGAGAGAAAGAGAGAGAGAGAGAAACAGAGATGAAAAAACAAACATAAAAACAACGAGAGGCCGTGCTCTTTGCTGTCATGACATTGATGCGAATGTGGGGCTGTAGTCATGCTCTACCTTCAAGGTGGTCTGGTAGTGCAATGTGTAGATTTAAGAACAGCGGTAGCATCTTATTTTCAGAAAATATTACGTAAGCAGTACTGGAGAGGAGCGCATTGTGTGGGTTTTCCCAAATGGTAAGTGATCTCGAATTGCCTAAGGGATTTCAAATATATATATATATATATATATATATATATATATATATATATTATATATATATATATATATAGATATATATATATATATATATATATATATATATATCCACCACTTCGGGCAATTATGAGAACAGTTACACTTTTGCGAAACCCGTCTGGCGTGCACCCGACAATGATCCTTTCTGCTAGCCCGAAGACATGATTTGAGTATGAGGAACGCCGCAGGCCGCAGGGGGGGGGGGGGAGGGGGGTCCGGAAATTTAGTATGGTCTTACTGCACGTGCACTGACATCACAAAGTGCACGAGTGTTTAGCGGTTCGCCTGCATCGAAATGGGATCTCCACAACGTGGATCTAACTCGCCAATCTCGGGTCGCCAGCCCAGCACCACCTATACCACCGAAGCTGACGTAGTGTAAGGTAAATATTTTTTATTTATTTATTTATGCAAGAACCGGCATTCGTACAGTTCTGGCTAGGTTTAATTTTACGTTGTCGGTATATTCTTGTAATTTTTTCTGGGGGGTTTAGCAGAGCTTTTATTTAAAGAAAGAAAAGAAAACAAAGTACAGTTTCTCTTTCTATATCGACAGGTATCTACTACCCAAACAGGCTGATTACAGCAACTACGCCCATATGCAAGTTACCATGTATTCCCCCCCCCCCCTTCATTCAAACATAAGAAAGACCAAAAGACTGCGAATAAGAGACCGTTCCACACTCTCGCTAATTTCTGCACATGTCTCATGTACTTCAGGCGCGACGCCTACAGAGAGAACGAAGGTGAAATAATTATTTTTGTATGTGCTCCTGTGCTGTCTTAAAATGAATATGGTTTAGCTAAAAGTGCCGCGCTCACCAGTATACCGCAATACTTCATCTTATTAGTGCAGTACTGTACATCACAAATATGAACTACAGCGCGAGCTGAATAGTTCAGTTCCGTGTATTATAGTCCGGATGTGCTTCTGATACTGCATTTATTGCTGGCTAATATATGAGAATCAGGCATGTTGCTCAATGTCCCGATTTCTCATTGTTCGCACATTGCAGTATTGCCTAATTGTAATTAATACAACAGCACACCGTTGCGGATGAATATCTCCTTCTTCGTGTATTTTTGTTAGCTTAGCAAATGATAATCACCTGGGACCTGGAGTGTTTTGCGTCCACGGCAGTATTGTAGTTTGTTGAGCGTGCGTGCTATTGCTGTTATTCAGTAAGGTGAGAACAAAAATCATAATTACGGCATTTTTCTTTCTTGTATCACTGTTTTTTTTTCAACCTGGTACGTGTTCACCCAAAACCTTCCGTAACCACGCAGTGCAATTTGGAGGTGCCTAAACTTTCTTCCTCCTATCCCCCCTCCCTTCTACTGCCCTGTCGCTAACGACTCTTACTTTTCTTCCCAATATAAGCTCGGTGAATGGTCGACATAATTAGCCCTGCTGAAAGAAACAACCGTTACCTTAACTGAGCCGCCCATTAACGGGGTAAACACAAGCAAACGTGGGCTCTCAACCCCTTCCAACACCGGCGGGACGCATCGCTCTTCTTCCCGCCATTTGCGCGCCCACCGAAGCTGCCACCGCTTAATTCTTCGGAGGAAAAAAATGAGAGCGGGCTCCATCCATCCGTAGCGGGGGGCCATCGGCGCGTCGATGCGGTAACGAGAGAAACAAAAAAAAAAAAACGAGAGAGAGAACAAAGACACAACAAAATAAGCTGAAAGTGTAGAAGGAGGAAGAAACTTTCAGCGCAGAAACTGAATCCACTGGACCGTTGCGTGGATAATTCACCATACAACACAATATACGGATCGATCAGACGCCTGAAGAACACGAGAGAGAAAGAGATGGAAAGGGTAAGCTAAGAAAAGTGTGATAGAATGGATGGCCCGGCGTAACATATATATATATATATATATATATATTATATATAATATACCCACCACTTGGCCAATTAGGGCAATTGTTACACTTTTGCGAAACCCGTCTGGCGTGCACCCGACAATCGTCCTTTGTGCTATCCTGAAGACATGATTCGAGTAGGAAATTTTCTACGGTCTTACTTTACCTGCACTGACCTCACAAAGTGCACGGGTGTCTAGCAGTTTGCCTGCATCGAAATGTGATCTCCACGACGTGGATCTAACTCGCCAATCTCGGGTCGCCAGCCGAGCACCACCTATACCACCGAGGCTGACATAGTGTAAGGTAAATATTTTTTATTTATTTATTTATGCAAGAACCGGCATTCGTACAGTTCTGGCTAGGTTTAGTTTTACGTTGTCGGTATATTTTCGTAATTTTTGCTGTGGGGTTTGGAGAGCCTTTATTTAAAAAAAAAGAAAACAAAACGAAGTACAGTTTCTCTTTCTATATCGACAGGTATATACTACCCAAACAGGCTGATTCCAGCAACTACGCCCATATGCAAGTTACCATGTCTCCCCATCTTCGTATATAAGAAAGACCAAAAGCCTGCGAATAAGAGACCGTTCCACACTCTCGCTAATTTCTGAATATGTCTCATGTACTTCAGGCGCGATGCCTACAGAGAGTACGAAGGTGAAATAATTATTTTCGTATGTGCTCCTGTGCTGTCTTAAAATGAATATGGTTTAGCTGAAAGAGCCGCGCTTACCAGTATACCGCAATACTTCATCTTATTAGTGCAGTACTGTACATCACATGTATGAACTAAAGCGCGATCTGAAATGTTCAGTTCCGTGTATTATAGTCCGGATGTGCTTCTGATACTTCATTTATTGCTGGCTAATATATGAGAATCAGGCATGTTGCTCAACGTCCCGATTTCTCATTGTTCGAACATTGCAGTATTGCCTAATTATAAATAATACAACAGCACACCGTTGTGGATGAATATCTCCTTCTTCGTATTTTTTTTTGTTAGCTTAGCAAATGATAATTACCTGGGAGCTGGAGTGTTTTGCGTGCGCGGCAGTATTGGGATTTGTTGAGCGTGCGTGCTATTGCGGTTATTCAGTAAGGTGAGAACAAAAATTATAATTATGGCATTTTTTTTCTTGTATCACTGTTTTTTTTTCAACCTGGTACGTGTTTGCCCAAAACCTTCCGTAACCACGCAGTGCAATTTGGAGGCGCCTAAACTTTCTTCCTCCTATCCCCCCTGCCCCTCCTGCCCTGTCGCTAACGACTCTTACTTTTCTTCCCTTATATAAGCTCGGTGAATGGTCGACATAATTAGCCCTGCTGAAAGAAACAACTGTTACCTTAACTGAGCGGCCCATTAACGGGGACAAACACAAGCAAACGTGGGCTCTCACCCCTTTCCAACACCGGCGGGAGGCATCGCTCTTCTTCCCGCCATTTGCGCGCCCACCGAAGCTGCCACCGCTTAATTCTTCGGAGGAAAAAAATGAGAGCGGGCTCCATCCATCCGTAGCGGGGGGCCATCGGCGCGTCGATGCGGTAACAAGAGAAACAAAAAAAAAAACGAGAGAGAGAACAAGACACCACAAAATAAGCTGAAAGTGTAGAAGGAGGAAGAAACTTTCAGCGCAGAAACTGAATCCGCTGGACCGTTTGCGTGAATAATTCGCCATACAACACAATATACGGATCGATCAGACGCCTGAAGAACACGAGAGAGAAAGAGACGGAAAGGGTAAGCTATGAAAAGTGTGAGAGAATGGATGGCCCGGCGTAACGAAGGGGGTTAGAAACTCGGCGAGTTCGAGCGACTTTCCTCTCCCCTCCTCACCCACGGCATTATTGGAGTCGAGAGCCTTCAGCTACTAATCTTTCTTCATTGCATCGCCTTTGTTCTTCTTATTTAACAATTTTCTGTTTTCCATGTTTGTTTTTGTTCTTTTATTGAGCTGTTCTCCGTGGCTTTTTAAAGTCGCAGCGACTGAACTTCCTTTTTCCAGCTATAGGATACGAGTGGACCAACTAGGATCTTGCCTATAGCTCATTGAAGAAATAAAGTGAACGACGATGCAAGGAAGTGTTTGAGGGATCGACTTCTCTAAAAGAGCAAAAATAAAAGGGGGGGGGGGGTATCCAGCCTGCTGCCTAGCAGCGTCGGTTGCTGGACTGTGTTCGTTCTGAAGAAGGAAGCAGCGCTCAAGTAGAAATAAAACTCTAAACGGAACCATAAAAAGGCTACCTCGTCGACTATTAGCTGAAAGCGAAACAGCGGAACGCGTCAGTAAAAAGCTCCTCAATCGTGGAGTCGTTCTCTCATTGTCTTCCTATTGGCCTTTTCTGTGTACGCCTTATCTCCGCATTCGAGTTGGTAGTGGGCGGCCTGCTGCCTTATTCTTCTTTTCGTCTCATCAACTGTCGTATTCCTTCTCTTGTTTGGAATGAATGAGAGCACCAAGTACTCTAGCGCTAAGCCCACCCCAGATTCCTTGGCGCCGCTCTTTAGTGGCTTACCATTGCTATTCTTGTTCTCGATCTCTCCCTCTCGTATAGAGGCGGCGGCGTTTTCGATTCGCCCTTTTGTTCGCCTTCGGCATTTAATGGTCCGCTGGCAGCTTCCCTATGCTTGACTCCTGACTCATTTGTTGTCGTTTTTTTATTTTATTTTTTTGCATCTTACAGTTGCTTTTGCCCCTGCCAAGCGTCGAAGTCGGGAGCACGGTATCCCCCATTCACGCTTGCTGGTTCGAGACGAAATGCATACGTTTGCATTTTCCCCTAGCTTTACGAGAAGTGCAAAACCTGAAATCGCGGTTCGTACGATGATGCTCGTTTCGATATTTGATTTAGAAGGAGTTTGCGGTAATTTTGTTTCTTTGATCATTAATAACGTATAACAACAACTTGCCCGTCGACTGTTTTCTTGACCTATAATAGTCATTTACACAAATAAACATAGAGAAAACCTAGCACTGTTCTTCAATACAGAGGCTTTTGCTATTCTCTCGTGCATACGTTCAACAGCCGCTGGCGAACTTTCCAGTCTTTCATTAATTTGTTTTATTGAGAGACAATTTAAACTGCTTTCCCTATTTTTGCAAATACTGTGGTTCTGTAGAGTTACTACCAATAATTCCCTTGACATAATGAATAGTTTGCAACGTGCGATGGGCCGAATGTATTTTTTATTGCTTGGTACTTGTTATATCTATCTATCTATCCATCTATATATATATATATATATATATATATATATATATATATATATATATATATATAATAAGGGAAAGAAGTGTATACCTAAGGGCTCGTTTTTCTGTGTTTTGACAAAATATAAATGAGATCTAACAGACAGTAATGCCAAGGAATGTACAGGGGAAGTTATTAGAACCAATGGAATGTAAATAAGAAGAAAGAAAAGTGGATGAAAAATAACCAGCCGTGAGCAGGAATCGAACCTACAACCTTCGAATAACGCGTTCGATGCTCTAACCACTGAGCTACCACAGCGGCCTTCCCTCCATGCACTTTTTTGGGTTTATATGTGAATTTAGAAGTAGGAGTGACAGTCAGCGCCATCTATAAGCCAAGCGAAAAGTGTGATAACGCTCTTTTATGCGCATGTTTGGCATCAGGTAGCACGTGAACTTATTATGAGTGGGCAGCTGATTAATAGTCCCTCGTATACAACCTAATGACATTAAGTCTGCCAGTACGAGACCCTCGTTTAATGAAATAAGGGAAAGAAGTGTATACCTAAGGGCTCGTGTTTCCGTGTTTTAACACAATATAATGAGATCTAACAGACAGTAATGCCAAGGAGTGTACAGGGGAAGTTATTAAAACCAATGGAATGTAAATAAGAAGAAAGAAAAGTGGATGAAAAATAACCAGCCGTGAGCAGGAATCTAACCTACAACCTTCGAATAACGCGTTCGATGCTCTAACCACTGAGCTACCACAGCGGCCTTCCCTCCATCCACTTTTTTGGGTTTATATGTGAATTTCGAAGTAGGAGTGACAGTCAGCGCCATCTATAAGCCAAGCGATGAGTGTGAAAACACTCTTTTATGCGCATGTTTGGCGTCAAGTACCACGTGAACTTATTGATAGATTTGTGGGGTTTAACGTCCCAAAACCACCATATGATTATGAGAGACGCCGTAGTGGAGGGCTCCCGAAATTTCGACCACCTGGGGTTCTTCAACGTGCACCCAAATCTGAGTACACGGGCCTACGACATTTCCGCCTCAATCGGAAATGCAGCCGCCGCAGCCGGGATTTGAACCAGCGACCTGCGGGTCAGCAGCCGAGTACCTTAGCCACTAGACCACCGCGGCGGGGCACGTGAACTTATTATGGGTGGGCAGCTGATAAATAGTCCCTCGTATACAACCTAATGACACCAAGTCCACTTTACTTTTCTTTTTTTTTATTTACATTCCATTGGTTCTAATAACTTCCCCTGTACATTCCTTGGCATTACTGTCTGTTAGATGTCATTATATATATATATATATATATATATATATATATATATATATATATATATATATATATATATATATATATATATATATATATATATATATATATAAATGTGTGTGTGTGTGTGTGTGTGTGTGTGTGTGTGTGTGTGTGTGTTGAACGCGGTGCGCGTTCCTAGTAAGCTATCCAGCCGATATATACAAGACATTGCAGGAATTCCGTGCACCCACTACCTCGTTCTCGCGCTCAAGTCGCCCACGGAACCAGGCCGATTCGTTTGCTCCGATTGCCTCCATTGCCGTGCCCCTGATTTCCCAGAGCACCCAGCGCGGTGCGCGATGGCATTGCCACTGCGTGCCGTGGTCGCTTACCTTCTCACCTACCTGTCTCACACCCTCTCGGCCCGAAAGCCACGGCCGTGGTGCACCGTTTTTTTCTTCTTTATTTTGCTCGCGGCCCAGTGGAGGAGTCGTGTTCGTGCCCCGTGAGCGCGGTCGCGTGCTTGGACGTGTTTAGTTCGAGCCGTTCGAGGCCTCGCAACACGCAAGCTTTGGCTGTCTGCCTGACTCTATCTCGTACGTGCGCGCGCGTCGGGCACGCGCGTTTTGGAAACGCGTGTGCCGCCTGCCAAATGTCATGGTAGCGCGCCCCCGTCTCCGTAGTTGTGTGCAGCACGTCTGCATAGCCCTACTCGTCCAAGCGGCGCGAACGAACGTGTTTTGTCTCCCCCTACCTTCTGTATCGTTTTAGTGGGTGGTCCCTCTGTTCTTGTCTGTTACTAAACGAAGTGTGACACTGACGCTCCTGTAGATTTCACCGCCGTTCGAGCGAGAAAACTACTGAAACGAATCACTTCTTAAGAAGCGTGCAAGCCTATTGGGAGCGATAACTCTATTCTGAGACTCCTGCGCAAAGGTGTGCGCCGTGAGCGTCTGTCGTTGAACAGCATTTGCTGAGCGAAGTCGCAAACATTTTAAAAGAAGGGCGCGGAGAAGCTCGGTAAGAGTGATAGAATTGCTAACAAACAGCTTATCGCACTCCACTCGAGACTTCCTCGTGGCGTGTTAAGCAAGTGCTTCGTCTTTCTTTCTTTCTTTCTTTCTTTCTTTCTTTTCTTTTCTTTCTTTCTTTCTTTTTCTGTTATTTTTCTGTGATCATGTCGCAACTCCTCTAACTTTCGTATTGTTTATACAAATTATTTCTCGCGTGCATTCCTAAGACTTAGCACGAGATCATCATCATCATCATCATCATCATCATCATCCTGACTACGTCCACTGCAGGACAAAGGCCTCTCTCATGTTCCGCCAGTTAACCCGGTCCTGTGCTTGCTGCTGCCAATTTATACCCGCAAACTTCTTAATCTCATCTGCCCACCTAACCTTCTGTCTCCCCCTGACCCGCTTCCCTTCTCTGGGAATCCAGTCAGTTACCCTTAATGACCAGCGGTTATCCTGTCTACGCGCTACATGCCCTGCCCATGTCCATTTCTTCATCTTGATTTCAGCTATGATATCCTTAACCCCCGTTTGTTCCCTAATCCACTCTGCTCTCTTCTTGTCTCTTAAGGTTACACCTACCATTTTTCTTTCCATTGCTCGCTGCGTCGTCCTCAATTTAAGCTGAACCCTCTTTGTAAGTCTCCAGGTTTCTGCTCCGTAGCTAAGTACCGGCAAGATACAGCTGTTATATACCTTCCTCTTGAGGGATAGTGGCAATCTACCTGTCATAATTTGAGTGTGCTTGCCGAATGTGCTCCACCCCATTCTTATTCTTCTAGTTACTTCAATCTCATGGTTTGGCTCTGCGGTTATTACTTGCCCTAAGTAGACATAGTCTTTTACAACTTCAAGTGCACTATTACCTATCTCGAAGCGCTGCTCCTTGCCGAGGTTGTTGTACATTACTTTCGTTTTCTGCAGATTAATTTTAAGACCCACCTTTCTGCTCTCCTTGTCTAACTCCGTAATCATGAGTTGCAATTCATCCCCCGAGTTACTCAGCAATGCAATGTCATCGGCGAAGCGCAGGTTACTAAGGTATTCTCCATTGACTCTTATCCCTAACTGCTCCCATTCTAGGCTTCTGAAAACCTCGTGTAAGCACGCGGTAAATAGCATTGGGGAAATTGTGTCCCCCTGCCTTACACCCTTCTTGATTGGTATTCTGTTGCTTTCTTTATGAAGCACTATGGTAGCAGTTGATCCCCTGTAGATTTCTTCCAGAATGTTTATATATACTTCATCTACGCCCTGATTCCGCAGTGTTTGCTTTTTTTTTTTTTAGCACGAGATAGCAAAGGGCAAATCTGCGTCGCACGGTTGGAAGGTTGACTATGAACGTGTGATAACTTTTAGTCTGCAACAAAGTTTCACATTGTAGCAGCCACTTCATCTGAAAGGTCTATGCGTGAGGAAAAGTCGTGTCATAGTACTGCTATTGTTTCCATTCAGCCGAACAAAGTATCGTGAAATATTTACGCCTCGCAAAGCAAGGGCGCCAGCTTTGTTTTTGTTTTTGAACATATTTTTTGTCCTTTCTCAATCCCTTTTCTCCTCACCACAACACAAGACAGCCAGCTTGTCTAATGCATGGCTAACCTCTCTCCATTCCCGCCTGTTTCTTCATTCCTTCTTTTTTTATTCCTTCGAACTTCTATGAAATCTTGTATTTGTGTTGTTTTGTCAAATGTAACGCTGCGTGTGTGTGTGCGTGTGTTTGTGTGTTGTTAAGTGGGTGGGTGGGAGAAGTACGTGTTTGTTTGCGCTGGATAATTGCAATGGACGAATAAAGCGATAAAGGAATGCATATGATTGCATAGAGAGAAGAAAAAACATATCAGAAAGGTAGGGAGGTTAACTAGACAAAGTCCAGTTTGCTACCTTATTTGGGGGAGAGGGGAATGTGGGAAAAAAAGAAAGTGAGAGGAGGAGGTACACATCGCACATAACACACACACCGAACAAACTGTTCAAGTTTCACAAGTGGTCGCACTGTGACGTTGCCCTGAAGAATTGTAGAAGGACTCGTGTGGCTTTCTCGGCTGAAGTACTCGAAGGCCACGCTCACAATATCTTCTCCAGAGTAAAAGGTCAGGAGAGTCTGGCGATCTTCTTCAAAGTCTGGACAATGCCACAGGACATGGTCGAGAGTTTCTACACAATGGCAGTTATCACAGTTGGGGGAGTCAGCCGAACCAATGCGATGACTTAATGAATTGGTGATGGCAACGTTGACCCACAACCGAAACTTGCATTGTAGCATTCCGTCGCGAAGTCTTTGATGGCAGCTGTAATTGGAGTAATGAAGCGAGGTTCTGTGGGCATCGAGTGAACTTCTGTTGAGGATTGCATAAGCGTAGTATTAGGCGCGATATGGCGAAGTTCTTTTGCGGCATCAACCGTTGACAGGGGTATGAACAGTGTGGATGCTCCGTCGTGGGCACAACGGGCATCGTTGTCGGCGAGGTGGTTACCACATATCCCACAGTGACCAGGTAGCCATTGAAAAATAATGTCAACGTCCTTTGTTAGTGGCGTGATGACATATTTTATTGATTTGAGATACAATCTGATGGTAGTTGCCGCGTCGTAGACTTCGCATACATTGAAGGGCCGCCTTGGAGTCGCAGAAGATAGCCCATTTAGCAGGGGATTCTCGCATAAGAAACCTAATTACGGCTAGAAGCGCGGCGAGCTTGGAGCCCATAGATGTTGTGACGTGTGAAGTCTTGAACTTGACGGTGATTGACAGCGATGGAATCACAAAAGCGCCCTTGGAATTTCCCGAGACTGAACCGTCCGTATAAAGATTAATTCAGTTTCATATAAAAAAATAAAGTGGTGTTTGGCATGGTTTGCCAGGCGTTGCCGTTTTTAAACAGTGTCATTCCTCTGCAAATGGGTGGGTGCTGCATAGCACCGGATTCTTGCACTGGGAGAAGGAGAGTATGCTGTCGTTAGCACATCTGATATGAGAGCAATGAACTTGCCCCTGGATGCTGAGTAGGGAGTAAATCTTGAGCCCAAACAAATATTTTCGCGCGAGCATTGCCACGCCAGTATTGAGGGCATCGCCAGTGCGCCATGCGCTAAAAATCGCCCCAGTACAAGGATTTGCGGAATATGTGCTCAAGATATGTGCGTTGCGAAAAGGAATATGTGATAGCGTGTTGAATGCTCTTAGATCACCATATGTATGTATGTATGTATGTATGTATGTAGTATGTATGTATGTATGTATGTATGTATGTATGTATGTATGTATGTATGTATGTATGTATGTATGTATGTATGTATGTATGTATGTATGTATGTGTGTGTGTGTGTGTGTGTGTGTGTGTGTGTGTGTGTGTGGTGTGTGTGTGTGTGTGTGTGTGTGTGTGTGTGTGTGTGTGTGCGTTACGGACTACCCTTTCGTGTTCTTGAGCTTTCGACTTTTCGAGTACAAAACGAAGCATTATCAGATCCTTTGAATTTCTGAGTTTCGACTTAAAATCCCGAAGCATGCTTGGATTGTGTACATTAATTAAGCTCTTGCCCCTTTGAAACCTCCAGCGGTGTCTGGTGCTACATAGAGAGTCGACCTTCGCGACATAAAGAGTTTGTTTTTGTTTTGTACAGTCGGTCTTTCCGCTTTTCGCCACCCTGTTGATTGCTTGCATTCACAAAGAGTTACGCGCGTTCGTGATGTAGTCTTGTACATCCGGGTGCAGCCGACAAATTCCACATTTGCATAAATGTCGACTTCTACGAGCAATAACTGGGGCGACACGACGCGCATTCTCGAAAAGCAAATAGGCGGGCTTGTAAGCAAAAGATAGCATTCACCTGTCGATTGTTTTGAAGGACATTTCGTGCGGCATCGTATATGTATGCAATCACGTTTGTTTGCCGTACCACTTTATTTTCGCTGACAAAAGTTTGCTCACTGTCACTGCTATGTCGATATGTTTACGCGCACTTCTGGTGATGTGAAGACGTCCGGCTCTTCTTGGCGATCCTTCCTGTAGAAAAAAAATATAAACGTACGTATCAACGGAGGGTAATTCATTCAGTGAAGCTTCATCAATTCTTGTTTATAGATTTACGGTCAAGACGCCAGTTTTCGTTTACCCAAGAAAGAGCCCAAGAGCTTCTGCCCACCATTATTCTTTCTCGGAAACCAAACAGACCGGGAACAGCTTTTGTACACACAGCTTTCGGGTACGCCGTTGAAGTGGTTTTAAGTGCAACACTATATTTCGGCAAGCGGTTGTAAGTTACGTATACATGTGGCGAGATAAAAAAGAAAATGAGAGCCGATGGCTCACTTTGCCGCAGACACATTTGAATTGTGGTGTCAGTCTCTCTCTCTCTCTCTCTCATACACACACACACACACGCACACACACACACACACACACACACACACACACACACACGCACACGCACGCACACGCACGCACGCACGCACGCACACACACGCACGCACGCACACACACACACACACACACACACACGCACACACACACGCACGCGCGCACCAAGAACCTTAATGCGAATAACCCATTGAACAATATTTAAGTCATTTTTAGATTTCCAAAAAGTGGTTTCTAGTAATAACCGCGAAAAAATGAATTCTACCTAATTCTGTGGGGATACCGAAACTCGAAAGCGAGCAACAGCCAAATTCGTCTGAGACGTCCGAAATGAGGGAGCGATGTTATATCAACCATCAGCTGACTTCGTAGTGTGGGTGTGTGTGCTGTGCTCGCAATTACAGATCTCAGGACGCACATACGTTAACGAAAGAGGAAGAACAATAGCCTTGTAACCGCTGTTTTAAACAGTGACGTCATTGTCGTCGTCTGCTTGTTGTGCTCATTGGTCATTTGATTTCGATTTCGCTGCAGAACTTAAGAGAATTTCATTAATTTGCAATCATTGCGAAAGGCCGCTTTTACGATATCTCAAAGCGGCAGAGCATTCATCGCATGAATGACAATTCAATTCTCCCATTTGACTTAGCTGCCTAACTCCGCTAATTGAAAAGTGAATTAATTTAACTTTTCTAAATACTTCTCTAAGTGATGTCCTCAACCGTCCTAAGTTGCCTATAGCTACAGAAAAATATACTGTAAAAACAGCGAGCAAATAGCACCTTTTGCTAATTTTAAAGAATATTGGGCACATTCCTTGAAACACCCTTTATATATAATGTAAGGAAGTAGACAGAGACGGCACCCAAACCTGGGCCAGCTGTTGTGTTCTCTATATTCTTCCTCTACCTTGCTTATGGTGCGTTCACACTTGAGAAGTGAAGTGAAAACGAAAACTCCAGAGTGGCCGGAAAACCACGACTGCGTGCGTCGAAGATGTTCACAATCGCACTGCCATATCGCGCCGCCACTGCCGTCGCTATATCGACAATTATTTCAATTTGCCTGCTTTATGAGAACTATAGTACATACAGAAAAGTGAGACATGGTGGGGCATGCTGACTCGCTGCGAAATACTAAAAGACTAATTACTCTGCTTTTTTATGTCTTTCTCATAAGCCAAATAATCTACGTAGCGGCCATGCACAACCAGAGCAACTTCGAGAACAAACTTAACGCCCTCATTCGGAATAGAATCAGAAGGGTGCTCGGTATTTCTATGACTCCTAGCACAGAGCGCCTCTGTCAATCAATTAGGCATGCACAATATGCTGGACAAAATTATCGAAGCACAGGAATCGGCCCAGCTAGCGCGACTATCCTGCTCTTTGGCAGGGAGAATGATATTAGTCATTCTATGCCTCTAGCCAATGTTGGCAGAGGAGAGATGCCATCGAATCACCCAGGAACAAAAAGAAAACATTGTTGTTGCACCGATCCCTCGCAATATGCATTCGCAGCACCATGAGCGAAGGCGTTGAGCAAGAGCGATTGCTATCCTGAAGAAGATCAAAGATGATCCCTAATCGTTCCCAATATAGACGCTCATCTCACTATGCCAAAGTGTCAGTAGACAACAGAGGACAAATCATGTCGTCAGCCTCCCTGCCTGGGACCACCTGTTTTAAAGCGGAGCAGGTTGCTATTGCATTGGATGACAAGAGGACACAAATCTACTCATATTCTAGATCGGCAGTCAGGGTGTTGCCTCGGGCTTCATAGTGGAAGAGGCACATGACACAGGAACGTTACTATGCACAGGATAATTTTGTTCCCGGCAATTTGGACTCACTCACCAACCTCGAAGACATGGCCCACTCTCGAGCACACGTACATAACTATACCTGCATGGGAGGAGACGCCATGTCACAGTGCAGGGTTGAAGACTTGCGAGACACTTTATTCACAATATTGTATTCACAAAGCACTTCCATCTGGAAAGAAGAGTATTTCCTCCACCACACAAAAAGCTCAAGAGACTACAGGCGATGACCCTTAGGATGCTACAAACTAATTCTCATCCGAATCTTGCTTTCATGCACTGTCTAATCTCAAGTGACTTCAGCTCGTAGTCCCCTCACAGCGGGAGATTGTGCGATTTAGAGCACACTATTTGGCGATGCCCCTCGTTACGAGTGGAATAAGAACCTCACAGAGCACAAATCAAGCTCAGTCCTCAAGAGCTTGGAATATCGGAATCAACTTTTGGCTTTCCAGAGAGCCTGCGATGCGGCAGTTATAGGTTAGTACTAAAGTGTTGTGGCTCGGGCGAGTTGGTTATCCATGAACTTAGCTTCTATTAGCGCGGCACATATGAAAAGGAAAGAGGAAAGAATACAGAGACGTCAAGACAGGTAGGCGCTAAACTTCCAACTGTTTATTTCATGCACTTGACACCCATCTTATACATGCGTAGAAACACGACTCATCTTGCACGTGGTGACATCCCAAGAACGTCATTTCCTTATCTGTCAAAGCAATCGAAGGTGAACTCACACACAAGTTCCCCATTTTTTCTATTGCCTCGGCTTCTTTGATCTCACGTGTCAGCTGATTGCGAGACCGGCTGATAACGGTGCAGCTATACAGATCAGGGGAGCACCCAAACCCCTTGCAGTGCGCCGCCAAGAACCCTCCCGCTGAAAGTTTATTTCTCGCGTTGTAAGCATGTTCCCGCAGTCTATCATTAAGACACCGCTTAGTCTGTCCTATGTAATATCTTCCACACGATAACAAGAACACGTACACAACGCAACACACACAATCTACATATCTAACCTGATGTTTCTTATCACATACTAAGCGAATAGAACTAATTGGGCAGGTCAACTTGCAAAGCTCCCCTAGTTTTTTGGGGGCTGAAAACACCACACGTACGTGAGCCCGCTGGGCTACCTTCTTCAAGTTATGAGAGACAGTGTGCATATATGGGATTACGCCTATTCTGCTACCCGAACACTCCAACACTGTTGCCTATCTTTCTGTGAAGCTTGAGGATACGCTCAGCTACAGAGACCTGCAGCAGAACAGGGTACCCTGCTTCGGTGGAGACGCTTACTCTGAGTCATGAAACTGTGTGCCATTTTGTGATGACACGATTTTGCTAGGGCGTTTTTAAAACACAAGTTTGCGATTCCTCTCTTTATAAGCTTAGAGTGCGCCGAGACAAAAGAAAGCAGAGGCTTATTTGCCCGTGGCTCATACGACCAGCAAGTGTGATTTCCTAGAAAAAACAACCGGATATCCAAAAACCGCAGAGAGGCACTTGGGGGAGCTCGCAAGTAATTTCAAGGGTGCGAGACATTCCTTAATCGCTGGTAATACTTCTTCAACCTTCGCTTCTAGGTCAACTGGTGTACAGTCCATCAAAAACAGGAAATCATCGACAAACGAAAAGATTTGCACACTGGAGTGTCGTCTAACGTTGAGGACAAGGAAGTGCTAAGGCTGGATAAAAACAGATCACTAAGAATGGGTGCTATGCACGAGCCGATGCATACACCGTTTTTTTTTGCAAATACAACGCGTTGTCCATGAGATAAAAGTAGAGGAAAGGTAAAAAGATAAAAGTTCTAAAAGTGACTCAACGATAATGAAGCTTCATTTTGAAAGCGCGTGACACCGTAATCATCTATGGCATGTTCAATAGCAGACAACAGAGCACCATGAGGTATCGAGTAATACAAGTCTTTTATGTCCACCGAGAAGGCTTGGTAACTGTCATGTGTGTGGTTATTCAAGAATTCAATTACCTGATCGGAGTTCCTAATCAAGAAAGGATCATTAACGGGTAAACAAGCAAGCTTGGCTTGAAGAACAAAGCGACTGACTTTTGCCATGTGTCATTTTCTGAAATAATTACCCTCAACGGGACGTCTGGTTTGTGGGTCTTAGCGCTGAAGAGAACTTCAAGGTGACCTCGTCTGCTGTCATTGACACTTTTCTTTAGCTTATCAAGATTCAGCCTACTACACAGTTTCCTGGCCTGCGCCTTAACTTTTGTCGGAACGACCTGATCATGCACTTTGAAAACACTGGAGATGGCTTCCTTCGCCTTAGCACAAACGTGGCTAAGACGAGGTCACCTTGAAGTTCTCTTCAGCGCTAAGACCCACAAACCAGACGTCCCGTTGAGGGTAATTATTTCAGAAAATGACACATGGCAAAAGTCAGTCGCTTTGTTTCTTCAAGCCAAGCTTGCTTGTTTACCCGTTAATGATCCTTTCTTGATAGGAACTCGATCAGGTAATTGAATTCTTGAATAACCACACACATGACAGTTACCAAGCCTTCTCGGTGGACATAAAAGACTTGTATTACTCGTACCTCATGGTGCTCTGTTGTCTGCTATTGAACATGCCATAGATGATTACGGTGTCACGCGCTTTCAAAATGAAGCTTCATTATCGTTGAGTCACTTTTTAGAACTTTTATCTTTTTACCTTTCCTCTACTTTTATCTCATGGGACAACGCGTTGTATTTGCAAAAAAACGGTGTATGCATCGGCTCGTGCATAGCACCCATTCTTAGTGATCTGTTTTTATCCAGCCTTAGCACTTCCTTGTCCTCAACGTTAGACGACACTCCAGTGTGCAAATCTTTTCGTTTTGTCGATGATTTCCTGTTTTTGATGGACTGTACACCAGTTGACCTAGAAGCGAAGGTTGAAGAAGTATTACCAGCGATTAAGGAATGTCTCGCACCCCTTGAAATTACTTGCGAGCTCCCCCAAGGTGCCTCTCTGCGGTTTTTGGATATCCGGTTGTTTTTTCTAGGAAATCACACTTGCTGGTCGTATGAGCCACGGGCAAATAAGCCTCTGCTTTCTTTTGTCTCGGCGCACTCTAAGCTTATAAAGAGAGGAATCGCAAACTTGTGTTTTAAAAACGCCCTAGCAAAATCGTGTCATCACAAAATGGCACACAGTTTCATGACTCAGAGTAAGCGTCTCACCGAAGCAGGGTACCCTGTTCTGCTGCAGGTCTCTGTAGCTGAGCGTATCCTCAAAGCTTCACAGAAAGATAGGCAACAAGTGTTGGAGTGTTCGGGTAGCAGAATAGGCGTAATCCCATATATGCACACTGTCTCTCATAACTTGAAGAAGGTAGCCCAGCGGGCTCACGTACGTGTGGTGTTTTCAGCCCCCAAAAAACTAGGGGAGCTTTGCAAGTTGACCTGCCCAATTAGTTCTATTCGCTTAGTATGTGATAAGAAACATCAGGTTAGATATGTAGATTGTGTGTGTTGCGTTGTGTACGTGTTCTTGTTATCGTGTGGAAGATATTACATAGGACAGACTAAGCGGTGTCTTAATGATAGACTGCGGGAACATGCTTACAACGCGAGAAATAAACTTTCAGCGGGAGGGTTCTTGGCGGCGCACTGCAAGGGGTGTGGGTGCTCCCCTGATCTGTATAGCTGCACCGTTATCAGCCGGTCTCGCAATCAGCTGACACGTGAGATCAAAGAAGCCGAGGCAATAGAAAAAATGGGGAACTTGTGTGTGAGTTCACCTTCGATTGCTTTGACAGATAAGGAAATGACGTTTCTTGGGATGTCACCACGTGCAAGATGAGTCGTGTTTCTACGCATGTATAAGATGGGTGTCAAGTGCATGAAATAAACAGTTGGAAGTTTAGCGCCTACCTGTCTTGACGTCTCTGTATTCTTTCCTCTTTCCTTTTCATATGTGCCGCGCTAATAGAAGCTAAGGTTAGTACTAATTGTCCCCACAAGGGAGCAGCCCGAGGTGTCGCCCTATGAGGTGGCACTTCTCCAAATCTTTAAATAAAGTTCTTCATCGTACTGTGTATTGGTAAATTCTTCATTTCTTTGATGCGAGTCACAAGATGTGTGTTCAAAATTGAACCCAAATTGAGTGAGCTCACGAAGACTGCGAGCTTTTGGCGCATCGTGGTGTTATACACAGTAGAAATTTTTGCACCCAAAAGGGTGTAAAAAGGGTGCTTTTACGAGAAAGCACCCTTTGCAACACCCTTTGACACCCATAAATGGTCGATTGAAAAAAAAGCACCCCTTTGTTTGGGTGCTTGCCTCAATAGCACCCTAAAATAGGCTCTAAGGGTGCTTTTGTGCCTGAGAAGGGTGTAGGTGCCGATTCATCAGATGGAATATGCAGCATAAGAAGAACACATAATTATAATATTTGGGATTTTACGTCTCAAAAACCTCGATATGATTATGAGGGTCGTCGTAGTGGAAAGCTGCAGAGATTTTCACCATTTGGTGTTCTTTATGAGCGCTCATATCGCACAGTGCAAAGGCTTCTACCTTTTCGCCTCCGCCTTAATTCGACTGCCACGGCCGGCATCGAACCCGCGACCTTCGGATTGGCGGCCGAGCAGCGCAGCTACTGCACGAATATGTGGACCTTGCGTTAAATGACGGCCTAATTGACTTAGAATGTGTGAAGGTGCTCTCCGAATACAGCAGAATGTCAGCAGAAGCAAATCGCGTTTCATCTATAATGGCAATTAACTGCAATCCATGTTACGAAAGCTTTCCTTAGCGTTGGTTATAAGCTGCATGTTTGCTATGGATTATACACACAGAAATAATGTTCGCCCGAGTATGGGTGTGTGTGCGTGTAAGCGCGATTGTGTGTACACCCGTGCATGTGTGCGTGCGCGTGTATGTGCGAGTCCGTGCTTGTGTTAAGCGTGCCTGTGCACATGTTTACGCCCATGCATGCGTGCGTTTACGGTCGCGTGTGTGTGTGACCGTATGTGTGTATACGTGTATGTGTGTGCGCCTGTGAATAAGTATGCGTGTGTATCAGCCCGTGCGCCCTCGAATTTCGTGTGTGTGTGTGTGTGTGCGGGGGGGGAGGCACTGCTTCTTATTGTTTAAGGTCCCACACCTGTTCATACTAGGAGTCTATATGGGAGGTGGCTTAAGGAATGGCGGTTGTCAACGCACTGTACATGGACTATTCAGTACATGGAAAACAGCTGCACATTTTCGTACCTGATCGTTGCTTACGAACTTGCTGTGATAGCTGATTAGGTATGCTGAGGTGCTTCTACGCTCGAAAACGTGGGTTATGACCAATTCCCACGGAAAGCTGTCACTGCACTTATGCACAACCATCGTTTATATTAACAACGTTTAACAAGAACGTGCCCTGCCTTTGCTACAGGTGCTTAGCTAGCTCATTGGGTAACCATATGGAATTATGTGCTGATCATGTGGTCAGCAAAAAGCTTGTTATAACAACCTCGGCACGTTTCGTGGTGCGTGACAAGCCTTCTAAACATCCGCGACTGTGGATTAATTTGTTCCAGCTTCGACTACGCATTCAGTGTTTGCGGCACCATACGCGGAAGTGCCAGACACAGACAATGCAAAAAGAAATTCCTCTGGAAAAAGGTGTAGCGATGCTCTCCCGCTAATGCCACCGAGGACGAAATAATTATTGTTTCTGGCCATTCCATGGTGCACTTTGTTTTCCGCAAGTTTTGCTTCACTATTTTTCGCCCACTGCAATCGCATTCCGTCAAAATACTCCAAGAACCCGAGGCTGGTAAATAACCTGCGTCGCTGTGCGACTGGCTGGAAGGAGAGTTGCCATTTACAAGGAGTCATTCCGCGAGGAACGGCCGTCCGCCGTATGCGCCATAGCGTTTGCTCTTCGGCGCCGTCCTGGCGGGTTTCCCGCTCTCCCCCCCCCCCCCGCTCACCCCGGCCAGCGTTGCTCCCACAACGGCGGCGTAGATAAGCGAATAGTTGCGTCACCGAACACCTGCGTCGACAGCTGCGGCGCCGCCGCGGCGCTTTAGCCGCCGCCAGTGCCTCCTCCTTCTCTCTCTCAACGTCGCTCTCTCTGTCTCATCGTCTTTCAAATGCGTTGCGTTGGTCTGGGGTCTTGGTCGCTGTGTGTGTTCTAGCGAACAGGCGCATATTCAATGGTGGTCACGCATGACACCGTGTTCGAAGTGACGCTCGGATTAAGGAATATTCATGGAGTGGCGGACACGGACAACGTGGGCCTGTTAACGGTGAGTGTACTGTTTTCGTAAATAGTAATCATACAGCGCTAGCTGGGCGCCTGCAGCAGCTCTGCCGAAGTAGGCTGCCAGCCATTTACAACAGCATGCGTTCGCGGGCCTGTTGCAGATGCCCGATTAAACGTGTGACTTAACGAGTTCACACTGCTATGCGCGATGTTGTGTAAGTGCCTGCATCACTCATACAGTGAGTGATGTGATCACTTAACAAGGGCGGGATTAGTTGCTGATCGCACATTGTCTCTACACTGCACAAAGTGATTGATATTGTTTTAAGATGTGCTTTGGGCTACATCGTAATAACATTTCTATTAATACTCAAATGTGCAACGTGCTTCTGTAGGTGTAAGCGCAAAAAAAGAAAGAAAAAGCAAAAATTATGTACAGAGGCGCACTGTACGAAATGGCTTTTTTTTTGCTTAAAGACGGTATAGTTGGAGGTGCTGATATGCCGCGATGCTCCCAGCACGTGCGCCTCGGTCTTTTAAGCTATTTAGGACAAGTGCCACCAGCAACAGGGAAAGATCTAGCAGACTTCCAAAGGCGCGTTGTTGTGGCCATCGCCGTGCGTTGTTTTCCCTCGTTTCTGTTTGCTGTTTTCGTGCTTCGCTTTCATCTGCGATAATGTTCGGCGTTATAACAGAATCGAGAGAGTATACGTGACTGTTGGAGCTATGTGCGGTAGCTCTAGCATAAGCCATGGCTGCTGCAACGTAGTCGGCGTCCGCGCGCGTTGGTGTCGTTCGAGCGCTCTTACTTGCGTGATTGTGTTTAACTGAGTATTTAGGCACGGGTTACGTTTGTAAATCCCGTAGTCAATAATCGCTAATAGCGTGCCCCTGATTGCCATCAGAGGATGGGCTTGGTTGTCGAAATATGCCAGACGCTTTTTCTGAAAGCAAGCTTTGAATTTTTTTTTAAAAGAAGTACTTTCATACGTGCAAGGCAGTGCCTATTGCAGGCCCGCAACTCTTTAAAAACTGGACGAGCTATCACATCCTTTTATCAAATTACAATGAATTAAGATGATTGAATTATAGATGACGAATTTCTGTGCTAGATTAGGTGCACAAAACACATGTTCGCAGCCCTACGTCTAGAAAGCAGGCAAATAGGAAGCACAGCGTCAAATTTGGATTAGATTCCATTGACGGAGCGTCTTGTGAGAGTAGAAAGAACGAGAAAATTGTTCATTTTTGATGCCCTTATAGAGGCAGTCAGAATTGCACTGATTGGTGACTTGTAACAATTCCTCAGATTGTTAGAGGCGTGATTAAAGTCAGTAAATCTTTTACTTTTTTTTTGCAGACCTCTTCGCTAGTGCCACGCCCAAGATCATTTGTTCTCATGTAAAAGAGAAAGCAGAGATGTCTTCACTGTTTGTACATGAAGAGGTAAGTTTCTTGTGCATTTTGATTAATGTTACATGTTCTGAACGTTGTACTTTAGGAATTGTTTTTCACACTGGCTCACTACCCTAGAAGGAATTTGATTCTTAGGTGAGTTCAGGCTTTCGTAAGTGCCATTTTTGAGCTGTAGTCTTACACTTCACCTCATTTCGGGAATTTGCTGTATGCTGGAAAACTCTTATCTTTATCATACGAAATTATTGGAATGTATGGGTTGTATGCTTCGAGTTCAGTGTAATGTCAATTACACGCCATTTCGAAGGATACACACTACACATTCTTTATATATGGTGCTGCCAGAACAGCACGAACATCCTTTTATGAGAAGTCATATTTGCTCTTATTACAGGATGAGAGGGTGCCGCTGACGTCCTGCGTAGTCTACCCCCCGGCCCCAGCCTAGAGCAAGCCTACTTCCTGAACCTCCACATGGATAACCGAAAAATCTTCCGTGTCAGTAATGACGAAGAAGGAGTGACAGCACTGATGAGTTGATTTTTTTATTTTCAACATTGTCTACGGCCGCAAGGCCTTTAACATCCACCGTGATTGAGCGGCTTTTTCTCGGCGTGAGTTTGGAGTTTATCAAAGAAGTTGTTCAGGCAGTACGACGCTGAAAATTTTAGTGTCACAATGCCTGAACAACTTTTTCTAGTGTGGTCATGGTAGATGAACAAACATTGTTATTTGTGTAAGTTATTTTGCTTAAATATAGCTGGACCATTCCATGCCAAACGTCCCAGCCACTTTGGCGACCATCTGAATTGTATTTGAAAAAAAAAGTGCTGACTTACTGCGTTGAAAACAGTGAACTGCTAGAATATTTCAGCGAGAAAAAAAGTTTTGTTCATGTGGCTGGCTTATAACTTCCTGGCATAATGCCGTCTGTGTGCTGTTTGTGGAAAATTTCGTTTTAAAACTACCGCTTATTTTTTCTAAAGCAAATTCGGTCTACCTGTTAAGTAAATGTGCTTCTGTAAGGTATTTGAAGCTCAATAATAATAGTGCAATTTTTTTGCCACATTCGCTTCCAAGAATAAAGCCAAAATGTGTTATGTTTGCATTTTTTATTGCAATATTGCACTTTGTATGAATATCTGAGCAGTGAATACTTACTCCACAGAAGGTATATTTTGAGGAAAAAATATCTTTAGACCTCTCAAGCTGCTGAAATATACGAGAAAATATCACGAATTTCACAAAATTGTGATTTTTGTCCGTATTGAGATGCAATTTGCTCCATGTTGTGATACAATGAAAACTCATCATTATACCTGAATTGTAAGAAAATGAAATTTTTTCTGTAATAAAAATCTTATCGCAACAAGGACAGTAAAGAGCGCTGTCAACTGAATTTTATTGAAGGTGCTACGAGCGTTTTTATACTGAGCACAAGACCAGGGCTCATCTGCAACAACACATGTGTGACCATGACAAAATAATTTTAACCGAGAAAAGAATACTCTTTTTCGGAAAAGATAAGTGAAGGTGTACTGATGCATCGATCCTTGGCCTTCCTGATAAAGAGTTCTAAAATCTCTCATTTTTCTGCTTGCTTTTTTTTCAAAAACCGTGTTTTATGAAACCTAGGACTACACTTACATTCTTTACGGTGCCCGGCCATGAGACTACTATAGCCCTTCTTAACATTTAAAGCATGCTGTCTTGCTTGATCATTGAAGCATTGCCCAGTTTGTCCTATGTTTACTTTTCCACATGTTAGCGGCATCTTATACACATTAGATTGGCATTCAGTAAACCTATTCTAGTGACGAATGGTGCAAGATTGACTATTCCTGTTGCTGTAAGTACATGCACTTTTGAAAGCTTGCAAGGGGTGGAAAACAACAATGTCATATCTGCTGGCTCTTTTCCTAAAATTGTGAGACACCTTATGTACGTAGTACCGTGTGACATGCAAAGGTGATTGGTCATTCTCTTTTTCTTTTGGTCCTGTTTCCTTTAACTTTACTTTCTGCAGGAGGGTTTCGCAAACAAGTGTGATGATGCTGTTGGGGTATTGGCTGGTGCTATCAGCCCAGGAGTGCTAAGAATGTTCTGCCTTTTCATAGTGGGCATTCAAAATTAGTAGAAAGAGGAATTGATACCACATGTACTCAGGCCACCCTTCAGAAGTCATGTTAGCACAAGGGTGAGGTCAGGTTTAAAAACCAGATTAAAAGACTAAAAGATGCTGGGTATCCCAACAGAATCATCACACCCGTTTGCAAAACCCTCCTGCAGAAAGTAAAGTTAAAGAAGACAGGACCAACAAAAAACAATGACCAAAACCTTTGCATGTTATACCACATCATGTGTCTCACAATTAAAAAAATAGCCAGCAGATATGATATTAGCGTGTTGTTTTCCACCCCTTGCAAGCTTTCAAAAGTGTGTGTACTAAACAGCAACAGGAATAGTCAATCTTGCCCCATTCGTCACGAGAATAGGTTTACTTAATGCCAATTTAACGTTTGTAGAAGTATTTTTTATCAGGTAAACCAATGATCAGTGCATCACTACACGTTCACTTATCCTTTCCGAGAGGGAGTATTCTTTTCACAGTTAAGATTATTTTGTAGTGCTCACACGTGTCGTCGCGCATGAACACGGTTCTTGTACTCCGTATAAAAGCGCTCGTAGCACATTCATTAAATTCAGTTGACAGTCGGTGCTCTTTCCTGTCCTTTCTGTCTCTTCCTAAAGTTGTCGCGCTGTGACTAGCACACAACCACGATGAACCAACTCTCCCAAATTAAGCTCTTGTTACGTAACACGTAGACCGAGTTTCGTATGGAAAGAAGGAGCGGTGCTTTTAAAATAAAATTTTTCACATACAACACCTAGACGGCATTCCAGGAAGTTCAGAGGGCAGCCACGTGACCAAATATTTTTCCTCTCCTAAATATTCCAGAAGTTCACTATTTTCAATGCAGCACGAGTTTTTCGAATACATTTGAGATGGTTGCCAAAATGGCTGGGACATTTGGCATAAAGTGACCCAGCTGTGTCATTAGCCATAATTATGCATTACCTCTTTGTTTTTTGTGTGTTTTGACTCAGTTTTGTGTTCGTTTTTAGCTTATTGTGTTTCTGATCATTGTATTGGTTTCTTAAGTATTCGCTAAAGTTATATGTGCGAAAACCCGTATATGTTTGCATGTACATCATTTCTCATAACCAATTGTTATACATCCAGGAATACAAAGCTTAATCCACTGTGATTGTATACATTTGAAAACACTATCCATATATATTTTTGTGTGCATCACTTCTTGGGAACGATTGTGTACATGAAGGCGTATATAGTGAAATCATGGTGATTGTATATATTTGAAAGAATCATAAGTATATATTTGCCTGTATTTCATTCCTATTAACCGATTGTGTACATGAAGGAGTATTAAACTGGAAACCACTGGGATTGTAGATACTTGAAAGAATTATAGGGATATATTAGCGTATATTTCATTTGTAGTCATTATGTACTTGAAGCAGTATACTAAACTGAAACCAGTGTAATTGTATGTTGCAAAGAATTGTCAATGAAGTGAAACTGAATAAATATAATAAACATTTGAGGTGTTGCATGTGTAGTGTACGTATACGTGAACGTATATCTGGTGAAAAAGTTGTGTGGCAGAAGAAAAGTTTATGTTTTATTTGCCTATTAAATAAACGCAATATGCAAGGGCAGCAAGGCTTCATTTTCTGTAACGCGCATTATGCATATACTGTGAAGTATATATAGATCCAGCACAAGTTCATACACGATAGTACGCGTTTATATTTTTGCCCAGACGCAATGAATGGAGCTCGACAGGTGGCGCACCATTGATAATCAGGACCACTTTCTTCAAGTAGTGTGTAATCAGTGCATGCCGATATCTATTAGTGCAGTCTAAAAGAATACTGGCACCCCTGCCATGGGCACTCAACACCCTTGTGCACCCTTCTCGCACCCTCCTCAGAGGGTGCTAAAAAAGTGATGGACATCGAAGGCACCCTTCCTTAAGGGTGTTTTTGTAACACCCTACAGTTTTTTTACATGTACACCCTATTCTAAGGGTGCATGAAAAAGCACCCTTTTTGGAAGGTGCTGAATTAACACCCTTAGGGTGTCGTCCACGGGACAAGCTCATTTACACCCTTCTGGGTGTAAAAATTTTTACTGTGTACCCTCAAGCACATACGCATCTGATGACGCCATTATGAGGATCTTCATACTCATTCATGCATACTCCACTACACGATGCGTTCTTTTCTCATCAAAACGGACGTATAGGTCACTTTCCAGGCACGTCAGTCACCTAGACCTTATGTTCGCTTCATCTTATTTTGCCCCACTCTTTACTTGTTTCCGTTGAATTGCGCCTGCCCGAGTATTTCTCTTCAAGCCCACTACCTCGAAGCCTCCACCAGGTGTCGTCGTTGCCGCCCACCACACTCTGCGAATGGGCCGTGCGTACAAGGTCGTCCCGATACATTGTGAATATTCGATGAAGCCGTGGTCACGTACGGCACCCCCCCCCCCCCTCTCTAAGGCAACGGATTGCCGGGAGCACGAGGCAGAGAAAGAGACTTTTTTTTCGGCGGACAAAAATACACAAGCGGGCTTGACTTCCGCATTGAAGGGGTTTTCGGAGATTGAAGGAGGAGAAAAAAAAAGAGGAGAGAAGTAACGACGAAAAGGAAAGACGGGGCTGTGTTTTCTTCGTTGATGGGATCGCGCTTCGGACACCCCTCGTTGGCATGCAAATCCGACCGATAATTCCGTGGCACGTTCGCGATCTCTTCGATGAGCGGGACAGCTTGTCTCCCTTATACCTTGAAGGCTTTTGTTTTCTTTCCTTGTTCACGCTTCTTTTTTTTTTTTTTGCTTCCTTTCCTTGCCAAACGAAGGCTGTCCTCCGACACGCGCGGAGGGTGTGAAGGGAGCGGCCCTGGGTGCCGACGCGTGATGTGCTTGGTATATAGAGGCCCAGCCCCAATATTCGTTATGCGCGCCAAGGAGGTTCGCAGCGCGCTAAGCGTGTAGACGTAACAGTTACACTATCCCGATTCACCGCGCTGTTGGCCGAGTACAAATGAGGCTGCCTGCTTGCTGCCCGGTCCCATTCTTACTCGAGGCACAGGCTGTGCGCTCGAGTCATTTAAGGATGGAGCCAAATTTCCCCCACTTTACTCATATCACATGCATTCGCGCGTGCGTCGTACGAGCGTAACTCAACTGCTCTGTTATTTCACAACTGGCATTATATCCTTATCGTCATCAGTTTGACTATATATACGCCCACTGCAGGGCAAAAGCCTCTTCAACGTTTCGCCGATAAACCCAGTGGTAGGTTGAGGCCATGTCATCTCCGAAAATTTCTTTATCTGTCATTCGCCCCCCCCTGAAGTTCGCCCCCCCCCCTCACGCGCTGGTCTTCTCTCGCAATCCAGTTTGTCAATCTGAGTGACCAGCGGTTATCTTGCCTTCACGCCGAGTCCCTGCCCATGCCCATTTCTACGTGTTGATTCGACTTATATGTCCTGAACATACCGCTGTTCCCTGACCCACTGTCCTCTCGTTTGGACCTTTGTGGGTATACCTGTAATCGCAACTATATCATTCTCGCAAATGCATCATTTCGTAATATTCGGGGTATATGAAGATGAGCCAGATTAATCGAGCCGCTCGTGTCCTCTGACAACGAGTAAAGGCTCCGTTACTTTAATTGCCGTGTATTGTATTGTAGGACGAAAGCGTCGGCATATGAGAGCATCACTGTTGTATAGTTTACTGCTGTATAGTGACTAGAGACGGCGCTCCCATCCGCTTTCTCAAGTGAAGGTGGAGCGTTGAGTGAAGGGACGTTCTAGAATACGGGGGTTAATGTCGAAGTGTTCACGTGCGCGCCATTTTGGTGAGTTCAAACACACATGCCTCGTGCCGTTCCCGTATTGCTGTATGGGTTGTGGTACTCTGCCACAAAGTTTGCGTCAAATGTCATCTCACATTGTCTCCCTTCACCCCATTTCTCCCAGAGTAGGGTAGCAAACTGGGCTTCCGCCTCGTTAACCTCCTTGTCTTTCCTTGTTTTTTTCTTACTCTCCACTTCTCGTACTTTCTCTGGGTTAAAAATGTTGAGTTACAAGCATATCTACGCAAACTTGTTTTGCTACTCGCAGTACAGATACCCGTGAAATGATTGCTTGATTATACAGTAAACGTGCGTGTTGCATTTGTCGGTAGTCACGCCGTTTTTCTCCCTGCCTAATCACCAACGGAGTGAACGTGGGAGCTGGTGGCATTTTTCTAAGCTGTTGTGCTGCCAATTGCGTCATCCACTACTATAGGTAGCATCCCTGAAGGCCAACTTTTTGCTCGGCTGCTCTAAAGCACCCGATGTCCGGTGCGTTATCGATAGCCACCCGCCAGCAAACGATGCGACGCCGAAAACACCGAGCTCGCTAGGCGAGGATTGATGACGTGCTAAAAAGAGAATGATGGGCACAGAAGCGGCGCAGGGGCCTTCACTGCCGAGGGTGCGGCGGACGCACAAAGCGTGTCATTGTTTGAACGGTCCCGCCTGCCCTGCTGCTATTTGTATCTATCGCGGCCGCCACCGCAAAGGGACGAGCGTGCTTGTCGCTTCGGACGACAGATGGCGCTTCGGTCACCCCGCTGCCCCTGAACCCACGACCCTGCGCGGGGACCCTTCGGGGACACGACTCTCAGTTCGTGCCATCTTTCATCGT
The DNA here is from genome assembly GCF_013339725.1 of Rhipicephalus microplus. Classification (NCBI taxonomy): domain Eukaryota; kingdom Metazoa; phylum Arthropoda; class Arachnida; order Ixodida; family Ixodidae; genus Rhipicephalus; species Rhipicephalus microplus. The sequence continues at coordinate 313,069,123 of NC_051165.1, read as the reverse complement.
GAGCCAATGAACTGTTTGTGTGTATATGCATGTTCTTACTTGTGCGTGTAATTGAGCGGACATGTCGAGTGTATGAACGAGTTTGTTTATGTTTCTGCTCACGCCGTGTGCGTGCGTGCGTGCGTGCGTGTGTGTGTGTGTGTGTGTGTGTGTGTGTGTGTGTGTTAAGAAAATAGGAAAGAGAGAGACTCGCATTAGTTTCACTTTAAATCACTGAACTTTTACTCTCGCCATGCCTATAGTGAACTATCTTCACTTCTATTGCTTTAGCCTAATGGCTCAAGTGCAAAATCACTGAAGCTTCTAGCTCCGCGACTTCTCTTATTAATTAAATACACTTTGTTAATAAACTGTACCCAGGGTTAGCGGGCCATAATAAAATAAAATAATAAATGTTGCACACAAGCCACTACAGCCTGCTTCCTTTACTTTTGTATTGCGTTATATACGTTACGATTGGTTACTGCCATTTTCTTGTAAGTGCTTCCATAAGGTCTGTTGTTTGAGAAGGGCGCTTATAGGATCTCCGTGCCTAGTCCGGGAGGTTTAGGAGCACTGAGAATGTGACGTACCACAATCTTTGGAGCCACAATTTCGAAAACATGTGCAACCAGGCACAACGAAGCATTTTTATGTAACTTTCTTGTCATGACTTCAATGAATTTAGTGGAGTCATGGTTGCTGGTTAAAGCGTGTTGACTTGTATGAAGGGGCATTGTTCATCAAGTAAACGATAACAAATGCACGGCTGAAATTCAATAAAGTGGTACGTCAAAAACTGCTCGCACCTTCTGGTCCTCATATGCTCTGTAAAGCGCCGGTCGGGCTGTGCACTTTTTCAGAAGCATTCCAAGCAAAATCGCTTTGCATGGCTTGGTCATCACTGCGTTCATATAAATAAAAAACATAACTTTAAGGAGCCTATCTCCCTTCAAACGCAAAAGTGGTTAAATGTGCATTTCGAACCCTTTGTTGCCTATGGAATTGCCTTTCTCTTTTCTTCGATGTCAATCTGCGTTAAAGAAATCATAAAAGGTGCGTAGAAATGTCGATATTGCGGACTCTAATAAATTACACGTAGGCCCGCCGAAACCTTTAACTTGTGGGCTATAACATCACTTTTTATGCTCGTCGGCGCCACATGAAGAGGGAGAGGATAAGCGCATGCCCACAAAGCGCGCTCAGGTGAGTCAATTGTTCGCCAGACTGTTCCTTCTCTAACGACGTCAACTCCTATTATAGCAGTCCAGACGAACCATGTTCTTCGACTTATCTCATGCTAGGAGACGTGTGGAGCATCTTTAAATTGAATTTTCTTGATCGCTTGCAGCGATGTTGGCCTTCAAAACAGAAAATGTGAGTAAAACCATTTACCTGCTCTCAGTGCCTATACACGTGCGTTGTGCGTTGGTATGGGGTTGTATCTTTAAAAAGAATACCTTTGTAGACGTTAACTCAACTGAGCACGCTTTGTGGGCGTGCACTTATACCTCGCCTTGTTTTCAACTCTGGGCCTTCATATGGCGCTGACGCACAGAAAAGGCACAGTTTGGGCAAGCTAGTTAAAGATATCGGAGGCTGTACCTGAATGTAAGGAACGTGTGGCTATGAGAGTTCGATGTTTTTTACTACATCGTTCTTTAGAACTTCGGCCTGCATTTACTCGAAGACGAAGCACTTTCAAAACAGCAGTTTAAACTCTCGGTACCTAGCCACAAGGCATCTGAAAGGGTTGACCACCATTCTTGCTCTTCTTCAAAGGAAATCTCTTCTCGCGGGGAGACGCGTTTGATAAAGAAGCGTGATTTTAGAGATGGCTTCGCAGGAGTTGTGCGGTGCATATTGTCACGGGGTCGTGACGTGGCCGAAGACAGGAGACTTCGTGTTAGGATTTAACTGTTTATTTGGGCGAACCTGTGCCCGGTAAACTGAAAGTCCAATTACAGCAGCAGTCTCGCACAGATAGCAGTCTCGGACTGATAGCGGCGAACGGAGCGTCGGCCTTCGATCAACAACTGACAAGCGGCGAAGCGCGTCGGCATTTATACTCTTGCCGTCGAATGTTCTAGCGTTATCGCTGGCGGTGGCGTAGGTTCCAGAATAATCTGTACCGTTCGCACAGTGGGCGTGATCTTATAGAAATGATCTACTACAGTCCGGAACCTTCTAGAAAACTGCAGGCGCGGTTTGCGCTGAGAATCGTGCGGTGTTTTCGGACGATAACAAAAACTTGAGAAATGGAACGTGGCATTGCCCCCCTCTGAAAAAAGGCATCGTCCCGATGCTTTAACTAAAGATGAAAGTACAATAATAATGCAAGAAAAGTACAATGAATAAATTACGATACAACAATAATACAAAAGAACACTAGTTCAGTTTGTTAACGCGCATGAAACGGCTTGAGGCGCGCGACATGGACGACTTCAGGTCGCGATCGGCGTCGTTGAGAGTTCGTGATGCCGTCGGGGACAACCTCGTAATCAAGTGGGCCGAGCCGTCGAACCACCCTGTACGGTCCGAAGTACCGTCGCAGAAGCTTTTCACTTAGTCCACGTCGGCGTATTGGCGTCCACACCCAAACACGTTCACCGGGCTGGTATTCCACGAAGCGTCGTCGAAGGTTGTAACGGTGGCTGTCGGTCGTCTGTTGATTCTTGATACGGAGACGCGCAAGTTGTCGGGCTTCTTCGGCGCGTTGAAGGTACTCGCTCACATCGAGGTTTTCTTCGTCGGTGACGTTGGGTAACATGGCATCGAGCGTCGTTGCCGGGCTCCTTCCGTAGACCAATTTGTATGGCGATATCTGCGTCGTCTCCTGCACCGCCGTGTTGTATGCGAAGGTCACATACGGAAGAATGGCGTCCCACGTCTTGTGTTCGACATCGACGTACATTGACAGCATGTCGGCGATCGTCTTGTTAAGCCGCTCGGTGAGGCCGTTGGTCTGTGGGTGGTACGCTGTCGTCCGGCGGTGGTTTGTTTGGCTGTATGTCAAGATTGCTTGAGTTAAGTCGGCAGTGAATGCCGTTCCTCTGTCGGTGATAAGGACCTCTGGGGCGCCATGACGTAGGACGATATTTTCGACGAAGAATTTAGCTACTTCGGATGCACTGCCTTTTGGCAGGGCTTTTGTCTCGGCGTAGCGGGTGAGGTAGTCGGTAGCTACCACGATCCACTTGTTTCCGAAAGCCGACGTCGGGAACGGCCCCAGTAGGTCCATACCACTCTGCTGGAAAGGTCGGCAAGGTGGATCAATTGGCTGCAGAAGTCCCGCTGGCCTTGTCGGCGGTGTCTTGCGTCGCTGACAGTCCCGACATGTTCTCACATAACGAGTGACGTCGGTGGTAAGACGTGGCCAGTAGTACCTTTCTTGTATCCTCGCGAGCGTGCGAGAAACACCGAGGTGCCCTGCCGTCGGATCGTCGTGCAGGGCCTGCAGGAGTTCTGGTCGCAGAGCTGAAGGCACCGCAAGGAGGTACTTAGCTCGAAGCGGTGAAAAGTTTTTCTTTTGTAGAAGACCGTTTCGTAGAAAGAACGACGCAAGTGCGCGCTTGAATACCTTCGGGACTTCGGCGGTCCTGCCTTCGAGGTATTCTATTAGGGCCTTAAGTTCCGGGTCGGCCCGCTGTCGTTCAGCGAAGTCGTCGGTAGTTATCATTCCCAAGAAGTACTCGTCATCCGGGTCGTCGGGTAGCGGTTGGTCGACAGGCGCACGAGAGAGACAGTCGGCGTCAGAGTGTTTTTTGCCGGACTTGTAAATGACAGTAATGTCATACTCTTGGAGTCTCAAGCTCCATCGTGCGAGGCAACCTGAAGGGTCCTTCAAGGTGGCTAGCCAACACAAGGCGTGGTGGTCGCTCACAACTTTGAAGGGCCTGCCGTAGAGGTAGGGGCGAAATTTCGACGTAGCCCAGATGATGGCGAGGCACTCCTTTTCTGTTGTGGAATAATTTGCTTCTGCTTTGGATAGCGATCGGCTGGCGTAACTAATAACCCTTTCAAGTCCGTCAGCCGTCTGCACAAGAACGGCGCCAAGACCTACGCTGCTTGCGTCAGTATGTATTTCTGTCTCAGCGAATTCGTCGTAATGGGCAAGTAACGGAGGCGTCTGGAGGCGATGTTTAAGCTCCTGGAAAGCGTGTTCCTGTGGCGTTTCCCACTTGAACTCCACGTCGGCCTTGGTAAGGTTAGTGAGAGGATCGGCGATGCGGGCGAAGTTTTTCACGAACCGCCTATAATAGGCGCACAGGCCCAGAAATCGGCGCACGGCTTTCTTGTCAGTGGGCGGCGGGAAGTCGGCGATGGCGGCTGTTTTCCGTGGATCGGGACGAACTCCAGACTTGCTGATAACGTGCCCCAGAAACAAGAGCTCCTCATACGCAAATCTGCACTTTTCTGGCTTCAGTGTGAGTCCGGAAGTCTTGATGGCTTGAAGTACAGCTTCAAGGCGCCGAAGATGCTCGTCGAAACTCGAGGAAAACACCACGACGTCGTCCAAGTACACAAGGCAAGTCTGCCACTTCAATTCTGCCAGTACTGTATCCATAACGCGTTGAAACGTTGCAGGCGCTGAGCAAAGGCCGAAGGGCATCACCTTAAACTCGAAGAGGCCGTCCGGTGTTATAAACGCCGTCTTCTCTCGGTCTCTTTCGTCGACTTCGATTTGCCAATAGCCAGTCTTGAGGTCCATTGACGAAAAGTACTTGGCGTTATGGAGCCGATCAAGTGCGTCGTCTATTCGTGGGAGGGGATACACGTCCTTTCTTGTGATTTTGTTCAGGCGGCGATAATCGACGCAGAAACGTAGGGTCCCATCCTTTTTCTTCACTAACACCACGGGGGATGCCCATGGACTCTTGGACGGCTGGATAATGTCATCCCGCAGCATTTCATCAACTTGTCTCTTCATGGCCTCACGTTCTCGCGTCGAAACCCTGTACGGACTCTGACGGAGTGGTCTGGCATTTTCTTCGGTTATGATGCGATGTTTCGTGATTGGGGTCTGCCGAATTTCGATGACGACGAAAAGCAATCTTCGTATTGCAGGAGCAGGGCCTTGAGCTGTTCTTGCTTATCGTTCGGAAGTCTGGGATTGACGTCGAAAGCTATGGGAGGGGCTTGGTTCCTCTGAGCAGGTTCCGCAGAATCGGCGAGGGCGAAAGCACTGGTGGCTTCGACAATTTCTTCGATGTATGCGACCGTTGTTCCTTTGTTCACATGTTTGTACTCATTGCTGAAATTCGTGAGCAAAACCGTTGCTTTGCCTCCCCGCAGCTCTGCAATTCCTCTTGCGACGCAAATATTTCGGGTGACCAACAGATGCTGACTGCCTTCAACGACGCCTTCCAAGTCAGGTGATTTAGGAGCGCCGACTGAAATAATGACGCTTGAGCGAGGCGGAATGGTGACTTGTTCTTCCAGCACATTCAAGGCATGGTGTCCTGACGGCGTGCGCGGCGGTAGTGCTTCTTCTGTGGATAACGTTATCGACTTTGTTTTTAGGTTGATGACAGCACCATGGAGGCATAAGAAGTCCATGCCAAGGATGACATCTCTCGAGCAACGCTGTAGGACTACGAAGTCTGTAGGATAAATACGGCCGTTAATGGTGACTCTCGCTGTGCATATTCCTGCAGGCGTTACGAGGTGACCTCCGGCTGTGCGGATTTCAGGGCCTTTCCAAGCTGTCCTAACTTTCTTTAACTTCGCGGCGAACGACCCACTGATGACAGAATAGTCGGTTCCAGTATCGACGAGAGCAGTCACACTGTGGCCGTCGATAAGAACGTCGAGGTCGCTAGTTCGCCGTCTCGCATTACAGTTAGGGCGTGGCGTCGGGTCACGGCTGCGTCGGCTTGTTCCGCTGCTTCCATGCTGCGTCGTCAGGCCACCTTCGGTAAATGAGCTTTCGCCGTCAGGGCTTTGCCTGGTTGGCGTTCTGTTCGGAAAGCTCCATCGCGGCGTCGTCGTCGTCGGAGGATCTTCGGTAGTTCGTCGCACAGCAACCGCACCTCCACCGGTTGCTGCCCTTAGTTTCCCGGATACGGGCTAGGAGACCGGCCCCGCGTTGGGCCAGTGTACTGCCGGTGGTGCGGTGGCGTGCGGCGGCTGGGCGACGGCGAACGCGAAGGGCTTCGTGGTGTCCACCGAGTTCCTGTCAGGTAGTCGGCGATGTCACGTGGTCGTTCTCCTGGCTGTGGACGCGGTGCATTCACGGCGAAGCCACGCAGTCCCATCTGTCGGTACTGGCAACGGCGGTATGTGTGTCCGGCCTCGCCGCAGTGGTAGCAGAGCGGGCGATGGTCAGGGGTGCGCCAGACGTCAGTCTTCCTCGGTGCACTGCGCTGGGCCGCTGGCGAACGGTATGACGTCGGTGGGGGTGGTGGCGGCGGTGGCGTCTGTCGACGGAAGTGCGATGGGGCGGCGTTTTGGCGTGGACGGGGAGGAGCGTTGTGGCGCAGTGCAGCGGCGTAGCTCATAGCTTCCGGCTCGGGCAGCGGTGCGTGGGGAATTTGAAGCGATTGCCGAACTTCTTCTCGCACAATGTCGGCAATTGAATCCACTTGAGGCTGGGCCGAAGGCAACAGCTTGCGCAGCTCTTCCCGCACGATCGCTCGGATCGTTTCACGCAGGTCTCCGGAGTTACTGGCTTGAGCAGCAGCGCAGTCTGCAGTCAGGCGACGATTATACTGTCTAGTGCGCATGTCCAGGGTCTTTTCGATAGTGGTCGCTTCTGCTACAAATTCTTGGACGCTTATCGGTGGGTTTCTCATCAGTCCCGCGAAGAGCTCCTGTTTGACCCCTCGCATGAGGAAACGAACTTTTTTCTCCTCAGGCACATCTGGATCAGCGTGACGGAATAGTCGGGTCATTTCTTCTGTGAAAATGGCGACATTTTCATTTGGTAGCTGAACCCGAGTCTCTAATAAAGCAGCGGCCCTCTCTTTGCGAGCGACGCTCGCGAACGTTTGAAGGAAAGCGCCGCAGAAAACATCCCACGTTCGGAGCGTGGACTCCCGATTTTCAAGCCAAGTCATTGCGGTGTCTTCCAAATAGAAGAACACACGACGCAGCTTTTCGTCATGGTCCCAGTGGTTGAGGGCGGCCACACGGTCGTATGTCTCCAGCCAGGACTCCGGGTCTTCGAATGATGACCCATGGAAAATTGGTGGTTCCCTGGGTTGATGCATGACCATCGTGGGCTGGGACGCTGCGGTTGTCATTGTCGCTGCAGTCGCGGTCATGGCCTTCGTCTTCCGCGCCTTGTCTGGTAGAAGCCCGTACTCCGGTGGTAGCCCTTGCTGTCGGCGGCTTGTTCGCTGCTCCTGGTTGGTGTCGGTGTCTTCTTCGCGACGTGGGCTGGGTTCACGGCTTGACGGGGGCGTCCGGTACATGAACGAAGCAGCACCTCCACCAGATGTCACGGGGTCGTGACGTGGCCGAAGACAGGAGACTTCGTGTTAGGATTTAACTGTTTATTTGGGCGAACCTGTGCCCGGTAAACTGAAAGTCCAATTACAGCAGCAGTCTCGCACAGATAGCAGTCTCGGACTGATAGCGGCGAACGGAGCGTCGGCCTTCGATCAACAACTGACAAGCGGCGAAGCGCGTCGGCATTTATACTCTTGCCGTCGAATGTTCTAGCGTTATCGCTGGCGGTGGCGTAGGTTCCAGAATAATCTGTACCGTTCGCACAGTGGGCGTGATCTTATCGAAATGATCTACTACAGTCCGGAACCTTCTAGAAAACTGCAGGCGCGGTTTGCGCTGAGAATCGTGCGGTGTTTTCGGACGATAACAAAAACTTGGGAGATGGAACGTGGCAATATGAAGGAATGTCTTTAGTGGCCGGCATAGCTGTTCGGTCCTTTAGTACTGCGACAGCACCGGTGGCGCTGTTGCAGTAACAATTTTTGTGCTGAAATCGACAAAAACAAAAAAATGGAAAAGGATTTTCGTGTTTGCTTCGTTGCGGTCGCCGCGCTCTTCATCGTGGGTCGTTTCATTCCACGCGAGAGATCCTCGAGCAACACTGCAGCACCGCAAGAACATATTTACACATCGTGCACCCCCGACGTGGTGTTGGACGATCATCGACCTCTCCCGGTCGGCATATATACCTTTATTTTCTTTTGCTTTCCTCACTCGTTCGCGGTATCCCTTTACTGCTCACACTCTCGGACAACCCCCCACGGGGCCTGTGCCACGCTGTGGACTTGAAGAGATGCAGTCGGCAAACAATTCGGAGAACCCACACGTCGCTCTAGCTCGCATTGAGTTTGTCCTCTGCTCTCTCGGAAGTGTGCTATAGCTGTGTACACATTGCTTGAATGGACGCCAGTGCGACAGCCTTCGGTGAGCGCTGTATTGCTTCATGTTTCTTTCTTTTTGTTCTCTATATCGAACCCTCAACGCTTGCACGCTGCATAAAACAACCATAACACTGTTTTCCAGAGTTTTTGACTTCGATAAACTTGAGTGTCAATGCGAGGAAGCTGTCCTTTAGAATGTTGATTGAGAAACTTCTTTGTCGGCTCAGCGCACAAAGCTCAGCCCTCGTCATATCGCACATAAAAGGCGTTTGTGGTACTGATGGTGGTACATATCTTCAAACATAGAAACTAGATTTCAAAGGCATGAGCGATATGACTGTAAACTTGAGAAGTAACGATTAGTATATCGTTATTGACGCACGAATTCGAATCTCTCATGTTAGATACTTGTGAAGACGTCTTCTGATTGATCATTAAGTTTTCTCGCTGAAAATCATATCTTGTTTATGCGTTTAGCCCTCTGTAATAACCTCTTAGAATTCACATTGAATCTTGACATTGAGAACTGGCTTCGAAAGGAATGATGCGGTATACCTAGCAGTATGGTCGAATGCTTGGCGTCAAGTACATAGACTAATACAGCAGCCGCAGCAGAGTCGTGTATAGTTGACATCGCCAAGTCGGCCATGCGTTCAAGCAAAGACATTCGCGAAGCGCAGCTTGCATTGTGCGTCGAGCGACGCCCTTTCAAAAAGCAGCTTGTCGTCGAGTGGCTTGCATACAGACAGCTCGGAATATTTTTCTTTCTCCCCGCAACCTCACTGGTTCTGCATGCACCTATTGCAACAGGTCGCTATGCCAGTGGCTTCGCTTGCGTGTATACGTACGTTTCGTAACATTGGATATCGAGACTTTCTACTTGAAACTGGGAAGAACGCAAAAAAAAAAAAAAATCGGGGGCGTGAAGGGGCTTATGCATGCGAAGAGAGAAGCGCATAACACGGCAACTCCTCTGCTTTTCATGCGCATGAGTTTTTCGGTTTAGAGTTTTCCCGCGCCTTCTTGCAGAGCTCTTCTATTCGCCAACTTTTCTTTTGCATTTCTGTCCGTCGCATCCTGCTTTGCCGGGATTCTCTTCTATATCGGGCTGGGGGTTGCGGTTGTGCTACTGCTGGAGGCAAATCTGGCCCTCCGGGTATTTGAACAGTTCCTCGCGTGCCGAGCATGCATGTTGCAATGTCCTGCCACCGGGCACAGCTCTGTGAAAGTGGCAGGTGGTGAGACAATGCGTAGAGAGCAGTTCGATTTCATCCACCCTGCTTGTCCCCGAGAATGAACATCTAACCCCCAACAAATAAGCCGCTAGGCCTGTCGAAACTACATGTCCTTTCCAAGAATAGCTGCCTTGGTGGGAGATTTACGTGCCCTTGTATGTATACTAAGCCTAACCCTCTGCAGGGTTTCTTTGTTTATTGGGCTTTCTCCCAGGCATTGTGGATGTAGGTGTGGCATATGCCTTAACCTGAACTTGAAAATGCAAGAGGAGGTTCAGATAAAGGCGAGCTATAAGATAGGTCTGGACGAACAGGCCTATAGAAAAGACGTGCAACACTGTGTGCGCGTACCGGTTGTTGTCCCTTTCTTTCTTGCTTTCTTTAATCTTTTCTCGCTCCTTACTCTCCACCCAGTTCAAGGTAGAAAACCGGCTACGACCTGGTTAACCTCCCTGCGTTTCCTTTGCTTTTCTCTCTTCTCCATCTAGTGCTTAACTATCTTTTTGTAATAACTTAACGTCACTGTGCCAAGTACATTTTTTATTCTTTTCATTCAACATTGTATTGATTTATTATTGGGGCCACAGCACATAACTGACGTGAATAGAAATGACAAGCCCGGGCCCATATTTCTTGCGAAGCAAGTTCCTAAAAAGTAATTGTTATGAAGATTAACGGCGTCTAACACTCGAAATTTTAAATTTATAACGTCCATATACCTGAGATAGAGACGAAGCTGAAGACCTGGATCATGTATTGCGCTTCTTGGCAAGTTGCAGTTTTATTTTCAGCCGCGGAAAAGACTCTCATAACCTCGTTTTCGTCGTGTGTTCTCGACACCCAAATACAGTGCCCGAAAAACGGGCAAGTCTGGGGGGGGGGGGCGCACCATCACACGACTGGTCGTTCTAAAGAGAGCGCTCGCACCTACAAAATCGGGCACTGGCGTCGTTCAGCGTTTTCACCTTCTGGTTTTCCCGCTTTGCCAAGAAGCCCACCTCATGACGTACGGTGGTAAGTGCTGCAGACCGTGGCTCATACCGTTAGTTTTGTTCAGAGCGAGCTTCGTTAGCTGTGGGCAGAAACACCTCAAAACTAAATGACATCGCTTCACATCCTGGCACGAAAGAAACGGCAAAAGAAAGCGAACAAAGCGCACGCAAAAGGGCATGTCCAGGCAGCGAGAGCAAACGCGCTGTTGATACTTGTGTATACATCAAGCGGTCAGACAAATCATAGATGTGTTTGCTCGGCACTCTTTGTCTAGGCCAGGGGCGAGCATGGCAGGAAACAATGAGAACAAGTGGGGTGCTCGTTATGAAAGCAGTGGTTCCTCGTCATCATCTGCGTAGGCGCTCAGTGGCTGGCTGCTCTTGGGGCTGTCGCCCGCTGGGCCCGGCTTGCAAGGCCAGCGGCTGCCAGCACACCAGCGGGGGGAACGCTTGCACCCTTCATTGACTCTCTGCGCACTCTTTCTCGTCGGACCTTGCTCCACACTTCTTTCTCTCTCTCTTTTCAACCCATGCTTCTTGAGCGGCCACGGCCGCAGCCTGCCTTTAAATTGGCGCCCCGCAGAACGACGACGGCTTGAACACGCCCCTCCCTTGGTTCGTTACGTCTAACTGCTCTCTTCTCTGCCACCTCCTCGTCTCCCCGCGTATTCTCTTCTCTCTGCTTTTCGGCACTGCTCTCGCTGCTCCGTTTCTTCGCATCCCTTCGGCTCCTCTCACTCTGACTAGGCGCTACCGCGTTTATAATTGGATTGCCTCCTCGAGAGGAAGTTCGCGCGGGCTCCCCACAAACTCGGCCAGCTAGCCGGCGCCGCTGCTACCGAGAACTCGGGAACGCTCTGCCTTGGTTGAGTCGTTGTTTTGGGGGGTCTTCCTCTTTGCTCGTCTTTTAGTGCCCTTTGTTCCTATATTGCTCGTTGAGTCTAGCTTGAAGAGTTTTCGAGTGAAGCTGGAGCACGCTAGGTCTCCGCACGGTTCCTTCAAGTGGTTTTCCGGCCTGAACCTTGTCGTGCCGTAGCCATTGTTTGCACAGCAAGCTTTGTAGCCTCCAGAATCCTTCGTGCTACGTAGTGGGGATGGGTGTAGATGCTAGATTTAATCTGTATATTTATACGAGAAACTATGTACGGGCGTAAGAGTGTTCACAAAAAGTTTCGGGATCAGTTCTGTTACTTCGAATGTCAGGATACTGAGACAAGGCAAATCGCGACGCTGAGTAGTTGTCATTCGTGCGTGTATCGATACCTCAGTATGTACTTGAAAATGTTCAGGAACTTTACTGAACTGTTTATACATTTCACAACGTAGTTTTCTTGGGGAAAAGTTTTAATACGCTGTACAAGTGAACAAAAATATACATGAAACCTCTCTCGTTGTACAAATAAGATGTACAAGAAATTCGAAACAATAACCATGAATTTTTACGAGTATTTCCTGCGCTATATCTCGTTGTTACCTCATACTTCGCCTCTGTCGAAGCTTCAAAGGAAACTTGATGACAGCTTCCAGGGCTGTATAGTTAAATCAGTTAAATCACGCTATTATCAGCAGGATGGGTCTTTTCGTTCTTTCATTTCGTTCACCCTTCGAAGCACTCACACATCAAAATGCGCAATACACCACGGGAAAAGAAGCAGATATTTCGATTTCCTAACAAAGATTTCAAATTTGATTATGCCTCGCCGTGGTCTCAGTTCCCCACTCGCCTCCCCGCTCGTTGCCCTCGAGGCTTTTCTGTCCAGCCAGCCGCGTGTAGCGTGGACCACGCTCGAATGCAGTTTTCGCCCAGGGCGGCGCAAGCAAACCTCGAACCCCGAAAAACCCTATAGCCTCAATTGCGGCCAGGGATAGCGTTAAAGATCCAGGGGAAGAAGCAAGCCCAGCCGGTCCCCTCTGACGTCGGCTGCGCTTGCAAAACCGCCGCCAGCTTTTCCTTTTGTGTAGTGCCTTGAGTCCTGCAATTGACACTGCTGTCCCGAAGGCATTATTTGGCTAAAGGAGCCGGCAGCCCGCAGGACTGTCCTGTTATGTGGGGAGGCATACACGCGACCACTTGCTTGCTTGGAGGCGCTCGTTGCATGTTTGCCCCCCTGAGTTTATAAGAAGGGTCGGGAGACAATTACTGGCACGGGGAGGAAGCGTTGCCGACTCATCGCCGTGTTTGCACGAAGGCGTCCCTCTGGGAGGGTATAATTCGGCCGCCATGGGCCCGAGGGAGTTCATCATCAGGGAGGATCGGGTGCGTCGCATGGAGTTTCTATGGCGCGTTGAAGCGAGAGCTTTACCCTTTGTGCGGGTGTAATAGATAGTTTTTCACGCATGTACGGCACGCACAAAGGGGACGCGGGGATCTAAATTGGTGGGCAGGCCGGGGTTCCTCACCTCGCCCAAGTGAGTGTGAAGCTGGAGTGACGCATTGAAGTGATGACGGAAGCGTACCGGGCGAGGCAGCCACGTGGGAATATCGTGATCCCTTTGTCTCGTCATAGTCACTGATGCTATTGCAAGGTCTACGTACTGGTGTGGTCTTCAGTGTGGTGACAAAATTAGAAGCACGTCATTAACTAGCTTTATTGCATGTGATATCCTCAGGTTTAGTGGCCAAAATGTAATAACTTTTAAAAGGGCCTGGCTGTCCACATGAATAAAAAAATAAGGGTTGGGCCCACGAGGTAGCTATTTTTTTGTATTCTAGCTTTGTAGGTAAGAAACGGATGAAAATTGCGTCTTTATTCGCCGAGTTCCTGACAGGGGATGGGGATTGTCTTCTTGCCGTTAAGATAACCGGAGCGATCGTAAATAGTGATAACCGAGAAAACACTCACCCACTCACTAAATCACTCACTCTATGTCGTGCAGGCTTTGTGCTAGACATGTAGCTGCAAAGAGACATTGTCTGAAGATCATTTAATATCTATCAAATATCAAATGTAGCCATGTCACACACATTATTATGAAAGTAAGGCTCAGTGCAATTTTCAGAATCTGCCATCGGTGCCAAGGTATACGTTACAGAAAGGAGCATCGGATTAGATGCAAAGCTGAGCGAGAGACAGAAAAATAAACATATGCCTGCGCAGTATATAAGGAAGTGAGATTACGATCAGTAAAGAACTTACATGCCCAAAAGTGTAATCAAACCTTGTGTTGCGTGACTGACGAGACGCAGGCATGTCCTACCACATATCTCGGCAATCGAGTATAGATAAGCTACTAAAGCGTCCGCTGTTATAACTCTGGCCTTACCGCATCCCCTTAAAAAAAATTCTCCTCGCCACTGTTTCTGGAGCTTTTCTGTAAGTCAATTGCTTTGGATAAATATTATTTTCTTTCGTGGCCGCCTATCTTTACACGTCCTGAGTTTATGGTGTGCAGCTGTGATCGAAGGCCCCGAAATCAAATGCGCATTCTAATGATCTCTCTAGCGTCTGTAGACCTTCTCGGATAGCGTGGCACACTCGTTTGCAAACTATACAAAGGCTGATGTGAGTCTTATCTTAAATCGAATCGAGGTGCCTTGTGACCGCGCCGACTATAACGGGCGTTTGCTTGCTGCAGCGTGGCATCCTTTCGCGAAAGCAATTTACACAATCTCGAATACGTAAGACCTAATCGGCATAGCACTATGATTTGCGAGTGACTGTGAAATGGGAAACAATAATGCGCGCTAGCGTGGTGCTGTACACGACACGGTGAGATTATCGTTCAATCCTGACACGGGACTGCTTACCCTCGTACAGCGCATATAATTTAGTTCTTCTCCCTTTTCGTGTGGTAGTCTTGCTTCTGTATCTGGTTAATCTCACGTGGGTGTGTTGTAATTAAACTGTATTTGTTGTATTTGCTGCTAGGAAAATTTCGCAAAACCTTTGCATCAACTTTTTTTTTATTTTTAGGCAACTTTCCAGTGGCTTAACTGTTCGTGCACGAACACATAAACCAGACAGAGTATTGATGAAGAAGTTTAATGGAATTTGTTGTATGTGAAGATAAATTTAGCCGATCGCGTTAGATTATCCTTAACGTCACTCAATCTATTTCATGCGTGCGTGCTCTTCTCATTCTACATTTTCCTCGGGCTTATCTGGCGGGATTGGTGTGTATACATTCATGCAGATCTTATATAGAGTTGCGCGCTGCTGACATAGGAACAGAATCGAATTATTGGAATCCGTACGCACAAATTTTTCTGGTATTTATATGCTCGCTCTTTTCTTGTCAGGGTGCAAAAAATAAAAACACGATAAAGACCTATGCGCATAGACCCCATTCCGCAAGAGTTATTATTCAGGTGGAAGGACCACCTGCCACAAGAACAGATCGATAAACTGAACAACCGCGGTGCTAAAATGATTGGTATGTGAAAGAAAACAAATGGTCGGCTTCAAGTTAATGAAAGCGCTTTTATCTACTCCATTAGTTCTGCATATTGCGGACGCGTTGCCCCGGTTTGACGTTGCGTGTTCATTCAGCCTTGGCTAAAAGAGCCGCCAGCCTGCAGGGTTGTCCTGTTATGCGAGGAGGTAGACACGCGACCGCTTGCTTGCTTGGACGCTCTCGTCGCATGTTTGCCTAGTCTGTCAGCAGGGCAAGAAGGCCAACCAGAATAAATCAATCAGTCGATCAATCAATTAATCAATAAACCAATTTTGTATGCATTACGTTTTTTAGATGAATATTTCAGCATACCGGAGAAGGCCCCATATTTGGCAACGGATTTGTTTTGACACACAGAATGCCTCCTTTGAAGAATACAGTGCGACAGTGCATTATGTAATATAAAGTTACAATTAATTGAATATAGAAGGGTAAGACAATAACAGTAAATTTCATATTTGGCTCGTCCAACTGTCCCTGCTAGTTCATTTTTAGCAAAAGTCTTGTATAACTGCGGGCAAATTCGTGATTTCTTTCCTTGTGATCTTAGTTTCGGTCGCAAGTGCTGCAGGAAGCAATATATATGCTATATATGAGTGAGAAGTTGTAACTTTCCGTATGCTTCTATCCTGTATGCCTCTGTTAAAAGCACGTGAAAACACTACAGGCGCACCGGCTTAGAGGGTAACTTTCCAACCGCGTATCCCTCGAGTCATCGACACTTCATCTCAGAAACTCCCTTTCAATGGGGGCTAATTAGGCGGCTCCACTCATAATGGATCGCACGCCCACTAACGCATTTGCCTCTCTAATCTATACACGCCGGGATTCCGCTGACGACGAAAGACGCAGCCGCTCTCTGCGGGTCTTTCACCTGCCTGCCGAGCTTCGCGGGCATGCATGTGCCCTTGCGCAAGCGGCGTACAACGATTGTTGCCTGACGGACGTGACCTCGGCGTTGAGCGATGCACCCGCTGGTGCCAACGGCCCTTCCTTATCTTCATTGCTTCGCTTTCCATCTTCGTCCCTAAAACGCTCGGCAAGTTGCACAGCTCGTCCTGCCACGCACCCACGCTGTCATTATCTTCCCCTTTGGATCCTTTCCCTAAAACTGCGGTTCCACGAGCTCTTGCGCCCATATCGTTCATCGCTCTTTTTTTTTTCATTATGCTCTCTCACTTCGCTGCCACGGACGGCATGTTGTGGTGAGCCGACAACTCTTTAACGCTTCCTTCGCGCATTTTCCGTTCGTGACTCACCTTTTTTTTCACTTTCTGTATCCTGCGCTCGTTCTACACACAGCGTTTAGTTTGCCCTCCACTCGTTTAGGGCAACGCCGCGAACGCAGAGCCCTACACATACAGTTGCTCCTCTCGACTTGGTGCGTCGCTTTTCGGGTGGCCGGCCAATCGATCCGACGGCTGGTGCCGGTGCCAAGGTCGAACGAAGCCACACCGCAGCGGCGGTGGCTGGCGAGTTTGTAGATGAGAGCCGTATAAGCGGTAGGCGCATCCCCGACTTGGCTGCCATTTAGAGCGCGCGTGTATCGTCCCACCCCCTTTACTTCCTTCATCTCGTGGTTTACGCAGCTCGCGCGAAGATTGCGGCTGCAGATTGCGTCGTCACCCGATGTCAAAAGCCTCCCTTTGGGAGACGCCCGGCGTTCGTCTAACGACGAAACTGCCATTTCAATTGAACGCTCTGGAGCTTAAGCTTAACTGCCGGCGGACTTCGAAAGCCTTTCGAGTGCTTTCTTTCTCTGACCTCGTTTGCGTCGGAGGGTTCGGGAAAAGAGCAAGTGGAAACGTGTAAAAAAAAAAGCTGATAGAGGCTGCCAAACAGGTACTCCTGCCTTAGCATGTTATCGTTCCCTTTTCCTTCACGCCACTTCCCTATAGCATTTTATATATGGTCGCTCCCAAATAACCCACCCTTGTAGTCTATTGGTTATGGCGCTTATACTGCTGACCCCGAAGATCGCGAGATCGAATCCCAGTCACGGCAGCAACACTATGATAGAGATTGTCAAAATTTTCGGAATCCTTCACTACGGTGTCCCTCGTAATCCCATAGTGGTTCTGGGAGGTGAAACCCCGGCAATAAATAGTATTCGTCCATAACGTGCACCGAGAAAACACTTCCAAACTTATGAATTGAGAGCAGTAATATAATAATTATTGCTGGGGTTTGACCCCCGAAACATCAAAATGATTTAAAAGGTGCCTTATGGGAGGGCTTTGAAATTTCGGCTACCTGGATTTTTACGTCTATTTGAACCTGTAGCATTTAACACTCATCGAAATACTGCGGCCATGGCCGGGATTTGATCCTTCGGATCAGCCATGAAGCACCATGCATAACCATTAAGCCACATCCACTGATGAACTGAGAATCTAAGGGTTGCCCATAGGATTCTGGTTCATTGGCCGAACCCATCCTCAGCCCAGAAGGCTTTGAAAGCTTTGCTGTGCTTTTTGCGAACAACTGGCCTCAGAGAAAGACTATAGTGTCATACTTTTTGATGTTGCCTTTCCTCTGTCGCATTTTTTAAAATTTCTCTCTCTCTCTTTGCAACATTCCTTTTTAACACCTTCTATTCCTCTCACCCCTTTCCTCAGCACAGGGTAGCCAGCCGGTCTAAGAACTGGCTAACCTCCCTGTCTTTCCGCTTAAACTTTCTTCCTTCTCTTCCTCCTAAGGGTTGCCCTTCTACGATTCCTCTCCAGTAGTGCACTATTTTTCCAAAGAAAAGATAAAAAAGAGACAATAGGAACGAATTAGTATAAAGGATGCTTGCACTACACCCCCCCCCTCAAAAAACAAAACAAAACAAAATCAAAAACAAATTCTACCACGAGATGGCACAAGGTAAGTTAGAAAAGGCGCCGAAACTAAAACAGCTGGTGACGCATCTGAGGAGTTTCCGCCCTGCTCTGTCATCGTATGTTTCAATAACACCTGCTCTGGCATTCTTATTCGGAAGATTATCTTCGTTTGTCGAGTATTAATGGAGGAATGAGGACGGGACACGGAAAAGTATTGTGTCCTCAGGCGAACGTGTACGGCCAGATTAAACAATAAACCAAATGCTAGCGCTTTCTTTTGTTTGCCACATTTTACGCACACACACACATATATATATATATATATATATATATATATATATATATATATATATATATATATATATATATATATATATAAATTGTAGCGATGCCTTCGAACTATGAAATGGGTCGAACTCTTGAGTACCTTCTAGTGGGGCTACCCAACAAGGACGCCGCTCGCGCTGAGAGCCCGTGCTTGGCTGTGACTGTCGCCATTGTATATTCTCGCTCGTTGCCGGCTAATAAACGCCTTAACAATTTGGTGGAGAGTGCTGCGATCCCTGTCTATGCCTTTGGAGCTACGATCACGTACCCTGCCATCTACTATGTACCACGACGCTTCTCAGCAAACGCCTCCTCCAATGCCACCCCCTTGTCCCGGTGTCCCCAGAATCCGTGATGCACCCATCTTCACTGGCAATGATGGCACTGACGTGGAGGACTGGCTCGCCATTTACGAGCGCGTGAGCGTCCCGAACAAATGGGACGAGGACGGCAAGCTGACCAACTTGGTGTTTTACCTTGCCGGTGTCGCCAGTTTGTGGTACAACAACCACGCGTCCGATTTTGCCACCTGGTCCGATTTCAAGACCGCAATCGTCAACGTCTTCGGCCGCCCTGCTGTTCGCAAGCTGCAAGCCGAGCAGCGCTTGCGTGAACGTGCTCAGGAGGCTGGTGAGTCATTCACCAGCTATATTGAAGATGTCCTGGACCTATGTAACAAATACAATCACACCATGTCCGAGTCTGACAAGATCCGAAACATCATGAAAGGCATTGACGATGATGCCTTCACGATGCTGCTCGCCAAAAACCCCGGCACGGTGGCTTAGGTCATCACACTGTGCCAGAGCTACGAGGAGCTGCGCCGGCAGCGTTCGATGACCCGAAGCTCCCCACCACGTGCTGCAACGCTTGCTGGCTTGGAGACCAGTTGTGACCAAGTGGCGTTGCTGGCAGACCTGAAGTCCTTTATCCGCGAGGAAATCGCGCGTCAGTTCTCGCTCCTGCCCTTTGCCCACCAACCTGCTGTTCAACAATCGGCTACTACCGTTCTCCCTCCCATCCGCCGAGCGATTGAACAGGAAATAGCGGAGGTAATGCCTGCGTACCACCCTCCACAGCCTCCGGCTCCTGCGCCCCTGAGTTACGCGCAAGTGGTTGCCAGGCCGCCCCAAGTCGTTCCAGCAACCGCCCCTCTGACTTACGCCGAAGCTGCCACTCGACCTCCGTCCTTTGCAGCGGGTGTGCCCGCTACGTATGTTGACGTAACCCCTCAGCCTCAGCTTCTGTCCACCATGCAGCCACCGTTCCGTCCATCAGGCCTTGCGACATGGGTGAGACCTACCCCGGTGAACAGATGGCGCACACCCGACAACCGGCCCATCTGCTTTGCCTGTGGTTACGCCGGTCACGTGGCCCGTTATTGCCATCGCGTACAGCCGGCTCCAATTGCTTCACCTGTTGCTGGCCAACTCAGCCGTCCTTATCGCGAATAACCGCCGTCTATGCTACCTCGATCTCGCCCAGGTCCATCTCGAAGATCACCGTCTCCACGACGCCGTTCCCTGTCTCCCATGCGGCCAAGTGCGGCAGCTCATGAGCGGGAAAACTAGTAGTCGCAGTCCCTGAGGCAAGGACTGCGACGCTATCGCAATGTGAAAGCCCTCAGAGCAGCCCCTCGAATGTCATTGACGTGCTTGTGGACGGTGTTTGTGCATCGGCTCTTATTGACACTGGAGCTGCCGTATCAGTTATGGACGAAAAACTCTGCCGCTTACTTCGAAAAGTGACGACGCCACTTTCTGGGTTATCCCTCCGTACTGCAAGTTTGCACCGGATTCATCCTACAGCAGGGTGCACAGCTCGCGTTGTCATCCAGGACGTTCTGTATGTCGCCCAGTTCATCATCATTCAGGCATGCTCTCATGACGTCATCCTGGGATGGGACTTTCTCTCCCGCCATGACGCCGTCATCCATTGTGCCGCCGCCGAAATCGAGCTCTCACCCTTCTCGCATTTGACGCCAGAAGACAGTCCCCCGACACTGAGCAAGATTCTAACGAAAGACGATACAACAGTGCCTCCAAACTCGACGACTGCTGTGTCTGTCTACTGCGCTGGTCTCTCCGACACCATTGGACTTGTTTCGCCATCTGACCGCGCTTGCAGCAGGAAAGGGTTGCTAGTACCTTTCGCGACCGTGCAGGTCAACCAGGGCAACACTGCTATTTTTGTAACCAACCCGTCCCCGTACGCTGTTACCTTGCTTCGAGGGGAATGTCTCGGCAGAGTGGAACCAGTCGACGACGCACAAGTCCTGGACGTACCCGATGCCACGCGCGCTCCCAGGTCGTGTACCATCAATGCTGTTTCCACTTCTGATTCGTCGTCTGCTGATGTATTTGGCCCCTCCATCGCTGACAACCTTACGGCCGTACAGCGTTCCCAACTTCTGGACCTGTTACAAGAATATCGTTCTTCTTTCGATGTCGGGCGAAGTTCTCTCGGTCGCACGTCCGTTGTTATGCATCGCATCGACACTGGTGCCCATCCACCTTTACAGCAACGTCCATATCGCGTGTCGCCTGCTGAACGTCGATTAATTAATGGTCAGGTTGACGATATGCTCCGACGCGACGTTATTCAGCCCTCCGACAGTCCATGGGCGTCTCCTGTTGTTCTTGTTGCGAAGAAAGACGGTTTTGTGTGGTTCTGTGTGGACTACAGACGGCTCAATAAGATCACTCGCAAGGATGTTTATCCACTGCCACGCATCGATGACGCGATTGACAGCCTTCATGGAGCCGATTTTTTTTCTTCTCTCGATCTGCGCTCGGGGTACCGGCAAGTACCCATGGCTGACGACGCTCTACCAAAGACCGCCTTCGTCACGCCAGACGGCTTGTACGAGTTCAACGTCATGCCGTTTGGTCTATGTAATGCACCTGCGACCTTTGAGCGCATGATGGACGGTTTTGTGTGGTTCTGTGTGGACTACAGACGGCTCAATAAGATCACTCGCAAGGATGTTTATCCACTGCCACGCATCGATGACGCGATTGACAGCCTTCATGGAGCCGATTTTTTTTTCTTCTCTCGATCTGCGCTCGGGGTACCGGCAAGTACCCATGGCTGACGACGCTCTACCAAAGACCGCCTTCGTCACGCCAGACGGCTTGTACGAGTTCAACGTCATGCCGTTTGGTCTATGTAATGCACCTGCGACCTTTGAGCGCATGATGGACACCGTTCTGCGCAACTTGAAATGGTACACGTGCTTGTGTTACCTCGACGATGTCATTGTCTTTGCTCCGGATTTCTGCACGCATCTCCAACGTCTGAAAGAAGTTTGCGCACGTGTGAGCAATGCCGGCTTACAACTAAATCTGAAAAAGTGCCGCTTTGCAGCACGGCAACTCACCATACTGGGGTACGTCGTGTCCAAAGACGGCATTCTTCCTGATCCTGCGAAGCTTCAGGCCGTGGCCGAATTCCCCAAACTTGAATCTGTCAAAGAACTGCGTAGTTTCGTGGGCCTGTGCTCATACTTCCGACGCTTCATACGAAATTTCGCCACGATCATATCACCGCTGACGAAGCTCCTTGGAAGCAACGGGCCCTTCAATTCGTGGTCATCCGAGTGCGACGACGCGTTCGCGAAGCTCCGCCATTTGTTGACGTCGCCTCCCATTCTACGCCACTACGACCCTACAGCCCCAACGGAGGTGCACACGGACGCCAGCGGAGTAGGCCTCGGCGCTGTCCTGGCGCAGCGAAAACCTGGATTCCCTGAATATGTCGTAGCATATGCAAGCCGTACGCTCACGAGAGCCGAGAAAAACTACACCGTCACGGAGAAAGAGTGCCTGGCGATCGTCTGGGCTCTTACAAAGTTTCGACCTTATTTGTATGGTCGCCCATTCGATGTCGTCACCGACCATCATGCACTATGCTGGCTTTCATCATTGAAGGATCCCTCAGGCCGTCTTGCCCGTTGGGCTCTTCGCTTACAAGACTACAATATCCGCGTGCTGTACCGCAACGGACGCCAGCATGCTAACGCCGACGCCCTCTCGCGCTCCCCTCTGCCTGAAGGTGATGTGCTCTGCTCAGTATCCTCGGCTGCTGTTTCTGCCATTGATGTTGACATCATCGCTACCGAACAGCGAAAGGATAATTGGATCGACCCGCTCATCGACATGCTCTCTGATCCATCTGCAACGCCATCCACGCGTGCATTGCGTCGTCAAGCTCGCCATTTCGCCATTCGTGACAGCCTCCTACACCGACGCAATTACGACGCCGACGGCCGGCAGTGGTTACTCGTGATACCCCGCAGTCTGCGGTCAGAGATATGTGAATCCTTCCATTCTGATCCGCAATGCGCGCACTCTGGGGTATTCAAAACCTACCATCGCATTCGACAACGCTACTTCTGGCGCGAGATGTACCGCTATGTGCAGCAGTTCGTTCGCTCTTGCCTCACTTGCCAACGCCGTAAACCATCAGCCCACATGTCGCACACCAGTCTACAACCGTTACCTTGCCCTGACCGTCCCTTTGGGCGCGTAGGTATCGATTTGTATGGACCACTTCCTCTGACGTCGGCTGGTAACCGCTGGGCCATCGTTGCCGTTGACCATTTAACGCGATACGCCGAAACCGCCGCTCTCCCTGCGGCTGCTGCGCGCGATGTTGCGTCCTTCCTGCTGCATCAATTTATACTGCGCCACGGACCACCCCAAGAGCTTCTCAGCGATCGAGGCCGTGTCTTTTTGTCGGAAGTCGTCGAAGCCATTCTGACGGAGTGCCATTCTGTCCACCGCAAAACTACTGCTTACCACCCACAGACGAATGGCCTCACCGAACGCTTTAACCGCACCCTCGGCGACATGCTTTCTACGTACGTCGCTGCCAACCACACTAATTGGGATAATATACTGCCCTTCGTCACCTACGCCTACAACACCGCCCCTCAGAGCACGACTGGTTTTTCACCTTTCTACTTGCTGTACGGAAGGCACCCGTCGCACACCATGGACACAATACTCCCGTACACGCCGGATCCATCTGAGTGTACACCTATTTCCGAGACAGCCAGGCTTGCTGAAGAGTGTCGCGAGCTTGCCAAGACTTTTACGACGCAAGAGCAAGAGCGGCAGAAGAGTATCCGTGATGGCTCCACCACTTCTGAGCCCACGTTCCTTCCTGGTGCGCTTGTATGGCTCTCGATCCCGACCTCTGCCGCTGGCCTCTCTTCCAAACTACGTCCCAAATACGAAGGCCCCTACCGTGTCATCGAGCGCACCTCACCCGTCAACTATCTGATCGAACCCGTTGAACCATCTTCGGACATGCGCCGCCGTGGGCGAGACATCGTCAACGTGGAGCGCCTGAAGGCTTATTATGACCCGCTCATAATAACAAGCTGTTAGGTCGCCAGGCGGCTCCCTCTTCGACCCCGGGGTAATTGTAGCGAAGCCTCCGAACTATGAAATGGGTCGAACTCTTGAGTACCTTCTAGTGGGGCTACCCAACAAGGACGCCGCTCGCGCTGAGAGCCCGTGCTTGGCTGTGACTGTCGCCATTGTATATTCTCGCTCGTTGCCGGCTAATAAACGCCTTAACAATATATATATATATATATATATATATATATATATATATATATATATATATATATATATATATATATATATATATATAGTTAGTCACCAGCGTGCGTTGTAGAGGTAATATATAAATAGATGAACCACTGGTTCAGTCGCCATGTTCGTCAAGATAAACACAAGCAGATACCCTGCAAACTTCCTGTAAATTTCATGAGGTAAATAAAGACCTCTGCAATTGTATGCTTTGAATATTTGAATGCGTAATGGAAGTGTTTTTGAAGCGCAGTTTCTTACTGCGCTTGTATCACTAGAATTTACACTGGACAAACGTGCCTGTTATTATGGATCCTGTAAATTTCTTATAACCAAATGATTTTAACATACACTTATGCCAACGAAAGTGTAGGGGTATTGGTTGTTGTTTTCATTTACAGAGAAGTAATTAGGACATAAATACAGAAATCGAAATTGATTTGAGCCACCTTTTGCGTCCGTGAGAGGGGGGGGGGGGGGTCTGAATCTCCAACTTTTCAATTACACATCCGACGCTCAACCAATGAAGCTACGACAGAGTGCGCTTCCTCATTCACTTCTTTAGAAATTTCTGTCCATTTAATCTCTGCGAATATTAGCCAAGGTGGCGTCCGTCGCAGCTCAGCTGGTACAGCACTGGCCGCGTAATCTAAATGTCGTGGTTTCAGATCCCGCCAATAAAATGGCTCGTTTTTCATTTGCTTAAATTCATTTGTTTTTATGTAATCACCATACTGCACTGCAAGCAAGGAAGCCAGGCTTTCGCGGTATACGCAGCAGTCACAGCGAAAACAGGGCGAGCTCATTGTAAACTCTCTCGGGGGGCGGCACTCCAAGTAAAGTTGCAAGGTACACACTACGTCATAAATTCTCAAAATTTTGCCAAGTACCCACGTACCTAATATGCGATTATTCATCACTCTGTGGCGATGTGAGGTACCAGATACACATCTGTAAAACATTATGTGCACTTTGTTGATGCTGTGGCTCAAGGTGATGAAGAGTTATGGCTCAATTATTTGTAGTGGGTGGGAAGCCCTAAGTGGCGTGCTTGTCACTCAATTCGCATTATGTGACGCGTTGTTCGCATTGTACTCTGCCAGGTTATATGCATCAACGCGATTTTTGCCCGGCACGGCGTCTGTATGGGAACTTCTTGCAAAGGAGTTTTATGCATAGTGTAGCTATGTGATAGAATAATCGGCTGTCGTGCAGAGAGAGGGCCGGAGTTCAAATCACGACCTATAATGGATGTTTTTGTTTTAATTGTAATTGATCGCGGTGACGGACACAGGTGATGCCGGCGGTGGAGTCGGCTGTTGTTGTTATCTCCCAGCATATTTCGCCGTAAAACGACAAATAATGCTCCCTATTCCTTTCTCGGATTAAGTGCCTGCTGGATTCATTTCGTTGTGTCTAATAAACAAGCTCCTAAAAAAAAAGAAATCGTTTTCCGAGTATATGTTAAATACGTGAGCATCATCCGCAAGGCAAATTTTTTTTGCGACACGAGAGCAACACTCGCGCAACTTCCTTCCGCAGAAATGGTCATTTCTCAGTGCTACGCTAAAGTAGGGGGCAACCGATCGCGACGCAGCCTAAGAGTTCCGACGTGCAGGAAACCTTGAAAAATGCTTTTCTCCGCGCGACTGTCGCCATTGACCCAGACAGTGCCTTGAAGCGACGACTGAGCAGATAATGCGGCCGCCGTTGCAGAAGCAGCAGCTGGCGACGACGGCAACGCCGGAGGTCGCGTATCGTACGCTTGCGTGCCCGTATGCCGCACTCCGAGGCGCTAGACTCCCCGCTGCGCTTCTGAAGAATCGAGGCTGCAGCCACGACGGCCACGCGCTCTTCTCTCGCCGTGCTTCTTTCGCAGAGGAGAAGCAGCCGATGCGTGCGTGCGTTCAGTCGGTGTGTGGCCCCAGCAGAAGGCTCTCACAGGACGTCTCTCTCGCGCTCTTTCAATGTTTTCCTCTGTGTCATGCGCTCCGCATTCTTCAATGTCCACTTCACGGCCGCCTCCTGCTCTCGGCGGCGCCTTCTTCTCTACCTGTCTGCCGAAATGCACGCTGCCGGCGCGAGAAAAAGGCGGGGCTCGCTTTCCTGCGTCGTAAGGAGACGACAGGTATTATGGAAGAGGAGCGCGCTAAGGGTGCCGGCGACAGCTGGTCGCGAGCGTCGCAATTTCCGCCTCGAGCGCGCGTTGTATATGGGAAAGCCGAAGCATGGACGGTCGCGTATTCGAAAACGGTGATCATTTATCGGGGACCATGCTTAGGGGTTTGTAACAAAAAAAAAGAAAAAAGAGAGGCGCTTTCTGATGTTTTCGATATTGTATCGTGCTTCGCCGCTAAAGGGGCGTCGCTCATCACTAAGATCACTAAGGAACACGAGTTAGCGTGAACGAGGAGCAAAGAAAAACTGAAAGAAGTCGCATGGTTCTTTTTCCCTTTGCTTAAGACATCGTAAAGATCAACATCCTCCCCTCGCCCCCCCCCCCCTCCCCAATCTCCAAAGGTTCCTGCACCTAATGTGTTTTAACATTGCCTCCGAGATCGGGGGATGGCACACTTTCTGCATCTCATGCGGTATTTGCAGTGCCTCCAGCAACGGCCATCCTTTGATCAAACGATGATGATTTTACAGTGGGATGCCACTTCACGCTACACGATGACGCCTCAATGTTGCGATTTCGGACGCCATGATGACGTCATAATGGGGCGTCGTCACAGAGTGCAGATCTTTTGCATCTAGTTTTGACACCGAGAGGTAATTACCGCGTTTAATGAAGCATCTGAGGCTTTCTCTTCAGAGGAGATTATAGACGGAAGGAGCAGCAAGCGAAACTCGCGTCATCATCCTCATTCTTTGGCTAAATGTAAAAAGTGAACTCATCACGAATGGTTTGAATGAAATTCGAGATAGCTTGATCCCAAGCTTTGCTGTGCTGCGGTGGCGTTATAGAGTAAAAACAAAAGAAAAGCACTAGCTAATATTATAATTAGTGATAATATTTGATTAATGTGATTGATATGTGGGATTTGACCTCCCAAAACTGCCATAAGACTATTACAGCCGTCGTAGTGGAGAACTTCGGAAATTTCGACCACCTGGGGTTCTTTTAACGTGCATCCAAATCTGAGCACACTGGCCTACAGCATTTTCGCCTGCACCGAAAATGCAGCCGCCGCAGCCAGGATAAAAAGCACTAGTTGTGACGACAGGCATACAAAAACGCACAAGCATACACACGCACTTTTAGCACTAGTTTTCGGTACATATTTAGGAAAGGGATGTTGTTGGGCTTTTAGTAATGAGAGGAGGGATTGAAAGGAGTGGAGGGAAATTACGCGTGCACACCTAAGGAAGTAATGCAATTTTTTTTTCGATCTGAGTGCGCTGTTGAGGAAGAGAGAGCGCTGAAGGATTATTCTAGCTTAACTAATTCAGCGTAATCGTTCCGTGCGACTCTAGCTTCGCAGACGTTGTAAAATGAGGTACACTTACATTATAAGAAAATTAAATTGACCGCGTAGTATTTTTTTTTTCTGCCTTAAAAGTGCGCGTGCAATAAGTACTAAATGTACGTCATAATTCTGCCTTTACGAAGATACTTGTTTTTTTTTACGAGTAAACAACAGAGATTTAAGCACATATTATGCTCCCTTGTCAGAGCCATGCGTAGTTGGCACGCGAAAATCGGAACTCTCCCACAACAACAGCGCTATGAAACGCGATTTATGTGATGAGGTATTAGGTGGTACAATGAATCCTGGGGTTCGAGGAGTTTATCAAGGAATAGAGATGACTGCGCACACAGAGCATTAAGTGACATTTCTGTGTGTTTGTTTGTTTGTGTGTTTTTCTTTCTTTTCGTGCCCAACATTATTCGTTTATTAAAAAGAACATAGTCGAGTCTGTGCGACCACTTATCGTACCTCTACGCAGCCTCCTGCACACTCGCAGGGCTCCCTCTTTCTCTCTCTACAGCTTTCCATTCGTGTTTTCTATCATCTCCGGTACAGACTTGCAGCCTGGTAACTGGAATTCATGAGAAAGTGTGCTACGGGTGTTCTGAGGGCTTCGCTTTGTGATACTCTTCCGGGCATCACCCTTCCATCGCACAGGTTGAAAACCTTCACACAGGTTGCGTGCCATGAAGGATAGGCTGGAGGCCAACTTTTCCTCTCTCTTTGTTGGTTACTCGCACGGCCTCTCCATCGTACTTTCTTCTTCTCTTTCGTGTCTTTTTACCTTATCTTTTTATTTTACGATTCGGTACGAAAGAGCATCGTCATTGTGCGTTCTTATTCTCTGAAGTAGATTCGCTGTCATAGTAAACGTTCTGCTCTATAATTTGCGTGTTCATGCGGATGTGTTCACTAATGCCTTGCATCTCGTTCTTTTCTAGGTAAGTGGACCCAATCTTCTACGAAACATTCTTCGTCACGTGAGTACTACACAGCAGCAAATGCAGATGAGTCGACGCAGTATAAAAACGCCGGCGTGGTTATTCCGAAAAAAAAAGAAAAAAAAAGATAAAAAATGGGCCGCCTTTTCCGGTTTTGTGCACTAGAGACGGGAAGACGAACTTCGTTATAATGATGGTTTTTGAGGAAAGTTCTAAATTACTTTCTTAAGCTGGAATTGGGGTGGATGTGGGGCGGAGGGCTTGTACGTGAGGATACATTCCTTTTAGTAGATATAGTGTTTGCTAGACATATAAGACGATAACAGTGCCAGTAAGGCATGAAAACAAATATGGTGGGGTATTCGTCGTGTAACAGGTGCCGGTTACAAAATGCGCCTAATGTTATAGGTTTTCGTCTCTATAGTTATGCCAATTCGTCGTATTGAGCACCCTGCAGCAATGTGACTATACTCTTGGCGAGTTTATTAGTTCTGTACAAAACTCCGTTAAGAAACGTTTCGAAGAACTCCTTCAAAAACGATTGCTTTCCATCCTGGTGATGCTACTCTAATTTGTTATTGCTGGCTTGATGTGGAGAGGTCGGATACTCTATTTGTGTAGTTTTCGCAGCAAAAAAAAAAGGGGGGGGGAGTGGGGTGAGGTGACTCAGAAAACAGTGAAGGAAAAAAAAAACTTTTAGCAAACTGAATCAAGTAAACAAAATAAAGTTCGCTAAAACTGTTGCTTCGGCGGGTTTGCACTGATAAATCAGTCTAGATAAACAAAATAAGCCCGGAAAAATAGGTGTACTCACATTTATCGTCACAGATAGGCGGTGATCGGGAAACTGTACAATGAAAAAAAAAGAAACTCTGCATGCTTCGTGCAAAGCATGGGATAATGCTGCTTGATTCCTGGAACACACACACACACACACACACACACACACGCACACGCACGCACACACACGCACGCACACACACACACGCGCACACACACACACACGCGCGCGCGCACGGGCACGCACATACGCACGCAAACACGCACGGGCACGCACATACGCACACACACACGCACGGGCACGCACAGACATACGCACGCACAGTCAAGATGGAGTGGAAATGATTGAAAGTAAGGAAAAAGAAGAGCAGCGGAAGATTTGCAGGACTTCCGTGCATTTCTCATTACTGAAGCAATCAAGCGATTCACCATTTGTATAGAAATCTCGGCTTGTTCGTCATTTCTGTGTTTACCTTTACCCTAGATAAAGTTGCTTACTAGTGGTTTTCTGCTCTTGATCTGCGTATTTTGTATTTGTCCACACATCCGGTTGTACTTCAAAGTTTAGTGCGTAGCGCTGCCAGATGCAAGATAACAATGCTCGCCTGCAGCATACATTTATACTGGTGTCTGTCCTTTGCAAGAAGTTCTCACGCATGGCAATCATTCAGCCTTCTCTTGGAGGTGCGTGCGTTAGATCACAGCGAAGCCCTCGAGGAAAGCAACATTTCCTGGTTTGGGCCCCATCGAAAGGTAAATCAAGATGGATAGCGATTCTGCCTCCGTGGAAATACGTGAGTGCAATAACACACGCGATATGGGCCTGTGTGCAAGTCGCCGTTAGGTTTATGCAAAAACCACAACCAAAGATAACAAGGGGAGGACTTCGTCAATAAAGAAACAAGTGCGCGTAGGTTCACCACGTGTTGCATGATTTGATGGCCTACGAGGTTTTTCTTGTAGGTGGTCTTAGAAACCTGATGTAGAGGCGGGTCGATTGTCGTGAGCGCAGTTGCTTACTAGGTAAATAATGAACTTGTCCGGGAGTGGTTCAAGCCAATGTATACCAAACAGCTCACTTATCTCTTTTGTTTTTGCACCAGTAGAAGCGTATTTCACTTTGAGCACTTATTCACGTGTCGAACGGTTAGGGCTGAAATAGGTTCAAGTACGGTTTCTGAAATGTTGTCATGGTTTGCGAATTCCTCATTTTCTTCAGCCTTTCCGTTCTGTGGCGGCTCATGTTGGCGGTTGTTGGCAATATAGTAGCAAGTGTTCGAGCCTGTAGAAAGAGATGTGTTGTTTGGGTACGTCAAAAGCTGCACGAAATGTTCTTGAGTGGAAGGTAAACAAGAAAAGCGTTTGGTTGCTGTTAGGTTGTCTACATTGCTTACAGAAAAAGTGGGCCCGGAATTAAAAGAGAGAGAGGCATTCTTGTGGCTCTGTCTGTACACATAAAAGCGTTGACAAAACAACTATAGAAAGTCGTCACAAAGAAGAAAGAAAAGAGACAGCTATAGAAGGTGCGAGTGTCAACTAGAAAAGCTTCCTCTTTGCTACTCTGCAATAGTAGGATGCAAAAAGAAATATGAGAAAGAGATAGAAAAAGGGCGGAAAAGAAGTGAAATAATTGAAGCCTGCTGGACTGCACTACAAGTCAGAAGCGTTCGCACAAGCTCATCATCCTCAAGAAGCACGAGGTTGTCTATACTGCATGCCTCGTGGGCCGGCGGGAGATTAGGATAATGCTCCATCATCACCTCGATGGAAAAGTTCACAAAATGTCATGAGCTGGGGCCCACGTAACTGCACAGATGTATAATGATTTCATTCTTAGTCGCTTAGCTTTAGTGAAAGCGTCTTTCATATACTGCAATAGCAAATCAAATGTTAAAACGCGCGCCCTGCCGCGGTGGTCCAGTGGCTAAGGCACTCGGCTGCTGACCCGCAGGTAGCGGGATCGAATCCCGGCTGCGGCGGCTGCATTTTCGATGGAGGCGAAAACGCTGTTGCACCGTGTATTCAGATTTGGGTGCACGTTTAAGAACTCTAGAGGGTCGAAATTTCTGCAGCCTTCCACCACGGCGTCTCTCGTAATCATATGGTGGTTTTGGGACGTTAAACCCCTCATATTATTATTTATGCTAAAACGCACACTTCTGTCCGAATACTGTACAGAACACGCAATATAATTTGCAGATCAATTTATTTTATTTTACAGCTCTGTCACTAATGGTTCTCTAGTAGGAAAAAAATATATAGCTGTTGGCTACTAAGCTTCCGTTCAGAAGAGTTCGCAGTACGCCGCGCAATGTGCTTTGAGGACGTATATTTTCTAGCTGCAGTATCAATGTGCAGAACTTCTGTCACTAATAGTTGACTATCTTCTGCTTCAAGCACTGTCGTCCATGGCAAGCCATGAACAGTTTAATTATGACGCGTAGCTTTGACCACACGGGGCGAACCTCTTCGCACAAGGACAAGCTGAGATCTCTCTTTTCGCAAAGTACATTCTTGAGAAGCTGGGTGGGGCACTTTTTCTTGGGTATAGTTATTTGTCGAGCTGTTGAACGCGCAGCAGGATGCTTTGGTGAAAGCCAAGTATTACACGTAGACACTGCCAGAGTCCCATTCTGCAAAGGCGGGTGACAAACGAAGTGGCACAGAGAGAGCGCCCACTCAGCAGTCTCCCAATTCCGGAACCGTCTTGGAACTACCATACCCCTGCTCTTCAGTTTTTTTTCTTCTTTCATGCGTTTTCCCATCTTGCGGCAGAGGCTGCTGTTTCAGCTCGTTTCTTTCACTCACTGACCTCTTTGGCGCAGAGGTCAGAGGTTACGGGAAGTCGTGAAGACCGAGTTGCTCCTGCGTGGCGGGAGATCCCGGCCTGCGGTCGGAGCCGACTCATGTAGGCGGTGAAAGAAATTGTTCGAGAGCCGAGAGCGGCATGGTATACCGTACGATAGGGGCGCGCACCACAGACGGCATGCGGTATACTTTATTGACCCATCATTTCTATTCTCGCGAGGTGTTCCAGAGGATGCTCTGAGCGAGAAGGTGCTGGCTTCGCGAAAGCGAACGTGTTATAAGAGCTTGTACATAGTGTTATTTGTGTTTCCCCGTCAGCACCGTGTCTTCGCTTCTACCAGCGATGCCCGCCGAAGGTGCTCCGGTACGAGGACTCACACTAGACTCACTTGGAGAAATCTTTTAGCGAAGAAGCTTGGCCAAAGAGAGCTTTGGAATAAAGCGGAGAAAGCGCGAGTCGAAACTGTCTGAGTTCGCCGTGACCTCCCGACAGCACCGAATGGGCCCCGTGCTGAGACGAAGGAATATATTCCAGAGCTCAATTATTTACAACGCTTCTGTATATCCTTACTCGTAGAAAGTACAAAATTTATCACACGTTACCACCGCCACGTCAAGTTCCCCCCACTACACTGACCAATGATGAAATGCTTGCAGGTGTGAGAATGTGCGCGAAAACGGTTCTCTACAAAATAAATTAACGCTTAATTCAAGCATTTTGCTGAGTCCGCAGTATTTTTTTTTAAACTAACAAAGCCCGCTTTGTTCCATGTCTGTATATCGGCGTTTTTGTGAGCGTGTATAATTTTGGGGGAAGTAACTGATCTTTTTTTATAGTTCGATGTGTTCTTAATAGGCTGGATATTCATTCGCTCTTTGTTTCGCTCTTTATTCATTCGCAAAGATCTTCGAATGAAGATCTTCGCGAATTCAGGCCCCTCTGCCCGTCTTTCGAGATTTGTTGACGCTTCCACTCTTCCCTGGCCCAAAATACAGGTGTGTGCGTTGCACTTGCGTTCAGCAAAGTGTGTTGACGAGGCAAGTGACATTTAAGCAACATTCACTGACATAACTTATACATCGCTCCTAATTTAGTCATATTTACACAATACTAGTAATCGAATCATTAACCAACACCAGGCAACGTTAGCCATTGTTTAGCGGAAATTCGCGATTTTCTTTTAGTTAACATGAGCTAACGCTTTTCAATACTAAGTATCTCTAACGTCACAGTAATCACGCAAATCAGTGCTGCCTAATTGAGTGCAAGTCATTGAAGTTATCCAGGAAATTACCAGTGAGCCTTTCGCGCTTATAAACCAGCTTCGAGATTACGCAAAGAGAACGTTGTACAAATAATATAAACTGGAGAAGGTATGCCGACTATATATCTCACCGGAATCGCAATCGGAGGCCTCGATTTCTGAGCTCCCTCGACACCGCTACTGCTGCGATGGCGCAGACAATCCATTGGTAGCTCAAAGGCTTCAGAGAGGCCCCACTATCTCTGGGTCTGTGAATACGTGTGTTTGCTGTCGCATAGATTGTGGCAGCGACACCGCGTGGACCTCTATATAAAGCAATCGCTGCCTTGCGAACAGTGTATATAGTTTGGTTCAGAGCACGAAACGGCGACTCGTCTGGCAGGGATGTGCAAAGGCGGGCATATAGCACGGGCTGTGCCGTTGTTTTGATAACGCCTACAATTCATTAGGGGCCTCTTCGCAGTGAATCGATCGACCTCGCGATGTCACCCCCCCCCCCCTTTTTTTTTTTTGCGTGTGCCTGCGGACTGGATGATAGAGAGACGCGTACCTCGAGGCAGTCGAAAGGTGCGAACGATGGAAGCTCGATCCTGTGCTCGAAACAGCCGAAAAACACGATCGCTGCCCTGTTCTGGCGGGTCGCTTATATAGTTTATCGATCTTTAGAGCAAAAGAAAATAAAAGCAAGAAAAGGGTTTCATGTACGAAAGAGCATATGCACTATGCAACGTGAAGCTCACAAACCAGCGTTTTCATAACAGCCAGACAAAGAAAGAGATAGAGAAAGAATGAAAAAGACACAAAGAGCTGGGGAACACTGGACCACCTTGTGTTCATGCTACGTCTACTGATGTCACAAAGAAAACGTGCGTGTGTTTGGAGACACGCACACACAACACACACTAGTTTCCGGCTCCCTTGCCCCCCCCACCCCTCCGCACACACACACACACACACACACACACACACACACACACACACACACACACACACACACACACACACACACACACACACACACACACACACACACGCACGCACGAACGCACGCACGCACGCAAACTTGCGCATGCGCATACCATTTTCTGTTGCTCTGCCTTCGCTCGATACTTACGCCCTTCGTCCTATGCAGCACACACTTTAAAACATGGTATGTGTGGCATGAAGTTATCCATGGCAATCGACTGTCGCTACTAATTAATTAGCGGAAACGCCACGGAAAAGGTTGGTGAAAGTGGCGACAGCGAGAATGCCGATAGTGTTCATTAATTTGGTGGCCATGCCAGGGGGACAGCGTACCGTATAACGGGATGGCGACACTCCAGGGAGACCGCAGCTGGCCCATAGTTAGTCTCTCCTTTTGTTCGCAAGCTGCACCCGAAAGAACCCCTCAAAAAGAGAAAAAAAACCCGGAAGAGACCTGCTTGCTTAAGTATACTAGACAGATGACACCTGCGCTTTAACAAGAATTCGATCGCTGAGACTCGTCCGCCAGGCAGCCGTGTCTGAATTGATCGAAAAAGCACCCTGAAAACGTGAGACCTCACTAAAGGCCTCGTTTTTCTGTGTTTGTTTGTAACCCGCCAGGGTGGCCTAGTGGCCGTGGTGCACGACCACTGACTCTCCTGTCACGGGATCGAATCCAGGCTGCAGCGGCCGCATTTTTAGTGGAGAGGAGAATGCTTGAGGCGCATGTACTTACGTTTACGAGGCACTGCGCAGTGCTCCCGACCGGGCTGCAGAAATTAGGTGCCTTTCTCCTCTTCTAACCACTACCACCACCACCACCACGTTAAAAAAAAAAAAACTCCAGGTGGTTAAAATTTTCGGGGCCTTCACTGCGGCGTCTCTCATAGTTATACGGTGGTTTTAGAACATCAAACGCATTGTTATTAGCATTAGTATTATGTTTTTTTTGCCTTTTTACGCCATGAATCATTAATAATGAATGCATGGGAATACTTTTGGTTGGTCCCTGGGAACGTGCTCTAGCACGTTCAGCAACGAAAAAATAACATTGCTCTGTCAGTGGCTCACTGCGCTTTTGTATTGACACTGGCTGAAAGTTGAGCTTGTTGGTTCATGATATTCAATTCAAAGCGTTCAATTGCGCAAATGACACAGGGACTAAAAATGAGATGTCGACACACAGTGCATCGCGTGTCGACACACGGCACACAGTGCGCACAGTGTGACGTCATCTCTTCTTTCAGTCTTGTCTTGTTTTCCCAATTCAACGTTTAGGTACTTCTATTATATACGGGACAAACCGATTATTATCCCGCGTGGGAAATAACCATAGGTGTAACCTTAACACTAAGGGCTCCAGAAATACTTATAATAGGACGTTGCGCTCGCGTCCTGTTACCTTTTCTTTGCTCACGGTGCATATGTTTGTGGTTTTGAGTATTGCCTAACACAACCTAGAGCAAGTTATAGGTGAAAGTTGATTCGAGGTGAAAGAACAACCTACGCAAAGCATTTGAGTGAGGGTGTATTGAGCGGAAAAAATATATATAAAGAGTTCCTATGCAGAATACGTAACTGCAAGCGAGAGAGAGAGAGCGGGTACAGACGCAGGAGATGGCAACTTTCCTTGCTAACCGGCTGTCCACATCTTCGTGCGGGCTTCTCGGCTTCTCCTTTGAACGCGTTCCCTAATCTGCTGCTAGCGGATAGATATTCCTTTCAGGAGAGCCGCCTCTTATCTCTGCGCGCTGACTGCTTCCGTACACAGCCGTCGTCGCAGAGTTCTCGAAGGCTGTATGGGACCCAAGGCTGCCCTCATTTTTATTTTTTAAAATTTTTACAACTATAAGAGCTGGCAAAAAACTCGTGGGGGATTGGATAGGCGACTTGATTAACACAAAAAAAAATCGTCTTGACACGGGAAAGAAACATTACGGCGACGTTTGCAGTGGACGGTGCTCTCTACACAACGCGAATCGGCCCTAGCAGAAAAGATGCTTCAGAGATTCCTATAAAACTGGCAGCTACTACGGCTGCCACTGTGATGGATGGCTTCATGGATCTATACCCGTATTAAAAAAACAGAACTCATAGGCTACAGAATTGTTTGTAGAGAAAAACTCCGGTCAATCAGGACGCTGGACAAGCGAAAGTGGCTGTGCTGTGTCAAAGAGCACTTATGAAAGAGCATCTTTGAAAATTAAGTCATTAGCCTCTTTTATTTTTTATTTTTTCTGTTTGCTAGGTGTATCTTCAGCCTTTCCAGCGATTCATTGTTCGAGTTTTGTGGATGTGTGGGTGTGACATGCTGAACACGATGCGTGTGACACCCCTTCGCCCTCTCAAGATTGCTAGAGCACTCAACGCTGCATGAGGGCAGCAGAAAAAAATTAAAGACGCAGCCCACGTAGACAAAAAAAGGCGACAGCTTTGGGAAAGATCGTCACTTGCGGCTGTAATGCTCACAAAATGCAGGAAAGTTTTAACCACTAAGCAGAGAGACAAAACGAAGCCGCGGGTACCCTAGCTCTGTTATGGTAGGCAGTAGCGGAAACCCTCTTTGAGAAACTGAAGGGCAAAGCGTAAACAAAACCACCGGGAACAAAACACCACAGACCATGCTGTATATGAAAAAAGTTTTCCATAACCTAAAGAAGGTGGCGAAGAGGTCCAAGGTACTTATCGTTTTTTTCAGTCCCGAGGAAATAGGCTGGTGTTGGTCCACGCATTGCGGCGCCGCAAAAGCTTACCGCTTGTAGTAAAATTCATGCAAGGCCATTTGCACTTTGCGCGGTTGGCGTGGTTTACGAAATTCACTTTCATGTGGCAAAGTATATATCGGCCAGACCGGACGTGGCCTTAATGACAGGGCAGGAGAGCACGAGCGTTCGATTAACTGTAAGATCAGTGCCCATTTACCTATGCTCCATTTCATACATCAGGTGCAACGCTGTGAAGAGTAGCAAGACTTCTTGCAATGAATGGCGTTCGCACAAAGAAATAGTACGATGATGTTTTCGTGGCATGCTTTTGTTTCGTCTTTGGTCTTGATAATAAATAAACATGCTTTGGTAGTCGGAGTAAAGACGGCCCGTTAAACGGCTGTGTATTGTGGGGAGCAGGTGCGCCCAGCCTCCCTTTCCCTTTTAGGGCAGCGCACGCGCCTGGTTGCGGGGACCCCTTCCCCCACGGCCGGCGCGTGCGATTCCCCCCCCTTTCCCGGCGCCAGGAACAGGTTCCCCTCTCCCTCAGCGAGGAAAGGTGCCATTCTCGTCAGGGAGAGGGAAATCGGGTCGGGGAACAAAACGAGCGGGCAAACGGGCGCTCGCGCTCTGACACCAGCGACCATCCCAGGAGGACGAACCCGCAACCCCTCCTGCGAGCCGAGGACGTCCACGACCGAGGTGTAAGCGTCAACACCTTTGTTATCTGTAGTATCTCCCCGCGACAGTGACGCGCGATTGCTAACGCTTAGCAATAAAGTGTTTGTTGTTGATCTGGCCAGTTGCCTTATTCGCCCGAACCCGTAGTAGTAGCTGCAATGAGGCAAGCTACGGTTGGGGGACGTTAACCGTGCACGGAACGACTGTGTGCGGCTGAAACATTAGCTATAGGCTTCTGCGTCAGCCGTACATAGGACGGTCCCCCAACATCTGGCGCCCAACGTAACGAATTTGGCAACGCGGCTAGTTCTGTGGACGCGAGCAAGTGCCAGGGCGCTCTTCCACACGTAGGATAATAGGCATGTCGGAATTCCAAGATTTGTCAATGTTGTCGGATGTCGCGTCGCAGAGTGGCGATCCTTTGGCTAACGCGGGGGTACTGTTAGGACTTTCCGACAGCGTAGAGCTTGGTCGTTTCACGCGGGATGATCAGGAGGGTGCAGAGACCGCGTTAGCAGAGAGTAGGCCTACGACGGAGAGCGGCCCGCATGGCGCTCCGGCATCTCGCGACGCGAACAGAGAGGCGCCGCCACAAGTTACGACACGCGCCTCAACTATAGGCGAGTCTTCGGGCAACAGTTTGCCCTCGAGCGAGGTACTCTTACAGAATGCGCTGTCAGTTATGCAAAGCCTCGCGAGCGCCCTGCAGAACACAGCGCAGGCCCCCGTGCAAAATGTGCGACCACGTGTCAAGGTAGACATTCCGACCTACACGGGTTACCACGACTGCAAGAGCGCCAACGAGTATCTCGACCGGTTGCTCCATTATCAGCAGGCGACGGGTCTTTCTGATGCCGAACTTCTCGAGCGCGTGGTCCCGGTGTCGCTCACGGAGCAAGCGGCTCGGTGGTTCCGACTAACCGGACATCGCGCCCGTACGGTAGAAGAGTTCCGCGAAAGCTTTCGCGGCGAATTCCTACCGGCTAATTATGAGTGGCGTTTGCGGAGGGAGTTGGAGCTGCGCACCCAGCATCCGGACGAATCCTTGCTGGAATACGTACGGGCGATGGACGAATTGTATCGTCTCGCGAACCCTCACGCCACCAACGCGGAAAAGGTCGAGCGTGTTACCCGACAGGCGCACCCGACTTTCGCGGCGCACTTCAGGGGATGCAGGTTCGCAGACCTCGAAGAGCTCGCCACCGAGGCGAAGCGCATACAAGGGGACATCCTCGCAGCGCGTTCGTATCGCCCCCCTCCGCCCGCCGCGCAGTCAATCGAGCCTCGCTGTGCATGGAACGGCGGCGCAGTGACTTCAGAAGCGTTTAGGGGTAACGCATCAGCATCGTACGCTGATGAGCACGTGTCACGCGGTTGGGAGCTGTCAAACCGCGCTTTAGACCCCTACGCTTACGCGCTCCGTACGGCACACGCCGCCCCTGCGCGTGACATTCCAAGGCAGGAGCACGTGGTTGACGCGAGGCCTAACGAGCGGCGCAATCCAGAGCGAGGACCACCTGATCGAGGCGAGTTACGAGCGAACCGGCGTGGTGTCCGCGGTCCTTGCTATCGGTGCGGCGCGCCAGGGCACATCGCTCGCGAATGCGACCGCACGCCGGGTCAGGAGCAAACGCGCGGTTCGGGAAACGGACGGCGCCGCCGGTGATCCACATGGGACCCCGCGCGGCGATTAGTAATCCTACCGATGCGTTCGGATCACTTGCACCGTCGGTCTGTCGCGCAGGTGATGCCGTAGACTCGCCCGCGCCGCTAATCGAGTTAACGATAGCTCGGAAAAAGTTCGTAGCACTTTTGGATACTGGGGCAAGCGCTTCTTTATTCGGTGACGATGTGTTGCACCATCTCCGCGAGAACAACATCCGCTTGAGGCAAAGCAACACCATCTTCCGTCTAGCTACGGGCACAGCACAATCGAGCGGCGCGGCTAGGCTAGTGATCCGCTGGGACAGACGCGTGAGGCGACAACGTTTCGTGCATCTTCCAGGGCTGTCAATGTCTCTAATCCTGGGTCGAGACTTCCTCGCTAAGTCGGGTATTGTCATTGACATTGCAAACGGTGGTTACCGAGAGCGCGACGGAGACGCGCTGAAGCTTTTCTCGAAGGCCTCCGCATTGACAAAAGCATGCCAATCGCAGGGAGAGGCGCGAGTACGCGAGGAGGAAAGCGCGCCGAGAAAGCGAGTAAACGCCCCGCCGGAGCAATGTGCTGCGCTGCAGGAAAGGGCAGTGCACCCGCTTTTGGTACAGGCACAGAGCCTACTAGAGGGGGAACGAGCGCAGCTGTCGTCGCTGTTGTACGAATATGACGCGATGTTTACTGACTGTCCCGGCCGCACTACGCTGGTTAAGCATAGAATTGACACGGGTGATGCACGCCCTTGGAAATGCAATCCCCGACCAATCAGCTTAGCTAAGCGGAAAGCACTAGACGCCGCCTTGGACGAACTCATCGAAACAGGCGTAGTTGAGAGGTCAAACAGCCCATGGGGTTTCCCGGTAGTTCTAGTTCCAAAGAAAGATGATACGTATCGCCTTTGTGTAGACTACCGCAGGCTGAATGAAATTACGAAGAAGGACGCGTATCCTCTTCCCTCCATTTCATCGTTAGTATCCAATCTAGGCGGGGCGAAGTACTTCACAACGCTCGATGCTAGCCGCGGATATTTTCAGGTTGAGATGGACGAGCGGGATAAAGAGAAGTCAGCTTTCACGTGCCACAGAGGACTTTTCCAATTCAGGAGAATGTCGTTTGGCTTGGTGGGCGCTCCCGCTACGTATCAGAGGCTAATGGACCGTGTTTTGGGAGATGCAAAGTGGCAGCACGCACTCGCATATCTAGACGACATAGTGGTTTACTCGAAAACGTTCGAAGAGCACGTGCGCCACTTGAGAGACGTTCTAGAACGGCTGAGGTCTGCGGGCATCACTTTGAACCCAAACAAAGCTCAGATAGCGGCGACCCGAATAACATTATTGGGATTTACGCTTGACGAGGGTCGCATTTTGCCGGATAAGGGTAAGCTTGAAGCGATAGTGAGCTATCCATCGCCGAACAATGTCGGTGAGCTGAGGCGCTTTTTGGGGATGGTGAATTTTTATCGCCAATTCATTCCAGATTGCGCGGCAGTGCAGGCGCCTTTAACGAAGCTCTTGAGGAATGGTGAGCGTTGGGCTTGGAGCCAAGAGCAAGAGGCCGCACTGCGTCGCCTCACGAAGTTGCTGGCCAACACGGCTCAGCTGCAGCTACCCGATTTGAACAGGGAGTTTGTTATTCACACCGATGCAAGCGACCTGGGCTTAGGAGCAATTTTGCTTCAGGAGCATGGAGGTTCCCTCCGACCGATTGCGTTCGCGAGCCGTACGTTGACACCGGCGGAGAGGAACTACTCAGTAACCGAGAAAGAGTGTCTGGCGATAGTTTTTGCTCTCCGTAAGTTTGACTTTTACATAGACGGAGTTGCGTTTGTGATTGAAACGGACCACATGGCGCTCACGTGGTTGAGGCGTTTGAACGAACCAAGTGGCCGATTGGCGCGTTGGGCATTGTTGCTGCAGCGTTATGACTTCACCGTCCGCTACCGCAAGGGTAAGAACAATGCCGCGGCCGACGCACTATCGCGTGCTCCAGTTCGACACGAGGCAAGTCACGCGACTAATTCGGAACGAACTGAGAGCGAGACACTCGCGCTAACGCAAACAGCGGAGCAAACGTTAGTTCGAGCTAAGAGCGTGAACCACGTAGAGGCTGTCGTTAGCGCAGGGATTGTTTTCAGCAGAAGGGAGCTGTTAGAAGCTCAGCAGAAAGATCCATTTTGTCGAAAGGTGTTCGACGGGCTCCGGGAGCCGGGTGGTAGTGAGGCCACCGCGCACAAGGGGGCAGCTGGTATTGCTGTCGGTGCGGAGCGCTCGGCAACAGCTGGTAGTGCTGTGAGCGCGCTGGATTCATATCTGCTAGATTCTGACGGCGTCCTGCTGAGGTACATTCCATCCGACGATGACACAAGTGAGTCATTTAAAGTCGTGATACCGCGCGCGTTGAGAGGAGCGCTTCTTCGCTACTTTCATGACTCGTGCATTGGTGGGCATGCGAGCGGCCCTAAGACTTACGCTAAGTTGTGTCGCCTCGCTACCTGGCCAGGTATGAAGCGGGATGTGATTCGCTACGCCCGTTCATGTCGTGTGTGCCAAAGCGTCAAGCCGCGAGGAGGACGTCCGCCCGGCCTCATGCAACCGATTAACAGTCAGACTCCCTGGCAAATCGCAGCGTGTGACGTAATGGGCCCGTACCCCTCAACTCCTAGCAGAAATAAGTTCTTGCTGGTGATCACGGATCACTTCACTAAATGGGTAGAACTTTTTCCCCTTAGGAAGCTGACGGCTCGAGTGATTTTAGAGAAGTTGATGGAGGTTTTTACCAGGTTCGGGTTCCCCGAGCAGTTGATTACAGACAACGCGTCTTATTTCACTGCGAAGGTGTTTGTTGACACGTGCGCCGCGTTGGGCATTAAGCACAAGAAAACAACCACCTACCATGCTCAGTCGAACCCCACGGAGCGAGTCAATCGCAACATCAAGCACATGCTTGTCGCGTTCTCTGAAAGACATAAGGACTGGGATACCTATCTTCCAGAGATCGGTTTTGCATTACGATCGACCGTAAACCGATCGACTGGGTATGCGCCTTCTTCTCTGAACTTGGGGAGAGAACTGCCGAATCCGATGGAGACCGTACTCGCGGACCGCAGTGGAGTGCCAGTGGCGACATCAGCACGCGCTGAATACGCAACGCAGCTGCGCGAGAAGCTAGCGGAAGCTTTACATAAAGCTCGACATAATCTCCGCACTGCTAGGGCACAGCAGAAGGCGCAGTATGACCGCACGCGTAGGAACGTACACTACGAAGTGGGCGATCTGGTGATGCGGCGCCATCATGTTCTCAGTAATGCTAGCAAACAGTTTGCTGCCTCGCTGGCACCGAAATGGTCCGGGCCGTACCGAGTGCGAGAGAAAGTTTCTTCGCTCGTTTATCGACTCGCGAACATGAAAGGCAAACCGAGCGGCGGACCGGTGCATGTATGTGACTTGAAACGCTACATAGCACGGGAGGCGCATGAGGACTACGGTCAGTCCCCCTCCAAGCCGCGCGCGGCGGGTGAGATGGTTCGACACCGGGTCAGGAGCCCAGAACCGCGCTACTTCCTGCGTAACAGTCGGAGGCAACTATGCACGGTAGGCCGCGTTTGATATGTTCGACGCGGGGTGCAAGGGTTAGCGCGCAACACATGTGCGATTGTTAACCTGTCGTTCTTTATCTGTATCACTCTCACCGAACAGATGGAGCGCCATTGGGAACAGCACCGCCGGAACAGCAAGGAGAGGAGACCACCTCCTTACGGCCAGCCCCCACCCCCACCAACGTCCACATGGCAGCCCTACCCCACTGCGGCCCGGCCGCGAACGCCGAGGCAGAGCCACTCGAGCCGCCGCCACCGAGGGGGTCCGCGCGCGCTGCCGCCTGGTCACCAACTCTCGGCTTCGCCGTCACCATCACGACCCGCCGGTTCACAGGGAACGAGACCAGGGTCCCAACGCGGCGAGCCGACCGCATCGCCTCACGGCCGCAACCACCGAGACGTGGCAACCTGGACCAGCCAGGATGGAGGCGACCCTCCGGTGTCTTACGTCTCCTCGAGGCCCTGGCGCCGGCAGGAAAGGGCCCGAGTTGGGGTCGCCCCAGCGCACCTGTATCGCCCTTTTCAGGGGCGCACGGTAGAGGACGCGGACCGGAGGGCTAACGGGGCTTGCCTTCCAGTGCCCGCAGGGACGCGGTTCTGCGAGTGCGGCGCCGTGGTGATCCATAACTCCCACGAATTGGGGAAATTACACCGGCACCGCACCCAGGCTACCCAACCATCCAGCCGCGAATCATCCCAGGAGCGCTCCGGCGCCGCGGTTCGGGCCATGCTGGCGCGGGCGGCCCAGGAGGCGGACTTCGCGCAGTGGCTGCTGAGAGTTGCCTCAGGCCACGCGTCCAGCGAGAGTCCGCCTGCGCCGCTATCAATAACGGCTACCGTAGAGCGGGGGGCGGCGGGGCCGGGAGAGACATTGGTGGCGGCTGCATTGACACCGGAGGTGGCGTCAATGACCTTGGAGGCGGGTGAGAGAGCGGTGGGGGCTCCGGCGGTGCCCGCGGCAGACACCGAACGGTCCGAGGGCATGGACGTAGACCAGGCCCTTCTGGCCTATCTAGAGGACGAATAAAACGAATTATTCCCTCTTTGCAGTCTCTGTCGTTCGGGGGCCTTCTTAAGGGGGGAGGAGATGTGGGGAGCAGGTGCGCCCAGCCTCCCTTTCCCTTTTAGGGCAGCGCACGCGCCTGGTTGCGGGGACCCCTTCCCCCACGGCCGGCGCGTGCGATTCCCCCCCCTTTCCCGGCGCCAGGAACAGGTTCCCCTCTCCCTCAGCGAGGAAAGGTGCCATTCTCGTCAGGGAGAGGGAAATCGGGTCGGGGAACAAAACGAGCGGGCAAACGGGCGCTCGCGGTCTGACACCAGCGACCATCCCAGGAGGACGAACCCGCAACCCCTCCTGCGAGCCGAGGACGTCCACGACCGAGGTGTAAGCGTCAACACCTTTGTTATCTGTAGTATCTCCCCGCGACAGTGACGCGCGATTGCTAACGCTTAGCAATAAAGTGTTTGTTGTTGATCTGGCCAGTTGCCTTATTCGCCCGAACCCGTAGTAGTAGCTGCAATGAGGCAAGCTACGGTTGGGGGACGTTAACCGTGCACGGAACGACTGTGTGCGGCTGAAACATTAGCTATAGGCTTCTGCGTCAGCCGTACATAGGACGGTCCCCCAACAGTATAAGTTGTTCTAGATCACTTAGCGCCTCTTTGTTCTTACCTCTTGATGTTTTATTCGTCGCCTTTCGAAACATCGTGCGAGTGCGTTCGTGCTTGTCTCGCACGAGCGTTTATAGAGAGTTTCAGTACTGCGGAATGGTGCTACGTACGCATCACGCAAGCGCCTTGCGTTACGTGACGTCGTTTGTCACTAATCGGCTTTTAGTACGCCGTAGTACCCGCGTACGTAACGAGCGTGAAGCGTGTTGCACCACCTGGTAGATCAAAATAGAAGCACGTGTTGTTGACAGCCAATCTGAGCCAATCCAAGTGTTATAGCCAGATTATGGCCATATTTTAAGCCACAGAGTCGGTCTGTGCTTGCCTTCGATGCCGCCATTTTGCAAAACGAAGTCTCGCGCTGTCGCGAACTTGTTCGAGAGCGGCGCGATCAGCTCGTACACACGCACGCATCTCATGCGTGCGTACGTAGCGGCTGCGTACGTAACGCGATACGTGCGCGTTGCGGTCTGCGCATGCGCACTACGCAGAACGTGGCATCCTTAAGTACGCAACGCCGCCACGTACGCAGCGTACGCAGTACTAAAACTCTCTCAAAACGATAAAAGCCAAACATGAGACGTGCGTAGTCACATACCTTGCTGACTGAACTTCTTGCATCGCCTCCACAGCGTTGCACCTGATGTATGAAATGGTGCATATGCACTGTGAATCCTGCCCCGCCGCGGTGG
The DNA here is from genome assembly GCF_013339725.1 of Rhipicephalus microplus. Classification (NCBI taxonomy): domain Eukaryota; kingdom Metazoa; phylum Arthropoda; class Arachnida; order Ixodida; family Ixodidae; genus Rhipicephalus; species Rhipicephalus microplus. The sequence goes on along the minus strand of NC_051165.1, from coordinate 313,024,197 downwards.
TCTAGTGGCTAAGGTACTCGGCTGCTGACCCGCAGGTCGCGGGTTCAAATCCCGGCTGCGGCGGCTGCATTTCCGATGGAGGCGGAAATGTCGAGGCCCGTGTGCTCAGATTTGGGTGCACGTTAAAGAACCACAGGTGGTCAAAATTTCCGGAGCCCTCCACTACGGCGTCTCTCATAATCATATGGTGGTTTTGGAACGTTAAACCCCACAAATCAATCAATCAAGCACTGTGAATCCTGCATGTGTGAGTCGAACCTTACGAATACTCGCATACTTGCTAGGAGCAAGGCCACTGTGGTACGTGAACTTTTGAAGGCGTATCTTATCAATATGAAACCACATGTGTGCATCAGCGACACGTGTATTATTCTGCATTAAGCTGAAGCGTGGCATTGTTTGCCATTGTCCTGTGCGATTGTAAATACGCCCATGTCTGCATGTACCTTGCATAAAAAGGAGCCTAATAAATGCAGTAGCAAGTGACGTGCTATCCTGCCCCCTTCTGTTTTCGTCTATGTGGGTTGTGTCCTTAACCTTTCTTCAGCATGAACCAACTATCCCAACAATACATTCTAGTGTATGAATGCAGTGAAAGCTCATTGGTATCTGGGAGCTTCGCTTGTTTTCTTCTCCCTTTCCTCTTAGTGCTGACGTACTTTCTGCTCTCTCTCATTGGGCAGGGTAAGAAACCACAGCACAACCCAGCTAACTTTCTTACCCTTCTTTGCTTTCTCGTCTCCTTGTCACGTCCTGTAGACGCAGACTTAAGTGCTCAATCCTTTCTACGGTAACATGTACTGTAGAAAGCATAAAAATATTGAGTTGTCACATGAAAAAAACAACAACAACAATTTATGCTTTTTGATCTGACACACAGCGTTAATACATGCAGTGAAAGGTGAAGCAACGCGAGGTTTCGTCCATCGGCTCATAAAACTGTTGGTGTGAATATACAGGAAGGCACGCTTATGCATTATTAGGAAGGAGGTGTGTGTGTGGGGGGCGGGGGAAGGAGTGACTGTCGCTTCACACACACACACACACTGCTCTCGTGACCGGCCGGACTCTGAGATCGGGCGCTCATCTATATCTCGCTACACCTCGCGGTAGATGGAGACACGCAAATCCCCGAGTGTTGAGGATTCCCGACGGGGCGAAGATCCCCGGGGCTTAAGCTCACCGCGGGTGCTCTTGACATGTATCCCGCGGCGGGAGGCGGTGTAGCTCGTCGGCGATGGGAATACCATCTACTCTTGACTCGAATTTATAGGTGTGCTTCCACGGGCGGAGATAGACAGAGGGGGAGAGTGAGCATTGAGTGTACGAGCGGCAGCAGGGAAACGGCGGCGAAGAGAACGCATAAATCATCCATCATATCCACCCCGAGTGCGGTAACCACGGATCTCTGGCGTTGTGTATGGGACTGGGTTAAAAGGTCATGACGCTGCCGCCTTTATATATCTGGCGCCCATCAGGAGCCTTTGGCTGGTTCAATTCTACGAGGACGAAAGTCGGGACGCAATTTCTGCCCCTTTTTCCATTCGCGCGGGGTGCTTGTTTTTGTTTTTTGTTTTTTACTGCCTTTTCCGCACTTAGCACGTGCTATAGTGTGGATGTGCCTAACGCTCGACGACACGATGTTTATGTTTTACGCCCGTCCGTGGTACGTACGTTTGTTTCGTGTTTGCGTTTTTTGCTCGTTTACATCATACATATAATAAGTCACGGCGGTAAGGTACACCCTTCCTAGTGGGTGAAGAACGTTTCAATAGCTGATATAAGCAGGCTTCTATGTATTACATAAACATGAAAAACTATTACATCAGCAGGAGTGTATTTTCTTCAATAAAGGCGCGCGTACGGCCAAGGTATTAGCAAATAAACTACGCTGTCACCTTATGTGATACGTCAGAACTAGGTGTTCTTACTTTTTCCCATTTAGTATTTACTTGCGGCGTTGACTTTGTTGCTGGTGACGTTGCATATATGTAGACATACACCGTGGAGTATGCAGTGCGCACTCTGTGAGATATATTCGTTTAGTTCCTCATTTCTGCCAATTTTTTTTACTATATTTTCAACCGAGTGTGTGGTATCTAAAGTATACTGCTTTTTGTAGACTTCCAACACGCACAACTTCCATAAAGAGAAGAGAAAAACACATTAATATCGGGCTGAACGCTATCTATTGAGTCGGCCCCTCCTCTTTGGTATGGTTAACCTTTCCATAAGGGTAGAACAACTATTTGAATCTTTCTGGTTGTTTAAGCAAATCAGACGGTCATGTTCCAATCACATTCGCACGTACACCCACATCGAATCATCGCGGTAACGGCGTCCACGTATTAATTAGTGCAAGGTTTCTTGTGGATATGCGGCGATGATGCGCGGATACGCGCCGAACTCATTTGGCTTAGTCACTCAAGCGATGGTCTCATTCTCGCTAGCTGAGCCGCAACTGGAGCCATGGAATTGGTTATACATACATCCGTGTCCTTGTCGAGGAGGCGCGTTAGAGAGAACACGTGCCCCACGCAGTCGCAAACTCGACTGCCGTTTCACGCGCTGGTGGGCCGCACCCTTCTGATTAGAACGAATCTGGAACCCCGCCGGAAACAGCGGGTGGGAAAAATAACAACGGGCCTGGCCACTTGTTAGCGTAATTAGCGATTCCCCGCCGAGAAAACTGAGCCGCCCGCCGCCTCTCGACGGGGTTGCAGCGCCGTGTGCAAGACCGTACTGCGATTCTTATCTTATAGAGCTATGAGAATGGTACCGCGCGCTCATATATATATGGTCGGTATGGTTCTACAAGGTCACAGACATGCTATCTGCGTGGCTTTTCACTTCTTTCACGGATCGGGACAGCATATGAGTGTTTGTAAGAATAGTTATAGCTGCTCGTACACTACCCCGGGCGCAACTATAATTGCTGTCTAGTAGAGCGTTTCTTGGTTAGGCAGTTCGGATGCCTCTGCCACTTACCATGCAGTCCCGGTGCCTAATTCAAAAACCTTTCAGTTCGTAATCACACTCTGCCATTGGCCAATAGGAAGCTATAATTACGTGCCCACACGCAGGAGATAAGCGGACATCTTTTATTGCGAACAATTCTAGACTCACAATTAGTTCCCACATAGAGCGCTATAGATATGACTGGGAAGGTGGACGAAACATCAAGTTTTCTGCCCATATCTGGCACGACACCTGAACGGGGAAGTGATTCAAAACGCAGCGCAGAACGTTTTCATGTAAATAGGGTCTGATCTTTAAGTACGCATAGACTCACGCACTGCGAAAGTACCTGCGGCAGCTAATTACCGCTAATGTTTTCTGTAGAGAATGAACGTAAATGGGTGCGTTATTGGATATTTGGATGTTACTGACCTTTCGCGGTTATCGCACACTGGCAGTTTCACTTGCAGTGTGATTTTTGAAAGCCACAATTCAGCTTTTATCGTGAGCGCATTACTTTCGAAATCGCCTGGCTGTTACTGTTAGGGGACTCGTCGTATTCTGGCACTGTAACTGCAGACTTAACCTCTTACGTACAGAGCTAGCAAACACGAATGATTTGCTCGTGACGTATAGTTTCGTTTTCGGTCGTTGTTTGTTTGGTCAATGGCAACGCTAAATTAGCTGGTCATTGTAAGATAACAGACTTTCCTTTTTTTCCCCGCATCCTATAGCAGCTCTTCACAAGTACTATACCCGTATTGGCAAAGTGCCACCGGATAGACGACACGTGCTATGCGTACGGCCTGTTGACATGATGGATGCAGCTGCCGAGACGTTACTGCACGGTGGATTTCCATTCGTCGCGCTGTTTCTTCGTGACCGGGTCTTTAAAAGAAACAAGACGAATGGTAGAAGAAAACAGTGAGATTCAGGCCGATGCACCACCTGTAACCGTTGTACTGGTGCAGTGAATGCATGAAAGGGGCGTCAGCGAAACAATCCATGAAAAATCTACAATCTTCTCCAGCTACGTATACATGGTTGGAGTACATTCTTATAGCGCGTAGTATATATTGGTAATTTTTTTAAAGTGTACAGTTATTGTATCTCCTTACATGCTATATATGAGTGCCAAAAAAAAGGGGCGGTGGCACCGGAGGGCTCGCTAATGCACAAACATGACAAGTCTAGTAATGATTTAGTCTAGTTAGCGATGGAGCTTTCGTTAGTACGCAACCAGTTTTTTTTTTTCGTTGCTTGAAAAGACGTGAGACAGCTTTAGAATTCAGGTAGCGTAAATACATCAAAGGCAACGCTCATCAGGCTCCGAAAACTGGTCAGAGAGAAGGTCACCGCCGTATACAGGAGCCGAATAGCCCGCCATTATACGAGGAAGCCGTGTCTTCGTGAACGATATAGTGGGTGTCCGTATACTCGGAGGCTTGAGCTGGCTTTACAATACGGCTCGACCCACACAGAGTCCGGCTCACGACATTCCGCGCGAGTGGCTTCTGCTGCGGCACTTTTCCACCGTAGAAGAGCATTACGTGTAACCCCGATTGGGCGTCCCGTTGCGGCGCGCCTGCGCAGACTCTGCCGCCGAGATAATCCCAGCGGCAATCCGCGTTATCTCTCCTCCATATACACCGACTCGGAAGTGCTGCTTTTTCGTCCCAAATGTGCAATGTATACAGGCGTCGGTGCCGGCCTTGGACGCTCCCGTAGATATAATCCGGTTCATTTTCCTTATCGCCTTCTCCCTTTTATTCCTAGTTCCCAAGGCTTTCTATCTAGATTCAGTCCGACTCACAGAATGGCAGAGTTTCGCCGCGCACCGCGGAATAGGAAGACGGCGCTCATCATTCTGGACTCCTTCCTAGCAATGTTATCTTCATTTCTTCGGAGACATGCGTACTTACGTTTTTATCGCTCGCCGCGAAAAATCCACGCCATGTCACGCACTCTCTCTCGGTCGTCTATTGGTGTTCGCGGGAGGCCCAGTGCGGGGACCACACCAACGTCGTCTTCGTTGGTCGTGGTAATGGTGGGGCATCGCAGCAGCGATGGCAGCTTTCGCTCCAATCTGTGGCTGTACCTCGTCTTGCCTTTTGCTTTTTTTTCTTCGTGGTGGTGTTCTTTTCCGTCTTCCCCGCCTTCTTGTTTCTTTCCACGCCTCTGAGAGCTTTCGGCGCCGCCTAACTTTTCTTTTCGCGAGCTCTGCTTAGCGCATCTTCGTACGCGGGAGTGAAAAAGACGAAGCGCTATTTCTTTTCTGTTTGCCCTTCTACTTCTTTTCTTTTCTTTTTCCCGCACAGCGGCTTTCTTTCAGTAGAACGCCCCTGTGACGGAAGACCGACACGATCATCTCTCCGGTTAATCTTAATCGTCTTACGCCAGGCAAGACGCTGAGAAACCGGCGGAGGCACAACAAAAACAATAAAGACGCTAGATGGTGGGAGGAACGAGCTTTTGCGGCCGTCTTTGAGCAGCCCTGTCTTCTTCCCCTTCTCCAAGTTTTCTTCTGACACTGTACAACCGAGGCGCAAAAGTGCATCCCTTCGTGATCGGATCGCCCCGGACCATAACGCTGGTTCGCCGCACCGCACTACGCTCAGGCAAAGCAGAGTGGCGAAACTCTTTTTTTTTTCTTTCTATCCGGCATCTACAATCCGGCATCTACAAGTTCGGCGCTTTAATGCTGCTCGGTTTCAGCTGCTTTGGTCCGGCGCTGCAAGCGTAAGGTGGTTGTGCTGCTCTTGGCGGTGGTAGAAAGGGGTTTCGTGTGGAAGTAGCTTTTTATCTCCGACTTTGATCTCGGCTACTATAATTTTATGTGGGTATATGGAGAAGGGAGGTGAAAAATAATGCTCAAAGAAAGAGTGACCGGAAACCGAATAAAGAGGACACATGAATGACTGACTGAACGTAGGAAATAGTGATAAATGTTGACCAACAATCGACTGTAAACCTACTTCTGCGATTGCAGTGTTAGGTTTGGTCGGGTAGGAGGCTCTGGCTATCGAGAAACTTCAGGGATTTATAACTAAGTGCGAAAAAAGGAGAAGCCTATCTGTGTATTTTTTTTCCTTCATGGTGCCTTCGGTTTGTTTTGTTTATTCCTACGGTAAATCGGGAGTGGCAGCTTTTGCTGAAAGAACCGAAGAAGTCTAGTTCGTATTTATATTGTATACCTGACTTCTTGCCAACATCTGCTGCTGTTGCTGTTCATCAACATAGATCGCAATACTAACCTGATGATAGTTGTAGGCAGTCATTACGACGATCAATGTGGGTCGTCAACTTCCGCGGACGAGCGTTGATGTGCTTTTCAGTTTTTGTCGGCTAATGGTGAACATCAGACAAGACCATTCAGTAATCCGTTTTCTCTGGCATCAACGTACCAGCTGGCTTGAGCAAAATGGAAAACTCACAGCATATCCACGGAGTGAATGAAGATGAGTGGGGTGATGCGTCCGTCCGTCGTTCCGTTCACATGTCTGCCTGCCTGCCTGCCTGCCTGCCTGCCTGCCTGCCTGCCTGCCTGCCTGTCTGCCTGCCTGTCTGTCTGTCTGTCTGTCTGTCTGTCTGTCTGTCTGTCTGTCTGTCTGTCTGTCTGTCTGTCTGTCTGTCTGTCTGTCTGTCCGTCTGTCCGTCCGTCCGTCCGTCCGTCCGCCCCCCCACCAGCCTGTTTTTATCACACCACAACACGCATCGGACGGACGCTTTGCCGCACTCATCATCATTCACTCTGGGGATCTGCTGTGAATTTCTTATTATAACAGCGCCATCTATCCTCTTTATTCGTCAACTGTACGAAAACCACTAACGCCGTCTACTGATATTATTTCCAAGGACACATACACTCAACGCCATCTAGTTAGCAATTCTTGACACTAACTATAGAAGTGGCTACTACAGCAGCACTATTACAAAGGAGGGAACGACCCGCACCGTAAGCAGCTTCGCCCCCAAAACAAACCATGAACAATGAGCGTCATGAGACGTGTTTTCTTTTTGGAAAGAATCGTTAGTAATGTTTCAAAAAGGTCACTGAAAAAATATACATGAGAAGAAGAGTAGATGCGCAATTTTGACATGTAGTTGACATGTGGGCATTAACGTCCCAAAACCACCATATTATGATTACCAGATACGCCGTAGTGGAGCGCTCCGGACATTTAGACCAGATGGTGTTCTTTAACGTGCTCACAAATTCGAGCACATGGGCCTACAGCATTTTCGCCTCCGTCAAAAATGCAGCCGCCGCAGCCGGAATTCGATCCCGCGACGTGCGGGTCAGCAGCCGAGTGCCTTAGCCACTAGACCACCGTGACGGGACATTCGATATGTAGTGCTTAGTTCGTTGATAAATTAGGACATTACTGGCTGACCGAATGAAATAACATAAATATAGCGTGTACTGGTGGCGCATTAACACTGCCACATGTACAACCACTTTGTTGAACGTTTTGGCACCATGCAGAGTACACAGAGCGTCTCTCCGTGAGAAATGGAACGCCATTCTCTCTTTAATGCATGGAACAGTAGGTAATCACCGTAGAGATCACGCATGCAGGGCAGTTCACAGCGGCTCCCGTCGTGTAATTGTTACATGCAACAGGTTTCAATTTTTTTTTTTTTTTGCAACTTACATGGTTGCTTCTCGTGCCTGTGCTGCCGGCGCTTTTGTTCGACCTCGTGTAAAAATGCGCCACCTGGACACAAGTATAAACTATGGTTCTGCCATTCACAAACTAAGCAAGAAAAAAAGCGATAAACATTCGCGACAAAAGTGTCGTAAAACGTAATACCGTTCGTATTCTTCACCCGCCATATGACTCCTGCTCCTCAACTTTTGCCTCTTCTCTCGCTTCACCCGCAACATTTTTTTTAAAGCCGCTGTTGTGTCTCTTCCGGTGTCATTCGCATCCGTGTTTCTTTTACTGCTTTAAAGCGTGTTGTGTGAAAGAAACGTGCGTTTCCTGCTGAGAGCGAAACGACCAAGGCCCGAAACGTTGCATTCAACGCGGGCGAGCTCCGCAATAAAATCGCCGTACACACATAAACGCTTCATGGTGGTGCGCTTCTACGCAAGCGAAGGCATGTGCTGTTATATATATATATATATATATATATATATATATATATATATATATATATATATATATATATATATATATATATATATATATATATATATATATATATATATATATATTACCACGACTTGTCGTCTTGTTTACTGTGGAGAATGCCTCTCGCGAGAAAAAAAAAAAAAACGACCACTTGGGAATGGTGGACCGTTGGTTTCTTTGGTCGTGTAGTTATGTGCATACAAGCATATACTTCAGGCTTCCGTCTTCCCCTGAAGAAAAAAAAAGCAGAGGAAGCAAACAGAAGTGCTATATAATGAAAGCTGTTGACTCTGGGGAGGACTGTTGTTTGTTCGCTGCTGCTATTCTTCACTTTCATATGTTCCATACGAGCGAGTCGTTTCGGACGCGCCGGTGAGCAAATAATAACAAACAATAGTTGTAAGGATGCTGTGGAATGAATTCAAACATGGAGAGCATGTATAGATTTCTTTCTCTCTCTCTCTCTTTCTCTCGCTGTGTGTGTGTGTGTGTTTGTGTGTTTGCAGGAGCGTACTTCTGTAGCGTTTGTGGTCGTACCAACGTGGCGTGGCGAATGTAATACGGGCCCATTCCATTCCTTGTGGTTTACAAGCCGCCCTGTGGTGACCATGCTCGGCTTTGGCTTCTTGTGATGCGCGGTATTCTGCAAAGGAGCATCGACTTTGTGCGCGTGAAAATAGCCGCGTAGGTCGTGGTCATACGTTCACGAAAGTAGACGTGACCAGATTAGAGATTGTTTACTTGGCGTCCTATGGAGAATCCTTATATGTCTGCGTTGCGGCGTGTAAGAATGTAAGTAGACGTTTTACAGCAGATACTGCCAGTTTACTTGTCATTTGTTTCAACTGAATGCTCAACATCATGAACAATGCGACGAAAGGGGCTAAATGGTTCATGTTGGCTTTGGCTATGCGCTTACGGTGGCATACTTGACCACGCCTATATGAAGTCCTTCACGAAATTGATTTAGGCAGGACATTGTTTTACCGATGGCTCACCGACGCATGTTTCGGCACCACGAGATGCCGTGATAGCAGCTTCGTACACTGTTCTCTCCCTGTCGTCTTTTATCCGCTTCATAATCATGCTTTTTTTTCGAACTAAGGTAGGCATGTGTGTTAGTTGCAGTGAGCAGCCAAATTTTACTTTACCTTAAGCTCACCGCTTTGTACTAAGTGCCCCGCCGTGGTGGTCTAGTGGCTAAGGTACTCGTTTGCTGACCTGCAGGTCACGGGATTGAATTTGGGCTGCGGGGGCTGCATTTCTGAAGGAGGTGCAAATGTTGTAGGTCCGTGTGCTCAGATTTGGGTGCACGGTTAAAGAACCCCATGTGGTCGAAATTTTCGGAGCCCTCCACTAGGGTGTCTCTCACATTCATATGGTGGTTTTGGAACGTTAAACCCCACTTATCATCATCAACAAATGTACTCGCGTGCCTCGAAGTAAAGGTGTGCTCATTGTATGTTTCTTCGTTAGTTGTTTGGTTGCCTCTTCATGTCTTCAGATTTTTTTTCTGTTTCTTCAACAGTACGAACACGATTATACCGGAAAACTTCTGTATCTTATCTGGCCACCTAATTTTGTGTGTCCCTCCTTAAGCGTTTCTCTCCTTTTGGAGTCCAGTCGGTTACTCTTAATGACCAGTAGTTATCCTGCTTGCAGGTGCTATGCTCATGTCCATTTATGCGTCCCAATTTCACCCCTGACATATTCAACATCCGTTTGTAACCTGACCAACCCAGATCTATTTCTGCCTGTTAAGGATAGATCTTTTATTTTCGTTTCCAAGGCTCGCTGCGTCAGGCTCAATTTAAGTTGAACCCTCCTTCTAAGCCTCCAGGTTTCTGCTCCGTAGGTAAGCATCGGTAAGATGCAGCTGTTATGTATGCTTCTGTTGTGGTATAGCGGTAAAGTACCATTCATAACCCGAGAATACTTGCCGCTTGGGATTCATCCCGTCCTTATTCTCCTGGTAATTTTACTCCCATAGTTCAGCTCCGCGGTTACTACCTGTACTAGTTGGCGTACTCCTTCACAACTTCGAGTATCTCACTACCTATCGCAAAGCGCTGTCGTCTGTCTCTCGAGGCTTTTCTTCATTTTATGAATATTAGTTTGAGGTCTACTCTTCTGCCTTCTTTGTTCAATTCAGTAATCACGAGTTGAATTCGTCCCCTGAGTTACTCATCAATGCAATGTCATCAGCGAATCTCAGGTTACTGGGGTACTCTCTTTTAGTTCTTACCCCTAACTCTTCCCAAGCTACGACCCTGAAAATTCCATGTAAGCAAGCGGTAAATAACATTGGGAAGATCATGTCTTTGTGCTTTACGCAAATGATTGCGAGAGTAGTAGAAGTTTAGAACATTACTAACGGCTTAAATATCCCGTGCGTACCATAGGCAGTCCATTGCGCGTGCTGTTCAGCTATCAAGATCGAAATAACGAAGATGTAGTGATACGAATCTCGAATTCAGCTCTTCAGCGCGATCTGCTGATATTTTAACGCTGACCACCAAAGGAAAAGACTTTGAAAGACATAGAGAGGGAACGGAAGTTGAGATATATAGTGATAAGAGGGAACCGTAGATAGGAGCTGCATGCATGTAGCTATGGACTGCTCATTCTATAGATCTCTGTAGCCCTCTAGTTACATAAATTAAAAACTCAGCGGATGGTATTTCACCCATCATATGCCGGCATGTGCGTACGTGTGTGTGTGTGGCTTGGTGCAATGAAATGCTTGTAGGTGGTGTAGGCTAAACGACAAACGACGGCGAATGTTCGGTGCCTTTCATCCTGATGAACGTTATAACGCTCTTATAACAAACTCTTTGGATATATATATATATATATATATATATATATATATATATATATATATATATATATATATATAATCTGTGTGAAGGGGTGTGTATTGTCTTTAGGGACAGAGGGAACTATACGAAATATATATATATATATATATATATATATATATATATATATATATATATATATATATATATATATATATATATATATAATCTGTGTGAAGGGGTGTGTATTGTCTTTAGGGACAGAGGGAACTATACGAAATAAGGGAATTCGGAACCGCAACTGTCACTTGCCGCGAGATGACAAATCACTTTCGTGTACACCTCTGCCACCTGAAGGAAATGAACTGTCTGAGACTCGGACACGCGGAGCATGCCTGAGGGACGGCGGAGGAGCACGGCAGTGAATGTATATATCATAGAGACGGCCGCGGGTCCCGTCAGTGATAGGCGGCACAGGAAAGGAGAGGGAAGTCACAAAACCCTCGCTGCTAATGGCCCACGAGCACGGCACAGCGACCGTCCCGTTCTTCCATGCCTCTCCGGAGCTCCTTGCAGAAGCGAGGGGAAAGAAAGGAATACGTAGTGAGCCCGGACACAGCGCTAAGCCTCGCGAGGCCTCGTGTGGTCAACCGGACTTCCGGCGTTGTCCTTGGGGTGACACGGCCCTGGGGCTCTTATCGCGTCACCGCCGCTTCGCCGTCGCATTCGATCGCTCCTCGGGGTCCGAGCTGATGGGCCGCTCACTCGCAGAGATACGCGCCCCGCTTGGGTACAGATTGAGAAGGCGCCGCTGGCTTCTGGCTTTGCCGCGGATTCCGGGAGCCAGCGTTCATCTCGGAAGCAACGCACGCGAGGCGATTTGATGGCGCGCGAGGGAGGTTCATCAACTCTCGAAGAGCGTTGATGACGTGCTTTGTAATATCCGATACGATCCGCGCTTGGAGACCCCCTTTCCTTGTCTCACCTCCGTCCTAGCTTTTCTAACGATATTCACGCAATTCCTATCATAATACGCACTGTACGATGAAGCTGTAGGAAGGAAGAGGTAAAATTATGATTTAACAGGACTGTGTAAAAAGGGGCAAGGTGAGAAGCCTGAGAGCGTAAATGAAATACTCCTACTTGTATATGTCGGGTTTTCACGATGAGGGGCGATTAGAAGTGGAGGAGTGGAGGATCCAGACCTCATGAAAGGAGGCCACGGACAGTCTATCGTTCAAATATCATGAAGCACACTCGTTTCACACAAGGCATCACACAAGGCATAGAAAACGTAGCGAAGGAGACAAAATTCTGCTTTCGCAAGGAAAGCGTGCAGCTTTGCTGAGAAAATTTGACTGATGCGTAACGATTGGCTTAGTGCGGGAACACATGGTGTTGCGTAATGAAGTTCTTCAAGTACAATAAACGCACATGCTATTTATTATCATAATGGAGGGTAATATGTTCTGGACAAACATAACGCAACATGTGGGGAACACTAGATCATTCTATCCATGAGACTGATGCCGACGTGGGCGTTATTTAAATTTTATTTTCTGTAATTTCTGGTTAGTTGTTATTGACCGAGTACCAAAAAGCAAAGATGCAGTAACTTCAGTCTACGACAACGATGATGACGTCGACGACGACGACGTCGACGACAACAACTACAACAACAACGACAACGAATGAACAACGACAAGAACAACAAGAACAAGAACAACAAGAATAGCAATAGCAACAACATAAAAGACATTTTACCGAAAAGAAGCGTGGGAGGTGCAGTGGCGCTTGAAGTTGTGGGATAACAATATCGAGGAACCCAGTTCTTCAAAACACAGAGGGTTCAACGAAAATCGAAAGAGTCAACAACCTGACCTAACCCCGTAGGTATACTTCAATACGACACTGTAACGTCTTTGAGCATTTGTTACCTATGTGAAAGAAATACAGCGGCAAGCTTTCGTTACATGATGCGGAATTAATAAAAATTGTTGCCAGAAATAAACAAAGAGAAACAAACGAAAAAGATGATTGTTTTTCGGGAAATTGTCATTCTGAAGCTCTGGACGATCGGTATTCAATGCGGATGAGAGCGTCCTCGCAATCTGTCAGCTCAACGCCGCATATATTCAAGTCACGTTGAACGTCCAATAATTCATATTACTGATGTCAGTGACGCGCGCTTGTGTCATGATACCGGGATGATTGATGATCTCAGAGACGGCCGTAGAAAAAGACCAAAAAAAAAAAGAAGGAAGCAATACTGGCACACACACTCCAATCTCCATTCCCTGCCTGGGCCTTGCGGGCAACGGCTCGGCAACACTCCCGGCGAGGATAATAATCGGTACCTTTGTGTTTTTTACCGGAAACAGTCTTGGCGAAGAACGCGCCATTCCGACAGCCCTTCCGCTTTTCTCTCCACATACTCGATATAGACACAATATCGACTGTTGTTGGCTATGCGCTCTGTTTATCACCAATTCTGACGTGGTAGTCCGCAGTGTTATTGCGCGGTAGGCTTAGCCACCTGTTTGCCAAAGCTTCTTTTGCTTTCCCCATGGCAGGCATAGCCTTGACGATTATTTATTATACGCGCCGCGTTTTCAATGTCCACACGCATGGAGCATCGTACGAACCCACAGTTATGGTCTTGAATAAACTAAAGGAATCAACTATATGACTTTATTCCTAGTATTTTCTTTCTTTCTCTATCTCTCTCCATATATATATATATATATATACATATAAATTTAAGTCTTCATTCCCGCGCTAATACTAAAGTTGCTTTCTCCATTTTTGTTTGGCGGTCCTCCAACAGTCTTTAAGTCTCCCTCTGAAAATGCTTCACCCTTATATAGGAATTAAAATTTTTCGATTATGCTAGTAAACTTGAAGCACGAATGCCCCAATCTTGCAGGCATGCAGTGCAAAACCGCTTTAGTTCCAGAAGGCATTCGGAGTAGCACGCAGGGTAAGGTGGGGGAGTGGGGGGGTGTATACAGTCCGCTGAGAGGACGACGGAAAAAAAATGGCTTTCACCTTCCAGTTATCTTATGAAGCTAGCTGCATAAGGTAACGCTTGAGCTCTCTGGTTGACAGGCATTTGCCTGAGTCGGATGTTGATGAGAAGTTATTCAGAATCAAATGACACCCACAACGTGTAGGCGTTTTAACGGGTTGCGTGAACGGAATCAAGAGGATTCTATGCATTTCGTACCGCATGCAGTCAGTAAGCTGTTTCGTGGTGTAAACCGTTAAACGAGAGGCACGTTACGTTTGCGCGTGTGAAGGCTTGCCATGCCCACATCCTCCGTGCACAGTCCGCTAGACAACGCTGTTGCTCTGCGACATCAAGGCTGAAAGGGGGACGAACTCGTTCCGTGGGTATGCTCAGCGACACGTGGAATAACGACGTCCTTGTTGTCACATAAAGTTTATGGAAAGTGGTTTGAAGCTTCAGAAGCATCTCATAATTTCTTTCTATTCTTGGCACACTACATCCTCATCCTTACGAGAATAATTGCATGCAGGCGAAATTGGCAAGCGATATGTGCGCAGACATGTAATTCAATAATTCCTGAATCGATAAATGGTTGGTATACCTATTTGGATCTGATAACAGTGCGGGATTGAAAGCGGAAGGGGAAAGAGCAGCGCTTCTTTGAAGTATGCCAGATCACTATCGCGCTGGAGCATTAGCAAATGTAATAAAGTTTCAGCGCGGTCATGGCAGGAGTTGTCTGAGTGAAGTGGATAGGAGGAATGAATGAAGTAATACCTATAAAATAAATATCAGATAAAATTGAGGCAGGACAGAGAGAGGATGGTGCAAAAGAATATAGAGGGAAGCAGTACGGCACGTGAATATCAAACGAATGCTTCTTGGCATGAGTAAAATATGGTGTCTGCACGCTCGTTCAGAAGTGGTCGGGGACGGCTGCGAAGAGGAAAGCAAATTAAATAAGCGCAAGGCGCCCAACGCGGAAAAAAACTTAGGCTGAGTTACGCCGTAATCATTCGTCGGCGCTTGGCATTTCTGTTTTTTGTTCCTCGGGGCGTGTATCGGGGCATCGAGAAAATCGACTCTTTGCGATCTATGTATATGAACACCGTGCGAAGCAATTCGTTCTTGGCACGTGAAGTCTCTATTGGGAGTAACGGGTACTTTTTTTTTGTTTAGTTTGGCTCGTTCTCGTGGGAAACCAAGTGTGAAGCTGGCAAACTCTGAACGGATTAGAAGAAAACGTAAGCGAGGCAAACAGGTATGAGTGGTACCTTTAAATAATAACAATAAAAGAAACCTCTCCTTGCAGCAGCTGTTGGCGATGAAGGAGGCCTCTCCACTCTTGTCGGCCCGTTTCGTCATCATAGCCGATTTATCATCCGCTGACATCTTCGGAGCTTTCGTGTTTTCGTTCGATTCATCTCATAAGATGGGTGGACTTTCCCGAATAGGATAAAAAAAAGTTAGGTATTCCTCGAGCGCTGCCTTGTGCTTTGTTGACTTTCCTCGTGTTTTAGCTCGCATGCAGTGCGTTTGAGAAAAATGGCCATGGTTGTGAACGAGAAAAAAAAAAAGAAAGGTGGAGTCGTGTAGCCGCTCGACAGAATTTTCGCTGCGCTTGTTGATAGGTATACGTAGTTGGTGAGTATACATAGGCCAGGACGGCAGACGGGCGAATACCAGACTACGTGAGTAGCTCAACAATTCACGAAAATTGGGGATCCTTAGGCTTCGCCTTTGAGAGTTGAACGTGATTAGCGATATCTTTTCACAAGTGCGTACTTGAAACACGTAGTGCGTGAATTTTTTTTTTTTGAACTTGCTATGCGTCCACTACGTGGCCCTAAAGGAATAGGCGCAGTAACTCATGTGCCTTTTGTAGCGTGTGACCGGCTTTAAACCACGAAGTCATTATGATATGCACATGTGCTGACGCCCGATGGCAATGTGCGCATGTACCGCGCATTATTATTGCAACATTTCATGTTGTATTGCGGAGCATGTATACAGGACGCGTGTGTTTGTAAATCACGAAAGTTACTTTCACTTTCACTGCACTTCCAAGCAGAGGAAGCTATTTTCATTGTATTCGCCAGCAGACGCGTGGCTGGGAAGTGTGTGCTTGAAGAGGTGGTGGGCTCTGCATTGCGGTCTTGCATTAATGTCTTCCGTAAGCTCTACATACCATGAGGAAAAACATGTCTAATGGCACTTCATCAAACGATGCAGGTAGGAGATAACGTATGGTGTGAGAATTAATAAAGAGTTTTAGAATAGCACACCGCGAGCCCTTGCGGTTCGGTCGCTGCCATTGCGCATGCGTCGTAACGCGAGTCGCCGGTCGCGTTCACGGCCTGCCCGCAGAAAAACCCGAAATAGCGGCCGCGTGTGCGGCCCGCAAGCGTTGCTTTCGAGGCTACGGTGTCGCTGCGATTGCGTGTTGCGGTTTGCAGGAGGGCAAACGCTATTGTAGAACTCGTATGGCGCCCGCTATGGTGGCGACGTCTTCAGCGCCTGCAAACGATATTCTAAAAATACCTAATGACGAAGCGTTTTTTTTTTGGTGCTCGCTGAAGGACATTCCAAAACAGTATGGCGTCTTTGCAGCTAACACAGCAATGTTCAATCGTTTCCGGCACATTACATACATGGCAGTTAACAGAACGAACAAAAAACTTTTTTTAACAGTGTGCTTATCGGATATGTTTCAGAGTGGAGTTTATATAGAAAAATGTTTTTGAGTTCGGTGGAATGTACATTTTCGGCACTCATTTCAACACATCGTGGCCTGGAAGACAGGAGTACAGTGAGCGGTACAACGGAGGCGGCATGAGCATACATAGTAGATCCTTATGGGGTACCTTGTGCGATACTGTGTACACGTATTCTACAGAAAAGCGAGCTTTAATGAATTGAACTGCGAGGTAGATTTCCTGCACAAATCCCCACAAACAGAGGCGTTTGTTGAAGCTGGAAGAAACAATAAGGTCTGGTAAGCATCCAACAAGTGTAACCTGCAAGAATAAATGAATCACAGGATGACAATTTTCTCAGAAAATAATTAACAATAGTGAAACTGTTTGCCACGATTAAAGGTGTTTTAATAATAACCAACCCGCACAAACTGGCTTGAATATGCTGTCACGATGCATGTGCTCAAAAGTCAGACTATATTAAAGTAACGAAAATCTGATGAAAGCGTTGTATATAAAAGCTTGCGCAATGCAAAAGTTGCAACACGTAATTCAAAAGGCAATTCACCTCACGGACATTTATGACGACGTAAAATTTAGGCCGGAATGGCACTCCATGTTGGTGAGGTGTTTGGCCTCACCCCTTTTTTGTTTGTATACCACGATGTGAAGAACTCACCAAGTGAAGAACTCATGCTGTGTTAGCCATTGAGTGTTGCTTGGCAGCGCTTGAGCACTTATTGTCGCCATGTGATTGTACTTGTTGTTTGCAGAGTTCTTGTCTTTATTACGTAAAATAAATACCATAAAAGAAAGAAAGAAACATGGGTGGCTGTGTGGTAGAACGCCAGCTTGCCACGCAAACCACCCCGGGTTCAATCCTCACTCAGATCCAGAATTCATTATTTTGTTTTATTTGCTCATCTTTCTCGATTTTTCGTTCACTCACAAGCTGATGATTTTTTGCTCATAACCAACGTTGCCGACACCGGCGCCTCAATTTTTGCGAAAGGAGTTCCTTAACGCTGGTCATTTAAGCGCACATTGTAGAATCTCTGTGTGTCCACGCCTCTTCTCAGCCCAGTGGCGTTGCCAAAGGTAAAACACCAAGCTTGAAGCCACCCCCCCCCCCACCCAAATGTTTGTTTTCCATGGCATACATGGCGCAGAAGGACAATTTTCCTGCCCGGCCTCTTCTTAGATGCATGCCCCTCCCCGCGAAAAAAATCTTTGTGCCTACAAGCCTGGCTCAACCCATGCGTCATCGCCGGCAGAAGCCATACAGAGACCATTAGAGAAATCATCGAGTCTGAGGGAAGTGATATGGCTGGGGACTCGTGTTTCACATCACTTCACCGACTGATCTTTGAGTAAAACTCTTGAGATTTCGCTACGTGCTGAGCAACGTGGACATGAAGATTGATGAGCTTAGCTCTCGTTGATTACGCTTCGGCCGGAGAATGTGCTGCGGCGTCTGCACACGCATGCGTGAACAAGCAGGGTATGTGTTAGCACGGTACTTTTCGAATGAAGCTATTTGTTAGCAGTCAGGATATCGTCCCGAGTACTCTTTTTATTTTCCTGGCCTTTATCGTTTCGTGATTGATCAAGTTACCAGATAGAGCAGATTTAATGCAAGAAAGAAAGAAAACATAAACACACAGGACAAGCAGGACAAGAGCCCTTGGCAGCTAAGCTGTATTGTCGGATGCTTTTTTTATCTACTAGCTAAGTTTAGTTTTACTAATTATTCTGTACAAGGTAAATCTCGCTATACCCAAAGAAAAAAAATACAAAGAAGAACCTGTACAGTAAAGACGGTTCTCACACCTACGCGACATTGATTACCAGTTCACTTTCGCTAACAGCTTTGTGCTTTTTCATTAGTCATAGCTAACTAGAGGATAACTGAAAAGAACAAGAAAATAACAAAGAAAAAGCACATCGCGGCTGGTATTATCAGGGCGCGTGCTATTCACTGGCTGCCGCGCTTCTCTCACCAGACTCAAAAGAATTTCGCCCCCCCTCCCGCCCCCTAATATGTGACCGGTCCCTGAATGCATGTTAAACTAATAACTAACTGGAAGATTTCTTCGACGATTATAATGAGCCAGTAGCGAAACGACGTTTCAGCCACGCTATACCGAGGAATCTTCAAGTACGTGCGGCGATCTTCTAAGCAGTGCCTAAGCCATAGTCGCCAACGCATTCTCCACGCGAGTGCGTTCCGCTGGCGCGCGGACTCGCTTCTCGGGAGCACTATACGTCATCTTCTCATCTAAGAAGGGCGCAAAAGTCGTAGTGGGTGCGCACTGTAGCGTGCCGGGGGACAGCGCTCGGATCCCATATACCGCTCCCATAGTACATGCTGCATGGCCTTCGCGCAGGCGCCTTTGCAGCGCTGGACGGTCCCGCTGGACGGCGATTAGGCGCCTCGAGGAGGCGCTCGAGCTCCCTCAACTGGAAGAACTGCTCGCACTCTCCCCGGTGTCTGTAGACCCGGAAGAGCTCGCTTCCCGTCCTTTCAGTGTCCTCCACTCCCCAACTCACTTCGCTGCTTCCCTAGGCTCCTCTTCCATTCTACCCAGCTCCCTTCCCGCAGTGATGCTCCCTGTGAGATCATACTCGGCCGAACTAGCTGGATGAAACTGCGCCTCGCCTGTTCGCTCGAGATCACAGGAAGAATAAGAAAGCAAGAAAAAAACAAACAACGAAAAATGAGCAACCACTGGAGGTACCGGGACTACGCTCCGTACGCGCACGGTTCCTGAATCGTGTGTTCTATACCCCGGCGCGCGTTATTTTCTAACTATGTAATTCACGGTTGCTACTCTCGTGTTTTACAGTGGCGAACGTCTTTTTTCCCCCTTTTCTCGATTTTTTTTTAATAGGCACCGTGTTCTTATGTCATCTGCGCGTCTCGCGAAGCCTTGCCCAAATTTTTTTCCTTGGAAGTCGACCATGCGAGAGATCTGTTGTGAAGCCAGGCAAGTGACGTATTCTTTTTCGGGGTATAGTCAGGAATTCTGCACGCGATACGGCAGCAGGCCACTCCCCGGCTACATCCTGCCGGCTCCCCCTTCATTTTTACTTACTGTCATCACGTTTTTTTTAGTTTTAGTTACTAGAAGAGCTCCATTCGTCTTTTTTTTTTTTACATTATAACTGCATAGCTGGAGTCTCTGTTCTAGCTTCCCATAATTACCCCGCGCCCTCTTTCACCACCTTGATGGGCCTTTCTGTAACACTCGCGCCCGGTGTTTCTGAGAATAGGCTGGCTGGGTATAGACGACGTTCTTTTCCCGGCCAAGTAAGACATAGTCGTTATTATGAGACAAAGGACACACACTGAAATTTAGCTAGGCTTGAAAGACGCAACAGTGGTTGATTATGAGAAACCGGAGATTAAGAAACGTCTCTACAAAATAACTGTGCCTCTAATTCTCATTGCTAGAGTCATGGTCTGAAGACACGGCCCGTTGTTCTGACAAAGACAGCTTCCAAGTCGACATCATCTTCATTTTAGTTTCCGCACTGTCATGTTTCTCTGAAAAAAAAAAAAGTCTCTGCATGCGTGCTCGTTCTGTCTCTCTTTTTTTATTTCGTCAAGTGTGTTTCCCAGCACTCACTTTAGGGGAAACGAAGCGAATAATAATTAGGGTTCACCGACATTGACCTTTCCTGCCCTCATTTCTCATTCTATGAACTTGTAAGTGCTTACTGTACTTTAGCAGTGCATTTAAACCGGGCGAGTCGGTGCATTGATTAATGAATATATTACTGCCGCAAAGTGGAATATCGAAAGAGATGAAAATGAAAACAGGATGGTATGCCAGACTTTTCATTAAAGTATTTTTCATCCCATCAATGAATTATTCCGTTTGCAAAAAAAAAAAAAGGCGCACCAGCAGAGGTACAGCGCTTCCAGACTGAGTTTCCGGCACCGTTCAAAAATGTACAGACACTCTCGTATCTATAGATATATACACTCTCTATTTCCTTGTTTCCCTCTTGTCGCTCAGATTCCTCCTCCCAGCTCAGGCGATAGAAAACTGGATAAGCACCTGGTCTACCGCGGAGGGCTATGGTTAAGGTGTTCGGCTGCCCACCCGATCGTCGAAGGCTGCCCACCCCATCTTTGGTTTGATCCCGGCTGAAGCGGTGGTACTTTGGTGGAGGCGAAATCCTAGATGCGCAAGTACTGTGCGATGTCGGGACCCTCCGTGGTGCTTAACTGCTGATCCGAAGATCGCGTAATCTGACCCCGGCCACGGCGGCCGCACTTTTGATGCAGGCTCAAACGCTATAGGACCATTCCTAATTGGGGGCACGTTAAAATCCCGGCTGGCCGAAATTTTCGGGCCTCTTCACTACGGCGTCTCTCATTATCATATCATGGTTGTGGGACGTGAAACCCAAGGTATTATTGGAATTATTATTATTATTAATTTTTTGTTATTAACGTTATATTATTATTATTATTATTGGATGAGCATCCGGCAAGCATCCCTTTAATCTTCCCTCTATCTAAGCGCTCTGTCGTTTTTCGGTCTGCATACGACAAATAATGCGTTGATTTCTTTGCGTGCCAATGAAGCACTAAAAAAAATAGAGAAAGATGTAGAGGCCGACACCTCGCACATGTGCCAAACTTGTACAGCTACGACGGCCAGCAGAAAGCTGTGCTTACTACGGCATCCAGATTTGTCGTCTGATCGCTCTCATTGTCCTCTATCTTACCTGCATTCTTAGATATAGCGAATAATTGATGATATTGATGGCGGTGATGAAGTGATAATGTGAATTGATGCAGGGGCCAAATGTGGCCAGGAAGTGTTGTGATTGTGACTTTTAAGATGGCGTTGACCATTGACTATATAATGGAGCCTTTGATCAGTAACAAAGGTAGCTTCTTTGGGTAAGGCATTCCCTTTGGTCAAACACGCGTTAAATATAACCACGTTATAAAAAGACGAAATAGGGATGAATAGTTCAGCTGAATGAGGAAAGGAAACAAAACGCTTTTGTTATCTAGGAGTGCCCTATGTCACTATTTTGTCGCTCATACATATTTATCCTCTATCAAAGAAAAAAAACTAATACTAAGAAAATGTTTGACGGTATCAAAGGTTTTCATCTACAATAGACTACTGCGCCGGCAATGAGGTAGGAAGCATCCATTACTGCATGAATGACGAGCCTGACCTTTCTAAACGCATCTGTAGTTTATTTGGTAAGTTTGGTATGACGTATTAATCCAAGCAATTTGTAACACTTAATATTTTAAGTGGGTGGAGCATTTCTCAGGCGCACGAGGTCGCGGATATGGTGTAGGGGCGCCATTCACACCCCCACTGCACATGCTCGCGTCTCGTGCCAACTGTCGCCCCCCCCCCCCCCCTTCTCTTACCTCGCAAAGCCAACGTAGGCAGCGTCTTCTAGTAAAAAAAAAAATTGGCCCCGTATATGCATGTTTCACTGCAAATGTCGCTGAAAGACGATAGTATTGCGTGTGGAAAGAGTGAACAACACGTTTATTTATGTTCTGCGTGAGAAAATCGGCTAATTGTGTTCTGAAAGCGCTGCATTATAGAGAATCTCGATTCGTGCAGCGAAGGCGAACGAGCGCATCGAGGCACGTTAGACACGAGCGCTATCTGGCAGTTATCTTCGAAAACGAAGGAAGGCGTGCGCGCCCACGGAGAATTGTGCGCAACTGTCTCGGAGGCGATAAGGTGCAGAATGCAAAGTGATGGGCAGGTGCCACCACCGTGTCGTCTTAGCAAAGCGTTGGAAACACTTGCCCTTTTGAGCATCGCGTTGCATTGTCAGTGCAGCGTGATAAACGCCATGGTCCTTAGAATTACTTATGTATGCCTTCTCTAGTATAAAGACAAACATACAAAATATTGACGTGTTGTTATGGTGCCTCAGATATGCGCAATAATTGCCTTTTGAATTGACAATCGCAGAAGTAGGAACGCTGAAACTTGAGGTATATTGCCGGGCGCTGCAGATGTAGTTGGCTGTTTGGGCGGGGTATCGTTCGGGGCCGTTTTGGGTATTGTTAATTTACAATTTTCGAGGGATTGTTAACAGACAGATGTACAGACAGACAGACTGACCAAAGTTTTTGCGTCGAAGTACCCCAAGAAAGACTTTCGTCTTTAAAAACGACTGCCCGCGCTGCACAACCATTCATTCACTGGCCACCCCGTATATGTAGGCACTGGATCGCGCGTTCGAAATTCAGTCAAGGGCGTATTTGCTTGACTTTCGCTTCACCTTCAAGGCATCGCTTTTAGGGGCGAAGCTCCTTGTTTAGAAAAAGTTTATTTACAGCATGTACAGAACACAAAGGCTTCATACCATTCCAGTAACAGGGCACATATACATCGGCACATCTATATTTCACGACTAACATCACTACGTTACAGTGAAGACATTTGCTCTAATATACATGATTATGTTGGCATACATGTACACAAATATTCAATGTGATATCACGATACAAGGGTATAACGATACAATAGATCCAAATGAAACACAATTTGTAACAAATGAAATCATATATAACAAGTCAACGGGCGCTGCTTAGCACCAAGTCGGTCGAAAAATGAGTTGTATCCTTTCGTGTTCCACCTTCACGAAAGGGCACGACTAATGCCGCAGAAACTCTTGCTCCCCGAGGAAGAAAAGCTCTTCGGAGAGGAACGCGAGGATCTCTCGTCTCATTCTCCCCCGGCGGGCAATTGGAAGCTACGGCCTCACATCGGTTTCTCAAAGGCTGAACAGCCCCGCAACTATTAAGAGAGCGGAGAAGCGGCTACGCGGAAATCGGCCGTTGGACACGAAAGTTCGCACACCCTGTCCCCGAAAACCAGTATTAACCGCACGCCAAAAAAGGCGGGAAACCACACATTCAAACGTCGCATGTCGATTGGTCTCTACCATGACGCAGTTGGGGCAAGTGGAAGTGCGAACTACCTGCCATCGCTGCAACCGATCTCGCGTGGGGAGCAAGCCCCAGCCCAACCTCCAGACAAAGTCTCTGAGGTGCCCTGGCAACACTGCGGCAGTTATTGGTTTCCAAGCGCGGTTCAATACAGATTGACGATGCTGGGGCACCAAGGGCCGTAGAAGGGCGGCCATTGTGTCCACCACTTTAGAATCGGCCACCTCTATCTCTGGGCACGTAGCTTCCAAACGTCGGTGAAATGCCAGAAGGGCTCGATACAAAGATGGTAATTCAGTTGATTGGGGACCTTTGTTTATTTGGCTATCCGGCAAGAAGACACGTAGTGATGGCCCCAGATGGTAGCGAGCCAGTGTCTGAGCGGGCATGTCATCATTGCTTAGTATTCGCAATAGAGTGCGGAGGCACAATGTAGAAGCCGCGACGGAAACGTCAGGGAATGCAAAACCGCCTTGATCTCGCGGCTGAGCTAACGCTGGACGCGATAACAATTCTGTGCCACCAGACCAAAAAAAAATGAACTGATGCAGCTTTGCACTTTCCTGCAGACGTGGAGCGGTGGTTTAACAGAATGGCAAAGGTACCAAAATTTTCCTAGGTACACCGTTTGAGTTAAGTATCGGCGTTCCAAGAGAGGGAATTCGAAGTGCCTGGCTGCTTTGATATCCTTTAGAAGAGTTTGTACAACGGATGACCAGATGCTATCCTGTATACCAAATACAGTGAAAGTAACTCCGAGTATTGAAATATCAGGAGACCACTGTAAAGGCGACGTGATGTTGATACGACCGCTGGGGTTGCCAATGAAAAAATACTGGCTTTTAGAAAAGTTTAACTTTGCACCGGAGATAATACCAAAATCATGAAACGTATCAAGAGCATGCTGCAGCGACTGTTCATTATGTACATATAGAGTGATATCATCTGCATATGCAGCGACCTTTACTTGAGTGTTACCGGGTAGAGGTAAGCCACGAATCTGCGGGTGATGTTCAACGGCCCTTAAGAAGGGCTCTAATGCAAGGATAAATAACACTGGGGAGAGGGGACACCCTTGACGGACCCCACGCGTGACTCTAAATGCGTGACTCTCACGGGAATCTAAGTAAAGGGTACTTTCTAAATTAGTGTACATCGCGCTGATAAGGTCAATGAACTTATCCGGGAATCCGTATGCATGTAAAACATTTAGTATGTAGCCATGTTCTATGAAATCAAAAGCTTTCTCTTGATCTAATGAAACCAACAGCCCTTGCGCACATCGGCTAATAGTGTATTGAATGATGTCCCGCGTTAACCACGTATGGGTGTGTATTTCTCGGCCCGGAACAGAACAGACCTGGTGGGGAGCGATTAATGTTGCAAGAAATGGACTGATTCGGTGCGCCAAAATGTTAGCCAAGAGCTTGTAATCTACATTGAGCAAGGTAATAGGGCGCCAATCTTCTGGCCGCGTGGACATTGGGTCTTTCTTGGGAACTAGTGTTATACGGCCTTTGTGGAAAGAAGTTGGAAGTGTAATATCTTGGAAACACCTGCGAATGACGCGTGACATAGTTGGACCAATGATAGGCCAGAACTGTACATAAAACTCTGCAGGAAGTCCGTCAGGCCCTGGGGCCGATCCCTTTTTCATTGCGTCTAATGCGCCTTTGATTTCGTCATCGGATGGCGGTGATAGGAGGACGTCATTTGACATGTTGGAATCATGAGGTAAATCTGTTAGCAGAGGATGCGAAGAAACGGATCCTGGGTAACAGACATTAGCACCAGATTTAGCCATTGACTCAAAGTGTTGAGTGAATTCCTGAAAGTCGCGCGTACCCGTAGCAGCTGGGGTGATAGAGTTCAGCGAGTGGGCAGGCGAGCCTGGTGGACGAAGCAGAGCTCTGCGTGCATACCTTAGCACCTCAGGGTGCGCACAGGGTGCACGTCTACAGCGCCAAGCTGCCGCCGAGAGGGAAGAAGCGCGCATAATACGCTGGTACCGTTCAACGAGCTCCTCTTGCCATGCCCGCATTACAGTGGAAGGACTGGGATCTCGATTGGCAATGCGTATCTTCTGGATTAACAATGACGCATCTTTTGACATACGGGTGCAAAGTCCTCTGCCCGACGCACTGCAATGATGCCGCCACTGTTCTTTGAGGCGATCCCAATCAGCTACATCCGCCCCAATGAGCGATGCGCGTAACGCTCGGGATAATTTCTCCGTAGCCTGAGAGTCCTGGAGGACACGGCAATCGAGACGCCATGGTCTGTGAACCGTTGGCGTCCCCGCTGGCAGGCGAAGAGAGAACATAACCGGCCGATGGTCGCTAATGTATACTGGTGTCGGTGGCAATGACATTACCCCGGTGTCGTGAACGTAGGTAATGAGACTGGGGGATGCATACACGCGATCAATTCGGCTGCTCGACGCTGCTCGACGCCAAGTATAGGCATAATTACTGCCATGTACACTTTGATGAATGTCACTCAATGCCAATTGCTGCACTAGACGTTCGAGTTCTCTGGCATTCCAGTTTGACCGGCCGCGACCCGGACCTCGAACGTCTGCATGTGAGTCTAAGACACAATTGAAATCCCCTAAAAGTACCACATGTCGGGAATTTAAAAGAAACGCATCAAGAGATTGGAAGAACGCGTTTGAGTTCTCGCGTGCCGCTGGGGCATACACGGCAACAAATCTTATTCTTAACGAGAAAAAGGTGCAGTCGAACGCCAGCACGCGTCCGAAGGCATCGAAGGAAACATGATGGTCACGTAAAAGACCTCGGTTAAAAATAACGACTCCGACGCCAGTCGAATGCGTGCTGGCGTACGAAAAGAAACAATCAATATTGAACGCGCGCTTGAAAGCGAGTACATCAGAAAGCTTGAAAAAATTTGTTTCTTGCACAAACAGCAAATCACAATGCACTGAACGTGCGAAAGCCAATACCTCAGCCTGTTTTTGTGGATTTCGGAAACCTTGAACGTTGAAAGTAATAACTTTTAGAGTAAGAGCCATGGGTAAAGTGAAAACATTCTATAGGATCACGCAAATGCAGGGGTACCTTTATCAGGTGCGGGAGCCAATGCCCCGCAAGTGGCTGAGTCATTTTTTCCGGCCAGGCGATCCACCGGAGGCTCGGGGCTTCCGGGATCGCGTCGAAGTCCGCAGGGGACTTCTGTCTCTGGTGGGGGCTTCTAAGTCACGAGTAGTTATCCGGTGGCGTTTGGTGTCCGGGTTTTTGAGCGAGGATGGTACAAAGACGTCTCCACTGTCCTGGCTTATGTCACTGGAGCTGGCGTCTTCGTCAATTTGTAGGGGCGCCTCACTCGTGGTGCTGTTGGAGTCCTCGTAGATGCAGGCGTCGTCGTCTTGAGGTGTAGACTCCTCGATGACACCTGAACTTGTTGTCGACTGAGCAGCAACGCGAGGAGCCTCAGATGCAATATTCCCATCCGAGACGCCGTCTTCACGAGGCGCTTCGTCGGACGAGGGCTTGGCCTGCGACTCCTCAGAAATGGCCACGGGACGCGGGGAACTTAAGTTTTCAGTACCTGGAGGGATTACCAGGCCCGGAATCGTTGGAAACGCAGTGGGCGTCTGGTGCAGCGTCGCGATTGGCACGCCTTGGTCGTGGTCGGTTACCACGGCTCGCGTTGACGAATCGTCGCACTTGTTCTTAGATGGCGTTCCTGGTTGAAGTGGGGGGAAATCCTTGGATGCCGCCTCGGAATACGATGGCCTGATGGTGCAGGCCACGGTGGCATGCGGGTCCCCACAACGGCGACACGGCAGCGAGCAGCCTTTCCCGTCATGGCCATAAACGCCGCACCTTCCACAAAATGGAGCTGTGCAGTTCATGCGGAAGTGACCACTGTCTCCACATCGACGACACACTCGCTGGATGCCTTTGTAGTCACAGGTTACTCGATGGCCCGCGACTTTGAGGTAGTTGGGCACCGGTGACGAAGCCTTCATTTCCATGCGGACGTATCGCGTCCCAGTGGTCACGGTTGGGCGCGATCCCATGAGTCCTCTGGTGATGTGCAGCACCTTCCCGTAGGGAGAGAGTGCTTGTGCGAGGACTTCGCTGGGTACGTGGCACGGCAGGAACAGGACGGTCACTTGGGTCACTTGGGGTCCCAGGGGTACGATGGCGACGCGCTCTCCTCGGATGATGAGGTGCGACGCGTCTACGATTTGGGCCAGTGCGGCCTCACTGTTGACGGTAACTTGGTAGTTCCGGCCTCCAAAGTGCTGAACGCAGTATACTTCTTCGATTCCTACTATTGAAGACGTCGCGTCAACGACGTCTTCGGGACTAGTCCCCTCGGGGACGACTACGTCGAAGGCTAGCGCCTTCTTCGGGGGCTGGCTTGCCATGACGGGCGTCCGCCAGCCCAGAGACGCCGTGAGACGCTAACGACAACTTGAGACGCTAAGACGCTCCTTATGGCGTGGCTTGTGCGTCCATCGTAGGACGTAACCACTAGTGGCACATACCCGAAATAGCGGTCCTTACGATTTTGACCTCCAAGGTGGTTCCGGTGAGAGATTTCTTCTGTGCGTTGTTTCACAATAAAATATAGTGCTCAATGCACATGTTAATGGCTGCTAAGGGGGAATGAGAGACAGGAGCATTCGGCCTTTAGGTAACGCGCACGCTGCGATCCCCATTAGCAGCTATTGGCATGTACATTGATTGATTGATTTGTAGGGTTTAACGTCCCAAAACCACCTTATGATTATGAGAGACGCCGTAGTGGAGGGCTCCGGAAATTTCGACCACCTGGGGTTCTTTAACGTGCACCCAAATCTGAGCACACGGGCCTACAACATTTCCGCCTCCATCGGAAATGCAGCCGCCGCAGCCGGGATTCGAACCCGCGACCTGCGGGTCAGCAGCCGAGTACTTTAGCCACTAGACCACCGCGGCAGGGTATTGGCATGTACATTGAGCATGATCTGACAAGAAAGGGTTGCTACGTTATACTCGCTGGGTGTAACCTCCCTGGTTTTAGAAAGGTTTAGCGAGCGTTGGGCCGCATAGCCATGAATACAGTGAGCTAGTATATACCATGAACTCGAGGTGGTTAAAGGTGGGAAGTAAACCCGAAGCGCAAGCCGTAAAAAAGCATGCATGTGCCACCTCCCGTTTAGTCCTTGAAATGTCCGCTGGATGGCGGTGCTTCTATATAGAGAATATATGATGAAAAGATGCGAGATGGTGGTACTTGGAGTGCTGAATAGATCGACGAACGGACACACAGAAAGATGCATGGATGGACGCATGAACGGACGCAGGCGCGGATGCCTGGACGAACTCAGGAACGGACGCACGAACAGACGCACGCACGGACGGGTGGATGGACGGACGCATGGACGGTTACACAGACGTACGCAGGAACGGACGGAAGCAAGAACGAGTGGATGGACGAATGCTTCGCCCCACTCCCCATCATTCACTCCGTGGATATATGCTGCCATTTTTTTCTTCATTCTATAAATAAAAATAATAAATGCGAAATAACAATAAGTATTCACAAACCTTTTATCGAATTACGCAACATTCACACAATACCCCCCGGAGATGCGGGTGGCACTTTTTTTTTTCAAGTCATTTTAGCACGCACCTTTTCACATATGACCAAGCCCTAGAATATGACGGAGCTCACGTAACCTTCCTGACGTCCGTGCGACGCGTTTGCTGCCGTTGCTGGTGTGGTTTTCACCCATTAACACGCTGGCAACGCGGCTCGCGTTAACTTGGCGCGCCTGTGTCTGCGAATCGCTACGCTCTTCCCACGCTGCAGTATGCAGCCCTGAGAGTCGGATTTTATCGGGCTTTTAATGGCTCTGCCGCTCGCTTAATGGCACAAGGTGCGTGGCTTGGAACGATTTGTCCGATAACCCGCATTTAATGGAAGGTATAGCACGCCGGTTCACTTAATTTTGGGCACGTTACGGCGTCTTCGCCGGCGTTGCGCCTAGGGACGCAATATAGAACAAACACCCCGCCGCATTTTGTGATGCGCACGTGTGTGAGTGAGGCATTTCTCGCTTTCTGCGAACATTGAAGACACGAAAAATAAGCAATCATGACAATAATTTTTATGAATTGGTTCAATGAAATCGACAGAGGAAGACAGTGTGGACAGCAGTGTGCTAAAAATTATCACTTGTTACTGGCGACATGAACAGTGTCAATGTGCATTTTGCTATCAGCAGCAGTTTTTTTTTTTACACATGGAGATGTGTTAACGCCATGAATTTTCTGATTATAATATGCATGTGACAGCAGGCCATTTTCTTACTTTGTGGAACAGCCGCATCAAGCTTATAATATAGTTCGAACGTGAAAGGTAGCGAGCTCATTCATAGAATTCCGACAGAACTAATGTGATGCGGTGTTATAACCGCGAATAGCCAGCAATAGCCAGCACTATACCATGTTCGGTATTGGTTAGCCAACGCCAGCTGATGTTACCTAGCGCTCGCGAGTGCTTATAGTGTGCAAATTAATTGGTTGAAGTAAGGTATGGTGGTCTGTTTGTCAGCCTGGTTATTTGGGATCCACGTTTTTGTTAAAAAGTTAATGCCTTGTTTACAGCATTCTAAAGGAACAGAACAAAAAAGGCATTGTATTTGTTGATAGAGAGAAAACTTTATTCAGAAGGATCAATCACGTCAGACATTGCCCGTCGCCTCTATACCCATCAGCCGGAATCCCTTGAGACACGGTATTAGCAAGGACTTGACTGATGATGTCTTGTTGGATGCCCCGCCACGGTGGTCTGGTGGCTAAGGTACTCGAGTGCTGACCCGCAGGTCGCGGGATCGAATCCTGGCTGCGGCGGCTGCATTCTCGGTGGAGTCGGAAATGTTGTAGGCCCGTGTGCTCAGATTTGGGTGCACGTTAAAGAACCCCAGGTGGTCCCAATTTCCGGAGCCCTCCACTGCGGCGTCTCTCATAATCATATGGTGGTTTTGGGACGTTAAATCCCACATATCAATCATCGTTGTCTTGCTGGATGTTTGTGTCTTGGCGGTGGAGCAGGGCCTTTCAGATTTCTACAGTGTGTGAACCACCATTCTGACTCAGACGCGTCCACACCATGTGAATCAAATTTTCTTCCTCGTCACAAAGCTTTCACTTGCTCTAGAAAACTTCCGGGAACTTTTGCTGTGAAGTATACGGGGTCTGAAAAAAAAAAACTGTGTTTAACTTTTGCCACAGAACCTCCTCTTTCTGAGTGAGTGAAGAAGTACATTAGTCACATGGTTTAGAGCCTTAGCTAAGGTGGAAACAGTTTCCGAGGCAGAACTTACGGATAAATTTTGCGAAATTGTATCGCTATCCAGCAAGTACGCAGATCGACTGTTCTTTGAAACTCTGGAGGGAAAGTCTCGACTCTGGTCCTGTCATATTAGTAATGGAGTTGAAACGTTACTCTTGTTCTTTTGTCAGACTGAAATCAAAGTATCTCGTTAAGGTGTTAGCGTACGCTGCAAATGTATTCAGATTAGGCTGTATACACTTGAGAAAAGTTCATATATTTTTTTTTCCGCGATAGGGCCACTTGTACGAATGAGCCAGCGATGTTGAAACCATGACGTTATTAACGAACCCGTAGAAGCCTTCACCTACATTGCATCACCGTACGGCGGAACGGTTGTAGAATTGCCACTGTATCTTTATTGTTCCGTTGTTTCGTTAAAAGGGCCAAGTCCGACTTCTGTGAAACAATGTGTTTTCCTGCATCATAAGAAGTACTGGTAATACGCAGAATAGTAATCGCTATATTGGTTTAGACTCTGAGGCCGCGTTTACACTGAGAATTCCGGCCACCGAAAGTGCTCCGAATCCGGTTCGGCGGCGGCGAGATCCGCCGAAAGGGCCCTCTCCGCGCCGATCGCTCTCGGACCGATTTTTGCGGCGTCTGCCGCCGAATCGGTCACCGCGGACCAATAGGAGCACTAGTAAAGGAATTTCGAAAAATGGCGGCCAAGCCCTACTCACTTGTTATGCCGCAGTGCACGTAACTGAATGTTGAAACCAACGGGAGTTTAACCTACTCTGTGCCTACTTCGCGTCCGTATTTCGTAGAAGAGGTGACCGAGCTTGCTGTTGTCGTGACCGAGCTTGTTGCGGTCTTGCAGAGCAAAACGAACCCATTAACGCCGCTGGCGTCGGTGGTTTTTCTGCCCTTCGTGCATTACAAGACAGCCACTTGCCAACGAAGTAAGCAGTACTGTCTTTTATTGCTTCTTGCGTACGAGAATCGTCGAAGTATACACAACCGGATAGCGTAGTGGCGTTTGCGAGCCGCGGCAACAACCGGGTGACAGCGCGTCCATCCCGCGTTCGCCCCGTAGTCGATGCCATATTCGGCGGCGCGGGGCGCGTCCAGCGCGAACGACGCTGCGTTTCGGCGGCAGGGGAATTTCGGTCGCTGTAGAAAGCGGATGTTCCAGTGTGAACTAGGCATAAGGCGCCCATCATGTCCTAACGTGCTACTTCGTCTCTTTTTAGATGCGGAAGCATCTTATACTCGCGCCTTGTAGTGCGCCGTCCGCACCGCTTCTCGAACATTCGACAGCTGACGCGCGCGCATGCGCCGTCGCGCCGTCGCCCACTCCTCCACCATCTGTGCATCCCTTCCTCCTCTACACACCGCGCGCGCTTCACTCCTCCACCATCTGTGCACCCTTCCTCCTCTACACACCGCGTTCGACATCTACAATTCTTCTGATTCTCCAGTGGAAGCGCATGTGGCGTCGCGCTTCGAGAACATTCAACAGCTGACAGTGGATGCGCCGTCGCGCTGTATATATACTCAAGGTCGGCGCTCGCTCGCTCAGTTGCCGCTCGTCGGTTGGTTTGTACGGCGCGTCGACGTCCAAGGTCGCGGTGAAATGAATTCCAACGAATCCACAAACACAATGATCGACGTCCCTTCGACCAGCGCCGCCCTTTCGCATACGTGTGTACGTGTTCACTCATTTAACACCCCCTCCTACGACCACGTTAACCAATTTAGCCATCGACCCAAGTAAGTCGCAATTTAACACCCCATTTCACAACCACGTTAACCAATTTAGCCATCGACCCAAGTAAGTCGCACTTTAACACCCCGTTAACCAATTATATGCTACGCATCCTCCTCAGTGTTCCCCCGAGGGAAGCTGCGGGCAATTTTTTTTTTCTCGCCTATATATGTGTGCACAACCTTGTCTACGGTCAGGTAGCTCGTAACGAAAGCTTTTGTTGGGGTATCGATATGCTGAAGTGGGATCATATATGGCTGTAAGCACCGTCTGGCACATGTCCACTCTTAGGCTAACTACGCGAATGTCACGAATCACCCAAGAAAACGCAAAAATAACGTTGCACTCAAGACAGCCGCCTCGCTCAGCTCTGCAGCGACGGAGGCGACGACCGGAGTAATACGTTTTCTTGCTGCTTCTTATTTTTCTCGCTAGCGTGACTTCGTATTGCGGTCAACGTTAGCTTCTCCGCTTCCCCGCATCTCTTGGCGGCCGTGTAAGGCGGATGAAATATCGATCTACGGTTTTCCGCAGGTCACTCCGCATTTCTCAACATTCCTCTTTCGTGTAGGTGTAAGTTGCCTAACCTGTTTCCCTGCCAGAAGTGGAAATTAAATTCTCAGCACTGTCGTGAAAAAGTCCTGATATGATGTTGTGGAACTAAGCGTATATACTGTGGGACTGCAAATTTATTTCTGACCATGCGCGACTCGTCAACGTGTGCTTAAACGTAAGTAGAAGATGTTTTGCCTTTTGGTCCCGCCATGATACAACAGCTGGGGACTTGATGAGACTCAGAAACTTGAACTTGGTGGCGCAGCTTTATAGCCGCTACTCAATCTCGGCCGGTACTGCGAGTACTAGTTTTAGCGTGCAGTTTAGGCGGCATTCAGTTATAATAATAATATAATAAGAATAATAAATATAATAATAATAATATAATAATATAACTAATCATAATATAATAATATAATAATAATAATAATAATAATAATAATGACTAATCATAATATAACCGGTTTTCGCTGATTTTATTTGATACTGAGGAATGCTGTAGCATTTAGCGTTTCAGAAATGTTGACCATGTGGTCTTGTTTAACATGCAACTAAATCTAAGTACACCGGCTTCTAGCATTTTGACTACATGAAAATGCGGCCGTCGCGGCTGGTGTTTGATTCCGTGACCTGCTAGTCAGAAGTCGGGAACCTTGACCGCTAGACCACCATAGCGTGTCTACAGAAGTGAGATGGAAACTGGCAAAAACTTCATAGTAATTACATAGCTTATAGCATGCGAGTTGAAAGTACAAAACTTGAGAGGATGACACATGAAAGTGAAAATGCTACCGGCTCGTGTTTTAGCATTCTGTACATGAAAGGTTGTGTTTATTCTTGCAATATCGGCAATGGGAGGTCTGAACCATCGCCTCATTTGGACGTTCGTAAGCATCAAATATTTATGTAATAAAGAGAGGAACAGAATAAGAATATATTGAATTAATCCTCAAATACACGCAGCACCATTTTCCTTTTTGACTTGCTTTCTACGCTCTATTTTTATCGTCTATCGCACCGCTGAGAAATTTTTAAGGTTGCGGTAGGACTCGTCGGCAACGTCTGCCACCCGCGTTCACCCTGTACTGGTAATCGGTGCAGAAATCGTGACCGTGTTGCGCAAGCGCTAACGCAACCGTGCATTGTCTCCTTTCCTCCCGCATGACACATGGCTCGGCGAGCACCGATGAATCACGGTGCTGTTTCGTAACGTTACACATGTGTGCCCTACGCGTGATGTGTTATGCATGGACTCTTTTCATTGCTGGTTGGGGAGCGACGTTGAGAGGAAATGTCGATAGAAGGAACGGGCGTTCGTTACTCGCTACCGGAAAGACATACGCGGTTGGGAGATACGCACACAATCCTCCGAATATGTGCACTGACAAAAGTATATATATTATACTCTTGTTCCTGACCACTGCTGAACCTCTACAGGATACAGCGTTGCAGAAGATTGCCCTGCAAGCGCTACTACGCTTGTTGCGTACGCCTGTCTTTTTAGAGCGACTGCAATTACAAACTGTTCTGTGTTGGTTGTCTTGTCCTGTGTGTATGTGAGTTTCTATCTTTTATACGTGAAGCAGCTCTGACAACGCTGTTATTTCGTGCGTATGTATACGAACGCGCCGCAAGGCGCTCTCCTCGCGGCAGCTGTTGGAGCGGTGCCAAGTAGGTCACGCCGCAGCTGCGCGTTGACGTCACACTCCCGTTGCACTGTGCGCTGACGTCACTCTTTCCCTCGCTTGCCGCGCGCTTTCTGCAGCGCCCACAGCTGCCACCTCGTCTATTCGGCCGCAACACCAGCCGCTACCGCCACTTGCTCCGCTACCGCAACCAGCGCTCGCGAATCTTTCAGCACTCAACGCAGCATCCGCATTAGCGCCGTTCAACCCGTGACGCCACCCGTGCGCAATGCGGCTGCTTCGCATCCCATCAGGGTTCCTTTTGGGAAGATAGTGTGAATTTTTTTCTACCACTCTCTACATGCTTGCTCGTATATTTCCACCCCAGTGCTGTGTAGTAAACCGGATTCTAATATCTGTTTAAGCCCTGGCCTTCTTCTTCATCAGCCTCTCTCTATTCTTTCGGACTAGTGTCCACGCTTCGCTAAGCATTCTATGAGTAGAGAAAAATGACTGCTGGTGCTGCTGTCTCATTCCCACAAGCTTTATCACCGTCGTTCTTCGTTGGTATATCTTTTACATACAGCCTGCCCACCGCATTTTCTCGCGCCTAGATCAGCCCTCCCTGATTGTAGATGACTATGTGCGTACCAGCTTTTTAAATATCTCGCCACTATTTCGTGCCATCATTAGTTCGAATAATCTACCACATAATGAATCGATTAGTACGGATATTCTATGGTTCTAATATATCGCCTAATATTCGCGTTACTCAGCACGTCTACATCTTTAATATTTTTTATGCACTAACAATAATTTATTATGTGCTTCACTCATACTGCCGTTAACGACTGTTTCTATTTCATTGTCACCACGCCTACGTTCGTTGTGATCCACGTTATGCAATGCCCGTCAGGGGCCTTTAGGGCATGTGAGTAATGCATCACACCATTTTTGAAATTATTGCGAGACCATGGTAGGGTTGCATACTTATCTGTTACCATTGTTCTGATGATGAAAATGAGATGCGGTGGCTTTTCGGGGGAATCGTGGCTTTAAACGTTACTCGAATCATTGTAGGGCGAGGCTTTGACGAGGGAGCTTGCGTGTGTTGGTCAGACTCTTTCAGTAGTTAGACGAAACGATAGGTTGCACGCTAGTGTTCCAACAAAAGACCACGTCTGGCAGCATATATATGTGTAAAGGCATCTACCGGATCACTGATCGGAAATTGAAAGTCATGGCAGTGGTGGACCTACCTAGAATATAACCGGCCTCGACCGCAGGGTATACATCACTTGCTCTGACGTCACTGAAACAGCCACGTTGGAGCATCAACACTGTGGTAGGTGGAATTGAGGTGTCACGTCAATGTTACCAGTACATCACGTGCTGGTTCTTTCCCTATTCACGCACAGAGAGTCACTATTATTGCGATATCAAATATATGGACACTCTCGGCTAGATCTTGGCGCCAGTGTCGCCGTCACTCACGGTACATATATATATATATATATATATATATATATATATATATATATATATATATATATATATATATATATATATATATACGCAAAAATAAAATAATTTCGAAAAAATTTCCGGCATGCGGTATCAAACGTGGAACCTCTGAAATGTGAGGCATTAACCACTGAGCCACGAAGGAGCCCCTCCTTCAACGTTCAAACGGCAAGATATTTATATCTACCACTTACCGCTGGTGACGGGCGTCTCGGGCGAAACTATCGTGTTTTCAGCATTAGCAGCAAGATGGCGCAATGGGCGCGCGTCACCTCATCGTCACGATGCGGCGGCATGCGCCCTCATCTCCGACGCATATTTCGCCTTGTGGAGAGAAAACAGGGTGGACGCAAACGCGCGCGCTTATCTCGCGCAGGGGACACTCGTACGTCTTGACTGGCCTTTATCATTCCACCGGAACAATTCCGTTGTAATTACCGGGCGCACAAAGGTCACTGCAATCGTTGCACACTCTCCGTTTGTGAAAAGGGCGCGCTTTTCAGACACAGTTGAGGAACAACTGAGACGCTTATTCGCGTTCATCTATATCATTAAGTGCGTTTCGTGCGTCATTTGTGCGTGAGAAACGCGGGGCGCGTTTCGATCAGCTTGCCATTCTGAGCGTGAACTTCAATTTTTAGCCATCGCATTCATCGCTTAGCCTTTGCGGCAAAGCTGTGACTTTTTTTTCGCCGTCGGCATAAATGCGTTGAAGCAGGTTAATAATAATTAGGCTGCCTTGACGTCCCCTGAGCCGCCGTGTTGTGCGTTCATGAGGTTTCATGCAAGCTATCAATACTGAGGTCCCTGTGAAAGAGGTGCCGAATGATCTCTGCGTGTAGAGCTTACGATAGGCAGTGCGAACACATATAGGAAAGCCTATGCACTCGCCGCATTCACAGACCATTCCACCATACGCTGATGTACTTCACACATAAAGTAAAAGATCATGCATAATTTTGTACCACGAGAATCACTATGCCTAAGAGTGGGCTTTCAGAATAAAACATTTTAAAAGTACGGGTGAAGCACACGTCAACAGGTGTCGTCAATCACCTGGAAAATGAGTGCAACGTACGGTGACCTTCTTGTGCCACATGTAAATTTTATTTCCGTTTTGTGCTCTGTGGTTAGCGACAACCTACCGGCTCATCAATTATTATTTGTTGACTGTTTCAGTTAACCAGATGACATTTCACAATGTTACACGATTACAGTTATAGTAACCGCACGCGTGGTTTGAAAGTTAGCTCTTGGTTGACTGCTGCATTTCAATTATGCGAGCTTACAGTATGTCTACGTATTTCGGGAAATACAAAAAATTGCTGCACCAATTATACTCCGAAACTGGATTCTCAGCTTTAAGTTTTT
Source organism: Rhipicephalus microplus (assembly GCF_013339725.1). Taxonomy (NCBI): domain Eukaryota; kingdom Metazoa; phylum Arthropoda; class Arachnida; order Ixodida; family Ixodidae; genus Rhipicephalus; species Rhipicephalus microplus. The sequence continues at coordinate 312,986,500 of NC_051165.1, read as the reverse complement.
ATTAATACTTCCAAGAAAAAAACACGCTCTGCAATTAGCCATTGCTTTTCCTTCTTTTTTTTTTCAAACCGTATTTATTGCCCCGTTTTCTCGGTCATGGCTTCTCGCTCCGACCGTCGACAGGGCGTTGAATTTAATTAAGCGCACGCATCAAATTTGCGTAATTAACTCCGCTTGGAGCTAAATTTACGCTTGTCCGTTCCACGCTTCCACGCAGTCTCTATGGTGATGCCGTTGGACGACAAACCCTTTTAGAGAAAGAAGCGTGGCAGCCTAGGATATATATACATGTATATTTACTTTGCAAGGGGCCTTGCTCGCAGTTCGTTATGCGGAATATTCGTTGTTTCGTTCGCCCCGTTTCTTCTCGTCAATTTTTTTTTATCTAACGACTCTTGAGCCCTCGAAATTAGGCTCTTACTGCGGCTGTAAAGAGCGAGAGCCTGTGACAAGTTAAAAGCTTGAGCATAAACATACCCGCACTTATCACGTGTTCGCTGTCAGCTTCATAGTTCCTCTTTTGGAGGAGAAAATGCTGTGGGCCCGTGGCTCAGATTCAGGTGCACTTTAAAGAACCCCAGTTGGTCGAAATTTTCAGTGCTTTCACTACGGCGTCTCTCATAATCATGTGGTGTTTCGGGGACGTTAAACCACACATATCAATCAAATCATAGTTCCTCTCTTTCTTTTGCATACCGACTGAAGCCATGTAGAGGTCAGAGTTGCATTTGCGTCGCCAGTCTGCCTGGATGCAACCTCAGTGTTTCTAAAAGTAGGGCACGTGATACAGAAGGTAATAGTTATAACAAGTTGTTCATCTATCTGCACGATGAAACTAATTAACTGATTGTTGGTTACCACGTAATTATATGCTGGTCTGGAACAGCAATCTCAAGAGAGCCGTGTCGTAATGACAAGGGCCATGGTTGCATTATATGTGCGTACGTATGTAGTATAACTGTGCGAGTGGCTAATGTTAACATTTAAAGGTATTATACGTATACCACAGCGCTAAGACAACAAGACAAAGATGGCGTACCAGTGAGGCAACTGGCTTTTAGTGGAATGAAGCGCGTAGACTCGTGGTACATCTTTGTTATACATTTTCCTTTCACAAGTTCGAGGCTGTAGTTCGACGAAAAAAAAAAAATGGGAACGGGAAACTGTTTGATTCCTTTTCTGTCGTTGTAGGCTAGGACCTGTAAATGGAAAGTATCCCGAGGAATCAACCGTAAAGCTTTTCGTACATAAAGGAGCCGCCTACATTTCGGGAACCGTGTCGTATAGAAAAGGCTCACGGCTCGATTCGATTTGGATTGATTGCTCCCGCGTGGCACCGAGCTCTTGCCTCCGAAACGGTACAGACACGGAGCATTTGCATTGCTACGCAAATGCGGGAAACGGAAGCAGCGTGAGACGAAACTTGTTTATCTTGATGAAGAAAGCAGAGAGCCTGCAGCCGCGTGTATCCGGCCTGGGAAATCGACGTCTGCACCCGTGCAATGAAGTCTGGGTGTAGTGTATGCCGGATCACTCCGCTCAAACGCGTGAAGGGCGTGCGGTAGTCTTTCTTCACCTGGAAGAAAGTTTCTGGTGGCTGTAGACCTTGTTGCACTGAGGTAATTTTACAGTGTCCCGGAGAGAGCGTCTACCGTTATATAGGCATATTGGAAGCAATTAAGTGCATCCAAGTGCACCAGTCATTTCACAAGCATGCTAAGCAGTTGATGGTTTTATGTAATGTGTTGCAATGTCCAACCTTCTTCGTTTAACGCTGTGTGCCCCGACGCGGTGGTCTAGTGGCGAAAGTACTCGGCTGCTGACCCGCAGGTCACGGGATCGAATCCTGGCTGCGGCGGCTGCATTTTCTATGGAGGCGAAAATGCTGTAGGCCCGTGTGCTCAGGTGGTCTTAAGAACCCCAGGTGGTCTTAATTTCCGGAGCCCTCCACTACGGCGTCTTTATATAGTCATATGGTGGTTTTGGGACGTTAAAACCCTACATATCAATCATTTAACGCTGTACTTATTCGAACCGTGCCAGAGAAGGTACAATATGCGGGAGGCCAGATGATGCATCACGTTTATGTTTATGTAAAAAAAAAACATTTATGATGTCTAAGAGACGTAGCCGCCTTTGTCCTGTGTGGGTTGTACTTTTCAATAAAAAAATAACAGTGAGGGTTGTCGTCATAAACAATTTTATTAACCCGTACCTAAGATAATCCCGTACAATTCAAACGCACTTTTGAAGTCCAATCACTGATAAATAACTATATATACAGAGTTGCAGTATATGACGCATAACGCGACGTGGTCGAGTCAAAGTAATGCATAAAAAAAGAGTTTCATGTAAAGAGGTAGCTTCTGACTTTTGTTGAAGTCATTCTCTTCTAGAAATTCCTTGAATGTCATCCATACCCGTCTTTTGAAGGCAGCCGATGGCCATGGATGTAGGATCTTTTTGAGGGTTGCCTTCCTTGGTGAGTAGTTGTATAATATATGACGGGGTATTTCAATTGCCGATCCCGGTGCTATATCGTGGAAACGTCTCTGAAAATATTTCCGTCGTTGAAACAGAGAATAAAAGAGAGTAAAGGTAAGCTTGCACATGTGGAGACTTGAGTAGTCAAGTGAGAAAGTGGAACGAGGGAAGAAGGTGTCGGAAGATTAACGGGAAGCTTATGAACACGCAACCAGGTCCATGAATATTTATAAGATATATTATCGCACGCATTCGTTCTGTGTCCCCATATAATTGTACCATCGCTTTAACCCTCTTGAGAGTTCTTTTATATATGTCTTTGTCCAGAACCTGCATCGAAATTGGCAGGCAATATATAGATCACTAGACCAACTGGCATTAATTCCTGGATCGAAAGCCTGTTAAAAGTCATTACATTGTACTTCTACAGTACTTTATGGAAGACCATCTCCTTCGCCTGTGGCTCTACAAAAAACGGAAAAAGATTAACAACGCTGGGAGTCACCTTTAAACAAACTTCATCAATCTTTAAGGCATGGCCTCTTATACGCGAGATATATAATAGTGATGTTAAATATTTATTTTTGTCCACGAGTGTTTCAGAACGATAACAAACACTGCAAAGAAAGGAGTCTGAGGTCCTTTCTTTTGTCGTTTGAGTCCTACCAAAATCACTTTGCTTTCACTGATACCTACATTTTTGTTGTAATTTCTCCAAAACAAATCGAGCAGCTCCTATTCCGAGTCGACTAACTGACGCGAAACGGTGCTCCTTTCCGATGGGAGGCAATGACATTACCATCGCCATTTTCCCGTCTTCCCAGCCTTCCCTATAAGTAAACATCATTGGCTTGCGTCGCGATCTCTATTAGAGGTATAGGGAGACAGTATCGCCTCTCTCCGTCGCTTCTGTGCCAGAGCCCCTGTTCGTGTGCCCATGGTTGACATTTTAATCTGTTACCATGCACAGCGCTGCTTTCTTGGGTCAAATGATGGTAGTGCGACTACTTGCCTAGATATTCAAGGCATTTTTTCTAGCGATGAAGATCCATACAAGGGCGAAGACGGAAAAAAAAACGAGGACGGAAACGCGCAATCCCGAGCCCGAGCTTGAGAGCACTGCTGGTGCGAGAGTTGAGAGGAGTATAACAAGGTAAGCCTAAAACTATTGCGATGCTGTTACGCAATGAGATGGGTATGTGACTGTGTATTAAACCGGTATGCATATATAACCAGCATGGGCGTCGGGCCTTACGAAAATTGTTGGAAGACACCTGAAAGAATGGGTATACTATAAAGAGGTGTACACTTATAAAGAACGGTCGCCTCCACACCTTAAAATGCTGGAGAATAGATAGTGTTTTAGAAAAAAAAAAACGACCATGTATGTGCATGTAATTAAACAACACAAGGTTTTCATCAGCGCTTTGGTTCGAGCTTTTTTTCAGCGGCGACGTACCTTGATTGGTTTCCTGTGTGGATTCGCTAGGAATCGCTTCAGAGATGAACGGCGCACGTGCCGCCCGTAAGAACGCACCCGCAATGAGGGATTACGGATGATTCGAGTGCCTGAGAGATTCAGGATGAGACAAAGGCTTCATCGCCAACATAGAAACTCCTCAGAAAAACACGAAGTCCCCTAAATGAAGTTGCAATCACTGCAAAAAAAAAAAATATGTCGGGGAACGACTCTTCAGAAGAAATTACCACTCGCGTGCTTCTCTCGTGCTTCCCCCATTCTCTCCTTGTTGATGCACACGCGCCGCTACGAACGTGCCTACCAGGCAACGAGTTCGGTGGCTTGGGCCACGCCATTTTCAAAATCAATATCTTTGCGAGTACGAACGACACTATGGTTGTAATTGCCCCCATTGCTTCGCTTGTCCGCACGTTGCATTTCTTCTGAGGGATGTAAAAATTCAAATCGTGAATGTATAATAGTAGTTGTGCAGCTGGTATCGGTGTAACGATAACATGGAGCGTCGGGAACGAGTGCTTGGGACTTCACTCACTTTATCAACAACGCATTCGTAAACAGCCTCGCACACAAAGGGGAGAGGGTGTGATAGAGAGTGATACACGAAGCGGAGAGAAAGTTAAACCAAGAATTTGTTCAGTTTCTTGTCGAGCATTCGGGGAGGTGAGAAGATGTAGTGATAGAGCAGCAAAGGTAAAAGTTGAGAAAAAAAAAAGAGAGGAATGTATAGTAATGTGAACACATAAAAGACGAGCGTGCATTGACATTTAACAAGCGTTCATGAAGAACAGTTACTTTTAGGAAGTTAGGAAACACAAGACGGCTTTTGAGACTCTGTGCATGTATCAACGCGTAAGGCAAGGAACCCGGTACTTTTACTGCGAAAGTGGTCATTTAACGAGGCTGTGGAACTTAGCGTCGGGGAGCGAATTAGTTCGCTTTCAAAAAATGGATAGCGGCACATAAACGAGGGAAAATTCAGCTATTGTGATTTTTGTCATGAAGTGGTCGTCACGCTTCGCAAGAATGCGCTAGGAACATTTTTTGTTCGGATACCAATAAGTTCATCCTTACTCGTGAACCCGGTGGCTTTATCAATAAAGACACACGAGTTTCTTGAAAATGCACCCTTAATAAATTCCTCTTTTTACGATAATCACACTCAGTTACTTGCGTGAAACGTGCCTTGAAAAGAGTTTTTTCAGTGGAATAATGAACCAGTACGTGAAATGAGAAAGAGATGGTGACGCTAATTATTGCAGTATTTCTTTCTTTCTTTCTTTCTTCTTTCTTCTTTCTTTCTTTTTCTTTTCTTTCTTTCTTCTTTCTTTCTTTCTTTCTTTCTTTCTTTCTTTCTTTCTTTTCTGCTATGAGGAGTCGCCGTAAATCATTCGAACACTCGCACTGGAATATTGCTGATGAAGACCCATAAAAGGGCGAAAACGAGGACCAAAACGAGGACGGAAACGTGCGATCTCGGCCCCGAGGTGTGGCAAAAAGGATTGCCAGCGCAGAGCATGACGTGTGAACGACCCCTTTGGGAATTCCCCTCCATGTGCCTGTACGCCCCCGCAGCGTCGACTTCTCCGCCTGGCACCCACAGTTTCGTCGTCCGCATCGCTGGCACGTTGGTTCTTCTAAAACCATGGCCGCGCTCGCTGAAAGTAGCCACGGTTGTTACACAATGACGTGACAAAGATCGCGCACTCCTCCATCACACGTGAAGTTACTTCCGCTCTGATTCCGAAGTGTCTCCCTCTAGGGAATAACTTGAAACAACGACTGTGGGCGTTTTCGTATTTCTAAATTTCGAATGTGGCCATATATAGCAGCGATAATTTACGGTGTGTCTTTGAGGAAGTTTTAATGTACGCGTTAGGGAGATATAGATGTCACAAAAGTAGGCATCGACCGAAGGAAAATGGCGCATTTGCAGGTAGCACTGTTTGTGCAATACACAATCATGATCACCGCCAGCCTATGCAGTTGCCGATATAGACTGGACTAAAGTTACGTATATATAGTTTATGTGCATAACTAACAGGTAACTGTGCCTATTTTACCAGAACGGGGTCACGTTGGTTTCGCTGCGGTTGTTCGTGCTGTACTCTTCTCGCCACTTTTTTTCTTAATGATATCTGCTTTATTACGTGCATTTGCTGGGCCACTCAATTATTCATCATCACCATGGCAACTCTGATCAGCGAGCCCCGCCGCGGTGATCTAGTGGCTAAGGTACTCGGCTGCTGATTGCAGGTCGCGGGTTTGCATCCCGGCTGCGGCAGCTGCATTTCCGATGGAGGCGGAAATGTTGTAGGCCCGTGTGCTCAGATTTGAATGCACGTTAAAGAACTCCAGGTGGTCGAAATTTCCGGAGCCCTCCACTATGGCGTCTCTCATAACCATATATGGTGGTTTTGTAACGTTAAACCCCACATATAAATCAATCAATTCTGATCAGCGAGCACTCGAGTTACTACCATTATATCGAAGAAGGCGCTCTTTGTGCTATACCAGCAAGTTGCTTAATATCGTTAGTACGTCTAATCATGCCCCCCACCCAGTAATCTGTATTTTTTACACATATTTCGTGGTTAATTAGCGCTGCTCATTGACTGTAGCGCATTACGTCGCTGGACAAGCTCCGATTAGTTCTTATTTTCATTCCCACCAACAATCGCTTCGTTGTTATTTAAGCTACTACATTTTGCAGTCGAGCACAGGATCGAATATTCTAACCAATAAGTTTTACGACCCCCATGCAAGCGAAATACGAAAGCATTTAGTCTTGTTTGGATGCAGGGAGCTTTTCACTGCAAGGTGTGCACAGAATTATCAAATAAACCCTGTGGTCATCTCTGACCTTCGCGCAAAAGCTCGCCAATATCTGTCCGGCATCAGTCAATACTTATCCGGTTTGATTATTGTCCTCTGACATTGGCGAGTGACAAAGTAGGACCAGTAGGCCGATGCATGAAATTAACTGATTGTCTCGGTGCACTTCTAGATTGACTAGGTTGTGTGGATGCTGCAATGGTGCAGACGTGATGTGAGCTGCGTACGCAAAGCAACTGTTGTTTCTTAATTTCTTGCCCTTAGCTGATTTTATCCCTTTTTTTCGTATGTACAGTAAAGCAAACGAGTGCCTCAATAATTAGATTTACGTTTTTTATCAATTTTTTCTTTTTTTTTCTTTTGGTACATATACATATAGTGGTCGAAAAGAGACTCAATATTAAGAATCGTTTATAACTTTAGAAATGTTTAACCAGTTTTAAAGCAACGAAACACATTTTGCTCCTTGCAGTTGAAGAATTCTTATGCATTGGTATAGTATTCAGCGTAAGCGTCATTATTCAGTTTTTCTTTTTTGTGTGTGAAAGACTGGGGTTGTTCGCGACAAACTTCTGCAGGCGTGCATGTAGCGCATTAGCAAAAACTTACTGACTTCGCTCCTAGAATTAATCGATACTCTTTTCGTGCTGTGCAACAAACTCTCTCTCCAGCACATGTCTACAAGAACAAATTGCTAGGTGTCAAGACTCCTTTCAGGCCGTCTTAGGGACCTCGATATTCCAACCAGCTCCCTCTAAAACTTGTCCCAAATTATACCGTACGGATGTACCATGTCTGTAATCATTCTAATGAAATAGATGACATACGCGATAATTTATTCTACCTTGTTTTTATTTACGTTAGCAAACGCGAACGCTCTATAGTATGACGTCAGGCGCGACCAGCGTCCGTCAGCGCGGCCCGATGGCAACCGCGCGAAATGCGACATGCTGCATTACGCGCCGATGCGTTACCCAGACAACACTGCGTCTCCCTCGTTTCGTGACGGGGGGACGCCGGACGCACTGAAACGTGCTTGCGTCAAAGCAACGCAGCGCGGCGCGCGCCTGCGAATACATGGCAGGACCGGCGCCTGGCGTGGCAACGCCGGCGTGACGCGACGAAATGAACGCCGGCGAACACTCACACCGCGTCACGTAGAAATGTATTGGCGCCTTGACTGTGGCATGTAGTCAAGTTCTCACATGACACGCATCTGATCAATCATGATTATCATGTTTTTACCAGTCACATACCTTCGTCATTCATTGGTGTCACGTAAAACCAAATTTGTCATATGTGAAGATAGCGAAGTGCCGCGAGCGCATCATAAGTGTGGCATGTAGTCATGTTGTTACATGACACGCATCTTATGTTTATAATGTTTGCGCCAGTATCATACCTTCGTCAGCCATTCACGTACTATAATACCAAAATTGGTATATGTGACGCTAGCGAAACGGCTGTGAGCGCATCATGAGCGTGGCATTTAGTCTTGTTGTTACATGACACGCATGTCATATTTTCATGTTAGGGTCTGTCGTTTGTGTTCGCCATGCACTCATGTCATACCATACCAGTTTTGCAACATGTCATTTGAACGTAACCACCGCAAGAGCTTCAGGGTCGTGAAATGTAAATTATGACATTTATGACATACATATCATAATTTTCATGTCGTGACTAGTTATATATGTGCTTCATACAGTCATGTTATGTCATACCAAGTTTGGTATTGATACCATTGTCAGAACGCCCAAAAGAGTTAAAAGTCGTAGGCGGCTAGATAGATAGATAGATAGATAGATAGATAGATAGATAGATAGATAGATAGATAGATAGATAGATAGATAGACATACAGACAGATAGATAGATAGATAGATAGATAGATAGATAGATAGATAGATAGATAGATACGCTCAAAGTCGCCGAAATTCACTAAGAAATGCTTCGCATTTAAAAGAAAAAAAATTCCGCCATATCCACGAAGTGAATGATGATGAGTGGGCGAAGCTCCGGAGGTGAACCTGGTAAACCATGAATCCTCTGTACATTTTGCCCACTCGATTTTATTACATCGCTCCCCCTAGCGTACGTCGCCGCACTAAATCGAACGATTGCTTTCAACCAATGACACGCGCCATATGTGACATCATTCCTATTTTATAAGATCTCGCGTCTTTCATCAGCTCCAAGTACCGCTTTCTAGTTTATAACATCTTGCATCTTTTCATCATCAGCTACAAGTACCACCATCTAGTAAACACTACAAGAACTAAACGAGAGGTGGCTACATACAGGAGACGGTACCGCCATCTAGTGAACACTGCAAGAACTAAACTAGAGGTGGCTACATACAGGGGACGGTACCGCCATCTAGTGAACACTGCAAGAACTAAACTAGAGGTGGCTACATACAGGCTACAGGGGACGCACAGCCCACGCCCTAAGGAGCTTCGCCCCTAAAATCAATGTCCAAGCGCTCCGTACAAGTGGTCAACCATCGAAAGCTGAAACGTGTGGCCCCGGTGTTAAGCGGTGGGTTCAACCCGACGCTGCACTGAAGCCGTTCACATCTATGGGTTACATGTTCGTGCTTCTTAATGAGTTTATTACACACGTTTGACTTGGGCATGCCAAAATAAACCCCACAGTGTTTATTTTGACATACCACACGTTGTGCCTCGAATGATCACAGTCATAGAGGAATGCGATGAGTAGTTAAGTGCATTTCGCAATGCGTCAACCACAGTGGTTGTTCTCGCAGCGCAGGCGGTCACAGACATTGCAGCCGAAACCAAAGTGCCGCTGGAGAAACTCCCGCTGAATGCGGGCGTCCAACCCGACGAACGCGTCCCGCAATCACGACGGTGGCGCTGTTGTGCGCGCTGTGTCTCTAACGCCGCTTTTTTGGCGCGGAGTTGGTGCGAACTCGGCGGTATGGTTTGGAGGATCCGCCCGCCACCGGCGCTAGCATTCCCGTTCTACGATTCAGGGTGGTTTGGAAGGCTGCCGGATCATCGGTACGCAGTTGCTCCTGGCACTCGGCCTCCCAGGCCTGCTTTTGTGCCCGAACTGCACAATCGGAGCGGCGAATGCGAAGTCTCTTACGTTTCTGCTGTCAGCGCTGTGCTAGAGTTGTCCGTGGCTTACCCAAGTGGAAGGTCTCTGTAGAAACTGATGCGTGCACGCAGGAAGGAAAAGTACCTTTCCTTCCTCTGTGGATGCGTGCGTGCTCGGCGCCACGGCTGTGACGCGATGGACAACGTCACTCACAACGCAGCCAAAGGCGCGCGTGAATGGGTATGACGTGGAGAACGACGTAGCGGATAGCACAGCCAATGGAGACCGCTTGTGACACTGATGCTGAACGGTTTTTCGTTTCTCCTAGCCATATATAGCTTTCGACGTAAAAAAAAAAGATAAAATCCGACCAAGATGCATAATGGCAAAAATCTTGAAGCATGAATTGTCCACCGTCTACTGAGCGTCGCCTATCTGCCGTCTGAGTGGAAAGATAAGCCTGTTGTTCGTCAAGTTTCTGTCTTCGCCGTTTTTCCAGCTTCACGGTAAACTACGCTGTGTTTTATGATTGGTTTCCGAGAGAAGAAAGAAAGAGAAAGAACGAGAGAGAGAGAAAGAAAGAAAGAAAGAAAGAAAGGAAGAAAGAAAGAAAGAAAGAAAGAAAGAAAGAAAGAAAGAAAGAAAGGAAGAAAGAAAGAAAGAAAGCGGGAGCTTATTGTGGCGCTCACCGCAGCGCAGTGCGCTACTCTCATCATCAGGATTAAGCTGTCACGAACGGCGTTATACGTCATCCAGTGGTGTTCTCGGCCCACTGGGTTTATTACGCTGTTGGCATGGTTCTGAGAGGTTCTACAGCGCTTGAAGTGCCTTGCTATCTTTTGATGTCTTGTTGACGCAGTGATAGCAGCAGATCTTGTTTCTCCGTTAGTGTGAACAATCTTTATCCATACATGATAGCTCGTTCCTCCGAAGTGTACCGTATACAAGCTTTCCGAGCCGCATTTGGTCTGTAACTTAGACTAAGCGTTGTAAGTAAACTAAGCCTTCAGTAAGTTCTCTTGGTGTCTTTTACCAGAGGTGCCTATGATCGAGAATAACTTTGGCGATAACTGCGCAACTTTCATTTGTTTTCTACTAACTTTGTAACCATTCTGTCAATTAAGGTATACCATGCGCGGGTTGTGACGCAGAGACCGTAAGAAAACTCCAGAACTGCCTGTACTTACGGCCACTCAGGTATGTGTGGGCAGTTGTTGCGCAACCAATGGAACGCCGAGTCGAACGACGCACGTGTCATTTGTGTTGGAGCTGGGCGGCCGATGCAATTAGAGGAAGTGCACTTGTGGGAGCGGTAGCTATAGGAAAGTCTTACTGTCGGCACACGCGTGTAGGTATATGTCACCACTGTTTGCGTAACAGACGAAGAAGCCGCCGTCGCCAGTCGATTCGCCGCATTGCGTCACAATTTCGACATAGCGCGGGCATTCTCAATGCATATATGTATCGATAGACAGGCAACCTCGCCAAGCAAAACGCCAGTTTTGATTATGTGGCACCGTTCACATCGGAACGAATACGGAACGCTCCCTTTACATATGCTAAAAATGTTTTGAACTTTGGTATATAAAACAGTGCGTAGCTATTTGAAGACAGGTGCATTGAAGAAAGAACCCATTCGTCCCCTAAAGTTGAAGTTGCAGTTCTCGGATCTTTGTACTCGTTCAGCATTTCTCTTAAAGGTTGCTGCGTTGAGAAAATCCTACCGAAGTGACGTGAATGCCATACGATGGCTGAATTTGTGTTTTGTGTTAGCGAAAGCATATGCATCGTGTTCCAGCGTACGTTATACGCCTGCAAAGAGGAAGAAAGAGCCAGAGAAAGTGTATAGAGATCCAACGGGGTCGGAGTAGATAGTCGTTGTTGCACCAGGTGTAGAACTATGATTTTCTTCTTGCGCGAGTAAGTACCATGTGCAAAAACACGGGAAAAACTCGAAAAGGAATGATCTGCTTGCGTATATAGGTAAAAGAAAAACGCCTATAGCTGAGAGCAACGGAAACGATGCGAAGGAGGTCGTTAGATGGATGATCTGAGCTCTAATGATGTAGCAACATTGAGAATGGTGCCTCTTTCGTATTTTACGATCCTCGGTTTGCTAGAAATGTGTCTGTAATGAGCTTAGAAGCGGAGGGAAGCATTACCGTGGAGGTAGTTGATCAGGTTCACCGGGCATTTCATATTCAAGGCGCACTTGATCCGCCTGCAGGTGTGCTTTGCTGAATGAAACCAATACTTTTTGCCGCTCTTTCTATATATAAATCATGTGAAATATTATCCCTCTTTTCTTTAACAAACATATATACAAATGCTGGCTATATGTTGTTCTCCTTGATTTTTATCGGTCAATAACCACTGCTTCTCGTTTGATACATTATACAATGATATACGCTATACCAGAGCGGTGCACTTAGACGGCAACACTGCACTGGGAACACGTGTGCAGAAACCACCTTTACCCAATGCGTCCGTTAATAGGTTTTCATGGCGAAACATATGTTTAGCCAGTACATTTTGTTAATCTGCGACTCTTCCCATCCCGCTCCTAGTAAATTTGCGTCACCGGATGTTTTACTTAGGAAACGGACCACCTTGGTGTGGTGGTTACGGTTCCAGGCCGCTGACTCGCCGGTCGGGGGTTCGTACCCGGCTGTGACAGTTGCATTTCGATGGAGAGACCCATGTCCTGTGTGATGTCAGTGCCCGTAAAACAACACAAGATGCTCGAAATTTCTGGAGGCCGCCACTTATGTATGCCTCGTAATCACATGAAGATTCCGACACAAAACCCTGCAGACATTATTATAATAATTAGTTAGAAAAGATAGTGACAAAGTCCGAGCTTGTGTGCTCGCAATTAGTTTAGAGGGTGATTGAGACGTATTGGTTTACCGCTACATCACACTTTTTTTTATAACAGGGGAGTTTCCTTTAAAAGAGGCCCTGTCTAGGGCTGATCTTCCACATCGTCCGCACGACACATCATCATAAATAGGGGCGCATGACTTAGTTTCTTCGAAACGCCGATATCAATCCACACCATCTTTCGAGTAAACTTAGCAGAGCAAACCTCGACGGCAGAAAATAATAAAAAGATCTCGTCGATAAATATGCGAAGAATTGATGGTGCGCAGCTGGGTCGTTAGTGAGCCCACCGATGTTAGACAACCACTCGTTGATGCGATCGACAAGCGTAATACTTGAACAGGGCTCATGATATGCTAGCTTACTTTCATTTGCTTGCGCAGAGCTCTGCATTAAGGAGGAGGGGGGACATTACCATTCCACCTCAGCTTCCTCCCCCCCCCCCCAGCTTCTTCCCGTAGAGGATCTTGCAATCAGAACGTAGTGCATGAGATATAGTGCCAGAATGAGAGGAGATAACAAAGACGGAAGGAGATAACAGATGGTTAGCCTCTTCATAAATGCGGTCCCGCGAAGGGCACTTGTCATTAAATTTTGCTGTATGGTTTAGATGCTTTTATGCGTAACACAAGTTGCGAAAATTTTGCGTTGTTTGAACACCCGCCTGAACGAATCGACTCCTTTAGTTATTAGATTGAGAAGATGGAGGTCTGTCGCAGTTGTATGAAATAATTTCATTTCAGTGGTGTTTCTTTTCGACGTTCATAGGTTCTTTAGGCAACTCTCAGCTCACGCTATTAATGGAAGTGGTCGGTACTAATAGAATTGATGTAATGCAGGGAAGGTAATCTTTACAAATTATCATCCTTACTTAATATTACTGATTGTCACTGGTATATCTGCAGATCTTCTCATTGTTTTATATTTTTGTGTTTTTCTTTTTGCTTCAGTGAAAAACGTATCAGTGCAACATGTTAGCGACTATTACTCCTTATGGAAGGTTCACGAACATCAATTTCATTAGTGCGTGCTGTAAATATTCAGCTGACAAAAAACATTTGTCTCGAAGCTCAATACACTAAAGGGCCACTCACCACCCCGCGTTTAATGACGAGGGGGGGATTTTCTCCTCTCCATCATACACACGATGCATCCTCCTCGCCCCTTAGTTCTTGAATGCACGTGAACAATATTAGCACTAAGCGCTGTTACCGCCGCTTGCGCAGTTGTAAACACACACAAAAAAGAAGATTGATGGGTTGATTGTGGGCGATATTCACGCGAGACAAAGAACGGATGGCAGCTGCATGGCAGTGCAGTGCAGGAAATAAATCACATGTGATATTTTGCGTATATCAACGAATTGAGAGCATGTACGCTGTAGACGTCATGGGAACTACTGTCTACGTCACAGTTGTGCGCCAAGAAGGACGAAAAGTATCAGGAAAGACTATTGCGCTCTTTTTTGTATTTCGGGAACCTGGTGAGTGGTCCTGGGTAGTTACTGCATTGACATGCATGCGATTACAGAAAACACTTCTCAACTAGTCCATGTAGACCTGTGTCTCTTTGGATGACACGGCTGTTCTAATCAACTCTCGGCTGTAGGGCACATATTAAGCACTTTTCCCTTTCCCTCCCTTCCTCCCCTCCCCCTATCACCACACCTCGAATGGAACGGCTGCTATTTCGTTCCAAAGCGCCATCACAAAGCCGTATCGTCTGGCTTCATCCATCTTCCACCATGACTCGCCCTCCATCATTGCCTGCCCGTCTGGACAAGCGCCGTTCATTCCTTTAATCCGCGCGCCTTGTTTGTTTACGCGCATCGCTCCTGAACGTCCGGCACGTTCTTCTATATTTGGTACGCCTTCGCTCAGGTTGCCTCGTTACGCTTCGCGAGTCGCCCGGAGTCGTTGCGGGCCCCACACAAAGAAGGACGTGCGCTGAGGATTTTCGGCATGCGCGTTCGGGACTTAGGCGGTACGTACCGTTGCTGCGGTTGCGTAACGAATACGGAGCCCAAGAGTGAGTGGGAGCGTGAGTACCGTGCCATTTTTCGGCAGCTCTCTCAACGAGATAGTGTAGCATACGTCTGTCATGAGCACGCGCGATGACGATCAGGCTTTGTTTGCGGGCAGCAGCTGTCGCTGCATGCCAAACTCATGCATCACTCCCTTCTCCCCTCCTCTCGATATTTTTTTTTCTTTAGCACAACATGAGCTAGCGCGTTCTCACAAACCTAACGGCGCCGCAAAGAGGCGCCAGCTTCGCACGCATTGCGCAACGAGCTCGGGAAGTGAGCGCAGCTAGAAGAAAGCAGCGAAAGAGACAGGGCACAGCTACGAGCACCAAAAGATCGGGAGGTTCGCCGACGCTAAAGAGCCTTCTTGCTTCGCACTCGACTTCTAAATTTAGGCAACCACACTCGGAGGAGCCACCTCCATCCTTCCATCCCGCTCGTTCTTTCACAATGATTCCTCCGCCTCGCCCTCGTGCGAGACCCGCTTAAGGAGGCGCCTTGAGCTCTGCTCCCCGTCTCTTTATCCCTTTGCTTTTTCCTTCCTGCTGCGGCTTCTTTTGCTCGCGCATTCAAAACAACACGCATGTATGCATGCTCGCTCGCACGCACGAGCAGTGCGTGTGATTCACAGCTTCCTGTTCTCCGACTACCGACCGTCCGTTGCAGCAAGATTTGGCGCGGCGCAGCAGGCGAACCCCCCCGTCTCGGGATCTCGGCTGCAGGCGCGAGCTCTTTTCGCACGCTTCTTCGGGTTTGGGGTTTCGTTCCCTGTGCGGTCTCAGCTGGGGAAGACACGTTTTACGGGGCTGCCTGCCTTTGGCTCGCGTTGTAGCTTTGAAATATTTTGCTATTGCTTTCTTACGCGCTACCGTATAGCGGCGGCTGATTGCGGTGCGAAAGAACGAGCTCATAGTTCATGGGCTAGTTTGCATTCCAAACTCTCTCTCAGAGTACCGGTTTTTATGTTTCTGCATTTAGGTTTTCTTTTGTTATCTTTTTTTTTCTGAAGAAGAGCTCTCTGTATAGCGAAGTTCGAATGTGGTTTGTGTCTTTATAAGGGCTGGTCTTTTATTTTACCTGGCATAGCGTGAGTGCGTATATAAAAATAAATAGATGAATAAAAAACGCCAAAGCGTGGCCAAAAGCAGTGTTATTGCAGACTTCACTGTACAGCTTGCCATGCTTTGCGGTGGCTGTTTTGTCTTCCGTACGGGTACATAAAAATATGCTGCTGGAGTCACAGCAACACGTCCAATATCTGTCCCCGTTGTCCAGAACTAATGCACGATACTAAAGAATGCTTTGATCATAGATGTATAGAATTTGACGGTTTAGAGCCACAACATGATTATAAGTGACGCCGTAGTGGAAGGCTCCAAAAATTTCAACCACCTGGAGTTCTTTAACGTGCACCGAAATCTGAGCACACTAGCCTACAGCATTTTCCCCTCCATCGAAAATGCAGCCACTGCAGCTGGGATTCGATCCCGCGTACCTGCGGGTCAGCAGCCAAGTACCTTAGACCACCGTGGCGGGGGGACTAAACAATGCCTAATGAAATCCTTATTCATTACCCATCTTCCTGAACTTTGTGGTTAGTGTGTACGGCAACTATAACAACGCTTATCTGCAGTAAATGTTACGCTACATTGCTGTTCAATAGAACGCTGGTAAACTCCTTCATTGTGTGCGTCGTTGCACAATCGGGTGACGACTTTTGCTGCATGAGGGTGACAGACAATGCAGAACTTAAATGCGTTGAATGGACGAATATTCCCGCCCAGGGGTGTGAAAAATCAGCGTCTGATCTTGATCAATTTTTTTTTGCCTCTTTTAACTTTCGATTTTTTTTCGCACCTCTCTCTTTTGGACTTTGCCCATTTCCCTTTCCCCCACAGAGTTGCATGTTGGTGATTATTCTACGCCGGCTAAGTTACCCTACCCCAGCCTATCAATACTCTCTTTTCTCTGAGGAACGCTGTAATTACAAGGCCGCTTGCATTAAAACAGCGCTCATCTCGACTGAGTCAGAATGGACGGCAAAACTAGCGAGGTTTTTGGAAAGAGAAAGTACTAAACAGCGGTAAAAGGCTGCGTGTGATAGTGGTAATCTTTACGCACCCACTCGCTTCTGTTTTTAACTCGTTCATCCTCCCCAAAAGCTGAGGCTAACTTTTTTTCTCGCTTTCTCAGTTCCAAGCATAGCAACAAAGTCCCATCTCTCTTACAGTTTGGTTCCATTTCTCACCACTTCATTCTGAAAGCAAGTCTACTCTCTTTTGTTTGTTTCCTTCCGCTTTCAACACGCGTTAACTTCCAGGCTTTGTCACAGAAAACAAGACAAACCCGCAGTGACGTAAGTTTTTAAAAGAAATGCTCTTTCTCTTTTAAGCATGAAAAATAGAGCCATCAGAGTGCCCTTGCTTCAGTGATGTAAGTACTGCAGTCAATTTTGAGCTGCTTGTCCAAAGCGGCTACATCATAAAAGCTAAACAAAAACAGTTTTCATAAAAAAAGAAAAAAAAGATGGATTTAAGGATGCATGCAGCGCATGAACAGCTGCTTAACTTTCTTCATTATGTTGCCTTAGGCGCAGTGAAATGGCAAATGAACAACCCACGAGGAACGAGAGGCAGCGGGAAGGGGTCGCCACTAAACTTGCTCAATACGCTCAGTTGCGAGAGGGGACGAGGACCATGAATTCCTTTAAAAACAAACGATGAACATAGCAGGCGAACGTGAGTAAATAACAGGTGAAAAATATAAGCGAGGCACGTGTATACAGTGTATACTGCGCCTCAAAACTTTCTTACCCGTATGCGACGCTTGCGAGGGCTGGAAATTAAGTGAGAGCGCCATTGCTCCGTAAAGTTTTGTGCGTTAGTAAAACCCGGCTCTACGTTACGCGGGGATAAACGGTGTAAACTTTCTCGCCAAGCTTTTTCGTATAGCGTTTCGTGCCTCTAGCAGACGGAAGGGCTGTAATAAAAAAAGCAAAAACGATAACTCCTATGCTCAAAAAGAAGTGTGCTGATATATGTAACAATAACAACGAGGACGTGCTCCACCAAGCAAGAGTCATTTAAGAGTGTTGCACACACGTGTTATGTACTTTAGACGCGCTGAGCATTTCCCGTTCAACTTTGTTTCGTTAATACTTCACAGCTGTTCTTAGCGAAGCGTGAATGTACTTTTACAGCACGTGCTTCGTCTTTCTCAATATTTGTTTCGCTATGTTTACGCTCGTGTATCTCCGTACAAAAAAGAAAAAGAAAAAACGCTCGTGGATCGTGTTGCGTGCCCACCGGACTGCAGAAGCGCCCTCTACATGGCGTTTCAGTTACCGTAATTGCCTTGAGTCAATGTTTTGGAGCCGAAATTAGGGATGGAAGATCGAAGTTTATGACGAAGTTCAACAACGTGTCTGAAGATGCCGTGAAGTTGTGCTATTCTTCCACTTAGTACGAACACTAACAGCCTCGACTAGGTCAGAAATCGTCTTCATTGCTCCACCACACTCACATCATAGACACCCTCGCGTGATCAGTCATTCCGAAAAGCTTTTCATAATATATAGATCTGTGGGTCTTAACGTCCCAAAACCACCATATTCTGAGAGACGCCGTAGTGGAGGGCTCTGGAAATTTCGAACACTTGGAGTTCCTTAACGTGCACCAAAATCTGAGCTCACTGGTCTATAGCATTTTCGCTCTCCATCGAAAATGCAGCCGCCGCAGCCGGGTTTCGATCCCGCGACCTGCGGGTCAGCAGCCGAGTACCTTAGCCACTGGACTGCCGCGGCGGGGCAAAGAAAAAAAAAAACTTTTTGTAGTGAAGCTGAATATAGCTCGATTCTGGTGGATCGCGACCGCGGACAAAGCCATGCGTAGAACTACAATCTTCGGCACCCCCTCACTCTTCGTTCTGCTCGCCACCACCGACATAACCTTCACAAGTGTCGCATTACTCCAAGGCTGCGCGTCCGCCAACCACAGTGCCACTTTGCGTCGTGACGTAGGGATCGCGGCTTCACTGTTGTCAGCAGTTGTCTTTTGGAAATGCAATAGAACGTAGACGTGTAGTTCGCTCCGAAGAACAGCGGGGATTGAAGGAGCACCAGCGCACGCAGAAACAAATAGGCGCGAAAACGGCGTCAAGCCACTGGCTTCGCTGGAGTCCATCTTCACAGTTCTGAGAAGGCCTTGCATGTTTTATTCAATTCAATTTAATCGCTATATGTGTCGTCAGCGTGAAAGCTTATTCGTCAGCACTGCTCCCAACTGTTATCGCGGCGAGCAACGTTGTCTTTCAGAAATAAATGCATGGATGAAGGAACGGTATTATTGTTCAATATGTTGCGATAGTGTCTTAGCCCGAAGCGGGCCCCTCCCGTGTTGGGACCGAAAGCCTTTCAGCCACTTCGCGGGCCCGTTGCGCTACCCATAATTGTCCCTCTAATCTAGGACTGCGTAAAGCTACATTCCATCACTCTTCAGTATTTTCCTTGTCGCTGCGTAACGCGGAGCGACGCCAGAGCTTATGAGCGAGATTTATGATGTCGTGGCATTTATCACACGCTGTGGAAACAGAGAACTTCGTATAAATTCTGTTAATTAACTGCGGGTTCGGGTAGGTCGTTGTCTGTTATTATAGCGTTAGCTTAATGACATGAGCTCTCTTTAGTTTACCGTGTGAAGGGTGGAAGACCCTGCTTCTTAGATATAAATTTTTCGTTAGCTCGTTGTACGAGAGGAGGTGATCTTGCATTCTGAAAGAAAAAGAGAGAGATAATAATAAGGAGCTAGGTGGGAAGGTTAACCGGGGCTGAGCCCCGGTAGGCTACCCTGCACTGGGGGATTCTTAAACCTCAGCATCTTCTTGCCTTGTGGCTGCATGATTGACAAGTCCTCGTGCAGCATTGTGGGCAGAATCGATTGAGGTTCGCGGAAGCACAGTTGATTTCTTCAATGCTGATAGGAAACCAAAAATTCTGTGTGGCTTGATTACTTTTCCATGAGCATTGCGTGAGTCAATCTAGACGTTAATCTTTTGGCAAATTCTCGAACGGCTGCCCTAGCATCGCTATGAATCTTCGATTTATTTGGGTTTAAAGTGCCAATGCAGTGGCTACTTCCTCGGCAATGTTTTATTCTGTGGTGTAGGTGGAGGCCGAGTTGATTGGTTTACCTTTACCGTTGATAAGTACTGTTGCTAAAGCTCGTTTATTGGACAGGAAAGCCACGTCTACAAACGAACATTCGTCAGCCTGACTTTTAGATTTTTCTAGCAAGGGTTTGTGCTCTGGCTTACTTTCTGCTCACATTGTTAATGGGGTGAACGTTCCTCGGAGCATGTTTAACTGTGATACTATCCTTCAGACCATTGGTGATTTCTTTGTGGTTCTCATCTATCGCTGTAATTGGTGTTCCAATTCGTTTGAGGTGAATTCGTGACTGCGTTGTTGCGAGCATAAAGAAGTGG
The DNA here is from genome assembly GCF_013339725.1 of Rhipicephalus microplus. Taxonomy (NCBI): domain Eukaryota; kingdom Metazoa; phylum Arthropoda; class Arachnida; order Ixodida; family Ixodidae; genus Rhipicephalus; species Rhipicephalus microplus. The sequence continues at coordinate 312,966,253 of NC_051165.1, read as the reverse complement.
ACTCTTTCTTGTGCCTAGGTGATTTCCTCTGAAGTACTGTGCATCCCAAGCTGCATGGTCTTTCAGGTTCTGTGTACATAAGTAGCCCAAGAGCTACTTGGGTTGTCTTGCTCAGCAATGCAGCGAGTTTGTTTCTTTTGGATCTCTGCCACTCGCGCATGGCTGCACGTAGTGAAATGGCAAAACAGATATTTATTTAATTATTGCTCATCATTTTCTTATAAGCACATCAGTAGTATACTCCTAGTTTTTTTGTAATTCTTGATATACACAGTATCATCATACTCACATAAGCAAACTGAAAGTGTGAGGCACATGTGCTTCCAACTTCTCTATCTGATTTCTCGTTTAACCATGTAGCCTTCTGCATTCGCATGCCGATTCGGTGCTGAACTTGACACTTGAAGCTTAATTCAAAGCACGTGCTATCGGTGATAGTTTGGATACTTTTAGCGCCGCTAGATTTATGTTCATTTTTATTTGGGCTGAACTTGAACTTCATATTAGAACTGCTACTTTACAGCCCGTGTTATTAACGCTGTTTTGATAGTTTCCGGTCGACTTTAGAAAACATAGCAATGCCAGCGTCGCTTTGCTGGACTAAGTGACCGCTTATAAGCGTGCAATGGACAAGGTCACATGTATACACACTGTGCTCTTCACCTCTTCTCTCTTTCTTCTCTTTTAGTTTCCTCCCCCGTTCCCCAAGTGCAAGGTGGAAAACCGGACGTGCGTCTGGTTTACATCCCTGCCTTTCATTTCTTCCCTTGCTCCTCCTTGATCGTTTCTAGTGCCACAAGCTTTGCTATATTTTTGTAGGTCTTTCATTTCTACAGGTTGGTAGTTACATTTGGTAACTTCCGTACCTTAATTTTTCCCTTAGTTGTATTGTTCTTAAAATTATACGTCGGAATGCTTAACCAGACTTTTCTTTTGTGTTGCATGTTGTATTTACGCATTGATGCTCTTGAAAAAGTCATAAACGCGCTGAACACCGTGTCACAACTAAATGTACGATGCAGCAGTACGACTGCAAGTTAAGTGTAAAATATGACTTAGTCTGCATGCGAAGTAGCTAAAGACCACAGTGCTCCGCAACTTGTGCGTTTTCTCTTCGGAACTACCCGCACAACTGCTTTCCTAATGATCCTGACAAAGGAAGCCCCGGCGGGGCCCAGTATCAGAATATTGTGCAGGCACGCGGGTGACCCGTGTTCGATCCTGACAAAGTGAATATCACACATTTGTTTGTTATGCAGTGAATATCGGCATGTTGGTGCACAGTGTGAACATATGGGGATTTTTTTTTAAATATGCGTGCATCGAGGTGCAATGAAAACATCGTCGTTTATGTGCATTGCGCGTACAAGAATTCTACTATAGGTTTATGTATACTTTACCCTCTATCGCTGGACTCCGCGAGTAGTCTATATAGTGCGTGTGTGCCGCCTTGGTACGACAACCATGGCAATAATCGATGGCTTATTATAAACAAAAGGAAAACAATGTTCTGCTTCACTGTACAGCTGACTTACTACCGTTTCGTAACAGCACTTGATTGCCATACCCGATGACGAAATTACAGGGCTGCCTCCAGCGCGTTCTGATGCGAAAGCCGAATCACTCCGTCTTTGCGCAACAGGAAACACGAGGTGAAGCGTTGTTTTTTTTAATATTTATCACTCGCCCAATTCGCGAGCTTTGCATAAGTTAATGAAGAAGAAATATATTTTTTCAAGCTTATCATTCGCCTAATTCGCAAGTTTCGCACGGGTGCATAAAGAAGAAATATATTCTGGATTGGTCAAACGACTACGATTGCGGAGCACTTTTGCGTCTCCTTGAATTGCCTCGGTGAAAGTGCATGAATGACCTTCCTTAAACTGCCTGCATTCCGTGTTGTTTCTTTAGGTTCTGGCAATAAACGAGCATAATGAGTACTTCGGTGTTAAGCCTTAAAAGTAGGAAAGGAAAGGCGACGAATAATGTTTCCAAATTTGCAGTCTCTCACACACTTACTCTTTTTTCAGCCTATCGGTGTTGGCGCTGTGCCATGGTCGCCGATCCCATGGTGGATATGGTGAGCCCTATGAAACACTGAAGATTGTGTGTGTGTGTACGTGTACGTAAGCGTGATTGGAGACACGTTCACAAAACGCAGATGGACCTAGGAATGTGTAAATAACGTCACCAGCACAAACAGTGCTGCTCGAAGTGTAGATATTGCCTTCTCTAGATTTAGAGTATGTTCTTTTGTAGTAATATTTCTTCTGTAGCTTTCAATAAACAGATGTCAGGAGTCGTTATCGGATCTGCCATATTTACAAGTGCATATGTGCTTAACTGGGTTGCGTGAAAAATTTCAAGTGCTAAAGAAAAGCGCACTGCGCTGTGTCCAGGTGTCTTCCTTTCGTTCTTTTTTTTTCGCGCAACTCAGTTAAGATCAATTACAACTCTTCCAGCAGTCCATGCTTCCTCATGCATATGTGCATGGACTTTAGATAATTCCTGGTATTAGGTCTTGCAAATTTCGCGTTAGATTTTCTGGTACCGATAAGCTGAATCATATGTTCATTTATTCAACATTTTCATTATACATCGCGGTATGACATACTACGTCCGCAGCTGCTACAAATATACATGCGGTGTACGAAATCGAAGATTACCAACAGACATGCTACGCTACAAGTGTTAACATTTTACTCCACACGTAATAGTTACAAGACTCCATGATGCAAGACTCTGTGAGAACAAGTGAGAGCTGGATTTTGCCATGCGAAGTGTCCTCGCTTGCACTTGTCCAGAAGCAAAGAAGCAAACAAAAAAAGAGGAATGAAAAAGAAAGGTAGAATGAGGGAATTCAGTGGGCTTACTTCAGTCGGCCTGCCGAGCTGTTGTGGTTGCATTCACTACGCCTCGTGAAAGGCGATTCTTTTACTGTTATTGGTTGTTGTTTTTTATTTTGGGAAACGCACATTGCTACCATATGCCAGCTCCAAGGCTGTGAATGCGACCCATATCTCGTCGCTGGTGAGACTAGTAGAAATGTTGCTGCGGAAAGCACTCGGCGGAACGTCGTCCACATACCGGGCATTGCTCACTTGACAAATGCCACAACGAGCTTTCTCGCGCCGCAGAAGCTTCTCGTTCTAAATTCTGCTCTTGCGCTTTCTTCGTGGTCGCGTGTCCACTTTTATTGCCTGCGGCCGTGGATGGAGTGCAAAGATGCATTCAGGAATACGGTGGCGCTTCTATTTACGTTGGTACTATTTACAGTTGAACTAGTCCTCGGTGTTTTAGCGCATTGTAACTCAGGCATACACCTTGGTGTCCGCGAAGAGCACTCTGTAGTGGCACTTAAATTTTGAAATAGCCAGAAAAAATAATAACAGGTGATCCATGGTGACAGAGATGACACGAAGGAAGATATCTTTGAGTTTGGTCGGCACGACATCCAGTTTTTTATCCTACCTTGTGAAAAATAATAATGACAAACGATAGAACTGGACATTAGAAAAAAAAATGGCAGCATATCCACGGAGTGAATGATGGAGAGTAGGGCGAAGCATTCGTCCGTCCATGCGTCCGTCTGTGTGACCGTCCATGCGTCTGTTCGTGCGCCCGTCCCTGTGTTCGTTCATGCATCCGCCCCTGCGTCCTTTCATGCGTCGATCCATGCATCTGTCTGTGTGTCCGTTCGTCCATCTATTCAACACTCCAAGTCCCACCATCTCGCATCTTTTTATCATATATTCCCCATATAGAAGCACCGCCATTCGGTGGACATTCCAAGGGCTAAACGAGAGGTGACACACGCACACTTTCTTGCGGCTTGCACTTCGGGTCTACTTCCCACCTTCACCCACCTTGAGTACATGGTATATACTAGTTCACTGTATTCATGGCACTGCGGCCCAATGCTCGCTAAACCTTTCTAAAACCAAGGAGGTTACGCCCAGCGAGTATAACGTAGCAACCTTTTCCTGTCAGATAGTGCTCAATGTACATGCCAGTGGCTGCTAATGTGAAATGAGAGACAGGAGGATTCAGCTTTTAATTTCTTACGGCTTGCGCTTCGTATCTGCTTCCCCCCTTTAACCACCTCGAATTCATTCATGGTATATACTAGTTCATTGTATTCATGGCCCTGCGGCTCAACGCTCGCTAAACCTTTCTAAAACTAAGGAGGTTACACCCAGCGAGTATAATGTAGCAACCCTTTCTTGTCCGATAGTGCTCAATGTACATGCCAATGGCTGCTAATGGGGATCGCAGCGTGCGCGTTGACTAAAAGCCGAATGTTCCTGTCTCTCATTCCCCATTAGCAGCCTTTGGCATGTACATTGAGCACTATTTTTTATTGTTAAACAACGCAGAGAAGAAATCTCTCACCGGCACCACCTTGGAGGTCAAATGTTATACCTATTTCGGGTAAGTGCCACTGGTGGTTACGTACTACTAGAGACGCACAAGCCACGCCATAAGGAGCTTCGCCCCTAAAAAAAGAAGGTTACACGGCTTATACGCATTTGCCTAAGACAATTCGAAGGGCAAAACCATCTTCTTTTTTGTCCTCAGTCAATTGTACTGATCCTCATCTGATCCTGTCATGTGATGACCTGTCATGTGATGACCTGTCAAGTGATGACCTGTCATGTGATGATCCCGTCATGTGATGTATAGATCCTCACACGTGAACACGTCATCACAGGCTTTCACCTCGACAAGTGTTTTCTCATCCTTAAGCGGAGTACGCTGTCAGACGTGCAGGGGCGTCCAATCGCACATTGAACGCAGCCCTGTACTGCGAGCGCTCCGCGGAGCCCGTTTCGCGGAGCGAAGCCTGTTTCTCTGGATCGCATGCAGAAAACCTGATGTGCCACTGTCCTCGATTTGCTTCAGAGAGACATGGACTTGCCAACGCATTGCGGCGACTACATGATCGGCCACTTTCTGTGCAGGTGCTATTACAGCACCGTCCACATCTCTTGACAGCCCGCGAGTCAGTAAAAGCCCTCTTTTTTTTTGTTTGAGGAAGACGGGTTTGTGTGAATGCCTCTGATTTTCGGGGGAGTTCTAAACGCTGCAGGGAGGGAATTGCTGTCTCTCTCTATCTTCTTCTTTTCCTTCTCTTTCCTCTTCACTCTTTCTTGTCCTTTTGCCTAATCCTCAAGTGTAGGGTAGCTAACCGGATGTCTGTCTGGTTTACCTCCCTGCCTTCCCCTTTTTGTTGCTTTCTTCCTTCCTTCTGCAAGCCATCTCACAATAAACCTTGGCTCCTTGATCGGTAAGATCTCGATGACCCGCTGGCGTTCCCGCAACTAGCTTAGCTGTTTTCGGCTTACCACAACATTGCGGCGACTGACATGATTGTCTTCATCAGCTGAAAGTTTGCACCTAAAGTCGACAATGAAATGAAGGTAAGTTTGAATATGCTTCGATTTCAAGAAACAAAGAAGAACTTTATGTGTCGAGATAAAACTTTTAGCCATGAAAGATAAAAAAAGGTGATGCGTGGGGATTGGGTGAAGTTAGCGATAAAAAGGAAGTGAAGCTTAATGCAGTGACTGCGAACCGAAGTAAACATTTCGCAGTGGTTGGTTTTAGGTTCGCTGATTGCTGAAAACTCCATTTAAATGATTTTTAATTTTCCTGGAAGAATGATACGAAGAAGCTCGGCTGTGAATGAATAAAAGATTGGGCGACGTGTTGGCGACTTATAGGTTAGCGCATAAAGGCAACGGTGCTGTTAACACCCGATTGGTACGACACTTATCTGAAATGGTGAAACTGCCCACATCCTTTTGTTTTCAAGCGACTAAAAAATGAAACATTTCCCACATATAAAGCTGGCATGCAAGATCTGACCATGCATTCATCGCCACTTTTGTGGCGTCTAACCTTTAGGCTGCTCTAAAATAATCGCATGAGCAGCGGGAACACTGCTACAATGGGATACAAAGCAAATAAGAGGTGGCGTAGCCAAGCAGTGGCAAATCGGGCCGATGTACTCCCCCCTCCCCTCTAGAATTTACTGAGCGTAAAACGACCATTTGCCTGCTCGGCCCCATTCAAGATTAAAGTGGTGACCTCTCCCTCTTAAAAAGGCTTGTGTATGCCCCTGCAAATGAGTTGCTTAGTTAAAAAAAAAGGATGAAACGTAAAAGTTCAGCGGCACAAATAACTATTGCTGCGCTTCTGGAGAAGTGTGCCGCATTAACGATTTGCATGGGCATAGCAAGAGTGAAGTTACCTTCACAGCAAGACAAGCGTGGTTCGGTAATGTTGCCGCACTTTAGCAGATGGTGTAGGGAAGGCTCTACCTAAACTGCAACGCTTGCGCGTCGGTTCAGCCAGCGCCCACGAGATGCGCTCCGCGAAGCCTTGGACTTTACCTTGGTCAACGCATTGGCCGCACGGTGCGGTGTTCAAGGGGGAAGTAGACACTTCTGTACATGAGCTGCTGGTAAGACGAACTATGCATCGCCACCCATATGCATTAAGCAGTCTTGGTAAACTCGCTTTTATGCATTGGGCCGTCTGTTCAAAGAATATTTGTTGCCTTCTGCTCTTGATTCTTAAAACGCAATATATTTCAAGATCATATCTCGCAAAACCTATAATTAACTCGAACGTGTATATCTATATCTTTTCAGAACGAAAACAGCAGCAATAAATCCCACGGAGTTTTTGTGGTATGATCATTCGTCGCACGTGTAGATATCGTGGGCGCACTTACAATGACAAAAAACTTCTTCTGATATCACGTCAGATCTGAAGCTCAGATTCCAAGGAAATGAAGAAGCTGCTTCTTTCGACTATCCTATTTCGACGACTATCCTGTTTTCGTGTCCTATAGTTTTAGTCTACTCATTTTTAGTCCCCGCGATTCCGCTGAGCATCGTAAATGCAACGAATCCGCGCAGGTTTGTCTCCCATTTCAGATTCACCGAAAATCTCACTTTCTAGACGGGAGTCGCTTTTATTGCTTGATTGCCGGTGAGATGGAGCGGAGGCCCGGTAACATTATCTTGTATATATAGTTTCCAAACGACGCATCAAGGCTGAGCCTACTTCGCCGTATCTATAAAGCCGCTACCGTGAGAAGCGAGCTCCTCCGGGCGCACAGCCATTTCGTGGGGATTCAGCAAATGATCGTGTCACCTCCCAGAGAATGGCTGCTTCGCTGCTCATCCAAGAAAAGTGGTCTCTCCCTTTTTCCCCACCCTTTTCCCAAAGTGTATTCTCTCATTAAAACTGTGCAGCATAGCGGTACCATGAAGCAGCCTTCAGACGGGTGTACCTATTAGTTTGTATAAGAAATGGATCGTGGAGTGCGCGCGCCTCTGCGTTGGTTTCATAGTCGGCGACTAATAACGAGCTTCCCCGTTAGGACCTACGAGCGGATCGGCAAACTCGGAACCTGATTGGCTGTCCACGGTGCCCTGCTTTCTCAAGACTGTGTGATTTTGATACGAAACGGAATCTACGAAATGTAAGAAAAGGAGAAATTCGCGATGCCCCGCAAACGACAGGCTTTATTGCACTCGCTAGCATTTCGTAGCCCGGGATTTGATTCTCTCGGTCCTAATCCGAAGCTTCATTTTCGTGTTTTAGTACAGCGGAACGTGAGTGTGTATCTAACTCGTGTCGTGGCCCACTGCAGGGAAGAAGGGGAGTCTGGGGGCACGGCGAGAAAAAAAAAAGCGATAAGCGAATCTTTTTTTTTCTTTCGTCCTCTAATTTCGTTCCTGCGCCAAACACTTTCGAGAATGACCCAGTTTTAGAGTGAAAAATGTCCTCGAAAAATGAGAGAGGTGTAGGAGAGACCGCGCTTGTATATATCCTGACGGAAAATAGAATGCTTTAGAAGAAACCCCTCAAGAAAAAAAAAAGGGGGGGGGGGGAGGTGCACGATTTGTCTTCCGCAGCCGACGCACACAGTCGCCGCGTTGGACGGAACATAAAGAGCAGTCAACAACGGGGATTGTGTACTGGAGATGAACGTGGGCGGAATACAAAGGAATGGCGTTGCAACTTTCAGGAGCCTTGAAAGAGGGCGGAGGAGGCCAGTCGAGAAAAGGTGGGAAGGGAGAGACAGGAGAAACGAACGGCGAGAGCTGGAGCGTGTAAGGAGAGGGGATACACCCGGCTTCACCGATAGCTGCACCAATGAAGAACGGATCCGAGTAAGGTTGGGGGCTAAAAACAAATAAGCGTTCGTTCGGTCCGAAGCATGGTCCTGCAGGTCGTCTTTGTATTGCACTGCTCCGAGTCTCGTTTTCGCTGTGTCGTTTCTCCTTCACTCTCGTCTTTTCTTCGCCTCCATATTTTATCTGTTTATTACTTTCGTGCATCATGCGATCGAAATTGGACGGGAAATGAAATTCATGAGAGCCAGTACCAGAAGCAACGGGTGTGTGTGCCGTAAGATAGGAAGAGCTTGAAAGAAAGGAGAAAAAAATGACAAGGCGCATCATACACAACTGAGACAGATGCAAGAGGCATCCTTCCTCGTTCGACCGTTGTTTCTCCCTTCTCCTTTTTTTTTTATTCTATCTGTCGCCTTAGTGCCGCGCACGTTTCGCTGGTTGATGGATAGTCGTCTTGGCCGTGTGTCGCACGATCACGGAGTGTGTGGGCCTTTCCCGTCTAGCGCCTCTCTTCACGCGTCTACAGAGCCCCAACAGCGAGAGCTGCAGGGGATTCTCGAAGGCGACGACTACTCCGAAAGCGGAAATACATAAGCAACGCCTGACAATTCGTAACTCCCTAGCATGTTTCGCTGATTTCTTCGCGACTTTTTTGCTGTTGTTGTGCCAGGGCATCATCATGGGACAGAACCTTCGTTGATGGAAGTATTGCAAGCTAGTGCATGGAAGATGCAGCGAGGGAGCTTGTTTTTCGATTGAATTCATTGTCTAGGTCGTGTTTGTTGGGTTATACGGCGGTGCGTTATGCTGACCATGCGACAATCCCAGTAAAATCAATATTCGGTGTTGGACATTTGATTTTAGCATCTCCCACCTATATATGGTTCCTTCTTGTGGGTTGTTCCCAACATTAACCTGGATCTCTTCTACAGTAAGGTCGTGCACGGCAGCGTCTTTCTCGCGTCTTTCGTGCTTGTCAACAATAGCTCCTCCGAATGTCGAGTCTTGAGGTTGTTTGTGTTTGCGGGCAGTTTGTATGGATCCCGTTTCTAACGGACCCGTCCCTCCTAGGATTGTTGTTAACCTGTTTTTCCCCTCATAAGCGGAGGTCTGGAGAGGCCCTCTAAGGGAAATGAAGGAGGAAATAGGAAGGGTATATATGGCTGACCACCATGCACAACATCGTGAACCTTCTGCTCATAGATGAAAGCATCCATCGTGCTCACGTCGGCAGACAGCTTGCTACTCCTGCCATTGATTTACCGTTCACGCGTGCTCTCATCCTGCGGATGCCGGCATAGTTGGACCGCTTTTCCTTTCTCCAGCCTGTCTTACCGGCAAGGCAGCGTTGATTCCTGGGTGGTCTACCTTTGCGGAGGCATGAGAGCAGTTTGCTCGTTTATCCTAAGCGCCACGCAGGAAGCCACATCAATATCACATATTTGCTTCGTCTCTACTTGCAAAGTAGCAGGCTCTCTTAAACATACATTCAGACACTGATCAGAAGATGTTTCTGTACCTTTACGAAAGTATTCTTCAGAAGATTTGTAAGACCGCATGAAAGTACGGCGCACACCATGACAACCGAAATCATCAGAAATACTGAAATACAACTTGTTTAAGTGGCCTGCCTCACGGTGGATTCCGTATTGACTGCTGAAAATCACGAAGGTAAGTAAAAAGCCCCATTAATTAGGGTCCAGGTAATCTGTTCAAATGGCCAAAAAGAGCACAGTAGAAGATATTTGAGAAACAGAGGAGAAATCTAACTAATAGCAAAGTAATCCGGAGTCAAGATGGGAGCCGAGAGATGGAAACAACGTAGTGGGATAATCAAGGTGAACAGTGGAAGTGCCTCGGACAGACTGGCCGACGTTTCGATAGGACGACCTATGCCTTTAAGAAAGATAGGTCCCCCTATCGAAACGTCGGTCAGCCTGTTTGAGGCACTTCTACTGTTCACCCTGATTATAGCAGAGTAAGATACAAAGTGTGTACACTCCTAAACAAAAGCAATGTTCGTTGCGTCGGCCAGAATCCTTTTGCTATATTACTATACCTTAATCATAAATTAAGGAAAATCATTTCATTGAGCTACTGTAAAGTAATGATTATCCATTACTCTATATCGCAGTTCCAATGTATCTTGGAGTACGTTACATCGACACTGCTCAGTGAGCAGGTGAGCGTTTAGACTTGACTGGCGCCGATTGCCCTGTGGCTATTAGCCATGAAGGGCAAGTAGGTTAACTACGTCGTGTCAATAAAAACTGAAACAGGGTGTTTATATCACTCTTATATCGAAAGCTGTTATGAGTTCAAAACAAGCGTCACGTGTAGTTGTTCTCCGCCGCCGGTGTCCTTAACTATACAATCGTGTGAAATAAAAAAAATATAAATCTGTTGCTGTAAAATAAAAAAAAACACAGTGGGATTCAAACCCGCGTCTCCTGCGTGTCAGCCGAATTATGCTACCATGAAGCCACACCTGTTTTTTTTTCATTGCCTTCCTAACTACAGGTCAGGATAATCTAACAATCAAGCATCACACCCGTTTCATGTGCGTTAGTGTGTCAAACACAGATCTCGCATTGTCAACAAAAAGTGACACAAATCCCACACTTTGTTAACAGCTTCCAGAAAACACTTAAGAACAGATGAAATTTTAATATCACAGTGTCTCTATGGTACCATGCTACGCCATACCGAATGAAGACCAAGTACAAAAATACAATCCAAATGTTGAACAGACCTTTCAGAACGCAAAAACGAATTATGTGTGGAGTAAGAGGTAAATATATATTTAAAGTCCTCTGTAAAATGTCCCAAAATAATGTGGCAGTGTTACAACGAATAAGTACAGGTTCAATGGTTTCAATGGTTTACCACACAGAAGACAGCTTCTTCCCCATGGTACATACATTCCTTTCTCTTCAAGCCACGTTGTGCTTGAAACTCCGTTGCGAAATGGCCTTAGGCATGCTTGATGTCTGGAAAGGAATCAAGCAGCCGCCATACAATCTGAATTGCGTAACGAGTAGGTCATCGAATGCTCCAACCCCACTACAAAAGCTTCAAGCAGAGTTCTTCATCTTAGGGAGCACCGACACAAAAGATTTCACAATTTTTTTTTGCAAATATGTAGCTGGTACCACGCTTCTTCGAAGAATGACGCAGGATGGCATAGTGAGTGCCTCCATACTACATAAAAATTATGATTTATGCCGTAGCGTCTACCCTGAAAATGTGCTTGTAGCACTACGAAAAGAGTGTTAAACAAATGCTCTCAAATTCCACTCTTCTTGGTTTCGCTGTGACTGTGCCGTGCGTTCCGCAAAGGCCTAGCAGTTTTTTTTCTTCTCATCTTACTTGTTGCGCGAATATAGGGTAATGCGTGCGTTACAACAAATGTTGTTCGACACTGTCATCAACTCTGTCGTATACGTTGCGTGCTGCCACGGCGCCTCCCTTTCAGCACTCTGCGGGCGTCACTATTCGTTGTTTTGTTCTTCCCTCTTTTCAATCCTCAAATACGATGTCTTTTATGGCGAGCTTCATGCCGATAAGCATCATCAGAGGAATGCAGTGAAGCTTCCTTGTTTCATTCTTCTTTCCTTCGTGGTAAACCTTAGCGCATTACTGCTTATCTCATTTCCAGTTGCGGCAACTTTCCAGTTATTGAAATCCGTCGTCGGTTTCCATTATAGCTCATTCGTTCCGCATATTTAACGATGTGGCTGGTTGAGAAGGCCTTCGTAAGATGAGCATGTCATCGGTATCGAAGATTGCGAGTGCAGCGTCCAAGGGTCTCTTACAATGCTACGAAACCAATTGTCCACGCAATAATTTCTGTTACAAATTTTGTTCTCACAGAACGGCCGGTGTTTGAAGATGCACCGCCAAGCCAGGTCGGCGTCCCCGCCTGGAAAGCTCTGGCTACGGGCCAAGAATTTTGGCCGCTGCGTTTAAAAAAAAAATGAAGAGCGTTGGAAGAAGAAGCGAGAAGAGGGAGAGAGGAAGAGGAGGATGCTATGTAAGGGAAGGGGGGGGGGGGGCACAACAGCATGGCGAACGCGCATTTTCTGGCAGCTCAAGACGCATTCCGCGGGAACCTCCTAACAGGAGCGTGCGGTGCCCGCCATCGCTGATGCTTCCCGCGCACCGCTCCTCGGCTAGCTCTCTCTGTTAGTGCATGCGCTGATGTTTAGCCGCTTGCAACGGAAAAAAGCGCTGCGGTGATTGTCCTTCGAAAAGCGGCGTCGGCATTCCTCAGTTTGTCAAAGTCGCTCGCTATTCGCGTCTTGCGCGTTTGAAGGATCTCTTGCAATTCGGGCTTGTGAGTCGTTCCACCTGTTTCATTTTTGTTAGCCTGTCTGCCGTTTAAATAGATAATTGATCTTAGTGGTGCTTTGCTGTTGCAGCATGTGTCCACGTAGAGGCAAGTGCAGCTTCGGTGTCCGTCGCGTTCTCCGATTTCTTGACTCGCAGTTTTGAGTGGCAAATGTGAAAATTTTGCGATAGTCTTCAAAATGTTTTTCGTATTGGGGAGCAAATGCTATAGTGACGGGAAACGTATCTTTGTCATACTTTATTTCACCTCGGTCAACGCTGTCGTGGTAATCAGTGACGAGCAACTTCTTTGTCAGTGCCTAATGGCCTCTCTGTCTGTTCGTGAATTGACAGAACTAGTTTCCAGACTCGTTACTTGCCGTTAACTAACAGTTGTACTGGAAGAAACTTTAGAGATTGAATTAAGCAGTGGAGACACCTTCTGCCGTGGCTGAACATAGAAGAAAAATGTAAGGTATGCTGTCAGAATGTCGTCATGGCGCCGCACGAAGATAGCATAACACAATTTAAGAACCGCGTTCCCACATAAATGTTGCTGCCGGCCTACTACGACGACGCGTCAGAGCCAATAATCCTCAGGCGCGTGGTATTACAGCCAACGAAACCTTTGGTGGTCCATCAAAACTCCGCCTTGGCGAGCGGCCATGCTGTATTTCTTTTGTCGTTCTTCGTAAGGTTAAAAGCGTTCCTGTTTCTCAGCAAACCAACCGCACGACTTACAAGATCACCGCTGTCACCCTGTCACTGCTTACAATGTCTACGCCGTATAATTATTCTGGGCCGAGCATGTCGTTGCCAAGAACGTCTTTCTTCGGGGGAGGACATTCGCTTCACGGAACCAATGCCAAGCGCAGAAGTTCAAGCTGTCCTGCTGCTGGCATTAGCAGAGTTTGTTTATTTATTTTTCTTTTTTATCGCATTGTCGTTTGTTCCTCTCTTTGGCTCAATGCCCCAACACGAGCCACTCTCGTGTCTGACCCAGCAGCGTGGGCGATGCTCCCCACACACGACGACAGCCGTTGAGGGGCTTTGTTCGCGTTGAAATATGACTCAAGGCGCGTAATAATCACTGCTTTCACGGAGATATATGAGCACCACGAGGTCACTTCGAGCACGTCTCTCGATTCACTCGATGCTTTCTTTGGCCGTCGTAGCAATGGGCTTTTCAGCAGTGCTCTTGTGTCAAGCCTAAAAGCACTCTTTGAAGGCGGGTACCGAATCATTGCGACTCGAGGGAGTCTTCGTATTTAAATGAAATCTACTGAACCGGCAGTTCATGTAAGGAAAAAGTGAAAGGCACTATTACACTCAGTGATGACTAGACGTGTAGAGCGACAATTAAGGAGTGATAGATAGATGTAATTCCTACACATTGTTCCTCTGCTTCCACATTGTTACTGTATGGTATTGCTACTTATTTCAATGTGACGTTGCTTCAAACTTCCCGCCTTTGACTCTGTAAGAAACACAGCAGGCAGGAAAGCGAAGAACAGCTAAGAGATAAAAGCACATGCCAGGAAGCTGAACGTCATGTTGTTGTTGAAATTTCAAGATTTGGTTGTTAGTCTAGGAAGTGTTGCAAGATATATACATATATCTCACAGTGTGGTCTACACAGAGCTGCACGGCTACTCTGTGAGTGCAACTTTTCTGATGGCGACTATACGCTGCTGCGCATTCATATCTGCTGCGCCTCTTTTGATGGTGACGTAGACTTATTGTGCGTGGCGGTGACTAGACGAGCAAATACTTACAGGAAACGTATTGGCAACACGCATTCAGCTGACGTAATCGAGAAAGAAAGAGAAGTAGGAAAGAAGGAAGCAGACAGAGGGAGAAGGGAGCGAGGTTAATCCGAAATAGAGAGAGAGAGAGAGTGTCCTACTTCACCCTGGTTGTAGATGCCATCGTAGTGTTTTCTGATTTCAGAAAGGATCCCGCTTATTTTTTTTTCAGAGAACACAGCACGCAAATATTGTTTTTCAAAACACTTCTGTGTTTTCTACGCATACGCGAATTGAAACAGCCGCAGATGAACTGCCTCCAACCTGACCCCTTCGGCTTCATGTAACCTTGCGTACAATAATTAATATGATAATTATAATTATTAGCAGTATTAGCTGATACTACTTCTGGTAACAATGAAGGACACATCATAAACAAAATCTGCGATGAAGAACTCTCACACACGAAGGCTTCTGGCCAAATATTGTTGACCAGAAGAAGCCTTTGAATGTGTTTTGTGGTACCGTGAACGTCTGCCAGTGCATCGGTAATTGTGGAATCTCATCAACCGACTTATCATGCTTTGAGATTTACGAAAACTTGTCGGCATTACCTTCGGTTGGCAACTTAACACGCTAATCATCCCATATACCGAGCTATTCAGGAGAGATCAGTTGCTCGAATACATAAAACTATAGTAGAATGCAAGAGTTTACTGCCCACGCCCGAATACTGGCCTCCATGTGCTTCCCGCCCAACATGGCGACTCTCTATCCCAGATATTAAAACTTCGATTCCGGGATTGAACTTGTAAGAATGATATGCCTATAATTGCAATAAAGTAATTAACTTTAACACATTTTATACCGAATATGATGACTGTATTAACGTGTACCCCGACGAATCATGCCTGAATCAAAGCTCTATGTTGGCATTCTTTGTACCTGCATACCAAGCTAAAAAAGCTTTTAAGCCTATAGCCATTTCACAACATACACAATTGCACAGCTTTATGCAATACTCTGTGCTTTACGCTTCACTTGTTTACAGCCAGGTCCACTTTGCTGCGTAGCTATCAGTGACTCACAGTCTTCATTAGTTTGTTTAAAAGGAATCAGCTTGGGTAACAAAGCTGGTGTGCTCGCATATAAAATACAGAGGACTTCCGCTTTAGCAAAAGATTTAAGGCACACCATAATGTTACAGTGGGTACCAAGCCACTGTGAAATCATAGGAAACGATATAGCTGATCGCATAGCACATGCAGTGCACCAGGAGAATAATTTATGACTGCTACCTTTACCGATGGGTGATGCACGATGTCTAATAAATACGCGCAGGAGCTGTCAATTGTCTATAAAAACCTGGTTCGAAAATGGTGCGTGAAACGTTCCAGTTATATAGCGCTTGATCCCGGCATAGAATTTGATATTCTGTGAAAGGTTAGCCGATCGGTATAACCATTCATTCATAGGCTTCGACTTGGTACGGCCTACACTAAGACCTTCCTGTATAGAATAAGAAAAGCTGGCAGTCCTATTCAGCTTATGTGGAGAAGCTCATGAAGATGATGAGCATATTCTTCTACATTGTGAAAATTATGACAGACATCGACAGAAACTTTTACAAACGTATATTTATTGGATAAGTGACCTCCATCAATTGCCAAAAATCGTGGGTTCATGACCAAAAGAAAAGCTACAAGCCACTGCAGCGCGTGCAATTGTTCACTTTCTAAAGGAATTAGAAATACCTTAAAAATATTAAGCAATAAAAGTAAAAAAGTGTATTATTGTCATTGTTTACAAGTATGTTTCATAACAATATTTTAGTGTTTCACTGCGATATCTTTGTGAAAACCTTTCTGAAAACAGTTCAGTACAGAGTCCAGATCACGTTTGACATTTTACTGAATTTCATGTTTTGTGTGGACACTTACATTGGCTTGACAACTTGTGTTTTTAAAAACTCTGTGTGGCGTGGACACACTTTATGTGGTGTCGGAACATTTCTGCGCGGTGTGGACACTCAGTATTGAAAAACGTTGACTCATTGCGTAAGTGTGGTGCTATGCACACATGTATAGCCTTGTGTTTGCTACAAAATATTCGATGTCGACTTTTGTGCAAGAGAAGAGGAGTAGCCGGCGCCACGCATTGGCACCGACCTCTCCTTATATACATTATTTGAAAAAAAAAAGAACTCAAGTATGGCATGTGTTTCGCGCGGCGTTGCAGAAGTAAGAAAAAATTCCTCTACTATAATAATTATTAGGTTGCCTTAAATAACCAGGATAAAAAAGCACATTTCTATAAAGTAGGCCACTCCATTTAATTTCGACTTACTTTTCTTGCCCTTGTATGATGCTCACCTTGAAAAGGAGGACGAGAGGTGATGAAGCGTGCGTGCCGGCGTCCCTTCTACACAACTAGGCTATCTTTTAATGAAAATCGCTGCCTTTAACAGAAAGTTTATAGGGGACGTCGTAAAACTTGAATGAAGTTTGCGTACGAGCTCGGAACTGTCCTCGAAGTGACAACGACTAACCCATGCGTTAGACGTGCGACAGTATTCTTAACCGATAAGGAGTTTTCATATCTACTTGGGACGTGCTGACGAAAAATGACATGTCTGAATTTCTCTTAACGCGCACGGCTGCCATCTGCGGCTTCGTTTTGCTGGTTGTTTTTCTTCAAATAATTATCTTGGGTTCGACACAGCGCTCGCCCTGTGAGCCATGTTTTAAGTCTTCGTGTTCCATCGGTGCCTCAATGATGATGAATGGTAAAGCAACATACCCATAAAAACGTACTCCTGTACACACTCTAGGGAAAACAAGCTAACTACGAGACATCTATGCTACCCACGGCTGAGTCCTGGCACCCCTTACGGGAAGCCAGAAAATTCCATGGGTTGCAACGTTCAGACAATGTCTTTTTGACTGTCAACACGTCTATTCTTCTGACTGTAGAATCTTTTCTTCTGTCTCTCTAGCTCTCCTTCACCCTTTCCTGAAATGCGGGGTAGCAAACCGAAACCACATCTGGTTAACCTCTCTGCGTTTTTTTGCTTCTCTTTTCTTCTTTCTTTCCCACTTTCCATGGGTTGCACGAGGTTGTCCGTTTTAAATAAAAAAAAAACGAATTTCTTTGAAGTCACCTTCTAGAGTTTCCTCAATCGGGTTTTCGCAATCCTCCTTCGAGCAACTCTCCCGATACACGTACTTCATTGATTCTAACGGCTAGAAAAAAAATGCTGTATACTATAAAGCGGATGAATCGCGAATACGTAATGATCACTCACCGACTGGTGCTCTTTATTTTCTTTTGTTTTTTATGGGTTCTCTTCTGTTATATAAACTGCCCTACGTACACTACGTCATTGGAGTATTCACCAACGCAGCATGGTGAATACCCAATGCTACCCCATTGTTGCGTGGTATTCACCACGCAACAAGGGGGTGGCCTTATTTACCAGCGTAAAGAAGCCGACTCTCTTTCTGGAGAAGACGCGAGCGCAGTGAGAAAGTATAGCAACTAAAGAAGAAGAACCCCTTTGCTCTCGCGCTCCCTTCCCACCTCGCACCCTCCTCCCCTTCCGCTTCCTCTGACCCAGTTTTAGCGCCGTGGTTAGGTCAAGCCGAAAAGTTTGCAAAGCATGGGCGATAGGATGTTCAGACGGGGATAGTGGTGAAACCCGTGAAAACGAGAAACTATATCCTGGTAGCGCACTCTTTCAGCCCCTTCCGTCGTATCTGCCCCGAACGCAAAGCGATTCGTTTTTCAGAACGCACTCGGGTTTCTTTCCGCCCTTTTTGGACACCGTCGTGCACCGCGATTTTTTTCACATTATTTTTTTTTGCTCGAAAACGTTTCGTGTGAGGCATGCGAATAATAAGAGAAAGTAACGTCGTGGCCTGCCGAGGGTCCAAAGTTGATAAATAATGTTCTGTTCTACTCTAACTGGTTCACTGTGAAGAAGCTGAGATTTATATAAACTCGGCTACGCCATTTCTATAAGTCTTTTAGCGAAAACAAAAACAACTTACCCGATAAGAAAAATTGCAAAAATTGCATGCAATGAAAAAAAAAGACGACATAGCGAAGTCAGGCAAATAACGTTCATTTCGATGGGCTCACCTGAAACCATAACTTTCATGAGCACACATTGGTGCCCAAATATACCCACAGTATACAAACCCGTGTGTTTAGAAAAAAGTGTTGAACGATTTCGAGTACTTCGTACTCAACTGTGGGAGAGTAGTCAGCCGTCCCAATTAGAGACACGCAAATTGACATAGAGGCTTACATGTCAACTCGTACACATCTGCACATTGCTGCTCATCACATGCGGCCTCTTGTATTCGCTAAGAAGAATATTAAGAGGCTCACCTTTTGCTGAAGTTGCTTTTCGCGTAGCACAGTGCCCTTATAATAGCATATGTGGCGTTGTTTAGTGTCAGACAATAATATTAATCATACTCTTCATATTCTCACAGGTAAATACTCACCATCTGGCTCTGACCCGAGTGTGAATAAATAAGAGAATGAATTCTGCTCAGAACAGACAAAATTCTCGGAGTCCTTCTACCCCAATACGTATACTACCTAATCTATCATGGTCAGAGCACATTACCTGCGTATGTGCCAGTGCATCCAAATCATTACGTCGAAACATGCGCAGTGCACCCTCCCCCTTCCGGAAAACTTGCGTATCTAACTTTTGTGCGGCCGCAGCTTGAGTGTGCGTCTCCGATTTGGTCACCACATCAGAAATGACTTATCGAATCATTAGAAATCATTCAGAATAGGGCAAGCCGTTTCATTGCTGACAACTATAGTAACCTGTCTAGTATCACGCAAATAAAAAGTAAACTATCATTACCATCGTTAGGTACCCGCCGTAATATTGCATTGCTGTCATTGTTCCATGAGGTCATTCATTCTGATCGAGTTATCACTACCCTGTTTGAATCATAAAGTCTATACATCGCGAAGATTGCACAACACTCTCACTTACGCCCGCCTATATGGTGCGACGCAATCATTCAATTTTTCCCCACTACGTTGTGCTATTCGTCCCTGGAACAGCTTACCAGACACCAGTTGCTTGACTTAGAGACCATGACGCTTTTTTGTCTTCAGTTGAACAAATATTTTTCCACACACTTGGCTTAGTATCCTTGATTTTTTATTTGTAAAACTTTTTTTCGTTTGCACGTATAGTTATCTGTTAATCTCTTTTCTACTTGTTATTTATTCTATGTTATTTTTCTACTGCCCTGTAATTATACTATGGGGAAATCTTCCTTTACAATGTATTGGATTGTACTGTATACCCCTCTCACCATATGCCTCTTACGGGGCCTGTGAGGTATTCTCAGATAAATAAATAAATAAATAATAAAATTCAGCAATTGTATTTTATTATATATTGAAGTAAAAGGTCTTGTTTTTAAGATGTGTTTTTGAATAAAAAGTTTGTGAGGCGCACGAAGAAAGAAAGAAAGGAAGAAAAGAAGAAAGAAAGAAGAAAAAATGAAGAAAGAAAGATGGGTTCTTGGTTCTGCAAGCCGCGTTTGGCACCTCTTTCTACACTCTTCCTTTGGTCATCATATGTAAACAAAGTATTCCAAAACTGCGCCAAGGTGACAGTTTATGCCCTGGCACCGTGCATACTGAGCCCTCAACGACATCGGGCGCGTGCGGCGAGCGATTTGATCTCCCGTCCTTGGGTGTGCACTTTAAAAAAAGCACACTGTACGCAGGTACTCTACACAGTACCCACAAGGACTGCATTCTTCGTATCGTCAGAAGGAAGGAAAACAGCGCGAGATCTACCGTCGGTGCGCCGTGCCATTCGGTGTCGTATACGTACGTCGGCGCGCTCTGAATTGAGCGGCGAAGTGGTGCAAGCGACAAGGAGGAACAAAGGCATCTCTGGCGTAATACAGGCCCCCCCGTTGTTTCGGTCGAGACGGGAACAAGGCGACGCCTGTCTGTTATTCCTACGGACGCGGTGATCCCGCTGCGACGGACGCGAAGGAACACTGTCGGCACTTGATTAATTGCCGGAGGGCCTCGAGCTGGAGGGCCATGCGGCGGGATCAGCGCGTCACGCGGGGCGGTTCTCCTGCGGCGTGACGAATGGACGACGAGAGCTGGCCAACCGAGGCGCGCACCGAAAGTACCGAAAGTATATAAAAAACGGCCCACATCGAGGGTCTTGCCATCCGTCCTCTGGCGCGCACAGCGTTCCGACGTCCTATAGATCTGCGCTGGTTATATATCACAAGATAACAACGATAGCCTGAACGCATCCTTTATTTTACTATTGCTTTTTTTTTCCCGAGAGAAATGTTATGGCTAAACCAATCGACTTCTGAAATGTCGCGCTGTCAGCAACTGCGTATTACTTGCTTGACTTTGATTTCGCTCCTATTTGTTATGGCAGATAAGTCTTCTGAGGGGAACTGTACTATTGTGAGACGTCATTAGTGGGATTGGGCAGAAGCACGGTAACACGCGTGTATTTTGAATTTTGTTAGCATTGTATTGCACACATCAGCCTGCAGTAGCCAACAGACAGCCAATAATAGTCAGCACTGGCATATATTTGCCCAAGTTTCTTGTCGAGATGATGCTGGCATTATGCGATTAAAAAAAGTAGGCCTCGAACATGCTATACACGTACTATACACTTGTTTCCGTGTAAATTGTCGTTGTAATGAGTATTATGGTTTTACTGTACAACATGTACCAGTCCACACCCCTGGACTCTTCTGTCCTGACACTCGCCTAAAGTTTGTGTACGTGTGTGGGTGAGCTACATAGAAACTGCTTCTGGAACACTCATTCACGTTGTAGAAAACGCTGAGCACTAACAATACTGTGTACGCAGTCAGTGGAACGTACAGTGTCAGTACCATGTTCATTTTCTTTAACTCAACGTGAAAACTTGGAAAAAGTCGCGAGAGTACATCTTCAACAAGTAGAGATTGAAGTGTCTGGTTCTTTCATTTAGCTTTCTCTGGTTATGCCAAGTTTTTGAACGCATGCTTAAGAATAAGGTGCTAGCGTCAGGCCTGTGTTGGACAACAAATGACTCCCAAAGTACCCAAGTTGACCTAACGATAAAGACGGGATGCTATAGCTAACACGTATATTACAAAGCCTCTCTATATATTACAATTCCATCAGTCCTTGACTGTTCAAGCTTATTCAGGCTGTTTTGATTCGTGCCAAACTCTCAGCTTTTCTACACGATGACTGTATCCTGCTTGTGAAAATGCAGTTCCTAGAGCCATCACCGCCATGGTATCCACTACATGATATTCCCGCCTTTCTCTGTTTTCCTCAGGAGGAGGAAAGCCCGAGGGAGACCTCGACGAAACAGTGCCAGATGACGTCATCGGTGGCAGTTCCCCCCTTCTGGAGGAGCGATCAACGTGGCTTCCCGCCCACAAATCACCAGGCGAGTGTGGCATGCTGCCCTTCTTCTCCTTGGCCTCCTTGGTTGTCAAACCATTTCCCTCCTCTGATTTTACTTCCGGAACGGCGCCATCTTCCGGTCGGAGCTGGTGGGCTATTATGAGCCCGCCGGGTGGCCGGCTGCCTGCACGGCGGGTCCGAAGAGTTTACGACTGGCGCTGGCTCCTTCGATTGCCCCATACGTGGACGGGCGTCAGCTGCAATATGTGTGCTCCGACTGACGCGGGGGTCACGCCGTTTCGCGACCAAAACAGCGCCGTCATCGACGCCGCTTGGTGGTGTCACCGCCACACGCCTGTTACCCTTCGCCGCCCCCGCTGCGCAAGGCGCTTTCGCCATTCCTTTATTGCGCCCCAGCTGGCGATGAAAGAAAAAAAAAGGAGTCTTCGATAGCAGCGGCGAAGGCACGTAACGTGTGGTGCTGAAGTGTCGCAGTTTGTGCTATATACCAGTGAACGCACGTCTGTCTGCTTCCGGGACAGTATATGGCTCGACAATGATACGCACGCGCTGGAGCAGAGTGCGTGATGTAAAGTTCGGAGAAAAAAGCATTGTGAAGTAGGAGTCGGATATTGTGTACAGCGATGACGGAGAGGCATTTCTAAACGTTATTTGTTTTGTTCTTCGGGTCATCTGGGGAGGTCGAAGCTAATCGCACACAGATTTGAGTGGTGTATTTCCTGCTTAGACTTAGTAATATTTCTTGAAATATAAGAGCGCTACTCTACACAGGGACACAAAAAGGCAAATAACGTGAGACGTGAAACACTTCAAGCAGTCCCTGTTTTCTTGTACCCCTGTGTAGTTACGCGATCGTATATCAACTATCAAGAAGATTTAAGGTCATGCTAGCAGTACGAAAAAAATAACAACGCTAACATAATTATCTGATTTTCTCGGAAGATATGCTTCATAGAAAAGCTTTTTTTTTCTGTTCGTGGAATAACAGAGATATAGGAACTCATGAATAGTTAGAATTCTATGTTACCTGCTAGTAAAGTTACGTCTATGGTCGAGAGAAATACAAGATCAAACAGAGCGATAATTCGTTGCAGGCTTATATATTGATTGGTTCACAAGAGAGAGAAAGAGAGAGAGATCTTGCATTTTACCCGTGTTTCTAATGGCGCTTTCAAACTTTCCTTAGTCATTGTCATCAAGAAAAACATCGCAACTACCTCAACCGCAAACAGCCAAACGTCCTCAGCACAATGCTTCTTCCATTCGTATGTACGTTAGCTCTGGCAATGTGGATACTTTACGCCCTTTACGTGCCAGTGGCAAGGTGCTGCCTAGGCGTTTGCCTTTCGCCTGACGTTTTCTTATCGTGTCGCTTACGCAACTTGTACTAAACCGGAAGAGAACGACCACCGCGCTTCAGGCGCAGCGCACAGTATACCGCGCCCGTGTTCTCGCCACCGCTGAGGGGTCCACGTCTCGCTTATAGCTTTACTTTAGTGACGACGCCGCCGTACACCGCACTGGAATCCTAATCACGCGGCACAGCCGCGGACCGTGGTGCAATGCAGCGCAGCGATGGCTTCGTGCTCGAGCGCGTCTCGTCTCGTCCGCTTGCCCAGCCCTCGGGCGACGTGCTTCGCATGGGACACCGCCGCTTTCGCGTCGTGCGCGCGTGGCTATCGCGCATTTTGTGTGTGTGGTTAGCGAGCTCGCGCGCTTGTATACCGACACGGCTCAGGTCAGCCGCGGCACGTTCGGACCATCCTGTACTCGGGCGGCAGACCTTCGGAAGGACGAAATGCCTCGACTGCGTCTCGAAACCGCTGGTCGCCTCACGACCAGCAGTCGTCGTAAAGGCGCGCGTTTCGGTGCGACCCAATTAGAGTGGGGCGCATGATTAGTTCTCTCTGCTCGTTTTTCTATAGATGCGTAGTTTCTGAAGGATTAATAAAATGAATATTACGGGATGAAGAGGTATTTCAACAGCAACACTCTAAACTTATCTCACATCCCATTTGTAATTGATGATTATCAGGTTCACCAGCCCACTCAATACGTATTTTGATCCATTCTTTCTGATTGTTTCTCACAACACATGCAATTTTTTTATTCCACTTTCCATCTCTATACAGAGTAGCATGGCAGGGGTACATACGTACCGGCAAAAATACGTTTTTTTTTTTCATTAAAGCGTCTCTATCTCTATTCCTCTCTGAGCCATATCTTCAACTCCCCATCTTCAATACAAATAAGTTCTCGTTATCGAGAGAGAGAGAAGCTTCAAGAAAGAAGAAAATAAATAAATAAACAAATAAATAAATAAATGAATAGAAAGATGAGTGAAAGAAAAGAAGAAAGAAATAAAGAAAGAAATGTATAGCAGCACTGCCACCTCCAAGTTTTTTGTGATAAGCTGAACATTACGTCATGAGTATTGATTACTTCTACTTCAGTCACACAACATTTGTATTTTCTTATCGTTGAACGTGGAATAGATTTCGTGTTTAGTGAGCAATAGATGGAATAGTGCGAATATTATTAAAACGCTTTTCGTGGATCACAACGGAGTTTCGTAGAGTCGGAAAGACGCGGAACGCTGCCCGTGATATGGTTCATGACTGTAATGATTCGATTACCGCAATAATAATGGAGATAGGTTTAAAGATGCCTTATCAGTTGAAAGAGTGAGAGGGAATTTCGAGGGCTCGACGCTTTGTTTGGCACAACCCTAGGGAAAATCGAGCAAGTTATGAAGCCATGAAAAGTATGGGGGCCGTGAATTGTACTCCTTTATTGTATTGTGGTAATTAAGATAGACTTCGGAAAAAAGTAAATTGGACGAAAAGTAATGCTGGCCAACTTGCTGTCTGGCAGGGAACAAACCTTCAAACTTCGAATCCGAAGGTTTTGTCCGGTTCATCGAGGTTCACTTCCCTAAGTGACGAACAGGAACCATTTCTGGTTGATATGGATGGATGGACGAAAAATTTTATTATGGTCCTTCGGTGCGCATGTGTTAGCGTGCAGTGAGCCGTTCACACGTCGGGACAGAGAGAAGTAACGTAATTAAATCCTTATTACTCTTCGCCACTCGTACAATCCAACATATACTTGATTCCGTAGTCGTTAGAAACTGTTTTACACCGATTTCTAAGTTGCTCGTTTTAGAGAAAATTGCTTTCTCGATTTTCAAAAAAAAAAAAACACGGCTTTTTTTTTTCTTTGGCATCTGGGGCCCGAGAAGGATCCTTATGTACGGCACTGGCAGCAAGTGAGAGGAAAAAAAAATAAGAAGAGTGGCAAGAGTAGCTGTACTCCACAAATCGGCCATGGTGGTCTATAGCGGTCACGGTGCTAGACTGCTGAGCGCCGAGAGACCCGATTCCGGACGCGTTAGTCGCATCTTCTATGAGGGTTATGGTTTGTATAACCTTCTATGAAGGTTACACAAACCATCGCGAGGGCGCGACTATCCACAACACACAGAAAGAGACAGACAAGGACGGGCGCAATTCTCGTCTACGTGTTGTGTATAGTTGCGCCCTCGGGATGATTTCTATGTCAAAGCACCAAATTGCCCAACAGCCAACTCTTTTGAAGGTTGAAATGTTTGAGGCTTGTGGTCTTATATTTAAGTGCCCGTATAGGGTAGTACAAATCTCCGGAGCCCCCCACCACGGTGGCTTTCACAATCGTGTCACAGTTTCAGACGTTAAACCACAGCTATTGTTAAATATTATGGCTACTCTATGAATCGGGTATACCGGAGAAGAGTCGAACAAAAAAAAAAAAGAAACCATGAAACAATTCGGAAGACATCTGAAAATTATTATTGAGGATTTACCGATTGCAAAAATAAAAATTAAACAAAACAGTTGTCCAACGGTTAACACCCCACAAAAGGTCGGCTGAGGCTCACAGCTTGAAAGGTGGAGTACGAGGAAGGTCAGAAAGCGGAAACGCATTCTGCGTCAACGTTTGAAAACGGCGAAAGGCATATGCACTCGTCCCATTCATTTCCTGCCCATTGCCCCAGTGTCATCCAACGCGATGTAATAAGGAACACGTGAGAATATATCAGCTCCACCAATTACATGGAAACAGTGCCTGCCCACACACGCTGTGCATTCACACCATGTAAGTTCGTACGCACGCAAGCAATCTGTCGTGCCGTATTTTGTTTTAGTTTCTGCTCTACGAAGACAAAATAAAGCAACTCCGCAAGGGCTGTGCCAGAATATAAAGGCGCGCGCGTATATACGACCACAGCTATATGCGACACCATAAGCGTCAAAAGCGCCAGCTCACGGGCGACGTCGTTGGGTCTGCAGCTGTCACCGCCACGCTGACACGTGCGACAACGACAGCTGTAGCCGCACACACACACACTTACTCACATACATACATACTTGCATGCACACACACGCACACTACAATTCGCAGCCGCAAGATGTAGGGAATGGCAGAGATGGCATCACGCAACTGTGCAGCTGTTTCCTTCTTTATTCTTTGCCTTTCTTGCTGACGCAAGCGTGAGGCGTGAAACCGCGTTCGAGGGCTTATATAGGGGCTGGCTATGTGGGCCTTGTAGGCGCTTATTTTTCTTGGCCCGTTGTCTCGAAATGTTCGGTACCTTTCGCTCGCACGTAAGTTAAGCATAGCACTTGCGCCTATTCTATTCTGTGGATGCCTTGTTCTTTCTTTTTTTTGTGGTGTTCAAGAATAGACCCACACTTCGGCGGGACCTGTGACGTTCATTTATTTTTTTTTCTCACATATTCACAACCGAGAAACACAGCATCTCATTTTTCTATATTCGTTTTCTTTAACACTTTCGCGCTCACCAACCAGCATTTGCCGGCCTACATTCCCCCATATACGGTCCCTGCTTGGCTTCTGACACCTGCTTGGCTTCTGAAGTTCCGTGTGTCACGTCTCTCACGAGCTGAATATGCTTGTACTATGTGTTGTAGCTGCTGTGAATTGCATCTGTATCGTCGTTTTTGTGTTGTTTGAAATCTCGCATTTGGGCACCATAGTTGAAGGTCCTCACATATGATTGTAGCCGTGAATCAGTAAAATCAGGTCGCGAAACGAGTTCACGCTTTCATAGCACGTTCTTGCTTTCACGATATCATATTTTTTTCATTCGTATGTTGATCTTTGTTAGTTCCTTTAAGGTCAGCTTTCAGGCTGTAGAATGTCCTCGTGCTTTTCCGGTGAAATTTGCATACTTAGGCAGAAAGTGACACACAAAGAGAAATGAAGAAGAAAAAGAGAGACAGTGACCAAGGATAAAGCATCGTTGCCGTCGAACGCCCTGACTGAAAAGGCCAGCTGTCTGCAAAAATAAGCATGAAAGTGCGTTCGCTGTCTTGTGGACCGATGCACACAACGCTGTAGCAGCTTCTGTTTATTCACTGCGAGATCATCTATCCGATGATCGTGTGCACGTTATAGCTGTCTGACACAGGTGCACACGTGAAAGGGAATCGCCTGTATAAGTTGACTCATAGACAAAAGGTAAAGTAGGTTGTTCTTGCGGCCGCAGACGTGCGTCATGCGTGACTGTCAGTAATTGAAATTATGACTGCATGGCTGTTCATGAAAGGAAGGGAGCGAGTGAATTCATTAGGAGGCAGAGAGGTCTTCACTAAAAGGACGCCTAATCACAAAATGGCTGATGAGATGCCTCACGGCAGTGCCGCCTGAGCGCAGGATCAAGTCTCGTGCTGCCATCTGGGAGGGGTGACCCCATAGTTTCTAAAGCGAATCGAATATCGTGCACTCTTGAATAGTTTTCATTATTCAACAGTCTCTTTTTATTTTAGTAAACTCTATGTAAAAGCTAATGTGGTTTCAAATTTTTAACTATTATTTTATTGCTAAAGCTCTAATGAATATAATATTCTATTTATAACATGATTCAAACTATTAACGGCTAAAAATCAAAGTTCCATAGTTTATTTCCCAGAAAATTCTGGCTAGTCGCCCCACAAGCAGCCGCCCCTAAAAGCTGCTCTAGGCAGCTTGACTTGGTCCCTGAAAACCGTTACATTGGCAGTATACGTGGTTTGCAATACAAATGGGTATTTAAGGTCATACTTAAACATATCAGCGTTATAGTGCAGGAGTTGTAGTAAGGATTACATCAGTTGGTAGAAACAGCATGCAAGTGTAGCAGTAAAGCTCGCGTTGAAGTGTTTATTACAGCATGAAAAATTCATAATAAAAACAAGGTAATGCCAAGATAAAAATTAAATGAGTATGAAACAGCATTTTGTAAACCTGGGAGATTTAGTGAAAGTACGAAATTTCCCAGAATAACATATCGCTTGAAGACGACGAGAGAGGAAATGAAAATTTGATAAACAAAATAGGCAAAAGTGTGCAAAAGCAAGGCACATGAACGCAAAAGCTACAAAGCAGACGCGAAAAGGGAACATTAGTAGCATTAGGGGACAAATAATTAAGCAGTTGAAGTTTTTGTTCAAGACAGAAATGTTAAGTATTAGTTATGGCTTTATTTTACACAGCTTCATCATTTGGAACTGGCGTCGACGCATAGTTAAGCATATTGCATTTACTAAGCAGTGCACTTCAGTTGTCGAAGGCTGGTCTTATACCACAGCGCGTGCAAGCGAAAGCAGATGGAAACGGACGCCGAGCAGAAAGCAGACATGAAAGCGAACGTCGTGTCGATGTTCATCTTTCCTTTGCATCGCTTCGCGAGTTGCGCCTCGTGTCTACGAAACCGGAAACTCCCGGATGTCAGCTACGTTCGACCTTGCTCGCTTCATTAAGGTACAGCGAGGAAGTCATTATTTTGGTGTCGTGCTATAATACCGCGTATGGGCTTTTTTTTCATCTACATTTTGCTAGCTTCGGGAAGCGCGCCTTCTAATTTTATACATTAAACCTCTTGAGCTGTTGGCAGCGTTTCTTTCTGCGTGTGTGCTCCGAAGTTCTTCTCGGCATCCCGGATTTAATTATGAGTTTTCTCTAACGAAGCACCCCTGCTGCTTATTCTTTCGTGCCCCATCCAGCCAAGCGTGTTATCGTTGGGTGCTTTTGTTTCGCATTTTTTCCCAACTTCTTTCGGACGCTCGTCTAGTTATTGTACTTTATTTAACATTCTGTCATTATCAGCTTCTCCATGTACCAGCTTTGTCTTAACACAAAGACTCGCGGGAGCTGTCTAATATATCCTTCTTGCTTCGCGCGATAAACTCGCTCGCATCTGTTTGACACGCATGTAGCGAGAAATGAATGAGGGCAACGGAATCACTGAAAACTTTAGACCAGTTTTACAAAACTGGGAAACATTGAATAACGTACAAGTGCAGATAAGAGCGCGACGGTGTAGGTGTAGGTATTCCATCTGTTTCGTTCGCTCTGTTTCAGAAATTTCGCCTTTTTTTTGTTGTTGAACTTTCCTGGCGCTTATCCGACGCGAAAATGTCTAACGCGAGTTGTGAGGACACACACAAACACACAAAAAAGAGAGAACGTCTTGTATTATCGATTCAAGAACATATAAACTCGTACAAGCTAGTTAAATTTCCTTCCGCTGCACTGCACCTTCTACGTGACAAATATTGCGATGGCAATGTTTTTTTTTCCTTTTTTTTGTCTTTAGCTCGGCGTTACAAAGATGAAACAGCCGACAACCATACAGCTTTTCCTCAACGCATAGTGGACGAACACTCGTTCCTGGGTGAGCGGTTGGATAAGAATATGTTTTATTCTCGGCCACATATATTATTATTCATTCTTGCCAGATCGAGTTTCAGTTGTAATTGTTGTCGCTGATAAAATATCACGGAACTATTGGAACGGACAACACGAGTACCTCACCGTCGGTGCTTTTCTCGCGTTTTGTATCTTTCAATTATTTATTTCCCGTTCTGAGCTGTAGCTACGCGTACCCTATGTTACTATCCTCAACTTTAATCGATTTAAGTTCGATTGTGACTAGCTGTTTTGTGCTCCCTATTCAAAGCGGAGCAGATCTACATTCTTGTAGTGGTGCTGTATACCGTTCAATTCGATGCCACTTTTCATCATTCTCTACTGATGCATGACCTGCTTATTCCATTAATAATGTATACATGCTGAGACGCATTGACCCGACACACAAGAAAAAAAAGAAAATAAAACAGCATCGGAAAGCGCATCGCTGCCGAGCCGCTCATCTCGCTGCGTTGCCCTAAAAAAGGAAGGGTGCCTGCTACGCAACTACGGTCGAATATCGACGTTGATACAAAAAAAAAGTACTTACGATGGACGAGATACGCCGTGACCTTAGATGCAAAAACACAGTTTAGGTCACCGTAAGGACGTCTGCGAAATACATTTCGGGTGGTGTGTTATCTGCTGGCTCTGTTTGTGTGCAAAGTACGAGGAATGTCACGATGGTGACATGCACGGAAGCGTGTACCATTACTTAAAGGACGCTTGGTTCAACAAAGGCTCGTGTACTCAGTGATTGTTCCTCCTTCCACCGTGTATCCTGATTAAGTATACAGTTTCATATGCAAGAGACTTCAGCTCCCTTTCTTTCGTTTTGTCGAAGTTATTAACAGTCACTATTCTGCGCAGAGAATTCAAAATATGGCGTACAACGGCTGAGCGAGCTTTGCAAAAAAGTATGCCTTGCGTAGATGAGCTGCACGGAATAGACCAAGCCTGTACGTGAAACGTTTCGATAAACGTTCTGCAGAAGGATTTGTTTTTGGGCTAGTTGGTGCTTGCTGGAAATGTAGCGTAAAAAAGACACACTGCACACTCAGAACCACACAGCACGAACGCTATGAATCAGAACATGTAAACCCAGAATACGTAATCAGCGCTTGTGGTATGTGGTTCTGTGTGTCCGTTGTGTCCTTTTTGCGCTATACATCATGACTTTTCAACGTTCGGATAGTTCTGTTATTAGTATCATGAAGCTTGTTTTTTTGTTTTTGTATCACGCGGCACACACCTAGTTTTTCTCGGTTTTATAACTCAATATTCTTTCAATGTATCTGCTAAATCATTTATTGTCACCAAAGGCCTGTCGCCGAAAATGTAATCCTATTGTCTTATGGTAAAGAGGCCCGTATAAATGACCCGCCACAGTGGTCCAGGGGTGTGCAGACTGCTGACGCGCAAGTTGTGGGATCGCATCTCGACAGTGACGGCCACGTTTTCGATTGAGATCATAATGCTCGAAGCTCGTGAACCTATGGATTCTGGTGCACGTTAAAGAACCCAAGGTGGTCGAAATTTCCGACGCCCTCCACTATATACGTGCTGTCTCATATTCATGTCTTAATTTTGGAAGGTTAAAGCTGATAAATTATTATTACATTATTATTATGAACCTCCATGGTGCAACTGTTAACGAGCTTCAACGTAGGATATCTTTTCGTAATTACTAGTTTAGTGACCCGCTTCGAACAACAAAAACGAAAGAAACATGTAAAATATCTGTAAACAGCTAAACACGTAAACAGCTTTTACCTGCAGCAGTCCTTCATCAAACTATTGATGAAACATAAACATTATTATTATTATTAAAAGAACTTGTTGTTGGGCCAGTTGGTAGAGCGTTGCATAAAAACTAATTTCATCACACACACACACACACACACACACACGCACGCACACGCGCACACACGCACGCGCACGCGCACACGCACACGCACACGCACACACACGCGCACACACACGCACACGCACGCACACACACACACAAAGAGAGAGAGAGATAAGCACTGTGTGTATTTGATGCCTGAGTGTGTCTGTGTTAACGTGTTTTGAGCTCATATCAATTGAAAAATGCGTTCTCTTTAATGCCAATCCTGATATCACCCTCATGTCGCACCATGTAACATTGTGTGAGTTTGCGTGTGAGTACTCTCTCTTCTCTTTCTCTTCATCTTTAAAATTCCCTCATCCCTTTCCCCAGTGTAGAGTAGCATACCGGTCCTTCTAGACTGGTTAACATTCCTGCCTTTCCTTTCTCTCCTGTTCCTGTCAATGTGCTAGGCGTATCGGCGTGACCAACCCAAGCTACTGCGTGGTCTTGATGTGCAAACTGTCTGCAATGACGCGTACTTTCTTCTGTTCATTTTCGCACCTACAGGCTCTCGATGATTCGCGCACCTCTGTCTTAATTATGGTGTCACTCTCCCACCCCATCCCCGCTGTAGGGTAGCAAACTGTACGCTTGTTCTCGTCAAGGTATCTGCTTTTTTTCCCATTTTGTCTCCCTTCATTTCTCCCAACTCGGGAGAAAAAGGACTAACGTAGAGCACGGGGATGCACATTATCTGTAGAATTTTCTACCCAAAATCCCTTAGTCTGAGACAAATAGAAATGCCAGGAGAGGCGTATGTTACACTCGGCTTTTCTTCCGGTCACGAGGGACACGCAGGAGAAGCTGGTAAATAGCATCAATTTCACTTCTACAGTTCCTGCAATCTATCTGTCGGATCGAAAATGAAGGGACGGTTTAAACAGCTTCGTCGAAGACTGGGCCCGTGAGATCAGAGCGAACGAGTTCATCGTATAGCTTTAGATCGCAACGTTTTGATCGCCGATTCGATTCGAAGACCTGCACGCTAGACCTCTGAAGCCCGTTGTGGAATAAAGATGACGGTAAAGCTGCCACTCACTCACAGAACTGTTCTTACGGAATGAACGATACTTGTAGCGTTGGCAACATCGTTTGGAGATGTATTATAGCTATAGCCGCTGTATATCGACGAACGACATGTACTAACCTGCATCGATGTGCGTTTGTATGTGCGTGCTGCCTTGCGCGAATAGACATCGGAAAGAGATGTGATGGAGATCGATCAGTTGTATCCTTCAGTTTGTTTGGTTCTCTTCGGGTGCTCGTCGAAAAGGCCCCATTGAGAGGCTGTCTGAAAAGCATGTTTACGCTTCCTTTACCCAGTGCGCCGGCCTGCTTACGCGCTGAGCCGATGAAGCGGCATATCAGCATCGTATCGACTGTTGTGACGGAGACGCTGATGACTGTCATCATTTCTGCAAGAGATCGATATCGCTTCGATCGTTACGATGCAAGAGCCTGTCATGGCCTCCAACGGTGCGCGCTGTCGAAAGCTGCGCTTGAGAAATAACAGGGCCTCCTTGACTATAGTTAAAGGAGGCGTCGGCTTCACCATATATATTACTAGAGACAAAAAAGCAAACAAGAAATGATACCCTAACGAGACCGGGTTTGCTACGCTTAAGTTGGTGTGAGCGCAGTGCCTCACGAAACGTAAGAAAGAAGCGGCGCGATAACAGCGCGGCGCACTGCATTTTGAGAATCATTCTCAGCGATGTTTAGAAATGACAGATTTCACAGTGAGTGCAACCATAGTAGGAAGCACTATAAACGTTCTTGATTATACTTGTATAGAGGTGATCAACTTTCGTTTGAACAAAATCGAACGCGACGACTCGGGAATGTGCCATTACGAAAATAACCGGACATGTTGTAAAGAACAATGCAGAAATGTAAAGTCAGGGAAGTGCCTGGTGATGTCTGCTGGCGATGGTCTGAGGTTATGGTGTCAATTTTGTCGCGAAAAATTTCTGGGACGCAGCGGGTCAAATGAACTCGTTTTTATAGGAACTGGGCGTGTGAAGCTCTCACTACCCAGGGCATCCAGAAAAAAGAGGCAATAGTTTTTTTTTTCGTTCTTTCCCCATTACGTGTTTCGTTCGGGTCGAGAGCCTGAAAATCGGAGCTGCGAATTCGAGCGCCAGTCGCCAAACTTACAATAACGTTACTAGTATTAGTCATCGTCATCAGCGGGTCAGGCAAAGGTACAAAACGTGCGTCGGCTTTAATAAATATTTTTTCGGAGTTTTCGCCGGTTTCGCTTTGACGCTTGTCGGCAGCACTGAATGTCAGCGGTCGCTCACAGCGAGAGTTTAAGATGTCACTGATGACGTCATGTTGTGGCACACTGACGTCACAGATCGCAAAATGTGACGTGATGGGAACGTTTTGCGATGACATCGCGTATTACGTCATCACATGGCGTCGTCGATTGGTCAATTGTGTGCATATGCTGGAGGTTCTGTAATACCGATTGAGGTGGGGAAAGCTTCGGGCATTCTGCAATTGGCAGCCTGAAAACGTGCAGGTAGTTAAGGGCGTGTCTCTCACCGTGTGGCTTGTTGTGCCTTGCAAGAACTCTCGTTGCCGGCTGTACAAGTATAAATGCATGACCAACTGGAAAACCGTCAAGTGTTATAGAGTGTGTAATATTCTGGCGAACTTTTCCCGGGCACGTTACACATTTAAAATGACTTAACATGCATGATCAGGTGCATTTGTATGATTTAGTCTGTATACGACATTTGTAGTGTAGCTGCGCCGTTTAAAGGGTGCGAAAAGCTAAAAACTAGCAGACCAGCATGAACATGTGCAATTTAGTTGGAATGCTTTCTATCCAGAAAGCAGAATAGATTATGCTACTTCCATTCTTTATACGTTCAACGTCATCTATAATTAAAGATAACATTAAATATAATTAGGGAGGTTCTGATGGGGACTGGTGCCAGCATTAGGTCACTGAAAACTCTGCTTTGATGTAGTGCGTAAATGAAATAAATGTGCGTAAATTATTCACAATTTGGAATCACTACCTCTGCGTATAGCTTCATGGTACTAGCCACACGAGGCCGAGAAAGATTGACATTAGGTCGTCATCTTTTCTCAAGGATATTTTATTGAGGTGAAGGAAGAAGGAAGCAATCCTACAAAAGCATAGAGGTCGATTTGAAGTACGGCGTCTTTACTTGAAAAGCGGCTTGCGTACACGTCCGTATGCTATGACTGCGTCTATGCGGCCTGCAAGGCCGGCACGCCAAATTTATGGAGTTACTTTGTCGCTGCTTTCTCGTGGAATCTTTAAATGTCACCTTTGTGCGCGTTCTGACGATGTGTTATTACAGCGTTGATTACAGTAATCTGGTAACAGTGGCGACTGCGCTTTTTTTTTTGGTTCGTTTCAAACACTCGACGCAGACAACAAAAATAAAATAGACAATAAGTTCTCCCGTACCATGGCAACCCTCTAAAAAAATTAAGAAAAGGACGTAAACGCGCATACACGCGAAGTTTTATTTTCAGTAGTCACCTGCGGTTTTCGCATGCATAGTATACTGAGATTTCGTGCGTTTCTTGTGTATTATATCTTCTGCAGTTTCGCGCAAATACCATCGCACTATATTGTTTTTATGGCGCTTTTGAGGCTCGAACGTTCAGCGATGAGCAGGGAATATCGATTCTCGTCTAGCAGATTTTTTATTTTGCCATTTTTCCTCTTTTTGCTCACATTCATGTAGATGCATCTAGTTATCGTATAGTCTAAAGTGTGAACCACTATAAAGGCGTGGTCATTGAGGTGAAGTAATTAAGGCGTAGCGATTAAGGTGCTGAGATACTCTGATTGACGATGTAGGTTTGATTTCAGGTGCAGGTGCACTCATCTCGACGCAGGCGGAAGTTCAAACGCACTCGTGTGCTCAGATTGAGGGATGGATCCTGGTACCTAAAGTGCTAAAAATCACTATTGAGTCCTCCATTTCGGCACGACTCTTAATATCATTGTATTCGCCCGCAAAATAACATAACTTTCCTATTTTAATTCAGCGCTCAGCGTTTGTTATTTATGAATTCGCATTTAAAGGACTAAACAAATTGCGTTGCACCCCGCCATGGTAGTCTAGTGGCTAAGGTACTCGGCTGCTAACTCGCAGGTCGCGGGATCAAATCCCGGCTTTGGCGGCTGCATTTCCGATGGAGGCGGAAATGTTGTAGGCCCGTGTGCTCAGATTTGGGTGCACGTTAAAGAACCCCAGGTGGTCGTAATTTCCGGAGCCCTCTACTATGGCCTCTCTTATAATCATATGGTGGTTTTGGGACGTTAAACCCCACATATAAATCAACAAATTGCGTTGGAACTCGCGAATTCACGTAGAAATTAGGCTTATATAGTTGGGTAATATAGCAGAGCAGCTCATCAAAGAGTGCGAGCGTGTTGACTTACTTCATGAACGTTTACACATCTGTCCAGTGTGCCATGAGATAACATGACAGACTCCGTCCAAGTAAGCCTTCGGCTCGACCATATGCGGTGAGGGAGTTGCAGTACCTGAATTCTGAAATTATACTTTGTACTCTATACATATCCCTATGCTAAGTGCCTTAAGATAAACATACACAAACATAACATACAGACACATACCGATATGACACAGAAACTGCTTTGACACTATGTCTCTTTGTTTTTTCTTCCTGAATTGCACCACTGTCTGCGAGAAAAAAAAGAGAGAGAGAAGCAGAAGAGGACATAAAGGTTAAACAGATGCACGTCCAGTTTGTTACCTTTAATTGTGACGTCCCCACAAACGCGGACTGCACCCCGGGCCTCTAAAGATGTTTACGTCCATTTATTCAAACCACGCACCGGCAAAAAGAACCCCCGTGGCTACGAAAGCACATTTTAAAGTGAAGTTTCATGAATCCGTCGATGGTTCTGGTGGGCCCACCGTGCAAATACCAGGACCGGGTGGTGGCTTCTACTGGCTACGGACACGACGGCGGCGAGGGACAGTGCGCGTGCCCCTCAGTTTTAAGGCATTTGGGCAGCGGAGCGCCTTTTGTTGGCTCCATTCATGCTACCCTGCTGTAGCGCCTGAGCTGGGCCGGGCCGGAAATTCCGTTAGCCGCCGAGGCTCCCGGGCTCACTAATGCGTTCTTGTCGGATGACCGCCTGCGGTTTTCAAGGAAGAAGAAGCGGCGACTGCGGAGAATTGTGCGGGAGACACTACATGTGTTGAAGGTGTCGAAACCCGACCTGGACATCTGGTCGTCGGGCACCGGAAACTGAGGCGATGGGGGCAGCCAGAGGCTTTTCGGCGCAGCACTCGAAACTCTGCGCGTCGGCCTTTAGAGACGGCGTGCTTTGTCTTAGCGTTGGAACTCCCGGGTCGCCCCCATAATTCACGTATAGTCAAACAGCTTGCCTGTTTCCCTCTACAAAATTTGGAGCTTGTAAATGTTTTGCCTGCTCTATACTTTGCAAGAGAGAGGGCATTTTACTCGTGTGCGTAGCGGGGGTGGCCGTTGAAGCCCAACCCAACACCAACTGACAGAAAAATGCGTCGCATCAACAGTGGCAATTGGTTAGGTGCCACGGAAGTGCTATGGAGGGGCGGAGTTGAGTCTTGTGGAAAGGGACCAAGAGACCACGATCGAGAATAGACGGTGAAATGAGATAGAGATGGTAGAGAGACGGAATGGAAAAGGAAGATATTATGATGCGAAGTAGAAGCGATGAGAGTTGATCAGATTATGATTGAGGCTGGGACGGTTGGACGAGGAAGAAAAGTTAGAGGCGATGAGGCGAATGATTAGGAGGTTATGAAAGACGACTAAAATGAAAATGACGAAGAAATACCGCGCAGGCGACAACAACGAAGGCAATGAAGACCTGGACGAATCGAAGAGTGACCCCAGGAACAAACCCTGAGTCTGGATTCGAACAGCCAGCCCTGAAGCCTCTGACAATATTGACCTTTCGTGAGACGACTTTCATCTCCCTTAATTAGACGAGCTTTGCTACGAAGGGATGTGGTGCGTTGAGGCATTGCATGATTTTATTTCAGATATCATATTTTCTATTGATACGATTACACGAATGTTACATGTGTTTGGTATACATAAATTGGAAAAAAAAGGCAGATCCCACGTACCTGGAAATCGACGTTATGCGAAGCAAGCAGAGGGAAGGTGACCGCGTTGCAATATTTTTACAGAGTGACGTACACGTCATGAAATAACGCTAAATATATGTACAAATGATACACGCGCAGACATATGTTGAAGAGTTGCAGAGTCTATATAACCACTTGTTTGCACTTGCGCAAGGATGCTAACTGGAACATGCGTATTATCAACACCAGAAGCTGATATGAAGTGCTGATGCTCACGAGCATGCTGGCCCTAGACACTGCTACATAAATCAACTTCAGCGCATGGCAACTAACCATACTTGACGTTAACCGAACGTAACGGCTGTATCAAAGGAGTACATTTGTAATGTTTATAAAACTGCGTAGGCAGCACTCCAATCAATATTGACTTTTCAAGAAGATTAGCATATATTTGAAAATTACGTCCTAGAACTGGCGTAGCTCTGTGGTAAAATGCTTCATTGTCACGCAGGATGCTTGGGTTTAATTTCAGCTGGGACACTGACATTTATTATTTGCATTCGACGGGTCGACGCTACCGATGTAGGGTACTTCTTGACGCTCGCGCGTTAGAATTGCTCATGTGTGTTCCCGTCGTTCCTCGGTATATACTAAGTGTCTATCACCTGTGGTACATACCCGCATATCAGTGGCACATACTCGCCCGTGGGTATGTGCCACTATCTGGCGGGAAGTGTTTGATGGCGTACGCGACGGGTGACATTAATAGTCTTGACCAGCACGTTCTATTTGTCAAACGATCTTACCTTCTCATGCCAATTTCGGCTCACGCCAAGTTAAAGGGGTGATCACAAAAGCACCTAAACCAAAGCGGCTAGAAAGATAGATTCGCTCAAAGTCGCCGACGTTCGCAAAGAAATGCTTCGCATTTGAAAAGGAGGTCCCAAAGTAGAACACTGTTTCGGGACTTCCTGTTGAGGGCTAATTGTCGTAAAACAGTGTTAGAAACAACGTAATCAACAATCGAAAGTATCAACTGAACACGTAACTTCATCGGGATTGTCCTCTTGTGTTAATTTTTTTATTATCACACCATTGTATTGTCGCAGATATAATACTCGTGTATGCTGGGTCGCACGTCGCGAGTGTTTTACTCATGTGTTATAATCTTGCGTAGCGGTTGTTGTATGCGGGCAGTATGTATGTATGCCATTTACACTCACTATTAAAGGAAATGCGTCACTAGTTAAGAAAAGCTCGTAGCGTCTCTCGCTTCCCGGCCCCAGCAGGAATCGGTTGAGATGGCAGCCAAGAGGGAACCGAGGAAAGGGGCTCGGTAGCCCTCCCTCTCTTTGGCGGTCGGTAGCGGGGGTGTCTCACCCTTCACTGGACGATTAAGTTGGGGTGAAAATAATGTACACAGAACGAAAGCCATTTAGGAAGACTGTGCATAGCTAGATTACGCCATGAAACTCAATCTCTTCCTTTAAAAGGCAGCTTTCTTGAGAGCATATATATTATAGACTGTTATGGCAACTTAGGACTGCTGTTGATATGCAGCAACATTGTCTTCTCGTCCACATAACAAATAAAAAAAAAATTGTGATAATGCTGATGAACTGAAAACAAACAGAAATTCAGAATCGGTTGGATGAATTCAATAACAGTTCATGGTAAGCATTCATAGTAACCATATTCAGACCTTTAGTCTGAATAGTTTTGCGTCAGCTGGTCCGGGCGCTGAGCGTTCGTATACAGTGTTCAACATACTGACGTCCGTCGCACTGTCGTCGTCTCGGCGAGGAAATCAAGCCATCGTCGAGAAAGGAGGCTATAAAGAGAGGACGAGAGAAAGCGATTAACGAGGAGGTTCGCTAGCGGGTGAGCGTCGTGTATCGGTGACTTCCATCTCTCAGAGGAAGCGGGACCCGTCATAAAGGAGGCAATTTCCCCGGACCGGACAAAAGGGTCCTTTCCTCCTCGCTGCTAGCCACGCTTTATCGCGAGCCTCAGTTGGGGGAGAGGGGCGTATATAAGGCAACCTCGCTATACGGGAAGGAGTAGGAACACCGTCGACTCGACCGAGATGAAGGAGGCCAGCGGGAAAGCGTGCGCTGCTGCGCGTCACCGAATCGGTGCGCACGGATTCCTTTGGTGCCGAAGCCCCGTCGCAGCTGGGCTCTTTGTGAGACGGGCAGCCAACCATCGGATCGCTCGCTCGGAGGAGCGGGTTTCCTATTGGCTTCCACCCTCATTTCTTCTTCTTCTTCATGATCTTCCGCTGCCTTTCGCTCTTGTTCCACGATATAGGCAGGCTTCGCTTTACCGGTTTCGATTCGGATCTATCCCGGAGAAAGGGGCACCCGAGAAACGGAACCACCGTTGTGATCGCGGATACGGCTTTGGATTGCTTTGTGGCTATTATGACGGCTCGTCCAATCCGTGATGCCTTACCGTATACCCCTTTGATACGGAGCCTGCGGGTTTTGGTGGCACGGTAATTGTGATTCCCTACCCCGGCCACTGACTGGTGGCTGGTGGCCCTCCTGAGCGATGCTGACCGTTAGGCAAACTGGATCGGGATCGCATTATACGGGACGGATGATGTCTGGGAAGCCGTTGACTCCTTGCTGATGATTTCGGGATGTGTCATTTCTGTTTCGTCTGGTGAAAAAGTAAATAGAACATTTCTGATTCTTTTATGTTGCAAAGATGAGTTACGTGCTGTGGCACTGGCGTTAGCGGAGAACAAACAAACGGAAGGACAGGGAGGTTAGCTTTTTCTCAGACTGGGTTGCTATCCTGTGCTGCACCATGCTTTTTAGTGAGTCTGTGGGATCACTGCGCCAGCTGAACTCACTCTTGCAAGACGATGACAGATCATAATTTTGCCTGAAGAAATAGTGTTGTTTAACCGATTCATGACGAAATGGTCAATGTTTGGCGCAATCATTTGCTAAGGAATAAAATGACCGTACTTTACGTAATAAACCGAATATCAAAACGAAAACGCCCACTGAGTGAAAAAAAAAACAACCTTCCCTAACAAAACCCGGCACCATTATTACATGGTGGTGATAATATGCCGTGATAGCAATGGTGTTTGTTATCAGGACAAATACCGCATTGATAGGGGAGTTCTGCGCATTTGAAGAAATCCTGAGGTAGCACAAGATCACTCAAAACTGCCCACCGCTTCTGTTATATAGTCGAACCCATTTATAACGATGTCGGTTTGAACAATATATCGTTTACAACAATGAGAAGCTACTGCACCGTCCGCATTTGGATGCGAAGCATCTTATGATCGAGTTCAATCCGGTGTGCCTGCCGTGCGACCACCCTTACTGCGCATGCGCATCCCCACCTACTCTCTCCTCTTCTACGCTC
This sequence comes from Rhipicephalus microplus, assembly GCF_013339725.1. Lineage (NCBI taxonomy): Eukaryota > Metazoa > Arthropoda > Arachnida > Ixodida > Ixodidae > Rhipicephalus > Rhipicephalus microplus. The sequence continues at coordinate 312,925,455 of NC_051165.1, read as the reverse complement.
CCCCTTCTCTCTCTCTCCTCGTAACGCTGACGCAGGCAGCATCCCCACCCTTTCTCTCCTCTCCTACGCTCCCCCCTCTATCTCTCGCCTCGTAACGCCATCGCAGGCAGCGTCTGCTAGCGAGTTTCTTGATTCAATCACAGATTTTTCGCGCTGCAGAACCGTTCACTGGCCACCCTGTATATATAGGCCACGGTGCAAGAATACTTTAGGTGAGTGAACGCCGGTAAGCTAAGCGCTTGGCGGGTAGGGACCGATTATGTTCTCGTTGGCTCGACGGACTGAGAACTGTGGCGGGCTGCTGGCAAATTGCGCAAAGCACATCCGGCACGAGGACGACGGTTACCAAATCTGAGAAAACAGGGTTATCGCGCGATGCCCCGCCGCGGTGGTCTAGTGGCTAAGGTACTCGGCTGCTGACCCGCAGGTCGCGAGTTCGAATCCCGGCTGCGGCGGCTGCATTTCCGATAGAGGCGGAAATGTTGTAGGCCCGTGTGCTCATATTTGGGTGCACGTTAAAGAACCCCAGAGAGAGAGAGAGATAAAGGTGCAAGGAAAGGCAGGGAGGTTAACCAGACGCACATCCGGTTTGCTACCCTGCACTGGGGAAGGGATGAAGGGGAGAAAAGAGGTTGCAGAGTGATGAGAAGGTACACACAATCACGAGCACACTCGGAGAGCACACACAGTCTATAGGCAGTCGCTCAGGTTTGTTACACGCACGTTCTGGTCGTCTGCCAGCTTCCAAAGGTGTCAATTTTATGAACTGGATCCTTCGCTCAAGATAAAGCTACCATCACAACTTTCCCGCTCAGATTCGACACTGTTATGCCGCCTTTGGTTGGGTGTTGCATTCACAAAGGTGTACTCCCTTCGCATTGGTATGGCAGACACTCCTACATGCGACTACTGCGGAGCTGAAGAGACCATCGAACACGTCCTGTGCAGCTGCGCTTGCTACGACACAGAGCGATGCCAGCTCCGCATGGTTTTAAATCAACTTGACCCCGGACCATTTTGTGTGCAGAAGATTCTAGGACCTTGGGCATCTGCCTCAGTTGCGTAGAAAGCGACTAAAGCACTGCTACTTTACTTAAAGAACCCCAGGTGGTCGAAATTTCCGGAGCCCTCCACTACGGCGTCTCTCATATTCATATGGTGGTTTTGGGACGTTAAACCACACATATCAATCAATCATCAATCAGGGTTATCGCGCGATAACAACCACGGGACGCATAAAGTGACGCCGCGCAAAAGGGGCTGATAAGAGAGGAGGTTGATAGTGAGGCGAGGGTGTTGTGGCGACGATAAATGATCGCCGCTACTTTCCCACGCACGGGGCTTTGCCACATTAAGAGGGAGGAGGGGAGTTGGGGCATAAGGTCCCCAGATGAAACAAGTTTTTGGGGCAAAGTTTGTAGCGCCATCTCTCGGGCTCATTGCGAAGCAGAACATTATCGGGCACCGGATAGTCCCGGCTTTCCCTCACCTAAAGTATTCTTGCACCGTGATATAAGCACCGGATCTTGACCTCCAAGGTAGTGCCGCTGGGATATTTCTCCCGTGCGTGGCTGAACAATGAAACCGCACAGAATGCACGTCAACTAAAAGCAGTTTGTGGGTTTCTGTGTGCAATCGGAACCTTCTGTCTCTCATTGCTCATTAGCAACGATTGGCACGTTCTAAAAGGAAACACCGCTCTATCACTGCGTGCTTTGCCCCTCCCCAGATGTTCTCTCCTGCGCGAGGCCGCGATGAGCGCAAGCGTCAACGCCATCGTCAGTGTAAGCGTTAGCACCCGCTGCTTCGCATCCACACATGGTTCCGTCTAGCGAAAGATGGAGTGATTTTCTTGTGTGTTTTTCATGGTGAAATAACCGGCTTACAGCAACTCCTGCTATGCCGCATTATGGTTTATAACAATAAATTCTGGTTGCCGGGTGTCCTTGTCGAAAGGTGATGGAACGCGGAATTCTTGAGGAGAAAACGAGAAATTCAAGCTGCTGAACCTCCGCCTACAACCCGATAACACCCCAACACCCCTTCGGATTTGCAGTGTGTTTCGCCGCATGTCTCAACGTAATTGCTGCAAAGCTGGCTTTTGAAATTTACTAACACATGGGAGCGGAGGTGCCTTCTGGTAAAACATGCGATTTGAGTGACGAGCGAAGAGTTTCGGCCTCCCAAACTTGAAACGTTATCATACATTGGCGCCATGAAGCTTGTGAAGGTCTCGTGAAAGCATCCGATTTTCCAGACATGCCCGAAAGGCGGCAGGTTTGTCGTCCTGTCACTGATGTCTGTTGGCACATGTCATCTGATATAGTTTCCTCGCAACAGCCTGCCATCCTTCTATTTTGATTTTTTTTCGTATAAGCCGTTTATAGCAATTATCAGTTATAATAATGATTTTTAATGACACGTGAGCATGGTTACTAGCGGTTTCAACTGTATGTTTGGTTTTGTTCCTGAACAATATTTGATTCGATTTGGAGTTTGATAATTAAGTCTAACCCGTGTTTCCAGTAAAGCTATTGTCATTCTCACCCATCAATATTGGTCTTCCACTGATCCACCAGAGGAGAGAAAAGCGTGGAGGGAACACCTATAGGTTCTTTTATTCTTTGTTCCGATGCTTTTCATACGAGTGAAAACTAATACCGATGACTTTGAGAACATGTTCCTCTCTCTTGCCCTTATTGAAAAATTCCTCGGATTCCGTCTCCTCTCAGATAACTGAACTGACGAGTAGCTGGGCGCTTTGCGGCAAATTTGCGAATCTGCCCCGATGGTGGCACTACGTTAGCGTGCCTTCGGGCGCAGGATTATTGCTGCTTTACTGCGACGCTCCAGGCTAAATTGGTTATCTGGCGATACTTCTAAGTGAACCACAATAATACGCGCGTTTATGAAATCGCAAAACAGGAATTAGGTGAACCCTGAAGATTCGCCCTTAGAAGTTGAATGCGATAGCGATATCCTGTTCCTAGTGCGGACTTCAAACACTGAAGGTGTGAAACATTTTCGAACTTGCCATGCACCCACTACGTGGTCTTAAGAGAACAAGCGCAGTAGCGTGTGCGTCTTTTGTAGTGGGTCACCCGCTTTAAACCATGAAGTAATTATGATAACCACATGATCCAACGCCCAATGGCAATGGGGCGAGTACCACGCATAATTACTTCGATATTTAATGTTGTATTGTGAAGTATCACAACAGTATGCGCCTGTTTGGAAAGCATGTGCCACTTTCACTGCATTTTAAGACAGAGTTATTTTCACTTTATTCATAAGCAGGACGCAAGCCCGGGTGGTGGAACATCCGCTTGCCACACAAACGACCCGGGTTCGAATCCTTTATCGCTTTCTGCACTCTTCTAACATTCAAACTCTCTCACCTTTGACGCATGTGCAGGATAGTAAGCCGTTTTTTTTTAAACCGGTTGACAACTCTTTCTTCACTCTCCGAGTGTTCTTTGCTTGTTGTCGGTGCAAGCATAGAAGGTGGTTTTGATTGTTGTTGTGGCAGCGTTGCTTTGTTAAATTGTTTTAGTTTATCTCATTTACGGATAAAGATAAGGCTGACAGAGAGATGGGTTTGAAGAAGGAGTAGTAATTTTGTGTTTTTTTCTTGTTGTTGTCTTTCTGATGTATTGATGGCACATAATGTCTTGGCTTTTTTTTATTTCTTTATTTAATGGGTTGTTTTTTGAATGAATCCCAGGGCTTTTTTTTTTATGTGGTGTACAATGCAAAGCCACTCGAAGACACCTTCGGTCGGTGTTTCTTTTTCATTTTATGTTAAACGATACGAGCTTAACTTCATTGGCCATCTCTTGTGAAACATACTTCGACCGTGACAAACGAACACGTGAAACTACGTTCCCTTCACCAATTGATTATTTTGTATGCGTTTTCTTATTATTCTCTTTCTGATCATTCGCGTTTTGTGTGCATGGCTGGGTGATAATGCAGCGCCATGCATTCCCCCCGAGACCTTCCGCTTCACTGCAGCTCCGGCTGGCGCCTTACCCTACCCGATGCAACCACATTCGATTCATGCTTTTCGCATTGACGCCGCGAATTGTCTTCATTTTCAGTAATGTAGAGATTTGTCCTTGTTCTATAGCAGAGCCTTTTTTTGCCTCTGCAAGCCACTGTTTATATTTCCTAGCGATCATATTAATTGTTTGAAAAGCTTTACATGTATACTGTATGAGAAATAACACAATGGACTTAGAAAAAGAATAATAATAAAAAACAAAAAACAACAACATTACTACTTTAGTTTTTTTGTATTTCCTAAGAGATATCTATTACACGCACTGCATTTATCAAGAAGGCTGAAAACAAAGTTGAGTGGCAGATGCGTTAAGGAGCAGGATATCTGGTATGTTACACGGGAATTGCTTAAGCCTCACTAGATACGATACACTGCCCCTCCCCCCACTCGCAATTGCAAATATTAAGCGATTCTTTGTCTTATTCAATTCTCATTCAGTTCTTTCCTGCGTGCAAATACAGCGCGCTACGTCTCCTCTCCCAGTTACGCTTAAGCGAGTAATAGTACGAGCAATTGCGCGGGATAGAACGACAGGATAGTGAGCCGAAACGTGTATAGGCAAAGAAACCGAAATTGCGTGTTTCTGGGGATTTCGGTGGGATTGCCTGTTTTGTCCTGTTTGCGGGGCGTTGTTTACACGGAGCGTCCACTGAATAGCCAATCTGAAATCTTCTCTCTCGGTCAAACGGCTCTATAGGGAGCACTGATGGTGGCTCGTTGAGGGAGTCGCGGACTGTCCCCTGTATAAACATCCCGTTGAGTGCGGCGTCACTGGCGTGGCGCTTTTCGGGGAAAAGGCGACTGTGTTGATTCAGGACAATCTGCTTCCCTGCTCGCTTTATTTGTACAAGTTCCGCGCATCGGCTAAGCCTCCCAAACGCCATGCTCATTCGAGACGCGAGGATTGTGGAACGAAGTGCCATCATCATACCACAGGCTTCAGTTAAGTCTCGTAATGGGGGCGTAGGACATGTCTAACAGTTCGTTTTGTCTGCCACTGTCCTAAATGAACATCAGCGTGAGCATCTGCAATCAAGACGATCCTTCCTTGACCGAGAGATACAGAACTAGGAGTTTAAATAGCGGCTATGTGTGTATGAGCTTGTTCCACGTCTGAATACAAGCCATTGACGTTGTGAGTAAGTATAACAGTAGTTATATGCATTCCGGCCGAAATATCTTCCTTTTAAATAGAAAAACTCTCTCTCTCTCTCTATTGGAGGATTTCAGATACAGTGTTTTGGCACCTTTGGGGGCCGTATAAGAAAATGTAGTCATGTGTCCTATCTTTTCATGATATTTGATCGGCTGCAGCTCAAGCATAGAGTGTTTGGGAGGCGAGACGGTAGTGTATATTTGCCATTCTGCTCACGCAACATGCAAAAACAAAGTACACATAAAAAAAAGCGCAAGTTGCAGGCGTTCGTGCCAATTGCGCCTTTTGTGCGAACTACAAGCGACGCATGTTTGAGAAAACCATGTCCCATGTTTGTTTGTGGTTGTGCTGTCTCTGCTGCTCGAATGTCCTGAAGCAGTGACGCGTTTCCACGTAACACACTTCCGCAGTTTCTGTTCACTGCAACATGGTTATCATTAGGCTTGTGCAAATTGTGAGCTTTTGGTTTGAAGCGAATAGTGATTTCATTAGAATACTTTTGAATTGAATTTTAATAGTATACATATCGCAGAATATAAAGAAAGATGAACATGCTTTTATTACTAACCAGCCGAGTATTTTTTACAAATTGAAACAAAACTTGTCCAAATGTCATTCTTTTTGCTTCAAAGGAAGTGGAAACAACGTTGAATATTTGACTTTCGGTAGAATACAAGTGATAGCCGGTAATATATGTTACTTTTTAACATTAGCTATACTTCGAGCATATAAGTTCGTATAGCAAGCTTTTAAACTTAAAAATAATTAATCTCTTGAAGGTAATATGATCCTAATCTAATTTTGAATGGAGGCTTCGTGGCAGTGCGAACTTCCCCTATCACTGAGTTTTCACTGTTTAGCAGCTTCATACCGCAGCAAAACCACCTTTTCAAAATGTCACATGAAGATTAATTCGCACTTTATCGTTTGTTCCGAATAATTTGAAGTTATCAATAATTTATATTCGATTCAAAGAAAATTCAAACGCTGCAATATTCGCTCGAGTATTCGAAGCATTCAAGTATTCGCACAAACCTACTTATTGTAACTAACAGTTTCCTCGACCAAGATGCCTTGCGGAGATGTTCTGTTGTAGCCGCATAACAGGATCCCTGCTTGCCTGTACAGCAAATGTTATGTGAGTTACAGCTGCTCGCGAGAAGCTGCCTAGACACATATAGCAATTTCGCTATTTCTGATGTGTTCAGAGCGAGTGCCGGTGAAGCGCATATTTACCTTATCCTATTTAACATCTAAAGAACATAATTAAGTTTTTTTCTACTAAATAGGGGAGTGGTGGCGATAAGTAACACTTTCACTAGTGCATGAGTTTTCAGTGTGAACATATTGCAACATAAAGAACTGACTAATTTTGTAGAGAAAATGTAATTTTCACACAGGAGTTTCAGGGTGCTAAAAAACTGGCAGCATATCTACGGGGTGAATGATGGATAGTGGGGCGAAGCATCCGTCCGTCCATTCGTTCTTGCTTCCGTCCGTCCATGCGTCCGTCTGCGTGACCGTCCGTGCGTTCATCCGGCCGTCCGTGCGTACCTCTGTTCGTGCGTCCGCACGTCCATTCATGCGTCCGTCCCTGCGTTCGTCCATGCATCCGCCTCTGCGTCCGTCCATGCGTTCATCCGTCTGTGCAGCCATCCGTGCGTCCGTCCATACATCTGTCTGTGTGTTCGTTCGTCCATCTAGTCAACACTTCAAGTACCACCATCTCGCATCCTTTCTTCATATATTCCTTATATAGAAGTACCGCCATCCAGCGGACATTCCAAGGACTAAATGAGAGGTGGCACACGCACACTTTCTTAGGCTTGCGCTTCGTGTATACTTCCCACTTTCAACCACCTCGAATTCATGGTATATACTTGCTCACTGTAGTCATGGCCCTGCGGCCAAACGCTCGCTAAACCTTTTTAAAACAAATGAGGTTGCGCCCAGCGAGTATAACGTAGCAACCCTTTCTTGTCAGATAATGCTCAATGTATATGCCAATGGCTGCTAATAGGGAATGAGAGTCAGGAGAATTCGGCTTTTAGGTAACGCGCACGCCGCGAGTTTTTGATTGTTCAACGACGCACAGGAGAAATTTCCCACCGGCATCACCTTGCAGATCAAAGCGTAGGACATGTTACGCACTACTACGAGGGACGAACGAATGCCGCTTCAAGAAGCTTCGCCCCTAAAAGAAAAAGAAACTACCGCTACATGTAGGCTTGAGCCAATATTGTGCTGTTTTGAAGGTCGTATATAAACACCTGCATTGAGGAACGCAGGGAGCGCGAGTGACTGTTTACGTACAGTGACCAGCACGTGTCAGTGAGAGATTACCGAAACTATATAAAGGGAGCGGAACGGAACATCGAGTGAGGGGGCGTGGTCGCAAGTACGCAACTCGTTTTCGCCATCTAGCTCGTCGTCTCTTCCGAGAACTCTCCGCGATCTGTTCTCACGCTCCCCGGGGCATTGCGACGTCGTCAGCGAGACGCGGGCGGCGGGTGTCGTGCATTCGCTCTTCAACGCCACTCTCCGTGAAAGCCGACGCGAAGTTGGTACAGCGAAAGAGAGCGTCGTGTCGAGACGCTCCTCACACTGGGGTGGTCGCTGCGCTTTCTTTCTTTACCTTCCTCGTTACTCTTGCATTCTATGATATGTGAAATAAGAGAGAATGCAAGAGAGAGCGAGGCGTGAACCCTTAATGGGGCCTTTCACGGCGCTTATCAAACAGCGCGCTGCGGAGGATGCGTTCTTCGTCATTTCTTTGATTAATGGGTCACCTTATGATTAGTACGAGTCTCTCGAGGCTCGCAGTGTTGTGCGTGTAGTGTACTGTTGTAATCCTTTGCGCGATTCGTTCTATAGCCTCCGAGAAACGGAATGCGAGGACGGCTTCGCCGCACAAGTTTTCTACGGAGGGTCATCTGTGCCTCTTGAACCGACGTGAGGAAAGAAAAAAAAAAAAAAAAGACTGGATATACTTGAGTTGGGAAAACGGTACACAAGTTATCGCGAAACCCGTTGTGTTGTGTGTAGTAGCTACGTCTCAGTACAACACTGCAGGCTATGTCAGACCTGTTCATTATCAACAGTTCAACGCTAGTCTATTTCATTCGAGGAATTAGCGAATGAGACTGATTACCAGCACAGACTTCTTCGTCTCAACGCTTATGTCTCAACTTGTGCAGTCGCCAATAAAAAAAAAGTGAAATTATTTTACCGATCACGATGGTCATGAAGTACAAGGTACAATGCTTTGGGAAGTACAAGGCTTTGGGACTGTATGGCAAAGCGTAGTATAGGCGCCAATCCAGAACATATATCTTGTGTAAATCGACCAATCGAGAGGTTTTGTCGTCGTGACGTCACGCAAAAAAAAAAAAGAGCTGGCATCATGAATTGTGCCGCAAAGACGAGAAATGCCGGGAGAGGCTAATGTGCTCGTTCTTCCGATTTTAAGAGAAAATTTAGTGGCCCTGTAAAGCTAGATTCCCATTAGAAAGTCTACAGCCATGGAGATGCACGTGACATTTCAAGGAGCCGATGTGCGCGATTCGCCAATTAGCAAAACGAAGAATTATGACATAGGAGACACTATGCAACACTACTTGCAGTATGCGTTCAAGAATAGTGTGCAACGGACAATATTACGTGCCCGAACATTACTTTGCTTGCACCACGCGTCGGAAGGTGATGCGCATGGGACCTAATTACTCTAGGCATGTCTTACGCTCCAAAGCGAAGCTCAAGCATCCTCCGATATTTTTGTTTGACTGTCCCGTTATTATCCTTTCTTTTGTCTCTGTACATCCATCTGGCACGCACCATAATTGTACGGGCTTCGTGCGGTGTGCTCTTTTTCTGAGGCAAATTGTGCTACCATCACCTCCACACGATGATGCAGGGTGCTTCGCATCTGTGCCAGCGTGTTATTTGCAATGTGTTGCTCGTGATAAGCGTAACAAGTCGCGATGACTCGCACACTCGTTTTGAGTGGGACCTACGCGGCAGATGCTCGACAGCGAGAAGAAAGTTGCTTCGTTCATCTAGCTCCCCCACAATAATTTATTTCCTGTCTTTTTTGTACTTTGTATTCGTTCTGAGGGCGTCGCAGCCTCGCGGCTCTAAATGAGACGCTATCAATTCTCTATCATGTCATCTTCGTGGCTCGATGTCTTTAATCTTCGTTCAGGGGATGAGTCCGCTGTAGAGATAATTTGTCTCACCAGTGTGTCCTTTACTCTTTACTGCAGTTCAGAGAACGGTGAATGGTTCCTAATGAGAGTATTGCGCACTGTGAGTGCGGTGCATAGGGGTGTGCATTCGAGAAATGAACACCACAGACGACTAGCGCGTAAGCGCCGTCGGAATACTTGTTTTCTCTCTTTCTTTTCTCTTTTATCTCTCTCTCTCTCATCTTTATACCCCCTTGTCATTCCCTCAGCGTAGTGTAGCAAACCGCGCATGTGCCTGTTAAACCTCCCTGCCTTCTTTCTTATTGTTCTTGTCCTCTTCCTTGTTCTCGCTCAATTATATGTACCAGGTGTTTATTTTCTTGTGAAATATACTCAGTTACAAAACGTGCACTAACCGGTATTACGCATGACATTACTCACTCTCAAATGCGTCTGAAGAAGGTGTAAAGCAGGCTTGAGCTTTATTAGGCCTAATCCCGAGACATAAACACAGGGAAAGGTTTAGAAGAAGCACGCTGGCAAAGCCGGAATTTGCGACCGCGTAACCAAATTCGCACGTCATTTCACAATTCCTGTTCTACTGATAAATAACTCCTTTCGTAATTTCTCCGATGCACGAAGTCATCTCGAACACCAAGTGTTGGAATTATTTTCTGCAGCTGCGCCAACCGCAGAAAGTCAACTGCAGTATGGCTTGCGCCTATCAATACATATATCACGATATGGTTATTCATTACGTTTTAACGCTGAAGATGTTTCAGCTAGCCGCAATCTTTTAGGCCTGTCAGAAAACAAGTGTAAGTCACGGCCTATCAAAATACTATCATAATTCAAATAGGGTATCTGCCACAGAAATTAAGCAAATATTGGTATTCGCCACTGTTTCAATAAAAATTGAGAAGATAATCGTCAGAAAAATGCATGGACGTGCGCGGGGTTCTCCTAAAAGCAGGGAGGGGGTGTGCACGAAGGTTTGTCGCAGCGTCCCGCTTCCTGCATTGTCAATGTATCAGGCCGACATTGTGAACCCACCCCCCCTTCTCTCTTACGTACGCAGAAGAACGCCCCCCCCCCCCCCCCCTGAACAAGGACAGTAGTTAGCCCAACAAAATGGCTGTGCAGCGACGGTGCCAGTCCCAATACCTCGACTACGTTTAGAAAAGAAAGAATGCTATGGGATCAAAAAGGCTACGGCGGTTGCGAGAAGACTACGCCGAAGTGATGCAAGGCCTACAACGATGGCGTGCCCGTAGATATATAAGAGGTTCGAACGCTTGGTTTCCGTGCAATTTTCGTCCCTGGAGTATGAACGCCCACGTCGCGTCTGTGACTGTCTGCGGTCGCGGCGCTGAGAAACGACGTAGAAAAAAACCTACCATCACCTATAACTAAAGCCTAGCGATGACCAAGAAGCAGCCTTGAAACAACCTGCAGCACTTAACGATAACCTGAAAACTAACCGCAGAAGCAACGAGATTATTCTCCAGAATTGTAGAGTTTCGCTGTTTCACGTCTTGCGCGGCTTAGTGCAAGATTCGATACCTTATCTGTGCAAGGTTACATGGCGCATATATAATATATATAATTTATTATTATATGATATTATCTTATATATATTATGACGTCTGGGTTGAGACAGCGTTTATTCAGTTCAAGGGCTCAGCAGCAAACGGGCAGTCTGAGACCGAGCCTGCACACACCTGATGATGACTGTGGTGGCACCTAGTGAAGATAGGACGGAGACCCAGACGGATGATGGTGATTATGGTGATGCATATATGAAAAGAAGCGCATGACGAATACCCACAATATATATATATATATATATATATATATATATAGGTTCATATTAGCTATGTAAGTAATTAATCAATCAATCAATTAAGTGATCAATGCTTTGCCAAGTATATCGCATCTGCTCGTAACGAAGCGACACAAAGATTGCGTATAATGCCGCTTGAGAAAACACCATTGACCCCGAATGAGCAATGACGTGTGCAGCGCATGTAATGAAAAACTTCAGTTGGCGAACAGTGTCTGTCGATGAGGATAGCTATTGATAAGTGCAAACAATAAATAGAATACAGCGAATATACGTGATTCGTAAGGCTAGACTTCAATAAAGCGAGTTAGTTTTTCACACAAGACAATTATCGCTTACAGAAGCGACGTTGTTATGCAGGTAGAGGTACTCGCTTTCACACGGATGCGCTGAATTCACTTGGCAGCGCAGATAAAAGCGGCGCCACCATTCTTGAAAAGCAGTCCTGACAGCTTGGTTGCTGGTAAACGGTACAACATCAGGCAATTTCAAAGTGAGATTGCTCGTCGCGCCTCTCAGGTTCTCGCTTGAACAAAATTTAGCGTGGTATGTGTACGGCTTCTCAAGCAATTTACGAGTCGTGTGAAAAACCAAGATGCGTCTTTCATGGCGTATTGCTTGTTGGTGTTTAGACGCAGCCGTCTGAATGACTTGTTCGTGTTTATGCAAATACGTTTCGCTTCCAGATGCGCTCAAAACTAGCTTTCTGCGTGAGCGATTGACCTGCAGGCTCATGCATCAGCGAGGCGCTTGTATATCGGATGGTGCAAGTGCAAGCAGGGTTCTAAAGGCCGCAGCGCTTATTATGGTTGATTGCAGCGAGCACAGAACGAGGACGAAGAATGGAAACTGGCAACGAGAGCGCTGTCTATCGGTACACCTGCAGTGAACATTCCTTCACAGCCCCTGCTTTTAACCATAGTGACAGGCCGACTTTCAACGGCAGGACTGTTAAGCTTTTCGCTATGCTGGTTCGCGACAACGGAAAGCTATATCATCATCATAAACGGGCAAGCGCTCTCTTTGTCTTCTGACTTCATCATCCGCTTTGCCCTCAGTAACACGTGCGTTGATTTGACGGGCGTTGTATGTAGTGTTTTGATGAGCGAGCGAACGAGTATGCAGAAAAAGAAATGAAGAAATGGAGAGAAATAAAGGGCAGAAATAGGAGAAAATAATTGAAGGTGAGACAACGAGTGAAGTGAGAAAAAAAAAGGAATGGAGAAAAAGAGAGAGAGAGAAATAGAGAGTCAGAAAGAAAAAAAGTGTGGGAGAAAGATAGAAACGCAGAGAAAGAAATGGACAGAGAAAGTAAAACATAAAAAGAACAGACACATGAAAAACGTATAAAAAAGAACAAGCATAGACATGTATATAGTACAGCATAGGAAGGGGCGGGAAAAAGAAGTCAGGTGAGGAGGAGATAAGAGGATAAAGTATAGCACTATGTTGTATAGTATACCATAGCAGGGGTGAGAGAAGGGAAGCGAGAGCGAGGAGGAGCAGGAAAAGGAGGTGGGCAAGGCTCTGCCGCGTAATATGTCTTCGCACAACTAGTACGCAGCTGCCCGATCTTTTTTTTCCCTGCTTCCTAAAATTAGTAAAACGTTATAAACACAAATGAGTTGTTGACGTAATTGCGTGTATGAAAACAATAGTGTTTCTGTTTGTGACGACCTGTTCTTTCCCGTCCTGTAACGTTGCATCCAGAGGGCTCATACAGGTTTTTGCTTACAGTTTCTCGAAAAGCTCGGTGGTGCCACATGAACCACGCCTCATTTATCTTGCTGGCCCCTCGCCAGTGTGTCTATTCTCCCATATTTAGGGACTATTTTATGAATGGGTTTCAGTGCTAACATATTGGGTTAGTTAACATTTGTGTTTTGTGTCTTTTACAATTAAACGAACAGTGTTATGGCAACGGCATACGCATGATAATGGTTGGCTTGGAGCATACGATGTTTCATGAGCTTATTAATGTCCATCGTAATATACAAAAACAAGAAAACATCGGCTTAACAGTCCAAGACGGCGGCATCCGCATGTCTTAGATAAAGTAGGCTACACACGGGACTGAGGTTGGGGAGCGACAAGCTATGGAGGAGGTTTGTGATGAGATTTAATTTTACGTGCGTGTGTTCATGCGTTCACAATTGCGCAGACGTGAACGATGTGGACGGAAGAAGTGTGCTTGCCGCATTCAGTTGCTTTGATCTTTAAGGGGAAAAGCTTATCTGTCCCATGACTCAAGAGGCTTTTGCGAGATTTAGAGCGACTGCCATGCTTCTCGTGATCTCAACTTACGTTGGCGCCAGCGCGAATTTTGAAAAAAAAAAACACTAATGAAACTAAAGTTGGCGCAAAAGCACGCGAACACTCAAGTGATGAATGTCTGTCTTCCAGGCGTACCAAACGTCACGTGACCCGACATCTTCAATGACGTCACAAATCGCCAGAGTTTGTCTCGTCATCAGGACAACATCCGACGACGGACACGTTACATCGCCTCTTTGACACAGTTTACTACGATTTCGGAGAAAACTCTGGCCTCCCGATTAATCAGCCACCATGATAATGATCAGTAGTACACAGATTAGTCAAATCTTTGTGTTTGCGGTTTCAAATGCACTCATGACTTTTTTTTTTTTTTTGCTGCGGCTTGGGTTTCGTTTCGGATAGGAGAATGATTCGTGGAATTATTTGAATTGATCAGCCTCTAAAGATCAAGGGCGTAAAGTAAGACTGCTTCACTTTTGTTTAACTTTCTCTCACTAAAGGTGGCTGCAGGTGACACGAAGACAAACAGAGCCGATAAAAAGAAGTTTGGAGAAATCGATGCACTGCCCGTAATTTCCATGCTAGCCGATGCGCTATGCGATACAGCTCTCGTAGAGACTACCGCGAGATCTCACTGTAATTTATTATTCGAAAATATACGGTCTCTTGTTAAATTGTCAGCCGACCTGAGAAGCAACGCAACCCCATGTGAGGATTGTTATAGCGCGAAAACAGAACGATGACAAAGGGACAAGCAAAAGACTGAGTGCTCGTCTTTTTCTTGTCTTTTTGTCGTCGCTCTGTTTCGGGCTGTAACGATCGTCATGTCATACCAACCAGCCAAACTCCCATGTGAGGAGCAGATACGCTCCAGGTGAGGAGCAGATAGCTTCCGTATTATCCTTTTATATAGGCAGGTTTCTTTAAAACAGAATAATACTCCTTCACCATTCTCAATGGCTAGGGTATTACACAAACATTTTTTCAGACTATATATGCGTATTACCCGAACCACAGATCAAGAATGTATATCAAGTAAAAAAAAATGGCATCAATTTAAAAAAGCGATTTTTCAACGTGGCAAGTGGTAATGTGATTCTTATATTTGCTTTCAATGTTCGACCCCCCCCCCCCCCACCGAAAAAAAAGCAACATACAAATCACTCCCCGCCGTTCCTTTCGAAATATCTGGGGCAACGCGCGTTCGAACTTTCCCCCCCCCCCTCTTCACACCACACATACTAGAAAAACCGAACGAGATGGCGTTCGGACTGAAGAACAATGGGAAAAGAGGCCGCTCCGTCAGAAAGTGTGTGAGGTGACAATGAAGTTTCGTCTTGCTCGATATTTGAATAATTGAGAGCACCGGCTCGAGATTGTGTGCCCCCTCGTATTCTATATATTTTTCTCCTTTTTTTTCCTTTCTCCTACGTTCTTCATCCTGGAGACTTGAAGTGTTCGTGTTTCATCAACATTACACATTTCTTGGCCCATCTATTCAATTTTCGCTCCTGACTTTTTTTTTTGCGTCGTAACAGCGCTGATAAATTTTCACTCCTCTGCGCTAACACTCTATTTGTACAGATTTTTTCATAATTATATTTATTCTCTCGTTCTGTTAGCTATTCTTCACCTTCCTTGTGTATTATATGTGTTTAAGAATGAATGCTGGAAAGCTTCGCACGAACAAATAATGCACAAGAGATGGCAGTTCTTACTTATTGCGAAATTTCTGACGGCACATTCCCGAGACGTTCCTTCCCACTCTGTAGCGGTTCCATCCAGTAGCGCCGCGAAAGGGCCCACCACTTCTACGAAAGAAACAGAGAAGCCTCCTTCTCTGGAGGAATGGCCCACGCTCCCGACGCGCTCTTCTGCCAAGGAACCTCTGCAGGTTGTGGCCACACAAGAGCCGTCCCCAACCATGGAAGATTTGCCTAAAACTGATCGTCAAGTGATCTCGGTGCTGCGTTCCCTTATAGAAGCCATCCGAGCGATATTAGTCGACATGAAGACACCATCTGCTCGAAGCGCACTTGGACTATTGGAAGCCCTAAGCCCAGTGCTTGAATCTCTCAACTAGGAAGATGGCTACTCACACCTCAACATTTCTTAAAGAAGTCAAGGCTGCATCCGTCATCCAATGGAACGCCAGAGGACTAAAATCACGCCTTTCAGATTTTCGTCAGTTTGTTTTTACCAACGTGTTTCCAATTATCGTCATTTGTGAACCCAATTTGTCGAAACCAATAAGACTATCGGGGTACGAAGCTGTCATGTCTTCAACGAACGGTGCGTGCAGCAAAATCATCGTCTTTGTTCGTCGTGAACTGACGTATGTGTGCAACCAATTGCACCTCACGATGACAATCAGTATGTCTGCATCACTGTGAAAAAGAACCAACTCATGTTTACTCTCATAGGCGTTTATATATCACCGTCAAGTAATCTCGATTCCAGGAGATTAGCGGATATTTGAGAGTGTTGTCCTGCACCAGGGTCCTCATAGGTGATCTCAATGCGCACAATCACGCATGGGAAGTACGCGGACAAATGCAAGAGGACGCAGGTTAGCAACATCGCCTACAACTATGGCCTTACTTTCCTGAACGACGGCAGCCCCACTTTTTCTTCGAGGGGGTGACATACGGCAGCTGTCTCGGCCTTGCTTTTGTCTCCAACTCCCTCGCGAGATACGTCAAGTGGTTTCCAGATGTTGAGACACGAGGGAAGTGATCACATTCCAATCTACCTTAACATCAAAGGCTTGTCTAGTTATGGTCAACGGACGACCATTCGAGCAGTCCAATGGACCAACTTCAAATCTGACATGGAAGATGCTTGCAGCGATGGCCTACGATCTGGGTTAGAGGAAACAATTAAGAGCACAATGCAAAACGCCATCGCACCGGTGACGATATCTTCCACACGAAACGACTTTGATATAGAGTTGGAGCGACTCCGAGCACTGCGACGCCGGGCGGAGCATCGGTATCGGCGTACAAAATTCAATTCACGATCTTAGGGCAGCCAGGAGGATGCAAAGAAGATTCGGCGTCGCATTGATAGATTAGCGTCGGAACGATGGACAACCGTTTTTGCCAGTCACTAGACCCTCGCAAGCCACTCTCACTCATTTGGAAAAACGGTGCAAGGTCGCGTCACCCAAGGAACAGCGCTTTACATTCAAAGCTCTCGCGCTATTTCAAAGAAGGCAAGACATCGATGTCGCAGAAGATTTCTGTGCGCAGATCGCCAACCAAGCCACTCGTCCAGATTCTCCAGTGAGAGGTGACGTCCCCGTTCCCGTGACTACCACATGGACCTCCTTTTTACAATGGAGGAGCTCGAGGCGGCACTAGCTCTCTGCAGGCGTTCAACTCTCCGGGCCCAGATGGTATTCCGTACCGAGCCTTGTGCAACCTTGGGGAAGGTGCAAGGAGAGAACTGTTGAGCCTCTACAAACATCTCGTGGCAGGATGGCAATGTTCCTGATGACTGGAAAGTAAGCCGCTTGTTACCCATCTTGAAGCAGGGCAAATCCCCACTCGAACTAACCTCATAACGCCCAATAGCGCTGGCCAGCTGCGTAGGGAAGATAATGGAACGGATGATACTAGGCCGCCTGGAGTGGTATCTTGAATACTACAAGATTTATCCGAATTCAATGGCCGGTTTCCGACGCGACCGCTCTTCTATTGACAATGTCGTTGATCTAGTTTCGTACGTTCAGCACGAAAGATCCCGTAAGCGACTATCTGCAGCTTTGTTTCTAGATGTGAAAGGCGCTTATGATAATGTACGACATGAAGCCATTTTGGATGCTCTTGCGGTGGTTGGCCTTGGTGGTCGAGTCTTTCGGTGAATTTCAAGTTACCTGGCTGCAAGATCTTTTTGGTAACAGAAGATGGTCCAACTACGCGACGCTTCCAGGGGTGTTCCTCAAAACGGAGTTCTTAGCCCGACGCTATTCAATCTTGCACTAATTGGCCTTGCTGAATACTTGCCAAGCACCATTAAAATCTCAATATACGCAGACGACATCTGTGTCTGAACATCGGCAGTCACACGTCCTCAGATACGTTCCCGGCTTCAAAAAGCAGCTACTATGATTGCGAACTACTTGTTCAAACAAGGTCTCAGCATATCACCAGAAAAATGCGCGCTGGTGGCTTTCACTTGCAAAGCCCTTATGTCATCTCAATCTGCAGGCGACCGATTTTTCACGCCGAAACCCACCGGTTTCTGGGCATGATTATTGATTGGGACCTCTGTTGGAGTCCGCATATGACCTATATAAAAAGCGCCTGACCCTATTCCCAACCTGTCAAGTTCCTTGGCAGGAAAGACGTGGTGGGATTCAGTAGACGCAATGATGGAGCTCTACAGGGCCCTTGTTTTCGGTTTCCTCAGAATAGCTGTGCCGTGCTTAGCACTACCTGCAAGACCAATGTTCGTGTTTTACAGGCAGTACAAGCCCAAGCGTGAGAGTGTGCCTCGGTCTGCCCAGATGTACGTCAACAGAAGCAACAATGCAATTGCTGGTGGACTATCCGATACAAACTCACATTGTTGTAGAAGTCTTGAGAACGCCACATCCGAAACTTCGCACGTGCCCCCGGCCATCACTTGCACTGTTGCCTTCAGAGAGGCACCAAGCATGTTCGCCCAAAAGTATCGTGAAATACAACGATAAACTTTCCCTCGGCTTCACTCATGCATCTAACCATCCATACACCTTGGTGTCTTATTCGACCCACAGTGCATCTTAGTGTACCAGGGATCCGGAGGAAGTCTGAGTTTTCGTCACCAGTGCTGAAACAACTGTCTCTTCTTCTTTGCACGAGAAATATTCAGACAGCATACATGTATACACCGATGGTTCCACGAACCACCCAGTGTTCGTCAGGGGCAGTAGTTATCCCAGCAAGAGGTGTTACCATCAGCTTTAGGACTGACCCCTCCACGGCATCTACAGCAGCGGGAACTAGCTGCTTTGCGCGCTTGCACTTTGGTGTGGTCAATCGGGAACCACCGCAACAATGGTCGATTTTCAGTGACTCAAGGGCCTGCCCTACAATCTGTGCTCTCAGCACTGCGTCGCGGGCCCGTACGAACAGCTTGTTTTCGAAATTCGATGCCTTCTCCACACTTTACTCGAGAAAGGGCATCATGTGACGCGCTTCAATGGCTGCCAAGTCATTGCGGCATCATAGGGAACGAACATGCCGATACTGCCGCGCGGGCAGCCCTTGAAGGAACACGAAAACAAGCCATACCACTTTCGAGGACTGATGCTGCCAGTAATCTTCGACGACTTGCGCGTGAAATCACGTTTTCACTCTGGTGCCCACCAGGCATCGATACGAATCGTCAACACCACCTGTCCTATTTGATGGCTCTTCGCATGCCCACTGGACTCGACCGAAGAGAAGCCACCCTACTTCATCGCGTATGGCTAGGAGTGGCATTTACAAAATCTTACTCCTTTGTCATAGGAATGGCCGACAACGCTCTCTGCGATGCCTGTCATTGCGAAGAGACGCTACACCACATCCTGTGTGACTGTCCATTGTATGAAATCCAGAGACAGTCACTGGCATCTGCTTTTGCGCGCATCGACAACAGCCAAATGTCTGTGGAAACTATTCTGTCAAGTGCCCGAGAGAAGACACTGCAACAGAAGGCGACGAAAGCTCTGTTGAAATTCCTACGATTTCGGAGAAAACTCTGGCCTCCTGATTATCAGCCACCATGAGAATGATCAGTAGTACACAGATTAGTCAAATCTTCGTGTTTGTGGTTTCAAATGCTCTCATGACTTTTTTTTTTTTCTTTGCTGCGGCTTGGGTTTCGTTTCAGATAGGAGAATGATTCGTGGTATTATTTGAATTGATCAGCCTCTAAAGATCTAGGGCGTAAAGTAAGACTGCCTTACTTTTGTTTAACTCTCTCTCACTAAAGGTGGCTGCAGGTGACACGAAGACAAACAGAGCCGATAAAAAAGGCGTTTGGAGAAATCGATGCACTGCCCGTAATTTCCATGCTAGCCGATGCGCTATGCGATACAGCTCTCGTAGAGACTACCGCGAGATCTCACTGTAATTTATTATTCGAAAATATACGGTCTCTTGTTAAATTGTCAGCCGACCTGAGAAGCAACGCCACCCCATGTGAGGATTGTTATAGCGCGAAAACAGAACGATGACAAAGGGACAAGCAAAGATGAGTGCTCGTCTTTTTCTTGTCTTTTTGTCGTCGCTCTGTTTTCGTGCTGTAACGATCGTCATGTCATACCAACCAGCCCAAACTCCCATACGCTCCCACTGTGAGGAGCAGATAGCTTCCGTATTTATCCTTTTTATATAGGCAGGTTTCTTTAAAACAGAATAATACTCCTTCACCATTCTCAATGGCTAGGGTAGTTACACAAAACATTTTTTCAGACTATATATTCGTTTACCCGAACCACAGATCAAGAATGTATATCAAGTAAAAAAAAATGGCATCAATTTAAAAAGCGATTTTTCAACGTGGCAAGTGGTAATGGGATTCCTATATTTGCTTTCAATGTTTCGACCCCCCCCCCCCCCACCGAAAGAAAAGCAACATACAAATCAATCCCCGCCGTTCCTTTCGAAATATCTGGGGCAACGCGCGTTCGAACTTTCGTCGTAAGTGCGATGCCGGAACGAAACTACTTTTTATATGTTCATTTTATACTAAAATAATTGTTCTTCTTCTTCTTACATATACTCGTTTCATTTAGAAACGTGAGTGGAATGCGCGCACTTTGATCAAACCAAAGGGGGCAAACGGCCGACGCTGCCAGCATCCTCCACCCTCCCCCCCCCCCCCCCCCTCTTCACACCACACATACTAGAAAAACCGAACGAGATGGCGTTCGGACTGAAGAACAATGGGAAAAGAGGCCGCTCCGTCAGAAAGTGTGTGAGGTGACAATGAAGTTTCGTCTTGCTCGATATTTGAATAATTGAGAGCACCGGCTCGGGATTGTGTGCGCCCTCGTATTCTATATAAAGCCATTGGTTTTTCTCCTTTTTTTTTTCCTTTCTCCTACGTTCTTCATCCTCGAGACTTGAAGTGTTCGTGTTTCATCAACATTACACATTTCTTGGCCCATCTATTCAATTTTCGCTCCTGACTTTTTTTTTTTTGCGTCGTAACAGCACTGATAAATTTTCACTCCTCTTCGCTAACACTCTATTTGTAGAGATTTTTTCATAATTATATTTATTCTCTTGTTCTGTTAGCTATTCTTCACCTTCCTCGTGTGTTATATGTGTTTAAGAATGAATGCTGGAAAGCTTCGCACGAACAAATAACGCACAAGAGATGGCAGTTCTTACTTATTGCGAAATTTCTGACGGCACGATATCCCTCGTGCGTCGCCTCAGATAGAGGGTAATCTGTTTCACAAGGCCGGGATATATTTGGCGTCGCTGCACAAGAGAGCAAGCTACACATATTGTCTCTACATCGCAGTTGCCATGAATGGCAGCCTGTCGCGTTCTCATAAAACTGCCCGTATTTATTATCTTCGGCGTACTGCACTTAGCGAGCTGAGAAAGTGAAGAAGCAGCTTGGGGCACGATGCAATTTTGTGAATATTATATCGTAACGTGCATCTTGAATTTGCATATTGGTGCATCACGCTTCGGTTTTGTGCATCACGTATGCATTTGTACAGCCTTGACTATTTTCATAAGAGAGTATTGAGTTACCGTGAGTGCCTCCGAGCAGGCCACACACCTCCGTACCGAATTCTGACATCCCCTTTGTGTTTAGAGCGTCCAAACCTACGCTTGACAGTGCCAGGAATTCGCAAAAAGGCGAATGTCTCGACACCAGCTTTGAAGCAGCTGACTCTACATATGCTGCACGAAGCATACAAACACCACGTTAAACTTTATGCGGATAGTCCGACAAATGTTAGCGGATCTGCAGGAGCCTGCGATGTTCCCAGCCAAAGTCGAAACCATCCAATTTCGAACGTCTCACCAAACAACATCGACAGCCGCAGAGCTCACAGCACACCGCTGTGCACTCCGCAAGATTGATCAAGAAGCACCTATAAAATTATGCATTTTCACCGATTCGAAACCAGCTCTGTATTGTATTCGAACTGCGCTATGTCGTCGACCTCAAGACCAATTGGTGCTGGAAACAAGAAAATTGTATCAGCAAGTACTAAAGAAAGGACATGATGTAACTTTTCAGTGGTTACCAGGCCACTGCGGAATCATCGATAACGAGCATGCCGACTCTGCAGCAAAGAACGCTCACATTTCTTACGAGACATCGAGATTGCTGACATGTACTAAGAAATAACGAACTTTCATTTGTATAACATATGTACTTATTATGCGCGATATCACGTGACACCCATCATATGTGTGTACTGAAGTGAATGACGTGTAGACCACTATGTACACACAAGCGAACACATCTTCATAAGGACCAGACGTGTGCTCTGCTGTTTTGTGCTGGTTGGACCGAATATTAATCAGGGACATTATCACAGACTTCATTCGTTGACTTTCGAACATTCCCTTATCATTTTGTGGTGATATGTGCGTATAAGTGTGTCTTTGCATATCTGTGTCCGAGTTTTGTATTTTTCATGCACTACTTTGTATGTTTTATTTCAAGATACGTGTTCAAGTTTCACTCAAGGGCTAAGGAGTAGCCGGTGCCATAATTGTGCGCCAACATCTCCTTATATATCATATCAATAAAAAAACGCCCACGAAAATGGCATGCTGGATCCCATTCCACTGTCAAGAAGTGACGCAGTAGCAAGGATTATTACGCTCACGCACGATGTCACCAGGTCTCGGCGGAACACGCTCGGATGTCTACACACCCGTCTTCACCGTCTGGACCCATACCTACGACTTTCCATTCTATCTGGGTTATCCAGATCTGAGACAACCGTTCTCTGTCGCACGTGGCTTGGGGTGTCTTACACTTACACGAATGCCTTTGCTTGCCGCATCGAATGGGCAGACAGTGCTGTGTGTGATCATTGCGGCGCTGACGAAACTATCGAACATATTTTGTGTCAGTGCCCTCAGTACAACTGTCAAACGTTTGTGACGTTTGAGTGTGTTTGTGTGTTTTCACTTCCGTCCCGCTCTCTTTCTCTCGCTGCCTTTTCCTTACCTTTTCTGTCTCCTATTTCCCCTTCCCCAGTGCAAGGTAGCAAACCAGACACTAGCTTTCTCGTTAACCTCCCTGCCTTTCTTCATACCACATCTCTCTCTCTCTCTCTCTTGACTATTTCACTTTATGTGTTTTGTGACTGCTATGCGTGTATGTCACTGTATGTGTTGTGTCTTTATCATTGTATACATCACTGTCATCACCCGGCAACTGGAGTAGCCTGTCAGGTGAAAAACCAGGCAAACCTCTCCAGCTCCCCATTAAAATAATTATCTCTCTCTTTCTTGACTATTCTCACTCGTTGATTTGTCCGCTGAATATAATGTAAAAAGTAGTGCGGAGGAACAAGGGAAACTAAATATGGACGTCGCTTGATTGAAATGAAAGCATCGAAAGGCTGTCCAGCAAACCGAATGTTGCGGTAACTTTGGAAGGAAAGATATACGGTGTACGTGTTTTTTGCGTTTGCTGTGAACGCAAAGCGTCCCTTCTCCGTTATTTTATACTTTTAGTAAGTTTGAAGGTATTACTTTCTCCCTCCTGACTTTTTCGGTTAAGGTAACAGCGATGCCCACCGCATATGCCCGCGGGGGCTCACTTTGTGATCATAAAAGATATGTCTTTCAAACATTAATAAGTGTTCGTTTCGCAATGGCTGGACTGGTGCCGTATTTACGATCTGCACTCGCACGTGGCTCGACACTCTTCGTAAAAAAAAAAAGGCGACACACTAGATATCAAGCGGAGAGCCTAATGGAATTTTACGTTGCTCCACTAAAACGTATGGGAGGCATGCGCAAGATTTTAATGCATAATTCAAACGCCATCGTATTTATTCATGGTGGAACCGATTCGTGGAATTCTTCAAGTTCCACAGAGACGCGCTGTCCACTGAAGTGTCCGTCGAGCAGAAAACCCCGAATTGAGAGAACGGCGGGAAGAAAGAAGTACAAAGCGTGCCCAGCCGTGTGGTTTTCATTATGATGGTCGAAGGCAAAACCAAACACGAGTCCAGCTTCCAGCTATAGCTGAGCTTATTGTTCGTCTGAGTGCCTCGAGAGAATATAAAAACGCGGGCGAATACTTATTTATTTTTGAAGAAAGTACGATGTTAGCCACGCTGCACCTCCCGCGGAAACAGGCGCCCAAGAAGAAATGTCGGCGCTCTCTTCGAGATTGGTTTGAATTGGTTCTGTCTCTGCTTCGACGGAACTTCTCGATGACCACGCCTGCGGAAAAATCTAGAAGAATAGAAGGCGCACGTTTGAACGCAACTCCATCCGTACCTGCTTCAAGCTTTCCTTCCTTAAAAATAAATAAAAGCGCAAAAATGAATAAATACTGAATGCTTGCGAAATGAAACATTCTACAATAAATAAACGCGCGAAAATATAGAACCGCTGAATGCTTGCAAAATGAAGCATTTCCTATAGGGTTGCTGGGGAACTAAGATTTCGAAATTTCCTCGAAACGTTAAGTACTATTATAGTTATATAGTACCCAGTGCCAAGGCGTATTTTACTCATTGGGAAGCACGAAGTTGTTAAGTGTGAATAAAATACACACACACACACACACACACCCACACACACACACACACACACACACACACACACACACGCACACACACACACCACACACACACACACATATTATATATATATAATATATAATATATATATATATATATATAATATATATATATATATATATATATATATATATATATGGTGTGGCACAAGAGCTCACGCAATGGCTGTGCGCCTGCGCCTATTAGCTTCGATGCGGCAGCCAAGCGACTGCAAAATTTTTTCTTTCCGGTTGACTGTTTCAATGCATTAAATCATCACAAATTTTTTGAATACATTGTTATGGTCGCCAAACTGGCATGGTCGTTTGATTTGGAATCATCTATAAATAACATCTTTGATGCGTTCTAAAGCAGTGCGTTACAGAAAAAAAGCTAAAAAAACTTTACATAGTATCTTGATCGATGACTCCTAGAATTTAAAGCCCGATACAGATAGTGATTAGGTTGACACAACACTTCACATGAGCCCACATGAGACAAAAAAAAAAAAGCGCACAGGTGCATATATAAACCCAGATATTTGTAAGTACTACAATGCACACAAGAACAGATTTTCAGAGATAAATAGAAAGAACGCAAGAACACGATCCGGCGTATACCTCCTCTGTTAATAATGAGCTCAAAATTGATTGATATGCGGGGTTTAACGTCCCAAAACCACCATATGATTATGAGGGACGCCGTAGTGGAGGGCTCTGGAAATTTCAATCACCTGGGATTCTTTAACGTGCGCCCAAATCTGAGCACACGGGGGCCTACAGCATTTCCGCCGCCATCGGAAATGCAGCCGCCGCAGCCGCCGGGATTCGAACCCGCGACCTGTGGGTCAGCAGCCGAGTACCTTAACCACTAGACCACCGCTGGCGGTACTGAGCTCAAAATCGCATCAACCAACTAGCTACGGGTTTCAGAAGACGCTAAACTGGTAACGTTCACCTAACCTGTTCCCTATCTTTTGAAATGATCAAAGCGTCTAACAAGGGCGTCTTTAGAAGACTTGATATGTCCTACGCAAAATGAACTTATCTGATATGAGAGGCGCGTGTAGTGCGTTAATATTTATTACTTTGTTTTCTCGTTTATTTGTAAACGTCTGCAACTATCTTGTTTACGGTTATGGGGGCATTCACTTGTAAGACGACACACTTCAAAATAGCTTATAACTCTTGGTAACGATCTCTGGAAGTTCACGAAGTTGCAGGAGACGTCAAAAAAGAAATATGCAGGAAGAGAAGGACAGACTAAAAGAAGAATGAAAAACCAAGATCTTTCGCTCTATTTCACAATATTCGAGTCTGTATTTACTGTGGAGTTCAACAGATCAGAGCAACACCGGCGCAAGACAATAACGAATGAATACGATAACAAGAGAGCGAGGGAGACATAGGAAATACGTGCCGTGTACTACCATTATGCATGTGTAAGGGGGCATCGTTTCAGCAAGGAGTTGTATGAGCTAGCGTACACAGCTTCGATCGTAGCATTTTATGTGTTCGATCATTGTAAAGATTACTGATAACAATGAAAGAAAAAAGAGCAAGCTTGAAGGCGGAATAGTGCAAATAATTGAGATAAACGAAAAATACTGCAGGGTAATTGGATGTTTGGTTTCTCTATACAGTTTCGATCACTATTGCGTGATAAGAACGCTGAAATCGGCAGGTGCACCTGAGTGTTCTTTCTGTCTTTTCCTCCGCACTTGGGTCCTACCTAATCGAATCAACGAGGCTTAGAAATCTGTATTTGATAAACTTGGCTATGACCACAAGGAATGCAGTAGAATGAGCCTGTGTAAACATAAAAGCTATGTAGATGTGAATGCCCCCTCATTACTTCTAATCATAGGCAATATCGTTTTTGTGTGTGTTTGTTCATGCTTAGCTTCTTCACGGCGTAACACAGGGCTTCCTATAATGCGGTTCCTTCGATTGGCGTAGCTTGTTTCTATTATAAACTATGAGCGCTTCGATAGTTTCATATTTATTGTCAGCTTTGTGGACGTTTTGGTGTGTCGAATGGGTGTTTTTTTCTTTCAATCCTTCTACCGAGTTTTCTAGATCAACGTACTTTAAAAGAAATCGTGATAAGGCTTGCCCTTAAGGCATGATACTTTGTTTATTAGAGTGTACTCGCACATCTACTGTTAATATTCGTGCTTCCTGCGTAGTCCATCGAAGTGCGAAGTAGCAGAAATCACCAGAAATAGAGCCGCTGGGGTAACCGTTTTATATTTCCGTTTCGCCATGATTTGTCGCAATAGTTTCAACACAACGCTTCTCTAGAGCACAATTTTCTAATCTCGTTCAACGTCTAATCAATGAAGCCATTGGGCCTCAGACAAAGAGTTGCTCTTATTTCTACCGTAAGAGTTGCCTACTCGTTTCTACACTCTTTTTTGGAATGATGGAGCTAGCTGCAGCGCCCGCTGTAGCCAATGTTTTGACATTGGGCCTAGTCTTCTTCAAGGAGGCAAATGCTGCTGTTTGTGAATTTCGAGCCTATAGCAATTTCGAGCGCTAGGACTGCGTTAGGACTTCCCTTTTTCGAGACGACGACGAAGTGATTCTCTCACAGAACGCTTGTGCCCGTGTCTCAGTGTTTTCAATTTGTTTTCCTGGAAATCCTGGGAGCTGCCGCTCCCTCCTTTGCGGTGATGCTTCAGGACACACCTGAGAATGTTCCAGGCGTGCAACCGTCGCGCCGGACTTCGTCATCCAGGAAGCGTAGCAACGCGTCCAGCGACACCGACAGTGAGGCAACCGATTTGTATTCGGATGGCTTCGAGTCATCGGATGATGACTTCACGGTCGTCATGAATCGATCTACAAAACGAAGACTGCTGCGAACGGCATCGTCGGCAAGTGTTTCCACCGTTAAGACTGCACCACAGCGGTGGCCGCACACCATGCTGTTTATGCCTGAAGACCCTGCATCTAACTTGCGACTCCTCAACAGGCAAGTTCTTTCTGTGCTTCTCGAGGAAACCGCACCGAATGAGATCAAAGACGTGAGGATCAATGCACGAAAGAATGTCCTTGCTGTAGACGTTATGCACCGTAGCGCACTGCAAAGCCTTCGGCACATAACAGAAATCGGCAACGTGAAGGTTCGGCCAATGGTCGCTACAGGTTGTAATGGCACTGTTGGCGTCATTTATGATGTGGATCTATCCATCTCAGCTAATGACCTGCCAATACTAATAAAGCCAGCGACTGAAGGCACCCGCATTACGCACATTACCAGACTCGGCAACTCACGCTGCTTGAGGCTTGTGTTCGAGGGAGACAGCCTTCCCTCGTATGTCAAAGTTGGCCATGTTCGCCACTCAGTGCGTCCTTACATACCGAAGCCACTGCAATGCTACAAGTGCTTCAAGATGGGACACGTAAAAGGTGTCTGTGAGAACAAACTTGTGTGTCCGCGGTGCGCTGAGTCTCACTCAAAAGACGCCTGCAGTGCCACCATACTACGATGTCCAAACTGCCACGGCGCTCATGAGGCCTCATCCAAAGATTGCCCGCGGGTGCGAAACGAGCACGCGGTACTCAGGCGTATGGTGCGTGACAATTCAACACACAAGGAAGCTGCCGCTACACTACGCCGACGACGGCGTCGTGGGCGAAGACCATCACGGAAAAACGCCTCTACCGATAGAGAGATGTCATCCTCTATCAGAGAGGCTGACTCACGAACACCGAGCTCACTGAAGACGGATACTGCCAAACAGAAGAAAGGGACAGCAGTCGCGCCTTCCGAACAGTGGCCCTCTCTTCCACGACGTCAACCTACTTCGGAGCTGCATCAAATCCCGCCGCCCTCGACGACCCCTCAAACCAGTGATGCGATGAATGAAGATCAAGTGATAAGCTTGCTGCAATCGCTGATGAGTACCATGCGTGTCCTACTGAGTAATATGAAGACTTCTGCTGCGCAGACCGCACTGCATGTGCTGGACACCCTGAGTCCGGTGCTTGCAGCTCTAAGGTAGAACCATGGCCAGCGAGGCACCGTCGTTTCGAGCGGAAGTCAAGAATGCATCTGTCTTTCAGTGGAACGCCAGAGGACTGAAGTCGCGCATGTCTGACTTTAGACAATTTGTATTTGTGAACCGCTTCCCCATTATTGTGATTTGTGAACCCAACCTACGTGCTTCAATCAAGCTGTCAGGATATGAGTGCTTTATGTCCTCCACTCACAGAGACTGCAGCAAAGTTATTGTATTCATGCGCCATGACCTCACTTACGTTCACCACAGAGTCTCGCCTGATGAAGGGAATCAGTATGTGTGCCTTACTGTGAAGAAGGATGAGGTTGCTTTCACGATTATCGGAGCTTACTTATCTCCATCAAGCCGCCTTGACTGCGAGCGCTTACGCGGTATTCTGACATCGACTCCAAGGCCATGGGTGATCACTGGCGACTTCAATGCCCACCATTTCCTATGGGGAAGCTCCAGGGACAACTCTAGAGGAAGAAAATTGGTGTCCTTAGCCTCGGAGTACGAACTCTGCGTTTGTAACGATGGAAGCCCTACATATTTACGCGGATCAGCCTATAGCAGCTGCCTGGACCTTACATTGGTTTCTCGCTCACTTTTGTCGGATCTGGAAACGCGGGGCAGCGACCATATACCAACTTACCTGTGTATAGAAGGTTTCACCAGCTCCAAGTCCTCAAGAGGCCTCAAGTACACCGATTGGCCGAAATTCAAAATGTTAATGGAAGACTGCTGTACCGACGGCTCATCATATAACCTAGAGGACTCGATAAAGGATGTCCTGCAGAATACCACGCATGCACATTTGACTAGTCACAAGCGCACCGATTTCGACATCGAGCTTGAGAAACTTCGCGCAATACGCCGTCGTGCAGAACGAAGGTACCGACGGACAAAGTGCATGGATGATTTGAGGCTGGCTAGACGCATTCAAGAGAAAATGCAGTGGCACATGGATAAACTGGCTAGGCGACGTTGGACATCCTTTTGCGAGTCGTTGGATCCACGAAAGCCCCTATCACTGATATGGCGAACTGTCCGGGGTCTTAGCACAACCTTGGGTCAGCGACACCCGTTTACATCTCTGGCACTTCACCTTCGATGCAGAGAGATTGACGTCGCAGAATCTTTCTGTAGAAGAATTGCCGGTGATTCCAATTTCACAGTATCAAGAACGGGAACTTTTGACAACCCACCGCCCTCACGTGATCCCCGTATGGAATGCCAGTTTTCTATGGATGAGCTAGAGGCGGCACTGGCTCTGTGCAGACATTCTTCAGCACCCGGTCCTGACGGCATTACCTATCGTGCCCTTTGTAATCTTGGAGACGAAGCTCGGAAGGCACTCTTACGCCTATACAACGACTCCTGGCAGACTGGTACTGTTCCCCAGGCATGGAAGTCAAGTCGCCTCATTCCACTTCTAAAGGCTGGTAAATCTCCTTTGGATATTGCATCATACCGTCCTATCGCACTTGCCAGTTGTGTGGGAAAAACGATGGAACGAATGATTCTCACACGAATGGAGTGGTTTTTAGAGCACTACGAAATCTATCCAGTATCCATGACCGGATTCAGGCGCGGCCATTCGTCAATCGACAACGTTGTTGATCTGGTGACATATGTTCAACACCAGAGAGCCTGTAAGAGACTGTGCGCCGCCCTGTTTCTAGACGTTAAGGGGGCTTACGACAATGTCACCCATGAAGCCATCCTTAGTGCTTTGCAAACAGTAGGTCTTGGTGGCAAGATATATATGTGGGTGTACAGCTACTTACAGCTGAGATCATTTTACGTGATGACAGCGAATGGCCCAACACCTGATTATTACAGCAGCCGAGGAGTTCCTCAGGGAGGAGTGCTAAGCCCTACCCTTTTCAACCTAACTCTCATTGGTCTAGTCGAGCAGCTACCTAGCACTGTAGAACTTTCTGTCTATGCTGATGACATCTGCATTTGGACATCAGGTGTGACAAGGCCTCAGCTTCGCGCCCGCCTTCAGAAGGCTGCTACAACGGCGTCATGCTATCTTCGTAAACAAGGCCTCGAGGTGTCCTGCGGAAAGTGTGCAGTGGTAGCGTTCACGCGGAAACCAATGTCTGCTTATAGTATATCGATTAATGAAGAATACATATCGTTCAGCAGAAGCCACAGGTTCTTGGGAGTCATAATAGATAGAAACCTGTCGTGGACTCCACACGTGAACTATGTGAAGAAGCGGCTGATCGCAACATGCCACATGCTCAAATTCCTTGCAGGAAAAAATTGGGGAGTGCCCATATCATCCATGCTACAACTGTACAGGGTGCTGTTTATCGGATTCTTACGGTACAGCTTACCTGCAATGTCTAACACCGGCAAGACCAACCTGCGCGCAATTCAGAGCATTCAAGCCCAAGCACTTAAAATATGCCTTGGAATACCCCGCAGTGCTTCAACGGCTGAAACCATTGCCATCGCTCAAGATCACTCGATAAATACGCATATTATTACCGAGACAATGCGCATGCACCTCAGGCATTATGCCAGGACGCCTTCTCACCAC
Organism: Rhipicephalus microplus; assembly: GCF_013339725.1. Lineage (NCBI taxonomy): Eukaryota > Metazoa > Arthropoda > Arachnida > Ixodida > Ixodidae > Rhipicephalus > Rhipicephalus microplus. The sequence continues at coordinate 312,894,613 of NC_051165.1, read as the reverse complement.
CTGGCGAGTCTAGCTGCTGAAAGGCCCCGCACGACATACGGGCACTATTGTCTCCAAGCATCGTTCATCGTTTGCTGAGACATACGCACCTGCATCAAGGCCACTGCTTCCTCCTTGGAGCTTGAGCCGGCCGCGAGTTCACTTAATGATTCCAGGAATGAGGAGAAAATCGGACTTACCGACACATGCCCTGAAACAACTGAGTCTATCCCTACTGGAAGAAAACTACAGTAACCACGTGCACATTTACACGGATGGCTCTACTACGCCGTCTAGTTCAGGTGGAGCAGTGGTTATACCATCACAAGGGATAACTCGGTGTTTTAAGACTTCACATGTGACGAGTTCGACGACGGCAGAACTCGAGGCTCTGCGCAATGCACTGGAACACATCAATTCAGAAGAAAGACCAGGTAAATGGGCTGTGTTTTCTGACTCAAAACCAGCGTTACAGTGCCTGATATCAGTTCTCCGACGCGGATGCCACGACCAGTTGACCTACCAAACCGTGAAACTACACCACCTGTTAATACAAAAAGGCCATGACATCGTCTTTCAGTGGTTACCTGGGCATAGTGGTATAGGCGGCAATGATTCTGCAGATCATGCTGCTCGCACGTCACATAAAGAAGGGAACAGTGTTCCGATACCGCTTTCAAGAGCGGATGCGGCGAGGCAGATTCGTCAACTGGCCCGCAGTCTCACACTGACCGAGTGGAACACACCAAGCATACGACGTACACGACTGCACGAGCTCGACCCATCACTACAACTCCGGCCTCCACCCGGCCTACATCGACGTGAAGCTTCGCTTCTCTATCGCCTTTGGCTGGGAGTTGCTTTCACGAAAGCTTATACCACGTTAATCAGAATTACTGACAGTGCGGCGTGCGATGTTTGCGGCACCGACGAAAATATCGAACACCTGCTGTGTCATTGTCCTCGATTTGCCTCAGAGAGACAAGTACTTGCCAACGCAATGCGGCGACTGGATGATCGGCCTCTTTCTGTGCAGGTGCTATTACAGCAACGTACACATGCCTCGACAGCCCACAAGGCAGTGAAAGCCCTGCTGCGTTTCCTGAGAAAGACAGGCTTGTGTGAACGCCTCTGACATGCGGTAGATTTCTACACGCTGCAGTGAAATTACTGTCAGTCTCTCCCCCACCCCCTTTTTTCCCTCTCTTCCCTCTTTCTCGTCTTTCTTGTCCCCTTCCTTTATCCCCCAGTGTAGGGTAGCCAACCGGATGTCTTTCTGGTTAACCTCCCTGCCTTCTCCCTTTTTGTTGCTTCCTTCCTTCCTTCCTTCCTGCGTTAGGACACTCAAAAATGGTTAAGCAGGCAGTGAGGTCTGTTAGGCAGACTTTCAATGAAATAGAGTATCATCCGACCATGACCTCGGGCATGCGTGCGATGTGAAACGGTATAGAAGACTTGCTGGGCCTTTTGAGACGGAATATGAGCCTTTATAACCGCTTGAGAAGAAGTGGACGGTAAATGCTTCATCGCGTATGTCTGGATATGCGATGCATGGGCTTCTCTTATCATCTTTCAGCCTCTACTAGTTGTACCTGCAATGGAGGATACGTAGAGAGTCTTGTACAGACTGGTTAACCTTTCGGTCTTTCTTTTATGACTGGTCTTTTCATTTCAGCATTAAGGTATTTGGGTTTGTTGAGTGTCTCTCAATTATGTTTACCTTAATGCTTCTCAATGAAAAAAGTAAAACGTCTGCGTTTTCTTCGCTCACGTCATCTGAACAACGTTTCTAGTGGTTTCAGGGCCTTCCGGGTATTCTGTGCAAAACATTCTGCCTGTAAGCAGAATGCCATATTCGAAAATTTTGTTCATGCTTATGAGGTTCTGGTGTGAAAAAAATACACTAAAAAAAGGCAAGAAGAGCGCCCCTTTTCTTTCCCCGTTCATTTTTTTCTCATTTGCTTCTTGCGCCAGCACAACTCAAATGTTCAGTAAGTTTGTCTCAACGTATAGGCCTATTGCGTGTTTGCAAACACGGGCACGGGCATTCGTCATATCGAGGCGCTTGTAGCGACGTGGCTGCTGGGCCATTTGTCACGTGATCGTAGAGGACAGTGGCGAGCTTTGGGCTGGGCAGAGCCTCCGCACCTCGACGTTACTGCAAGCGCCCTGGTATGACGATGGCGCCTACTCCTGTTTACAAACATTAAATAGGTCTATACACGTAAGTAAAAAAAAAAAACACCACGGTGTCGCAGCGCTTCCCTAGAAGTCAACACCAGTCATCGTATTTGTTTAGTCAGCGTCATGCACGAAGACCGCCCTATTCCTCTTTTCGCAGCTTGGCTAACCAGTGAGAGGTCTCCCTTACTCCTGCTCTGGTATAATGCTGCACGCGAGCGACCCTGGCCGCAATTAATAATCAAGCGTGACTAGCTTCCGATCGACACTCCCTTCGACGTCGAAGCCATCCGCGCGTAGCGTACAAACGGCCCACTTTTGTTCACTCTTGTCGTCCACCCTGCAGCAAGAGTGACCGCGCCGGCCGTCGGGGAGAACTACGCCATATAGCCACCGATGCTGCGGCGGGTGCGTCGAGCCGTGCTAGGCGGCTTTTAATTAGCGCTTCGTCGTAATGAGACACGAGAGGTCACTTCCAAAAATTAAAGTCGACCCCCCCCCCCCTCCTTTCCCAGCATGAGTGGCACGCTATATAGGGCGTTATCTGAGGGCCACTCGTTTTCCCTTGGTAACGAACGCGCTATCAGCTCGGTCGACCAAGTATTCCTATTAATCTCCATCGCTTCTCGTATTCCCCTCCACTGTGCGGCCGCCTCGTTATTTACTTTCGTACCAGCTCCTTCTATTTTTGTCGGCCCGAGTTTTTTTCGCGTTTACCCGCTGATCCTGCAGAATCTTATTTGGCCTTCACAGCCCTTAGGGTCACATACAACTGGTATTTTTTATATTGGTTCTTTCCCACAGCATCCCCCTTCGCTTTCACAGCAGTCGTTGGCGTATTAAGACCAATAATGACCCAATATCAGAGAGAGAGAAAGAGAGAGGGAATATCACGGAAGAGTGGCTACATTGCTGCCGCTTCAGTATAAGAGGTGCGCCATTATGCCACGAGTGCTCGAATTTGCGGCACGCATTAGGGTCTGCAGGTCACTATCTCTACACCCCCGTTCTGACTGTTCTGATGTTTTTTTTCTCTCGACCCAAGTTCTGTACTCTCCGGGCACTGTCTTGTTTCCTTCTTCGTTCTACTAGCACCTTCTTGCGGTTTTCCTTTCTTTTTGGTCAATCTTTTTAAGGCTGAACCATCCTTGTCTTTCGCCATAGCTCAGTATAGAGCACTTTGATTTGTGTTTTTTGTCGTGAACCAATTTATTTACGTTGTAGGTTGAAGATTTCTTATTATTCCTCTCCGTCTTTGTCCACGGCTTTTAAGAAGACCACAGCTTGGGGCCCACCCCACCCACATCTTTCTAGAACTGCCATCTGGCTGGAGGGTTGCACTCTTCACAGACGCTGGCGTCGTCTTCTGCCGTCCTTCGATCAGAGTGGAGGACCTTCTTTGTGCCCTGGTCAAGGACGTCATCAATATAGCAAAGCACATAGCTCTTCTTAGGGCGTTCCTCGAAGAACAGGCCTGTGAAAAGACGTAAGAGAGTGAACACGAGAGAGAGATAGAGGGAGAGAGAGAACTGGCAACTAGTGCCAACACAGAAGTGATCGCGAGTTGGCCGAGAACAAAGCGAAAGAGTGCGTCGCCGGGCTCAGAATTCCGCCCCTGGCTTGTCGTTCTTCGGAGGCCGTGAGCGAGTACCTTGCCGGATGCGCTTCGCTGATTCCTAATTCGGACCTGCACTCCGACCACGGGTCACGCGCTGACTGCGCCGTGCCGGATTTCTGATGACGATGATCGTGTACTGCTCATCTCCTGAATAGTGCGCGGCGTCACTTCTCGTTTTTACTTTTGCACGTCGCGCTATTAATACGTTATCATTGTAAGAAATGGTCATCATATTAGTGGGAGCAACACACAAACACAAACACAAAAAGAGATACGAGCGCACGGGCCCAGTAAGTATAGTGAGTACACGGAGCCGCAGGCACTCGTTAAAGATGGCATTGTAATTTAATGCTTACTTAATGCCCATTCCTTCGAAATGCCCTTTAGTAAATCACCTTCATCAATCTCGTTGAACGCAGACACCGAGCGGTCCATTAGTAGCTCTTCACGCAGTTCGTGACAACGCAAATAGGCATATCCCTACACTGACAACTACCCCATCCATTAGTTAAACATCTCCGCATAATTTTGCCGTTTGTTAAGACCAAATAACAAGTAAAAAATTGAGAAAAACTGAGGTGCCTTGGAAGAGGAATCGAGCAACAACAACAACAACAAAAAATAAGCTGAGCATTGTGAATGCATTATCCTTGCACTGTTCGAAAACAGTAACTATTGATGGCTCTCTTTAAGATCGTAAAGACGCAAGAGCAATTGGCGACTCTGCGTAATTCAATTAGCATCACTTTCGAGAGAAGTTCTCTTAGAGCTGAGATAAGTATGCGTAACACTTCTACTTATTTTTCTCGAAAGGCGAACGAAAATGCATTTTTATATAGTCAGGCTTCTAAGCCACTCCGAAACTAACCACATTTTCAACGCAAACTTTAAGAGCGCACATCTCGAAACTGGTGTCGTCTTCTTAATTCGTTACAAGAGGACTTGACTTTCGCTGTCTTAAATTGGATTATGCCTAGTAACTAAAAGGTCAACTAGAGAAAACTTGTTATTCGTCGAATGACCCGCCGTGGTGGACTAGGGGTTTTGGCGCTCTAATGCTGATCCGCAGGTCGCGGCACTCAATTCCGGCCAGGGTGGGTGTATTTTGATGGAGGTGAAATGTTATAGGCCCACGCACTGACATTTGGGTCCAGGTTAGAGGACTCCGGGGTGTCGCAATTCCCACTACGGGCGTCTCTTATAAACACGTCGTGGTTTGGGGAATCAGAACCTATAATATTCATTATATTATTTAGTCAAAAGTTCAATTTATCATTCCATGGTGTTTGACATCCCTAAACCACGACTTACTTACTAAAAAAACACCATAGTGAAGGGATCCGGAAATTCAGACCAGGTGTATTACTCTACTTAAGTCCAGATTCACGGACTTCAAGCATTTTCGCCTTCATCTTAAATTCGGCCACAAAGGCATTCAATACCAAAAACTTCGGGTCAGTGGTCGACCGCCATAACCACTAGATTACGGTGGCGGTTCAAAAAAATGTTCTGTTTACTTCTCGTGAAATGCGACTTCATTCCGCCTCCCATGCAGCTCTACCAATTAAAAAAAAGTACTACATGCCATAAGTGACCTTACGAAAAAAAATCTGCTACTGACAAAGAAACAAGAATAATGGAAGCTCGTACCGTGGAGACGAGCACAGAGACAATGAATAATGCCATGCGGCCCCTCGCTTTGTTATCCCGGCGCACGACTCCCTCTGGTCTACAGCCGAACCGCAACAAAGTACCCGACAAAGCAGTTTGCAGGAAGGAGGGACGTTCGGTGTCGCTGGAGACGAGGACGCGCGTCCCACGGTCATGCTGCCGTGCGTCGTTGCTATTTGTCCTGTGTGCGCGTAATTCATGCGCCATTCATATTTCATGAAGCCGCCGCCGCTGCACCACGTGAACCCGGCGGCTATCGATTCGACCCGCTGTCGTCTGAACAGCGGCCGCGGTCCATTCCGCCACGCCACCGCAGACGCCGCTTCTCACGAAACCTCTCTTCGCGGTTGGCCTGGATTGCGCGCTGTCTTGGGCAGCGTTTTTTTATTCGATTACAGGGTTCGTGCGGGGAGACTCTACACCGCCTCGCAGCCGAAGACGGGGTGGATCTGCGTTTGATGTATCGCGGTGTTCGAAAATAATATTCTGGCGCGTATCGTTGTTGTCTACTTGTAAGGGAGGAGAAGATATTGGGCGGTTCGTTATATGGTGGAACTCGGTCGTGCAAACAAGGGAAAACTAACCAGATTTGCTTCGCGAACGCTGACGAAATAGCAAATCGGGTGGCTTGCCCTTCACCAGGTCGTCACATTTCATTGTTACTCAACTTCTTGAGCTATTTTGCTGCACTGCTTTTTATTAAACACTCTTTGTTAAGCTTTGAGGTGGTGCTATAGCCGCCACATTTTATAATCACGAAGAGTATCACGTGAGAGTGGCGTGACTATGGAAACGCCGTTTACTGCGCTTACCGCTGCCTTCTTTGTTTTTAGTGAAAGTTGTGTGCAATCTGATTCACCTAACTCGTGTGACACGTTCGCGTTTGTGATGGTCATAGTTTTCTGCTGAGCTTCACAGATTTCTGCCACACTGTGTACTGAGATTTAGATGCACGTTAAAGGACCCCAGGTGGTCAAAACTTCCTGATCTCTTCTCTACGGTGTTTCTCATAGATATATCCTTGTTTTAGGACGTTAAACACCAACAATTGTTACTATTACCTATTTCTGATGAACACACTCTTTTATTGAACTCTGTGGCCCTGTGGTTCAGTGGTGAGAAGTGGGTCTTTCCCAAAGTCTGTGGCGAATATCAGTTCATGACTCTCAAAAGCGTTGCGGACATGAAATACTCGAACATGAACAGCTTAAATTTGAAAAAAAAAAGTTATGCCTGTGCTTTCAAGAAAGGAAACGTGAGGAAGCTTGATAACTACTACAATGTGGCAGAGATATTCTAAAAAGACTCGATTTCTTTTTATTACAGGGCAGTTTGAGCTTTATGTCGCTTGGAACGAAGGGGGAAAATTGGGGGACCCTTACCGCCCTTTTGCAGGACGTTCCTTCACTCGGCACATCACTTCGACTCGATGAAGTCGTCGGGAGCACCATCTCTTGGAAGAGAAAGTCGCTGCATATCAGCGGTGACCTGCAGCGATTCTTGAGAAACGCAGCGCCAGTTTCAGTAGAGCAGTGGTGCTGTGCTCAACTCAGTCAAGTGAAGGACGAAATTGGAGTCGATGAGCATTTGTGAATACGGTGGTTTAGCTTCGTCTTTAAGAGTTGAAGCCAATAGCGACATCCTGTTATTAGTGCGTAGTTAAGTCAACAATTGTGCATACGTTTATCGTCTGGTGTTACTCGAGGAGTTTATATTGTGGATTACTACAGTGTAAAAATTGAAAATGGCTTGTGTCAGTGAAGCTTTCCCATATGGCTGCATGCTGCGTAATGGGTAGCATGCTTTAAGGCACGAGCAATTATGCGCGTGAAATATTTTCTAATTTGCTATGCATCCACTACGTGCCCTTGAGGGAATACGCACAGTAACGCGTGTGCCTTTTGTAACGATTGGCGGGCTTTAAATCCCGAAGTTGTTATGATAATGACATGTTCGGACGGCCAATGGCAATGTACGCCTGTACCACGCAACGATACTGCAATATTAGAGGTTGTATTTTGAAGCCCGTATACAGGATTCATGTGTTTGCAAAGCATGAACGTTACTTTCACTGCATTTCTAAGCAGATTAATTTATTTTACCTGCATTTTGAAGCAGACGTGCGGCTGTGTGGTAGAACACTTGCTTGCCACGCAAATGACCTTTGTTGAAGCCTCACTCCAACCCGGAAGTTTAGATGCGAAGCAGCTTCCGACGGAGTTCAATCTGGTGTGCGGCGTAACCACCCCTGCTGCTCATGTGCGTCCCCTTCCCTCTTTTTCCCGTCCTACGCTCCCCTTCTCTCTCTCCCGAGTGTGTGGTGATCAACAAAACGCTTCCCCTACAGTGCGGCGTCCGCACCTCCATTGCGCATGTGCATGCACATCCCCTACCCCTCTCCTCACCTACGCTCCTTGTAGAAAATGTTTCCACGTTTCAGTGAGACAGAGCGCGTCTGCTTTGTTCGCAGCCGCTCATCGTCGGTCTTGTGGCGTTTTATGATTCTGTGAGAACGAGCACGCCCGCTTTGGTTAGCACGGGATCACGTTCGATTCTTTTGGTGTGAGCCTCGGGAGACCGGCTGTTTAGCGTGCTATAGTCATGGTCACCGGCAGCGTTCATCAGGTAGAGGTTCTGCTGAAGGGGACGTAGATCAGTTTTTGTGGGTGCCGTTTTTTTTTATCTCTCCACTGTTTCGCATCCACGTATGGTTCCCATTAGCGGGAAGTGGTGCAATATTCTTTTACCTTTTTTGCATCCCTCTCAATTTTTCAATCACGCACAAGATAATTTTTCGCTGAAAACCAATCATGCCCAAAGTGATGCTGACACCGACACTGACGCAGGAAATTCTGTGAAAGAGCTCTTCAAAGCTATCGCTTTAAAACTGACAGTCTCTTCAAGCGGCACTAAGCAGAGTTTATGCTAAAGCCTGTGTTATCAGCACAGATTATTGAATCACACTTACGCTCGTAGTCAATTGCATCTTACAAGCTTTTCCTTGCTGATGTATAGTAAAGGTCTTACGAAATATTTTCCAAAGGTCGTGTAATACTTTATTGCTGCAGTAGATTTGATTCCCACAATCTTGTTGCATCATATGAATATTTGGTTATTGCGCTACTCCGGTGGGTGAAGTGCGCATTCATAAGACCTCGCACCATAGATAATTACGACAAAGAACCAAGAGGATATTCCTCGGATGGTGTTCCATGAAGTTCCCTCTCCCCGTCTAAGACTAGAACTGTGCATAGCGTATAACGCAATTTTTTTCTTTCCCATATATCTTTGTTATAGATTATTCGCATACAAAGAGCTTGGTCATTTGCTCAGCCCACAAGTCTTATTCATTCTAGACCCATACATCCGAGCTCTTAAAAAGTCTTGTAAGCTAGGTGTCCTCTGCTCCCCCAATGCAATGTTTCCTGATATATGACTCCACGAAACAGACTTCTTTCCTTCGCATTTTGTGTAAGCTTTGCCACATGCATTTTCTTTATACAAAGAAGCTAGCTTTACGTATCGGGTAAATTCTTTTTATTATCAATTTCTTGCTTTTTTTTCTTTTTCGTGCCATTAGTAGGCATAGCCTTGGTAATTAAATGCTTTTGACAGGTGCAATAGCTTAGAAGTGATTTCCGAGTGCCGAGTCCAAACAACTGTTGCGTCCGAGTAGTTCTGAATTAGCGGTTGTTACCCGCCGCTGTCGCCTAGTGGTTATGGTGCTTCTGATCCCACAGTCGCGGGATTGAGTTCCAGTCGTGGAGGCCGCATTTAGACGGTGACCAAGTGCTAAGGGCCTGCCCGCCTAAATTCAGGGGCACGTTAAAAAACACGAGGGGTCGAAATTATCGAGCTATATATTAAAGCATCTTTCGCATCATCGTAGTCAAAATATTTATACAACTATTGTGATTCGCGATGGTCGGAAGCGCAAGAACTTTATTGATTAAGGTATTAAAAAGAAAAAAAAAGCCTGAAATACAATTTCTGTCTACCTTTTTAAATAAAAGCCTGGCCTCTTGCGATGCTTTGAGAACTCACTGGTCTAGTTATCTATAAAAAAGCCGCAATAGTATTCTTAACAATGTACCGCGTTAAGTAAAAAAAAAAAACACCGTCGTTTGTTCCTCGGCATCGAAAGGTGCGCTAAGAACATGCTTTTAGCAGAACCTGCCACATTTACTCGTAACAAAATGTGACTTCTGTCATGGTAACTGTGAAGCTCCTAGTTCCGTTAGCCTGCACAGCCAAATAAGAAAGAATGCAAGTCCATATTTTCCCCTATATATATTACCTCCTGCACACCTTATCCAAACACACTCACAGCGCTAGACATAGCAAACCTTAAAAAAATGTGGCTGTGACTTTTAAAATCTTAAATGTAAAAGTGTCTGATAAAATATAGCATGACGCTTCGGTTCGGACCTGAGATTTCCCAAGAGCATCAATACTAGCCTACAGATACTACGAGAATGACGAAATAAAAACGTAGACGAAAATAAAGAAATATGACACTGTTACAATGCCGAAATCGTCTCCACCGTCTTGTGCGCGCGTTACTCACAGACGTCTGCAGTTCGTGGGTGACGACTGAAGGCGTTGCGAAAAAATAAAAATAAAAGGAAAGCCATATTCTCAGCTCCCGCGGCCACGCTCAGGCAGTTGTATAGAGGATGAAAGGGACGCGTGGCCATAAAAACGCACGAATCGATCGCCTAACGCCGCCCCTAAGCCCGGCGTTCATTATTGTTGTGCAGCGTCAATACGACGTCGTTTCACTTAAGGCGCAAAAGCACCGGTAGTTTTCAAGATAGCATCCCTCGCATCGTTTTTTCCTCACCAACTCTGCTGCTTCGAATTTTTTGCCTAATGCACCCTCTTGCCTTCCTCTTTACTAAGTAGGGGGCGTCCTTTTTATTACTACGTTGCATGCGTATGCGTGTTTCCTGGACTCCCAGTATCGATCATTTGTTCATCGGGTCCCTTAGGCCGTTGCGCTTGACAATTTTTTCTGAACTTTGGACTTTCTTCATTGATTTTGCTTTCGTGGCTCAGCATTTTTAGCGACGCCTGTTTACCGCTTTAAGCTCTGCACGTTCGCTAACACTCTTTTGCGATTTATGGTCATCATTTTTGTTGTGTGCGCTTTTGTCGTTATGATGGTCTGCCAGGGCCCAAAGAAGGCGAAATTTTAAGTGAACCAACAGCGCAACAATATTACAGAAGCACAGCCGCCGAAGGTACAATAGCCCAAAGGTTGCGGTGATGCGGCCACGATGAAAACGCTAACAACCATCGATGGTAGAATGGTACAAACAAAACACGCGTCCTTAAAACGAAGGCCGTCCGATCGTTATAAGGCATTCACGCAAGTTTGAAGAGTGGGGAAAGTGAATCAAGAATGAAAATAAATATGTTTAGGCAAGTTGTCTGACGAGCAAAATAAACTTGGAACTGAGGGAACGTGCTACCACTTGCTACGGGTCAATGAACTTTTCTTGCTTTTTAAAGGCTGGCGGAAGTAAGGCTAAACGTAGTGAGCGTTGAGTAGATGCAGCACTATAGGGCACTCAGTGGCAACGCTTTCCGTAGTTGAAGAGTAAACTTGACAAACTAAAACTGTAAAGTTTATTGACTGCACATCGTTGTGACACAGCAGGGTATCGAGAGAACGGTCCACACCACGGGATAAAAAAAATGTCCGCATTAATGCTTAAGAAATTGCCTACGAGAACATGCACTGCCACCTTCACGCACGTAAAACGAGCGTTCGACCGAAAGAGATTTGTGAGAATAAATGTCTCGTAAGACGAAAAGTTGTGTGTAAATTCTGCTCGACCATCAGTGACTGAAGAAAGAGCTTGGCTTACTTCATAAGCACTTCGTTGCATCACAACGTACTTGTAGATATCGGCGCTCTTCCGTTCAGTTTTTTTTTTTTTTGCGGAAGCAGTAAACATCGCCTCGGAAATCGAGGCTCGCGTTTTGACAAAAATAAAACGAAATGAGAGCTATCATCGTGAGAAATGACGAAAGCATAAGTTAAAAGAAAATTGCTGGGGTGCGCCCCTTATATTTGACACAAATAACCGCCCTGCGGTGTATCGATCGGCAAACAGGAAGCCTCGGTTAAGAGACGACAAGTGGAGTTGATGGTTTTGGGAGAATGTAGCAAGCTGGCTATAGAGAAGCAGGGGAGGGTGAGAGGCAGGGGTGTGGTTTTATGAGGCACATGGCTTCGCTTTATGGCGGAATTCGTTCGAGGGTGAAAGGGAAACGAGGAAGCGCTTAGGGAAAAGTAGGAGGAACAGACGATGGGAGAGAAGGCGAGAGACGTTTTTCTTCGGTCAAAATGCGGCTGTCCACGAACCACGGTTGACTCACTGAGTCCCCACTGAGATGGCGAGCGCCCTTTGCGTGGCGAAGACCTTCACGTACGTGGCCGCTGATCAAAGGCGAGGATATTTTTCTGTTCTATTGTTTGCCAGGATGTCACCCGTCCGTATAAGGGACGGCGTGTCGGAAAGTGGGCAGAGGCAGGCGTGGTACGATGCCCGGCCAACGACGCGGATAAGCTCTTCGCTTTTCTCATTACCTGCCACCTCCAGTGTGGTAGCACACATGACACGTATTCATGCGTTTCTGTCGTCTTACATCTATCGCTTGGTTTTTTTTTGTTTTTGTTGTTTCGTTTTTTTGTGGTTGTTATTTTGTAAGCAGATGGAAGAGTTAATATGGTGTGATGCAGTCATTTTATCTTCACCAACCCAGTGTACTGCAATGGACTTGAGTAGAGACAGTGTCGACCACATTACGTAAATCCAAAAGACGTGTCAATGCTGCATCTGCTTTGAAAATATTACGAATTCATAACACACACACACACGCACACAGACACGCACACGCACACACGCACACACACACACACACACACACACACACACACACACACACACACACACACACACACACACACACACACACACACACACGCACGCACACACACGCGCGCGCATTTAATTGTTATATTTTGAAAACTTCCTGTTTAGTATAAGTACAATACATTATATTCCGAACCACCCCTTTTTTCCCAACTGATTCTTGTTAGGTACATATTCATGTGTTAGTGGAGAAAATATATCTCGCTTGTAGTGTTTTTGCCATTATTTAGTCCCTATTATTTGATCTGGATCACAGGAAAATGTTGAAGTATGTGATGAAGGCGAACATGCCAATAAAGTTCCAACATACCTGCACACCTGACACAATTTATATGTTGCTAGGTAAAAGATGTACATATACAAGCTATCAGCTAATTTGTTAAATTGCGATGACTGTATGTAATTTCCGAAGCGGATTTATTCGAAAAAAGAAACACTGGAGTGATTAGCAACGAACTTCCAGAACTCTCTTAATGAATATTTCATAGCATAACCTGGTCATATGGCACTCGATTTTTCGAACAATTCTGCGAAATAAGCCTCCAGGCGTTGCGTTCTGAATTATGTCGGAGCTCTTCTTCAAAGGTCAGCTCAGCATACGAAAAAAAAAAAAAAAAAAACAAAGAGCCCACCGCGGGCGATTTCGGTAAATACTCAATATTGAAATACCTCGCCGTGGTTTAAGCCTCAGTCAATCGAAGGTAACGCTCAGGACCCGAGAGAAATATGTAATCTCCTAATGCTTCGAAAAGACCCGATTTTCGTTCGTTGCCGTTTATGTGCGTTTATTTTCGATGAAGCTTCAAACAAAAATACGCTTCCCCGGAAGCTCCCAGTTACAAGTATTTCGCAGCCTCCGCGGGCCCGATTTCTACTCAACCATAAATTGCATTTGAAATGAACACTAGGAGAAGAACGTATACTATTGTAATACCTGACGATGTTGACTAAATAACAGACGTGTTATGGCGCAGTATCGAAGCAATTGCTCTTTCCAAAAGTTGCGGGGAATAATTGAAGGCTTACATTAGGGCACGGTTTACGTTATTTTTCAGGAACGCATTCGCAATGGTGAACATCAGAACATGTGGGCCTATGCCATTTGAAACTATTACGGACAATGAATAGTTTATGTTGAATTAATCCGGCTTCCACCCGTGTTTTGTCGAGGCAAACGACTTTAGTAAGCTGTCATAGCGTACCGCACTAAATGAACTATGTCTGATATCTCTCTCTCTCTCGTTTTGTGCTGAGCAGCAGAGTGCTGTCCTCCGAGCGATGGTTGTATGGGTAGCCAATATAGAAAAAAGCACTGCTCCATAAAAAAAAATAGTGTTGCTGTGTCGCGGTGTATTATCTTAACCGTGTCAGGTTCGAGAAATAAGAAGGAAAAAGTGCGTGTTCTCGGTAGAACAAACACATTCAAATATTTATTCTAAGAAAAAAAACACAAGCCACGCGTTCTATGCAATAAAAAGATACGTGCCACTAGTTTTAAACCATTTCACAGTTCACATGAAAAAAAGAAACAAAGTCAAAGACCACACTTCACCGGGTGGATATATACACACGGAGCGTCCCAATTCGACACCTCGAAGCGTTGAGTCAAACTCGATGCTCCACTTAGAGTAAAAAAACTCCCAAGCACTTCCCCGAGGGTGAACATGGTTAAGGGCGAATACACAGGGTGATGCTATGAGGGGTATTTATCAATTCGCACTATTATATTTATTAATCACACTATGGTGCCTTTATGGTGTAATGGTTCCTGGGAATCGCAATTTGATCACACGGGGGAGTTTACGTTAACTCACTGGCGAATGCCAACGGATTTTAACTTTACTCCCCCTCACGACCCGCTCTCGACGGGAGACTGAGAGAGAAGGCGGGCGGGCGAGAGAGAGGGGTGCGCGCGCAGCTGCGAGCGAGGAGAGCGGAGGAGCGAGCGAAGGGGGATGGGGTATAAGGCGCGTTACTGACACCGATATCAGCGTCGCGTCCGTGGCTTATTCGGTAGAGCGTCGCGCTGCGGCCCGCCAAGTCCTCTTTCATTTAAAAATAGAGAGAAGACTGCGGACGCCGCCGACGGCGGTGGATGGTTTGGGGTCGCTTATAAAGTGTATTCACACTTAAAACAATGGGTCGCGAAGGGTTGTTGTCGGGCGCCTCGTGGCGACTCACGTTCTGGTGGACTCTGAGGCGGCCCGTGGACTTCTTCTTGGCCATTCAGCGCAACAGGCTCCGAGCCACCAGATATAGGCAGGAGCCCCGAGATCTCCGCGTTGCTGCTTCTTCCGCCGAACTCTCCTCTCCTCCCCCGCGCTGCTCCTCCACTCCTCTCCTTTTCTTTCTCAAGTGCTCGCGCCACGAGGGTTTCCCGCATTTCTCATCTTCTTCTTTTCCTTTTTTTTTGTCTGTGTCACAGTTGCGCAACACCATTGTTCTCTTTGTCGACATCAGTTCGCTAGAGTCTTTACATGCACTTAACAAAGGACATATTGATATTTAATGAAATATTGGGCAAATATGGCCCAGAAGGATTGAATATAAACTGCCGTGATTATTGAAGTTTGTGAAAGAAAGATAATGTGGTGAACAAAACAGTGAAATGAAGGAATCTTGAAAATAGGGTGGATGTTGCGCGCGATTTCATTTCTGCCTGGCCTGCTATACATTATACAGCGCTCTGTATAAGTGGCATGCCGATCCCTGGTCGTTGCGGGCGATAACAAACCATTCTGATTGCACAATCGCGAAACAATGATAAGACGAAACAATATAGATAAGCAGAAAAAACATTCACGGCATATCCATGGAGTGAAGGATGATGAGTGGGCTGAAGCGTCCGTCCGTCCGTCTGTCTGTCCGTCCGTCCGTCTGTCCGTCCATCCGTCTGTCTGTCCGTCCGTCCGTCTGTCTGTCTGTCTGTCTGTCTGTCTGTCTGTCTGTCTGTCTGTCTGTCTGTGTCTGTTTGTCTGTCTGTCTGTCTGTCTGTCTGTTCGTGAACTACACGAAATCATCAACTATACAAAAACCACTAACACCATCTAGTCATATTATTAACCAAGGGCATAGACACGCAACGCCATCTATTGAGAAATTCATAAACTAGAGGGGGCTACATACTACTGCTACTACTACAAAGGAGGGAGCGACCCACAGCCTAAGGAGCTAAGTAGTGCCTAAGTAGTGCCTAAGTAGTGCCACAGCCTAAGTAGTGCATGTTCACATAAATGTTCGCCAACTCAGGTATGCCAGGCACATTCATGATGAATCGTAAAGCTGGTGCGTTGGGTAACCTTCTGTCGAGTACGGAAAGATCCGTGACAGTACGCACTGCCTATCTTGGCCCCACCAAGAAAAAGCCTTTTCGTGTGAATGACGCTTTTATATACCCAATCGTGTGGCGAAATTTTCGCGGCCAATTTTGCACCGAGAAAAAGTGAAATCACTCAAACACCTGTTATACGCACCAATGGCAGCTCAGTATAGAGTGCACAGCAGTATGCGTGTACTGTATACAAGTGATGACATACTTAGTGATTTGCCATAGCTGTCATGTGTATAAATCAGTACTACGACAGGCGAACTTCGGCAAGACAGTCTTCCTAATTCTTCTTGGAGGGGAGTGTTTTGATTTTCAGCGATAAAGGGAGTTACATGCGAGTTTTAAATACGCGTGCGGGGAGCGTTGGCCTTATCCACGTTCGATCCTGTTCATTCAGATGGTATTGTGCATTGCGTGCACTATCCGGAAACTAAGCTTACTTTTGATTTATATGTAAGAGAGAAACGAGAGAACAGTGCTAGATATATATAAGCGAGAGGGAGATAAAAATAGTTACCAGTGGTTACAGACGTTCTGTATTTGGTTTCTCCGAGAGTGCGACTGCGCCAGTGAAGAAGTTAACAAATGAGCCGGCGTAATTGTGCGCGTGGGCTTCGTACGCGCGTGCGACAAAGCTGTACCATATCATTCGCCCTACTGCTCTAATTGACCTCGGTCAGTCGAGACTCCATTTCCGAAGTTCACTGACCCTTCGACGGGCACGCAGTCTGGTACTTCCGCAGGAGCCCTGGTCCGCAACGGTGCTCAATCCAGGCGCCTGGACTAGCTCCGCTGCTTCCTTTTCCGTCCAGCGGGGCTCTTCTCTCCTGCGACTTAACTCCGCGCCCATTCATCCGTCCCGCGCCGCTTCGTTTGGCCCGGGGATCTGACGGCTCTGAGGCCTCGCGTATATGTATGCGTGCCGCCAAATATGTTTGAACTCGGGTGGTTACGGGCACCCACCGTTTTGCCAGCTCAGCAACGGCCGCTCAAAGTCGCGTGCCGCTGATGGACGTCGTTTGTGGTCTCCGCTCTAATGGCCATCGTAATCGCTGTTCTGCAATCGCCGCTGCTGCCTCTAGGATTACGCGCTTAATAACGGTGCTCCCCCCGGCAAAGCCCTGTTTACCCGTCGATTTTCTCGCCTCGGGTATACCACAACCACCATCTCTTTTTTTTTCTTCTTTTCTCCCGAGCCTTTCGTTCTCGTGTTTCTAGCGTGGTTAGAACGGATGTTTGTGCACCTGTGTGCGGACACATTGCTCGTAAATAAACTGGGCGTATACTTCCTGCTAACGTCTGCAAAGGCCAATATCGTTTATGCATGCCTTTCTTTCTCTCATTCCGTGGTTGCCCTTCGTATCCTCAGGCATTTCGCATTTGCGTTGACTCGGCTCTCAGGCGCAACTTGGTTCATCATAGCCACTTGGTTCTCAGGCACCACTTGGTTCCATCATAGCTCTGCATGATGCTACGCATCATGCAGAGCTATGATGCTACGCGTTCTCAGGTGCATATACCTACGAGTGGCTCAGTCCTAATTAACAGATCATTGTGCCGCGATTTCACAAGTAAATAAATAACCTGTGGGAGGACGAGCACATTGTTCTTTGAATCCTGTTTTCTTGTTTAGTGAGGCTCGTTGCTACTGTTACAATCAGTGTCGCCGTCACGCCTGAGAGTTGCTCTTCCTGTGTGTCCATTTCGCTGTTTAAGAGCTTCTTACCTCGTGTCATTAGATATTGGGTTCAAAGGCGTGACGCTTCCTTTCTTACGCACTGTAGGGGGTTTTTCAATGTTAAAGCGCACGTCCCGTCCTCTTTCTTTGGTTTCTGTCTTATCAGCGCTATGTCTTGATTGAACGTAACAAATGAAACCAGCCCAAAAGTATGTTTCTCTTTGGCGATCTGCCAAATGAAGGCTTTCTACACGCATGTGTGTAACCGACAATGTTTCAGCTATTTTATATGCGATCAAACGCTTACACTCTAGTACGGCTATATTTATACTTAGCCATATTCGTCGTGCAAGATATCAAAGGTGTGTCTTTGCCAAGAAGCGTTGTTTACCGTTTATTCTTGTTTATCTCTTCACTTTAGGTTTGATATTAACTTTGAGGCGGAAGACGAAAAAGTGTGTTTTCAATGGGAGCTACTTCTGCTGACTCCGGCGTATTTCAGTGGTAATTTAGGTCTCTTGATCGGTTTTCGCTGCTTTCTTGAAGGGGATGAATGTAGACCACCCCGGGCGCCTGCCGGCACCAGCGGCGTCAGCGGCGGCCACCTCCAGGAAGCGGATGGGACAAGCGAGTGACAGCGACAGTGAAGATACTCATGCTTACTATCTCAGCAGTGAGGACTTTTCAGGTGACGGTTTCTAACCTGTGCTGAGCAGCAAAGCGAAGGGGAAGAACATGAGGACATCCTCATCCTCAACTATTCAAACTGTAAGTGAAGTGCCAAAATCGAACACTTATACCATCCTGTTTCTGCCTGCAGTTTCTACCGTCAGAATGAAACGCCTTAACAGACAGTCTGTGTCGAGGTCTCTGGAAGCGCTCGTGCCAAATGAGATCACGGACATAAGAATTAATGCCAGAAAGAATATACTGGCTGTTGACGTTTCGCACGCAAGCGCGTTGGGCGTTCTGCGCAGTGTAACGGACTTGGACGGCAACCAGGTGTGCTCTCATGTTCCCTTGGGACGTGATGTAGTAATCGGCGTGATCTACGACATAGATGTGGCTATTTCCAATAATGACTTACAATTTCTTGTCAAGTCAACAACTGATACTCCAATTGTTGATGTCACCCGGCTAGGCAAGTCTCGCTGTGTGAAGATTGCGTTTAAGAGCACATCACTCCCCTCTCATGTGAAGGTGGGGTACTTCAGACATGCTGTGCGGCCTTTCATTCCAAAGCATCTCCAGTACCGTAAATGCATGAAACTTGGACATGTGAGCAGCGTCTGCGAGAATTCGGTGGTATGTCACCGCTGCGCCGAGCCCCATGCAGCGGATAAGTGCGTCGCAACTGTCAAGAAATGCTCTAGTTGCAATGTATCCCATGAAGCCACATCGAAGGACTGCCCGCGTATTCAGAAGGAAATTGCCATCTTGAAAGGGATGGTGCGCGATCACTCATCTCACCGAGAAGCCGCCGCTAAAGTCAGAAGGCGTCATTCACGTCGACGTCGGTCTTCAAGGACGCCCGATACCTCCTCGACGCGTTTGCCAGATCCCTCATCAGTACCACCTCCTCTTGCTCACAGACCACATGCTGTGGGAAAGGCTGTAAAGGACAAAGCCAGTGAGTATACCCTAACTGCGACAGAGTGGCCTGCACTTCAAAGGGAAGCAGCATCAAGCGAACCGAAGGAGTTTCATGACGGCCAGCCCGCGATCCCGGTTCGAGATCTTTCCAACCAAGAAAGGCAAGTGACTGCAATCGTGCAATCACGAATTGCCACGATTCGCACGCTACTGAGCAGCATACAATCTCCGTCTGCTAAGAGTGCACTGCAAATACTGCATGCACTGAATCCAGTTCTTGCTAACGTCGTATAAGCACAATGGCTCTACAAAATCTCATCTTCCGCACTGAAGTTAAAAGTGCGTCGATTTTTCAGTGGAATGCCAGAGGCATGCAGTGCCGTATCTCGGACTTTCGCCAATTTGTTCGGGCCAATCAATTTCTTATACTTGTCATATGTGAACCAAACGCATCAACGCCTTAATAGATCGTCCGGTTATGAAGCTTTTTGTTCAGCCGCTTGCGAAGAACGAAGCAAAGTAATTGTTTACATTCGCACAGACTTGACTTATCTTTCGCACCCAATAAGTTCAAATGACGACAATCAGTACGTGTGTCTTCGTGTAAAGAAGAATGTAGTTTCGTTCACGCTTATTGGTGAATATATATCTCCGTCATCGCGATTTGACTGTGACAGATTAAAAGACATCCTAATGAAGACCGATGGGCCTTGGATCATCACCGGTGACTTCAACGCCCATCGCATGCTTTGGGGGAGCACAAAGATGAATTCCTGGGGCCGGAACATTGTTACATTCGCTTCCGACTACGACCTTTCCATCATGAACGATGGCACCCAAACATATCAGCGGGGTGTCACGTATGGCAGTTGCCTTTATCTGACATTGGTGTGATGGTGCTTCTCTCACAAAGTTAAATGGTTTTGCGATATTAAGAGTCATGGGAGTGATCATATACCCACCTACGTGAAGATTGATGGTATCATAAAAAATTTCTCTTCCGGTGTTGTAATTGGCACTGACTGGTCGGTGTTTACATCACGTGTTGAGGATGCTTGCCAAGAAGGCCTTGCCTGCAGCCTTGAAAATACCATAGCGGAAGCTATGCAAGCGTTCAAATGTAAATTATCATTTTCGTCTAAAATAGCACAGTTCGACATCAAACTGCAAAGATTACGAGCTATACGAAGGCGTGCTCAACGACGATACAGACGCACAAGATCAATTTACGATCTGAGGGAAGCAAGAAGGCTCGAGAAAAAGATTCAACGACGCATTTACAAGCTGGAGAGCGAGCGCTGAAAAGCATTCTGCGAATCTCTAAACCCTCATAAACCGCTGTCATATATCTGGAGAACAGTTCGTGGTCTTTGCTCCTCTTCGCAACAATGGCACCCTTTTAAAGCTTTGGCACTCCGCCGTGGAAAAACAGAACTCGAGGTGGCTGAAGAATTTTGCACGAGAGTTGCCGGGAATATAATGAACGAGAGCATCGACGCCGTAATCGTTCCTGAGACGCGATTACCTGAAATGGACATTCCATTCACCATGAAAGAACTGGAAGGTGCGTTAGTCGCTTCTAAGCGCATGTTATCGCCCGGTCCTGATGGTATTACTTATAGTGCGTTGAGACACCTTGAACAAAAAGCCAGAAAAGAACTTTTAACATGCTTCAACAACTCCTGGCTCAGCGGCAGTGTTCCCCGAGAATGGAAAATAAGTCGATTATTACCACTTCTGAAATCTGGAAAATCACCATTGGACTGGACAGCGTATCGCCCTATTGCCCTCGCAAGCTGTCTTGGAAAACTGATGGAAAGAATGGTTCTATTTCGTCTCGAGTAGTACTTGGAACGATACACCAAATACCCTTCTTGCATGGCAGGCTTTCGTCGAGGCGACTTCTCCATCGACTGTGTCCTTGACTTATCGACATTTGTTCAGCAAGAAAAAAGTCACAAGCGCATATCAGTGGCACTCTTTCTTGACGTGAAGGGTGCATATGAAATTGTAGCTCACGATGCCATCCTCACTTCTCTCGCAGAAATGGGCATTGGTGGACGAATGTTTTAATGGATAAAAGATTATATAACTGGCAGGGGTTTTTTTGTTCAAACAGATGAGGGTACAACTGCTGAACATTACACCTACTGCTGAGTACTTCAGGGAGGTGTTTTAAGCCCCACATTGTTCAATGTTGCCCTCATTGGTCTGGTGAAGGTTCTGCCAAAGTCGGTGTGCCTATCCATATACGCCGATGATATTTGCCTCTGGAGTTCTGCAGTTACTCGCCCTCAGGTGCGTGCACGAATACAGCGGGCAGCAAACCTCACAACAGCCTACCTTCAGAAACAAGGCCTAACTATATCAACTGTGCAGTGTGCGTTGATGGCGTTTACACGCAAACCAATGACGCCATACCCTGTCTACATCAACGGGCAGAGTGTCAAATATGCACGGACGCATAGTTTCCTGGGCATAATAATCGACAGAAGTCTTTCGTGGAGCCCGCATTGTGCGTACTTGAAGAAGAGACTGCTATCTATTGTGCATATAATGAAATTCATGTGCGGGAAAGCATGGAGAACCTCTGTGGCCTCCATGCTACAGCTGTACAGTGCCGTATTTCTGGGTCTATTGCGCTACAGCTTGCCGGTACTGACTAACTCTTGCAAATCCAATACTCATTCATTGGAGAGTTTGCAGGGACAGGCACTGCGTATCTGCCTAGGACTGCCGCGATGCGCTTCTACTTATGCCACAATCATGCTTGCCAAAGACCATCCGGTCAGGACATATAGAGTTGTGGATTGCCTCAGAGCGCACGTTCGACATGCTAGCCGTGTCCCCGAACACCACTTGGCCCTTCTACCCTCTTGAAGACTACGTGCTACGTTTTCAGACGTTATAGCCAAGCACCTAAACAGCATTCCATCAGGATATACGCCAGCTACGAGAATGACATGTCCTTTGTGGTGCCTCGACTAGCCGCAAGTACGTCTAGAAATTCCGGGTATCAAAAAGAAAAGCAATCACTCCAGAGTAGCATTGAAACAAGCAACACTGCTAATATTACATGAGTTGTACTTGGACTGAACGCAGATATACACTGATGGGTCCGTCTCGTCGAGCAGCTCATCAGGTGCCGCTGTACTTCCGGCTGCAGCAATGACAATCAAATTTAAGTTCTCGCATATGACTACATCTACGACATCAGAGCCTGCTGCTATAAGGGCTGCTTTACAATATCTCGTTCAAGAACGTCCAGGAAAATGGGTCATATCCTGTGATTCGAAGGCAGCGCTTCAGAGTTTGCAGTCTGTCATGCGTAGGATGAATCATGAACAATTGGTACATGAAATAAGACATTGCCATCATGAAGCCCTAGCACGAGGACATGATATTATATATCAATGGCTGTCTGGACATATCGGTATTACCGGAAATCAATTAGCCGATGATGCAGCCCGCTCAGCCCGTGAAGGAGCCCGTGTAGTCCCGATTCATCTATCAAGGAACGATGCAGCAAGACAACTTTACCTGCTGGCTCGAGATCTCACACGCACGTTCTGGTCGTCTACCAGCTTCCAAAGATGTCAATTCAATGAACTGGATCCTTCGCTCAAGATAAAGCTACCATCACAACTTTCTCGCTCTGATGCGACACTGTTATGCCGCCTTTGGTTGCGTGTTGCATTCACAAAGGTGTACTCCTTTTGCATTGGTATTGCAGACACTTCTACATGCGACTACTGTGGAGCTGAAGAGACCATTGAACACGTCCTGTGCAGCTGCGCTTGCTACGACTCACAGCGATGCCAGCTCCGGATGGTTTTGAATCAACTTGACTCCAGACCTTTTTGTGTGCAGAAGATTCTAGGACCTTGGGCATCTGCCTCAGTTGCACAGAAAGCGACTAAAGCACTGCTCCTTAAATAAAGTCAACAAACCTGAGCGACCGCCTGTAGACTGTGTGTGCTCCCTGAGTGTGCTCGTGATTGTTTGTACCTTCTCATCTCTTTGCAACCTCTTTTCTCCCCTTCATTCCTTCCCCAGTGCAGGGTAGCAAACCGGATGTGCGTCTGGTTAACCTCCCTGCCTTTCCTTGCATCTTTATCTCTCTCTCTCTCTTAACTTTGAGGCACTGACATTGATACTTTTTAAGCTGTATTGAATGGCGAATACCAATTATGCTGTTGACTTCCTTCTCGTGTTCATGTGGCACACAAGTGCAAAGGACACACGCGGGCATTAATATTTGTGTCAAATTAACGAGCTTACCACTCTGTCTTACCAGGGGCTAACTAAACATTTAGTCTGCTCTCCACTGAGATCAGTGACCTAGTTAGGTGACTCCATATTTACTGGGCTTTTTGTTGATCGATGCTTAGTATCGCAGGTCTGGGACTGCGTCGCAGCGCATTCGAAGCCTACTCAGTCTCAAAAGCGTTAGTTCATTTCTTAGATTGCGCCAGCTTTTATGACCGATTCTGATCAACGCATCGACGAACACTACATTGCGTGGATGCTATGTGCCAGACGTTTATGTCTATTATTCGCCTGTCCTCTTCACCATTCCTAAAGTCCAGTTCAGCGTATGTCACCGTGTCCAGTGGTTAAACCAATATAACCATTCTCTCACCACTTCTCTTTCACTATCTCTGTTTATCTCTCTGGCTCTCGTTGCTCCAGAAGCGCAAAAGTATTTATCTAGTCTCAGAAAAGCTTTGTTGTATGTTTTGTTTTATCTATCCTGAAATCTTCACATAAAAACGAAGAGTCGTTAGAACGCAGCACAAGAGTTGCTCGCGGGCTTGGATACAGGCAGACAACTGATGGTTGTTTCGCGTTACGCTTGGCTGCTCAAAGTGCAAAGCTATCCTCGTTATTTTTTAGTGGCAGCCGTTGTAGCATACAATAGAAATGTTAGTTTGGGATGTTTGATGATCGCTTTCTCCGGAGTAGTTATCTTTTCATTGCCCAGGATTTGTTTTTGTTTCACAAAGGTTCACTATAGACTTAAGAGGCTTATGTCAGAAGTTTTCTATTGTATACTATCCAGAGTATTTGATTATTCAGATGAAACCGACAAGAATAATGAAATGAACGTTTGTTACCTCAACAAAAATATTGCAAGATATTTTTTCTCTTGTGACAAACTACTTCGATTAGTGCAGTTCGTGTTGCATTTTTTCCATGGATCATATATCTACCACAACACAGGAATGGCAGCAACTGCAGCTATTTGGCAATTTCTCGTTCACTTATTTTAATCAATGGTGTTTTCTAGTCTTAGCATATTTGAATAAATGATCCCTTTAATTTATTCAAACTAGGGTATGGGTTGTGAAATACGACGAAGCTGGGGGCTCCAGTTTCCTTTTTTGCTATTTGCACTTTCTACAGCGATCCAGTACAAATACTCAAAAAATATTTCGGAACGCTGGTCGGGCAACCGCTCGCCGGCGGAGCACGCCGGTGGAACAATACAGGTATGGTATATGTGCGCAGTCTCCCTAGCAAGCAATCCTTGGTCCATCACCTTTGTTTTTGTTGTATCATTCCCAAGGGCTTCTATTACGTGCGCCTTAATGCTTTGACGGCTGTATGAAGTTTGTCACACAGCGTGCGCGCGTTTGCGTTAGAGCATGAGGGCTCTTGCGCGAGGGCTTGGACGCTATTAAATGCGAAGCATTTCTATCTATCTATCTATCTATCTATCTATCTATCTATCTATCTATCTATCTATCTATCTATCTATCTATCTATCTATCTATCTATCTATCTATCTATCTATCTATCTATCTATCTATCTATCTATCTATCTATCTATCTATCTATCTATCTATCTATCTATCTATCTATCTATCTATCTATCTATCTATCAGTGTCTGTCTGTCTGTCTGTCTGTCTGTCTGTCTGTCTGTCTGTCTGTCTGTCTGTCTGTCTGTCTGTCTGTCTGTCTGTCTGTCTGTCTGTCCACCCGTCCACCTACGACGTTTAGCTCTCCTGGCTGTTTCAGTAATGGTATGTATACCAAAACTGGTATGCAATAACATTACTGTATGACGAGCATAACAGACTAGTCATAAAAAGAAAATCATTACATTTATGTCATGATTTAGGTTATTTCATGGTCTTGCTGCTCTTGCGGTGGTTTAGGTCACATGACAATACAAAACTGGTATGGTATGACATGACTACATGGCTAACATAAGTGACAGACCGTATCTGGAAATGATGACATGAGTGTCATGTAAGTCATGAGACTCATGACTACACGCCACGCTCAAGGTGCGCTCACGAACGTTTCTCTAGTTTCGCATATACCAAATTTAATATTACGGGACGTGAATGAATGACGATGGTATATGACTGGTGCAAACATGATAATCATGAAATGCGTGTCATGTAAGAACAAGACTACGTGTCACGCTGATATGTGCTCGCGGCACTTTCGTTAGCTTCACATATACCAAATTTGGTATTACGAGACCTGAACGGACGACGACGGTAAATGACACGGCCAAAGATAATTATCTTGACATTCGTGTCATGTGAAATATGACCACAAGCTACCCTCAGCGCACTCGCAGCTGTTTATATAGCTCCACATTACTTCACATTTGCGGCAAAGCTATGACAATCTTGCTGTACTTATTCTGATTGGATCAGTGTATTTGTAGCTAGCAGCTGTGATTTACGTCGACGAAGTGCTCAACGAAAGGCAGAATTTAACGCTAGCCTTTTGTGGTAATGCAAAGCGGTTTTAGATGCACTGTAGTGAGCGAGAC
The DNA here is from genome assembly GCF_013339725.1 of Rhipicephalus microplus. NCBI lineage: Eukaryota > Metazoa > Arthropoda > Arachnida > Ixodida > Ixodidae > Rhipicephalus > Rhipicephalus microplus. The sequence continues at coordinate 312,868,827 of NC_051165.1, read as the reverse complement.
TTTCTTGTTAGGGGATACCACACGCGCGGAGACAATCGCACTGTCTTTTCCATCTGTTCTCTACACCGGTGAGCGGCCGCCGGTCTGGTGTTCCAAATAATTGTGTGAGCAAGCTCAAATGAGCGTGTTTGCATTGAATCTGCACTGGAATCGAACCAACAAAACCAGGCTTTGATGCCCGGTTGCCTGGCGTTCTTGTTCGATGTCAGCATCTCACTGCGAGAAGCAGTGTCACTTATATCGATTGATATGTGGGTTTTAACGTCCAAAAACCACCATATGATTAGAAGAGACGCCGTAGTATAGGGCTCCGTAAATTTCGACCACCTGAGGTTCTTTAACGTGCAACCAATTCGGAGCGCACGGGCCTACAACATTTGCCCCTCCATCGGAAACACAGCCGCCGCAGCCGGGATTCGATCCCGTGACCTGCGGGTCAGCAGCCGAGTACCTTAGCCCCTGGCCCACCGCGGCGGGGCCACCGGTTATATCGACTGAGCGGTCGCGTACCTGAGAGATTCATGTTCAACCAAACAAATGCGCTCGCACCAGATTCATTCTGGGGCCACTTAAGCAGCGGCAAAAAACTGTAAACGTCGTAAGATGCTCAAAACTTTACACTAAAAGGGCAGCATTGCAGGTCGTAGCATCGGTATTGGCTTTTAGAACATCAAGAACCGCGTTTTGGAGCAGTGCTACATGTTATTTCCGCTATATATGTTCACAAGTAATTGTAATTACCAGGCAACGCAACACTTAGACTTAGGGTGTTGTCCTCTTATCTTGCCTCACGCTTCGAACCAGAGAAGTATTTTTTTTTCTAAAACGAGGTTTGCAAGTGTCTTTTCTCGCAAATACTTTAATTGTGTGCGCGATGTACCCGCAGTGCGACGACACCCTGACACATTGCCTTTCCCCTCGCGTCTCATCTCGTCGCATTCTTTGCCGGATCCGCTCTGGAGGAATGTAGGCGGGGATCGGACGGTACCGACTCGTATTTTTCTTGTAATCTGTGTTTTCGTCGTCTTCTAGGCCTCCTTAGAGGCACAACTTTACTTACCCTTCATCGTCTCTGATTCGAACCTCCGTTGCTAGAAGGCGTTCTACCCCCCCCCCCCCCCCTTTTTTTTTTACCCTCCGCTGCCTCTCGATTCGCTTCACGACAAAGAGGAAATGAATTTTCGGGAAAAAGAGATTCTTCTCTGCTCGGCGAACGGACGAGACCAGATGAGCGAGCCGGCGGGCGTGAAATCTGGGCTCGAAGGATACGCTTTTTTTTTTTTTCGCTCTTCTTAAAGAATGAATTCCACTTCTTTCTTATTTGTTTTTTTCACCGCTTCGCCTGGTTTTCCCATACGGAGAGAGCTCAGCTTCAGAGCGACGTTGGAAGGGGTTTCGTCGGTGAAGCGTTGCTTCGTCCCTCTCGTCGATTCGATCACGACGTCGGAGATGTAAGCTAACTTGGAGAACGGGAAAGGAAAAAAAAGTGCGCAACGTGATCAACGAGGAAGAAGAAGATTCCTTTTGTGATGTTGGTGATCTTAGTAAACAATGCCGTTTCGTTTTCACTGGGCACGGCACGGCGGTAATGCGGACGTTATTACACACATTGCGCCTTATTATACGTTGTGTATCTGTGTTTGATGCGGATGGAGTCATTTGTTTATCATTGCTGAGTGCTAGAGACGGAGTTGAGACAGCGAGAGAGAGGACGGATGGATATAGAGCAGTCAAGGAGTTTAACTGGACTATGTACCGTTTGACACTTTACTCATGGGGCGGGGAATAAGAGGGTAGACTGAGAGCGAGAGAAATAAAAAGAAAGGCCACCATCACGTACTTTTTACAACACGCATGCATGGTGCACCAAGCAGAAGGTCGCTCAATTCCGTTGCCTCCGAAGACTGCAGCCGGAATTTTTAAGCTCTTTGGGCTGATCAGTTGTGAGTTCAGACTCCCAAATTCTAAAGAATTATAAAACTGCCCATGGAAAAAAGTTGTTTTTCATTTTTGAGCCTTGAATAGTAACCTTTCTTTATTCTGCAGTCAAATTACATAAAATGCAACTTTAATGCATACATTTAGGTATTTCACGAATTCGCGACAATCGGCACTTAGGCCAATATGTGGCTGAATATGAGTATTTGTTCAAAGGTGAACTTCGAAAACGACGATCCTTGTGGGGATCGTCGGGCGACGACTTGTCGCCAATGAAATGAACGTCTGACTTGAATGTTTCAGCAGCGATCACGTGACATCTTGACTGTTACCATGGGTGCCCTAGATTCCGCCGCCCAGTATTAGCCGACTTCTTGGAAGTCGATGGAGTCACTTGAATGTGATGGCGCTCAGCAATTCATTTAGCTCGTGCCGAGCCAGGGTGAGCTTCTTTGTTAGGATTCGTCTGCGTCGCAAAAAGATTTCTCTGCTCAACAAGGTGATCCAAGAAGTGTTCATAAAAGATTCATTGAGATATTTAATAGGACCTCGGACAGTGTCACAGTGAGTAGGTTTCCCGTGACACATTTCCCACTGTTCTTAATAGTGTGTGTACTTATTTTCCATCACGGTGTATGTTTTAGAGAGTGCACTTGTTTAATATACCGCATTTTTGTCTTCAAAGTCGCTGCTTGATGAAGACACTTGTGCTTGTCCATGAGGATCAGGATCACTATCGTCGCCTTTGCTGCCACTAAGGCAGCGATCATCACATTTATCTGCCTGCCGAAAGTGCGCGTGAAGCCCTATTGTCCCGTAAAATTAGTGTGCGTCTATAATATGCCAATAAGCAAAAAGCGAACTTATCATAGCGGCAGTCACCACCGACTAAATTCAAGGCTGGATGCTCCGAAGAAGAAGCAAACAAACATGTACTTGAAATGAACGTCAAACTGAAAGTGAACAAGATATTTATTTGATGTTCTTCGCAAGAAAATCGGTGAATATAGTATTCCGAGCGCATCAAGTCACGTCACACGTGAGACATGAGCGCCATCTCGCAGTTTCCTTAGAAAACAAAGCGTGTGGCTCTCAGACGGGTGTGCGCACCCTTCTCAGAGGTGATAAAGCGTAGAACGCAAGGCGACGGATAGGTGCCACCACCATCTCATCTTAGCAAAGCGTTGGAACACTATCCTTTCCGTGCAAGCGTTGCATGGTTAGCGCAGCATGATAAGCGCTATGGTCCTTAAAATTACTTATGTATGCATTTTCTACTAAAAGACGCACATGCAGAATATATAAGTGTTGTTATGGTGCCCCAGACATGCGCGATAATTGCTTTTCAATTGACAATCGCACAGGCATGAACGCTCAACCTTGAGCAACATTGGTGGGCGCTGCAGATGAGGTCGGCCGTTTCAAGTACCCAATGCCGCTAATAGTTGGTAAACAGGCGGATGCTCGAAGAAGAGAGAACGAAAATGTACTTGAAATGAACGTCACATGTAGTGTGAAACTTCTTGGATGTGTGCGCACCCAAAATGATTCATAGAAGATTGAAATTGAGTCACTCTGGAGAAAAAGAACAGAGATATGAAACTGTTGCACGTGCTTCGAGCTCTCCCTTATCAGTTACACAACTTGGGTTTTTCTTTGAACACTTACATCAGACAAATGTCACGGACTGAATGCTACGTTATCCGCGATACGTACCAGACGGCATTGAGGAGAGCACGCGTTTTATGACTTGCTTAGTCGGCGTTTTTTCGGTGTGTTGCGAATTCGCGACACCGGCAATAACGAGTGAACTAGCATACTACGCTTCTACATTTTTAGACCAGTAAGGCTTTTGGAAAGTGGCGTGCAGACGCGTAAAAGATTTTACAGCTTCTTGAACAGCGCCAGTGTTTTCGCATGCAGACATGCGTGAGAGCATGAAAGCAGGAAATGACAACTATCCGGGCGTTTCCACAAAAAAAAAAAAGCGCGCCTACGACGCTCGTTTCGAGGCCTATACTTCCATACGTCATTCCAACTATAACAAAAAGCGCTTGACACGGGATGTTGGTAGAACGACAGACGGGGTGCTGATAAAACAGACGGGACGGTGATATAACGACATACATCACCGCCCTGTCCGTCGTTCTTTCGCTGTCCCGTTCTTTGTTCGGTCTTATTGGTGTACCGACCAACGCAGTTGGGTACACTCCTGCAGACCTGCAAAAACTTAGTCTGAAAGCTAATACGCTGGGTGCATGAACAGCGAAAGACTGCAGGGGCTTTTCTTCCGCGCCTGCGACCTTCTTCTTACCGCTGCTGCGTTTATTTATTTCCGTAGATGGTGGTGGCCGAGGCAGAAACAGCTTGCCCACCGGCCAGCAGCCGATCTCCCACGGCGCTCGAGGTCCGGGTCGACTCCTGCTCCTTCCAGGAGGAAGCATGGCCCGTGGTCTGAGCCCTGCTGAGTACGACCACCTCCTACGGAGTCCCAACGTTCGAAACGTCACTACGCAGTTAGGACAGACAATGTATCTGCACTGCATTGTTGACTCGGCTTCGGACCGAATGGTACGTGATTCACACCTTGGCCTTCTGTATTGCATAATCTCTTGCGGCACGACGCGGTAACAATTGTGGTTGTGCTCGTGAAGTCCACTTAAGTTTTGGATGCGCATTGTTGGTTTTAGGACCTCGTGTGTGTAAGCGTATACACGCGTAAAGAGTCTCAGAATTTTTATCTTCAGAAAGTGTACTTTTTATTGGGGTGGCGAACTTTATTTTCGGAAGCCTATTGTTGGTGTAAAATGAATGCGTGTTCGCATTAAGTGTCCCTTTATTATTTTTTTACTCTATTACATTCACTGTTACGCTTTTTCTCCTTTTCCAAGCGTAGGGCAACAACTGAAACATGTGCTTGGGCCTGCATCTTTCTTTTGCCCCTCTCGCCCTCTCTTGTTAGACTCTTGGCCCCTACCTATGCGTGTCAACACTGGTAGTCTAAGGGAATAATGTTACGCGATCTCCGAGTGCAGCTATTTTGGTGAAGCCATCCATGTCGACGTAAGAGGAGAGAGAGAGAAAAAAATGACCACCTGCATTTATGGCATTCAATGGCTTCAACCGAGCTTTTGCGGGTAGGCAATGGTGACAAAAAAAAATTAGTCGCACCTCAGCATTTGTTTTATTTTTGTGGAACGCCACCATCAATTGCACCATTAGGATCAAGGGCAGGGGGGGCAGATCAAAGGCACTTATGTAACCGTGTTGATACTAACAATAATTGCGGAGGTGACCGTCTCAAACCAGGATACGTTTACAGAAACGCCATAGTGGAGTGCTCCGGAAATATCGAGCCCGTCTGTAACCTGCACCTATATACGAACCTCGAGTGTTTTCCCTTCAACAGAAATGCGGCCGTAATTCGATCACACGACCATCGAAAGAGCAGTGTATCTTTGTTTTCCGACATTCTAATAGCTTTTTTTTCACCTGCCTATTGTACAATCTTGTTCAGGGTAGTGAATCGAAAGCAAGTACCTACCAAACTATTCTGCTCTTGCATTTCATTTGTATCTCTTGCCATTTACCCATACAGTTTCAATATGTTCTTAAAGCTTGTCAAAAGCACTTCGAAATATCAAGGACGGAAAACCATTCAAACACTTCCGCACAGGATAGCTAACAGGCGAAGCTGAAACGTGTGTCCACAGATGGTTGCAGACGTCGCAGCCGAAGCCAAAGGCTTCTCAAAAAACTCCCGCTGAAAGTGGGCGTACGCTTCGTCAAACGGGTTCCCAGTATTGCCACGTGATCGCTCCTTTACCAGCAACGCCGCCTCCTCGGCTAACCTTTGTCGCTTGCATTCTTTTCGGAAGGCTGCTGAACCCTCGGTGCGCAATTGCTGCTTGGGCTTTGCCAATGGCACCTGTTTTTTGGGCCTGGACATCGGCCGGCGAACATGAATTCTCTAATGGATCAAATGTCAGTGCTGTTCTTGGACTATTGTTTACTGTTCGGGAGTTCCAATACGATCCATGCCCTCCTTCCACGAGAGAGTTCTAGTTGAAACTGCTGTGCAAGGAAGCAGTGGCACGGCTGTGAAGGGATGAAAGACGCCCTGAGGGTGGCAGTCAATGCCACGCGTGCTTGGGTACGACGCCGAGAATGGCGTCACTAACGGCCCTGCCAATGACGCGCACGTTTTGGTGCGATGTACAGAACGACGTAACTGAAGGCGCAGCCATTATCGTGGCGATTGGTATTTCGTTTCGCCTACAGATTTCACTGCAAGATGTGCTGGGGCAGTTTCATTGGCGCGCCATTACACGACGCGTTCCGTATCTGTATAAATGCGCTTCTTGTGTGACCATAATGGTGTCTTGACCACTCTTTGTGCCTACGCTGCGCATGTGATCACGTGTATACTAAAGCCTTGGCAGACGTGTGTGTACGGTGCGTACAGAACACTACTTTCGCCACGTGTACAAGAAGCAGCCATCTTTGCCGGGTGCATGCCGGGTAAGGGGATCTAAGAACCGCGCAAGCACGCGGTCTGTCCTAAGTGCATGCTTACTGACACCGTTCGCTCGCCATCAGCAGCGACGCTACGAAACTTACAGCACTTGTGCTGGCCGCAGCGACCAGCTGGTGTCCGAATTATACGCGTTTGCTCTTAACACGAGTGCGAGGCAGTAGCTCTGATCTTATGTCGGTGCACTCACTCATAAGTCGACTCACTCAGACTTAGATCAAGTCTGAGTGTGTCCAGTTGAAGATAGTTGTCGTGAGTGTGAGCCCGAATCAGTCTAGCTGAGAAAAACATTTGGTGTGCCTGAGTTCGAGGGAGCTCTAAGCTCCGAATATATTCCATGAGTTAGTCTGGGTGAGCTCCACAATTTTCGTCAACCTATATGACTCTGAACTGAAGCGTGTTTTGACCTAACAGTGTCTCATGTACCCCCCCCCCCCCCCTATTTTTTACCGGTGAAATCTGTATATTTCAAATATGAAAACAACACATTAAACTGTAAGATAGAGGGAGACGAAATTACCCGGGGAGAGCTGATACAATATTTGACAAATGAATCGCACGCGTCATCACTGATATCGGCTACTGCATGTAAGGAAAAGCTGGAAGGTCAACCAGGCGAGCACCCGGTTTGCTATCCTACACCAGGAGAAGGGGATTGAGGGATGAAAAGATAGACTGCTTCAAAGTTCACATTAGATAACATATACTCAATTTTATGTCTTAGCGATGGTTGGTGAAATGTTCCATTGCGATATCCATGTTTAATCGTTTTTTTATTATGAGTAAAAAGTAGGTCACCGAGTATAACACTATTGCTAAGCCTCTCCTGTGTGTTCACTGCAGCGGATAATGCACGCTTGCGCAATACGATGAAGTTTCAGAGCTTCGAACGAATAAGAAAACAGAAAAAAAAAAACTGAGGACAAGTACAAAACAACTTAGCATATACATATGATAGCATGTCCTGTTCGCTTCCTAATGCAGCAGCCTGTGCCCGCGGAGTCATATATCAATGTTCGTTGAACAAGATATGACGCAGCCGTAGCTGGTGTTTCTTATTGTTTCTTTCCTTCTGTTATGGTATCCATGCCTGTTTTGCCTGCGCATTTCAAACTTTGCATTTTGTTGAACATGTTTTTTTCATCAAGGACCGTGTTCTCGGATGCCATTGACGGTAGTTTTTTTAGGCCTGTACGCTGGCATGGGGCTTTAGTTTTTTTTTTGTATAAACATATAGGGTGACTGGCAAAACGTGCAAATCTGAATAAGCTGTTGTGTACCTTATGTAAGTGCCTATACGTAATGATACCGATGTATCGCCACAATTAAAGAAGAAATATTAAGCACAGAGAAGTACAGTACACGGTGGCAAACATATGATAGCATATCGCGTTTGCTTGGAGATACCACAAAGCATCGTATTTGCTAATGAAGGCATACAGTAATTTTACTGAAGAAACTATGGGGTACCGTTTTGTCTACTTTTTGTAGCCTGATTACTTCGAGCTTAATAATTCACCAGCGACCATGTTCATGGGTGTTGCAACTGTGGTTGTTTTGACAATAATGCTGGCACATTTCCTTTGGCTTTCATTTCCTGATAGTAACAACCAATACAAAGGCTACATCTCGATTAGCAGCTTCGTGTCTGATATACGCGTCCAATGAGTGATACGAGATGCCACAAATTCGCACAAGTCTACTCTGCTACACTTCGGCAAATTAATGTGTGCTATCTTCAGTATATATGTGATCAGTGAAACATAGAACACTGCGTTTTACTTCCCGTTGCACAATGTTCGCGTTAGCAATATATAGGTTAATTTACGCATGAGGATCTACGGAATTAAAATTTCTAAAATGGAACTTACAAGGATTTGTCATTTATCGGGAGCACCTTATATGACAGGCCATCCTTCAAGAAGACCGGCGTGGCAGATAACCCGTCTTGTCAGTGGGTGCTATTCCGCTTACAGCCTTAATTGAAGCAAACACGTGTCTTGAATTACCCATCGTACACTTTTTCCCACGGAAAATTTCATAACATCTAGTACAAAATGGTAGAGAAAGATAGCATCATGGATGAAATTTTGCGCGAAATGTCATCCACAATGGAACTCCAACTCGCCCCACGCTTGGTTCTTCAAAGATAGCGTCTTTAATAGTCATTGGAAAGGTTTGGCTGGTGGTACACTTGGCAAGTTACATCACGTGAGTATGATGAAGGAAGAACGAAGTCTTGTGTTACGCACAGCTCTTCTCTCTTTGGATCAGTTGATCACTTCTCAACATGTAAATAAATCTCTGTCGTTCGTTCGGGCGCTTCTTCTCACTGAATTGTCGGACGATGGATCCTGCTACGGGGCCAGCTACCGAAAACGAGACCGGCAGGACCCGGAGTCCCAACAACTGGATGGCAGCGGTGGGATGCCGATAACCCCGAAAGCGACCACTGGATGGAGCGAGCCCGAAGTCCAACAACGGGACGACCGGAGAAGGATGACACGAGCTCATCGACTTCCAGAGGGAATCGAACGGCACTTCTGAGAGGCACGACGCCGGAGACATGACTGCAAACTGGGTGAGTGCCGGCTTTCTCTGTTAAATTTTACCAGGCATTTACTCTATGTGTTAAGTAAAAGCTGGTAGAGAGAGGCTGTCTTGGTCATTGGGTTAACAGGTAACTTGCGTCAGGCAGAAATTGTGTGATAGCTTGGTTAAGCTCTTTCTGTCAGTGGCGTCAAGGTTAACAGTGACAGGGCAGGATTCCGTGTAAGAGCTTTTTGAAGCTTTATTCGTAGACTAAGTTAACGGAAAACTTGAGGCAAGGCAGGAATCTAGAGCTGTCGTTGCCGTCAAGGTTAATTAGTTGCAGGACAGGAATCTTTGTGGAACAGAGACAGCGGTACTGGAGGCAGCCGTGAATCTGAAATCCCTGCGAAAGTCCATGTTGTTGCTACTTGCAAGGGAGTTGAATCTGGAGGTGTCGGACTCTCAAAGAAAGCCAGAGCTGATAGAGGCGATTCTCGCATTGGGGGCGGAGGATGACGAGCTGTCAGAATGCGTCGAGGAGATTCAGGAGAGGCAAGCGGCAGAGGCCGAAAGAAAGGCGGCCGAGGCCGAAGGAAAGGCGGCGGAGGCCGAAAGGAAAGCGGCAGAAGCCGAGGCAGATAAGATACGAAAGCACGAGCTTGAAATGAAGCGCCTCGAGCTAGAGATTAGCCATAATAGTAGAGCAGGAGGCAGCGAGGCATCCGGTACCGCAGAGCGGGTCAGGTTCAAAATGACGGACCTAATGAGATCGTACAAGCTAGGGGAGGACATTGGGCTGTTCCTCGTCAACTTTGAGAGAACTTGCGAAAGGCAGGGTTTGACCAGGAGACATGGCCCCAACGCTTGTTGTCCCTACTTCCGGGGGAGGCATCTGAAGTAATCGCGCGCCTGACGAAAGAGGAGGCTGACGAGTACAGTGAGGTAAAGTCGAGCCTTCTCAAGAAATACAGGTTGTCAGCGGAAGGTTTCAGACAAAAATTTCGCAACGCCGTAAAAGAGAGCAATGATTCATACCCGGAGTTTGCTTACAAGTTAATGGCCAACATGGGGGAGTGGCTGAAAGAGGCAAAGGCGTATGGGAATCATGACAAGGTGCTCGAGTGTATCGGTCTGGAACAATTCTATCAAAGGTTACCAGAAAAGGTGAGGTTCTGGGTGCAGGATAGACCAGACGTGAACACCGTAACGAAAGCCGCAGAGCTCGCTGAAGAATTTGTTACGCGCCGCGCCCTCGGGGCAAGCAGCGAGCCAAAAAGGGAAAAATTCCTACGACCGAATAAGGCGCCGTTTAGAAAACAACCGACAAGTCTCGCACAAAAGGGTGAGAAAAACAAGGCATCTAACCATGAGGCGTCGGCAGAGGCAAGCAAAAGGAAATTTGAGGCAAAAAAACCGGCGGCTTGTTTCAATTGCCGCGAAACAGGGCACTTCGCGAAACATTGCCCGAAAGAAAAGGTGGCCTTTTTATCTATAAATGAAGCCGACGAGAACATGAAGTTGTTAGAGCCCTATATGTACGACCTTACCGTGAACGGCAAGCAGTGTCGGGTTCTTAGAGACTCCGCAGCCACTATGGACGTAGTTCATCCGTCCTTTGTTCAGTCCGGACAGTATTCAGGAGACTGTGCCTGGATTAGACAAGCCGTAGAAGCAAACAGTCAGTGCGTTCCCGTAGCTAAAGTTGTCCTTAAAGGCGCGTTTGGTACGTTGGAAACGGAAGCCGCGGTATCGCCATATCTACCCCCTCAGTATCCTTACTTATTTTCAAACAAGTCAGATCAAATGCTGAAGGAGAAAGGTCTAACGTTGGGAGAAGGCATAGTGCAGGCACTGACTAGATCGAAGGCACGTGCGCTGGCTGCGAGAGCAACATTCACTGAGGCAAACAAGCCTCAAATCGATAACGGGCCTGGTTGCGAGTTGGACACCACGGTAACAAATCGACTTGTGCGAGAACAGGCTGCAGAAGCCGTAGTCGCGGAGGCAACCATTCCTAAAGGCGACGATGAACATCCTCCCGAATTGGAAGGGGTCAATTACGCCTCGTTGACCGAGCAAATAGAAAATGCCGTTGCTCCCAAGCCGATTCCTGGTAGTACAGAGGATAGCACAGAGGTTGACACATTCCAGGTACTAGGAATGTAGGGAACTATGCGAACGACGACGAAGCAGCATGAAACGGCAAGCCACAGCGTTGGTGCACACGCGCGACCCGAGCTTGCGTTTGTTTTGTATTTTCGGCCTGTTGGCGTTCCTCGCTCTTCTGGCGTTCCTCGGCCTTCCAGTAGGTCTGTACGTAAATAAACTGCGTGACATCTGGTGGAGGTGTGTGGACTCCCGTACAAACCTGGAACTTCGCTCCCGTAAGCTTCCCCCTCTACGTGACACGAACATGGCCACCGAGACGCCTCTCCAGGTGGGACCTTCGACCGTCCATGTCACTTGCGGCGCCGTGTATCCTCAACGAGACCCTCCTATCTTCACGGGCTCCACCGAGTCGGACGTCGAAGATTGGTTGGCGAGGTACGACAAAGTCGGTGCAAGTAACAAGTGGGACGACCCAAGTAAGCTGGGCTACGTCACATTCTACCTTGCGGACACCGCGCAACTGTGGTTTTATAACCACCCAGCTGACATTACTACGTGGTCTGCATTCAAGACTGCTATTACGGACGTCTTTGGACGACCTGCGGCACGCAGACTTCAAGCTGAGCACCGTTTACGTCACCGTGCGCAGCAACCAGGCGAGACCTACACGGGCTACATTGAAGATGTGTTGCATCTATGCAACCGCATCAACTCTACCATGCCTGAGGAAGAAAAAATCAGGCACTCATTGAAAGGCATTGACAAAGGCGCCTTTCAGATGTTGCTCGCGAGAAATCCCCCCACAATTGCTGTCCTCGTTTCCCTCTGTCAAAGCTTCGATGAATTGCGTAGGCAGCGCGCAATTGCTCGTCAAGCCCTCACGACGCCAGACACGCTCGCAAGCTTGCACCTAGCTGCCCATCCTACCGATCAGCAGCCGCTGCTTTCGACAATCAAGGACTTCGTCCGCGAAGAGGTAGCGCGCCAGCTGTCACTGCTGCCACTGACACATGAGCCCACGCAAGCTTTGGCACCGGACCTCCAACACGTCATTCGGACCCAAGTCGCTGAGGCCCTTCCGCCGATGCATCAGCAACCACCAGTCACTACGCCTCTCACGTACGCCGCCGTCGCTGCTCGGCCTACGCAACAGCGTATGCCATATGCTCAACCTGCCACGCCACCCTATGTCGTGCCTACAACCCCAATTGCTGCGCCGTATCCCTACGCGAGATCTTCAGCTCCATTTTACCGTCGCTCAGACGCTTGGAGGACGCCGGATAATAGGCCCATCTGTTTCGCCTGTGGTATCGCTGGACACGTCGCCCGCCACTGTCGCCGAGATCCCCCTCCAGTCGACACCGTGGGCAGGCCAATGGCGTCGTCGTCTAGGACGCCATCAAGGTACACCACTGACGGTCCTCGACCCTACGCAAACCATCGGTCACCATCGCCCCGACGACGCTCCCTGTCACCTATGCGTCGCCGACCTGCTACGGAAGAGGGAAACTGATCGCTGCAGCTCCGGAGGCAACAGCTGCATACAATTCGAACTGCTTAAGGCCTCCATCTTTCTCGCCGCAAAACGTTATTGACGTCAATGTTGAGGGGACCGCCGCACAAGCGCTTATCGACACAGGGGCCGCCGTTTCCATAATCTGTGAGACCTTATGCCGCAAGTTGAAAAAGGTGACGACGCCTCTTTCGGGCCTGATGCTCCACACGGCCAACTCGCAGTGCATAGAACCTACAGCTGTGTGCACTGCACGTGTCATTATCCAAGGTGAACTTTATGCCATTGAATTTTTTGTGCTGGCATCATGCTCCCACGAAGTCATTCTTGGATGGGACTTTCTTTCGCGTCATCGGGCCATCATAGATTGCTCACGTGCAGAAGTTGCCCTTACACCGCTGCCAACCTCTTGTTTGGTGGATTCTCTTTCTGAAGCTTACAAACTTGTCGTTGTTGCAGACACGGAAATAGCACCGAGAACATCCACCCTTGTAGCCCTGACCTGTACGGCCGCTCCTGCCGGAACTGTTTTGTTCACTCCGTCTGACGTATTTACCCGCCGCCGTAGCCTACACCTGCCCTTTGCCGTACTCACCGTGGAATCCGGTGCTACCGCCATGCTCGTCGCGAACTCGCTATCGTCGCCAGTTACCTTACTTCGCGGAGAATGTTTGGGTAACATACAAGACGTTGACCTCTTGCGCCCTCTAGAGTTCGCCGAACACGCACCTCACCTCCAGCTCAATGCTATGACGCCACCTGTGGCCACACTGCCCGCGCCAGACTCATTCCAGCCCTCTGTTGCCGCTGAGCTATCGCCGACACAAAGAAGGGAACTCTTGTCCCTTCTTCGAGAGTTCCGTTCTGCCTTCGATTGCGCTCAACCATCTTTGGGTCGCACAGCGAACATCACGCACCACATTGACACCGGTACTCATGCTCCCTTACGCCAACGACCATATCGAGTTTCAGCGGAAGAGCGCCGTATTATCAACGAACAAGTCGACGATATGCTCAAGCGTGGTGTCATCCAGCCATCGCAGAGCCCTTGGTCGTCCCCTGTTGTACTTGTGCGCAAAAAGGATGGGTCTATCCGATTCTGTGTCGACTACCGCCGGCTCAATAAGATAACTCGGAAGGATGTGTACCCGTTGCCACGCATCGACGATGCTCTCGATTGCTTGCAAGGAGCAGAATATTTCTCCTCTTTAGATTTACGCTCAGGATATTGGCAAGTTCCAATGGCTGATCCTGACCGATCGAAGACTGCATTTGTAACACCTGATGGGCTGTATGAGTTTAACGTCATGCCGTTTGGACTCTGCAACGCCCCAGCTACCTTCGAACGGATGATGGACACCATCCTTCGCGGCTACAAGTGGAACACGTGCCTTTGCTACCTAGACGACATCGTCGTTTTTTCTCGCGACTTTTCGACTCACCTTGTTCGTCTTCGTGCTATTCTCACGTGTCTCACCTCTGCTGGCCTTCAACTTAACATCAAGAAGTGCCATTTTGCCGCACGTCAGCTCACTATACTGGGTCACGTCGTCTGCAAAGAGGGTGTTCTCCCGGATCCGGCGAAACTCCGCGCCGTGGCCGACTATCCGAAGCCCAATTCCATCAAGACGCTTCGAAGTTTTATCGGCCTGTGCTCATACTTTCGTCGATTTGTGCGCAACTTCTCTTCCATCATCGCGCCTCTTACCAACCTGTTGACAACTTCCAAAGGCATTTCTGCTTGGTCAAAAGAGTGCGACGAATCCTTCACCGCGCTTCGGCGGTTATTATTATCACCTCCAATACTACGTCATTTTGACCCCGATGCGCCTACGGAGGTCCACACCGACGCCAGTGGTGTCGGTCTTGGTGCTGTATTGGCTCAACGAAAACCAGGGTACCAAGAATACGTGGTCGCTTACGCGAGTCGAACCCTCAAGAAAGCCGAGTGTAATTATTCCGTCACGGAGAAAGAGTGCCTCGCAATTGTCTGGGCTTTGACGAAGTTCCGCCCATACCTTTATGGCCGCCCTTTCGAAGTCGTCACGGACCACCACGCTCTATGCTGGCTATCATCGCTCAAAGACCCGTCGGGGCGCCTTGGTCGTTGGGCGCTTCGCCTACAGGAATACGACATTCGTGTTGTATACCGATCCGGCCGCAAGCACTCCGACGCTGATGCGCTATCCCGCTCGCCGCTACCGGCTGACCCAACCTCCTCGTCACCTTCTTCAGCTGTCATAACACCAATCGACTTCACAGACATGGCATCGGAACAACGCAAAGATGTGTGGATTTCCCAACTCCTCGCCTTTCTGACTGATCCGTTAGCTAATTTGGTCTCAAGAACTATCCGCCGTCAAGCCACACATTTCGCTATTCGAGACGACCTACTCTATCGGCGGAATTACACGTCTGAAGGTCGGAGGTGGCTGTTAGTGATACCCAACCACATGCGCTCGGAAATCTGTACTGCTTTCCACAACGACCCGCAAAGCGCTCACGCTGGCGCTCTCAAAACGTACAACCGTCTACGTCAGCGGTACTACTGGCGCGGCATGTACACATTTGTCCGCAAGTACGTACGTGCTTGTACTGCATGCCAGCGACGTAAAGTCCCACCTCAACGCCCTGCCGGTACACTTCAGCCTCTGCCTTGTCCAGCGCGTCCGTTTGACCGCGTCGGTATCGACTTATACGGACCACTTCCCACGTCGTCTTCTGGAAATAGGTGGATAATTGTCGGCGTGGACCACCTCACGCGTTACGCGGAGACGGCAGCACTACCCGCAGCAACCGCGAGGGAAGTTGCGTTTTTCATCTTGCGCAACTTTGTTCTTCGCCATGGTGCTCCCCGCGAACTTTTGAGCGACCGGGGGCGTGTTTTCTTGTCTGACGCCATTCAAGCGTTGCTCGCTCAGTGCAACATGGTTCATCGCATGACGACAGCATATCACCCGCAGACGAATGGCCTCACAGAACGATTTAATCGCACTCTCGGTGATATGTTGACGATGTACACAGCTTCAGACCAGACTAATTGGGACACTGTCCTTCCATTCGTCACGTATGCGTATAACACCGCTACGCACGCGACAACAGGGTTCTCCCCTTTCTTTCTGTTGTACGGACGCGAACCATCGTGCACGCTGGACACTATCCTCCCATACACGCCCGACTCCTCTGAGTACACTGCAATTTCTGATGTTGCCAGGTACGCAGAAGATTGCAGACGATTGGCCCGTTCACTGACAACCGAGGACCAAGGCCACCAGAAGCTACGGCATGACACCGACCGACATCTCTCTACTTTCACGACTGGTGCTCTCGTTTGGCTCTGGATTCCACCGAGCACTCCTGGCCTTTCGTCGAAATTACTGGCACGATACCACGGGCCCTACCGCATTCTCGCCCGTACGTCACCAGTCAATTATGAGATTGAGCCTTTGACACAGTCTCATGACTTACGCCGTCGTGGCCGAGAAATTGTGCATGTGAGTCGCCTGAAGCCGTATTACGACCCCGCTATAGTGACTACGCCTTAAGTCGCCAGGTTGGCTACGCTATTCACCGGGGGCCAATGTAGGGAACTATGCGAACGACGACGAAGCAGCATGAAACGGCAAGCCACAGCGTTGGTGCACGCGCGACCCGAGCTTGCGTTTGTTTTGTATTTTCGGCCTGTTGGCGTTCCTCGCTCTTCTGGCGTTCCTCGGCCTTCCAGTAGGTCTGTACGTAAATAAACTGCGTGACAGGAACTACAAAAGAGTTGTGTGTCATGCCAAGTTCGGATAATTTCAGTCGGCTGCTGCAGGTGAGCCCCGCTTCATTAATAACCGAACAAAAGGGTGACCCGACGCTTAAGCAATTCCAGGACAGTTCGAAAGAGGGAGTCGCCAAACGAAATGTGAGATTCCAAGAGAGGAGCGGCATACTCTATCGAAAATATCTAGATAGGCGAGGAGTAGAGTTTGACCAGGTAGTCGTACCTCAGGCGTATCGTCAGGATTTGCTTAATTTGGTGCATGGAGGATCATGGTCAGGCCACTTAGGCGTAAAGAAGACGAAAAATCGTCTTTTACAGGAATACTACTGGCCTGGATGCTTTAAAGATGTAGAGAGGTTTGTAAAATCTTGCGATGTATGTCAGCGAGTGGGTATAAGCCGGGAGATAAGGCGAAATTTCCAATGAAGCTGGTACCCGTAATCACGGAGCCCTTTCGTCGGTTGGTAATTGACACAGTAGGTCCTTTGCCCAAGACAACTTCAGGCTACCGTCACATCCTGACCTTAATCTGCCCAGCTACTAAATTTCCAGAGGCGGTCCCGCTAAAAGAGCTAAGTTCCGTGGAAGTAGTGAACGCACTTCTGTCCGTGTTTGCCCGGGTAGGCTTTCCTGCCGAGATACAATCAGACCAGGGCACCATTTTCACGAGTGCCTTAACGACAACCTTTCTAGAGCGGTGCGGCGTGAAATTATTGCATAGTTCAGTCTACCATCCGCAGTCGAACTCGATAGAGAAGCTTCACTCCGTGATAAAGCGAGTGTTAAGAGCCTTAAGTTTTGAACGAAAAACTGACTGGGAAATGTGCTTACCTGCAACGATGTTTGCACTAAGAACTGCACCACATGAGACAACAGGGTTTACGCCAGCGGAACTTGTTTACGGCCGCAGACTGCGATCTCCTCTTCGTATGCTGAGAGAGTCGTGGGAAGGTCAGGGTGATGATCCTATAGTAGTGGAATATGTCCTCACCTTGTTGGATCGTCTAACAAAAGCCCAAGAACTGACCGAGAGTGCGATGACCAAAGCACAGCAGAAGGCTAAGCTTTACTACGATCGAACAGCTAAAGCGCGACACTTTGCTGTAGGAGACAGGGTCATGTTGTTGAGGCCCTCCCAAAAGAATAAGCTTGAAGTGCAATGGGTCGGCCCGGCCGAGATTACTCGAAAATTGTCTGACACCAACTATGTGGTAAAATTACCAGGAAGTCGTAAGGTACACCAGATGTATCATAGCAACTTACTCAAGCCCTATAAAGAGAGGGAAGCCATCGTGAACATGACTTTAAATGTTCCGGAAGAGGTTCCGGCAGAAATTCCTGAATTATCTCCCGAATCGGACGAAGTCCCGATCGAGAAAAGAGTTGAGGATTTAGTATCAAAGTCACAGCTGACAATGAAGCAGAAGCAGGAATTGCGTGGTCTTTTGACCGAGTTTCAGGACAAATTTGTAAGCGAGCCAGGCCGGACATCCGTCCTCACTCATGACATAGAGCTTACCTCGTCGGAACCGGTAAGATCTAAGACGTATCGGGTGTCACCTCGCCGGCTTGAGCTAATAAAAGCAGAGGTTAACAGGATGCTGGAATTGGGCGTGATTGAGCCGTGTGAAAGTGATTACACTTCCCCGTTAATTCTTGTAGCAAAGATCCGCGTCCTTGCGTTGACTATCGTAAGTTAAACCTCATCACCAAGGATCAGACCTATCCAATTCCCCACATTGAGGAACGCGTCGAGAGGGTAAGCAGCGCGGAATTTATCTCAACGCTAGACCTAGTGAGAGGTTACTGGCAGGTGCCGCTCACCGAGAGGGCGAGCTGGTACGCTGCATTTATTTCACCATTGGGGACATTCCGCCCTAAAGTGTTGAGTTTTGGCCTAAAGAACGCGCCTTACTGTTTTTCAAACTTAATGGATAAGGTTTTGTGGGGTCAAGAGGACTTCGCATTGCCTTACTTGGACGACGTCGCCGTGTTTTCCTCGTCCTGGCCAGAACACTTGGCGCATTTGAGAGCAGTACTGACACGCCTACGCGAAGCAGGTTTAACGGTAAAGGCGCCCAAGTGTCAGCTAGCACAAGCAGAGGTACTCTACCTCAGGCATGTTATCGGTCGAGGGCATCGCCGTCCTTCTGAAATGAAAGTGGCAGCTATCCGAGACTTTCCCCAGCCCCAAACGAAAACCGATATTCGGGCTTTTCTTGGAATAGCTGGTTACTATCGTAAGTACATCCCTAGATATTCCGACATTGCCAGCACTCTTACTGACGCGTTGCGCAAGACCGAGCCCCAAATGGTCGACTGGGATGAGGAGAAAGAAAAGGCTTTCCGCGTTTTGAAAGCGGCCTTGTCGAGCCAACCTTTGCTTAGTTCACCGGACTACTCGAGGCCTTTCACAGTCCAATGCGACGCTAGTGATAGAGGCATGGGGGCAGTTCTTAGTCAAAGGGATGAGGGGGATGAAGAGCATCCCGTCCTCTATTATGCCGGAAACTCACCCTTCGCGAGCAGGTTTACAGCGCTAGCGAAAAGGAATGTGCGTGCTTGGTTTGGGCAGTCCAGAAACTGGCTTGTTATATTGCCGGAAGCAAGTTCATTGTGGAAGTGGATGGACCATTGTCCTCTCACCTGTCTACAGACCATGTCCTCTAAGAACGGCCGCCTGCTGCGTTGGAGCCTCGTTTTGCAACAATATACGTTTGAAATACGCTACAAAAAGGGTGTACTCCATGGCAACGCTGATGGCTTAAGTCGATGCCCCTGACGCGAGAGGAAGTCTCGAGAACTCTGGCATTTTTTTTCCTGACCTAGACAAGGGCTAGTGATTGTTTTTTTTTTTACTCTTTTAGGTGTACTTGTTTGAAAACGTTGAAGACACGGCTATCCAGGGTTTCGGGTTCGGTGTGCTTCCAGTGTTGTTGTTTTTTGTCACCTTAACGTATAAGTAACATTTTGAATAAATTGTGTATTTCCTTTAATATCAGTTAAAGAGGAAAATTGCCTGGTGGAGTTTGGCGGAATTGTCCGGCGCTCACCGGCTGACTAGTTGTGTTTTCATGTGCGTATGTGATGTCTGTTGAGCCCACAATGAAGCAGGTGGTGCCCTCTACTTCATCAAAGACGGTCGTCACCAAACCGACTGCCGGCGCTGATCTCTCCGGACAGTGGCTGCAAACCTCAGCCCATCGAGATCTTTACCCCCCCGCGCGAGAGACTGTTACGACCGGCCCCAGCGTTGGGATTCTCCGAAGGTTTGCGAACCCCTCTGGGAGATCGTCGACGCATTCCCGGGATAGCCTGCACCTGAGACGGCCTTGCAGCCAAGCGAAAACAAAGGTCAACGCACTGGTTTTGCGCTAGGGAACCAAGCAAGAGGAGTTGCGGGGAGAACCGGTTCTTGACCGACTGTGTCGTCGACCCCCACCTCCCCATTCAGGCTCCTCCCCCTCGCCGGGAGAATTCCGGAATCTGCTGTGCGTTCGTGACCATGTTTGGGCATTTTTTAGGGCGCCGTGACCATATTTGGGCATCGTGTTAGGTTGTTCCCCTCCATGTGTTGTGAGGTGGGTTTCCCCCTCCCTCGTGGCCGAGGTGCCGGGGCCACCGTATTGGCTGACGATGCGGACAATGCACCCAGTGTCGACAACGCGGCGCTATAAAATGCCGAAGACGTTTTGTATCTCTCTCTCTTCTCTCTTTGGATCAGTTGATCACTTCTCAACATGTAAATAAATCTCTGTCGTTCGTTCGGGCGCTTCTTCTCACTGAATTGTCGGACGATGGATCCTGCTACGGGGCCAGCTACCGAAAACGAGACCGGCAGGACCCGGAGTCCCAACACCGAGAAGTGACTCCTCGAAAGTGGCGCTCTTGCTGAGCTTCGCGGGAGACGAAGTGCTCGACATCTTCAACAACTTTCAGTACGGCCCCGAAGAAAGCAAGGAATGTTACGACACGGTCGTGCGGAAGTTCAACGCCTACTTTTCCGAGGTGAGCAAGGAAATTCACGAAAGATATGTTTTTCGTACACGAAGCCAGGCGGAGAAAGAACCTTTTGAGAAGTTTGTGCGGTACTTAAAGAAGCAGGCGACACAGTGCAACTTTGGGGATCAGCACGATTCACTGATTAGAGACCAAATTGTGTTTGGTACGAACAACCCAAAGCTGCGTGAAAGAATGCTTACCGAGAGAGGCCTGACGCTACTAAAAGCCGAGGAAATGTGTAAAGCGGCAGAAGCAGCGGCACTAAGGAGCCTAGTTTGGAATAGGACAGAAGACAGCATTGACGCAGTTTCAAGTGGCGAAACGGTGACGAAAAAACGGCAGCAGCGGAAAAAAAAAGCAGAGTCGCGATAATCAAGATATTTGCTGCAGGAAGTGCAACCGCAAACATAAACCTGAGCAATGCCCCGCGTATGGTGAATTATGTCATTCTTGCCGCAAATACAACCACTTTGCAAGTTGTTGCCAGAAGTCTACCGCGGTTAGCGAAGTAGCTAATCTCGTTGAGAATGACTTTGAGATTCTCGAAATCGGCTCCGAAAATTGTCACAAGAAAGACTGGACAATCAAGGCTCGAGTAAATGGCAGAGAAGTGACGTTCAAAGTGGACACCGGTTCGCAGTCATGCTTACTTCTATTTACAACGTGCCGTAAGCTTGGATCCAAAGAAGCGTTGCAACCTACCGGGTCAGTGTTGCGCGCCTACAACGGGGGCGTTATTTCAAGTTATGGAACAACGTCACAGAAAGTGTCTGTCGGAACCACCGAGATAAGCGTGAAATTCTTCATCGTAAAGAATGGGCGCAAAGCCATCCTTGGGCTCGATGCCAGTGAAGCGCTTGGATTGGTTCGACGTACGGTGGACGCTGTCAATGCCTCGTCTGAGTATGAACTTTTGAAAGATTTCAGGCACCTGTTCCAAGGGCTCGGGTGCTTGAAAACGCAGTACAGAATGGTCCTGGATCCAGACGCGGTTCCGGTCGTTCAGCCTGCTCGCCGGGTTCCACTTGCACTTCAGGAACCTCTGAAGAAGGAACTACAGCGAATGACCCGGGGGGCCATCATCGTCAAAGAAGATGAGCCAACCGACTGGGTAGCCCCGCCGCGGTGGTCTAGTGGCTAAGGTACTCGGCTGCTGACCCGCAGGTCGCGGGTTCGAATCCTGGCTGCGGCGGCTGCATTTCCGATGGAGGCGGAAATGTTGTAGGCCCGTGTGCTCAGATTTGGGTGCACGTTAAAGAACCCCAGGTGGTCGAAATTTCCGGAGCCCTTCACTACGGCGTCTCTCATAATCATACGGTGGTTTTGGGACGTTAAACCCCACATATCAATCAATCAAATCAACCGACTGGGTAAGCCCTCTGGTACTGGTGAAAAAAAAAAGATGGTGCTCTAAGGGTTTGCATGTGCCCCAGAAGAGTGAACAAGTATATCAAGAGGCAGCATTTCCCTTACCCAGACGCGAGGACTTGGAAGCACGGCTAACCGGTGCTACTTATTTTAGCTGTTTGGATGCAAACGCCGGCTTTCATCAGGTGCCCTTGGACAAGACAACATCAAAGATCTGTACGTTCTCGTCGCCTTTTGGCAGATACCGTTTTCTAAGGCTACCTTTTGGCATCTCATCTGCACCCGAGGTGTTTCAGCAGGCACTTTGTCTGATATGTGACGGTCTGCCAGGCGTGCTCATATATATAGATGATATCCTGGTCTGGGGCTCAACGAAGGAAGAGCATGATGAGCGCCTGGTAGCAGTCCTCAAAACTGCTGAAACAGCTGGATTAACGTTTAATCCGCACAAGTGCAAGTTTGGCGTAAAAGAGCTACGGTTTCTGGGTGATATCATAAGTGCGAACGGCATATCCCCAAATCCAGGGCTCGTAAAAAGTTTGGTTCAAATGCTAGTGCCAACATGCAAGGCCGATGTTCAACGTATGCTTGGTGTGTTGAACTACTTTGGAAAGTTCGTGCCGCAGCTATCAGAAAGAACGGCCCTGTTAAGAACTCTTATCAAGGACAGTTCTGAGTTTGAGTGGACAGAAAACCACGCCAAAGAGTGGAAAAGCGTCACGCAAATTCTGACCACCGCTCCCGTGCTCGCAATATTTGACCCACGACGGGAAACAAGGTTGTCTTGCGATGCATCGAAGGACGGCGTCGGTGCCGCTCTTCTGCAACGTCACAATAACGAGTGGCGGCCCGTAGCTTACGCATCTCGAGTACTGGCCAAGGCAGAAAAACTGTACGCACAGATAGAAAAGGAGGCCCTAGGAATTTGCTTTGGATGCGAAAAATTTCACCAGTTCGTCTACGGCCAGAAAGTCACAATTGAAACGGACCACAAGCCACTTGTCAATTGCTCAAAAGGAAATTAGTGACATGCCACCTCGCCTTCAACGGTTCTTTTTGAAGTTGTTCAAGTATGATATTGTTTTACAGTATATTCCTGGGAAGCACCTTGTTCTTGCTGACTTGTTGTCCCGGTCAACTGCTGACAACCAAGACGACGCTGGTGCTACTACCGACGTGGAAGTTAACGCAATCCAGCTTCTAGGTTACCGTGTCACAGAAGCAACGCAGAAAGAACTGCAAACGGCAACGGCTCGTGACCGCTACCTACAGTCGGTGATCGCAAGTTTGTCGGTGGGGCTTCCAGTACAAGGTGAACTAAAGCCTTTTGAGCAATAACTCTCATTTGTCAACGGAATAATTTTAAAGGCGTCGAAGGTTGTTATTCCGAAAAGCATGCGACAAACTATGCTTGAAAAAATCCATGCAGGTCACCTCGGCATGCAAAAAATGCTAAGAAAGGGCCAGACGCCTCGTGTTTTGGCCGGGGCTTAACGCTGAGATTGCTTCCATGGTGCAACTTTGTCCTACATGCTGCAAGTATGCTTACAAACAGCCCAAGGAACCGCTTTAAATGCAGCCCGTGCCAGGTTGTGCATGGCATAGAGTTGGAGCTGATATTTTTTCGTTTGCGGGGACTCGTACATCGTTGTCTTTGACGCCTTATCAAACTTTCCGGAAGTTCAGAAACTACCTAACATGTCGGCGCAATCAACCATCGCAGCACTGAGCGCTATTTTTGCCAGATTTGGCGTGCCCGTCGAAGTATGCACTGATAACGGCCCACAATTTTCCAGCCATGAATTTCTTTTGTTTTCAAGGAGGTACGACTCCACGCACGTCACTTCAAGCCCTCATTATCCGCAGTCAAACGGGCTTGCGAAAAAAGGTGTGCAGGTTGTGAAGCGCATCTTAAAAACAACTGCAGATTCGGGCGACGACTTCTGGCTGGGCCTGCTGGCCTACCGCTCTACCCCACTGGAGGACGGGCGATCCCCTGTTGAACTACTGCAAGGAAGGCGCCTTCGCGCCAACCTCCCGGACTTCAGTACGGTGACCGCAACCGACGTCAAAAAGCACAGCCAGGCCCAAGAGGGAAGACCTTTGCCTCCTCTGCAGAAGGGTGTCGTCGTGAGGCTCAGAGACGCTGCATGGTCCCGAGAAGCTCAAGTGGTGGCTTCACCATATCCAAGGTCCTACCTTGTCAAAACGGAGGACCAGAAGCTGTTAAGGCGCAACCGTCATCACCTACTTCAAACTGGCGAACGGTTCATCGAGGAGAGCGACGACGACATTGATACCAGCTCAGCGGACAACAATGTTGGTGGCCATCCGACAGTGGCAACTTCGACCTCGCCAGCCAATGGCCGACGTCGCGAAGTTCTGACGTCGGTCAACCCTTCGCCACCTGTGGTGCGTCAGTGAACGTCACCACCGACGCCAGCTTTGAGAAGGTCGACTCGAACCGTGAAGCCACCACAGCGTCTTCATTATGACAAGGACTTTAACCAAGTGTATGATATCATTTTTTGAAATGCCATGTACTTACCACTGTTTCGGTGGGTATGTAATTTCGTTGTTAACGGAAAGGATGTATCCGGCAAGGCTACTGCATCACGACTGCGCATCGGACATGCGCAGATACTCACGGCGCGCTATCGTGCGCCTATATAATCAGTGACTGAATAAACCGATGTCTCTTCTTGTTCTGGCCATCATGCTGTATCGTCGTCCTTGCTAGTTACAGCTACATCTCAATTAGCAGTTTCGTGTCTGATATACGCGTCCACATGAGTGATACGAGATGCCACAAATTCGCAAAAGTCTACTCTGCTACACTTCGGCAAATTCATATGCGTGATCTTCAGTATATATGTGATCAGTGAAACATAGAACACTGCGTTCACTTGGCGTTGCACAATGGTTCGCGTTAGCAATATTTTGGTTAATTATCGCATGAAGATCTACGGAAATAAAATTTCTAAAACAAAACCTACAAGGATTTGTCATTTATCGGGAGCACCTTACATGACGGGCCATCCTTCGAGAAGACAGGCGTGGCAGATAACCCGTCTTGTCAGTGGGTGCTAGTCCGTCTTCAGCCTCCATTGAAGCAAACGCGTGTCGTGAATTACTCATCGTACGCTTTTTCTCACGGAAAATTGCATAACATCTAGTACGAAGTGGTAGAGAAAGATAGCATCATGGATGAAATTTTGCGCAAAATGTCATCCACAATGAAACTTCAACTCGCCCCACGCTTGGTTCTTCAAAGATAGCGTCTTTAATAGTCCTTGGAAAGGTTTGGCTGGTGGTACACTTGGCAGGTCACATCACGTGAGTATGATGAAGGAAGAACGAAGTGTTGTGTTACGCACAGCTCTGCGTTTTGACAGTTATTACACAATATCTTACAGAATTGGCATAGCTATTACGCAGGTTTATTCATCGAGATAGTCTGCATAAGTTGCGACACCGTTTCATCGAAGTGCTGCAGGCACGCTACTTGGGTTAGTTGCTTACGTAAGCGTGTGCGATTATTCAATAGCCAGAATAAACATGCATGCATGTTCAATGGTGGTAGACTCATCCAGCATCCGATCATGCTATTCTCGGACGACTGAGTAAACAAATAATGCCAGTTTTCTGTTAACCCGGAATTTATCGACAACGGATTGATAAACGCAATCTCAGTTTTTATGAAGCAGTCTCACCCTGACAAAAGTGGATTCGCGCAAAGAGAGTATTCGCTCGAATAGTATGGGCCTTCACGTACAAATTTCTTCTCTCACATGCCCCATTTACCACAGTTGCCTTAACGCAGTCACATACAGTTTCAAGCTGGGTTGTAGTTTGTATCCTCAAGTTGTCCTTGAGTCACCGTCCCCTCCCCCCGACCTCCCTCCTCTTTCTGATGCCTCGAAGCTCAAACCCCGAGAGAGTTCCTCGTTCCCGGTAGCAGTTTGCGCTTCGTGGTTTCACAACCCACGCGGAAACAGCGGTGAATCGCACCGTGAAAAAAAAAAAAGAAAAGAAATCACATAACTAGGAATGCTTTTTTGTTTTTCTGCTATAATGGACCCTTACGAGGATAGAGGCATGCACGGGCACCGGCTAGTTACAAAAGCGCCGCTATTTAATTGCGTGCACTGTCTTTCTCTCATAAGAGGGGGAGTAACGAAGGAAACAAAGAAACGAAGAGAACGAACCCACTCGAAGCTGTGGAGAGCGGAGCGGTCGTCGACCAACACATGGGACGCACATGTTGAGCGATCTTCTCTCATCGCATCGTGGGTGACGTCGGCGCGAGCGGACTGAAACAAAGCGCTGGAGATGAAGCGCGCGGGCCACTTGCGTGGGAACAAGTGCCTCCAAGTTGTGTTTTGCCTCGCATTCCTTTTTTCCTTCCGTGTTGTTTTTTTTTCTTTATGCCTCGTGCTTTTTTTTAACGCTGCTGTTCTCGTGTGCCCTCTCGTCGGTTTGGACGCCACTGCAAGCACCGAAAAAAAAAAGTGATAACGGTTCGGTATTCACGACGAGCTGTAGAGGATGATCCTTATATTGTCGGGGCCTTCTCTATCTCCTCCCAAACAGCCGGGACAGCCAGCGTGTCGCCCCTTTTTGCAAGTGCCGGCAGCTAACATTCACCGCGTGCATGTTGCCGGCGAGGGAGCCACGCTCGGCTTACACGTTGCTATGCTTGCCGGGTACATGAAGGGGGTCCCTCTGTGAAGCTTGTCAAGAGGACGAGCTGCCGGCAGTTCGCACACTGCATGGCTGCGTGCAGCGCGAGTGTGTGATTAGCGATCGGAGTCGTTCGGTCTTGCTCCCGCTGCATGCGCCGTGATTAAGCCTTATTTTTTTTTCTCACGGCGACTTGGTTTCTCTTCGTCGTCAAAACGGCACCGGCCAACCTAGCGCTCTGCCGAAATGAAATACTAAAACAATACGGAAGGAGAGGCTCGGTTCATTGATCCGAAGCGAATGCATCTCAATTAACTTGCGCACATATCGTGTTCTTTTTTTTTTTTGACACTGCGTTTCAGCGCGTTGGCTTAGATGCTGTGAAGTAAACAAGCTTGTTAGTTGATTTTGATAGCTCATAGTTTTTCAAATGTTGCAACTGTTCTTCCGTAATCAACCTGTTTCGCAAGAACTAATGGAGAGCATATAATGGAGAGCATTATAATGCTTTAAACTGTCTCGTGATGATGTGTACGCGTTTTTCTTTGTTTTTGAACACGATGCACTTTATTTTGTTCTTTGTACTTTTTAGTGTGCCCCTACCATGCCTTTGCATATTGTATATTTCTTCTGCTGTTTGCATTCAACACTGCAAGGTCACCTCAGATTTCTGTAGCTAATTTTGCCTGATACATACTTGTACCTCCCACCCTGTAACGGCCCTCTTGAGGGCTAACAGTATTATTCAATTAAATAAATGAAATGAAGTTGTCATGTTTCGTGTTTCAAAATGGTAATTATGGTTAGTTTTATTTCTGACAGTGAATTTCCTCGGCCTTGTTTCGAAACAGCCACCCTTGCTTTGTTCATTGTAGACTTGCTTCTGAAGTGTGAGGTTCATGAATGTTCATGTATTGCAAGGAACGTAGGAAGAACTAAAAAATTACAGTTAGCCGCACGAATATTCATAATGAATTGCTGCTGAGGTTCGGTGTCGCACATTCGCCCTAAAGTGCAGATGTATTTACGCGTTATATGGTAGTGACAGGAGCGCATCACTAGACGCCCGTTTTCCACGTTGGTTCCATCTGCCTCGGAATCGATTGCGTCGATTCACTTACAGTAAGCTATTCATAGAATTTCCCACGTCAAAGCACTTTTTCACGCGTCTTTTTGCACTAACGAAGCGTTCCGCAGCTGCCAGCCATTTTCCGTCCAAGTTTGCGCTAGCGCGTACTTGACAGAATAAACAGTTTGTTTCACGTACGTAAAATAATTTGCGTATACGTATAGCTTCTACGTGTAAGTGTTGCGCATGCGCGGAACAAAGCGGCCGCGCGCGGGTCTCACTGATGTATACGCGAGATTCTATTCTTTTCTAGCGCTTCTTGCGCACACAGACAGCTTCTCGTGAGCTCTTCAGCAAGATAGTGTGTAGCAGGTCACTGGTTTGGTCGCTGCCAGCGTCAAATATTCCTTTTTTTCACTTTTATTTGTTCACGTTTACATCAGGATCACTACAAACCGCACCCCCTATAGTTTCATTGGCTTTCTTGTCTGTTAGCCGACAGCGAAGACACGCTGATTTACTCTACGGCCAGCGACGAGAGCTCCGATGAAGGCGACTTCGTGCCTGTGACAAGGCGGCAGCGAAAAAGAAGACTAGTGATGCCGTCTCCAACAACAAGTAAGAATGTGACGACGACGCGAGAGCCCACGATATACACAATTCTGTTTGTGCCGGTCGATGCGGCTCATAGTCTCAACCGGCTCAATCGTCAAGTCACGTCTAAGTTTCTTGAGGAACTCGCCCAGGGAGAAATCGCGGACGTGCGGATCAATGGCCGTAAGAATATCCTCGCCGTAGACGTCACTCAACGAAGCACATTGGAAGTGCTGAGCAACGTCAAGATGTTGGATAACATCAATGTTCGCTCATATATACCTGATGGCCGCGACTCTACGGCAGGCGTCATTTATGACGTCGACATTTCCATCAGCGAAAGTGACTTTGCTGCTCTCATCAAACCGGTGTCTGCAGAACCTACTATACTGCAAGCTCGTCGCCTTGGCAAATCACGCTGCGTGAAGCTCGTGTTCAAGGGTGACAGCCTTCCATCGCAAGTCAAGGTCGGCCATTTTCGACACACAGTGCGACCCTTCGTACCGAAGCCCCTTCAATGCCGGAAATGTTATAGATTGGGACATGTCAGTGCTGTTTGTACAAACCTGGCTGTGTGCTCGCTATGCTCAGAATCACATAGCGAAGATACTTGCCAGGCAGAACTTCGAAAATGTCGAAACTGTCATGGCCCTCACGAAGCATCGTCGAAAGATTGCCCAATCATGAAAAAGGAAATGCAAGTGTTGAGGCAAATGGTCCGGGATGGCTCAACTCACAGGGAGGCCGCTGCCCAAGTACGACGCCGGCGGTCTCGTCGCCGGAGGCCCCTGAGGAGACCCAGTGCTGAAGCAAGGATTGAACCTCACCAAACGACCACCGGCGTACCACCTCAAGCGTCCAGACACGCTGACAACAAATCCTCCAAGCAAGACAAGAGCATCACGGGC
Organism: Rhipicephalus microplus; assembly: GCF_013339725.1. Lineage (NCBI taxonomy): Eukaryota > Metazoa > Arthropoda > Arachnida > Ixodida > Ixodidae > Rhipicephalus > Rhipicephalus microplus. The sequence continues at coordinate 312,839,811 of NC_051165.1, read as the reverse complement.
TCACCTGAAGCATGGCCAGCGCTGCCAACGATAGACCCACCGTCTGAGCCACCGCATCGCTCGTCTACAATAACTTCGGAACGAGAATGCGGTGATAGTCGCGACAAAGAAATCGTAGCCATGGTAAAGGCCCTTATGAACACCATTCGTATGCTCCTCAATAGCATTGACAGTCCGGCTGCAAAGAGTGCACTTCAGTTAGTGGATGCGCTGAAGCCGGTGCTATCAAGTCTGGAAAGGCACCATGGCTCCGCCTCTGCAAGCCTTTCGTAAAGAGGTCAAAGGAGCTTCGATATTTCAGTGGAATGCCCGAGGCCTCAAGCCCCGCATTTCTGATATACGACAATTTGTGTTCAAAAACCAATTTCCAATTATTGTTATCTGTGAGCCAAGGCTACACAATGCAATACGACTATCGAGGTACGAAGCCTTCAAGTCCGCTACCTGCAACGAACAGAGTAAAGTCATTGTATATATCAGATGCGACCTTACCTATATCGAGCACCGTGTAGCACCTCACGATGACAACCAGTATGTCTGCTTGACAGTTAAACGTAGAGACCTCAAGTTCACGCTCGTAGGCGCATATATATCACCTTCGAACCGTTTTGAACCTGAAAGACTACGTGCACTGTTAACAGCCACACCTGGACCATGGATCATCACCGGAGATTTCAACGCTCACCACCCCCTATGGGGAAGTCAGAAGACAGACAGTCGCGGAAGGCAAGTATTCTCCTTTGCTCTGGAGCAGCAGCTGCTTTGTGTAAACGACGGAAGCCCTACGTTTCTACGGGGAACGACATACAGCAGCTGCCTTGACTTGACATTTGTGTCACGAAGCCTAAATGGAAAGGTCAAGTGGTTCGCAGACTATGAAACTCATGGAAGCGACCACATACCAACTTATTTGAAGATCAAGGGCCTGGAAAAATCGCCTAACTACGACACTTCGACTCGCATTGACTGGACAAAGTTCAGGTCACTGACGGAAAAAAGGTGTCAAGAAAATAAAACGCCTCCTCTTGACACCCTCGAGGTTATGATTAGAGGTGCTACTCAAGAAGCGACCTATCATATGCAACATACTTCAGATTATTGTCAATATCAGGCGGAATTGGAACGACTCAGAGCGATCCGTCGTCGCGCAGAAAGAAGATATAGGCGCACTAAGTCTATTCACGACTTGAGGGAGGCAAGGCGCCTACAGAAAAAAATTCAGCGGCGAATCATTTCACTTCAATCCTTTCGCTGGAAACATCTGTGCGAATCTTTGGATCCACACAAGCCTTTGACGCAGACATGGAGGATTGTCCGTGGCCTACGAACATCGCCGCATCAACATCGCCCTTCAAGTGTCTTTCTCTCCACCAAGGACGCACCGAAATCGAAGTAGCAGAAGATTTCTGCATGAAAGTTGCCGGTCATGCGTCCACGTGCACCACGCGCCACCTAGAAAACGCTCCAGTTTCCAGAGATTCAAGAATGGACACCTTTTTCTCTCTAGAGGAACTACAAGCGGCCTTGACGGCATGCAAACGATCTTCATCGCCTGGTCCGGATGGGATCACGTACATGGCTCTTTGTAACCTCGGAGAAGCAGCTCGACGGGCCCTTCTATCCGTGTACAACGACTCGTGGAGCAGCGGATTTATCCCTCATTCATGGAAATCCAGCCGCCTCGTACCTGTGCTTAAACCAGGTAAATCTCCTCTGCACTTGACCTCTTATCGCCCCATCGCGCTTACCAGCTGTTTCGGGAAAGTGATGGAGAGGATGATTTTGACTCGTCTAGAGTGGTACCTGGAGCGCCACGAGGTATACCCTCATGCTATGACGGGCTTTCGGCGTGGGAGGTCCGCAATTGATAACGTTATAGACCTGGTCTCATCTGTTCAGCATCAAAAAGACTGAAACGTTTATCTGCGGCGTTGTTCTTGGACGTGAAAGGTGCATACGATAACGTATCACATGAAGCCATTCTGGATGTCATGGAAAATGTTGGATTAGGGGGTCGGGTATACCAATGGATCCACAGCTATCTGAAAGGCAGAACTTTCTTTGTACAGACGGAGAATGGCACAACAACGCACCATTGCAACCGTCGAGGTGTGCCTCAAGGCGGCGTTCTTAGCCCCACACTTTTCAATCTAGCGCTACTCGGCCTGGTTGATGCGCTTCCAGAATCTGTCCATCTATCAATATATGCAGATGACATCTGCATCTGGGCGTCAGGCGTAACACGCCTTCATTTGCGTGCCCGGCTTCAGAGAGCGGCAAAAATAGCGACAAAGTACCTGGAAGAACGGGGACTAGAGCTGTCGTCAGGGAAATGCTCGCTTATAGCATTCACGCATAAGGCTATGAGCCCATATGTTATTAAAATTAACGGACACACGATCAACTACGTGAAGACCCACCGATTCCTCGGAGTCATAGTTGATCGCGACCTCTCCTGGAGCCCTCACATCGCCCACATGAAAACTAAACTCACCATGATCACCCACGTACTGAGGTTCCTTGCTGGAAAAACGTGGGGTGCATCGGTACAAGCAATGCTCCAACTCTACACTGTTCTGTTCCTGGGTTATATGAGATACAGCTTACCTGTGCTTTGCGGGATCCGAAGAACAAACTTGCGCGTCCTCCAGTCGATCCAAGCCCAAGCCCTGAGGATATGCCTTGGTCTCCCGAGAAGCGCGTCTACAGCAGCGACAGTCATCATCGCGCGTGATTATCCAGTCAACGCATACATCCGCGTAGACGCTTTGAGAATGCACATAAGACATCTCGCTCGGCTTCCATCTCATCACCTAGCCTCACTTCGAACTTCCAGGCCCCACTCAGCGTTCAGCGCAACTGTAGCTCAGCATTGCGCAGTGCTTCCATTGCACTTCACGCATGCAGCACAGCCGCCGATACCATTATGGTGCCTACACCCACTCAAAGCCTTTCTCACAATTCCTGGCATCCAAAATAAGAAAAAATCGTCGCATCTAGCCCTGAAACAGGCCACATTACTTTTCCTGCAAGAGAAGCACAACGGACGCCTACACATTTACACGGATGGCTCGGTGTCTTCAGTAAGCTCTTCAGGGGCAGTGGTTATTCCCGCGAGGAATATCACAATTAAATTCATGACATCGCATTTGACGTCGTCGACAGCTGCAGAACTTGCAGCCATTCGTGCAGCTCTGGAGTTTATAGTGAAAGAACCTTCGGGAATTTGGTCGATCTTCTCGGACTCGAAAGCATCTCTTCAATGTCTTATATCACCCTTTCGCCATGGACCTAATGAACAGTTAGTAGCTGAAATAAGGCTCCTTCATCACCAAGCAACCGAAAAACAGCACAGCATTGTGTATCAGTGGATACCAGGCCATTGCGGTATATATGGCAATGACCGCGCAGATGAGGCCGCTAGATCTGCACACGATGGTACCCAATACACAGCCATCCCGTTCTCAAGAACCGACGCAGCTACAAGACTTCGTTCGTTTGCACGTGACCTCACACTGGCACAGTGGAACTCGACAGACTTCACAAACGCGCGTCTGCATAACTTGGATCCCGATCTGCAGCTTCGTCTTCCCCCAAGGATATCTCGAGCTGAGGAGACTCTTCTATGCCGCCTGTGGCTTGGAGTGGCCTTCACGAACGCATACTCTTATCTCATCGGGATGGCCAGCTCTCCTACATGCACTTACTGCAGTTGCGAAGAAACCATCGCGCACCTTCTGTGTGAGTGCACCCATTTCAACGTGCAAAGACAAGAGCTCACTGCAGCTCTGGATAGACTAGACAATCGGCCTTTGTCGGAACAAAGGATTCTGGGTCATTGGCCAAGCCCATCCTCAGCCCAGAAGGCTTTGAAAGCTTTGCTGCGCTTTTTGCGGACAACTGGCCTCAGAGACAGACTTTAGTGTCTTATACTCTTTGATGTTGCCTTTCCTCTGTCGCATTTTTTTTTTGTAATTTCTCCCTCTCTTCGCAACATTTCTTTTTAACATCTATCATTCCCCTCACCCCTTTCCCCAGCACAGGGTAGCCAGCCGGTCTAAGAACTGGCTAACCTCCCTGTCTTTCCGCTTAAACTTTCTTCCTCCTCCTCCTCCTTGTCTGTTAGCTTTAATTAACGTAAATTATTTAAGTGTTTTATATCAAACAGCAGGAATTGTACAATCGAACCAACTACCGTATTTCAGTGAGTTATACATTTATGCAAGCTTGGCTGCAACATGTGTTTTTCTATGTGAAGTGTCTTAGGATACACGCAAACGAGATTTTCAGACGAGAAAAAAAAAGGGGGGGGGGGATGGCATGATAAGGTATCGTTCACTTCGTCATGGGTTCAAAACATACATACATGGACAGGCCTCCAGCCCTTTCCTCATAGCTACAATTATTTTTCTATCCACTACACTTCTAGCTTAGTTTATTCATTTTTTTACCACTATTACAGTGTAGGATTTCGCGTATACGAATTGTAGTATCTTGGAGAGTTGCCGCGCGCTTCACATCCCCGTCCACTTTTTTTTTTCTTTCACGAATTGCCGTAGCGCTCGTTAAAAGGCGATTTAGAATCCCCCGCAGGCCGGATTTGTGGCGTATAATGCGGGGTCGGTTGTTGAAGAACTCGCTCTTCCTGTGAAAAGTGAAGGTAGAGAAACGAGGGCGCCACCTTTCTTTCAGTTTTTTTTATTCTCACTATTTACATTGGTTTAGTTCGATTTGCACGTTCTTAGAAGGCCCACGTCTTTCTCGATGAGCGTACCTTAGGTGCTGCAGCCAAAATGAGGGGCTACAATAGAAAAAAAAAGATGTAAAGTTGGGCAGCTGAATCACGTTTTCCACCTCACTTGCTCTGTATCGCATGAGAACGTTAATTTATCACTTGCGTACTTGACTTTAATCTTTATTTTTTGTATTTCATTCGGAACTCGTTTTATTTTGCATTCGTGTTCATTAAGCAGTGCGCGCACGATTGCTTAAAAAAGCAAGAACAGAAAAGCGGAGATGCAGCTTGCGGTATAAGTGGCCGTTAAAGGCGAGCGCCGTTGGCCAGCAAGAGGGAATGCAAGGGAGCAAAGAAAAGCCAATTGAACGCGGAATGGGAAGTCCTTATGGTCGATTGCTTGGCTTCCTAAAGACCCGAGAACGAAATCCGATTTATAAGACAGATTTTTCCTCTGCTTACTCGACCGTGTATCGGGTCTACCCTACCCGTTCAGTTTTATGCGTTTCTTTCTACAGTGTAAGGTACTGGGCTACTTGCTTTTGCATTACTGTTTAAAAATTGATAAAATTACGAGGCGCGAAAAAGATGCAGTTATGCGGGACAAAGAAGAAGCAACGACACATGTGTCTTTCTAAACTTAGTGCGGTCCGCGACTTTTAATGCAGCTTAACAGTATTGTATTTCCTTTTTTGCAACGTTTCTGGCTATAGCAGAGCCAGAAAGAAACGATTCGGTTGAGAAGCTTTCTCCGACGATTGACTTTGCTAATGAAATAGCATGACAGAGATACCTTGCAGCAATATGTAATGCTTTAGTTATCTTTGGGATAACCTTCGAAATCTCTCTTTCTCCATTTTGTTTTTACATGATTATTTCGACTGGATGTCAGACATTTTGAAGAACAACACCCAGCTTCTTTAGTTCAGATTTATTATTGTTCTCGAGAAGTACATAACAGGATACGTTTCGTGGTAATTAACGTCACACTAGTGTTGACCCGGCAATGTTGGTAACTATGGTGAAATCCGGTCACTATGTAATGCACACCACAGAACTTTGAACTTTTACTACAGAGTGCTAATTTGGGCTGGTTAGTTTATGTTCAATGAAACAGCTAGTGTAGGCTGATTAGTATGCATTAAGCCTATTGAATATAACGAAAGAAAAGCAATCTCACCAAAGAAAGATTAGTACCTAAGTTTTAGCAAGTGATTGTCAGGCTCCGTTTCAGAGAGTGCCATTATTCTCGTTAAAAATAGCACCATGATTACACGGTTTTCAGTATGGCACCCACCGTGGTAGCTTAGTAAACTGTGCCAGATTAAGTGGGCTTTATGCTTGGTCATAGTGGCTATACCTGTATTGCTGAGTAATGTGCCATCATGAGTAAGAACAGTAGCAGAAAAAAAACAGTACAGTAAAACAACAAAGAAACACGCACAGTGCTAAAACATTCACAAATGTCATGGTGACAGGGTAGCGTTGCAACTTAGCAAAAACATCCGTATGGTTGGATTTGAGTACATAGTGAAGTACCTAATGGGTACGACACAACTTTATTGTACCACTACTATACGGTTTTTTTCTTATACTGTCATACTTCTGGCGTGTGAAAACCCGAAATTTACTTTATATCGCAGTAGCCACGTATCGACCCAAGATAAAAGTCAACGGCAACGTAAGTTTGCATCTGTTTTAAAACCGAAGACAAATTACATGCCTTGGCGGTTGAAAACATTTGCGCTTGAAATAACAATAGATGTGTCACGAAATGTTAGCAATTAGACATGTTCAACGACAAAATTAGGATGAAACTATAACCACCCTACCATCGCTTTCCTAGCATCATTTAATTAGGGGCGTGCCCAAATTGACTACTACTTTGACATAAAAGACAGGAGTGTAGTTATGAAAATCCTAAATCCCAATTTAAAGTAGGTTAACCAAGCGCCTGACCCTGAGAACTCGCGCCCTTAAAGCTTACTCGTCGTCGCCGTCGTCTCGTCTCTCGCGGGCTTCGACGTCGAGTCGACCAGCAATGTTTGCGTCACTCTTGGAAGAACACAAATTACGCGTACTTAACGCTCCGTCACGCCACACATACACTTTTCACTACCGCACAAACGCTCTCTTTTCCAAAGCCGCGTCTCTTATGCATGCGCCTGTGTTCACGTGCGTTCGTGTCAGTGTGCGGCAGCGACGCATCGTTTATTCATTCGCGTTGCGAGCTCGACTCGCGGCGCGAAGAGAGTCTGGCAAACAAAATGGCGCCGTCAACGTCCTTGGCAATGCCGTCTGCCGGGCCGGCTGAAAGCAGGCAGCCGACGGGACCTGCGCGAACATGCATTATTCATGGGGCCCTTTTCACATCCTCCCGCGCCCTATTTGGATTCGCCGATATATAGTCTGGTGCGACGCGGAAGCTAAGACAGAAGCCGAGTCGAGACGAGCCCTTCTAGCGACATCGGAAGCGCGGCTCTCGGAATATTCGAGCAAACTGATGGAGCCTTTCTGTTCCTTGGCCCGAGGCTCGGTGATACGGCGTCGGAGACTTACGAGGAGAGCCTGGGCGTACGACGGAAAGGAAAGAAGTCGGAAAAAGTTGGGTTGCTATCGCTGTATTACAGTTCAAATTGATGTAGTAGATCCCAGATGCTGGACTTCCGTGTCGAAGATGGGTGAAGGATAAGGCAAGAAAAGCAAGAGCTTGCGAAAGCGATGACATAGCTTTACATACATGTCTTGCAGTTATAAATAAGTCGAATTGTAGAAGGAGAGAGAGAAACGCTTTTTATGCCAAGGTGTAGGGATCAGTATTGCAATATCCTGCGTTGCCCAACCAAAGCAAACGCAAATGTCAATTCGTTTTTTTTTCTACTTTGAATGAACAGTAAACCAATGGGACAAACTGACTAAAGACTAAAGTCACGTAGGAAGTAGATACCTTTTGCTCTTACTTAACTGACATCTTTACACCGTTTCTCGGTGTTTTCAGCCCCAGCTTTAGTATCAAAACTAAACACCTTGGTGTTATCCTCTTCTAAGAGGCATTTGTGGCACAGGTTAGAGTTCGTAAATCACTAACAATGATGATGGTTTAAGTACACTGACAACGAGTGCAAGCAGGCTGCCGTACGCAAGCACTTTTGCGTGTCGTCCCACACATTTTGTTTTGTTTTTTACTTCGGACATACTGCCAAACCATAACGCGAAATTTTGCGGGTAGGACATGCATAAAATTAAGATATACAGGAGTGACAAATATAAGCAAGTTCAGCATAAAATCATTTAACAAAGACACATAGGAGTCCTAAAAATGTCCTTATACAGAGCTACAAAACACGTTCCGTAGAAAAGGAAGAAAAATAAATAAATATGTATACCTAAGAAATGCTTGTAATGTACGTGTGAATATCTCTTTAAAGAATAAAATGATTTCATTACACAAATCAAAGCGGCAAAGTTAGTGCTGTACAAGCAGTTCATGATTGGGAATCCCATAGGTAATTTTGAAGGAGTGACAGGTAGTTATCTTCGTTACTACAAGTAATTATATGTTTAAGGAGGCTGTTCCACATTCTAATGACTTGTAGGAAAACCTTTCTTGGTGTCAGTGTGATTAAGCAGTCTTGAGCGTGAATTAGGCTACTGCGTACTGACGAATTTGAACGCCACCACTCCGCAATATTCATGTGAACTTGTAGGGTTGGCGTCAGCTGTATTTATTTCTCTGTACAATATTTGTTTCTTACATTCATTGCGCCATTTCTCCTAATGTAGACTTCCATAGTTGAGGACGAGGTTGTAGATTCCATATCAAGCTGCATTATTACAAAGGTCAATTGGAAACGTGATCGAGTGCTGTGAAATAGGCGTCTATAAATGAAGGAAGGCTGTATAGGCATTCTGAAGTTACTAACATCAATTTCTTTGAGGGTTCTTGTACTGCGTTTGGATATGAAGTTGCATTGGCTGAACATTCCTACCGTCACTCTCGTTCAACGCATGCTTTCAGTTGTAGGGTGCATGAACGCTTCATTATTATTTTTCCCGCCGTACCTATTGCGTGTTTTGTGGCTGCTTTACCGAAAATCGGCGTTGTAAAGCGACTAAGTCTGTGCAGTAACTTACCGCGAAAGGAAGTGGGGCCTGTGAAAGTAGTAGGTATAAAAAGGAAGCGTGTCATTGCCTGGTATACTTTGGCGGTGTTCCTAGGATACCTTGCCCGCCGCGGTGGTCTAGTGGCTAAGGTACTCAGCTGCTGACCCGCAGGTCGCGGGATCGAATCCCGGTGGCGCTGGCTGCATTTCCGATGGAGGTGAAAACGCGGCAGGCCCGTGTGCTCAAACTTGGGTCCACGTTAAAGAACCCCAGGTGGCCGAAATTTCCGGAGCCTACCACTACGGCGTCTCTCACAATCATATGGTGGTTTTGGGACGTTAAACCCCACATATCTATCTCTCAAGGATACCTTAGCTAGAACCAGGACTGTAGTGCTTAGTGCTGCCATAAAGGGTCTTTAGGCACTCGCAAGCTGTTTGCAACAGGTTTTCACCTGAAAGACCCTCTAAAAGTTGAAAAAAACTGTCAAAAATAAAGGTTTCATTGATTGATTGATTAATTGATTGATTGATTGCTTAAAAGACGTCTCGCAGAGAAAGTTGCTTTCTGTCGGCGCATAAGATCGGCAAGCATATTCGAATTAACAGCGCGAAACAAAAATATTCCAAGGACGAAAACGCAGGGCTTACGGCCCGGTCATCCCCGGCTTTGAGAATACTGACCACCTTGAGAATGACCTCCTTGCACTATATTCTTAGCACACCATATATCGCTATATCGCACAGGCGTGGATTCTCGCTGCCTTATCCGAAAATTAAGCAAGAAACGGTTTTTAGAATGGCGGCAGTTGCGAATGCAATCCTACCCGACTGCAGCTCGCATTCGCATAATACACCCATATTGCGCAAAACAGAGAAGTGCAGACATTGACTCTAGAGCCACCTTATATATCGCATCATATGGGGATGTCCAGGCACGATAAACAATAATCGTGATGTGATTCAGTCTCAAACAGCGACAGCGCCCGTGCGCGCTGGGAGTCTGCGTTGCTCAGCTCGGACTTGGAGCACAAACTTCCATCTCTCAGCAAGCCTAGGAAGCCGCCAAGGGCCAGCAACTATTGGCCTAAGTTTATGCGATGTCCGAGGCTGTCCCAGCAATTCACAATGAACATAATAAAATTACTTGATCTAATCTGAACACTTCGTGTTGTTAAATATAATATGTTAATTACCTGATTCCCCAGTACGCCGTTTTAAATAAACAATGGCAGGTGGCTGTCAAGAAAAGCCTATCATGTCCGAACACACCTCGGAGGTAAGCTGCGGCCTCTGTATTATAAACAGTGCAGTTCATTGACACCGTTCATGAGTTGCTTCTAAACAGTGCTATTGGCACGACTTTGCAGAGTAATTACAAAGTCATTTTCGCATTCCTATCTACATGCACAGTCCAGGGTAGCCAGCTGGAGATTTTTCGTGATTAACCTCACCGCCTTTTCTCTATACCCTTCTCTTTCTCTCCGTGTTTTACCACCAGCATCACTGCCAACTACAGCAAATTATATAGAAAAAAAAAAGGAAGATGCTTGAGCTTCGCCTTTAGAGTTGAACGCGTTAGCGATATCCTGTTTCTAGGGCGTACTGTGCTCAAAATGGCTTGTGTCAGTGAAGCTTCCGAATAGGCTTCACTCCGTGTAATGAGTAGCGTGCTTTGAACCTTGGACAATTGTGCGCGTGAAACCTTTACGCGCTTGCTCTGCACCCACTACGTGGCCTTAAGGGGAAAAAATGCGCTGTAACGTGTGTGCCTTTGTAGCGGGTGGCCTGACATTAAACCATGAAGTCATGACAATCACATGTTCTGACATCCGATCTCAATGTATGCTTGTATCAAACATTGATTGATATGTGGGGTTTACCGCTTCCGAAACCATCATATGTTTATTAGAGACACCTGTAGTGGAGGACTCCGGAAATTTTGACCACCTGGGGTTCTTTAACGTGCACCCAAAATCTGAGCACACGGGCCTACAACTCTTCCGTCTCCATCGAAAATGCAGCCGCTGCAGCCGGGATTCGAACCCGCGACCTGCGGGTCTGCAGTCGAGTACCTTAGCCACTAGATCACCGCGGCGGGGCACTTGTATCACACATTACTACTGCGATATTACATGTGTCATTGTGGAAGCAGGTATACAGGACGCGCGTGTTTGTGAAGCATTCCATTTACTTTCACTGCATTTCCAAGCAGAGGAAGTTATTTTTACCGTATTTTTAAACAGACACGTGTCTCATGTGGTAGAACAGACGCTTGCCACGCAAACAACCCGGGTTCGAATCTTGCTCAGGCCCAAAATGTTTTACTACTTTATTTGCCATCTTTCTCGATTTTTCGGCCACGCACAAAATGACGTTTTTTTTTTCGCTCTCAAATAACGATGCCGACACCGGAATTTTCGCGAAACGAGCTCTTTGACACTCTCGCTTTGAAAACAAACACGCAAATTTGAATCCTTACACAATGGCATAAACCTCCACTGTTGGAAAGAATCAACGACGCGGGCATAGTTCACAGGTTGTACAGGCCTAAACAGCTCGTGCAGTGTTGCACATAATTACATAGGCAGAAAGGCAGACTTCAGGCTCGTGTTTTGCAGGAGAGCTTCTTTATTACTTCGAGTTCCACGTTGTTGCTCGGCACGTGGGCGTCGTACAGCGGCTTCCTCCTTAAATAGCACGCAGCCCAAAAAGCAGAAACCTAGGCGGAAAGAGGGATGGCGGTGGTAGCGGGCAGAGTGAAAGAGGTGGTGCGGACGCAAATACAAAAAAAAAAAAAAGGAAAGAAGGTGCGGTAGTCCATTTGTCCACGCTGCCCTAATGATGCCTCGTAACCACTTTCAATCAGCGTGCCATGCTCACATCTGGCTCCTGCTCATCCATGAACCTCGAAAAAAAAAAGCAACAAAAGTGAAACGACAAAAACCAACGGGATGGCAAAAGCGAAGAATTGAATAGAGGAGCACCTAATGACGCCTAATTGAGGTAGCTGTGTGGGACCGCTGGTGTAGTGTGTATACGCGCGTTCACTTCAGGCAAAGGAAGAAACTTACAAAGAGAGAACTACTACTAAATTAAGAGAAACATGCACGCGAAAAAAGAGCGCTGAAAAGTAGGGCGACTGAAATCAAGTGTGGCCCCACGTTGAATAGACCGACCGGGTCTTGCACTTGGAAGCATGGTTTTGCAGGGCTGCGAGCAGGCCACATTTGAATGAAGGAATGGGGGGCGAGAACGAGATAATTGGGTGACTTCGTTATCATAATTACTACAAGGTGCTGCGGTTACGCGGCGAAGGCTTGCGCGTGACAGTGGGTAGGCTAAAGAAGTGAACAAGTACCATCCACTATGCGTGCCTTTTAAGTATTTCGAGAAAGGTTATATGGGTGGAGAGGAATTAGGTCATTCATTCACAAAACTTTTATTAACAAAAGTCCCACGGACATGGCCTTTTCAGACCAAAGAATTCGCGACGAAGTTTAACTCAGTAGCATTCATTTTCTCGTTTGTTGCATGCAGGATGCAGATCATAGCTCTGATTCAATTTTATTATGCGATGTTTCTCTTGCACGTATTGCAAACAGCAACAAAAAGCTTCTTTTTTTTCTTCGTTGTTACAGATTTCCATTATTAGTATACGCTCCTTAGTAATTACCTCGCTTTTCCAGAGCGAATTCCACGAATAAGATGCGTTGAAAAATACCGTATTCGCCTTGTTCTGGCATGGAAGTTGACATCTTATTGGAGTATCGCTTTTAGTTTGAGTCACTTCTGAAATAACTGACGAAATGCTACAGGTCTCTCTTCGCAACCCATTCAATATAAGCGCCAATAATGAGAATAAACTGGCTTTACTACGTTCGTCACGCAGGTATTACGCAAAAGCCGGATAACGATTTCACAGCTGAGCACCTGGTATCCATGGTATCACGCTTATTTTTGTATAAGTTATATTTTAACTTTCCCATGCATTTCTCAAAGTCCCCGGAAACATTCAGAACCAAGATCATTCGAGTTGCGCGTTGGATGCAAATTATTTTTACGCGTCTTTGTGAAAATAGGACAAACTGTTATTTCTCTATCTTTGCCGTTGTGAACACTTGTACCAAATAATATATTATTTTACGTATAGTATTGCGTTTAGTATTATAAGTATCAGATTGAAATTTGCTCTGGCATGGCTACTACCACTTTCTTCCCCATGTCGTGAGGCTATTGCAACTGCGCTATCGTGTGACATTTTGGAGGGCTTTCAGTGCCGCCATAGCCTGGCCAGAATGCATGTTATGCATCTTAAAATATTAACGCAGGAACACAGAGACACAGAATAGACACACAAACGGGCCCAAATATTTCAAGATGAATACATTCCATCTAGGCCGATTCTCAGTTATGAAAGCTATGATCTTATATGGCCTCACATCCACTATAGCTAAATGAATAGCAGTGTACTATGCAACTCCGTTATCAAGTAAAACGCGGTTCCTCAATTCCTTGCTTTGTTTGCGTGATCATCGAGTTGTGTAAACGCAGAAATAGCACGTTAATAACTGGCGTTCCTGCAATTATTCTTTTATTATTATTAATATTCAGAACCATTGCATAGTAAACTCGGTATGTACGAAAGAAGCCTGGTATTTCAAATCGAACAGTGTTCGCACAGTGATGCAGAAGTTTTCCTTGGACAAATAATAAATCAGAAGGGGCATAAAATGCGAGAATAGCGTTTCGAAAATCGCGTGTGATGCTGATGAGCTTTGAAGGCGCGTGCAGTGCGCTCGCTTTTGCGATTCCGAATGACGTCGTTCGCGAACGCTAACGCTCGCTCGTTTGCGCGAAGCAATGTGCCTTCGGAGAACAACAAAATGAAATAGTCAAGGTATTGGCATAAAGATAACTACGTGCGTCGGACTTGAAGCGGGCGCAGTGGGACCGGTACGGTCGATTTATATTGAACGTGATGATTTATGACGCTTCCGGTGCGTTCTGCATGCGCCATTACGGAAGTTCGGAAACTTCCCGGAAAGCGCTGCGAAAATTTCGGAACTGATTTGTACAGGTGAAAGATGTCTGAGTAGTCGTTTTTAGGTAACTTCGAATAAATATACTGAGATAATCACGAAGGCATTACAGAAGTTGATGGCTTTGATTGCGTTCAAACCATTCCATTGTGCTGGAGTACTGTTTTATATGATTTTTTTCCCGCATAAGTTTCTGCTCACTGAATCAACGTGCTCATGCACTGGTGTGTTCACACGATAGAAGACCAAGTTTTGTTACTGCTTTTGTGGAAGTAAAGTTAGAAAGCCCATAGCTCCTCGTGGGTCCACTTTTGATGGCTTTTTAATTTATGCTTGTAGTTTGTGCTATAGCAGCAAAGTTATTATATATTTTTTTTTGCCTTAGTGCACAGCCCCCAGGTGATGCTTCTTTGGGAGAGAGATCATTGAAACATGCGATCATTTGTGAACCATCCGCTAAGGCAGGTATACACTTGGCTCAGAACGAAAACAGAACGCTTTTGCTTTTTTGGCCATCTGATGTTCTCTAACGTGCACTGACGTTGCACCCTACACGGGCTTCTTAGCACGTCGCCTCTGATAAGATGTGCCGCCGTGACCGGGATGAATCACGAGACCTTCGGGAGAGCGGCCGAGCGCCATAACTGCTACACCACGGCGCTGTACTGTCAGGGAAATAGAAATGAAATATGCTAGAGAACTTGACTGAGTGATCACATGCGAAATGCTCGAGCTCTTTAGCCAAGCATTAACCCTACAGTGAAGTTCCTCGTTGTCATGTAACAAGACCGTCAAAGGAGCAAAAATGACCAGCTTTTATATATAGCGTGCAAACGGGAGTGGCGTTTACGCACCATTAAGGCTCCTTACCCTAAGTGCCTATTTAACTAGCTATAATTTTTCGTTATTGTGTTGAGGTCACCTGTAGTAACTTTAGCATCTGGGCATGAAATATATGCACCAGACGATGTAGGATGACGGTTCTTTTCATGAGTGAGTTTTTCGGCCAAAACTTTCACAGTGAAACATTACCTATACGGGCTGAGCTTATAAGGCTTCTTACGTTGGATATCTTGTCGTATATGTAGCTGCTGACTTATTCATGGGTTGTGTTACCTGTACAGGTATATGATGCGCTTTGCGCGGTGTGCTAGTGGCTTGACTATTAAGAACTTGTATATTGCAAGCACACATGCGTGAAACTTTTGGCATCAAGTCTCATTCTTATACATATGACACGCAGCGCCGAGGTACACATTGAAGCCGCATCATCTGAGCCCCTAACTTACGACTATAGAGGCTGCTATTTTTACCCGTGTATTAGGGAGTTTCAGAATAGCGCACGCCGAGCCCTTGCGGTGCGGTCGCTGCTACTGCGCATGCGTCGTACGTGAGCCACCGTTCGCGTTCGCGGCCCGCCCGCAGAAAATCCGAAATAGCGGGCGGCGATCGTGGCCCGCTAGGCCCGCGAAGTGCTGGTGTCGAGGCTATGTGTAGTTTCCATGCATTTGAGTTTGCGGACCAGCTAAAGTCCCTAGATTGTTCCCTAGGAGGGGCAAACGTTATTCTATAACTCATATGGTGCCCGCTATGTCCGCAACGCCCGCAACGCCTGCAAACGTTATTCTAAACCTCCCTGTTGAAGCGACGGTCCTTCAACTCACAGCTTCGCTGTGTCAACACGCTGTCGAGAATAAGCGTTCGCTTCGAATGTTGCACAACTTTTGTGTACGGCTTGTTTCAACTTGGTACTTTTATGTTGTTGGTGTTATGCCAATTCGTCACACACGCTCACTTACCTTGATTCCCCCTCTCTTCTATTTTCTTTACAGAAGGCGCACCGACAAATTGTAAGTTACTCTCATTATGGTTTTGTTTCTCGTTTTTAACTCTTGTCTGTTGATTTTTTTTAATCGAAGCTGGAGAACGTGTTGGATTGCTCCGTCGTTGCATGCGCTCACGCGTCCGTACTAACAGTGGGTCAGGATTTCTTGGTGAAGGTTTTATGTTCAGCATGTTTTATTCGCGTATTTAAAAGCACTTTTACTTGTTGCTAACCACTTGCACATCGCAAAAATTACTGCCTAAGCTTTCGGGCCCAGTTATGCTTTTAATCTCGTGGTCTCTTGCAAAACTGTGGCGTGCTTACAGATTTCTCGCTTATTTCTTGTTCGTAAATATTATTTTTGCATTTGTTTGGAAGCGATCGGATGTACTGCGAAAAAAAAAAACCGTGGACATAATCCTTGACTTTTGAAAACAAACTTGCTTCCGCTTTTTGTAGTTCCTTGCCTTTCCTGAATGATGTAGTCAGTGACCAAATGAAAGAGACAGAGAAAAGAGTCAATGCGTATACTTCTGATCTGCTGACCTTGCTGATCCACTGACGTCGTGGCTGCTACAAATAAAGCCCACCCTCCCGTAGAAACACTCGTGCACTGGCCGGCATTCGTGCACCCTTACAGTGTGATTATATGTCTATGACGGTGACATGTACATACCATTCCACTTATTTGCTATGATTTCTGTTTGCGTGAAATATTCCCAAGCGATCGAAATGAATACGACGCAGCCTACTTCGTTGTTTGTCATAAACATCTGCGTGGCTTCAGAACGACCAACAACGCACTTTAACTATTCGTTAGCTTATCGTCTGTGTGTTTACCTTAATGATTTGATGTTTCCGAATTAACAACGCTCCATGACAGAGGTTCTGCTCTACCAGGCCCATATAAGGAACTGCACACTCCAGCCAATGCGCAAGTAGAAGTTCTATACAAGGAAGCTGAAATAGCAAGATTCAAACCATTAGGGGATTGAATCGTCTCTGTTTTGTTGTGTGATATGCCTGAACATTTTGGACATAACGCGTTCGTATAACGTGAACATAACGTGTGCCCCAACAAATGTGGTTCCGATACCAATACAGTAAACGACTACATCCAAACGTCCTCTGAAATCGTGATAAACTTTTTACGCAACAGAACCATGCGTATGTACAAATAATAGGATAACCTTGAAAATGGTTAATGTCGCATTGCCAGTTAGCCGCGCAGAACACTTAGCCGTGGTACATCGGAATAGCTAAATGAAACAAGTAAGTTATAGGGCAGTGTAGTTAACCGGAACACAAAGTACACGGTTTTAAAAAGGTAGAGCGGCTGTGTTTATGCGTACTAAACCAGCTTGCCACTAACAGTAGATGCATACCTGCATGGCGGGTAGAACTATGACCCTGTCACATGAACTCGCATGACGGCATGCTAAGGTCACCGTGTCCTCTAAAGGTATCTTTTATCTTGACAAATAGCGTCCTCTAGATGTCTCTTGTTATCGATTAATACTGTAGAGTTGACCAATCCCAGCAGTCGAATGTTGTTAAATTGTGTAGGCAAGAACGATGGATGAACGCAGTCTGCTCATCGACTGGTTTCTCTATGTTGATTGAAACCCGTTACTTGGTAACACAATTGTGTTTGGTGGAATCGGGCTTGGAGCAGGAAGGAAGATGGACGACAGCGTTGTAACGAATACAAAAGACAGGATGAAGAGAAGACAAGTGCTGTCCTGTCCTGATATTGTCGTTTGAATTCATTACAGCGCTGCCGTAATACACCAAGATGGACAAAAAAATTAGGTAGTGAACCAGTAATATCAAGATCAGTTATTGGTTTGTTCTGCAGTGACCTGCTGCAGAAGACAAAGCATAAAAATAACTAACAACCTCGAAAGGCAGTGCCATTCAGAGTGCGCGTGCCTGTAAACGTGCCCTACGTAAGTTTATGTACACAGATGGTCGATGTCTTTCGGCAACTGTCTAGCTTATTACCTACAAATGCATAATTTATAAGCGTAACACGACAAGCATAGTTCTATTTAGGTATTACATAATTCCTGACGCTACTGTTAGGAATAGGTACAGGCGTGTGCATGGGGAGTGGCCGCACCCCTTAGACACCTAGAGGGGGGCATGGAGTCCGCCCCATAATGTTACTCCCTTAGACCTGTTCCGTCCTCGTTTATGGAGCAGGATTGTGGCCAAGCTGGTTTTCGACAATCCTGGCGGCCGAAGGCACCTGATGTTGTAGTCCAACAAGTGTTCACTTCCAGTCATTACACCTTCAGACTTCGGGACAAGACGCAAGCTGTTGTTAGAAGATCAGTTATTTTGTTTATGGCGAAGAACATACTTTGGATTCGACCAACACGGGGAGGGGAGAAGGAAGTACGATGAGACATTATGCCTCCCCCTCCCTCAATGGGGAATAATGCGCATGCGTAAGGGAATACTGTTGTCTGATCTGCTTCATTTGTCACATAGAGATAAGAGAGACCGGATTGCAGCTCGAACAATAAATCGTAACTGATAAAGACACGCAGATAATAAAATAAAACTCATGACGATAATGTTAATGAATTTGTGTAAAGGTCGAACTAATAAAGCAATAGCGGTAAGTGTTACGTATATTTCTTTCTATGTAGTATGCATAGAACGCAATGTAGGATTTAATAAGTAAGTTGAAGTGAAGATTTGACAACTTGTTGTTTACCGCATTGTTCTTGCTAGCTGCATGGACAAGTGTTCTTGAAAAAAAAATGCGCAGTGGCATCTACATTGTTGAGACGGCCCAAATGTGAAGAGTGCGTACGGGAATCACTGTTTGGAAAGCGATGTTCGAGGCCTGTTTGTTGTCGCTCACTTTCATCCCATTACCTTCCACACCGTGGGTGCCATACGGTATCTGACGTGCCTCGCGTGGAGCTGTAGCTACATCGTACTTGTGTCATACATGTACATGCGGCACATTAAGGGCACCAGCTCACCCCATAGAAATTACGCAGTGCGATCGTGCTTCATCAGACTATATATTACCTATCTTTGTTTGGCCAGCCTTATGTTACAATAGACATAGTAAGTTTCCGTTTGCTTTCACAACTTCCAGAAACAAACGTCCGTACAACTAACGGAAGTGTGCTTCCATATCTATGGCAAAGCCCTTCGCTGTCGAGAACTGATTGTCGTGTAGAATCCTGTCAAAGTGAACCTCGTACATGTGCCACTGTCTGTCATGGGTAGTCTTTACTGTTTGATATTACGCTTATCTCTTCTTCTCTTTCACTCTTTTACTCACCTTTTCACCTTCCCTAGCACAGGCTAACAAACCGGAGCCTTCAACTGGTTAACCCCCCTGTTTTTACTTGATCTTTTCCCCTCGTTCTCTCTTTTTCTTACGCTTATGTTCAATTCATATCAGTTGATAAACAAATATATATAGCTCCCGGAAATCTATCGGTAAATTTTACTACTTATCAGTGATTGTCTTACGGATAAAATAAAATTAATGTTTAATTAAAACTATGTTTGAAGGAGTGTGACATGAAGACACAATGGGCATTTTCTGTGACTCAGATTTGAAGACGAAATTTTAAGGTGTTTTCGTGTCACAACCACGATTCGATTGTGAGGCACGTGATGTAGCCGAAAACACCGGAATAATTTCGTTGACTTGGAGTTCTTGAATGTACGCCGGAACGTTAATGCCCCTCGCGTTTCACCCCCATCAAAATGCGGATATCGTGGCGGGTAATGAAAACCGCGTTCCGGAACTTAATTAGCAGTGAAGCGTCATGGCTTTTAAGCTATCAAAGTGGGGCAAGTCAGAATTGAAGTGACGAACAAAAGTTTTCTATTTCAATAATGTATTCAAAATCCCGGCTGCGGCGGCTGCATTTCCGATGGAGGCGGAAATGTTGTAGGCCCGTGTGATCAGATTTGGGTGCACGTTAAAGAACCCCAGGTGGTCGAAATTTCCGGAGCCCTCCACTACGGCGTCTCTCATAATCATATGGTGGTTTTGGGACGATAAACCCCACATATAAATCAATCAATAATGTATTCAAGCTATTCTGCTATAGTTTTCATACAAATGATGCGCACACGAAATATTTTTCCCTATTGAAATTAAAGAAAATAATGACGGACTTGTCCCTATTTTTCGGTGATGACTTCCCCTTTCCCCTTGTTTGCTAGAATGAAAAAGCTTTAAAAGTTAAAAGAAATAAAAAAAGAATATAAATACATCTACGTAGGCAGCCTTGCATTTTATGAGTTGAAAAGTTCTCGTTTTGATACTGCAAACACGCGATCCCGGTGCACACTCTGAATCTTGTTCTTTCAATACTCATCGCAAATATTAGTGTCCTTAGCGAAAAAAGTTGAAGCACTTTTATTGGTTTGTCATTCATCCCTGATGACCACGGGTCTAGTATTTTCGCTAATCAAAACCTCCGCTGTGAGTCCGCAATGGGGAGTTCTTGTTCAAGTCGCTACCTTTGTGTACTTGTCAGCGTTCAGAGGAGACGCTCCGTCTTGCTCTCTCGACAGGTGTCGTGGATCCGACTTCGCGACTTCCATCTGCTCACCGTGGGACTGACGCGGTACACGTCGGACGAGCGGTTCCAGACGGTGCACATGCAGTTCTCGAACAACTGGGCGCTGCAAATACGCGACGCTCAGCTCAGGGACGCCGGACTTTACGAGTGCTTGGTCAACTCGGACCCGCCGCTTCGACAGGTCGTCTCGCTCCGTGTTGTCAGTGAGTAGCCATACAGATTCTGCTTACAAGTTAGCTTACTGCGCGTTTAAACCACTGACAAAGCAGTGCGTGGAAAGGTTTACTAATGCGTTTAGCTGAGCTCGTTGGTTAGTACTGACTTCATGAATCTGTAATACTAGCGAACGCGCTCTACGGACTCTAGTAGTTGTTCTTTGTCGTCGTGTTAAGCTGTAGTGCGTGTTGGATGGTACTGTAGATACATTAAAATCAAGTGTTGCTTACCCGAAAACAAATTGATCTGAAATATTGATTTATCTTGTCATGGGTGAAGATTTGATGGTGTTACATTTATACAACAGAATTTGCGGCATACGGTCCGGTTTTGAATAAATAATAGATTGATAACATTAGGTGAAGAAACGGCGTTCCGCCAATAAGTCTATTTTTAAAAAACGAGCGTACGTAGAATTGTGTTTAAACAAAAAAAACATGAAATCATAAATTCTCGTTATTTAGTTACTGCAACTTCGCGACTACAGCTGAAGTAATATATAAAACATAAATTGAGTCAGTAAAGAAGTGTGGCTAGCCCAAGATCAATAAAATATTTTTGTAGAAGCTACACACTCAGAAGGGTCAGCACATTTGGTATATTGTGCTGATAACTCGAAAAAACAAAAAAAAATATTCTAAATCTAAGATAAACTGGTTCCTATATAATACACGAAACACATTTTGAACATCGAAGATATATCAAGAAGAATAAAACATTGCATAGATGAAACAAAATTGATATATATACAGGAAGACTGAGCCTAAATGTTTACTTCATCCTTGCACCGATGTTTGTAGCTTCCTGGCAATTCAGAATGCTGGTAAGAAAAACGCATTATTCGTAATTCCAGAGCTTTAAAACAAGTGCTGACGATTTGGAGCACAATGTGCTAAAAAAATTAAAATTTATCTGACCTGTATACGAAATCACTACATGCGCTCATAAACTAAATAAATTCCGCCAGTGTCACTGATAGAAACGCTAGACACAATATTACGTAGACTGCAGAGAGAGAGAGAGAGAGAGAGAGAGGAATAAAGAGAAAAGACAGGAAGAATAACCAAGTTTAACTCAGTTGGCTACCCTACACTTGGGGTTGAGGAAAGGGGGACTAACAGAAAAGAAAGAAATAGAGAGAAAAGAAAGAGAGTAAGAAAGAGATATATAAATAGTCAGCTCGAGACTGCGCAGTAATATGCTATAGCTACACGAAACGTATTAACGAAAAGCACCATACTTCTCAAGGAATCTACAAAGTTTATTCAAACACTGTGCCCAAGGCCTAGAGTCTCTTATGCACTAAATAACTTCTAAATTGCATCGGTACAACTGATACGAACGCTTGACGCAATTAAAGGAGGCTTCTACCACGGCGTAAACCACGCATACGAGAGCACAAGCAGCCACAACACTATAAGATTAATGCAGTTAATATCTCCGTCTTTTTACTTTAACTTTCGTTGTTCTAGAACGTCGCAAAGAAATAGATTTTCAAGGCATGAATGTTTCAACAGTAACATTGTTGTAGAAAATAGTTTCGTTATTCTAACAACCACATCTTTTTAGAACTTTGATATACAAACAATACGTAAGCCTGCACTGCAATTTTGACACAAGGGTGCTCTTCCAAGTGAATTATTTTACCCTAACTTTGCGTCCTTTCGATAACCATGCTAATCATACAGAAAATAGGCAGCTTTCGAATAGCGTACGCAGAGCTTTGTGTTAGCGTTTGTCGCTACTTCACACCCGTCGTCCGCTACCTTCTGGCTAGCACACGTTAAGTAACGGCAGATAGCGGGTCACTTCAACAAATGCAACCCCTGCGTACGTTATTTTAAAATTCCCTAACGAACGGGGCACAAAAAAGGGAATGTACCACATTTCAGTAACACGTTTCTTTGGTGTAACACGAGGTTTTTTTAGCAACGGGAAATAACGCAACACATATTACTAGAACCTGTAGTCTTTCTTGGGAATCTGTCTGCTCTGTCTGTTGTCTGTCTGTCACACGATTCCGCCACCCGAGCTGACTTTGAGCACTTGCTGAACGACCAGCCATCTTCAACTGGTGGCTGCCTTCATACTTGCGAACATTGTCGATCAAAAAGCAAATAATATGCATATCTGAAACGGAACAGCATACTTTAGTACTAGGTGGTGTGTTCTTTTACTAGGCAATACGTAGATACGTAATTCTAAAAGCCCCGGTGTTTTCTCAGACTTTGCTAAATATGCTGATGCTCTGCACGAAAAAAGGTCTGCAGAAGATCATTGTCTTATGACGGAATTTGCAGCTCCGCACGCGGACACGCGTTCAACTGTTGTTATGACAGATTTAATTGCGCGTCCATAGCAGCCGTACGGACCCAGCCTGCTAGCCATTTTCAATGACAGGCCGCGTCCGTATGGCTGCTGCGGACGCGCATATCAATCCGTCTATTCGGTGTTTTCAGCGTTCACACCTCTAACGCCCCAATGGCGTCGCAGTACCCAAGGCCAGCATCCTGGGCGGCCCAGACTTGCACGTCGAGGCTGGCTCGGCGCTGAACCTGACGTGCAGCATCAGCGAGAGCCCGGAGGCGCCGGCCTTCGTCTTCTGGTATCACCAGGGGCGCCTGATCAACTTCGAGCGCGGCGGACGCGTCAGCGTGGCCAAGGGTCCCAACGGTACGGCCGTGTCTCGCCTCTTGCTGCCAGCCGTGGACGCCGCCGATTCGGGCAACTACACTTGCAAGCCTGCCAACGCTAACGCCACCTGGGTGCTGGTGCACGTTCTCGAGAGCCACCGGCGACTGGCCGCCGTGCAGAACGACGCGGGCGGCATGGCACTGACGGCGGCCGCGACACCGCACTGCGCAGCCGCCTGCTCCCTGCTGCCGCTGCTCGTATCGCTGCTCGTGCAGTGGCTGCTGGCATGCGCCCACCACTGCGCTTCCAGGTGACCAGCCACGGCGGAGACGCAGCCTCTGTGAGTTTACCGTCACTTCCTTCGGTCAGTGGCATTAGAAAACAACAAGAATACAAAGTACTCTTGTTGGTGAGTCCAGACTTTGCCGCGTTTATGACTCTGCTTAAAGGGTATTTATTGTATGCTTCACCAACTCCCCCACGCTAAGCTCCTCATTCTATTCCAAAGGTACGTAAACTCTCTCCGGGGGTTTGGAGACTCTCCGACGAGAGAGTAGAAATCTGCAAAGAGAGTTCACGTGTCTCTTTGAAGGGAGTCATACTTTTGGGAAGTGAGGAGTCTGCAAAAAAGAGTCAAAACACTTTGTTTTTCCTTCTTTGAGTGTGGAGTACTGTTGCGAAAGACGGACCGATCCCACCGAAGCCACCACTGTTGCGAAAGACGGCGACGCCAACACGGTCCCGAAGGCGCCACTGCTTTCAACTCCGCCGGGAAGGTCACCAGCCGTTTGGTAGCGTATGTTTCTCAGCTCGCGACTGCTTCTGCGCAGAGCTGATAAGACGAGCGGACGAGACGACGGTGAGTTAAACAAGGTTTATGTACAGCATATACAGAGGCGTTACAATTTCGGCACTGGGGCCGACAGAGACTCGAAGAGCCGAGCTCTCCTCTCTAACACATAGGTCAGCTTTTCGCCTAAGACCGCCGACTCACACACATGTCGGCTCTCCGACATGGGGACTCCTCTCTCATAGGACCGCCGATCGCGACGCGCCGCAGGGCTTCTTTTATTTGCACCGGGTCCAACCAAAATGTCCAATCAGAAGCGCCGCTGGTCGTCAGGGCAGATTCCTCCAATGGGGTCGCCGCTGGGCCACGTTACCCCCAGACACGAGGACGCCGGCTCGCTGTCACGTGCGCTGCTGACTCACTGCACGTGGGCCAGAGAGGCGCCGCGCGTGTTTACGCCGTTGAGTTGTTCGCGTCAGGCGGACTGCGGGCTGGCCTTGACCCAGATTGCCTTTTTCAGAGGCACGGACGTTTGACGAGGACTCGCTGGCATAACAGCACCCCCGCCGCCAGACAATGCACCGGAAAGACGAGCTGCTTCTACGGGGCTCGGATGTCAGGTGCGCTCGTTCGCCAGGTCCCTTCAGGTTCGCCTCCAGGGCCATGGGGAGAATACAGCTCCAGACTGTTCCGGAAACACATCCCATTTTTGACGACGGATCCCAGCTCCACTGGCTTGTCGCCACAACTTGCTGGCCGACTTCGCTCGTCTCTTCTGACCATTTTCGGTTTCAGCACTTGACGATGGTTCTGCAACTTGCTAAGAACGGTTCGACAACAGACAACACACGACACACGCAAGTGCCCTCGGTCACCCGACAGAACACCAGACAAAGTATAGTACAACATATACCTATCTACGTGTCTATCGGAATTTTGTTCCCTCTACATCAAGAGGCACATGTGGGACACAAGACTCTTAAAATGACAACTCAATTTTTTTCCCACGTACAACAACGTAACGAATTAGAATACCACAAAGTTGGCCCCTTGAGATCACTCTGAACGAGAGCGCTCAGCCCAGGTCGTGATGAGGTCAAAATTTTGCCCCGAATCGCCAGCGAGAAACCGAAAGGTTGAGAAGTTACTAGCTGGAACGCACTGCTCAATGCACCTGCATTAGCGTTTACCTTTCCTTTATTTTTTTTTGATAGCGAACGTCAAAGTTGCGCTGGGAGCAACATGCTCCACTTCAGTAATCGGCCACTTTTAGGCGACGATACCTATGCGGCACCAAGAGCGGCTCACACTTTCGACGTTGCACAGGGGAACAACGATACGGCTTGCTACGGATTGACTCCTCACCGCTTAGCTCGATATCGTGTTCGATCACCCTCGTGTTTCCGGGGCGGTCGAAAACACGTCTTCAAACTCGGAACCAATCTTCTCAGGTCCTCCTTCACTTTAAGCTAGGCTCTAGGTTTATCTGCTCCCGGATTACTTTCGATCCCCTTCAATACCTCACTAGAACTCAAAATTCTGCTTCCTCTTCCTTTGAAGCATTCAACAGCTGATTTACGACTGCTTCAAGTTGTAAATTTTGTCCGGCCGCCTTCCTAATTTCACTTCATAATTTGTATCGCAAGGCTTCGATAATACTTTGGCGGGCCCTTCCCAATCAACCTCAAGCTTGTTCTTTTGAAACGGCTGCAGCAGCATTACCTGACTCCCTACTTCAAAAGCACGCTTCTTCACCGATTCCTCGTAGTGCTCCTTCGACAGCACTTTTGCCGCGTTTTTCTGGCTTTCCACTAGCGCTTCAATTTGGCTCTCCACTAGCGCTTCAATCGAGAGATCCTCACGCTGCTCTCGAATGAGCGTCTCTCGATCAACCTCTCGGCAGCTCGCTCCAACTTTCCGCTACAGGCGAGAGCGTTGCAACCCTCTCGCTCTGACTCAATGGCGCCATGTCGTCTCCCCTTTCTACGGAAACCGCGCCGGTCGGTTCGGCGACGGGCCGCTCGCGTGACTGCTCACATGACTCACGCGGAAAATTTCCTCTCTGAGGTTCCGTCGACCCGCCGACAAGGTCACTTGAGAGTTCACCGCTTTGAACAAGGTCAAGCTCTTGCGAGAGCTTCCGCGCTTGCGATCGCGTGAGGGCCATGTACGCTAAGTTGGGGAAGAACGAATTACCCTGCTCTTTGAGAAGCTGCTCTGAGTTGTTGGAGAAGAGATAAGGAAAACGATCATTTAGCGCAGCAGACACAGCCGCTTTGGTGCGAAGCTCACCGAACGGGCCTTCAATGACAACCGTGGCGATTGGTAAGCAAGCACTCTGCTCCTCGGCGACTTGCCTGATCCACGCGCATTCTCCTGTAAAGTCATCCGGAGACACCAATGAAGGATGGACAACATCCATGGTTGCCGCGGAGTCTCTAAGTGCTCGACACGCTTTCCCATTCACACTAATTTCTTGGATATACGGCTCCAACAACCGCATGTTCTTTTCCAATTCTCTAATTGTTGCAAAAGCAAACTTTTGCTTACAGTTTATCTCGATGTGCCCTTCCTTTTTGCAGTTGTAGCAGATTAGTGGCTTCCGTGATTCAAACGCCCGTGTGGTATCAGTGCGTTGTTTAGAAACCTCACTCAATTTTTCCGCTTCTGTTTTCCCTTCCTCTACAGTGTCCTTCGTAAGAGACGGGTCCTTTTTGAAATTACGGTGCGGAGCGGGTTTCCGTTGATCAGGTTTCTTTGAAAAGCCCTCTTTTCTTTCATCCTTTTCAACGCGCACTGCCCTGCTATGCAACTTTCGGCGAGTATAATACTCCTCAGCTAACTCTGCTGCCTTGTTTAGCTGTACTTCACCAAGTTTGTCCTGCAGCCAAGTTTGACATCCTCCTCGATGCAGCGGTAGAATTGCTCCAATGCAACGCATTCCACCACTTTATCGCGGTCGTCATAAACACCTTCGCCCTTGAGCCATTCAATCAAATCGGCTTTAAGACGAAACGCGAAGTCAACGTGTGACTCATTCCCCTTTTTAGAATACCGGAACCTTTGCCTGAAAGCCTCGGGTGACAACTTATAACGTCTCAAGAGCACTTCCTTAACCTCGTCATAGCTCTCAAACGCTTCCCTCAACAAGCAAGTTATCGCGTCGGACACTTCGCCGGGAAGAAGAGCTAGCAGGTTCCGCGCCCACAGAGGCCGCTCCAAAGCGTTTCGATCACAGACGTGTTCAAACTTGACGAGATACTTCGCCATGTCCTCGCCTACTACGAACGGTGGCAGTTGGTCCCGAATTCTAAAACCGCTGACCTGAACTGTTGGAGAAGCTACGCTAGGCGCCTGCGAACACTGTAGGATTGCCAATTCTAGTCGTTTCAACTCGAGACGCTCCTGTCTCTCGGCCTCCTCGCGACGTTCGCGCCTTTGAGCTTCTTCGCGAGCTTCGCGCCTTTCAGCTTCTTCGCGAGCTTCGCGCCTTCCAGCTTCTTCGCGAGCTTCGCGCCTTTCAGCTTCTTCGCGAGCTTCTACTTCTCGCCTTTCAGCCTCCTCACGGCGTGCTTTTATATCCACCCAAGCCTCATCGACTTCCTCAGCCGACACTCCCTCATCCTTCATGATCTCAAGGATCGCTTGCTTTCGTTTCGCACGGCCCAAAGTAATGCCGAGTTCCTCACAAATTTCGATGAGTTCCTTCACTTTAAGGTTCTCCATCGTTCACACTAGCCTCTTGCTGTTGCCCCTGTTAACAATTTACTTGCCGTACCCACTATAAGTCAACTAGCAAGACGCGCAAGCAATTTTTCACTCTCCCGTGTTTACCCCCTCCGCATTAACTTTGGTTTCAAAGCACTTCGACTTTACTTGAAACGATCAAAGCTCACTCTAATGCTTCACACAGCCCTTCTCTAAACTACTACAACCTGAGCTAGAGTAGTCTGGTGAACTGAGGGGAAAAACATCAGGCACTCACTGCATCGATGTCGCTGACGCCGGCCGATCCCGCAGCTGCCAACCACTGTTGCGAAACCACCTCCGAAATCCCACCGCTGCCACCACTGTTGCGAAAGACGGACCGATCCCACCGAAGCCACCACTGTTGCGAAAGACGGCGACGCCAACACGGTCCCGAAGGCGCCACTGCTTTCAACTCCGCCGGGAAGGTCACCAGCCGTTTGGTAGCGTATGTTTCTCAGCTCGCGACCGCTTCTGCGCAGAGCTGATAAGACGAGCGGACGAGACGACGGTGAGTTAAACAAGGTTTATGTACAGCATATACAGAGGCGTTACAATTTCGGCACTGGGGCCGACAGAGACTCGAAGAGCCGAGCTCTCCTCTCTAACACATAGGTCAGCTTTTCGCCTAAGACCGCCGACTCACACACATGTCGGCTCTCCGACATGGGGACTCCTCTCTCATAGGACCGCCGATCGCGACGCGCCGCAGGGCTTCTTTTATTTGCACCGGGAAATAACGCAACACATATTACTAGAAACTGTAGTCTTTCTTTGGAATCTGTCTGTCTGTCTGTTGTCATTCGGTCACACGATTCCGCCACCCGAGCTGACTTTAAGCACTTGCTGAACGACCAGCCATCTTCAACTGGTAGCTGCCTTCCTACTTGTGAACATTGTCGATCAAAAAGCAAATATTATGCATATCTGAAACGGAACAGCAATACTTTAGTACTAGGTGGTGTGTTCTTTTACTAGGCAATACGTAGATACGTAATCCTAAAGGCCCCGGCGTTTCTCAGACTTTGCTAAATATGCGGTGCTCTGCACGAAAAAAGGTCTGCAGAAGATCATTGTCTTATGACGGAATTTGCAGCTCCACACGCGGACACGCGTTCAACTGTTGTTATGACAGATTTAGTTGCGCGTCCGCAGCAACCTTACGAACCCAGCCTGCAAGCCATTTTCAATGACAGGCCGCGTCCGTATGGCTGCTGCGGACGCGCATATCAATCCGTCTATTCGGTGTTTTCGCGTTCACACCTCTAACGCCCCAATGGCGTCGCAGTACCCAAGGCCAGCATCCTGGGCGGCCCCGACTTGCACGTCGAGGCTGGCTCGGCGCTGAACCTGACGTGCAGCATCAGCGAGAGCCCGGAGGCGCCGGCCTTCGTCTTCTGGTATCACCAGGGGCGCCTGATCAACTTCGAGCGCGGCGGACGCGTCAGCGTGGCCAAGGGTCCCAACGGTACGGCCGTGTCTCGCCTCTTGCTGCCAGCCGTGGACGCCGCCGATTCGGGCAACTACACTTGCAAGCCTGCCAACGCCAACGCCACCTGGGTGCTGGTGCACGTTCTCGAGAGCCACCGGCGACTGGCCGCCGTGCAGAACGACGCGGGCGGCATGGCGCTCACGGCGGCCGCGACACCGCACTGCGCAGCCGCCTGCTCCCTGCTGCCGCTGCTCGTGTCGCTGCTCGTGCAGTGGCTGCTGGCATGCGCCCACCGCTGCGCTTCCAGGTGACCAGCCACGGCGGAGACGCAGCCTCTGTGAGTTTACCGTCACTTCCTTCGGTCACCGGCATTAAAAAACAACAATAATATAGAGTACTCTTGTCGGTGAGTACAGACTTTGCCGCGTTTATGACTCTGTTTAAAGAGTATTTATTGTATGCTTCACCGACTCCCCCACACTAAGCTCCTTCTTCTATTCCAAATGATACGTCAACTAACTCCGGGGGTTCGGAGACTCTCCGGCTAGAGAGTACAGATCTGAGAAGAGAGTTCACGTGTCTCTTTAAAGGGAGTCATACATGTGGCAAGTGAGGAGTCTGCAAAAAAGAGTCAGAACACTTTGTTTTTCCTTCTTTGAGTGTGAAGCACGCAAGTGTGTTTCAACCTCGTTGAGACGACAGAAAATTAGCTTAACTGGAAGTCGTTTTTTTTTAACTAAAACCGGGTCTTCGCCATGTTACCAGTGGCGTGATAAAGCATCCGGTTATACTTTACTGAAGAAAAGAAAAAGTACACACACGTGGACAAGAAAAAAGGTAGTAGATACAGCTTACAAATTTTTGTTGTGAGTGCAGCGGTTCGAGTTATAAGTTCAATGCTGTGTGTCTTCCCTCTCCGGCTTGTATACGTTTTTTTGTTGTGTTTGCGCTGTTTTTTCTTCAAAAATGAATGCGCACCAACTAGCTTAATTTGTCTCTCTTAAGGAAGACCCTCTTTAAGCAGACACGTTAACTACCTTTTGTCTTGGAAACGCTGCTACAACTCAGAAAGTGCAGAACTGAAGTAAAGCGTTTTCAGTAAACGTAAAAGAAAGCCTCTGTGGTCGACGATTACCACGTGTGTGTGCGAGTCATCGATTTTTGCTTTGTTTTATTTGTACTATAACTTGTGCATAGCGTACAATTATTCGCTTTGTTTCATTTGTACTATAATTCGTGCCAGCGTGCGAGAGTACAATTTTTCACTCGTAGTTTCAATTTATCCATGTTTTACAATTTCATGCATGGCCAGTGTGTGAGTGTGTGTGTGTTTGTTCGCGTGTATACGTAGAGAAACCTAACACCTCAAGTTTACGCCTTCTTCTACGCAGGTAAATAACGCGGTTCGCGGCATACCATGTCCGGTGCCCGCTCGTCAACAGTGAGTATCCTGACTTTTTTTTGTTTCTTCACGAACACATTTGCCAACAACTTGCGCTCTTTATTTCTAAGTGGAACTGGGATCTCGTCACGAAGGCAGCGTGGTCTTGCAAGATTGTGATAACGGTTGACTAAACTGCCTGGCCCGCAGTAAACACGCGCTTCACTCACCACTGTATCCCATTTCCGCATGCGTTAGGAATTATGCAAACTGAACATCATGGTCGACTACTCTCGCGAAGTGCTGTCAACAAGGTCTCGCTAATGAGGTGGTTAGCGTGGTCAGTTAGAAAATCCCACGGGTGCTTAACTACTCCGGTTCATGATGAGTTCGCTCAGGTGTTTCTTCAAGTCAACCACGAAGTCGCAAAAAGTGTGCGAAAGTAACGGGCATACACAGTCTAAAGCACAACGAGATGCTTGTTTAGATTATTTTTGGCCTTGTTAACTATGCTGGGAAAAACAATTAAAGGATAAAGAAAAAAAAGGGAGATAAGCGCACCTACAGTAAAGGACGTATGGGTCAAATATAAAAAAAGGAAAGCGAAGGCACGATAAGATCGCGTAGAAAAGGAACAGTAATAAATCAGCTGCCTACACGCTGTGTTCAAAAGCTACCTTTGATCCAGTAGCAAATAGAGTGGTTAGGATGGCAGGACACTAGCGCTAGCTCCTGCTAATTTATTTCGTTGAGAACGCGCATTTCAAGCCAAAAGCGTTAAAGAGCCCGTCCCGTAGAGAATGTGGGAGTCCGCATCGTCGTTGGTGCGTTGTTGGTAAGCGAAATGTGCCGATAGATGCAAGGAATAAAAAGTCAGAATTTCACTTGGTTCACAATTAGCATTAGCGGTGGCGCTAATACGGTTCTGCCACCTGCAGCACCTGACTGGGCATTTCGTGCCCTCAGACATGGCTCTCTTGAAAGCGCAGATGTTCCAGGAAGATTTAGTGAGTCGCAGGCCGGAGGACGCTACCGTGTTTTTTTTTCTAAAGGCAAAGCCTAATCGTTCCGGAAGCTTTTGCCAGCTGCTTTGCGTGCATGTACCAAACTTTGGCGACCTATACAAGATGGTCTCTCACAATAAAAGGTCCGACTGCACAGTACGCATTGGGTACTGCATTACTACGTGGTTGATGTGTCTACAAGCAAGAAAGTTACCACATTTTTGTTCTTTTTTCTAAAACAGTCCTTCAGTGCGTTTAATGATTCGTACATGGGAAGGGTGAAACAAGTGCGTACATTTTTCCAGCACATCTGTTCGGGATGTAGCCACTCTAGCTCTTGCAAGGCATACACGTTATCGCCGTTGACGGTGTATTTACTGGCTCGTCACTTTGTCATTTTGTTCATGGTCCAGGATCCCGGTCCTTCAAACAGGCTGGAACCGAGAGACTCATCAGTCGCACCATAATCCAGCGGTGGATAGAGGAATACAAGAATACAAGAACAGCCATAGAAACGGCGCAAACCACCTATACGGACCATAGACAGGCTGGTAACACCGAGCTCTTCTTCCTGCTGGCCATGCCGCCTGAAAGACCTGGCGTTGCGGCCACCGAGAGTTGTGCTATCGTGGCGGCAGTAGCAGCACCCTATACCGAATGAAGCTATATATCGATGAACGCTGCAGGGATGCTTGCCGTCGCTGACCGCCTCTGTCGGCATGGTCCACCGACGAGCATGGTCGCACTCCTCTTGTCAAACCCCTTCGTGTGTGTGTGTGTTGTTTCGCTTCGCTTCGGCATTGTTCTCGTTTCGTTCGTGAGTGTAACTGCTTGTTTCGACGGGTGTTGTGAACGCGCGCAATCGTTCAGGCGCACGAACGTTTACGTCCTCGCTACTCAGGCACCACCACGTGCGACAGACGTCGGAGACAGTGTGCGTACTGTCATGTGCTTCGAACTTCACCAGCCCTCGCAGTGGAGGACGATGGAAGATGGACATCGAACCGAGAGATAGACACTTTGATGTACACATCTTCACGTTGTACATATTGTAGAGATCACGACTATGTTGTTGTTGCTGCTAACGCTCTCAGATGATCTGTTCTCGTGCGCTTATCATGTGTTTTGTTGACAGCTGCTGAGTGTTCGCGAGAAGTACTATAGAGCATATTGAAAGTGTGGCCTAACTTTGTTCCTGCGTGTATTTTGTGCCCGGCCAACGGGATTTTGTGAGTGTGTACGTCGGTGGCGCATCACTTCGTGTTGTCCTGAATGCGCCCTGCGATGTTTCTGTTGTTCGGCTGTATACTTCCGTTTGCGTCATTTGGGAGATCTTCGTCGAGCTGAATGATTATGCACCCGGAACTGAAGTGCGGTGCTAGGTGCACGCGGTGTAACGAAGGTGCGTCGCTGGGACATCTTTTCAGATTTCAGTGCTATGTTAATCTATTCCAGAAGACTCGCGGTGCCGTGTTAAGAGACGCTTGTGATAGTGCAGAAGGCGGGAAACTAATATTTTCATAGAGGACGAAGCTAAGTTTCCTTATTTGTAGCGAACGTCGGAGCTGTGTCTCCAGATGATGCTTCACTGGAAGACGTAACAGCGTAAAGTCATTGGCACAAAAATCGCGGGCACTACATGGGCTCTATATGCATTCAAGCTACGAGTATATTTTTAATAACTACACTATACTTGGCTAGAGAGATGATCAAATTTGCATCCCTGCTTTCTGCGGGTATACTGGAAGAGTGTAATCCTCGCTTAGTGCCGTTTTATCAGTGTACGCTAAAGCATTATTTTGATAGTACTACTACCTCCTTATTTCGCGTTGCGACTGTCGGCTGAATCGCCGCTGGTACTGAATTCCTCTGTCAGGCCGTGAGAGTGACCCGCTTTATGTTGGCCAGCAGAATAGTCGTATTCGTTATTCGAGGGCCGTTTGGATGCTGTCAAACTTGTGTATAGCGTTACGGAATTCACATGACCTGTTAATATTAAAAGCAAAAAATAAATAAACAAAGGGGGGGGGGGGAGCGTAGAAGAGCGAAGGGCAGATTCTGCCCGAGAGAAGTAAAAGAAATTACAGTTGGATAAAAACGAGATGATTTTCAAAGCGTTACGAGTCTTTCCTTGACAGCACTCAATGTGAGCAAAATTTTTTGATGCTAAAACGAATTCTCACAAATCTAATATTTATAAGGGACTCCGATGGGAAACCCTAAAAGCGAGGAATTCCGTGCGAAAAATCAATGAGCAGGATAAGCGATGATCAGTACCAACAGGCACGCGGTATTATTGGAAATAAATCTGCGGGCTTCACGATTGGGTCAATGATTTTGCGTGGTCGAAGGCGAACTATACAATGTTGAACGAGTCAATTTTAGTTCTAACTCTGAATCAGGGTGCGTAGGCATACGACGTCACTTCCAGCTTGTTTGGAAGCACTCTTTTCAATGTTATCGACGTCATTGTATGGTCATGGATAAGTTATCCATCGCGCAATACTTCGTGTGTGTGTGGTGTTTTTTTTTTTCCTTTGCGGAGCAAATTTACGACTCCCGAATGTGCACAAAGCCAAGCATATTAGTATAATTTTCATCACTTGATGGTTGTTACTCTGTTTGTGCGTGTGTATAGTTTCAAATTATTACAAGTTCGCCTGCTAGCAGTGTAATTACATGCTTTCAGGCTTTTAAAACAAGTACCCGATTGAAAATATGTGTACATTTTGTTGTTTCCAGGAGCATTACTTCAGTCGTATTTAGTTAAGGTTGTGCGTCGTAGCCTCTAATCTCTCTGTGCACAAGGTTTGCCGTGAATTCTGCGTGGAACCGAAGTGAAGAAGAGGTGTGATTGAGTCAGGCGCTGCGAAAGAGCTTCCAAAATACAGAGTAACGAACAAAATTACCGACTATATATTGAAGCGTCTCGTGTACCTGTAACATGTCTAAAGGTGGTAGTACGACAAAACAAAATCTAACGGGGCCTCTACGTTCACACAGAGTGGTTCAGCCTTTAATGGTATCATTAGAGGCGAGCATATTTACATTCCGTCACAAAGTTTTTGCTGGCTTAACTATATCAAAGTATGATCAGGGTCTCGAACTCGGTCAGCTGCTTTACTGTTTGTCTCTGGAGTAACTGAATTCACTCTTCCAGTAAATATCTAAAAGTATAGTTAGGCGTGAAATTATTATTGGTCTTTTTTTAATTTTTGTTAAGCATGAAAGAAAAAAAGCTGAGATTTGTGCTCAACTAGGTCATAACTGCATATTCGCAATGGAAACAGGCTTATGCATTGTTTACAGCAGTAATGCTAAGCTATACGTGTGATGTCACGCATAACATACAAATTGTGCTACAGTCTTAGTCAAGACATGCCTAAATGCTGGCTATACCCAGGAAATTAGGCCCAAAATGTCCGCTCTACTGGCTATATCTAGCACTTTAAAAGAGATCCCATTAAGTGTCTACAAGAGCACGTATAAAGCAAGGGGAGCTAGTTCTTCTTTATAACCCGCATGACTGTTTCTAAGGCCGAGATGTGCATTTGCCAAACATGTATTTCTCCACTCCTCTGTCTGAAAGGTATTGCCGAATCGTAACTCAATGGACATAGTTATGATGCCCGAAATTTTAAAGCGTTTCCGTACCGCTCACTACTTCACTGTTTGAGCAATACTTGAAAACTTTTCTAGCGGGCTTGCGTTGATGTCATATGCAATACGAATGTATTTACGGTGGCATAAAAGGGACGTTATTACCGTAAATCTGCTTTTAGCGTAAAGTTGGCTTTACCGTGAAGCTGTGTAGCGCAGCCAACGTTATTGTAGGAAGTCTGTCCTCTTCTGCATGCAGCTTACACGGCATGCCTTGTGCACTCAGGGATGTGTCGGTAATGTACGGGTAAGCCAACGACGTTGGGGTCATGATTTCTAGTCTACCATTTGTTTTCTTTTATATTTATAGCAATTTTCATTAACCGTTCGCGTCCACCCCTTTCTGCTAACTGGGACAAGTGTTTGTCAACCGCGTCACAGAAAAACTGTATTGTTTGAGTCAGCGGATTTGTTCCTAGTGTTGTCTTCTTCAATTCCATCTTAGCCTGTTAGTATTTTTTACGTCCTTCATTATCTTCTCATGGTCAACATTTTCGTGGCGGGTCACGTACACTAGTCGTTTATATTTTCTTGCCTGTGGTTTTTTTAACCATGTTTGATTTTTATCATCAACATGTAATATTGTTATCCAAACGAAGTGACTTTCAGTTTTAAGCCAAAGTTTTGTATCTGGGACATTCTGAGCTCTGTGAAATGTTCTGTTCATAGGTTCACGTCATCTCAAAGTAGATATACTGATATCTACGGGCCGTGCATTTTAGTTCATTTATTTATAACAAAACAAATTTCGATAAGTGTCATTGCTGTTTTATGTTCTGCATCTTATACTTCACATCTACTTAGCATTTTGTTCCTACTTCACGACATTGTTTTGTGTGCGTCTCAAGTTATTCATCCGACCACTATTTATAGAACATTTTACTTCACCCGCACTATCGAAACATTGTCACCTGCTGTGCGGGGTGCAGGTTATCCTTGCGGCATCAACAAACGGACGATAAATACAGGTGCAAACTGTTAAGTTCTTTTTTTTTTCAAAGAAAGATTCACTCGCTTACTCGATGTTAGTTATCTGCCAGTTTGCACAACGACTTTGGCGACGGCCATTAAAATTTTTTATGAATATCAAGGTATTTTCTCGCATCCTGGTCGGCTTTGGCTCTTGAAATGGTCAAGAAACTTGCTAAAATAAATATTTAGTTCTATTGGCCCTCCTTCATTGGTAAGCAGTCTAGCTTACTGGCGCTGACTAAATCTGTGGCGTCAAGTTGCCTTCGGTGCGGTAACTACCCCAAGTCACTGCCATCGGTTTTATGTGTTTTTTTTTTTGGAAAATTTGAACTTATTAACACATCTCAACTTAATATTATTTTTTTAGGGTTCCTACAAGGAAACTAGCATTATGACCCACACTCATTATGATGTGTTCAAGTTTGCCATACAGTGGGCTTAACGCTAGTTCATAGATTTTTGGTCGAAACTGCATAGTCTTTGGCAGAAACAAAAGAACCCCAAAGCCATTGTGAGTCGATTGTTTGATCGTATTTTATTTTTGAAACATGTAAACATGTACCAGCCAAAATTTAGAGCATGAATATTTGTTTGAATATCACTAACAGCAACCTTGATGCATCAAATATTGCTTGTTTTTGTGAAATGTTTGAGAAGTCAGCTATTTTTTGTTATAAAAAAGGCTATCGTAATTACGCACGTGCTTCAAACGAGAAGTATTGCAGAAGACAGAAGCATGGGCCGCTATTTAGAATCTGTGTGTAATGCAGATACATGATGCGCGACATGTGATGATTAAGACGGTTACGATTGATAGGCAGGTGAGCACCGTATTATCAAAGAATGTTCTAGTTGGCCCTAGGCTTGTGCATCGTATTGGCTTATGTTATTAAAAAAATGTGGGTGTCGCTTCTAAATGGCGTGTTATGGCCGTGAATATGGAGCCCTAAATGATCATTCTTTTTTATTATTTTTCAGAATTTAATTACGCTCTGGAGCACCCTTGCAGTCTAGCGCGCCTTTCCGCTCTCAAGGTCGCGTCCACTCGCAAAGATCCGCTGCAGGCGTCGCTATGTATTGGCTCTGAGATTTGTACCCGCATGTGACTCGCTATCTGAGGTCATGTTGCTCATGGTCGCGTGGAGGTGTACATGACGGATCTATTC
Source organism: Rhipicephalus microplus (assembly GCF_013339725.1). NCBI lineage: Eukaryota > Metazoa > Arthropoda > Arachnida > Ixodida > Ixodidae > Rhipicephalus > Rhipicephalus microplus. The sequence goes on along the minus strand of NC_051165.1, from coordinate 312,802,536 downwards.
GGGTGGTCGCACCAAACCAAGGAAAGGCTGGGTAATTAGTGCCGAAGCGGTTGAACTAAAGCGCCGCTCTAAGGTGCTGGCACTTGTTATGGTGTTTTGTTATAGTACGTCATCCTTTGAAAAGAAAATGAATTATGAGACATGCGAGATGCGTGTTCTCGGCTGCCACCCGTAAAAGTGTTATCTGAGAAACGTCAGTAAGGTGCCACTTGTCACAAATTGTTAATACTCACTTGTCAGGAACCGAACAAGAGTGGTCAGAACGCCACGTAGTGGTCCACATTCACGCACCTCTGTGCTTAGACTGTGGTCATGTTGTTTGTACATAAGAAAACAATAATGCGAAGCGGCGTGTGCTAAACGGCCTTTGTGTATACGACGCCGTGCACGGGAGATGAAATAAATGTCTTATCTGCATTGAGTTTGTGTCCTCGAGGTCCTATATTTTTCTGCTGGTGTTCTGTAAGTATTCCTTATGTTTTGCTGTTTCACAACGGAAGACTTTGGTAACTTATAAGGCATAGGTAATGATATATTGCATGTATTCGCACTCAAGAGCTACAATGAATAACTGTATATGCGCAAATGATGCACACAAATGAAATGGGACGCACGCTGAAATAAGGCTGAAGTGTGGCGACTGACCGTATTTACCAGGGTGAAATCTCTTGCTATATGCAAGCACAGTCAAGCGCCTAACGCGATACTTTTCTTCCAGCCAGCAAGAACAAAATTCAAGCGTGGACTTTGAGCTCTAGAGTGCGCATGCTATTTTAGAGGCATTTATTGCGCGATCGAAGTTTCTAGGTACCCACAGTCATGCGAAATGGAGCGTGGAATAAAGGTAATAAAACACAAGTTTACTACAGTCACTGCAAACTGACCATGCCAATGGGCTGAAGACTCTTCACATAAATAGTAAACAGGTACACTTATAGTCGGAGATATATATATATACTGGGACAATAACTCTCTATCAGTGGGCAGTCAATGCAACGGTCAAGAGAAACCACAGCTTAGGTGTAATATGATTGATATGTGGGGTTTAACGTACAAAAACCACCATACGATTATGAGAGACGCCGTAGTGGAGGGCTCCGTAAATTTCGACCACCTGGGTTCTTTAACGTTCACCTAAATCTGAGCATACTGGCCTACAACATTTCCGCCTCCATCGGAAATGCAGCCGCCACAGCTGGGATTCAATCCCTCGACCTACGGGTCAGCAGCCGAGTACCTTAGCCACTAGACTACCGCGGCCGGTCTGACGTATAATATGCTGTCTGAAGCATTTGTCAGGAAGTGACAATGAGGGATAGGTTACATACTAAAAACAAATAAAAAGATGGGCTGTGTGGTTTGTCCTTTGATCGCTGCAGCTGCGGTCGAAGCTTTATTTCAATGTATACTGTAGTCAAACTCAAAGCTGGCAAGAAGACAATTCATAAGGAAGTCACGACAAAACTAGTGTAGGTAAAGCGCACAGAAGTTTCGAGCAGGAAAAAAAAAAACGCACAAGCACACAGAGAACTCTGCGTGTCTCTTTTTGTTCTACACGTCTTTGTGTCCTTTACCCGCTTACGGTTTAAGCGCACAAACTGACATGGACATAGGCCGTACGTTATTGGGCTGCTCACTTGAGAGCCTTTTCGTCCTGTGTCCAAGTATCAGTGTCTATTTCAGACCAGGATTTCAGTGCAGCAATGACTTTGTGGAAGGGTATTCCTCTTTTGTGTATAGGGTGACCTCAGTTCAAGTCCTGGCGTCACCTGAGCTGTGTTAGCATTTTGATGATAAATAATGCCGGACTTTTTGGGCTGACTTTTACCATCGCTGCCGCCGCCGCCGTCATTTATGTATATGTATGTATTTATATACAGAGAAGGATGCGCTAGCTTTCTCTTTCTGCGGAGCGATCATAGCCTTTCTCGCCGGGGTCGTATGCGTGCACACTTATCTCGCCAGCGAACTTAGGGTTGAAGCAAGGGGGGGGGGGGGGGGAGGGCGCTTATGGTTGCAGCGACTGATCAGCGTGCGCCTTGTGCCCTGCACGGTAGGCGGGAGCTTCTACAGGCTGCGCTTTTCAGCACGAAATAACGGTGCCTAAAGTCTACCCGGAGCGGCCATGTTGTCTTACACCAGCGTTTCGTAGAATTACGTGATCTCCGGTCTAAATGTGTTGACTGCCAGCCTCACTTTGTATAACAACGTTGTCACTACGCACAAACCTTGTTGTGGTCATCTACTGTGGCCGCACCGCAGGAACCTTGGCTACTTAGCAAGTGCATGTTTACTACAAATAATGTTGTTCCTAAACATGTTAGCCTTGCCTTGTAAAACGTTCAAATATGTTGCTATCACATTCATTGCTTCATCTTTTTGGCGAAAGTGTGACTTTCTTGATGTAAAAATGAAACACCTTGAAGCTTTCATGCCCCCCGAAAAATCCTTTTTGAAAATACAGTGTGGCATTCGAGCAGCCTTCAATGATAGAAGGCAAAACAGAGGGACTACCGTGGTTGTCGCCGGCAAAATCTGCCAATGGTCCGCTCGTCCCCGTCAGAGTACTCGCCCGACACCCACGGGTACTCAACGCTTGGGACAAAGGTCACTGGACCGCCTGCCAGAATTTGAATGCGTGCCACATAAGAAAATGCTGAGATTAAATCATCATCACCACCGCCACCATGCTCACAATCTGCATTCATCATCATCATCATCATCATCTTCTTCTTCTTATTATTATTATTATTATTATTATTATTATTATTATTATTATTATTATTATCATTATTATTATTAATATACACGAGCTTGAGTGAGGGGCGTAGAGTTCTGCGGCAAGTGTGAATGACGTGGGTTACAGCATGCCAATCCTGACAGCATGCGGAAGATGTCCGGGCTATTTGCACCCGATGATAATTTGTAAATGTAGGGACTCTTAAGAGCAAGCCTCATAAGCGCTAAAATGCACGCGACAGCGACGAGCGATGCTATGAGCGACGAAACAGGGCGTTCGCGCAATGTGTCGCTTGCTCGTTTTCGCGCGATCACTCGGTTCTCCAGATTTTGAAACCATCGCTCATCGCCCGGAAGTGCTGGGCTCAAGCAGCCAATAGCGAAAAACCGGAAAAGACAAAGACTACGTAGGTGCATGTGACCCTGCCCGAGTCACATATGGGCAACAAGAAATAACGCAATGTTTACGCATGTGCATATAAAAAAAGTGCTGCAAGGCATTCATAAACACTTTCCGTTCCATTACACAACAATATATCTTATTTTTCAATTGCATACCGCTCACTACGCGGTTTTCTTGGTGCGAGTAGACGGCCTCATGTCAGCAACAGTGGAGTTCGCTCGCCGAAGCCGTCGCGTGAATGAGGTTTGCCTGCGCTAGCGACTGATCGCGCGAAGACGATCTACGTCGCGTCGCTCGTCGCTGTCGCGTGCATTTTCGCGCTTATGAGGTTTGGACTTTAAGCGTGCCAGTTATAGACAAAAACATGTCTAAGAATAAACACACTGTCTTAAATATTATTCGCATAGAAAAGAGACATGACGTAACTTCTTCTCTTCATAAAATAATTTGGTGCGGAATATTGTCAATTGCTTGCTCACCGACAACTTTGTCGGTGGACATCTGCTCCATGCTACCACCCTCTGATAGGAGCACCTGCTTGAACTTATACACCAATTCGAAGACTGCTTTTCGCGTACGTCAAAGGTCCAGCAAACACCATTGACCAAGCACAGCATCATTACTGAAGACAACACGCGACCGATTCGGCAGAACCCCTACCGTGTGGCTCCGAAAGAGCGCGAGGAGATTCAGAAGCAAGTACACAAGATGCTCGTGGATGACGTCATACAACCTTCGAAAAGTCCTTGGGCGTCCCCCGTGATTTTGGTCAAGAAAAAAGACGGCAGCTTGTACTTCTGTATTGATTATCACAAGTTGAACCAGGTCACGAAGAAAGACGTCTATCTTCTACCTCGCACAGACGATTCACTAGATCGGCTGTGTCATGCGCGCTATTTCTCTTCAATGGACCTCCGAAGCGGCTACTGTAGGATAGAAGTCGACGAGAGAGAGCGTGAAAAAACGGCCTTTGTGACGTCCGATGGCCTTTACGAATTTAAGGTGCTTCCTTTTGGGTTGTGCTCGGCGCCAGCCACTTTTCAGCGTCTCATGGACACCGTACTATCAGGCCTGAAGTGGGGTGAATAGGAGCAAATGGCATTCAATGAACTACGACAACGCCTGCAAACACCTCCAGTCCTTGCGCACTTCGATCAAAAAGGCGCTACTGCACTTCACACTGACGCTAGCAATGTAGGTCTAGGTGTCGTTCTGGTGCAGTGGCAAGACGGCTGTGAAAGAGTAATAGCCTACGCCAGCAGAACTCTCTCTCGCACGGAGGAGAACTACTCGACTATCGAGAAAGAGTGTCTCGCCCTGGTGTGGGCGGTCATCAAATTTCGTCCATATTTGTACGGCCGCTTCTTCGAGGTTGTTAGCGACCATCATCCTTTGTGCTGGCTCACCAACCTTAAAGATCCATCTGGCCGTCTGGCACGCTGGAGCCTAAGGCTTCAAGAGTTCGACATGACCATCATCTATAAATGTAGGAAGAGGCACACCAACGCCGACTGTCTCTCACGGTCGCCAGTGGGAACTGTCGCTCCTGATGACGAAAACATCGATGCGGCATTCTTGGGAGTTGTCAACACGGCCACTATTGCACGAGAGCAGCGCAGTGACCCGGAGCTGTTACCACTCATTGAATATTTAGAAAGACGACGTAAAGACGTACCGAGGTTATTTGGTAGAGGACTCTAGCTTTGCTTGCGAAACGATGTTCTCTATAAGAAAAACTCAACAACCAGCAACCCGCACTTGTTCGTCGTGCCTGTCTCTCTTCGAAAAGAAATTATGGAAGCGTGCTATGATGAAGCAACGTCTGGTCATCTAGGCTACACCCGAACATTGTGACGACTACGATGCAAGTACTACTGGCCAAAGTTACCTGCTGCTGTTAACCATCACGTGCGAACTTGCACCGACTGCCAAAGATGCAAAGCGCCTCCCGGCAAGCCAGCAGATCTTTTACGTGCAGTCGAAGCATCAGCGAAGCCGTTCACCCAGGTTGGAATGGATTTCCTGGGTCCCTTTCCAACTTCCACAACAAGGAACAGATGGATTATTGTAACCACCGATTACCTCACCTCTCCCGTTATGCGGAGACTAAATCTATGCAGCGCGGCACAGCTGCAGAGGCCGCTCAGTTCTTCATCGAAAACACCGTCCTTCGGCATGGCCCTCCGACAGCAGAGATCACAGACAGAGGACCTGCCTTCACCGCAGAGCTTTTTGAGTCTGTTCTCAGACTCAGCGGTACAGCTCACCATGAAACAACTGCATACCATCCGCAGACGAATGGACTGACGGAGCGCCTCCATAGGACCTTCACAGATATTATCAGCATCTACGTTGACACAGAACATAAAAACTGGGATCAGATATTACCGCTCATCACCTTTGCCTATATTACCGCTCGACAAGAAACCACTGGAATGACACCGTTCAGTCTGATCTATGGTCGCGAAGTCACGACAACGTCGGACGCGATGTTGCTGCTTGAGTGTGACGACATTCATGTAGACGCCGAAAAATTCACTAAGCGCGCCGAGGAAGCCAGACAGCTTGCGCGTGTGTGCATCTGTTATCAGCAGCATCAAGATGCACAACGGTACGACCTCCGACACAAGTTTATTAGCTACACACCAGGCGACAAGGTCTGGGTCGGGATTCTGATACCTGGACGTGAACTGTCTGAAAAACTGCTAAGACGGTACTTTGGCCCATACAGCGTCACGCGACGCTTGAACGACGTGAACTACGAAGTTGTTCCCGACATTGATTGCAGTTCTAATCGCCAAAAGCATTTACACGAAGTCGTGCACGTCGTGCGTATGAAACCGTATTTATCGAGTTAATTAGCCCCCGGCTACCATGTTGGTGCGACCACTACATACTCTTGCTAGAGCGCCTAAGTTGCGCATCGGGACGATGCCTATTTCGGAGAGAGGCATATGTCACGTGCTTGCTCAAGAAAGATGATGGCAGTTGTGCATGTGCTATGAAGGACCATGAAATGGACGAAAAAGAAGAACTCGCTTGCACGTTCTATTAAAAAGACCTACCTGCAGCGAGGTTTAGAAAACTTTCCCTTCTTGAAGACTCATCAAAAATCATGATACCGAATCCAGATTTCTCGCACCTGCACCTCACATGGAATAATAAATGGTGTCCCACGCGTAAATTGGAAATCTTGATAACAAAATTACGTTGCCGTGTACCACCTCTTAATTTCCACTTAAACAGGTCTAGTCTGGTGCCATCCCCTCTGTGCTCAAGCTGTAGCGAACCTGAACATATCGACCATTTTCTTATTACATGTCACTGATTCGAAAATCGAAGAAAAAACTGCTTCGAAATTTTATTAAGAAAATTAGGAATATATATACTCCCAATATTTTGTCTTTTGGGGCCACTTCATTGGGACACAGCGACAGGAACATCTGCGGGGCTCTCTGCGAATTCATATATAACACAAGAAGATTACCTTGCTGAGTCAGCGATCAGCTCTCGAATTTTACTAGCCACACTACCACTTATTATTTAGCTGATACACTGCAATGATTCAACTTTCAGGAGAATTTCATATAACGATTCCACCTCAGATATTCAACAAATTCTATTATTTCTCCCCTCCCCCTTTTTTTCTTTTTTTTTGACATTGCGCCAAATTAATTTCACAGTTAAAACACAGTAGTCATATTCCCCTAACCTAGAAAATCTATAGGTATTGACTTGCATTAACCACCGGCTTCTTGGCCAATCCCCCTTAGTGGGTGAGGGCCACAAAAGAAAGGAACAAGCAAGCAAGCAAACCTACCTGCTTCTGGTGTCTCAATCTCTGCGGCAAGGTCTCTTTTTTGCCGTCGTGACAATATGTATATGCCCCGGTGATGTCGCTGCATATGTCTATAAAGTTGACAAACTGTACGTGGTGCTGTAACTAGACAAGATGCCATGTAAATGTCGTAAGAGTCAGGATAATGCGGCGGCAGACATCGTGTAACGAACTTTGATTAAATGTCACGAGATCAACAGGTCAACACGCTAGCAAGAGTTTCTGCCAAAGGTTCACCAAGTTTGCAATTTCTTCGTCCAGTACAGGGGGCTTACCATAACAGAAATTAATGAGGTACCAACAAATAAGGTTGGTGTGACAGACATCCACATCGTTAAGGTTTCGTTTAGTCGAGTACACTTTCAAACACCTACTAAATCTTGCAACAGCGAAGCTGTTTAGGCTAGCCGTAATATATGTTGCCTAGCCTGCCAGAAAACTATTATTATCGTAAACAGGTAGGTGCTACGAGTATTGGGCATGTCCTACTACTTACCACGGGTCCACAAAAAGGAAGCAGGCAACAGATAGCGTCACAAATGGCTGCGAAGCAATGGCGTCGAGCCGAACTCCTTGAGTACGTACAGCGAGAAAATACCATGAAACCACACCAGCAAGACAATGGCAGCTCTGACAAGAAACCCGAAGTGATGGAAGACTTACGCTAACGACGTCGTGCCTGTAGATCTATGAGAGGTTGCGAATGTATTGTTTCAGTGCGATATTTCGCCTCTGAATTACGGACATCCATGTCGTGTCTGCGACTGTCTGCGGTTTCACTCGAACCTCTCTGTGCTGAGAATCAACACAGAAACAGCCTACGATCACACAGATGAAGCCTATCAATGGCCTAGAACCAACCTACAAGATCTAGCACCTCCTAGCTAAGAACTAGAAACAGCATAGAAGCAACTATAGATTATTCTTCAGAATCGTCTAGTTTCGCTGTTTCAAGCCGTGCACGGCTTAGGGCTATAGCTCCATGAGCATTTTTTAAGTAGATGGTCGTTTGGTATGGATTGCCTATTGTATGACTCTGTATTGTGGTGGAAAATCAAAGGAAAGCAAAGCCGCAGTAAGTTCACGTAGCATTCACGCGTATGCCTTCACTATCATGCATTAATTGTTCAATCGAGTTGAATCGAAAATGTGCAATTTGCATTGCGAACATCTAGCGTTGGCCAAACACAGCTCATTTGCCGAAAGGCCGGATATGTGGTACACCGGAACCTGTTTTGTTGATTGAAGATTGATTTGTGGGGTTCAACGTCTCGAAAACCACCTTATGATTATGAGAGACGCCGTAGTGGAAGGCTCCGGAAATTTCGACCACCTTGGGGTTCTTTAACGTGTACCCAAATCTGAGCACATGGGCCTACAACAATTCCGCCTCCATCGGAAATGCAGCCGCCGCAGCCAGGACTCGATCCCGTGCCCTGCTGGTCAGCAGCCGAGTACCTTAGCCACTAGACCACAGCGGCGGGGCGAACCTGTTTTGTCCTTCGTACTGTCTTTAGAGGACGAATGCACGTTATGTGATTGAAGAGTGATCACTTTTCATCACTCTTCAATCATTCATTCATTCAGTAATCAGTCATTAAATTAAAGAGTCACTAAAGACGTTTAGTACTATATGAAGCTTTCCTTGCCAAGAGCACTTCATGATTATAAGACACACCGTAGGAGAGGGCTCCCGATATTTTGACCACCTGGTGTCTTTGCACGTGCACTGACACCGTGCAGTACACGGGCATCTAGCATTTTGCTTGCGTCGAAATGAGACCGCTGTAATCGGTATTCAAAACAGCGACTTTCAGGTCAACGGGTGAGCACAGTAACTATAACACCACGGCGAACACGACTAGATGCTGTGATCATGCCCTTAAGTTCTTAAAAAAAGAAATTTCCATGCGTCCTTTGCTTATGTTTCATCAGTGCCCAAGCACTCACATCATAAATTTTGTTGCAATGACATGAACACTTGGAAAATAAGTATAGTCATGAACTAATACTGCTGTCATACTTTATATATTTCACTATAATTCTCGAAGAATATGACACCGTAAGTTGATAATTTTATAGGATATTGTTGTCAGTAACGCCTTGCCTTTCTTAGGTTTGTGGTCTGCTTTTATGTACGCTGTTCTGTCATTCCTAAGCCTGACCCTCTAATATTTAGCTCACCTCTCCAAAGACTACAGCGTAAATTGTTAATAAGTTACGTAGATGGAGTGGCAAGATCCGGGTGGTGGCGCTGTGAATATTCATTGGCGCTAATTACCCAGACCTGCCGGGCAGCGTAGTGATGGCGTGCAGAGCGGCATCGATGTGAGCACTCGACGGCAGTCTACCCGAAGGACGTCGTTGAGAAGCTTTGAGGCACTAGCGGGGATGCAAATACGTGTTCGTTAATTCAGTGACATGCCCTACGTGTACATTGACGCTAGAAACTCTGTTCGCGATGAATGTTTCTGTAGCTGCATGGAGGATGGATGTCGCGCGTCGCGACTCGACGAGTTGTTCATTCATATTCACTGCTCGCGGGACACGGCATCGACATTATCGCTGGCTTAAGAAACATCTTCGGAATAAGCAACTGGAGAAGGAAGTGGAGGAAAGGAAGGGCAGGAAGGTTAGCCAGTTATCAGAACAGCTGGATACCCTGTGCCGAGAAAACGGGTGAGGACAGTAAAAGATCAGATAAAAGATTTGGTATAATACAGGTGCAGAAAGATTAGGAAAAAAATGTTTCCTCTGCCCCGTATCTGCATTTTTCACTGCAAATGTCGTCGAAAGACGATAGTCTTGCGTGTGGAGAGAGTGAACAAAACGTTTGTTTGATGTTCTGCGCGAGAAAATCGGTGAATTTTATTCTGGAAGCGCTGCGTTAGAGAGTCTCGATCCGTGCAGCAAAGGCTAACGAGCGCATCGAGGCACGTTAGACACGAGGGACATCTGGCAGTTATCTTCGAAAACGAAGAAAGGCGTGCGTGCCCGCGGAGAAAGATGCGTGCCTGTCTCGGAGGTGATAAAGAGTAGAACGCAAAGCGACAGGCAGGTGCTACCACCGTGTAGTCTTAGTAAAGCGTTGGAAACACTTGCCGTTTTGAGCACCGCGTGGCCCTGTCAGCACATCGTGATAAACGCTATGCTCCTTATAATTACCTAAGTCTGCTTTTTCTAGCATAAAGCCACACATACAGATTATTGACGTGTTGTTATGGTGCGTCTAATATGCACAAAAATTGCTTTTTAATTGACAATCGCAAAGTATGAACGCTGAAACTTGAGCAATACTGGCAGTCGCTAAAGGCAGGGTTGTCCGTTTAAAGTATAGCTTGGTGCCGTTTGAGGTATCGTTACAGCGGACAAACAAACAAACAAACAAACAAACAAACAAACAAACAAACAAACAAACAAACAGACAGACAGACAGACAGACAGACAGACAGACAGACAGACAAATCAAAATTTTTGCGTCGAAGTGCCCGAAGAAAAAATGTCTTCCTTAAAAATAGTCATAATACGACAGACGACACTGGTTAGAGTGTGTCTCCGGGGCCAGTTATCCTTGAGGTGTAGGACAACGCTCTCACTGCCTTGCGTGCCGAGGGCGGTCTCCCAGTACCAAGTACCAAGAAACAAACAACCAGCAGTTATCACGCTTGCCTTTGGACCGTGAGGATTCGGGTTGAAAAGCTGCATCACCAATCAAATTATTTGTTTTTCTTGTTTGTTTATTCCCTCTACCATTCAGTTACACCTCATTTCCGCCCTTGGCCATTGGAACTCTTTCGTTTTTCCTCTCGCGATAGATGGTTTCGCCAAAGCCTGCTGGTCTCTAGCAACATTGTGCGTTCACCAAAAACCACCCATGGAAACTTCCGGTTTCGCTAGTTTTTTCATGGTTTTAGCGTTTGTTGCTGGCCGCGGCTGCTTGTGTTCCGATGTTTTATGCGGATAAAATTATTCCGATGAAGCGCTGGCAACTCGAGCACAGCTGTGTCAAGCCAGGATGCAGTCTACTATGCCTAAATTAATTTTATATGCTAGTCAAAACGTTCTGTTTTCCGACCGATGTCGATAGAAAGAGCGCCTGCATATTAGCGATCACGCGAGAAAACTGGATTCCCACTAAGAGCGGATAGGTTTGTTCTGCACTTCATTAAAGGCAATGTAGAGCTTAGCGCCGACTGATGGCACAGAGGTGATACTCAGACGTTGCACTAGTCGAAGGCGCCCGGTTACTGGGAACACATCATGTAGCCACTATCGTATTCCACCCGTGGCACACAAGTCATGTACTGACGCCTGAAATTGGCAGCAAAACGTGAAAGCTAACACTGAAAATCCAATGCAAAGGTGTTTATTTTATGGTTTGGGTGATATAAATTATGTGCACTGTTCGAAACAACACGGGACACAACGCACCCGCGCTTAACATGAATCGCCACACAGGGTACGTCGTGGTGTCCACGTTTCGTTGTCGTTGCATTTAATTTTTTTAAGCGACGATGGCGAGTGTGTTCTCCTCTGTGCGAGCAAATGACTCATCGCCTGTCTTTCTGCCGCTAATGAACATCGCCGCATTCTCGCTAATGTATCTTTTGGGTGTGAACATGCACTGTAAATTTAGGTAGCTTCAACTTGAAAGTTCCATTCATGAATAGCTTACTCGTGAGTAAACCACATTAGTTCGCGTGACCCTGCAGCCGCAGTTGACGTGATCACATCAGTACATTTTATAATTTCTCAGTCACATGAACACTTCGGATAACGAGCGATTCCGGTCGCCACTGATCTCTTTAAAAAGTGCCCGCGGGGACACAGGCGCGGAAATAAGTGTTTTATCCTGAGGTTGTATGCTTGGACGAAAACACAAATATGTTTGGGGTTCAACAGGAAGAGGGTTTCCAGTTCTAGTCGAAAAGATGAATTGAACAACTTCACAATGAATCGACCGACTCTTATGTCGACGATGTGGGTGCGCTTTGAAGACGCGGACAGGGAAAAAAACAGGTGTGCGTTGTCTATTCCCGGTCCGCGTCTTCAAAGCGCATCCAGATTGTTGCCATGCAGAACTAACTGGCCCAATTAAGTTCGCGGACAAACTTCTCCTGCAGTTTATGCATTTTCTGTTTGTATAGGCGCGACCACTCTCAGAGGAAACACGGAGCAGGGGGCCGCGCTCATCAGAACGCCACGATATTTTGCGTGGCGCCCATTGACCACGCGAACAGTGAGCCCCTTTATGTAGCCGCTATAGACGTTGCTGCAAACACATCCTAATGAATGCACCAGAAACAACAGAGCAGCAAACTGAAACACACCACGAAAACACCGCCGGAGCCATTGAAAAGGCATTGCCGGAAGTGCCGCACCGGTAGTCTGCTGGGGTAGGCCGTTCGGCGCGAACCAGTTTGTTTACAAACACGGAAACCGTCTATAGGCTGCTTCTCAACTATATTTTTTCATCGTTGGTACGACGCACTCATATCGTTCACAGAAATGTGCCTTCTGCGGGAATGAGTGCACAACCCAGTAATTATGAAGCCAGTGTCCGGACCACGAAGAACCATTTTGAAACCACGTGCCGCAGTGAAAGACACGTTCATATTTATTTGTATTCATCATAACGTAACTTGCTTTAGAGACTGCTCGCGGCACCGGCAAGTGGACTGCAAAGGCAGCTACCCTGTAGAAACTGGGCTCGTATACTAATTTACACCTGAAAATTCAAGGGGTATTCAGGACATATTCGATCCTTTAATAGTGAGATGCCGTTTAGTTTGGTCAATTTTGGTAAACCTGCGCACGGTCGCAAAAGAAATATTTGTAACTCTTCAAGAATCGCCCGATGGCTGGTGAGTAACGAGCACTGTACGCAGGATTATGTCCTTCGTTACCCGAAACGTTAGAGACGCTAGAGAGTAGACCGCTTTCCGAAGATCCTTGGTTCATGGCTCTAGGCGTCGCAGGCCAGCAAAGCGACGCGGGCATTGCTAAGTTTCCTAAAGACGACCGGACTACGCGACTGTTTATGAGCGTGCAATGGAGAAGGTCACATCTAACCACACGTTGCCCTTCACTTCTCTCTCTCTTCTCCTTTAATCCCCTCATTCCTTCCCCCAGTGCAGGGTAGCAAACCGGACGTGCGTCTGGTTGACCTCCCTGCCTTTCATTTCTTCCCTTCCTCCTCCCCCTCCTTCGTTACCCATAAGAAAGCCCGTACACCATCGCAGGTATGCTCCTCAAGTGAATCGCTATAGCTGACGTCAACTTAAACAAAGGCCGGGTAATTTTGCGACCACTTGCTTTCAAAAAGCTGAGTATGCATCCATGTCACCATTACCAAGTCCATGCAGTTTGGCTTATCCCTTCGATGATAGGCATTGCTCAGCGTACATCTCACAGCCCATGCTTTCGCCGCTGTTGATGCCTGTTGACGACATGGTCAAACAGACATGCATAGCCGAAAGAGCGGCCGAGCTTTGTGCTTCTACATGCGTATACACTTCACTTCTCATGCACTTTCCTGGTGTGAAAGCAATTCAGGAGAGTCTATTTGCATCTCAACAGGTTCGGGTCACGTGACCTGACCAGAAATGTTACGTTATGTCATTGGTGAAGCGTCATTCGACTCTTAGCCTTGGCGGTGTCAATGGTGATGTTAACATAATTTAATGTAGCATCATATATTCGTAACACAGTGTGCATTTTTTCGACGTCATCTCCGTTCCAGAAATAGGTAACTGAAGTTTAGGTGGACCCCGGCATAAAGAACCTTTGTGTTGAAAAAGCATGTGTAGGCTCATGACGATGACCATTTTCGTTCACTCATCACGTACCAACCGCGAGCTCAAACCACTCCGGTGTTAAAGACTCGCTGAAACGAACTTGGGGAAGGAGAGGATGGATAGAAGCTTCGTGAACAATCGATGAGGAGTATCGTGCGTTGAGTGGAGTGCCATTGAGGCAGAAGTTTCTTCAATTACTAGGCCGTGCGACGAGGACGACTCATAAACGTGTTTAGCACAGGGCCATGCTGAAAAGGTGTAATTTGTTCATCGCCGGTGAACGATCGGAGATCAGTGAAGAGCATGTGGCTGCTTTATTAATGGCGGCTCTGACAGTGACATACGGCAATTAAGCTTGCATCACATGCACGCGTCGTGCGACGGCGTATCGAATGAAAGCGTTCCGCAGTGAAGCGTATAGGAACTATCAGCTCAGGATGCACCAGAGTGCGCGAAACCGACCGTAAGAGGCGGACACACGAGACGAGTGAAAATGACGCTCGTTTGCGCACTTCCATCGATCATTCAGAGCGCGCTCCAGTAAATTGGATGGTGAGCTAGCGCAGTGCACGCACAGTGCACGCACATTGCTAGATAATCATATAATGAACCACGCGGCTGGATGCCGACCGTGACTTCGCGTGGAAGGTTGCGTTATCGCATTCTCAAGCACATTGTGAGGAACGTGCCCCCTAGCTTCGATGCCATGTTAATGATAGAAGAATAACCCTGTAGATTCTGCTACGTCATACAAGCGTGTCGACAATCATGCCATGACATCATTGTCTAGCATATAAAAGTGACACACGGAAAATAAAGCGCCTTGTACTTGCTTGTTTACTGAGCCATTCACTCGCGATATAACAGTGGCGACGAGGCACGAATTGACGCGGTGGGAGGAGGCTGCGAAGTGCGGCTGTTGAAGCAGGCAGTGATGGCACCGGGACAAGCGCCTGCATTCACGGAAGAAGGAGAAGGCTAGTCCGCCCACAAGGTACGCTTGTAAGCATACTTTCAAGTACAAGAAATCACTGATGAGGCGAAACGACGAGCCCTGCTGGGGGCGGCTGTCTAATGGAGCTGTCAAAGTACTTCAGGGACTATGCCACCCCAAAAGTGTTAATGACCTCACCTACAGCGAGGTCATCAAGCATCTGCAGAGCCGCTACGAGCCGCATGTCAACGAAACAGCAGCCAGCTATCGATTCTTCACGAACAGAGGCAGAAGGGCAGCGAGGGTGGGATTTCACGGCCACCCTTCGCCACATGGCAGAAGATTGCAATTTCGGCGACATGTTGCACCACATGGTGCGCTACCGCATTGTATGTGGTGTTCGAGACGATGACGTAAGACGTCTGTTGTTGTTACGCAGTTCCTTGACTTTGAAGAAAGCAGAGAAGTGCTGTACACGCTGATTGCGCATCAAGTGACGGAGAACGCGCACGTGAAGCCTATTTTTCGCCTGATATGTTGGAACGGAGTGCCGCTCACTATGTTGGTAGACACGGGATCACTTGTGAGAGTTATTCCGCGGTCAGTGTTTGAGCAACACCGTGGCAAATGGCCACGTTTGCGGGCCACAGTTGAAGCTGTCATGGTTCAGGAACCCACTTCTTATCGAAGGACAATTGCATTGCAACTGAATGTCACCATGATGGGAAAGACCATTCAGGCCGGACTCTTCGTCATCGACTGTCCGGGACCAGTACTTTCCGGCCGTGACATTATCCGTAGCTTCAATGCGACAGGTGTGCCGGTACTCACTGAAGACGATGTGGCGTTTGTGCAAGAAGAAAATGCAGGCAAAATGTTTAAAACTCTGCTATAGCAAGGTACAGTGATGTATTTGCTTCGGATTTGGATTTGCTCCGAGGGCCACCAGTACACCTGACCATCGAAGAAGGCGCAAGACCCCGGTTTTGTAAGGATTGAATGGTGCCGTAGGTGCTCGAACAAAGGTCTCGGTGGAGTTAGATCGGTTGGTAAACGAAAGCAGTGTTATTGCCGGTGCAATCTGCCGAATGGACAGGTGTGATTATGCGGCGACTTCCGTCTTACGATGAACGTAGCTACAATTATGGTGCAATATCCGCTGCCGCGGGTTCACGACGTCTTTGCGAATCTCAACGGCGGAGAAGTTTTCAGCACGGAACGCCTATAATCAGTTGCTGCTTGACGAGGGCTCGAAGAGGTTAGTCGTTTGGAACACTCAAAAGGGTCTCTACTGTTTCAACAGGCTGGTGTTCGGAGTGTTGTCAGTGCTGGCAATTTCACCGCGGAGCATGGAGGCCATGCTCAGTGGAATCCCCGGCGTGTAGGTATATCTGGACCACATTAACGTATCGGAAAAAACAAAAGACTGCAGGATCTTGGACCAAGTGCTACAGCACCTGAGGCAACATTGACATCGTCTACGACGAGGGAAACGCAAGTTCACGCAAGAGCAAGTCGCCTTCCTCACCGGGAAACACCGGTAAAGGCTGGGAAGTCTCCGTCCGAACTACTGCTCGGTTGCCAGCTACGGGCCAGGCTAGGCTGTTGCCTCCTGAGTGGAGGTCGTGAACCGCCGTTTGAAGAGCGCCCCTCTACCATGCCGTGCTGTGCAGGACAGCTGGTGTGGCTAAAAAGTTTTTACCATCGGTTGAAATGGTTGCCGGGAGAGGGTGGCCAAGGGGCTCTATTAGCGACTGTGTTGACACTGGACGGCGAGCAACGGCGTCATGCGGACCAACTGCTGCCGCGCTCCCCAAAAGACACGAAGACGCTGCAGCCAGGGTGCGCCACAACATTCCCCGCTAACAAAACCTCGCCCATACAAGCCAGCAGGGCTGACCCCACGCCGGCGGGGTCTCCGCCCTCTAGCCAACCTGAGGCACCACCGCCACTCCGCCGGTTCAACAGGCTACGGCGGACGCTTCAAAGGTTAAACTGGTAAAAAGGGAGATGTCATGCAAGCGTGTCGACTATCATATCATCACGTCACCACCTAGCATATAATCGTGACACACGAAAAATAAAACACCTTGTTCTTGCTTGATTACTGACCCGTTCACTCGCGATATGACAGATTCAACTAAAATATTTTAATTCGACGAGATCCTTAGCGCTAATAGGTCATACTAAGCATGCGTTAGGAGCAAAGTCGAACATAGTTGACCCGACGTCAAGGCTTGCTTTTCGGGGAAGTTGAATCCGTGAAGTTCACTACACAAAATTCTTCAAAAGGGCCCTGCGACACTTGGAGTAATAGCCTAATGGCTTTATTAAGAGAGCTTACAGCCTCGCAAATAGACTACCCTAAACATTTTTAAGATCCGTCAAATACGAACGAAATAGCAGGTATCTGATGCACGCTTGAAGCTTGTTCCTCTTTTTTTCGTACTAGTGAGTGTGGTGAAGACTACGCAAGGAAAGGGAAAGAAGCTACGTTACACGTTACTGAGCGCATTCTTTTAGGACCACTTAGTTTCAAATTCTAGTCTCCGCCAATTTTTTCAGCACAAACATTTTTTTATATCGGAGTCTATAGTAACGACGTGCTTCCCTGAGAGAAATAAGTCAGTAAAATATAGATGACGAAGGGGCGGAACCAACGACCTCTATGTCCGGGACGATACGTTCCGGGTTCTCCAACCACGGCGCTACTAACGTTCATGCATGCAGATTCACAAACGAGCCTTATATTTTTAATCTCCCACACCTTATCTTTCAAAGGGACGTTGATTAATGGGGAGGGAGAAGCAGGTTAGTCCCCGTCTATGATTAGTCCGGTTGGTGGGGATGCTTCGCGCCCTTCATTAGGAGAACGGTATCTCAAGTGCGAGCACTCGCAGCCGTCTGGCAGTGTCAGACCTTGAAAGTGGTGTACTCTCTTCCTATATGCTTTCAAAAAACGGCCCGAGTGGCATTATCGGCGCGTTCGTTCCGTATTACGCCACAAAAGCTTAGACAGCCACTGAATCATCACGTTGCGCCCTTTCTCAAGTCATATACGAAAATGAAACCTAATGTCGAATACGAGCTGTTCATATTTAGCGCGACGCAAAGCTATTAGCACCAACTGTAGAGTGGCCCTTGAGTTAATGAACGTTAATGATTGTCAAAGAACTGACCAAAGAAAGGCACTCATGTCTCAGAGGTCCCAAGTTCCATACCACGCGCCGGAGTCTTTTAGTGAATAGCTTTTCTTTCTTGGTTTTTCTTCGTAAATATGAATACGTATACATATACGATGAGTGACGGTGACGTGGAGCCGCCGGCAAAATCCAGCAGAGAGTGTCCATATTATTGCTATTGCAATAAAATGTCCAGCATGCTTATTCAACAGCTCTCCATGTTGTTCAGTGGGTAGTTCTTAAGGTGATGGTAATAATTCTTCTAGGGATAACCACTGCACCATGAGCGTAGACAATGGTTGGGTAATTCAAACCCTCCCTCTGCCCCCCCCCCCCCACCCCAAGATAAAGAAAACGCAAGGCCTGCGTGAAACGCGCAGCACTGTCACAGCGAAAGCGGGAAGAGCACCCTTTCAGAGCCTTTTGTAAAGACAACTATAGTAACTGTGACGAGCGCTCTTGCTGGGTGTGCAATACGTCATAAATAATCATAATTTTTGTGTAGTAGGCAGGCATTCACTATGCTATCTGTCATAATTCTGTATAGCTCGTAATCTCTCTAGCTCGATGTCAAACTGTGTTATTTTAGACGAAAATGGTAATTTACATTTGGACGCTAGCATAGCTTCCGCTATGGTATTTTCTAGGCTGCAGGCGAGGTCTTCTTGGCAAGCGTCCTCAACACGCGGTGTAAACATCGACCAGTCAGTGGCAATTACAACACCGGAAGAGAAATTTTTTTATGATACCATCGATCGTCACGTAGGTGGGTATGTGATCACTCCCATGAGTCTCAATATTGCAAAACCATTTACCTTTGTGAGAGAAGCACCGTGACACCAATGTCAGGTCAAGGCAACTGCCATACGTGATACCCCGCAGATATGTGGGGGTACCACCGTTCATGATGGAAAGGTCGTAATCGGAAGCGAATTTAACATTGTTCCGGCCCCTGGCATTCATCCTAGTGCTCCCCCAAAGCATGTGAAGGGCGTTGAAGTCACCGGTGATGATCCAAGGCCCATAGGCCCATCGGTCCTCATTAGGATGTCTTTTAATCTGTCGCAGTCAAATCGCGATGACGGAGATATATATCCACCATTAAGCCTGAACGAAACTGCATTCTTCTTTACACGAAGACACACGTACTGATTGTCATCGTTTGAAGTGATTGGGTGCGAAAGATAAGTCAAGTCTGTGCGAATGTAAACAATTACTTTGCTTCGTTCTTCGCAAGCGGCTGAAGAAAAAGCTTCATAACCGGACAATATATAAGGCGTTGATACGTTTGGTTCACATATGACAAGTATAGGGAATTGATTGACCCGAACAAATTGGCGAAAGTCCGAGATACGGGACTTCATGCCTCTGGCATTCCACTGAAAAATCGACGCACTTTTAACTTCAGTGCGGAAGATGAGATTTTGTTGAGCCATGTGCTTACTACGACGTTAGCAAGAACTGGATTCAGTGCATCCAGTATTTGCAGTGCACTCTTAGCAGACGGAGATTGCATGCTGCTCAGTAGCGTGCGAATCATGGCAATTAATGATTGCACGATTGCAGTCACTTGCCTGTGTTGGTTGGAAAGATCTCGAACCGGGATAGCGGACTGGACGTCATGAACCTTCTTCGGTTCGCTTGATGCTGCTTCCCTTTGAAGTGCAGGCCACTCTGTCGCAGTTCGGGTATGCTCACTGGCTTTGTCCTTTACAGCCTTTCCCACGGCGTGTGGTCTGGGAGGCAAAGAGGGTGGTACTGATGAGGGAATCTGGCAAACGTGTCGAGGACCTGGCTTAGCGGGCGTCCTTGAAGACGACGTCGACGTGAACGACGCCTTCTGACTTTAGCTGCGGCTTCTCGATGAGATGAGTGATCGCGCACCATCTCCTTCAAGATGCAATTTCCTTCTGAATCCGCGGGCAGTCCTTTGATGTGGCTTCATGGGATCCATTGCAATTTGAGCATTTCTTGACAGTTGCGACGCACTTATCCGCTTCATGGGGCTCCGGCCCAGCGTTGGCATCACACCGTATTCTCGCAGACGCTGCTCACATGTCCAAGTTTCATGCATTTACGGCACTGGAGAGGCTTTGTAATGAAGGGCGCACCTCGAGAGTTACTAAGCGACCGCGGCCGCGTTTTTCTCTCCGATGCTATCAAAGCGTTGTTGAGCGAGTGTCGCATCATACACCGCACTACCACAGTCTATCATCCGCAAACTAATGGGATGACAGAGCGTTTTAATCGTACACTTGGGATATGCTGGCCAAGTACGCTTCATCCGACCAGTCAAATTGGGATAGCATACTGCCTTTTGTGACATATGCTTACAACACTGCAACGCAAAGCACCACTGGATTTTCGCCTTTCTTTCTTCTTTATGGACGCGAGCCATCATCAACAATGGATACTATTCTTCCTTATCGACCGGACCCTTCAGAGATGACTGCCGTTTCTCGAGCAGCAGCACACGCTGAAGAATGTCGGAAGCTTTCTCGTGCGTTCACGTCACATGACCAGACGCGCCAAAAACATCGCCACGACGCATCAGCCACGCCTATGAGCTTTGCACCGAACTCACTGGTGTGGTTATGGATTCCTTCTACTCCTCCGGGACTCTCCCACAAGCTTTCGTCCAGGTACCATGGCCCTTATCGAGTTATACGCCAAACATCTCCTGTCAACTACCTGGTCGAGCCGCTGGATGCATCTCCGGACAAGCGCCGTCGGGGACAAGAAATTGTACCCATTTCTCGGCTCAAGCCATACCATGACCCTTCTGTGTACACCTGTCCTTAGGTCACCAGGATGGCTCCCTCATCGCCCGGGGGTGATTGTAACGAGGGCAGTGGGCATGGAGCTCGAATATAGAAAAGGAAGAAGACTTGCTGTGATCGCAGGCTTGCGTTCAGTTAGCCCTTGCGCTCAATAAAGCTTTCGTTCGCTGAGTCAACTCCTGCTGGTTCAACACCCCGTTTCACTACAATTATGGTGCAATATCCACTACCGCGGTTTCACGATGTCTTTGGGAATCTCAACGGCGGAGAAGTTTTCAGCACATTGAACTTGCGGAATGCCTATATTCAGTTGCTGCTTGACGAGGGCTCGAAGAGGTTAGTTGTTTTGAACACTCGCAAGGGTCTCTACTGTTTCAACAGGCTGATGTTCGGAGTGTTGTCAGTGCCGGCAATTTCACCGCGGCGCATGGAGGCCATGCTCAGTGGGATCCCCAGCGTGTAGGTATATCCGGACAACATTAACGTATCGGAAAAGCCAAAGGACTGCAGGATCTTGGACCAAGTGCTACAGCACCTGAGGCAACATTGACATCGCCTACGACGAGGGAAACGCAAGTTCATGCAAGAGCAAGTCGCCTTTCTCACCGGGAAACACCGGTAAGGCTTGGAAGTCTCCGTCCGAACTACTGCTGGGTTGCCAGCTACGGGCCAGGCTAGACTGTTGCCTCCCGAGTGGAGGTGATGAACCGCCGTTTGAAGAGCGCCCCTCTACCATGCCGTGCTGTGCAGGACAGCTGGTGTGGCTGAAAAGTTTTTACCATCGGTTGAAATGGTTGCCGGGAGAGGGTTGCCAAGGGGCTCGGATAGCGACTGTGTTCACAATGGACGGCGAGCAACGGCGTCATGCGGACCAACTGCTGCCGCGCTCCCCAAAAGACACGAAGACGCTGCAGCCGGGGTGCGCCACAACAATCCCCGCTAACAAAACCTCGCCCATACAAGCCAGTAGGGCTGACCCCGCGCCGGCCGGGTCACGGCCCTCTAGCCAACCTGAGGCACCACCGCCACTCGGCCGGTCCAACAGGCTACGGCTACGCTTCAAAGGTTCAACTGGTAAAAAGGGAGATGTCATACGTGATGCAAGCGTGTCGACTATCATATCATCACGTCACCGCCTAGCATATAATCGTGACATACGAAAAATAAAACACCTTGTTCTTGCTTGATTACTGACCCGTTCACTCGCGATATGACAAATTCAACTAAAAATATTTTAATTCGACGAGTTCCTTAGCGCTAATAGGTCATACTAAGCATTCGTTAGGAGCAATGTCGAACAAAGTTGACCCGACGTGAAGGCTTGCTTTTCGGGGAAGTTGAATCCGTGAAGTTCACTACACAAAATTCTTCAAAAGGGCCCTGCGACACTTGAAGTAATAGCCTAATAGCTTTATTAAGAGAGCTTACAGCCTCGCGAATAGACTACCCTAAACATTTTTAAGATTCGTCAAATACGAACGAAATAGCAGGTATGTGACGCATGCTGAAGCTTGTTCCCTTTTTTTTCGTACTAGTGAGTGTGGTGAAGACTACGCAAGGAAGGGGAAAGAAGCTACGTTGCACGTTATTGAGCGCATTCTTTTAGGACCACTTAGTTTCAAATTCTAGTCTCCGCCAATTTTTTCAGCACGATCACTTTTTTTATATCGGAGTCTATAGTAACGACGTGCTTCCCTGAGAGAAATACGTCAGTAAAATATAGATGAAGAAAAACTGTTGTTGATTCGGATGTACTAGGGGCGGAACCAACGACCTCTATGTCCGCGACGATATGTTCCGGGTTCTCCACCCACTGCGCTACTAACGTTCATGCATGCAGATTCACAAACGGGCCTTATGTCTCTAATCTCTCACACCTTATCTTTCAGAGGGACGTTGATTAATGGGGAGGGTGAAGCAGGTTAGTCCCCGTCTATGATTAGTCTGGTTGGTGGGGATGCTTCACGCCCTTCATTAGGAGAACGCTTTTTCAAGTGCGAGCACTCGCAGCCTTCTGGCAGTGTCAGACCTTGAAAGTGGTATGGTCTCTTCCTATATGCTTTCAAAAACGGCCTGAGTGGCATTATCGGCGCGTTCGTTCCGTATTACGCCACAAAAGCTTAGACAGCCACTGAATCATCACGTTGCGCCCTTTCTCATGTAATATACAGAAATGAAACCTAATGTCGAATACGAGCTGTTCATATTTAGTGCGACGCAAAACTATCAGCACCGACTGTAGAGTGGCCCTTGAGTTAATGAACGTTAATGATTGTCGAAGAACTGACCAAAGAAAGGCACTCATGTCTCAGAGGTCCCAAGTTCTATTCCACGCGCTGAAGTCCTTTAGTGGATAGGTTTTCTTTCTTAGTTTTTTTCGTAAATATGGATACGTATACATATACGACGAGTGACGGTGACGTGGAGCCGCCGGCAAAATCCAGCAGAGAGTGTCCATATTATTGCTATTGCAATAAAATGTACAGCATGCTTATTCAACAGCTCTTCATGTTGTTCAGTGGCTAGTTCTGAAGGTGATGGTAATAATTCTTCTACGGATAACCACTGCACTATGAGCGTAGACAATGGTTGGGTAGTTCAAACCCTCCCTCTGCCCCCCCCCCCCAGGATAAAGAAAACGCAAGGCCTGCGTGAAACGCGCAGCACTGTCACAGCGAAAGCGGGAAGAGCACCCTTTCAGAGCCTTTTGTAAACTCAACTATAGTAACTGTGACGAGCGCACTTGCTGGGTATCCAATACGTCATAAATAATCATAATTTTTGTGTAGTAGGCAGGCATTCACTATGCTATCCATCATCATTCTACGCAGCTTCCATAGTTGAGTACCAAGTACTCAAAATCGGCAAACATTTTTGTAAACACACGTGGTATTCACTAATTCACTACACACTTGCTAGGTGTTTGGTGCAATTTTTTATGCAGTGGCTGACGACGATGAATTATCGAGCTTGAAGTGGGTATGCGCCACCGTTAAAAGTTGAACAAGAACCAACTTTTGGAATGGGTTGGAGCATCGGACGACCCACTCGTTACGCGATTCACATTGTGTGACGCCTGGTTGTTCCTCTGATGTTCTAAAATGCTTTATTACTCATATTAACGCGATTCCTTTCCCGACACCAAGCCAGCCTAAGGCCAGTTTGGGCACGAGTTACAAGCACCGGCGTGGCTCAGTGGTGGAATACTGCGCTGGCATGCAGCGGAGCCGGGTTTGAATCAGACTATGGCCATGGTACTCTTTATTCAAGATTTGTTTTTCTTTCTCAAACTTTTGTATTGGGTTGGGTAATGAGACGACCCACTCGTTACGCTATTCGCCTTGTGTGACGCCTTGTTCTTCTTTTGCTGTGCTAAAACGTTTTATTACTCGTATTAAGGCGACTACTTTCCCGATATGAAGCCTACCTAAGGCAAGTTTGCGAACAAATCCCAAGCATTGGCGTGGCGCAGTTGTAGAATACTGGGCTGGCACGCAATGGACCTACTGTGCCTTGGAACTGAATGTTTTTCTTAATTTTGTGCGATGACGTTACGGACATTGGCGGCCGCGGCGGCGGACAACTACGGCGCTGCGGGTGACCCGAGTCGTGATCTCATAACAGATTTCACTGTAAAAGTTATCCTGATACGCTAGCTTCACCACATTATATGTCGAAAACCATTTGAAAAAGTTGTGGCCGTTATCACCCACGATAAGGTTCAACTTTTGTCTGACGTCACACCTTGAAATGTTGTACCCATACTGCGAGCATATGAACAAAACGTTCCCCTGATATGCTAGCTTCACCGCAATGCATGTAAAAAAAAGCACTTGAAAAAGTTGCGGCCTTTATCACCCACGATACGGCTAAACTTTTGTCTGACGTCACATCTTGCAATGTTGTACCTATACTGTGCGCATAAGATCCACCTGAAGAAAACGTTCCCCTGATACGCTAGATTCCCCAAAACAGATGTCGAAAAGCACTCGAAAAAGTTGAGGCTCTTATCATCTATGATAAGGCTCAAATTTTGTCTGATGTCACAGCTTGTAGCGACGCTGCCAATATGCACATTTTCGAGCTAAATGTTCTCTGACACGTTGGCTTCCCCGCAACAGCTACCAAAAAGTACTCGAAAAAGTTAAGGCCCTTATCACCCTCGATAATACTGAACTTTTGTGTGACGTCACAACTTGAAAAGACGTACCTGTATTGGGAGCGTAAGAGTGATCCGAACAAAATGCTCGCTTGATGCGCTAGCTGCACCGCAATGCATGTAAAAAAATCACATTAAAAAGTGGCAGCCCTTATCAACCACGATACAACTAAACTTTTGTCTGAGGCTCAAGCACTCCGGATATGTTTAGGCTTGCCCCAAAGTGCGTCAACAGCGGCCACTATCGCCATCACAAGGGACAACCTCATCAAGACCCACATTAATGTGGTAGTGCTGAGGACACATATACGACACCTTGCTCGAACGCCTCGACATCACCTAGCCTCTCTCCCAGTGGTCCGACCGTACACATCTTACTGCGAAACAGTGACCGCACATGGTGGGTCGATCCCAACTTTGTTCTCTCCTGCCGCTAGACCTGTGACTCCGCCATGGTGCCTTGCTCAACCAAAGATTAATATTAACATACCTGACGTCGAGAAAAAGGCCAATTTGTCGTCACCGGCTCTTAAACAACTCACACTACTTCTCTTGTATGAGAAATATCAAGACTCCACACATATCTACACTGACGGATCGGTTCAGCGGGACAGCTCTACAGGAGCAGTAGTAATACCAAGGTTGGCCACGACAATTAAATTCAAGACATCTCACGCAACAACATCAACGGCAGCAGAATTGGCAGCACTTCGTGCCGCGTTGCAATTTGTAGTTGATGAACCTACACGCAAGTGGACTATTAGGGGCGAAGCTCCTTATGGCGTGGCTTGGGCGTCCCTCGTATGTAACCACCAGTGGCACATACCCGAAATAGAAATAACACTTGACCTCCAAGGTGGTGCCAGTGAGAGATTTCTTCTGTGCGTTGTTTAACAATAAAAAATAGTGCTCAATGTACATGCCAATGGCTGCTAATGGGGGATGAGAGACATGAGCATTCGGCTTTTAGTCAACGCGCACGCTGCGATCCCCATTAGCAGCCATTGGCATGTACATTGAGCACTATCGGACAAGAAAGGGATGCTACATTATACTCGCTGGGTGTAACCTCCTTAGCTTTAGAAAGGTTTAGCGAGCGTTGAGCCGCAGTGCCATGAATACAATGAACTTGTATATACCATGAATGAACTCAAGGTGGTTAAAAATGAGAAGTAGATACGAAGCGCAAGCCGTAAGAAAGTAAAAGCCGAATTCTCCTGTCTCTCATTTCTCATTAGCAGCCATTGGCATGTAAATTGAGCCCTATCTGACAGGGAAAGGTTGCTACGTTATACTCGCTGGGCGTAACCTCCTTGGTTTTCGAAAGGTTTAGCGAGCGTTTGGTCGCAGTGCCAAGAATACAGTGAACTAGAATATACCATGAACTCGAAGTGGTTAAAGGTGGGAAGTGGTCCCAAAGCGCAGGCCGTAAGAAAGTGTGCGTGTGCCACCTCTCGTTTAGTCCTTGGAATGTCCGCTGGATGGCGGTGCTTCTATATGGGGAATATATGATAAAAAGATGCGAGATGGTGGGACTTGGAGTGTTGAATAGATGAACGAACGGACACACAAACAGATGCATGGATGGACGCATGAACGGACGCAGGGGCGGATGCATGAAAGAACGCAGGGACGGGCGCACAAACAGACGCATGGACGGTCACACAGACGGACACATGGACGGACGAATGCTTCGCCCCACTCTCCATCATTCACTCCGTGGATATGCTGCCATTTTTTTCTGCGGCTCGAACGCGGCACTGCAGTCTCTACTATCAGCCTTACGCCGTGGACCACACGAGCAGCTGGTACTAGAGATAGCAGAGGTTATACACCACCTGACTGAAAAGGGCACCAAATTACATTTCAGTGGTTGCCCAGTCACTGCGGAATCATCGGCAATGAACGGGCCGATCAAGCTGCCCGCTCAGCCCACACAGAAGATCATAAACTGCGACTACCACTTTCTAGGACGGATGCTGCACGAGAGCTCCGCAGACTTGCTCGCCGGCAAACCACATCACAATGGAATCAGCCACACTTCAAGCATGCCCGACTGTACTCGCTTGACCCTACGCTGAGTCTTCAAGTCCCGTCGAGGCTTCGCCGATCAGAGCAGACCCTGTTATGTAGGCTGTGGTTGGGCGTTGCGTTTACCAACGCCTACGCTTTCCGCATTGGGATGGCCGACACCGCAGCCTGTGGCCACTGTGGCAAGGAGGAAACCATTCAACATGTTCTTTGTGAGTGCCTAGCGTATAGTAGGCGGCGACTATGCCTTCGCAGGGAACTCAACAATTTAGATGATCAGCCTCCGTCGGAGCAGGAAATTCTGCAGTATCGTCAGGATGCGACTTCACAGAAGAGGGCCCTGAAAGCGCTGCAGCACTCTTTGCGATTGACCGGCCTTGCTGAACGGTTATAGCTGGGACGCCCTTCCTGTGTGTGTTTTCGTTTTTTTTTATGAGTGCGCGTGCGTTTTTTTTTTCTCTATCTAACCCTTCTTTCTTGCCCCTACTTCCCCACCCCCAGCGCTGGGTAGCGAACCAGATGCCAATATCTGGTTAACCTCCCGGCCTTTCCTTTCTCACTCTCTCTCTCTCTTGTCTGACGTCACAGCTTGTAGCTATGCAGCCAATTTGCGCATTTTTCGAGCTAAATGTTCCCTGATACGTTGGCTTCTCCGTAGTAGATGTAAAAAACCAGTCGAAAAAGTTGAGGCCCTTATCACCCATGATAAGGCTCAACTTTTGTCTAACGTCACAGCTTGTAGCAACGCAGGGCATTTCCGAGCTGCTTTGCGCATTTTCCGAGCTAAATCTTTCCTGATACGTTGGCTTATCCACAGCAGATTTTCGAAAACCAGTAGAAAAAGCTGAGGCTCTCATCCCCCATGATAAGGCTCAACTTCTGCCTCATGTCACAGCTTCTAGCGATGCAGCCAATATGTGCATTTGCCGAGCTAAAAGTCCCCTCACATGTTGGCTTCCCCGCAACAACTATCAAAAAGAACTCGAAAAAGTTAACGCCCTTATCACCGTCGATAAGACTGAACTTTTGTCTGACGTCACATCTTGGAAAGACGTACCTGTATTGGGAGCATAAGAGCCATCCGAACAAAAAGCACCCCTGATACGCAAGCTTCACCGCAATCCATGTCAAAAAGCACATGAAAAAGTTGCGGCCCCTATCACCCACGATACGGCTAAACTTTTGTCTGACGTCACAGTCTGTAGCGATGCACCAATATGCGCCTTTTCTGAGCTAAATGTTCCCTGATACGCTGGCTTCACCGCAGTAGATGTCAAAAACCAGTCGAAAAAGTTGAGGCCCTTATCACCTGTGATAAGGTTCAAAGTTTGTCTGACGTCACATCTTGCAACAACATACCTTTACTGTGAGCATAAGAGCAATCGGAACAAAAAGTTCCCCTGATACGCTAGCTTCAGTGCAAGAAGTGTCGAAAAGCACTCGAAAAAGTTGAGCTCCTTATCACCCTCGATAAGGTTCAACTTTTGTCTGACGTCACATCATGCAATGATGTATGTACTATGCATATTTTTCATTCCTCAGGTGCCACAGATAGCCCAATATATTTTCCTGCGATCTGTACTGCTGAGAAGCCAACTTCTCGCAAATGGGGGCGAAGGTGTGGGAGTTTGCGGGGAAACAAACTTATCAAGCTGAGAGAGAGGGAGAAAAGCAACTTTATTTGCATCAGGTTGGCATTTAAGATGATAACTGACTAAGAGGGCCTACCAAAGCGCAATTATGAAGGAAGTATCAAGAGGTATGCTCGATTAAATGAATGGTGTTAATTATCTTATTCATTGGTTACGTTGATGACATTCAAAGATTTTGGTGTAACTGAATCTTACATTATGCTTTTTTTTCTTTTTCAGCAGTACCATCAGCGTTTGAAAATTCGTAAGAATTTCTATGCCAACTCAAGACAAAAGTCTGTGTCTATCCGTCCATCATAGGTGAGCACAGGGTTCCACTAGTGGAGGGGGGGGGCGAAGGTTGGTTGCGCCGCCCCCCACCCAATCATGTCAATGTATGGGACTAATTTGCACCTCCTCCCTCTGACTCCCCTCTCTAATATGTCAATGTATAGGGCTGGATTCTGCCCCCCGCCCTCTGATCTCCCCCCGTGCGCACGCCTATACCATCCGTCATCTCCGGCTTTGGCGTCGTTGGTTGTGAGCGAAAAATTATCTTGTGCGTAACCGAAAAATTGGGAAAGATGAAAATAAAATAAACAGTACAAATTTCGGGTTTCAGTGAGAATCGAACCCGGGCCACTTGCGTGGCAAGCAAGGGTTTTACCACACAGCCATGCCTCTTTCTTTTTTGTTTATTGAAACACACAGCCATGCCTCTGCTTGGAAGAATAGTTAAACATGCAGTGAAAATAATGCTCATGCTTTACAAGCACACGCGTCCTGCATACAAAATTCACATTACAACATGTAATATTAAAGTAATATTGCGTTGTAGAAGCGCGAATGGCCATCGGGCGTGATTATCATAACAAATTCGTGGTGTAAAAAAATTTAAAAAGTTTTATGGCCCTGTCGAGTTTGAAACCTAGGACCCCATGCGAATGTCTCACCCATGAACTAAATAAATCTGAACGGCATATTCAATCGCGCAATTAAAAAAAGTAAAAAGAAAATATGGAACATTCCGAGACCCTGCTAGACTGCTTCACGCGCGTCAATTTCGTGGGACCTTTCGAGTAAACCTATTCCGAGTTCAAAACAACTCTGCATTTTTCTGACTAGACTGACCGAGTGGTTCTATGAAACCATATAAACACAAAGAAAGGAGTTATATAAACACAAAGAAAGGAGTTAGAGACAGGTTTGCTTCATAATTTGTCATGAAGCAAACTTTGTCATCTCAGATCTTACGCTTACGCTGAGCGTATTCCTGTAAGATTTGTCATTTTGCGCTACCAGACAACCTTGAAGGTAGTTTCGATCGATATCGATGCAGCTGTGTTCCGATGTGTCTGAACCGTGGAGCTGCACCCTACTCCTCGAGCGTGTCGGCGCCTACAAAAGGCCGGCGCATCTAGCATCGGCGTCCACATTTTGTATACATTTTAAATATAAATGTTTTGTTTCCTTCTGGCTGCGTTTTGCCTTACCCTGTCTGAATGTTCCCAGCTCGGCGTTGGCCCTCCCGACACGCTACCCAATATGCCGGCAGGGCCCCTTCGTAACAACTGGTGGCAGAGGTGAGATTGCAGTAGACCTTACAACTACAGCTAGCTGAAACGTGGACAACGCAACGGAACCCATAATTGCAGTGTGTCAGACTTAACCCCTTTAATCTTTGCCAGGCTTTTTTTTTAACGATAGATTTAACGCTAGTGGGTATCTGCCTTGCTGCGACCCATCCGTAGGTAAAGCAAGGACGGCGAGGGCTTTATGTCAAAAACAAACAGCGTTTATTTAACTAGGCACAGTATACGGCAGGGTCGGCCCAGGGACGAGACAGCTACGCAGTGACCATGATACCGGGCAGCAGCAATCGGCGAGTACAGGCGAGAGCTTCAGTCCTTCGTGGCAGCCAAGGAGATTCTTCCTCGGGCAGCACGCAGGCCGGCGCCTACAAAAGGCCCTTTGAAGAGTGCAGGTGCATGGGCCACGCGCACCGCTACTGCGCAACACGAGGCGCTATCTCTTGATAGCCGGCGCACGTGGTTTCCACATCCCCCCTCCCCCCTCACGAAGGCGGGCTGGATACCGGAGGTCTGCCGGTAATGTCCTGCTGCCGGGACCTGTGGCGAGAAAAAAAACCCACCAATCGATATTTCCTTTTCGTTACCAACGAAAGTATTTGCGCCTTGCGCTAGAAAACGAGGCGAAAGTAACAGCCCAAGAAAAACCAACACTATAGTGAACTAGAAGACACACCAAGGAAGAAAACGCGCCACCCTCCCACATTCCTCTTTGCTACGTTACTGTGGACGCAGATTCTACACTCGCTCGGCGGTGTTGGTGATAGGTGGCCAAGTTCCGGCGAGACGTCTGGACCCTCAGCAGCTGAACATTGCCATGCAAGAAATGTTGGAGGTCGGAGCCATGACTAGGGCCATACAGTTGATTAGTCATAGAATCTGTCAGGACGTAATAAAGCTTGAATTTCCGAATTATTCTAAAAGGCCCGTTCCACCTGTTCGCTAGGGAATCTGAAAAAACCTTTCGGTGTGTCTTTGAGGAGGAGTGTGTGTTGTAACACAAAATCACCAAGTTCAAAATTGATGTTCTTCCAACGCTTACCGTATTGTCCGGTTTGCTCCATGCGGGATACATCACGGTGCTGTCTAGCTTGTACCGCGCCAGTCAGCCACTGCATCAGGACATTCGTAAACTTTACATAAGGTCTCCCTCCCAATAGTGGCTGCTCGTGTCAGAGCTTTGTTCCGCGGAAAACTTATTTTTTTGCCCAAGCTAATTTGCACAAGAGTGAAATCTGTTTATCAATTCGCTGTCGTTCTGATGGCAAATTCTCTCTGCAAGTTTCAGATCACAGCCCTTGTTACGCTATTTATGCGCAACAAGCATACATTTAGGATTTCGGTTTACTCTTTCTACGATGTTTCCTTGCGGGTGATACACAGAGGTGCGCTTATGACGAATTACCAAGCCGTCACAGCAATCTGTGAACGCCTTTCTGGTGAAGTACGTTGCGTTGTTCGCAGTCATATGGGCAGGGAATTCGAAGCTGGTGAAGGTTTCGAGAAGGCAGTTTGCGCAAAGGAAATAATGCAACCTATTTTGTGAAATGGTCAGTCACAACAAGCAGTTACTGGTTTCGACACGGACTCATGGGAAAGGGGCCCATTATGTCACATGCTACTACTTGCCAAGGTGACATACTTTCAACTGATTGCATTGTTCCTATCGGTAAACTGCCACCTGAATTTTGCCTTTGACAAACTGAACAAGAACGCGTGCAGCGTAAAACGTCCTCTTTCATGCCTGGCCAAGCTACTAACGACACAGTTTCTCGTAAGTTTTTTGCCCTGAATATTGACCAGCTAAAGCACTGTCATGATAGTACGCTATGGACGACTTGCGAAGTTTGCGAGGAATAACTCGAAATGGTGATTCTGCATTATACGATCGTCAATATGGGGAACGTACCGGAACAAGCAGCCTCTTTCTCCAAGCAGGTAGCAGTGCGTCTCCACGTTGCTTCCTGTGTCAGCTTGAGCATGAGCCGGAAGCTTTTTATAAATTTAGGACAGAGGCCAGCACTCTGCTGCACTTCAAGAAGCTCCTGTTTAGTCGCCAAAGTACCACAACAGGAAGTCACGGTTTCTGCTGGCGTCGTGACCCCCCACACGTGGTTTTGTCTCGAACTGGGAGGCATTAGACAACGGTGCACGTGAAAGCGCATTAGAAACTGTGTTAGTGCTACCCTTCTTGTACTCAATGACAATCGTAGCGCTGCAACGTAACCGCCCATCGGGCCAGCCATCCGAGTGCTTAGGTAGCCGTTTCAGCCAAGACAGTGCTCGATGATCAGTCTTCATAACGAATTGAGTCCCATAAAAAAAAACAAGTCAAACTTTGATGCAAAAATGTTGGCCAGACGTTCCCTCTGTTACCGAGTAGTTGCGCTCCACACCGGTTAAAGGGTGGCTTGCAAAAGCAATAGGCCACAGAGCACCGGCGCACTCTTGTAAAAGTATTCTGCGCCAAGGCCATTATCACTTGCGTCACTTTGGAACAGAAAAGGTTTGTTGGATCCAGTAACTGAAAGGAAGCAATACTGGTGATCGCTCTCGGAAGAGTGTCAAAATCTGTTTGCTGCTGACTGCTCCAGGGCCACATAGCGCATTTATTCATCAGCTGTGTTAGTGGTTCAGTGACGTTTACGTGCACTGTGCAATAAAATAACGGTACAGAGCAACCATTGTCGAAAACTTCGCAAAATCTTAGTGTTTCGGGGTGGTGGAAATCTTAAATTGCGTGGAGCTTGTCAAGGTTTCGCTTTAATAACCATTGTCAACAACGAACCCAA
Source organism: Rhipicephalus microplus (assembly GCF_013339725.1). Classification (NCBI taxonomy): domain Eukaryota; kingdom Metazoa; phylum Arthropoda; class Arachnida; order Ixodida; family Ixodidae; genus Rhipicephalus; species Rhipicephalus microplus. Next base: position 312,769,661 of record NC_051165.1, on the reverse strand, counting down.
GAAGGTTGGGCTTGTTAGTAGCGACCTGCAATTTTTCGCGATGAACTATTAGACCCGCTGCTGACATGCACTGTAGTACCGCATGCAAGTGTTCAAGATGCTCTTCAAACGTGCACAAAACACCGTCACTTTATCAAGATACCAAAGTGCATAAATAAACTGGGCACCACCCAAAGCCATAATCAGCATACGCTGATAAGACCCCGGGCTATTAGAAATACCAAAGGGCATACGCACAAACTGAAATAAGCCTTCATGGTACGTGAAGGCCGTTTTCAAGATATTAATAGGGTGAACTTCAAAATGCAGGTACCCACTATAGCAATCTATAGTGGTGAAGAACACGTTTACAAGCGCGTCGGTTATGCTCGATATTGCTGCCATAGGATGAGAACCTGTCACCATGAGCGCGTTGAGCTTCCGGTAATTCAGGCGTGCAGTACCGTCTTTCTTTGCTGCCAGTACAACTGGAGAGGCCCACGGAGTTTCTGAGAGTTGCACGTATTCGCTGTCGAGCATCTCGTGGAGCGCTTTATTGAGAAAAGCTCGCTTGTGCTGGTTCAGCGGTCTCTGGTTACAACGCCAAGGCTGGGTGTCCCCATTGTTGATGCGGTGCACTAGAACGTCGATCCTCCCGGGACGCTTTGTGAATATTCCCAAAACAGTGTCACCATGGCCTCCAACTGCTTCCACTGGTGTACTGTGCCGGTGAAGTTCCCAAGGGACTGCACGACGGCTGACGGCAGGGTGGTTTGCACTGCTTCGATGTTTTTCACGCTTACCGGCATCGGCATGGAGTCTATTTTCTCAGCAAAGGGCGTGGTCTCGGACTGTGCATGAAGGTGAATGCCTTTTTCCGGAAAGTTGCCCGTGAAACCCCTCACCTGCAAGAAAATACCGGCCGAGAAGCATTGGCGCTGATAGACCAGGCAACCAAACAAATCGCTGGCGCTTAGTTTTTTCCCTAAAGCTTATCCGCAAGCGAACGCAAGCTTCAGCGATTCATGGGTGGTTTGATGGCATTTTTAAATAAAGATTTGCGTTACGAAGCTTCAGATTTTTAGCTTTACACTGTTCCAGCAACGCATCACCAATTGAAGAGATTTCTAAACCAGTATCAAGGGCTGGTACGATAATTCCCAGTGCTTTCACGTTCATTGTGGTTTCTGGGGACTGCGCCTGTGCCCTGCAGCGAAACGAGGGAACTATATGACTGACTCACCAGCTTGTTCCTCGTCTGCACGTACCGGGCAGCATTCCACGCTTCTGTCATTGATAGCCGTGGGCTGTGACTCACCGCCAGTGTTTAGTGTCGCCGGCCGTAGAAGTTTTCCAAATGACCTTTATTTGCGCAACGACGTGCCAAGCAGTGCTGCCTCACGTGACCATTTCGACCGCACTGGTGGAATATGACTTCCACATGTCTGCGTTGGCAAGGTAGCCTATCATTGAAATCGTGCCTTTTGGCGAAGTTGCCCCCGGAGTAGGAGCGCCTGTCGCAGTAGGCTCGCGCAGAACTTGTGAACCTGGCATATCGGGCCTGGGGATCCAGCTGACAACGCTCTTTAGCTTGAGGAAGGAGCGAGCGCTCTGTACTAGGACTCTCCTCCGCAGACACTTGCTCCCAGGAACAGCCGACCCCAGATACGGTATTGAATGGGGCCCCGCGCCGCCTTTGCTACTACGCGAAAGGGCTCCAGAGTGCGCGAGGAGACAGCCGTGACTGCGCTTGGGCTCTGCATTTTGCTTGAGGGACTGGAAACGGGGGCACGCCAAGCCAGTGGCGGCTGAAGAGCAGATAGAGGCGAGGGAACGTAAGTGCGCTCAGCTAACAGGATGTCTTGTACAGCGCGGACCTCGCATGCGAGATGCCAAATGGTATCGAATGTGCACCCATAAAGAAATGACCTGAATCTGGGATGACTGTCGAATGGCCCGAGTGTCTGTCTCTTTCTGAGGCAGTCGGTGCTGCAATACCTGTATCATCCGGACGTACTCGAGCAAACGTGAGTCTGGATGCCGAGTTCTCCATTCCAGCTCGTACTGGACTCGCCGCTACAAAGGGGGCACAAATTCCTCTCGGAAGCGCTTTTAAAAATGTTCCCACGTGGTGAAAGGCGATACTAGCCTCCACCATTGTTCTGCAGCTACCCGTAAGACTAACGGTAGGATTAGATCCATCACAAATGCTTCCGAGGCGCCAGTAGCTTTTCGTCTAGAAAGTTAGCTTCTGATTTCGGGTCTCCGTAGCTCGTATACGTAGACAGCCCGACCTGCGGTCGGTGCTGTGGCTCACTTGCCTTCTGTGGCACCACGGCCAGACTGCTTACGCTGTCTATGACCGAGTTGCATTACTCAGTGACATGCTGAAGTGTGTCCAGCTGATGGGCCAGCAGCTGTTCCGCCGTCTTGAGAGACGAATCCTCCTTGTCGCTGGTAGGCAAGATCGTCCCGGAACGGAGCTGTTTTTCGTCTGCCTGCACCACGGGGAAAAACAAATACTGCCCAACAAAAACACGCACAAAAAGGTTCCTGCAAACGAAAGCCCGGCAACCAAAACCAAAATCCGGACCTACGTCCACCGTGCCATTCCGAGGGGAGGGGGGGGGGGAGCAAAAACTACGTTGGGCGACAACTGAGTATACCTGGCTTGATGCACCCTGACCTTATGGGTAAAGTAAGGATTGTGGAAGCTTATCGACAAAAACAAACAACAAAAGTGTTGTTTATTTAACTAGACACGGTATACGGCAGGGTCGGCTTAGGGACGAGGCAGCTACGCAGCGACCATGATTCCGGGCAGCAGCAATCGGTTAGCACAAGTGACAGCCTCCGTCTTTCACGACATCCAAGGCGTCTCTCTCCCGAAAGTGCGCAGGTTGGCCCTTTTGAAAAGCGCAAGTGGACCACGCGCACCCTTACTGCGCAACACGTGGCACTATCTCCTGATAGCCGGTGCGCCTGGTCACCCACACATGCTTGGAGCTGGCAGGTTTCTTTATCAATATTCAGCGCCTTTGTGTAACTGCGCTTAGTGATACTGATCGAGAGTAGATAGGGCAAAGAGTTTGGTGTCTGGGCTTGTTCTGAATGTCAGTTCGCTGCGCAAGCCCGATTTGCTGTTGCTGTGCGTGGAATTGGGAGCGGACGTGGGGAGCGCCATACGGAAGCCGCACATCATTCAATCGTTACGTGCCTCAGGAGTAGATCATAGCGACCTTCAAGAATTTTAGAAAATCGTTAGAGAGTGCCAGGTAAACTATGGAAAGCACTGAACTGAAGCAAAAAACTCGTGACGCAATTGAAGAAAAGACGCGTCCCGATGGAATAAAAAGCCTATTGCTTGAGATTGGATTAAATCAGCTTGAGCTCCAGTCTGCATTGGCAAAACGTGTGAGTGTTCAGTGTGCAAAGAGAGAAGGAACTCGAGTTGACGCGAGTGCTGGAATTACTGAACGCGTTCCTGAGTTAGATGGTAAGGAGAGTGTTCATGGCCAGTATGAGGTATACGCTTTACAAGCATGGATGAAAATCCGGTGAATGACCCACTCGTAAAGAAAAATTTAACTTCTCAGCGTAGAATAAACGCAATTTCGTCGAGTGAGCGGAAAAAGAGAGCAGACGCACTCGTCAAAGCGCAGAGTGTACAGTCGGAGATGCTGCCGCCAGTAGTTACTGATCTGGATGGACAGCATGTCCGAAAAGAAACGATCAGTATAGCGACAAAAGATATGGTTACAGACTGCCAGCACACAGCTTTTACAACTGCCAGGATACTGGTGAATTTTCTGAGGTGGCTATGGTAGCAGATGGCACTGCCTCAGAGAAATTTTGTCTCACGAGTTTTGAGCCGGTGTACGCTCGCGTGATGGCAGGAGTCGTTTCGACGTGTCCGTCGTCACGCGACCACTGAAAAATTCATCAGATAAAACCTCCTTTTTTCTACCCTGTGGATAGAGATTCAGTAAAGCGTCTGGAAAGTTTAACGCGCATTTCGAGACCATCTCAAAGAAGTTTCTTAAAAGGGTCTTTTTGATTTGGGTTGGTTGAAAATGTAAAACAATTGGCCCGAATCTACATGTTACACTGTAAATGTCGTCGAAAGACGATAGTCTTACGTCTGGAGAAAGTGAACAAAATGTTTATTTGATGTTCTGCTCAAGAAAATTGGTGAATCGTATTCTGAAGGCACTGCGGTAGAGTGCCTCGAGTGAGTAGCGGAGGCGAACAAGCGCGTCAAGGCGCGTTAGACACAAGCGCCATTTGGCTGTTACCTTCGAAAACGAAGGTGCGCGCGACCGTGGAGAAAGATGCGCGCCAGCCTCGGAGGTGATAAGGTGTAGAATGCAAAGCGATGGGCAGGTGCCACCACCGTGTCATCGTAGCAAAGCGTTGGAAACACCTTCTTCAGCATCGTGTTGCAATGTACGAGCAGCGCGATAAACGCTACAGTCCTAAGAAGTATACTTGTGTGCGCCTCTTCTAGTATAAAGGCAGACATACAAAACATAGACGTGTTGTTATGGCGCCTCGGATATGCGCAATATTTGCTTTTTTAATTGACAATCGCACAACTATGAACGCTAAACCTTGAGCAATATTGGTGGGCGCTGCGGAAGGGGTTGGCCGTTTAGTGCAGTTTCAGGTATCGTTAGAACCGACAAACAGACAAATGTACAGACAGACAGACAGACCAAAATTTTTTCGTCGAAGGTCCCCATGCTTGCGCGAAACGCTCAGCACACTCACAGTGAAAGCTGGAAGAGCGGTCTTGCAGAGCCTTTTCTAAACACTCTATGGGTAACTGCTGTCACTTACTGGGTACCCGCTACGCCATAATCAGAATTTTTGTGTAAGGTAAGAATTCATTATGCTATCCGTAGTCATTCTTCTGAAAAGCTTGGTATCGGCTACACCCTTGCTAGGAATTTAGTGCATTTTTTATGCAGTGGCTGACGACGATGAAGAATAAAACCGGAAGTAGGTATGTTGCTCTAGCCTGCATATTTATAAATTGTTCACTTAGATTACCAGACAGCTTTCTGGGAAATACCCTGTTGCGGCGAGAGTAGAGAAGACGTGAGACGACGTCGTGAAGGCGGCCGACGTGGCCGTGCCAATCTCGCCCCTTATTTCAGGGCTGAAGCGGAGTGGCGGCGGCTGCCAGCGTCCGACACGCCAGGAGCGTGAACTCGTTCTGTTTCATGTCTAGCTCGCGCAGGGTCACGGCATGGTTGCTAGTAGTGATGATGATGTTCATGATGATGAATACTGATGACGATGACTCTACAGATTACTCCCACCAGCAGAACTGAACTCGGAATGAAAACAATGAGAGCATATATACAAGTGGGTTCGGTTCGCGATATGAAAAGGTCCGTGAGCAATCCAGGTTGTCAACAAAAAAGGACTATCGGTAGCCAGTTGGTCTCTGGCGGGCGGCACTGGGAATGGCGCGGTGGTAGAGGGTTAAACTTAGATGTCCTGAGTTCGAAGCGCCCTCTAGCCAACACCAAATTTTTGTTTGCGAAATATGATGGCTCAATAACTACATCTTACATTCACACATATATCCATGATTTTTTTCAACATGTGAAACACCGTCTGTTCTCACATTGTTGGAACGCTAGTCCTGCTAGCATGGAAGACTTCAGACGAATAACACACTTTCCAAGCATGTTTATTTAGCGTATCGGCATGGGTTGGAGGAAGAGCGGTATGAATGAGACAAAAAAACATAAGTAATAATAACAGAAAACGTATAAAGAGCCTTTTGCTGAGGTATTAGCTTGGAAAAGAAGAGGACAGTGGTAACGAACCAAAAAGGAAACACCAATAATAGGCCTTCTAATTCGGTTTGATGGTGGGCGGCCATGTGTGCGTGCGTGCGTGCGTGTGTGTGTGTGTGCGTGCGTGCGTGTGTGTGTGTGTGCGTGTGTGTGTGTGTGTGTGTGTGTGTGTGTGTGTGTGTGTGTGCGTGTTCACGCGGGAGCGTTCTCTGAAATAAAGGCAATTCGCAGTGTCTTCGGCAGCTCAAGGAAGCGTGATATAGAAAACGTGCCTGACGCGTAATCTCTCATATTGCTATTGATGGCGGCTTGGCACAGTCAAGGAGCTCGAGTGATTGATGATCTCTGCGGTGATGAGTCAAGGGATAATCAAGAAAGAGGGTTCTGGTAAGCCTCTCTTTCTTCGCTGACGGTCTAGCCTCTTCGGCTATTTATATGTATATATTTTTCATTTGCGAAGAGCTTTCTCAACACATCGGACATTTCAAAACAACGCCCTCTGATCTTTGAAGTTTCTTCTCAAGAGGCCCCTCGAGGTGAATTTCTCTAAAGTAAATGGTGCGTGTCTAAAATGCCACAGCGTTGTGGCTTTCACACTTATTGTTACTCACTGTTCACACAGTTGAGCATTCCCTCGTTCGCTATTGAGCCGTTGCAAAAGGAATAAAAGCGTGAAAAAATTTCAGTGTGAATTCGCGATCCTAAAAACTTTGCTTTTTCCACCTTCTTTGAAATATTATACAAGGCCTGGGACGTTTCGAATATTGCGAATAATGACGGCAAAACGTAGCCTGCTTCATATTTCTCAAGTGCCTTCAGTAAACATTATTAGTACGACCACTCACTGCCACAGTAAACTCGTCCAGGTGTTTTAAAATTCTCTGTCTTGCCTTTCAATAAGACATTGAGGCTTATCGTTAACTGTCTTAGGATCAAATATGCAGTGCAATCAGAGATCAAGTATTCAGCATAATAAACATAGGGAGGGACGAAGCATGTAGAAAAGGGTGTTTCAGCTCCACAAACGTGAAATTCGTCGAAGAGCGAAGCATGCGGTGTTTTGAGAGAGAAAGTGTTTTTCCACGAGGAATTCTAGTAGTGCCAAGCCTGAAACCGGGCATTCAGGGAAGGGTGTTTCAGCACCCGTAACGTATATTGGGAAAACTCCATCGGGATGCAGCTTACGCTGAGGCTCTACTTTTTCCTTTTTTTCTTCCCTACGTTCCCCGTTTCAGTTCCCTACGACACGTAGGGAAGGCTGTCATTGCTGCGCTAACGTCGTCGGCTATTTGTTGGGTCAACTGACGCCCTCTTCATTGTGAGTGAACAGGTGGCAACTAGTAGGAATCCCCTAATTTTTTTTTGTGGTACATAACAGTTTTAACATGAACCGTGACTACAAACAGCCCGCACTATCTCGGTTCAGCTGTTTGCTTATGCCGTCGCGTGACCACGACCAATATTGCGCCAGATAAGGCATATAAGACTTTTGACTTAAACGCATAAAATAAAATGTTTTTTTTTTTGCTGTGCAAGCTTACGACTCTACGATCTCATGCTCGAGAGTGGCCCGTCTCTATCAGCCTAAACCACCACAGTTGCAGTATGTGATTGTATCTGAACTCTGTAAATAGTTAGTTAGTCACGTTGGGTTTTGTGGCGCAAAAGCAACAATGGCTATGATGCGCCAGACACTGGGTGATTATGATAATAGGGTTAAAATGTGAGGTGAAAAACAGATTTCTGTTTACAGTTTGTTTAGAAGACTTGTGGCCTCTAAAAATCTAAAAACAGCCTGTATGGGGATGGGTGCATTTTCTGATAGTATTAACATTGGGTGTAGACGTGTTTGTGTTCTGTAAAAGTGTTTAAAATAAATGTGTCTACTTTTTTTAAAGACTGGGCATGTTATTAAAATATGATTGATAGTCAGAGGTTCCTTGCAATGTTCGCGTTCTGGCTGATCTTCTCCGCGCAATAAAAAGTTGTGGGTTAGGTGAGTATGACCTATACGCAGGCGGCATAATGTTACTTCGATGAAGCGCTTTTGGTGGTTGCAAGACTTCCATTCTTGTAGAATTGGCTTGATAATTTGAAGCTTGTTATACACTTGAGCCTGCCACTCTTCTTGCCATTTTGCCCTAAAGGCTGTCTGACAACTGTTGAAACAGTCTCTGGTGGTGCCCTTATTTCTGCTATGCTTTGATGACCTGCCCTTCTTGCTACCCTGTCTGCCTTTTCGTTTCCTGGGATACCAACATGGCTCGGCGCCCATACAAGCCTGATTTTCTTGCCATTTTTCTCAGCTCTTTCTAGCTTCTGTAAAATGTCCCCGAGAAACGGTTCGTTTTCCGAACTTAAATATAGGGCTTTTATTGCGCTAAGTGAGTCAGTGTATATGACAGCTTTTTGTGATTTCTTGATAAAATTTCTTTGGGAGCAATCAAAAGAGCATATACTTCTGCTGTGAAGATAGATATGAATGGTGGCAGTCTTATACATGTTTCTGAGTGTTTTGATATGACAGCACTTCCTGTATATTCTTGTGTTTTTGATCCATCAGTGTAGTATTCAGAGTGTGTGTTATATTTTTCTTGTACGGCTAAGAAACCCTGGATAATATGTTCCCGTGGAGTTTCCTTCTTCCTTAGATGAGTTAAGGCAAAGTCAGTGTAGTGCGAAAAGTCCAACCATGGAGCCAGTCTTTCCGGCATTCGGACAACGCTTAGTGCCTGATTCGGTACTTTGTAGTCTAGACATATTTCTTCAAAGCGAAGGAGAAGTGGTCTTATCGTGTGCGGACAGTTGTTGTATTGTATTCTGGTACCGATGTGAGAGACAATAGTGTGACATATGTGGCTTGGTTTCGATCTGGTTCTTAAAACATAGGATACAGTAAGTAGCGCTCTTCTTTGTTCTAGGCACGACTCGTTGCTCTCAGCATATAAGCTCTGGACAGGTGAGGTTCTATAAGCTCCAGTCATCAAGCGCAATCCATGATGATATATTGGGTCAAGACGTTTGAGGTACGATTTTCTGGCTGAACCGTAAATAACGCTGCCGTAGTCAAGTATGCTGCGCACGATCGATCGGTATATGCGTAAAAGGCAGACTCGAACAGCACCCCAGTGTTTCCACGATAGTATTTTCAGGATGTTGAGCGCTTTGTTTGCTTTCTTTTTTGTGTAATTCATATGGGAAATGAAGTTTAGTTTCCTGTCAAAGGCAAGGCCTAGGAACTGGTGTTCTGACTTGAGTGGCAGTACACTGTTGTTGATTTTAAGAACAGAGTCTGGATGCAAGCCGCGCTTTTGTGAGAAAAGTAGGGCAACGCTTTCTGGGTAGAAAAGCGAAAGCCGTTTTGATCTGCCCAGTGGGTCAGTTTGTTGATGGTTAGCTGCAGCTGCCTTTACCATGTGGATATGCTTGAGGCCCGACATGCTATCTGAAGGTCGTCAACATATAATAAGTGCATGATGGAGGGTGGGATTACTTCATTAACTGAATTTATTTTGACTACGAACAGTGTAGTGCTCAACACGCAACCCTGCGGGACACCCTTTTCTTGGACAAAAACCTGCGATAGTGTGGAGCCCAACCGTACCTGGAAGTTTCGGTTTGATAGAAAGTCAGAGAGGCTTTTAAGCATTCTTCCATGTATTCCGAGATTCTCCAGGTCTCTCAGTATGTATACCGTACCTCCACGTGGTGTCGTAGGCCTTCTCCAGGTCAAAAAACACTGCTAGGCAGTGTTGCCAATGCAAGAAGCCCTCACGCACTGTGTGTTCGAGACGAACAAGATGATCGATCGTTGAATGGTCTTTCTTATACCCACACTGATGATCATGTAGTAGGTTGTCTACTTCAAGGGTGTATGTTAGTCTTCTGTTTATTACGCTTTCGTATGCTTTTGTCATACAGCTTGTAAGTGCTATGGGTCTATAGCTATCCGGTAAAGTCGGTGGTTTTCCAGTCTTTAGAAATGGTACTATGGTTGCCATTTTCCATTTTGCGGGAATTTTGCTAGTTTTCCAAATCATGTTAAAAAAACTTTAATAATGTTTGCACAGCAGCTTGAGACAGGTGCGCGAGCATTGCGTAATGAATTCTGTCTGGACCGACTGCTGTCTTTTTTCCCGCCGAAACCACTGTGCTTAACTCTTGGAGTGTAAAGGGAGCGTCGTACGGCTCATCTAGGCCACTGGTTACGAATAGTTTTTGTTTTTTGGTTGTCTGTTTGTATGCCAGGAAGGATGGCATGTAATTAGCGGAACTGGATATAGTGTAAAAGTTTTCGCCTAAAATGTTCGCCTGCTCATCTAGAGATGTCTGTGTGCATGGGTCTGTAAGTATGGATATCGCGTATGAGGAATAGTCGCTGCTGAATTTTCTAACCTGGTTCCACATTTTCTTGGGTGTGGTTGTGCTGTTGATTGTAGATATGTACTTCTGCCAGGACGATTTTTCTGCATTTCTACGAATATATCGTGCTTTTGCTTTAGCTTGTTTGAGCGCAAGGAGGTTGTCATATGTGGGGTACCTACGGAAGTTGCACCATGCTTTATTTTGTAGTTTTTTGGCCTTTGCACACTCATTGGTCCACTGTGGCTTTAGCTTTGTTTTCACTAGTCTTGAAGATTGGGCAATAGCTTGCTCTGCTGCAGACAGTATGCAATCGGTGGTCTTGTCATTTATTTCATCTATTGTTAGGTGTTCAGAAAACTCGTCCTGTACATTAGCTCTCTGTGTGAACAAAGGCCAATTAGCTTTGTGAAGCTTCCAACGCTGTGGTCGAGAGCGTATGGTTAGAAGTGGTGATGTTAGTTTTACTATCGACGGTAGATGGTCACTACCGTAAGGATTGCTTATTGTTTCCCATGTAAAATCAGCAAACAGTGAGCTACAGCACAGTGCCAAATCCAAGCAACTCATGGTTCCTGTGCCTGGAGAGCAGTATGTTGGTGATCCAGTGTTTAAAAAACAAACATTATTAGTAAGAATAAACTCTTCAATTTCCTGCCCTCTACTGTCTGTCTTGGCACTACCCCATAGTATGTTGTGCGCATTAAAATCTCCTGCCATTAAAAAAAAGGTTTAGGTAGCTGTTCTGCAATCAATTCTAGATATTTTACAGTAAAATGTGTATGAGGCGGAATGCATATTGAACAAATAGTGATAGTGTTTTGTGATAAAATGGTGACTGCAGCCGTTTCAATAAAACTGTTAACTATAACTTCTCTTACCGCAATAACACTTTGGACAACAATGGCGACGCCGCCCGATTGCCGGTTGCTTTGCGAGTGGTCGCGACGTATAACAGTGTAACCTTTTAGTATTTTGGTGTTTTTTGGTCCCAGATTCGTTTCCTGCAAGCATAACGCTGCAGGAGAGAAGCTTGTAAATATGTCCTAATGTCGCTTAAGTTTCGTGTCATGCCTCTGCAGTTACAATAGATGATGTATGCCATTACGTGAAATGATGTGTATAAAATTTAGTATTTTGAGTTAGTTGTGCATAAGCTAAAAAGCGACACTATCCGTGTGCTTCGTCACTTCTTTTTTTGTGGGGCTGAAATTGTGTTTCGGCTCCCTTTTCCTTCTTGGTAGGGAGGAATGATGAGCTGCCTGATCACCCTGCTGGTTGGAGCAGGGTCTGTCAGGCTTTCAGTGTCCAATGGACTCACGTCCATGGACTCGGCACCACCAGGGTGCTCAACAGTGTTGGTGTCCGGCGAGAATGCTGGCCTCCTCAAGGGAGGCTGGCTACTCGGCACCGTTGTTGAGACCTCTTTTGCCTCGACATTAGATTGGCTGGCACCAACACTGGTCGAGGCTTTGGGGCCTCCCTGAAAGAAGGCACTTGATGCCTTTTTTTCGATCTTGTCTCGAGGACGGACCGTGGCCACTAGGTCCTGGTGTTCGACCTGTGTGCCTGCAGAGACCGTCGGCGGTGCCTTCCCCCTTCACACCGCTTCAGCGTAAGTGCCCTTTTGAGCAAGAACCACTCGCTTTCGCGCTTCTGGATATGGTATGTTTTCTTTGGTTTTCAGTGTAAGTATGTCTTTTTCTTTATGCCATTCTGGGCAGGAGCGTGAGTACACTGCATGGGGCCCGTTGCAGTTCCCACAGTTTAAAGGGTTAGTGCACTCGCTATCATCATGTTCATTCTGGCCGCATTTCATGCAGGTTGGACTACCACGACATGAATGAGACCCGTGCCCAAACCTCTGGCACAGGAAGCACCTGCGAGGATTAGGTATGTAGGGCCTCACACGTAGGTAAAGGTACGCTACCTTAACTGCAGCAGGAAGCGTCGTGCCTGCGAATGTTAGTATTACATTTCTTGTGCGGGCTTCCTTCTTATCTCTACGAATGATGATTGCTCGTGCGGCAAGAACACCTTGATCCGCTAAAGCATCCTCAATTTCTGCGTCAGTGCACTTGAGCAGTTCATTGTCTGATATAACACCTCGCGTGTAATTGAGAGATTGGTGAGCTGTTACACGGACTTCATGTTGTCCGATTTTTCCAAGGTGTCTAATTTTGTCACTTTGTTCTTTGTTTTTCACTTCTATGAGGAGATCTGAATTCATTTTTTTGCACTGTAATTGCTTCCAATGCATTCTTTGATTGCTTTTGCAATCGAGAATGGTGATATGTCCTGAATCTTAGATTCAGTCAATGACGTTACTACAAAGAATTTCGTGTAATCGCTCTCTTTAGTCAGAAGGTTTCTATTTGCTTCGGTGCGACCCCTTTTACGGGACCGATCATTGTGGAAAGGGGGGGGGGGTACTTTTTTATAGAAAAGCATGTTCATTCGGTAGCTATGCTGGCCACCCACCATGGAGTCCAACAAGGGGAACGCATACACACGTTAGCCATACTTTGCTACTATAACCCTGTGGTCCTGACCAAGGGAGGTCAGTCCCCCAAGGTTAACCCTAGCTGCCAAGAAATTTGGAAGTTAACGGAAAAGAGAAGACGACAGGACAAGTAAGAAGTGAGTGATAAAGACGAAGATATAGGGAGAGAGAAATAGGAAGAGGCGACTGCCGATTTCCCTTGGGTGGGTCAGCACAGGGGTGCCGTCTACGTGAAGCCGGGGCCAAAAAGGTGTGTTGCTTCTGCCGGGGGGCCTTAAAGGTCCAATCACCCAGCGTCGGCTCAACCCCCAGGATCCCCTTTTCTCCAGACACGGCAAAGCCACGCACGGCTAGGCGTGGGAGGGAGTCAAAACTCCCCCGTTAGCTCGGGTCCATGGTGTCGCTACACACCAAATGCCTACTTGCGAAGACGCCCCTGCGGGGACTCTGTAAATGTTGTATCGGTATCAAAAAGCAAATAACAAAGGCGAATGTTTTTCTGATATATTTGTTTAGTATTTCGTGATGGAATAAAATCCCTGCATAGGAAAACATATAAAGTTGGCGTAGAGCATTTGAAAGACCATGGAAATTCCTACTCTGCCGAATGTAGTAACAAACACGTGTTCTTGTTATCTTGGGTCTGCAGAAGCAGACGCGAGAACTATAAACGAGGAGTTTGCAGTGCTAACGCCACCTGAAAGGAATTTTACAGACAAGGCTGCACACCACGGGTTTTCTTACATGTAAGGACTACGTTTATGCACCACTTAGACAGCTCCCAATGGAGATTCTCAGTGAAGTGAAGTGAAATGAACTTTATTTGGTCCTAGAGAAATGGTCAGACACCCTTCTAAGAGGTGTCCACCGCAGTTGCTGGCCGCGTCCACGCCTGGACTGGAAGACCGTGGCTCTCCGCCAGTTCGCAGGCATCCTGGACTGCCGAGTAAAGGACTGAGTGTTTGGGGCTTTTAAAAGCCCTCTCCCAGTCTTTTTCTGTGCTGAACTTTGTGCCATGTAATGCCGGGCACTTCCAGAGCATGTGCGCGAGTGTGCAGTTATGTGCCTCACAACTAGGGCATCCTAGAGTTATGCCATCAGCAAAGCGGCTGAATGCGCTACGAGATGGGAATGAACCTGCCTGTAGCATCAGAAGAACCGACGACTGTGGCCGAGTGAACTTGGAATGCGGAAGCGGGTACCTCCACCTAGACAACTGATAATGGGACGTCACTTTGTTAAAGGTGCCAAGTGAACCTTTAAAGTTATCCGCGAACCCACCTCCGTACCCGCCCGGACCGCCGCGGCACGTGATTTCTCGCGCACGGTTATGGGCAAGTTTGTTGGCGTTGGGGAGAGTCGGATGCACATCTGAGCCCATGTGGGCCGGAAACCAGGTGATTGTGTGGTGGTCTGCTACAGCCCAGGAATTTATAATAGCGGCAGCCTTCCCACAGATTACCCCCGAGGCAAAGGCCCGGACGGCAGCCCTGGAGTCAGTAAATATCTATGGATGCGAAGGGTTCGCCATTGCTAAGGCTATCGCTAGCTCGCTTTCCTCACGGAAGCTTTCCTCACGGAAGCTGAGCTGAGTACGCGACCGCAATGATCAACGACCACAGCTGCAAAACTATCGAAGCGGTCGTACTGCGCCGCTTCGACGAAAGCTACACTGCCCGGGGACTTAGCCACGAAATCAAGGAGAGACTTGGCCCGTGCCTTTCACCGGCCAACATTGTACTGTGGATGAACGTTACGCGGGAAGGGTGCGACCTCGTACGTCCCCTTCATTGTTTGTGATAGGAAGATCTTCTGTTCCTCCTTTGCCGTATGACGATATCCCAGCAACTGTAGATTATCAGTGGATTTTTAATAGAAAAGTGTTTTATGCCGAGTTCCTCAAGACATAAAGGGTGGAAAGCTCAGACAGAAGTGCACAGAAAAAGCGTGACAGAGTTACTGACCGGTAATTCGAATGAACTACTCCTAGTCTTTGTCATTCGAACACAGAATCATGATACGCTCACCGCTACGCCAAAAGCACGAACAGCTTTCGCGGCGCCAACACGTCATGTACGCTTCCTGCTTATGTACAGTGTGCCTGGTTTCATGCGCCCCCCTTAGAGTGTTGCCATTTGGAGAAATCGCGCATGAAGGCACCCTACTTTTGTATCGATGGCACCGCCAAGCAGGAGTGTTGTAGCGAAGCACTACGCTGAAGTGCTTGCTGCGGAAGCGTCTCAGCGCGCTGCAGCCATAACTGCGATGGACACGTGACACGGTCAAGTGGGAAAGCACAACTCTTTACGCGTTCGAGGCGCACACTATCGAACTGTGCCCCTCCTAGACGTTAATATCAGTGCGTCATGACTTACCGGGCCGTCAAAGACACCAAGATGTCTGATGGAAATGCTCGGTAGAAATGTGGCACTAGATGTCAACATGGCTGCATCTAAGAGGGAAGGATGTCAATAAGAGCTCGCCTTGAGTCTGCCATAACAGCACAATAACAATACGCAATGTGCGAATCGTACTTTTTAAAAACATGTCACCCTACTTCTAACGTCCTTAACTAGTTCTATTGAGAGCCACGTTGTACTATTGTGTTATGAGCGATTTGTAGAAAAGAGGAATCAACAATCACTTTTGTTAACTTAAAATTTTCTCTTATTGTTTTTGAGGAAGCTATCGCACTGACTTTTATGACTGTGCAAGAGCTTTATTAAGACTCGCGGGGAATTGCCTCGGCAGCGTCGATTTGTCTGCGTCAGTGAAATCGAAGTTCCGAAACCTTCATTTCATCAAGCTTATAGGCCCCATAAGCGGTGTTATGTTGTACTCAGACTAGTACTCAGGGCTAGTACTCAACACTAAACAACACTAAACACCACGAAACTGATCCCTTCTTTCTCAAAACTCGGGCAGATTTTTGTACATGGTGTTCCAGTTTACGCCTTCAGGAGGATTGATCTTGATGATAATAACCCGCCATCTTGTATTTGCAGGATTGTAGTTGTTTAGAGTTCTCCCTGTCTTCGTCGACCCTAAAAACACACAATGACAAAAACAACAACAAAGCAAACATTCATAAAGAATTGGAACAGTATCCCTCTTTACCTGTACGAAAAAAATTTAGTATTGCCATTTCTTGGCAAGCGTGGACCTTTGGCTACTTTTCGTCCTTTACAGAGAGAGCCGTCTTTACAGAAGAGCCGTCTAAGATGTTTTGATGAATATTTAATTCAAGGGTTATTGTCTTTAACGAAGAAGAAGAATCGAAACGATTTTTTTTTCACCTTCTCATCAAACATTGACCATACAGCAGAAGTGCCTCACGTATAAAGAAGTGAAAACATTTAAGACTGGTTGCAGTTTTGTTCTGGGGCATCGGGAATTTTCCTTCAACTTGTTACATGCGAATAAAAAAGTGCGGTAACATGGAAACATTTGCTTGCCCATGGCTAGTGAAAACAACGCATGAAGCTACAAACAAGTGAAAATTCATATCTAAGTTTTCAGCTGAACGAAACCGAGAATCAGGGTGATGCCTGGAATCCGTCGCAAGTCATGCGTTAATGTCGACGTGTGATGAGAGAGAGAAAGAGAGAGGGGGGTTGAGGAAGGAAAAGACGCTACTTCTGCAGCAAACATTTATTTCTTGATCTGATGACGTTCCTCCCTGACCAATAAGTGCATCCCTTCCCCACCCCTCTTGTTTTGAAATACCCAATAACAGGACCACCGACGGCAGCCAAAACAATGCGACAAAAAGGGCAACAACGAAATGCCAATCAACGATGCCCCGCAGCGTTGAATCGTATTTATTGAAGCAGCGACACGAACCCTGGTCTTTATTTATCTGACGTCTTTTATTGTTCCTTCGCGTTACTCGTTGATGGCAGCCATCCGTTGGCAAATCGAAAACGCAGTTCAAATGAAAAGAAGGAATACTCGCGATATGTTTTTAGCTCCTTTCGTTATCCTTTGCAGCCATTCCTCACAATTCCGTACTTCGTCTTCACTTTTGGGGAAGCTGTATGCGATCCTCTGTTTCTTTGGCACTTCGTGGTATGAGTCGGTTCGTCAGGACTGATATGCAATCAGTTGTTTCTCAACGCAATTCCCATCTTCTGTCAACGACACTTTCGCTCCTACGCCTGGCCCCTCCACCTCTCTTGTCAGTATTTCCATCTGCGTCTTCCTCGTTTTTTGGTCTAGCTATGGTTGCTACGTGTGTGTTCATTCAACCCGGCTTGTGACATCACGTCTACAGCGACCCTTACAAAGTTTTCATAATCATTTTGATGTTTTTTTAGTTTGTTGACTTTCTTCGCTATTAGCAGTATTTCTCCTGACATGTGACATGATAGCACGAACAATTTTTATTAGAGAATGTGTGAGTTATTACTTTCGATTTCTGTTCACTTGAGCCTCCTTACAATTATTCAGCGCCTATATTTTTCGATGATGCATAGAACATGGACTCACGCATTCCAAAGCTATATAGCACTACAGTGGATATGACATGCGCATGTGTGATTTGTTCTCTAGGCGTAAATTCGTCCACGCATAAATTCGTTTTCGGTCCTGGACGAGTAAAAGAGGAAGGAAGAATATAAAGAAGAACAGTAAAAAAAGAGGGAGAGGAGGGAAAAGAAGTAGAAGAAAACGGCCTTCGTTTTTTGAGCTATATAGGCAAATGCATGAAGGGATCTGGGAGCTTCGCTTTCAATGTTTTCGAATTAAACATAGAATAATTATAACTCAGCATCAGGTCTTTTTCTCCACACTATGCACTTGTTACTTTAGAGACGTGTTAAAAGTTTTCATATTTCCGCATTGACAATGACTTCTCATACCAGTTAGCAGTGTAGCGAATAGTGAACGTCATGCTAGCTCTATGAGATCCTGAGTATGAAGAGAATCTATAAAGCTGTTAAGAAGCCCCTAAACAGCCATAACAATACAAAGAACGAGTGCCTTATTCCCTCCTGGCTTATCTATTGTTTTTGGCATGATTAGCGATGTCCAGCAACCTGTTCACTTGCCGTCGTAAGGAAACCAGCTCTGGATTGGTCCACATGCGAGGGGCAATAGTTCTGAATTTTCTCCTACCCATGCTCTGTCATGTAGTCACCTTATCGACTTATTTCACTCCATTTCTTGAGTTTTCAACAGCACAAGAGGAGAGAACAGCGTGTAGTCAAAGAGCTCCGAATTCTAACAGGCGCAACGCATGGTGCTGTATTCTCCAACTGTTTTACGAAGCATTAAGTTGAAGTTTAAAATTTGAAGGAAGCCCGTCTGGTCGGGATAGTACATGGTTGAAGGTAAAAAAAAACCGGAGGCACTGCACGACCACTGCTAATTTGATTATGCAGGGCATTGAAAGTCGAGCGCTCTCCTCATTCAGGTCAGCTCCGAAGGTATTTTTCTGCTATGTGGACGACATTTCTTGCGTCACTCACTGAGAGGTGGTTGAGGTGTTCATTTGACGCCTGAACAGCATAGAAGCAGCAATTCAATTCACGGTGGAGAAAGAAGACGAAGGCAAGCTCCCATTTCTTTATGTGCTCTTTGAAAGTGAAGGGCCCACTTTGATGTTTGGCGTGTTCAAGAAAGCGACCCACACAGTTTGTTACTTGCATTTTGTTGACATGCAGGCTGCTTCTTACAGAGGGGTAGTGGTTTCTAATCTTCTACGACGGGCGCAGAAAATCAGCACAAGAAAAAAAAAAGACTACACAGCCGTCGTACGTTTTGTGCGGTGTGATTTGTCGGCCTGTGGTTATCCGAATTTCATCTTGAACGCTTTCGAACAACAAATTGCACATCAACTAGTGCCCTGTACTGCATCCGGTAGGAAGCGCATGGGAATACCGTATAGTCTCTCCATAAGCGAAGCCCTCAGCCGTGTCCTGAGTTCCTATAACGTCCAGGTGGCACATATTCCGGTCCAGAAACTGCGACAACCCTTCGTAGATGTCAAGGACAGATTAGCTATAGTGAAGTCACCCGGTTTGGGGAACGCTGTCTCGTGCGCAGATAACGACGATACGTATAGCGGTGAAACAAGCGACTTTAAACGGCGCCTCAAGCAGAACATTTATAACGCGAAAAAAAAAGAAAGGTAAAATCCAGTGCCTCTGCCGATCGAGCACGCGTTAGGTGGCCACACAATCAATCGGAAAAAGGCACGTGTGCTCGCGAGAAAAAAAAAACACTGGCAGGGCGTCTTTATCTTCAATCGCTCGTGATACAAACGGCTTGGCACATACTAAACAGGAACGATAATAATCTGCCGCCAATGTATGCGCGCTGATTGCGTGATATATTAAAACGTGCAGTATACGGTCCACTCTTTCAGGGAACGCGCGAGTGTGTGGCCGACAGTCCGCGGAGCGCTAACTACTGGCGAGATTTGGAAAATGCGGCGCATGCGCATTGGTTATTCAAGGTGGTGCGTGCCCTCCACGTCGTCCGTTACTCAGGTGATCACGTATTTGGCATAATATAGCGAGGCACGACCCTTCGCGCCTTTCGTTTTTGCACTGCAAGTCAGCTGATACCAACTTGGCCTTTCGCTTCTTTACTAAGACTAGTATTTCATGGTCGCAAGGGCGAGGTTCGATTGTTCACTGCATCAGACTTCAATAGCCCATTTGTTATCAATAGTGGGCCGTTGCGGTGAGCAGTATGTGAAAAATAAGACGGGCTCAATGGTGACAGTTTGCGAAGAACTGCAGCAATAAATAGAGCCACACATGTTTTGTGCTTGTTGGAAATTCGAGGAGTAGCGGGTAGGGTAACTGCTATATAAATTTCACCGCAAAAATACGGAAGTGCTTTCCTACGCTTTCATGCGCGCAGGTGAAGTAGGAGACGAATCTGGGTGCGTGCCCCCCTTACGATTATATGCGCATGTGCCACGTTTACAAATCTTGCCGCATGGCCCACCGGTCATATGCTCGCGCGTTCCCTCTAACAGTGGACCGTACTGTGCTAGGGGTGAACTGCTGGACACATGTTTTCATTTCACTTCTGAACAGGGCTCGCGTGTGGAAACCGAAATGTCTTTTTCTGTGTGTTTTAACGTTTTACTTTGATCGGTGCACTGCCTCCGGGTTTTTTATCTTCAACCAAGGCATAGGTTGTGAAGAGGAGATAGCTTCTGTAGAAGGGGTTGTGAACGCACTAATTTCTAGTTTTGGAGCTTGAGGTGGTTTAGGGGTCCTTTAACCGATGTGTCTCGCAATCATCGTTTTAATCGGAGCCCTACTGTTTAAAGTATCAAGTCCTTTCTCGGTCGTCTAAGCAACATAAGTAACACCATTTTCTCAAGTTGCTCCCTTATCCTTATTTGCATAATGCACGCGATAGCATTGCTTCACTCACATCTCGGACGTAGAAGTGCAATGTCATGTCATTTCATTCTTTCCACCCTTATCCCCCCTTCCTTAGTTATGCAAGTGCCGTGCCAACAAGATAAAGGAAGGCCCAGGTTGACGACGCAGCCGTCAGCAACCTGCGGGGACATATAGTGTTCGCATTTCTCCGGGTCGATGGCAACCGATGCGTGAGCACGCGCCAGCTTCCGTAGTAACTATCGACCTCACGTCGATGCAGCCTCCTTCCCATATACACGAAGACGACCGCAGCATCCGCTCCATGTCACCTTTCTGTCAAGGCCAAGAAGTTTGCTCTTGACTACTTTGTCAAGCGCCTTTTATTTCCTATACTATTTTTTTTCGTTCCCTCCCAACTAGTTTCTGCACTAGCTCGTGAACTGGCAAGCCTTTCGTGCGAGTCCGTGTTTGCGCTCGCAAGGTGCTCGGAGAGCTGTCGAGCTCTCCGAAGTTCCAAACCTCCCTGCCTTTTCTCTTTGTCTCCTTCCTTACAAAGTTCGGAATATCGGGCCTCATATTCCCTTGCAAGACGTTCTTCCCCACCCCCTTTTTTGTTTTTCTGGTAAAGGAGGTGGCAGGAGCACCGCGAGGTGCCTGCAAGGATCTTCGCAATATTCTCGACGACGCGCATCATGCGCTGACGCGCTTCGTTGCTGGCTTCTCTGCTAATAAGATCGCCCCGCGTGTTTAAACATGTCATGCGCACCTGCTGTGCGACGGGAAACTTCGAAGTAGGCCAATCCCGGTTTCATGTTGAATAGAGTGTACCTTAGATCCGCAGGCACACTGCTTTTTGATGGCGAGGCACTTGACATCCATTAGCCCTGTCACGAACTCGTCAATTAGCCTCTTTTTTTTTTTTTTTGAACGAACGCGCGGCAATATTCAGTGCCACGATTACTTATAAACAATATAGCGAGACTTTGGCGCAACACACCGAGCAGTGTAGGCGTAAAAAGGCGAGATATTACGAGAGCAAATACTGCGGAACGGCGAGAGTTTGTACGGGACAACGTACGCAAGCCAGCGCATTGTAACCATTTAAAAGATAATTAATGGTTGACCTCACAATTAGTTACAAGCCGGCACATAGGCTTTAAACGGTGCTTTCTTTCCATCAGGAAGCCTGTGGCATCATTTCTCCTAATTAGCAAGGATCACGCAATGACATATTGCTAGGTCTGAAATCAATAAGATAAAGTTGGTTGAAAGTGGCATGTTGTTACACACAGCTCAGTGGCTACTCTGCGGCTACTGTGTTTACTCAGAGTCTTTAACGACCTCAGTTGCCGACAAACGAAAGCAGAAAGTCAGAATAATACTCTCTGCTTTTTTAGGCATGCTACATTGCTTACAAAAAAGAATTGTTTGTATTAAACAGAGTCAGCGTTAAGCACTTATTAAAGATATAAAATCACCTATATGATCGGTCTCGTAGAGTTTATAAAGAGCTAAACTGAAACAATGAATTAAAAAAATTAGATCAGGACCTATTCAGATCACTGACTTTGTACATGCTACAGCATATGAAATATTCTCTATTTTCATATCTTCATTCAGAATGTGCGTGATTACCCGACTTCTGTGATCGCATGAAATGGGCTATGAATTCTGCATTAAGAGATGTTCCTTAAAGATTGCGATAACGTATAAAATTGTTAGATAATATAGTTCACCTGCGATTGAATGAAGGCAACATACCAGCGCAGGGTTGACATTAGGCAATTGTAGACAGATATTAGCCAACAACAAACTCATAGTTAGCCAGAACTAGCGCAGCACTAGTCAACAGAACTTCTGCAATGCAGTGCCTGTCGTGTCCGGGTAAACAGTGTAGGCAGGACGGCACCGATAAACATCCAGCGCTCGTTCACGAATAATTGCGAAGAAGAGACGGAGGAGGCACGCAAATATATATTGACGTAGAATTAACTATATAGTGATCATTTTACCAATTACGTCACATCAGCACAGCCGTAATAGAAATAATAGTAGAGCAGGTAACGCAGAAACGCAAACGCTTTAAAAGCAACACGACATGTCTTATGTTCATATACGCATGCCTTAGCGCAGGGGTCTGAAATACGCGGCCTTTGGGACTTACACTGGGAGCCCACGGCTTCACGTGGAACAATGTTTTGGTACTTCGATAAATAGTTGTCCAATTATTTTTGGATATTGTAATTATTATTGCTTCGTTCGTGTAAGCTACAGAGACGGGACAGCTGTCAAGCATCTTTTTTTCCCCTGAGCTTGGTCACCATGAGTGGAAAGGTCACTGTGCCATGGAACGAAAACTATATTTGAGAATCGTTGGCCGAGATCTTACTCATTGTGCAAGTCAGCAGCGTTACGTTATTTCAAAACCTGACGTAAAATCCTCTTCACAAAGGACCCATGTATGAGATTTCGGGATAGGCGTTTTTGCAAGTGTTATCTCTCTCTGCCTGCCCCTTTTATTCCTGCCATATTCACTGCCCCGGCCCAGCTACATTTGGTAATTGCGGCCCACAACAGCTGACACGAGTTTGAGACCCACGTTGTGGCGGGTTGAAGCTGTGTTGGTTATCTGTTATCCACTGCAAATGACTTATAAATTGTGTCTCATCAAAAAAAAAAGTTGGCAGATCTCACGTACAGTGGGAATCGATGATATTCGAAGCATTAATGGGAAAGGTTGATATGTCACTTTAAAATCAGCCGAACGTTACGAGGTGGAGGTAAATGATGCCATACATGACTTCCTTGTCATGATTATCATGCTTTGAAGTGTTGTTTATCTTTGTCACCTATTCACGCCACGTGATACCAAATTTAGTACACGTGGAGCTAGCGAAACGCCCGCGAGCACGCTATGAGCGTGGTATGTTGTCATGTTCTTACATGACACGTGTGTCAGGATTATCACGTTTGCACCAGTCATGTATTTCGCCATCCATTGATGTCACATAACACCAAATTGGTATATGTGGAGCTAGCAAAACGGCCGCGAGCGCATCATGAAGGGCCCAATATACTCCAATGTAGCGTTGACGCGCGCGCACGCTGGGCACAGCGACGCTACGTTAGGGAAACGCGAGCACTCCATAGTCTGACGCCAGGCGCGACCAGCGTCCGTTGGCGCGACCTGATGGCAACCGGCGCCAAATGCGACATGCTGTTTCATGCCGATGCGTTACCCAGACAACACTGCGTCTCCCTCTTTTCGTGACGGAGGGACATTGGACACGCTGAAACGCGCATGCCTCAAAACAACGCAGCGCGGTGCGCGTCTGCGCGTATAAGTAGGACCGGCGCCTGGCGTGACAACGCCGGCGTGACGCAACGAAATGAACGCCGGCGAACACGCGCACCGCGTCACGTCGAAATGTATTGGCGCCTTTACTGTGGCATGTAGTTATGTTCTCACAAGGCACGCATATCATGATTCTCATGTTTGCACCAGTCACGTACCTTCGTCATTCATTGACGTCACGTAATACCAAATTTGGCATATGCGAAGCTAGCGAAGTGGCCATGAGCGCATCATGAGTGTGGCATGTAGTTATGTTGTTACATGACACGCATCATGTCGTGATTATCTTGTTTGGATGTGCCATTTACCTATGTCGTCGATTCGCCTCACGTAATACCGAGTTTGGTACATGTGAAGCTAGCGAAATGACCGCGAGCGCATCATGAGCGTAGCATGTAATCATGTTGTTACATGACATGCATCTCATGTTTATCATGTTTGCACCAGTATTATACCTTCATAATCCATTCACGTCCCGTAATACCAAAATTGCCATAAGTGAACCTAGCGGAACGGCAACCAGTGCCTCATGAGCATGGCATGTAGTCATAATGTTACACGACACGGCATCTAATTATCATTATCAAGTTTGCACCAGTCACATACCTTTGTCATGCATTCACGTACCGTACTACGAAATTTGGTATATGTGACGCTAGCGAAACGGCCGCGAGCGCATGATGAGCGTGGCATGTAGTCATGTTGTTACATGACACGCAAGTCATGATTTTCATGTTACGGTCTGTTGCCTGTGTTTGCATCTCGCGATGCAATCATGTCATAACATACCAGTTTTGCAACATGCCATGTGAACGAAACTATCGCAAGAGCTGCAGGACCATGGAATGTAAATCATACATATCATGATTTTCGTGTTATAACTAGTGAAATATGTTCTTCATACAGTCATGTTATGCCATACCAAGTTCGGTATCGATATCATTATCGAAATGGTCAGGAGAGCTAAAAGTCGTAGGCGGATAGATAAATAGAGAGATATATAGATACGCTCAAAGTCGCCGAAGTTCACTAAGAAATCCTTCGCATTTAAAAGGGATGTTCTGCATGTGGACGCACAGTTGAGAATGTTTAAAGCTGCACGCGTTAGCTCCTTTTCAAGTAACTGCTCACCGATTCTAAGGATTGTCTACAGTTCGCACGCGCTAAAGATTCGTCATATGACATCAAGAGATGATATCTAACCCTAAAATGAGTCAGTGTCAGGAATTAAAACTTTAGGATGTGTAGGAAGGTTGATTAAAAAATTACGAACGGCACGTGGATGAAATATGAAACTAAAGCTCAGCGATGATTTTTTTCTTTCCAGGATCAACACGAATACTACTAAGACCTGATTTCATTTACTCTTAAATGCACATTTCTGTACCAGACATCTTAAGCTTGCCGCCCATTTACACTTGCGAAACAGGATTTTGCACGCGGTTTGGGTATTGCATGTACATTCACCGAATTACTTAGTCGTCAAGCTGCCAAAAGACAGCTTTTATTCGCCACTCCTCTGTCTATTTTGAAATGAACAAAATAAAGTTGATTGATTGATTGATTTATTGAATGATGCTCCCGGTGCGCTATGCGTGCCTATGCGCGCCAAGTTATTTCTAGATGGTAGTACTTTATTCAAGAGCTTTGTCAAACTTGTGGTCGCTACGCATTACCTCGACGTAAACTTACCATTTTTACGCTGGAATGAGCTTTGTGCACCGTGCCAGAACTTAGTTTAAGTACAGCTGGCACCGACAGAAACGTATCACGTCGATACACAACTGGGGCGTTCTGTATGTAGCTCACCAAGGTGGAAAGGTGGGCATGTTGGTATTCCATGTTTAAGAAGGGTAAGAGCGCACTGAATACGAACACACACACACACACACACACACACACACACACACACACACACACACACACACACACACACACACACACACACACACACACACACACACACACACACACACACACACACACATTACGCTATACCAAGCTTTGCTTGCAGAAACAATGCTACTTGTTTTTGCAAAGTGTCGCCAAGTTGAAGCTAGATCAATTTTATTTATTTATTTATTGTACCCTCAGGGCTTTACAGCATTGCAGAGGGGAGCGGGCACTGACGAACAATGTTAAAGGAAAGAATACATAGACAAGACACTAGAACATTATTAAACACTGGAAAGCAACTATTATCAACTGCAACTATGTTATACAGCCAGTAGATTATACAAAAAACTAACAACAAAATCAAACGTTTACATTTCCAACACCAAGTATGTTATCGAGCGATGTTTTAAAACTGCAAGGCGAGGTGATGGATGCAACTGATTGTGGGAGGTGGTTCCAATCCTTGCAAGTTTTAGGCAGGAATGAGTGGGAATATGTTGATGTCTTGAAGCGAGGAACAGCCACTTTCTGCGCATGGTCAGTACGAGTTGAAATGTATGACCGTGGGGTTATTAAAAGTGAACGCAGAAGGGAGTTGTAAATTTTGTGGAAGAGTACGAGACGGGATATCTTACGGCGTGTAGCGAGTAGAGGAATGTTAATAATTGATTTCATGTTTGTTACGCTAGCGGTACGGCGATAATCTGATAATATAAATCTAACAGCGCGATTCTGAATGCTCTCAAGTTCATTAACTAAAGTGATATTACCAGGGTCCTACATCGATGACGCGTATTCCAAATGCGGACGAACGTACGTAATGTAAAGAAGCTTTTTTAAATCAACAGGTGCCATGTAAAAGTTTCTTCGCATCAATCCTAGAACCCGGTTTGCTTATATGTGACAGAGTTGATATGATGTTTCCAAGATAAGATGTTAGTAATATGGACACCAAGGTATATATAAGAGGGGACGGGATCGAGTACGGTGCTGTTAAGGAAGTAATTTGGACATGCGGTAGTATTACGTGATATGCGCATAGACTTGCACTTCGAAACATTTAATTCCATTTGCCATAATTTACACCAGTTAAGCACGTTAGTGAAATCTGCTTTGGAGGGTAGTGATGTCATTATTATTAGATATTTGGCGATAAATTACACAATCATCCGCGAATAGGCGCATTGTTGAAGAAATATTGTTAGGCAAGTCGTTTATGTAAATTAGGAACAGCAATGGCCCAAGGACAGACCCCTGTGGTACTCCGGAGCGAACCAGTGTAGTAGACGAGTCGAAATTATTAGCCGATACGTATTGGGAGCGGTTAGTAAGAAAGCTACGGATCCAAGCGAGCACATATGAGTCAATGTTCAATAGGCTTAGTTTATGTAGTAGTAGGGAGTGTGTTACTTTGTCAAATGCTTTGCTGAAATCTAGAAAGATGCAGTCAGATATTGTTCCTGAGTCAAGGGATATGTGTAAGTCATTAGTAAAAAGTAGAAGCTGTGTTTCACACGAATACTGTTTTCGGAAGCCATGCTGAGCGGGTGTAAAGAAATCATTGTCTTGAAGAAACTTGATAAGGTGAGAGTAAATGACATGTTCTAAAATTTTACATGGTACTGATGTGAAAGAGATGGGGACGAAAGTTACCTGGACCACCCTATTAATTAACCAGTCGTTAGGAAGCACTGCCGTAAGAAGAGACTGTGTGAATATTCGTTCAAGGATTAGAGAAGAATACTCTGCCGTGTTTTTCAAGAATTTTGTGGTGATACCATCGCAGCCGCATGAAGATGAAATCTTTAGTTTATTGATGATGGACCGTATTCCTTCCGAGCTAATGACAACGATGTCCATTGAGGGAAAATTAAACGGCTTTGCAGGAAGTATGTCATTACTACTGGATGGTTCAGAGAAAGTTTCAGCAAAAGTACGGTTAAGTAAACATGCACACTGATGATCCGGAATTACATTACCTTGGGACATTAAAGACAGGTGGCTATGCTTGTTACCTCGTACAATGTGCCAAAATTGTTTGGGATTTTTTCGCAGCACTGATGGTAAGGTTCTGTTAAAAAAGGTAAATTTAGCTACCTTTAGTTCACTTAAGTAGGTAGCAGCTGCAGATTTGTAAGCTAGCCACCGAGCCGAAGACTGGGATGTCCTCGCAACTCTAAACAGTCTTTCTTGAGTATTGAGAAGAAAACGCGCGATCGTTTAGCAGTGTTTTTCACGGCAAGACACATAAAGTAGATGTGCCATTCAGGGTTATAATCTCTGAACGCGACACTTGGCAAAAACAAGTAGCGTTGTTCCTGCAAGCAAAGCTTGGTATAGCGCTGTGTGTGTGTGTGTGTGTGTGTGTGTGTGTGTGTGTGTGTGTGTGTGTCATTTCTTTGTGTATTCGTATTCAGTGCGCTCTTACCCTTCTTAAACATGTATGTAGCTGGTCCACTTCTCATGCCAGTATATCAGGGGCGACACTACTTATAGCGGCACCCGTTAATTCCTTGTAGTCGTAGTAGTAGTAGTAGTGTGTAACCAGTCTTACATTTTCACCTCCAAGGTGGTGCCGGTGGGAGATTTCTTCTGTGCGTTGTTGAACAATGAAATTTCGCAGGGTGCACGTTAACTAAAAGCTGAATTCTCCTGTCTCTCATTCCCCATTAGCAGCCGTTGGCATGTACATTGAGCACTATCTGACAAGAAAGTGTTGCTACGTTATACTAGCCGGGCGTAACCTCCTTGGTTTCAGAACGGCTTAGCGGGCGTGGAGCCGCAGTGCCATGAATAAAGTGAACTAGCATATACCATGAACTCGAGTTGGTTAAAGGTGGGAAGTAGACACGAAGCGCAAGCCGTAAGTAAGTAAAAGCCGACGTTATACTCGACGGGGTACCTCCTGTTTTAGAACGGCTTAGCGGGGCGTTGAGCCGCCAGTGCCATGAATAAAGTGAACTAGCATATACCATGAACTCGAGTTGGTTAAAGTTGAGAAGTAGACACGAAGCGCACGCCGTAAGAAGTGTGCGTGTGCCTCTCTTCGTTCAGTCCTTGGAAGGTCCTTGATGGTTGTGCTTCTATATGAGGAATAATTGATGACAAGATGCGAAGATGTGTGTACTTGGAGTGTTTTGAATGGACGAACGGACACACCAGACAGATGCATGGACGGACGCGGATGGAGCATGAATGATGACCATGGACGGACGCAGAGCAGATGCATGGAAAAACGCAGGGACGGACGCACAGATGGACGTGCGGACGCACGAACAGACGCACGCACGGACGGGCGGATGGACGCATGGGTGGCCACACAGACGCACGCATGGACGGACGGAAGCAAGAACGAATAAACGGTCGGATGCTTCGCCCCACTCTCCATCATTCAATCCGTGGTTATGCTGCCATTTTTTTTTCTCAACACAGTAGTGATAGATGAAATAAAGTGTCTCTATCGCGTGCGAATCGGTAATAATGCTGTCTTAAAAACTCTGCATTTTCGTCTACGTAGCGACAGTTTGTGCTATTTTTACACAAAAAACTCAGAGCTATATTTACGGTTCAACAAAGTTCAATTTCCAGCCCATTGCTTATTCATAATTAGGCACTGTTAAACTGCAAACAAAGGACAACAATGTAAGGAGAGACAGTCGAGATAAGCGCTATTGACAAGTGGGACGTTTCACAAAATTTTTGATGAAACAACAACAAGAGGCAGCCTCTGGCATAACGGCAATAGACGAGTTGCAAAAAAAGAAGAAAAAAATGTCGCAGCACCATCTGTACATATGTACGAAGAACAGCCAACGCTCGCCATTGTGCATGAGCAGTCTCGTGCGATTGAACCAGCATGCCTAGCACTTGGATCACACAAGGAAGAAAAAGAAAATAGGAGGAAAAGAATGGCAGGGAGGTTGACCAGCCTATATTTGGCCGGTTTGCTACCCAGCGCATGGGAGAGGGATCGGTGAGATGAAAGATAGAGAGAGGGAGGGAAGAGAGATAAACACAGCACATTCGGCAGCACACACGCGCACACTCAGTCATAGTCCAGTCTTGTGTTTCGCGGTATGTGACAGTGCTGTTACAGCCGCTTGTTCAAGTCCGTGTCACGTAGGAATTTCAACAGAGCTTTTGTCGCCTTGTGTTGCAATGTCTTCTCTCGGGTACTTGAAAGAATAGTGTCCACAGACATTTGGCTGTTGTCGATGCGCGCAAGAACGGACGCCAGTGACTGTCTCTGGATGTCATACAACGGACAGTTGCACAGGATGTGGTGTAGTGTCACTTCGCAACGACAGGCTTCGCAGAGCGTTGTCGGCCATTCCTAGAGCAAATGAATAAGATATTGTAAATGACACTCCTAGCCATAGGCGATGAAGAGTGGTGGCTTCTCTTCGGTCGAGCCCAGTGGGCATACGGAGAGCCATCAAAGAGGACAGGTGGTGTTGACGATTCGTCTCGTTGCTTGTTGGTACCATAGTGAAAACGTGATTTCACGCGCAAGTCGTCGAAGATTACTGGCATCATCGGTCCGCGAAAGTGGTATGCCTTCTTCTCGTGTTCCTTCAAGAGCTGCCCACGCGGCT
The DNA here is from genome assembly GCF_013339725.1 of Rhipicephalus microplus. Classification (NCBI taxonomy): domain Eukaryota; kingdom Metazoa; phylum Arthropoda; class Arachnida; order Ixodida; family Ixodidae; genus Rhipicephalus; species Rhipicephalus microplus. The sequence continues at coordinate 312,739,815 of NC_051165.1, read as the reverse complement.
AGTATCGGCATGTTCGTTCCCTATGACGCCGCAGTGACTTGGCAGCCACTGAAACGTCACATGATGTCCTTTTTCTTGTGAAGTGTGGAGAAGGCACCGGATTTCGAAAACAAACTGTTCGTACGGCCCGCGACGCAGGGCGGAGAGCACAGATTGTAGGGCAGCCTTTGAGTCGCTCAAAATCGACCATTGTTGCAGGTGGTTTCCGATTGACCACACAAAGTGCAGCGCGCAAAGCTGCTAGTTCCACTGCTGTAGATGCCGTGGACTGGCCAGTCCTAAAGCTGATAGTAACACCTCTTGCTGGGACAACTACTGCACCTGACGAACACAATGGTGGTTCGCGGAGCCATCGGTATATATATGTACACTGTCTGAATATTTCTCGTGCAAAAGAAGAAAGGACATTTGCTTCAGCAGCGGGCGATGAAAGCTCAGATTTCCTTCGGATCCCTGGTACACTAAAATTCACTGTGGGTCCAATGAGACACCAAGGAGGTATCGATGATTTACATGCAGGAGTGAAGCCCGAGGGAAGTTTCTCGTTGTACTTCACAAGTCATTTTAGCGAACGATGCTTGGCGCCTCTCTGAAGGCAACAGTGCAAGGTGATGGCAAGGAGCACTTGCAAAAGTGTCTAATGTGCGTTCTCAGGACTTCTACAGCAATTTGAGTTTGTATTGGATAGTCACCAGCAATTGCAATTGTTGCCTCTGTTGACGTACATCTGGGCAGACCAAGACACACTCTCAGTGCTTGGGCTTGTACTGCCTGTAGAACACTAACATTGGTCATACAGGTATTGCTCAGCACGGGCAAGCTGTATCTCAGGAAACCGAGAAATAGGGCTCTGTAGAGATCGATCATTGCGTCTACTGACATCCCCCACGTCTTTCCTGCCAGGAACTTGAACAATTGGAAAATAGCGGTCAGGCGCTTCTTCATATCGGCCACATGCGGACTCCAACAGAGGTCCATATCAATAATGATGCCCAGAAACCGGTGGGTTCCTGTCGTAAGAAATGGCTCGCCCGACAATTGAGATGGCATAAGGGGTCATTGCTTTGCAGTGAAGGCCACCGAGCGCACATTTTTCTGGTGATATGCTGAGACCTTGTTTGAACAAGTAGTTGGCAATCATAGTTGCTGCTCTTTGAAGTCGGGAACGTATCGGAGGACGTGTGACTGCCGAAGTCCAGACACGGATGTCGTCTGCGTAATTGAGATCTTAATGGTACTTGGCAAGTATTCAGCAATGCAAATAGGTGCAAGATTGGGTCAAGAACTCCGCCTTGAGGAACACCTCTGGAAGTATAGCGTCGCGTAGTCGGGCCATCTTCCGTTAACAAAAAGAATGATCTTGCAGCCAGGTAACTAGAAATCCACCGAAACACTTGACCACCAAGGCCAACCACCCCAAGAACACCCAAAATGGCTTCATGAAGTACATTATCATACGCGCTTTTCACATCTAGAAACAAAGCTGTAAATAGTCGCTTACGGGATCTTTCGTGCTGAACGTACGAGACTAGATCAATGACACTGTCAATGGAAGAGCGGTCGCATCGTAAACCAGCCATGAAATTCGGATAAATCTTGTAGTACTCAAGATACCACTCCAGGCGGCCTAGTATCATCCTTTCCATTATCTTTCCTACGCAGTTGGTCAAAGCTATGTGGCGGTATGAGGTGAGTTCGAGTGGGTATTTGCACTGCATCAAGGTGGGTACCAAGCGGCTCACTTTCTAGTCGTCAGGAACATTGCCATCTTTCCACTAGATGTTGTAGAGGCTCAACAGTTCTCTCCTTGTACCTTGCCGAAGGTTGCACAAGACTCGGTACGAAATACCATCTGGACCCGCAAAACTTGAACGCCTGCAGAGAGCTAGTGCCGCCTCGAGCTCCTCCATTGTAAAAGGGAGGTCCATGTGGTAGTCACGAGAACGGGGGACGTCACCTCTCACTGGAAAATCTGGATCACACAAAATGCTCACATAGAAATGAAACGTCCATCTCCCGTGCACAATTCTTTTCACTCGCACAAGCGGCGTGTTCTTGCGTGCTTTTTAGTTTGTTTTTATGCACAATGGCGGCTCAGCCCAGCGTTGCTTGAACACTTCGGGGCTTTTTCCAGTGTTACTGGCATTTTCGCAACTCGTCAATAATACAAGTGCGTGCACAATCTTTGTCAAAGTTGTCCTGTCTGTCACGCATATATCAGTACTCCATGATATAGGTTTCGCATGTGACGCCAAGACGAATTAACAGTGCCTACGCAATGGTACAGGCAAATGCGGCATACTCGTGAACGGTCCTCAAGGGTTGTCTTAAGCTTATCAATTAACATTACGATTACCATACAATTCCGCGAATGAAGCATTTGTTTAGTTTTCTTAAGTAACGTCAGTCCGTAATCACAAGGCCATGACTTCATGGCAGAATTAACGAACTGGCATCGACTATCAAACAAAAAAGACGTTGCAAGGATATGCGTTCCTGACGAAGCATTCAAATAAAAAAGTTAGTAAGAAATAAACAAACAAGGAATGACAACAACATATGCAAATTGCTTCGCATTGCTCACCAATGCTGAAGTCATCTCGAGCCGATACGACGCGAGCGCTATTTTTGCACGAAGCGTTCCTGAAGCAAAGTGGTTTATCGATGGAACGTCTTTGTAAGTGTTCCAATCTCGCTGCGTTTGAAAGTAAGTGAAAGTAAGACATATAATATCAAAATGACAAAGAAAGTGTGCACGTTTCGCTAAAGAATGAGTGCCTATAGCCTCCTCCTCAATTTATGCGCGCTCGCAATCAGCGTCAACTATATATACCCCGAGGACACAAAAGAAAGAGTTAAAAATAGAAAAGTAAAGAAAACGTACACGCTGACACGCTCAAAGGGTCACGCCGCCGGAAAACGTCATTCTTCTGCCGCCTCCCCTTTGAGCATCGCTTCTTTCCGCCCCAAGACGCAAATAAGACGACGGTGGCGCCGATGGAACAGCGAGGCCCGTTTCGAAGAATATTCTAATCAGGTGAATGATCGATCGGCATCGTTTCGCGAGCGGCGACAGACAACGCGAAAGCTGCAGCGAATGGAGGTTTCGCCGTTTTCCGCGCGTCGTGCCTTCCGTTCTGTCTCTTTTGTGAGTCCTGCCTTGCGCAGCTCGAAATTTATGAGTTTATTCTCAGCGATTGCGAGCGCATGCCTGCCTCGTCATTTGTTATCAACCTTTGCAGCCTTTTTCTTCTTTTTCACCTTTTTTTTTCTTTCCACCAGGTGCGGTTCCATCCTCCGAGCACTGATGGAGATAACATATTTGTCCGTGGCCTTTCTTTCTTCTTTCTTTGGAAGGGTCTTTCGCTATACACACGGGCGACCTTTGTCACCATTTCACATTCCCTGCGGCACAACCTACTTGGTTCTCGTCAAAAGAACCGTATGGGCTGCCACTCGGCTTCAGTTCTAAAGTGACGAATTCGCGCGCCTACTTGCACATTCTAGTGATTCCCTCCATGCCGTATACGCATAATTTAATTGAAGGTGGTATGCATATTGCGATAGGTCATCACTCCACATTGCCTTAGTTAGGAACTGTGTGCCGAAGCATTCCCTGACGATGACAGTGCCAGAAACACGCAACCTAAAGTTTGCTCAAGATCAGCCATGAGATTGAATTTCTGATAACGAGCAACATTGTATCGAAGAGAGAGAGAGAGAGAGAGAGAGAGATAAATAGAGAGGAAAGGCAGGGAGGTTAACCAAGCTTGGCTCGGTTGGCTACCCTACACTTGGGGTGGGGGAAAAGGGGAATAATAGAACGAAAAGAGACAGAAAAGAAGAGGAGTAATAAAGAGAAGCATAAATAGTCAGCTCGAAACTACACAGCACGGCCTCGCACAGTTCTTTCACAAGCGGTCGTGAAGTTTGGTGTTCCTTAAAAAGTACAAGAGGGCTTTCGTGGCTTTGCGCGTATGGGAAGCTGTTGGCCAAGGTCCCAGGATCTTCTCTTCTGTAAGCGGCCGTGAATCCAGCTGACAGAGCTTGGCTTCCATAATACGTCGTTCGGTCTGGTATGCCGGGCAATGACATAGAATGTGCTCAAGCGTTTCCTCGCAGGCGCAGATGTTGCATGCCGAAGTGCTCGCCATTCCAAGGAGACGAGAGTACGAATTCGTAAATGCCACGCCCAACCTCATACGACACAGTAAAGTTTCAGCGCATCGTGCGAACCCGGATGGCAAACGAAGTTGCAAGTTTGGGTCGATCGAATACAGGTGCGTGTTGGAGAAACCCTGCGTATTCCATTGTAGAAGAGCTATACGGCGAGCAAGTGATTGTAGTAGCCTTGCAGCGTCCGTTCTCAAGAGTGGTATGGGCGTGCGCTGGTCTTGGCCATGAGCCGATCGAGCAGCTTCATCTGCGCGGTCATTGCCAACGATTCCGCAATGACTCGGCAACCACTGAAATACAATATCGTGACCTTCCGCGAGCGCTTCGTGGTAGTCGTGCCTTATCTGATATACTGATTGTTCATGTAGCCCGTGCTGCAGAACAAACCGTAGTGACTGTAAGGCTGACCTGGAGTCGCAAAAGATGGCCCATTGGTTAGGTTCCTGGTGAAGAATGTACTTTACTGCACCTTGAAGTGCCTCGAGCTCTGCTGCTGTCGACGTCGTGGTGTGAGAAAACTTGTACTGAAGCAACACATTTTCAGATGGAACAACCACTGCTCCTGTGAAGCTGTTGGAATTAGTGGAGCCACCGGTGTAAACATGTATGCGGTCGAAGTACCTTTCGTCCAACAGATGCAAAGTCAGTTGCTTCAGGGCTAGCGTTGACATGCGTGCCTTCTTAAAGATACCAGGAACTGATAAGCGCACGTCAGGTTGACGAAGACTCCATGGCGCAGTTGCTGGATGCATGGCAAGTTTGAAGCCAGGCGGTAGTATGTCCTGATATTCTGTCACGATACCGCAGTACGAAGAATGGGGCCTCCGAGCTGTCAAACACGCTAAATGATGTGACGGTAGCCGTGATAAATGCCGAATGTGCGCTCTCAGCGTCTCGACAATGATGTGCGTTGTGACCGGTCGTTCTTGTGCAATAGCAATAGTTGACACTGTCGATGAGCATCTTGGAAGACCAAGGCATGTCCGAAGTGCTTGGGCTTGTACGCTTTGCAGTGAACGGATATTAGTTTTGCACGTGTTGGACAGGACCGGAAGGCTGTACCGGAGAGTTCCGAGAAAGAGGGCTGTATAAAGCTGCAACATGGAGTGCACGGATGGGCCCCATGATTTTCCGGCGACGAACTTGAATACATTCTCAATGCCAATGAGCTTTTTCTTCAGGTATGTGACATGCGGGCTCCAGGTTAGGTCACGATCTACGATGACGCCTAAGAATCTATGAGTGCTCTTATATGGGATTGATCTGCCATCGATGCACAATGAGTAGAAAGACATCGGTTTGCGTGTAAACGCCACCGCTGCGCATTTTTCTGTGGCGATAGTCAAACCTTGCTGGTGAAGGTATGTCGATGTCATTGTTGCCGCTTTCTGTATTCTTGCGCGCACTTGAGGTCGTGTCACGCCGGACGCCCAAATGCAGATATCGTCAGCGTAGAGAGATACATAAGCCGTCTGTGGCAGCATTTCAGTGAGCCCCACGAGAACCAGGTTGAAAAGTGTAGGACTCAAAACACCGCCTTGTGGCACCCCACGACTTGTGAAATACTTATTCGTAGACCCATCTTCAGTCAAAACGAACATAGATCTCTTTGTGAGGTAGCTTCTTACCCATCTAAAGACACGACCTCCAAGTTCAGCTGCTTCAAGAGCATTGAGAACAGCCTCGTGGGTCACGTTGTCATAGGCACCCTTCACGTCTAAGAACAGAGCTACCGTCAGCCGCTTCTGAGCTTTCTGATGCTGAACAGAGGTCACTAAGTCAATAACGCTATCAACTGAGGACCGACCTCGTCGAAAACCAGCCATAGCATCAGAATAGATGTTATAATGTTCCAGGTACCATTCCATGCGTGTAAGCAGCATCCTCTCCATGACCTTGCCAACGCAGCTTGCTAGTGCTATAGGCCAGTATGATGCCAAATCGAATGGAGACTTTCCGGGCTTCAGCAAAGGCACCAGGCGACTACACTTCCACTCATCAGGCACCGTTCCATCATGCCAAGACTTATTGAAAATGTCCAGGAGACAGCGCTGTGCCTTCGGGCCTAGGTGACGTAGGGCAGTATAGGTCACTCCATCCGGACCTGGGGACGATGAGCGTCTGCATGTGTTCAATGCCGCATGAAGTTCTTCCATGGTGAACGCAACCTCCATTTGCTGATCTCGTGCGACTGGAACATCCTGTGGCATTAGATCGATCGGTATAGAGATGTCGCCGGCGATCTTTGCACAAAATTCCCCAGAAACATCAAGCTGTGAGCGACGTTGATGTAGCGCCAGAGCGGCGAAGGGGTGACGCTGTTGCGGATGCGAGTGAATACCTCGAAGAGTCCTCCATACGGGAGACAAGGGCTTTCGAGGGTCTAGCGAGTCACAAAAATTCTTCCACCGTTGTTCATGAAGTTTGTGCATTCGACGCTGGATTTTTTTCTGAATGCGTCTGGATTCTCTGAGGTCAGAGATAGATTTCGTGCGTCTGTATCGTCTTTCGGCACGTCGGCGGACCGCTCGAAGTTGTTCCAACTCTTGGTCGAGTGCCGTGCGTCTCGATTCTTTCGAACATATCTTCGTGGAAGTCTCCATTGCACAACTAATCACTTCTTCAATGGATTCCGGTGGTCCGTGCATGCACTTGCTCTCCACTGATATCTGAAACTCTTCCCAGTCAATAAGTCTTGAGTGTCCAGGGGAAGGAGAATCGTCCAAACCTCTGACTGTCACGTACGTGGGGATATGGTCGCTGCCACGTGTTTCAATATCTGTGAACCATTGGACTTTCGTGACAATGCTATGCGACACTAATGTCAAGTCCAGGCAACTGCTGTAAGTTACTCCTCGGAGATAAGTAGGGCTGCCGTCGTTCAGCACCTGAAGCCCGTGCTCTGATGCGAGATCAACTAGGTCCGTGCCTTTTCAATTTGTCCTGATGCTTCCCCACAATGGATGATGGGCGTTGAAGTCACCCATCAATATCCAAGGCGCTGGAGTCGTTGCAAATATACCATTCAAGATTTGTTGATCTAGTCGACCTGACGGCGCTATATATGCGCCTATCAGTGTAAACGACAACTTCTTCTTTTTAACATATAGACACACGAAGTGATTTCCATTGTGAGAATCTACTCTTTGGAGAACATAAGTGAGTTCTTTACGGATGTACACAGCAACTTGACTTCGCTCAATGCACGTTGAAGAAATGAACGATTCATAGCCCGACAGACGAGGTAGTTTTGAAAAATGCGGTTCACAAATGATGATGATGGGAAACTTATTTTCGAAAATGAATTGTCGGAACTCAGGCATTCTTGACTGTACACCTCTTGTGTTCCACTGAATTATGGAAGCACGCTTGACTTTTTCTCGGAAAGGCTGATGCGGTCTATGGTGCGCCATCTTGTTACTGAAGTCCGGCAAGAACTGCTTCTAGTGTGTCCAAGATTTGCAGCGCGCATTTAGCGGCAGGGATCTGTAGACTATCCAATAGAGTGCGAATAACACTCATTAACGACTTCAGTACAGAAAAGACTTGTACCTCTTGGGCGGACAGACTGCCTGCTGGGGGCATATTCGTTGTTGACTGTCGATATTGCGGTTCCGTAGACACGTGTAACCGCGGTAAAGTGGGCCAGTCAGAGCCGGATGTTCTCTGTAGCGCCACAGTGTCTTCCGGTACCTCTGGACGTACCCCACCTGGTGGCGGGGGCGGTGGAGGTCTCTGTGGTCGTGGCGGCGGTGGTGGTGGCGGTGGCGGCGTTAGTGAAGGCGCCTTCGGCACAGGACTGCTTTTTCTTTTCTTCGAGCACCGCCGTCGACGGGAACGCCGTCGTTGAACAACCGTTACCGCTTCCTTTCGTGAGGATCCGTCTTTAACCATTTGTCTCAGAATGCTCCTCTCTTGTATCGAATGTTTCCAAGTGCCCATGCGGGACATTTTTTGAATGAAGAAACTCGTAACTTGTTTTCTGTCTCTTTTTCATTGTCCCACTTCCTTCGCCTCACCAAGTGTTGGTACTAGGACATTCTTTAAAAAACTAGAAGAGAGTCAAGTATTTAGGTAAACAGCTTTGGGCTCTTGAGATTACTCAATGTATACCTTAACCTGAATACGCAAGCATTCTTCGACTTCACGCCATTTGAAATACAGTCACAGTGACCTGGCACCCAACGCGCAACCTAATGCTTTGCAAATAGGCGAAATAGCGGGTGGACCCCAAAAGCAGAGGCACTCATATTAAAAAAACCAGATACCGAGTTCCCGAAATTCTTTTTTCGAAAGTGCGTTTTCACATTGGTCTGCCAGCTTCACGAATGATATGTCCCACATCGTGGTTGACTGAAGTTTTTCTGCGAAATTGTATAGCGTAAAACGTTTCACAGCAAAGCTTTTGAGGTCGAGTTTGGTTATGCGTCGTAGATAAAAATGCTATCATATTCTTGAACCGGTACACGTGCGCCCATTTGCACGGTAGATCATGCAATAGCTTCATCGGTAAGAAAACGAGTACAGAGGGGGAGAGAAAGAAATAGAGAAACAGAGACAGAATATATAGAAAAAAAAACAATTTAGTGAAATCAGAATTTTTGCCGAAGTGCCAATAAACCCTGTGTATACCCGTGATAGAAAGGACTGTCATAACCCCTCCGATATACAGGCATACGGGGAGAGCAAAGCATAGCCTGGTATAGTGTAATACAGCAGGAGGGGGGGGGAGAAGGAAGGTAGAGAGGTGGAGGTGAGAGGGCTATGAGGAGAGAGAGAGAGAAAACGTTTATTAGGTGAAGTTATTTGAAAGGTGGGAGAAAGATTACACATAGAGAAACAGCAAAAAGAAAATAGAAACTGAGAAATAGATTTCAAGAAAGGGAAGAAAAAGGGAAAAAATAGAAGGCGAAATATCGGCTAATAGAAAAGAGATATAGAGAAATAATGACATAGAAAGAAAAGAAAGGGAGAAGTATTATTTTATTTGATTTGCCTACACAGATACACAAGGACACAGAGGAAAGAGGGAGAGAGCAAGCTGGCAACTACCACCTGGAGGGGCACGACGCCTGCAACTCTTTCGGGAGGAGGGAAGAAACAGAGGAAAGGAAAGAGAGAAAAAGACAGAAGGGCAGAGATCGAAATATACTGAGAGACAAGGAGATTGAAATCAACAGGCCCGAAAAGATGGTAGAGAAAGATAGAAAGGCCCCGCCACGGTGGCCTAGTGGTTAGGTTACTCGGCTTCTCCCCCGCAGGTCGCGGGATCGAATTCCAGCTGCGGCGGCTGCATTTTCGATGAAGGCGAGAAGGCTGTAGGTGCGTGTGCTCAGATTTGGGTGCACGTTAAAGAACCCCAGGTGTTTCAAATTTCAGGAGGCCCTCCACTACGGCGTCTGTCATAATTATATGATAGTTTTGGAACGTTAAACCCCACATATCAATATAAAAAGAGAAAGCATAACCATGTGTACTACAGTATAGCAAGTGTACTTGGCCGGGTGACTTACATCATCACGAGCCGGCAGGCAGGAAGGAAGGAAGTGCCTGGAAACTGTGGCACACACCCACGCTGGGGGATTGGCCAAGAACCGGGTAGATCTGACTAAACACCGCTATTTGTTATCTCACGAATATTAAACTATGAAAAATTGAAAAAAATAAATAAGAAATAGACAATTAGAAATAACGAATACAGAAAATGAAGCAGTTGGTTCACCAAGAACAATAAGTAAATGAATTAATAAAGCAATTTAAAAAAAAGGAACTTAGGAGTATTAATAGCTTCTACAGTCTGAATCTTTTTGAAGCTTTAATAAACTCCTGCAAGGCATCGGCAACTTTCCTGTCAGTGAACCCCAGGGACAAAGCCTCCAAAGAAAGTACATTTGGAGTGGTCAACTCCAATCCTACGAGACAGAAGACGGCATCTAATGAGATTTTGCGCAATGCAGCGTATTTTTTACAATATTCAGGCACTCCCTTGAACTTCGCCATCTTCTTCTTCTTCAGCTTCGCTCGAAGAACACGAGCGCCGATTCATCCACCATGGTGTGCAATAACCATGATGGGTGAGGGATGCCACGCTTAACACTTCGGGAATAACATATTACTTAATACATGATAAATACACTGCGCAATTAATTCATGTTACACAATAAATTCACTGCAAAAATCCACCAACAGTCCACCAGCTCATTGTGACTCAGCCTTGCGCGGCTATCGGTATCTTCGACTGGTCACCTCTGACCTCCGGCTCAGAGGTGATCGAATCCGGTATGACTCGCACTCTGAGGCAGAATGCAAATGCTCGAGCCGAAAATCAAACTGTTTGCCGGAAGAAAACCGGAACAGGAGGAACCACGTGCCTACAGCACAAAAAATAGTTTTCTAGCAAAAGCAGTTTCGAAGTCAAGCCGAAGGTTTCCATGCTCTCAAACAAAATTGCCGACGCGCAGATGAAACGAACCGACAACAAGAGAATGCTAGCTCAGTTGGGTGAATTCCTGGTCGCAGGCATGGCTTACGTCGTCGTTGCCGTGGTACCTTTCGCCGCTGGTCTCTTTGTAGGTTGACAAAAGAGATAGCATTAGCTCATCGCTTAAACAGGCTCTGTTAGACACACTGACAAAACTGCACAGATACCCATAGAGGAAGGAAAAGACAGGAGGGAGCATTACGTTACACAAGTGAAGCCCACCTTGTCGGCCAGACACGTGATCAAAACGTCAGAGCTTGCGGTATCATTTAGTACTCTCGGTGCTGTTCCGTCTTTGAAACACCTGCGTGGGCCGGCCAGTCTGCACCGAACCAGCGCATTTAGATTAAAAGCTACCGGGCGCCGTACTCCGAGGTATCGGAAAGTCTCGTTTATTGCGTGATCTCACGGCAAAAGGGCCGACTTTGATGGGTTCGAAACGAGTTGGCTTGCCAAGGCTGGGTGCGTGACGTCACGCTCCCTCCTGCGTTTTTCCTTCCTCCATGCAGATACCTGACGACGTGATCAATTGATATGACACCGCCATAGCCACCACACTGCTTGGTATCACCTGACCGGAAAGCGCTCGCACTGCCCTGTCGAAAGGTATCAGAGCAGCTCAGGGTGCTCGACGAGAGATGAGAGCGATTGAAAAGAACCTGCCGAATTCGAGGCACGTGCTTCCTGTCAACCAGCCAAACACAATGTCGTGGTGAGGTCACTCCAGTGTACTCCGAAACAACCATTTGAAGATTGTATTAGTGCAAGCTACGCCAACTTTGTTAGTATAGGACCGGACTTCAAGCGGAAAGATATTCACATTTAGGCATATCTTGCAGAAAAAACAAAAAAGTACAAAAAAGAATAATTTTGCGTAAATAACAACAAAAATAAAAAGATATCAGCGCTGCTGTTGCTAACCGTGCCCACGCCGAGCCATAAGCTCAATAATTTAGTCGTGAATAACGACGGTTTCTCGGTGACACCGGCCACTGCGTAGGTGGCAATTCCGCCACCGCACTGCTGCCGGTGGGCGTTCGTTTTCACTGCACCGCAGTTTTAATGTAGCGAAGCTCCCGGATGTATCAGCCGAGCTCGTTAAGTGTCACGGAGGCTGACGGCACACGCTCAATATTGATCGCATGCTTGTCGGCTTCCAAGGGCGATTGAAGGAAGAAAAATGCCGACTCATATTAGCTATTACTCAGCAAATCTAAATGTAGAGAAAGCAAGGCAGAACTGGTGAACGGAAGAAGCAAAAAAGAGCGCGGCATCGTTTTGATTGTATGCACTTAACCATTTCGTAAAAGACAGTCACAGTGCGTTGCTATCGTGGTTTCTCGCTTGTTGCAGCACGATTGATTATATATATATATAAATATAAGAAATGAAGTGTATACTTAAGGGCTCGTTTTCCCGTCTTTTGACACAATAATAATGAGATCTAACAGACATACATGCCAAGGAAAGTATACGAGAAGTTATTAAACCGAATCGTAATGCAAATGTGAAGAAAGAAAAGTGGGTGAAAAGATAACTTTCCGTGGGCAGGAACCGAACCTGCGACCTTCCAAGAATGCGTTCGATGCTCTACCACTGAGCTACCACGATGGCTATTCCCCCAGTCACTTTTATTGGGAATATAGGGGAATTCAAAGGCGGGAGTATTAGTCAGCGCCACCAGTAGGCTTGGCGGCGAGTGTGGCACACTCTTTTGAGCCTCTTTCACGTCACGTCCCGTATATATATATACACGAGTTAGTAAAAATTCATGCGTAAATAGGTTGGCCCACCAACAAGATTTGCTTATAGTCAAGGTAAGTAGCATCTACTGTACCTTCCTGGAAACGATGCTGTTTCACACGGTTTTAATGTACCGCAGCAACAAGAGAAGTAGTTGTCACTAAAAGCTGTGCCGACATATATTGTAGTACTTGTCTACGATGAATGTACAATCATCGTGTACACTCGTCTGCTGCCCTCGAATAGCTGCAGATAAACGATGCACATTTTAGTGGTGTGGTGCCTTGCTCTCGCCGATAGTACTTGCTGAAGCCATGGCGACGAAACATGAGTATCGTTTTCTGTTGTAGCGAGAACGGTGAAGCTGGGGGCAAAAAATGCCGCAGTTTTGTGACCAAGCCTTACGACTATGATGCCCAGGACACGGCTCAATGCGTTCCACCGAAACGACAGCATCAGATGTCGTTGCAAGATTTCATAAAACGGGAGCTTGTAATGAACACTGCTGTTGGTTATCCCTGAAATAGTGCCGAGGAAACTAAAAAAAAACATCGAGGCGCGAATTCACAAAAACATTGATCTTCGAATCGTTCTACGATGGACGAAAATCCAGGCATGTTGGTAGAACATAATCGATAATTCATAATGCTTGGGATTTGACGTCCCAGAACCACATAATGATTGCGAGAGACACCATAGTGAACGGCTCCAGCAATTTTAACCACATGGTATTCTTTATCATGCAAATACAAGCGCACAGACCTCAAGCATTTCGCCTCTACCAAAATGTGGTCACCATGACCAGGAGAACATTCGGCAACCTACCGGTTCAGCAGTAAGGCACCGTGCCCACTAGGCAACCGTGATCGGTAGAACATAGTGAATATGATATATCACAACAAACAAGGAATAAAAAAGAACACACACAAATCGCTGTGCGTGTTTTTCACCTGTCCTTGTTTATATGTAGCAGTGTTACTACACATTTATCGAATTGTTCGTTAGAGAGAACCTCAATCAATCGCAATGCTGGATATACCACTTTCGAAGAGTTTCAAAGTCGTATATCACTGACGAAGATAAATGGTTGTGATTTTTACTCTACTTAATTTACAAAATGCTTGAAGAGGAGCCTGGTCAAGTTGTACTTTTTCGGCGAAGTGAATACTGTAGACACTGCAAGAGAACGTATCCGCTGTAACTGCCGTTGTTTTCTGCGTTGCTTTGTCATTTCGTTACTGCTGTAGTTTTAGTTAGTAGTTACCAACACTATTGTAAGTAAGCAGCTGATACAGGAGATGCAAAAGGCTTGTTTTTGCAAAATGTTCATGCAAAATATGGCACGTTAACCACTTTCATCTCCTACGTGTCTACAAAATGCATGTTTAATGAGATATTGTTAAGTAGGCCTTTTTATGAGAAATTTTAGGGTCGGAGTCACCATTGATGTCGTCGGCTTCGTTGATTCTAAGCGAAAAGACTTGGAACGCTCAGAGAGCTGCCAGAAGTCTGAAAATTGAAGATCCCCACGCACACAACATGTCATTACGTCATTAAAAGGCTGCCTGGTGACGATGGCGATGCTGACGATGCACAGTTGACCCGAGACTGAAACTGAAATTTGTTCCAGCACCATTTTATGACATAATTTCAAAGCTATTTCAACCAACCAAGTCATAGTGTAATATTTTATGCTTGACAACATATTTATGTGCTTGCAGAGCTTTGAAGTCCCCGTTGTTTTAAGTTTTTTTTTAGCTGCCAGTGACTTGTGGAGCCTGCAAATGCGTAGCTTCGAGATGCACATTTTTTTTTCCTCGAGTGAGACGTTGTTGCGGCATTGTTTTGACAATATGAAATAAAACGTTGTTACGTGTACATCATAAATATAATTAGGAAGTTAGGAAAGGGCTTGAGGGGGAGGGGCGAGATGATATCGACACATTCCCGCCTCTTTTTTATGTTTTAATAATTCTAAATGGGCCAAATCTAGAACCGAAACAAGCCCAATGAAAGCTGCATTGACACATACACACGGTCAACTTTTTTCTTGAACAATATAATACATTAGTAATAATGTTTATTAAAACTCCTTCACAGGGTAGTTGAGAGTATGTATGAGCCAATAGAAAAACAGGCAGACAAACAGCTTATTGTGGGCCTTATTTGAGGTACTTTCAGGTCATCATTCAGTACCTTTCAAACAGATAATCTTAACTTGTATCCACACGTATGCAATCATAGGCGAAAAATCACAGTATATCCACGGAGCGAATGATGATTCGTAGGGCGAAGCTTTCATCAGTCAGTCCGTGCTTCCGTGCGTGGATTCGTTCTTGCTTCCGTCCATCCATGCGCTCGTCCGTGCGGCCATCCGTGTGACCATGAGTGTGTCCGTCCGTCCGTGAATTCTTCCATGCGTCCGTCTGTTCTTACGTCCATCCATTCATTTGGATGTTTGTCCATCCGTTCATGCGTCTGTTCGCGTAGCCGTCCCTCTGTCTGCCCATCCATCCGTCCGTCCACCTTTCGGTCTATCTATCCGTCCGTTCGTCCACGCCTCTGTCTGTGTCTTTCCGTGCGTCCGTCCATCCATCTGTATGTCTGTCCATCCGTCCGTTCGTCTATCTAGTGAACGCTCCAAGTACCGCCATCTCACATTTTTTCATCATGTATTCATCATATACAAGTACCGCAATTCAGCGGACATTCTAAGGGCCACTCTTTCGGGTATGTGCCACCGATGGTTACGCACTACAAATAAGGACGCACAAGCCACGCCACGAGGAATTTGGACCCTGATATGTACATACGCATGGGTCGGACAACTACTGTCCTCTTTCTATCCCTCCTTCATGTATAAATCTTAGCAAAACTCCTGCTGTGCTATAACCTTTTTTTAAATAACAATATGCCATTCAGCAATCACTGATAACAACTTGAGGAATTGGCATTTTTATCGACGAAGTAGCAATGATGCTCTCTTTTAATTAATGTGTTCAAATTCGTGTGGGCATACGAATGTGCGATGCATCAGAGCATTGAATAGTAAGGGCTGTCAATTACAATGCCACAATTTGTCAACTGCTCTTCTTTCTTGTGGCAGGAGTACAGTGCGCTAGTGTTGTTCACGATCATTCACGCGTACAATGTACTACGCGCAAACGTTCTTATCAAGAAAAAAAAAACTGAACAGCAGTAAGTGCCCGTAGACTGGTGCGTCTCATTTGACGAGTTCACTTGTGCTGCTGCATGGCGTGCGTGTGCAGCAGCTGCAGCAAAACTAGCTCAGACAGTTCATTGTAATCATTTCTAGATCTATGGAAATACGCACGCTGCATACTGTCAGTGTGAGCTTATCTGTGATAGGTCTAAAATATAGGTCACTGAACAAATCAGCGACTTGTGGATTGATGCGAAATACTTCAGTGGGAAAAAACATGTGCACCCCATCCTAAATAAAGCAGGCCCTTTAGTAGGAAAAGCTTAGAGTGATTTAAAAGCTCGCATGATGGCCTGTTGCAAACAGTGTGTAATCGTTTCATGTTATGTTTAAGCGCAACATAATCAATTTTATTCTTGTTTTAGTGACAATTAGGGATGAATGGACACTAGCGGTGACCAAATATTGTTAGTAAAAATCAAACGAAGTCAGCCCATGAATTGAGCTGTTGAACACGCGAGGAATCTAGTGAATGATGTAAATAAGGGGTGCTATATCAAATGTCACATACAGCGTGGTATATGTTAGCGAATGCAACCTGAAATAAAACAGGCGCGCTGAAACATCGATCTTCTCAAGGAAACGTTGTCATGCGCTTTGATTGCATGCGTGGAGATGTTATATCAAAAAATGAAAAATTCGTGTACAAAGAGTGAGTTTATGGTTAATTACGCATCATTTCAGATAATCTTGGCAGCAAAATAGGTGTACGATGAGTGGTCTATCAAACATACACCTTTAAAGGTGTGAAATGGTTTGCAGTGCACGAGTGTGACTCTCTTTGAAAAGACAAGCCTACTCGTATTTGCATTACATGACTCTCAGACGAGAGTACAGTATTTACAGATATTTACAGTTTATGTGTGTTTCGCAATAGAGCCATACACGAAGCATGTCAGGACTTACAAGAAAGCACGAAAGCACAGTTTTTTTCTCTCTTTCTTAGGGAGACCTTGCTTGCAACTACAACTCAGTGGCTTTCTGAGATAACTTTTATTAGTACGCAAAGAAGTTTTGTTTTCAGCTACCGCCAGAAACTTACAATTCCGTTCAGCACAATCTCAACATCAAATATATGATCGTCTACATCTCTCGTCGTCTTACTTTTTTTCCTTTTCTCCCTAAAGATACGGTCTGTACCAACAGTAGGATATTCGTCAACACGACGATCGCTTACATGCCTGTCGTTATGATAATGCTGCTTTCTTTTTATTCTTTCTTTCTATTCTTTTAGGGTCGTCGACGAAGGATCTGAGAGGATATATCGGCAAAGCCTCCTGCCGGATGACCGGCTACGGAGACAACAGAATTTCTCGCCCTATGCGGGATCGGAAAGAACCAAAAAAGTCTGCACAAAAAAGGTCGGCCCGCAATATGGGAAATCTCAGGGGTCCCTGTATTTTCGCGATAGACAGCATCATGGGTTCCAAATCCTCGTATGTCTTCACTGCTGTCATGGGGCATGCAGTTCTTGTTTTTCTTGAAGTTGGTTGTAGAATGTGAAGGGTGAAGCCATACAAGGAAAAAGCGAAAGGAATTTCGGGGAAGCTGCCCCGGTGTCTTAATCTATCTCGAGGAAAAGCAATATATATATATATATATATATATATATATATATATATATATATATATATATATATATATATATATATAAACATACATACATGCATACAAAATGTCGACACAGCCGGGGAGATATGACATATTTGACTGCCTCATGTTGAAGCTGCGTCCGACTTTGGTAACAATGCACTGCAGAAAAAAGCAGGGAACTTCTGCAATTTCATCATCTTTGAAATGGAACGTTGAGCGGTTTGGTCATCTAATTTTCTGAGATGCCGCAACCCTCTGCAGATGTGCTGCGTAGTTATAGGGGCGAAGCTCCTTACGCCGTGGGTCGTTCCCTTCTCTCTAGTAGTAGTAGTATTAGTATTAGTAGTAGTAGTAGTAGTAGTAGTAGTAGTAGTAGTAGTAGTAGTAGTAGTAGTAGTAGTAGTAGTAGTGGTGGTGGTGGTGGTGGTGGTGGTAATAGT
Source organism: Rhipicephalus microplus (assembly GCF_013339725.1). Classification (NCBI taxonomy): domain Eukaryota; kingdom Metazoa; phylum Arthropoda; class Arachnida; order Ixodida; family Ixodidae; genus Rhipicephalus; species Rhipicephalus microplus. Next base: position 312,722,159 of record NC_051165.1, on the reverse strand, counting down.
AGTAGCAGCAGCAGCAGTAGTAGTAGTAGTAGTAGTAGTAGCAGCAGTAGTAGTAGTAGAAGTAGTAGAGTGTTGCCACCTCTAGTTTAAGAGTTGCTGAATATTTGGCATTGTGCGTATATGTGCTTGGAAATATTATAACTAGATGGCGTTAGTGGTTTTCACAGATTATTTCCGAAGTGAATGATGATGAGTGGGGCGACGCGTCCGTTCGTCCGTCCACGTGTTCGCCCTTTCGTCCGGACGCATCGACGGACGGACAGACGCACGCTTCACCCCACTTATTATCATTCACTCCGTGAATATGGTGTGATTTTTCAAGGCAACTGCACCTCAAAAGCTCAACAGAGGGCAAAGTGCCTGATCGAATTAAGGGACGTAGCAATATTAACCAGTCAAAGTTGATAAAGTTTGTGGCCTCTGAATGAACCCCACGTGTGCCTATTTTTCTCATAAATTGCTTCAGAAACAAAGTAGGGTAATTGACGGGCTTTAAGAGATGCCTTTGTCTATAGACGGCGAATACCTAAGAATAAACAAAAGCTCCGCCCACGAGACCGCATCGCCTTTTACCATTGCCTCCGCGCTACAAAGGAAGTAGTACGTAGAGAAGGAAAATGATTTTCTCACATACGACCATTATCTTGCGAAACTTCATTCATATTGCGATAAAGAACCAAAGCTCGATAAAAAAAACTTTCTGGGGACACGGAGTTCATCGGCAGCTTGGCAATATATCTGTTGGTGAAATCGCACCCCCTAACGCGCACATCTGGAAGTGCACGAAGAAGCAATCTACATCTCTCGAAGGCGATGTTTCTGTGCAGTACCCATAGTGGTACTAAAATAAAGAATACTATTTAACATGAAGTTTAAAGAAAAAATCGTTCTCTTGCGGTTTTATCACGGGCAATAATCAAATTCTATAAGGTCTTTTGAAATGTCTATGTTGTTTTACGAACTTTTCGTCACCAGGTTTCTTCGCTATCTGTTGTAACTATGGCAACTATGACTCAAAGCAAGAAATGAGAAGTTATCTGAGATCAAATTCGTGAATTTTGATTCTTGTGTTACCGTAAGTACCGAATGTGCGTCTCGCGTCACCGTGCTTGTCGTCGTGTTTGGGGTAAACGCCAATGGTTCATTTGACGCCTTCTTTCAATGAATTAAAAAAGCGTAGCGCACATTGTGTTTAACAGAGGGGGCCAATGCCAGGCACGAAGCTAGGACTTTTTTCGGGCGAGGGCCTAATTGTTCTACAGAAAGTATTTTCATGGCAAATAGAAATAAAGTTGCATTGGAGTATAGAGGGTGGCTAATTATTACAATAAAAAAAGATAAAAAGTTGAACGCAGCACAAGAGGCGAGGTAATAAGCAATAGAAAGCGAATTTCGACACTATATAGAGTAATATTAGGCTAGTGCGTATGCACCATAAAAAACGCTTTTCTACCCAATAATCTCGAACAAGAAGTCTTTTACAGAGTCAGTAGAGAAAAAACGAGTGACAAAAAAGGTGGTGGGGAATACAAGTGAACCGGTCATCCACTTACACATGTGCGGCAAAAAAAAAAAAGAAGAAAGAAAACCAGGGCTGCATGGAAGGCACAGCACAGTTACAGCGAGAGCTAGAAAAGCGACCTTTCGGAGCCTTTTCAAAACACTAATTGGGTAACTACTACACATATGCTTGATCCCACTAGAGCATTATTAATATCTTTTGTGGGGTAGTAGGCCGGTAGGCCGACATTCAGTATGAATTTTTTTGTCATTCTTCTGAGAATCGTGGTATCCGCTGAACACTTGCAAAGAGTTTTGTGCCAATTGTTCATGCAATGACTGACGACAATCAGGAAATATGGCTGAAGTGGGTATGCGCCACAGTTAATAGGGGAACAAGAGCAAGCTTTTGTAAAGGATTGGAGCATTAGACGGCCCACTCGTGCGCTATTCACATTGTGCGACGACTGGTTGTTATATCGCTGTTTTAAAACGCTTTATTGCCTAGTTCACACTGAAACATCCGCTTTCAACAGCGACCGAAATTCCCCTGCCGCCAAAACGCAGCGTTGTTCGCACTGGACGCGCCCCGCGCCGCCGAATATGCCATCTACTACGGGGCGAACGCGGGATGGATGCGCTGTCACCCGGTTGTTGTCGCGGCTCGCAAACGCTACTACGATATCCGGTGGTGTATACTTCGACGATTCTCGTACGCAAGAAGCAAGAAAAGACAGTACTGCTTACTTTGCTGGCAAGTGGCTCTCTTGTAATGCACGAAGAGCAGAAAAACCACCAACGCCAGCGGCGTTGGTGGGTACGTTTTGCTCTGCAAGACCACAACAAGCTGTCACGCCAACAGCAAGCTCGGTCACCTCTTCCACGATATACGGACGCGAAGTAGGCACAGAGTAGGTTAAACTCCCGTTGGTTTCAACATTCAGTTACGTGCACTGCGGCATAACAAGTGAGTAGGGCTTGGCCGCCATTTTTCGAAATTCCTTGAATAGCGCTCCTATTGGTCCGTGGTGACCGATTCGGTGGCAGACGCAGCAAAAATCGGTCCGAGAGCAACCGGCGCGGAGAGGGCCCTTTCGGCGGATCTCGCCGCCGCCGAACCGGATTCGGAGCACTTTCGGCGGCAGGAATGCTCAGTGTGAACGCGGCCTATAAGTCGTATTAACGCGATTCTTTTACCGACATCAAGCCTGACTAAGGGAAGTTTGCCAACAAGTCACAAGCACCGGCGTAGCTCAGTCATTCTGCTTCTGGTCACCGACGCGTGCGGACGCAGGATGGCAGGCTCCTCAAGAGCTGTTACAGCGGCCGACGCTGGCCGCGGTTTCTCGTGCACATCGCTTCCCAAGGACTACCGTTTAATTCTGCCACCACTGCCCACAAGAGAAGAACTCAGACGCACGTTGGTTCTGCACTGCGACATCGCAGCGCGTCCGTACGGGATTAACGACTTTCGAAAGCCGCTCAAGGAACTAGGCATCATTCAAGAGGTAAGCGGCATAGGAGCGTATCAGATGTCGCACGTCTGGCTTCTTAACATGAAGACCGATGAAGCCAAGAAGACACTTCTGGACGCTGGCCTACTTTCCGTGAAAGACCGGCCCTGCGTCGTCGTCGACCCAGAAAGGCAAGAGGTGCGTCTCAAGTTGCATTGGGTAGCCTTTGACGTCAACGCAGAGACTGTACGGCGTGCTTTCCGGGAGTACGGTGAAGTGAAAGAAGTTATCAGCGACAAGTGGAGAGACGAAGACTTCGAAGGAGTTGAGTCAACCACAAGATTCGTTCGGCTACTACTCAAAGAAGGCGTTACTACGGATCGCATACCCCACCAGATGCGTCTCGGAAGCGGCATGGCACTGGTGGTCGTGCCAGGAAGAGCACCGCTGTGCCTGCGTTGCCGGAACACGGGACACATTCGTCGCGACTGCAGGGTGCCCAGGTGCGCTGGTTGTCGCGCTTTTGGGCATGAGCAGGCGGACTGTACTCGTTCCTATGCCAGTGCAGCAAGTCGAGCAACAAATGCCGACCACAGTGAATTGCTCATGGATGAAGAGGAAGCAGAGAGGGCCGCGGCGTCGAAGGCAGGAGAGGAGGCGTTTCATGCAGTGGCGACCAGCGAGGAAAAGACGGAAACACCTAAGCAAGACGCAGGCACAGATGAAAATACGGTTGTGGGCACTCCAACGCCACGGCGTTCGACTCAAATGGAAACCCAGCACAAGGCTGAACCAGTCATCGGGTCCGACGCTACTTCGGACATGGATACAGTCGAAGCTACGCCAGTAAAGCGACGCCTGAATGAGGGAGACGCGGCGTCCCAGCAGCGTCTGACCCAGGAAGATCAAGGGCAGTGGCGAGTGGCTGGCTCCAAAAAGTCTCGGGGTGCTGGCCGCCTGCGTTAGTCGTCGCTTTCACGCGGCGGCGACGGGACGACGCCTTGAGCGTCGGCCAGACAGTTGTTTAGGTGTTGGTAAGGTAAGCGTCTTTAGCTCGGCTTTCTCTCATCACGATGGCGACGATTAGATTGGCGACGCTAAATGTACGTGGGCTTTCTGCCAAACGGCGGCAAAACCAGCTTTACCGCCTGATTATAGAACAAGATCTGGACATCGTCGCTGTACAGGAAACTAAAGTAGAGAGTGAAGAGCACGCTGAGCGAATGGTGCAGCCTTTCACGAAAGTGTTTGATGTGTGCGTTTGTCACGCGGTGGGTGCGTCTGCAGGTTGCCTCTTGTTAATTCGGCAGAGCCTTAATGCGAAAGTGGAGTCTGTAACTACCTGCGAGGCGGGTCGTTTTATTATATGTGATTTATCCCTACCAAGAGAAAAATGGAGAGTAATCTGTGTGTACGCACCCACTGTGATTCAAGATCGAAAGGAGTTTTTTGAAAAACTTGATGTGTATTTAAAATGTGAACGTAAACGAATTTTGGCTGAGGACTTCAACTGCGTTTGTTCGAGTATAGATAAATCAAGTTCCAGGCCATACAGAGATTTAAGCACTGCCGTTCTAATTGATATGGTGGCGAAAGCTCAGCTAGAGGACGTGGGTGAATGTCTTTGCAGTGGAAAAGGGGTTATGTTTACCCACTTTCAGCGTTCAAGCCATGCTAGACTTGACAGAGTATATGTGTCTTCCGAAATCATTCCTTCGTGCCATGATTACAGAGTTACACCTGTTACGTTTAGTGATCATTGTTTGGTTTCATTCTCAATGGGTAAACATAAAAGGAATAACAAACATTTCTCTTGGGACCTCTGGAAATTTAATGTAAAGCTACTAAAGGATGAAGAGTTTAATCAAATTTTTCTAGAGGGCATAGAAGACTTAGCAAATAGAACACTTGAATCCTGGGGACATAAGTGGGAAATATTTGAACAGACCATTAAACTGAAAGCACTTGAGAGAGCCAGTATCCTGAGACATGCTGAAAAAGAACTTGAAGTGCGTTTGCGTGAAAACTTGCAACAGTTAGTAGCGGATGAATGTACTCAGGCCGGAACATTTTCAGAGGAGATGAACATAACTAAACAGAAGCTAGAGTTGATAGACCAAGAACGTTATCGTGGAGCATTGATTCGAGCTCGAGCAGAAAACTTGGTAGCGGGAGAAATGCCAACAAAACGAGCTCTTGGAGCTGAGAAGAGACATGTCTGTAAGAATGAAATAAGAGAAATAGAATATAAAGGAACAAGGTGCCATACGAAAGAAGCAATAGCCGGTGCTTTTTTCGAATATTACAAAGAGTTATTCACACCAACCAGTGTACACGCAGAACGTTTTAATAGCGATTTCATTTCATTAATGCCAAGACTTGATGACGAAAGAAAGAAAATTTTAGAATTGCCTATAACAGAGCGAGAAGTTGAAAAAGCAATTGATAAGTTAAACAATGGTAAGTCTCCAGGACCAGATGGCCTTAGTGCTGCAGTGTACAAGGAATTCAAACACGTAGTTTCACCTATTTTGAGGGAGGTATTTAACGAGGCTTTTAAGTGTAAACAACTTCCACCATCGTTTTTGTCAGCCCACACGGTCCTAATACCTAAAACAGAAGATCCCGCGAAGTTAAGAAGTGTTACTGCATATAGACCAATTAGCCTAACTAATGTTGACTATAAAATATTGATGAAAATATTGGCCAGAAGACTCCAGACAGTTATGACAAAACTGATTGGGCCCCACCAAACTTGTGGCATAAAGGGAAGGAAAATAATGACCAACATAAACATAGCACGATCAATCCTAGAAAGTTGTGACGTTATGCATCTCAATGTTGCCATGCTTCAAATTGACCTCGAAAAGGCATTTGATCGCGTGCCGCACGACGTGCTCCTTTCATTACTTGAGCACATTAACGTAGGGAGTTTGATTAGCGAAGGAGTGCGCATGGCTTACACTGGATGCACGACGAGATTGGTATTAAATAAAACTGCGGGTGAGCGTATACCTGTGCTGCGGTCAGTGAGACAGGGGTGTCCACTATCGCCCCTGCTTTTTGCTATTTTCATTGAACCTTTCTGCTTAAGTATAATTAATAACCCTGCAATAAGCGGCTTTAAACTGCATGAAGCTGAGGTTAGCCTCCTCGCATACGCAGACGACATTGCAGTTTTCTGTACAAATTATGAGAGTATAATGCATGCTGTAAATGCCGTGAAAACTTTTTGCCAGGTGAGTGGTAGTGCCGTGAACTGGGATAAGTGCCTTGGCTTCTGGCATGGGGAATGGGACGTCACGCCAAGAGTATTTCTAAACATTAAATGGCAGGAAACACCAGTGAAGTATTTAGGAGTGCCGCTGGAGTTCTATCATGACAGTGAACCGTATTGGAAAAAAGAAACACAGGCATTGCGCAATGATGTAGAAAAATGGAAAGGTTGGGGTATTTAGATATTCGCACGGGCCACAACATGCAACTTGTTTCTGGTAAGCAAGCTGTGGTACGTAATGCAGGTTTGCACTGCAGTAGAATAAGTGTACAGAAAATACACAGAGTATTTGCAATTTTCATATGGAGCTCTGTATGGTAAAGATCAAGCCGCACAAACCTTTTCAGAAAAGTTAGAGATGGTGGACTCGGATTAGTTCATTTGTACATAAGACAACTTGTCAATCGTTTCCTTTTTCTGCGTGATGTGGATGACCCCTTTTTGAGAACTGTTATACAACAAAGGTTATCTAGAGTGCTGCCGGGATTTCTCGTATCATCATCAAATATGCAAGGACCAATACAAGGGTATTTAAAAGAAGTTGTTTCGTCTTTCCGCTTTTTGTCAGTAAGATTTTCGTTAGAGTATCTGGCTGAAGTACCACGTAAAAAATTGTATAGAGACCTTGTCGATGTTTTACTGCCTGTTCCATTGTACCGTCAGCTATATTGTGCAGGCCCAGGACAGGATGTTCTGAAACGTGTTAAAAGAATGCTTGTAGCGCCAGGGGTCAAAACTTTTTTCTTTAAATTACATACTGGTACCTTACCAGTTAAAACGTGGTTGCAGGATAAGGGAATATTCGTGCCATGGAGCACAAATTGCCACTTGTGTAATAAACCGGAAACAATTGAACACGTGTTTATAGATTGCTGGAGCGGGGTCTTTTTCTGGGATATACTGCAAAGAACCTTGAAAAAAGAATTACCGTTAAGTCCACATGGCATCCGTTTTCTTTCGGTTAAAAACGAGGCAGGTGTACCTTATGATCTTATCATGCTTCTGGGCCTGCACAGTATATGGAAAACCCGATGTGCCTTTGAAAACGCGGATGTAGAAGTGCTAGCTGTGCGCCAATATTTTTGCAAATCTGTGTGCCAATTTCTTGAAATGCTGAAAAGCCAAGAGGATGTGCCAGACTGGATTGGGTGCATTGAGCGATTGTTACGAATGCCCAAGTATTGATTAATAGTCAGCCAAGAGCTGACGGTACCTCAATGAATTCTGTGGGTGTATTTTTGTGACGCACTTGAATATGGACCAATATGTAAATATGTAAAATGTGAACAGTCATGATTTGCAAGGCAATAAAGAAAAAAAAAACCGGCGTAGCTCAGTGGTTGAATACTGGGCTGGTACCGAGCTGGCCTTGGTTCGATCCCTGCTGTGTCATTGGTGCTAGGTTTTTTTTTTTCTAATTTCGCACGATGTGGTTACGGACATCGGCGGTGGCGGCAGCGGCGACGGACAACTGCGCATGACCCGAGTTGTGATCTCATAACAGCTTTCGCTGTAAAGAATACCAGACGCTTTCTCCTCCGAACTTCTCACACTGTCTTAACAAGACGCCAGCGAGAAGAACGGGAGCCATTTTATCGCAGGAATTTTCAAACAAGGAACACACATTCGGGAAAACAATTTTGTTGGACAACAAAGAGCTAAAACACTGATTTTTCCGCGATACAAAGGAGGCAGAACGTTAACGTTCATTTATCAAGCTGCTTTAAAGAATGTCATTGCCAATGGTGTTACCATATAGTAAAGGTCCATTCAAAGAACGAAACAAATCACAGCATATATCCACGGACTGAATGATGATGAGTGTAGCGAAGCGTCCATCAGTTGCATCAGTGCGTCCGTCCATGCATACGTCTGTCGGTCCGTGCGTCTATCTGTCCATGGGTCGACCGGTGCACATGTCCGTCTGCTTGTATGTCTGCCCATCCGTGCGTCCATCCGCACATCTAGTGAACATTTTAAGGTACCGACATCTCGCATCTTTTCATCATATATTCATCATATAGAATTACTGCCATCCAGCGGACATTCCAAGAACTAAACTAGAAGTGCTACGACGACGACTACTATACTACATACATCGCCAACGTGCTAACCCTCGCAGAAGGAGTCCTTTGCCCCTAAATAAAACAGAACAAACAATATAGCCTGGTGCCGAAGGAGCGTTTCATGCTACAATTTTCATGCGTCACTGTTTCTCTATAAAAACAGCGATATCTTCGTCGACAGAGATTTGTATCCGGTGAATGGACATCAGGCCCGACCATCAAGCCGCTCCTCACCCATCTGGTTCTTCAAATACATTTTCACTCTTTTTACTGTCGAGCAACTGAGTTCTCCAGCAGCTGTACTCACTGGGAGCATTGTCAATATCTTGAGGAGTTTTTCAATGTTCGGAAACATGGCTCTTTGTCGCATTCAGCTAAAGCGTTCGTGCCAAAGCGGGGAAATTTGCCCTCCTCGCATGGCTGGCCATCTAGTTTTCCAGATTTTCCTTTCACCTCTTAGTGTAAGGATATGAGCTGTTGCCATACATCTTGGGTTAAATATCAAAGGCCGGCTGCACAGATTCATATTTGTCTTTGGAGGCGTGCTTTGGCAACACGTGCTTGCAAATTTTGTAGTAATTTGCGATGGTTCCGAAAGTGCTATTTGAGAGAAGCTTTCAGGTCAGCTATGTATCTAATGAACAAGGCTCACCTGTAGTGCTCTAACGCAGAGCTACAATTGTATTTTCCCAATATCTTTTTGTTCCTACCACCTGTGGAATCTCGCACTTCACTCCGAACTCCGCGGCTCTGTCACTTGACATAGAAAAAATATGTTGTGGAATTCTGCCTCCACGTTAGTGTCCATCTCTTCCAGCTTAGTCAGGACCTAGTCAACCTGCTCCAAGGTGAGGCTCATATTGGCTCTGCAGATTACACAGGCAGGTAGTGTGTTAGGCCTAGAAATACCTTCAATAACAGTGAGGCATATAATCACGTTGGCCGAACAGAATCGCTAATGGAAGCAATGAGCAATGAACGCTGTTGCTTTGTCTCGGAAGGTGTCCATGAACTCCTCAAGTGAGTGAACTATCTGGGAAAGCACTCCTTCGAACAATGCAACTGAATTGTGACGTACTACCTTCTTTGTTTCACACTAGCGGCGCAGCCAGCTGAATGACGTTGTAGAAGTTCTCTACGTATTTTTGCCGAACCGCTGTAATTTGGGGTGACACCCGAAAGAAAGTGAACACTCAACTGATTGTGTCAGAGGCCCGACGATTGTATTGAAGAGCTGAGGCGTTACTCTAGCAATGTTTCAGAGAGTGTGACAAGCAATGCGGGTACACAATGTGGGGTCGTGATTTTGGCGCGAAGTCGACTATTTATTCGGGCATTCATATCTATTCATAGCACATTTTTACTTTCTGTAGCACAATATTACATGCTGTCTTCGTATTCATATTTGCGTGTTCAGGGGTGAAATGGTTCTCCCAATGGCGTTAATCAGACAAAATTTATTATTTTTGCGAAAAGCTCATGCAATATACCCAACGAGACTCAATATTTTATTAGACAACACAGATGCGCATACCGTGAAACGCAAACTCAACTTCTAGTTCCCTATACCCTAACCTCACGGCAAAAGAAAAGAAAAAATTAGAGTGGTGTAAATGAAATTCCGCACCTTGTTTCAAGACAAGGATAACGCTTTTCGAGCCATTTTTGCCACTATACACGTTTTCTTTGCAAAAAAGCGCGCATGATTTCAAAGTGGTTGCTAGTACTCGTTTCCATAGGGCCCAAAACACTGTTTTTTCCTTCATTATGCATGCATGTACACGTCATGCAATAACGAGTAGTAGTATGAGCACTGGCATATAAAAGTTGTTGGCAGCCTTTCAGAGTTATGTATGAGGTTTCTGCGGCCTTACATTACGACAAACAAAATCACATGCCACTTTTTTTTTAAATTTCATCCCTCTATTTAGCTTCTTCTTTACAGATGTCGCAAAGTTCTGGTTTCTCTCTTAAACAGTGTGACAAGCAGGGTAAATGCTAGTGATGTTCAACATTGTTTGCGCTGTGGGACAGCCGAAGAGACTGCTTTTATTGCATAGCCATCGCTCACATGTATTTTGAATGAATTACCTGATGGTGAACTAGTTGTTGCATATACATTCTTAGTCTGAAATTCAGTCTTATTCATTACACTACTGCAAATTTAGAATTTCAGGCTAAAAATTGTGCGTTTTGTTTTCCTAAAACTCTGCCCCAAATTTGGATTTGCGTGCTGGAAAAGCAAAATATGCTGCTCCAAAATATTGCTCCAGATCTTAACTTGGCCGTTGCACTCCTGCCAGATTTAACTGGTTTGCGGTTTGCCTGTATTTTTGGTCCTTCACTTTGCAGTGCTGCCTTTATCTACAATAACTGGTTAATGTTTTACCCTGATTTTGTGTGTCCCCTTTATGTTGTTTTATATTGCATTGTTTCACAGGAGATTTGTTATTGATTATGTGATGCACTCATTATTTACATCTTTTCATCAACTATTCTGCATGGTTAGCATATGGTGACACTCCTAAGTCAATTGTAATTGTGCTTATGGTTTTCACGCCTGTAATATTGTTTCTCCAGTATTCTGAATGTCTGAACACACAAGAGATATTGTGAAATGAAAATGTCCTTTCAAGACTGTCTAGTCGTTTGATTCATTAGAGGGCTCCTAACCTTGTATATTATTAATACACTAGGCAAGCCACCACACACGCAAACTGTGGCGTATCACTGTGGAAATTTCAGATTGCTTTTATATAATATCTAAGTATATTAGAGATATAAGAGTGGCTGCATTGCACTACTATTGTTGCTATTTGTATGCTTCAATGCACTGTTTTTGCCTGTTGCATTGAAGCATGATAAAACCAGTTCTTCATTTTAAAGTAAAAAAAAAGGCACTTCCCTTGTACTTTGACACACGTGCCTTGGTTGTCGGTGCGCCGTGCCATTCCATTCACGTCTGATTTCCTGTCTTCTTTCACAGCAAATTGGATTCCACTGTGTCCACTTGAAAAAGGTCTTTTATTAAGCTACGATTTGTCTCTGAAGCCTTTCGATGCTCTGTGTTTAATACAATAAAGAATTAATTTCACTTCACACTATGGGATAACTGTGTGAACGCCGTGTTAAGATGCCTCGATATTTAGCTACGATAACACTTTATAAGTGAAAGCCATATATGCAGTGCTTTATATATGCACCATAAAAGCCGTGCTACGGCCAACATTTTCCCACTGTGACAGAAGCCACTATGGTAAGACGCCTGCCTCTGAATGGCCTAAATAAAGGGTAAGCTTTCTGGTGCCTCCACAGGAGCCTACTGGAAGAGGGTAGAGCTTGATTTGTGGGATTTTTCGCATGAGTGTTGGGCCGTAATTCGTCATAAACAGCCCCACACCCTTTTGGTCACTTGGGTGCACTTTTGCTATTACACGCACACACACACACACACACACACACACACACAAGCACACACACGCACACACACACACACACACACAGACACACAGACACAAGCACACACACACACACACACACACACACACACACACACACACACACACACACACACACACACACACACACACACAATGGGTGTACTTTTGCTAGTACACACTAGCTCCTTAGGGTGGAAATTTGAAAATAAGACCATTGTGTAGGTGTAGTCTTGCGTGATACACCCCTTTAGTGGGGTTTAGGGGTGTTATAAACAGTATATTACGCCTATATGGGTGTCAATTTGTTTACAGTGTGGCTAGTCAGTAGCCACCAGAGATATGGCATTCTGGAGACCAAAAACAGAACACTCGAGAGGAACTATTCACATCGTAGTGCTTGCTGCTCTCGGTTTGACTGCCAAAGTTGCAGTTGAGTGGCGTCGAAAAGACATATATGTGAAATCACTTTATTCGGTTCAATATATTTTAGAAGGTAGCCGATAGCCATGCTGTAGGTAAATAGATTATCCCCTAGTAAAATGACAAAAACTCATTCAGGGGTAAGCGTAGAAGTAAGTTTTACGAGGGTAAAACGGCTTGTACGAATTCAATGTTATGTCGTTCCGACTGTGTAATGCGCCCAAGACTTTTGACCGCATGATGGATACTGTTCTGCAAAAGTTGAGATGTCATGCGTACCCGTGCTACTTCGACAACGTCGTCTTTATCGCTCCGAAGTTCTCCACACACCTCCAATGTCTTCGACATGTTTTGAGGTGTTCGAGCAATGCTGGCCTTAAGGGAATCTGAATAAATGCTCATGCACGGCAGCTGACAGTCGCTACATTGTGTCCAAGGACGAAATCCTTTCTGATTCAGCCAAACTTTGAGCCGTGGCTGAATTTTCCAAACGTACATCCGCCAAAGAACAGCGCAGCTTCGTAGAACTGTGTTCGTACTTTCGATGCTTTATTCAAAACTTTGCTTCCATTATATATGCGCTGACGAAGCTCCTTGCAACCAATGCATCCCTAGTCCATTTTTTCCCTAACAGTTCTTTTTCAAACCCCGCACTTTACAGCAAGCGTCACCCCGCAGTTTTTCAGTCCCAGTGTCAATTTTGTGACGAGGTAGCGAACTTGGCCCACATGATGTGGACATGTCAAAGTCAAAACGATGGTTCTCACACTTTAGAATCCTGGGAGGCCCTGCTCCGCAGCCCAGACACAAACGTCCAACCCGACATGATAAGACAAGCCCTTGCAGCTGCCGTGTCCCACAGGATTCTGGTCGACAGCTAGAGGCGATGGACGGGCCATGCCTGAAGTAACTGACTGACTTTTTAATAAAGTTTTCTCTCTCATTGCAAATTGTCGCTGAGTGTCGTCAAATAAAACCTTAGCACTATAATCGCATTTTGTGCTTGACTACTTCATTCACCTTCCAGAATAGTTGGATTAGGCACGTGTAAACGTTGCACAGTAAGCAAGAAAGACAAAAACTTATTTCCGAACTAAAGCTTACAATGTGCCAGCCTTGCTATTTCAAATTAATTACATTACAGAAGCAGACAAAGCTGTGTTCTTAAACAAAAGCGAAGCCTGCGGGATTCAAGCAAACGTCGGTCAGTTCGTATGGAAGCACATCAACGTGAATTTCAGTACGTGCGTCAGAACATATAGCATTTTGTCTGTTTCTACTTTTTTGCGTTACCTTTTGAAGTTTTCCGGCTAACAAAATATCGATCGACCTATAAAATACGTATGTTGATTTAGTACTCTAACTGTGCGATTTGCTAACGCGATTGCGGTTTTTGGTTAAGACACCTTTGTTTCATTTCAAAACTCGGCTCACATTTATGGGGAAAAAAACTTGCTCAATGCACTGAATGTAATCGCTTCGACCGGGAAATTCAAAGAAACGCGAGTAAGAGAGACAAGCTAGCGTTAACCTCGTTCTTGTTTTTTTTTTCAGCTAAGGTTACCGAAAGCATAAAGGAAAAAGAATTACTTCATTACGCTCTGTTGGTTGCTCCGTTTCATCGGCTTCCGTCTCCCGGCTTGTTATGTGGTAAGTTCGCACTGGGGGGTAATCTCATTAGCCTCACCTCTAAGCGCCACCTGGTGCGAGGGTAAGCTTCTCGGATGCGCGGAGAGCGGAGAGAACGGTGATGCGCAGACACCAGTGCCTGCCCCCGCACCAGGCTTCGCGAGGCTGCTCGAAGTGTAATTAGTTTACGCTACAAAGCGTTTCACCCTTTACCTGACGCGGAAACGTTGGACGAAGTCAAGGTGCGTCTGCTCCACTCTCACCAGGCCGACGTCATTGCCTGACCCTATCTACGTTCAGTACCTAGCGACTTCCTGAGAGCTTCATGCCGCGAGCTAATTGAGACAAACAACACCTCTATTATCGTGGCCAGAACGTTTCTTATTTATTTGTATATAAACATGGGCAGGTAGATTGCGTTAGAGTCGGCCAGACCCACTTCATGACTTTGATACTGGAAAGCCCAGCAAGAAAAGCCGAGAAAGAGTAAAAAAAGGACAAAATAAAATACAGATAATCAGAAGCCCCGTGTCCAAACATGGTCTCTGGTAGCGTAAGGAATACGTCTAAGGGCAGAGCCTGATGGACCCAGGGCTCACATACAGTACCGCTGGTAGATAATATTAATGCCAAGACAATAATATCATAAAGACTGAAACACAGTAATTGATTAGCATTTGATTTTGTGTTCTACGGACCTATTTTGCAGTACGACACCAGGCATGTCGTGAATGATGTTTAGAATGTGGTGGGTTACGCTGCAGTGAGCCAAGGAACAGATCTAGATCTGAGCTTCTGAAAATAAATTGATTGATTTGTTCTGGTAATAATGTATGCAAACAAAAATGTGCAAGCATTTGAACGTTAATTTGGCATCAACAATAATAATAATAATAATAATAATAATAATAATAATAATAATAATAATAATAATAGGAAGTTTTGAGATGCGAAAGGTATGATATAACAATGACGCACGCCGTAGTGGGAGGATCTGAAAATTAGGCCGTCTGGCGTTTCTTAGAGTGCACCAATATCGTGCAGTACACGGGCCTCGAGTATTTCGTCTCCATCTTAACACAACCACTGTTGTTGGGATCGAATAACGTACGTTCGGGCCAGTAGCTGAGGCACTTTCCGAATGAGGTACGGCATGATATAAAACGCATGCATCATAAGAACGAAACAGTGAGAGAAAGCACTTTAATGAAAAACAGAGACTTCTGCCGGCGTATATACGGCGCCTAGATGCTAAACTGTGTATGGGGGATAAGAACACTAAAAATAAAGGTTGATCATAGTAGCGTTCACAAGAAAGCGAGGTAATGCCGTAAGGAGGTATGAACGTGGAGACAACTCTTCAAGTAGTCATTGCGAGTCGTTCTGTTTCAGGCCCAAAACAAGTTTTTTCTAGATATACTGCAGCTATTACGCGATTCTCTTTTTATATGTGCATTCATGCGCCTAGATATTGCTTGGTGCGGCTTGCCTTTGAAGATATGCACCCCCTGTACGAAGACAGGACTGCGAACCGGAATAAATATTTGACATTTAAGCTGTCCTAAACACAACGTTTCAGTTCCCTTGCACACATTGAACTCGGTATAGCGTCTGACGCCAGGTTATACGACGCTGATACCAGGCATATACTGCTTCGCCGTGATTTTGAGGATGCTCGGAGGGCATTTTGGTCACTTTCATTGCGTATCCATGGCCAAATATTGACATTAGGAACAATAAAAGCCGATTCCTTCTCTCTTCGATTGCGATGAGGAGCAGCGTAATCGATAAGAAAAACCTGATCTCTCCTTTTTTTGCCTTTTTGTGCCTTATAGTTAGACGTTTTCGTTGACATGCCAAGCCTTCGTGAATATATTTCATCCACGGCCCACTGATACATATGTTGAGATGATATTGCAAACAGTCGCACAAAACGAAGTCAGTTCACTTGTAGTGGGCGTACGTTCTTGAGTACCCTTCAGGAAGCCGATTTGGCTCGAGTTGCAGCAGCATGAAGTGTTTTCCTTCCGAAAGCAAAATCCAGGTGCCATGGCATTGGGCGCGTGCCGTTTGCAACACTTCGCACCAAAGCTAACACAGCCTATGGCAGTTATCACAGCCTATAGCAGCCTATAGCAACATAGCCTATAGCAGCCTATAGCAGCCTATAGCAGTATGATTGGACGTGTGGACGATTTCGCCGTACCAATCGATGCTTTTGAAGGCGATTTGAATTGAGTAAACAGGGACTGCTGGATGTATCGTGCAAGAGGACCGTCTCGTGCTCGTGCGAAAGACTTTCTTTTGTTCAGATCATTGTTTCCATTTCGTTTCATTCAGCCTTCTCGAATTTCAATGGTCAAGACGTCTCATTTTAGGCGCGTAAACAGAAATTTTTTATATTTGATTATAATCGAGACGACTGAGTTTTGACCTCTCTCACTTCATACCCGCCTTGTTCGGTAGCTCCCCGACGCTGTGGCGTCTAGGAATCTTGAACGTCGAGGAAAGCCTTATAATTCAAGCATCTGAAGCAAACGACAGTGTTATGAGGCGCCGAATGATTTTCATATGTACATGCACTATTCCAAACATATACCCCGTACTTTATGGTCGACTGCATATAATAGGGCTGTCACTGGCTCTCACGTTGCCATTTTCTTAAAGAACAGAAGAAAGCGTGGCTAGGAGTCAGTGAATGGCGTGCAAGTCTTATCGAGATGAGCCGCTACAGGGTAAAAGGAAATAGCTCGCTGAACGTGTGCGAACAGAAATACATATTGTGAAATGTTTTCACTGAGGCAAAGAGATAAATTTTGCGTTCATGAGGGTAATTTTTTGCTCGCTTGGTGTGAGTGCAATTTTATTTCCAGCATAAAATGCTTGGACTGGAACTAAAAGGAGCAAAAGTTGCCACTGTGCAGCAATGCAACCAGTTGAATAATCACGGAAAATAATACGGATGGTAACGTTGACGTCGAAGATAATGAAGAGGGACATTGCGTTTTGAAAAACTAGATAACAGGTCTGCGTAGGAGACTTAAGAATGGCTACGAGCTTTCAGTTCTGTTTGTACATTTATTATGTACATAGATTGACTGACAGTGCAATAACGTTCTGTAGAATCCGTAGTTGATTCCCCCCCCCCCTTTTTTTTATTGATATCTTTGAAGTAGCGAAGTTTTTTTAGGCCTTATGCGAAAGGCTCTTGTCGGTAGCAAAATATGTAAAAGTGTAAATCATCCAGAATTTAGTCATAAAAAGACACAAATAATCAACGTATCTGCTTAGTCGCATTCGACTTGGGCATTGATAACTATTGACACAAAATTTACAATACTTTTTGCATCCCACAGCCAATCCAGTTGCGAAAGTAAATGCATATATGTAAGAAATATACACACAAAAGTCGTAATAAACCGAAAACCTGAACACGTTAGCTATAGTCCTAGAAGAAAACAAATGTCTACATCTATGAACGCTGGGAACATCAGTTACTCTAGGTCGATTGTTCTTTTTTATCATACATATGAACTTTGCCTAACCACCACTCCGTTTCAACGCGTTACTCACTATTAGCATTCGTACTCACCATAACCAACGTCCTTATCGTCAATTCAATGTATTAAATATCATCATAATCGTGATCGTTGACGTGGCTGCTTGGTGACAGTTTTGATTCAACAATATCATCATCATCGTTCATTATCGCCATCACCAAATCGTTAATCTTCACGTTCAAAGCTTTCATCATCACCATCATTATCACAATTCAAGGGCCATTAGCTTGCTTCTACTTGAACATCATTGATTGATATGTGGCGTTTAAGGTCCCAAAACCACCAGCATGATTCTGAAAGACACCGATGTGGAGGGCTTCAGAATTTTGACCACCTGGGGTTCTTGCACCCAACTCTGAGCACACGGGCCTACAGCATTTTCGCCTCCATCTAAAATGCAGCCGCGCAGCCTGGGCTCCGATCCCGAGACCTGCGGGTCAGCAGCCGAATACTTTAGCCACTAGAACACCGTGGCAGGGCTACTTCAACATCATCTTCATGATCTTTATCGCCATTATTTGTCATCATTTTTATCGTCATCATCTATTATCTGCATCTTTATCCTAATTCTTCACACTTACGTCCAAACTGCATGCTGACATGATCAGCGGTAGCACTGTTCAAGGGCTTTTTTTCTGGATGGCTCTGCTTGAATCCGCTAATTATTGGTGCTGGTCAGCTCAGAACAATCGGTACTTCAAGTCATTCTAAAAATTATAGCATGTATGTCTCCATCACATCAGCAACATCCCAAATGAAGCAAGAAAGTTAAACATAACTGCTAAAAAACATAGTTGCTAACGTTACAGATACCTTTTTGTGCAGCCCAGCATGTCTACGAGTCGGGCCCTATACGACCATGTGGGGTTATACCAGCTTCTTACACGAACTCGGTATGTCTGGCGTCCAAAAACGTGCATGCCGCCACTACACCCCAACTAACAAACGTTTTCTCACTCATAATGCATCGGGGAGATTGTATCCCCGTGGCTTAGACCCTTCTTTATTGTTATTTTGTCACTTTCTTCATAAAGCACTATATATGGTGGCAGTTGATGCACTGTAGATGTCTTCCTTGATGTTTATATATGCTTCATCGACCCTCTGATTCCCGTGTCTGCATGACTGCTGATATTTCTACTGAAATTGAGGGACTATAAAGTTTCAGTAATGATTACTTCGTAGGTTCTAGACTTTTCACGGAATTCGGCCCTGCGCTGCATAAAAGTTATATAAAAGCAAAAACGAGAATTTTCATCTTGCTATGCGAGGGCGTTCCAAGATGGTGGGAAAATTCAGTTATTGTACATATGTTACAGAATCAGTTCGTGAGTACCTTGAAAGAAAAAAAAACTATAAAATTAATCAGAGGAGCTTTTACGTCTCGCTTGAAACATTTCAGCTCATATTACGTGACATATTTAAAATCTATGGTGGTTTTTCACAGCTATTCTCGAAAAACCGAAGGTGGCAACAAATAGCGCATGGCAGTGCCTGTCCTGCACGCTTCTTTTCTGTCTTTCGTGTTTCGTGGCGGGCTGCGCATACCCAACAATTCACAGCTTTCGGCTAGCTGTATTTTTACTCAAAGGCAGTAAGCTTGGAGAACAACACCCGTGTTGCACAGCGGTAGCTCAGTTGCATCAAGATATCAGCTAACCTATATATCGGCCATAAAAGGTGTCAAGAAAAGAACCAGTGCCTTTTCATTCCCACCATTCCTTGTCGCACAATGACAGAATTATTGCAATCTAAATTTATATTTATTCAGAGGTGACCTCAACCAGGTGTTATCTAAGCTCTACTTCGTTTTATCTTTCACGAATCCGTGTTCATTGATGTTGAGCAAGCGTGAAAGATGTTTTTCTTAGGAAGCCACCACAATTGAGCCGCATTGCTAACCTCCACACCACTGCAAGACAAAATAAACCTCTCCTGATCAAACTAGCCACGAAGAAACGAACGAACGTCCTCTCGGTTGTAGGTATCAGCTGTCTTTTTCAGATACTCCCCAATAGTACGTTGCGAGGCCGAAAGAAGCCCAGTAGCTGGCAAGATCGAGTGCAGTCAGCTTTGAATGACTCGCTGGATACGTCCATCTGGAAACCGTACGTGGAATCGTCCATATAGTAGAGGCAATCTCCACGACTGAACAAATGCGACCGTTTCTTTCTCATTCTTTTTCTTGCTAAGCAGCGGCTATGCCACTCTTCACGTTTGTCCCTGAAGTGAAGCACCGGTGAAGGGTAGTGAAAGATTGCGCAAAGGGACGGAGATAAAGCTAGGGCCATGCACGCTGGTATGGAATGATTTCTGTGCGTCCCGATCTTCTCTTGCACCGAGGAGCCGTCGCAGCTGGGCTCTTTGTCCGAAGCGGTGCCGCAGCTGAATCCCTATATACTCGGTAGGAATTTCGTATGAGCTGCGCATTCTCCTTTTTTTCCCTTTTTCTGCGGCAAGCTTTTACGCCTGTCGCTGGGAGTTATTGTTATTTGCCTGAACACTCCATCTTATGCAGCCGAAATAAAAAAGAGCCACCTTGTGATTGCAGATCTGGCTGCTGATTGGTTTACGGCTGTGACTGCATCGGGGATTGATATACTTCGATTTCTGCTGCCTCCGCGAGTGTCAGTCGCGTGGTGGCTCCGAAATTGCCGTTCCGTGCCGGTGACCTGCCCCAGGTTGAAGCCTTGTTGCCACGCAAGCGATAAAGCATTCTTGTTGCCAAGCAAGGGATGTGCTCTAGCGATATGACGGTAGCATTGTTTATTTATTTTGAAAATGTACTCATGTGTTTTACACCAACCGTTATAATGAAATTTTATAGGACAGAAAACGTGATCGCGGTATTTCAAAATAGTAATCAGATGTATCTGGAATAAAACATTACCCGCCGTGGTGGTCTAGTGGCTAAGGTACTCGGGTGCTGACCCGCAGGTCGCGGGTTCAAATCCCGGCTGTGGCGGCTGCATTTCCGATGGAGGCGGAAATGTCGTAGGCTCATGTGCTCAGATTTGAGTGCACGTTAAAGAACCCCAGGTGGTCAAAAATTTCCGGAGCCCTCCACTACGTCGTCTCTCATAATCATATGGTGGTTTTGGGACGTTAAACCCCAAAAATCAATCAATCAATCAATCGAATAAAACATTGAAATATTCCTCAGTGGTCAAGCACTAATAGAGCCTAGTGCGATCATTGTGATAAATGTTAAATATTGTTACAGAGAGATGAAAAATCGTAATATTCCGCCAAACTGGTCAGACATAGGGTTGGAAAGAGCGCTGTGTTCTTTTCACCGATTTTTCACACTGTACTACAACAAACGGACAGCGGAGTACGTGGCCCAAGCATTATCATAGGTACAATGCACGCTCTCGACACATAACCAATGGCTAGCGGGCACACCTGCTAGAGGTAGCGTTGCCTGAACAAAAGCATGTATGTGGTGCGCGAGCGGCAAATGGCACGAGCGCAACTGCGCAACTATTAATATTCACGAGGCTTCAGACTGCACCACGCGCACCACTGCTGGTGTTTCGTTTGACGCCGATGAGGATAATAATAATAATAATAATAATAATAATAATAATAATAATAATAATAATAATAATAATAATAATAATAATAATAATAATAATAATAATAATAATAATAATAATAATAATAATATTAATAATAATGTTTGGGGTACTACTTCTAGAAACCGTGATGCGAGATATGCAGTAGTCCGAAAATAGAGACCATCTTTTGTTCTTCACCGTCTCTGTCTCGCCTTCATCGAAATGCGACCGCCACCGCTAGATCGAATCTGCAGCCTTTGGGTGAGCAGCTCAGCAGGATAACCACTGCTCCACTCCAGCGGGCCATTCAGCGCCGACAATACGTGTAACAAGTTTTATTATGCAGTGCCAAGTCGTCCCATCTGTGCTATGTTGTCAGCGATTAAGCTACTTGTAGGTGAAGTGATGAATTTTATTTTGATCGATTTATATGTGGGGTTTAACCTCCCAAAATCATCACATGATTATGGGAGGCGCCGTAGTGGAGGGCTCCGGAAATTTAGACCACCTGGGGTTCTTTAACGTGCACCCCATATCTGAGCACAAGGGCCTACGAATTTTATTTTGTTGTCAAAGGTTTTGAAATACATATGTCCAGACGACTACAATGGTGAGCTAAGTGTGAATTCGCAACACTCAGGCACTGCCTATAACAAAGCCAAGTTTTGCGAATAAGCCCAAACATTTGTCACACTTCACTTGCAAGGTGGCGCGTACACTTTCGTTAGCTCACTGGGTGAGACGTTCGCACTTTTAGGTAAGATATTTCAACACCACCTAGCCCAACGAGTTACACTGCTAACTCGGAGGCGTGATACTGACGGTGACGGCTGTCCGCCTCCTGTAATGTAAGCAGTCATTTGTACAACTAACACTCGAAAACAAATACGGCTATTCACCGAACAGCATGGTGCTACGCGCCCGAACTAAAATAAAAATACGTCTGTTCCAGTCAAAGCCTTGCGAATTCCTTCCTTTGCTTCAACAGAGTGCAACAGCTGCTTCATATTCGCCTCGTGTGTCCCCGGTGGTGCACTCGGGGGCACACGAGGTGAATATAAAGCAGCTGTTTTGTTGTTCGAATCAATTGATTACAAGTAACTATAGCACGCCTCAGTAGTGCCGGGCTTCATTAAACATGTTCATAGCCTCGCAGCTTCGCGGTATTTTAAGACCCACCAAGTCGCGTGACCATTGGCGAGTGGCTCCCAAGTGGCGAATCAAAGATGGCCGATGTTCAGGCTGGACAGTGCGTCGTACGACACGTCGCCACAGGAAATTCACGTCTTATTGCGCTCTCTTAACCTCATAAAATAAGTGGACATTCTGATCCTGCTCATATGATTGGATCAGACAAAGGGAGATAGAGAATAAATTGAGGGATAGGCAGGAAGGTTAACCAGAATTGTAGCATTCGGCTCAGAGATTTGTTATAGGATTCGTGCGGCTTACGAAAGCGGTACTTGTGAGCGGTGTCTTTGACACAAGTGGGGTAGTGGGACCGGCACTAATCACAATTGTGAAGAAGCCGTAAGCGTTTGATGTTGCTTCAATATTCGTGATGTCATTCAATTGATACGATAGACTCAGCTGATCGTATTTTTGATGCATTTGCTGAATTTAAGGCTCGTTACATCACCGTAATGGTCAGGGACATCGCCAATTTTTCCGTAAGTAGTACACTAATTCATCATTAACGTTAATTCATACAAAAAATTTCTTCTGGCAAGCTTGCAGGTGTGTGAAACAAGACAGCAATGGTGCTGTAAACAGTCTTTTCCAGCACTACTGTCATATTCGTCTTTCTCATTATGTGTGCGGATGTGCACGTGCGCTAATGTGCCACTTTTGCACTCGATTGAATGTACACCATGATAGGCATCCAGCAACTCACACAAGTCCTTTTAGCTATATTGTGGCGATAGATAACGCAGTCTTCAAAACATATCAGAGAGCATGGTAGTAAATTGAATACAAAGGAAGAAAACGAGGCGGGAAGACCATGGATAATCACAGACAGACAGACAGACAGACAGACAGACAGACAGACAGACAGACAGACAGACAGACAGACAGACAGACAGACAGACAGACAGACAGACAGACAGACAGACAGACAGACGGACGGACGGACGGACGGACAGACAGACAGACAGACAGACAGACAGACAGACAGACAGACGGACGGACGGACGGACGGATGGACAGACAGACAGACAGACAGACAGACAGACAGACAGACAGACAGACAGACAGATAGATAGATAGATAGATAGATAGATAGATAGATAGATAGATAGATAGATAGATAGATAGATAGATAGATAGATAGATAGATAGATAGATAGATAGATAGAGACAATTATTCTGGTCTTCAAGAACTTCGCCCCCATTCAATAGCGGTGAGACTGCAGGCCACTGCCACATTGGGATGGAAAAGACTAGCCTCACAATATGAGAAACACGGTGCAACCGCGAACATGATGAAATAGCGAAGCTGGTATCGTTTCCTTCGTCAGGCTAACACATTTTTTATGCTTTGCAAGTCTTTCAGAATGGTTCGGTCACTAATCATTGTTAAGCGCTCTTACTTAAGACGAAATTAGGTTCGAATGCAGAGACTGGACCATTACCAATCGTATATTTACTTAAAACGCGTAATAAAGGAATGGTTAAAATAGAAAAAAAGAGAAAAAAGAAGGTCTGTGATGCGGCCTCACTGGCGACCACCTGCCGGTAATGCATTTCCTCAACAGATCAGGATTGGCCACCCTGGGACTGTACTTGGCCACTATTTCTCATATGAAAGTGCCGATTTACTTAAGCTCAGTTGCATCTTGACTATACCACTCTTGTAAACAGGTTTGCATTGAAGCCTTCACTTAAAATTCTCCGGTATGTTGTATCACTGCTCTTTATTAAGTTAGCTTTGAAGTGGTAGTATAGCCCCCACCTTCTATAACCAGAAGGTGTCACGTGACAGCGCTTTGTCTACAGTAACAGCACGGAAATTATCGGGCTAAACGTTGCCTTCTCCTTTTTGAGTGCCAGTTGTGCGCAGTGAGATTTACCCGTTTCTTTGACACGTTCCCGTTTATGGTGATGACAGTTTTCTGATAGGCCACACATGTTTATGTGGCACATACTGGTTTTTTGGGGGGCTAGCGGTTGCCTTCATTTTTAGTCGACAAGTGGTGGGTTGTGGGATTTACCCAATGTTTCTAGCACATCATCATCATCATCATCATCATCATCATCATCATCATCATCATCATCATCATCATCAGCCTGACTACGTCCACTGCAGGACAAAGACCTCTCCCATGTTCCGCCAGTTAACCTGGTCCTGTGCTTGCTGCTGCCAATTTATACCCGCAAACTTCTTAATCTCATCTGCCCACCTAACTTTCTGTCTCCCTCTAACCCGCTTCCCTTCTCTGGGAATCCAGTTAGTTACCCCTAATGACCAGCGGTTATCCTGTCTACGCGCTACATGCCCGGCCCATGTCCATTTCCTCTTCTATATTTAAACTATGATATCCTTAACCCCCGTTTGTCCCCTAATCCACTCTGCTCTCTTCTTGTCTCTTAAGGTTACACCTACCATTTTTCTTTCCATTGCTCGCTGCGTCGTCCTCAATTTAAGCTCAATCCTCTTTGTAAGTCTCCAGGTTTCTGCTCCGTAGCTAAGTACCGGCAAGATACAGCTGTTATATACCTTCCTCTTGAGGGATAGTGGCAACCTACTTGTCATAATTTGAGAGTGCTTGCCGAATGTGCTCCACCCCATTCTTATTCTTCTAGTTACTTCAATCTCGTGGTTAGGCTCTGCGGTTATTACCTGCCCTAAGTAGACATAGTCTTTTATAACTTCAAGTGCACTATTACCTATCTCGAAGCGCTGCTCCTTTCCGAGGTTGTTGTACATTACTTTCGTTTTCTGCAGATTAATTTTAAGACCCACCTTTCTGCTCTCCTTATCTAACTCCGTAATCATGAGTTGCAATTCGTCCCCTGAGTTACTCAGCAATGCAATGTCATCGGCGAAGCGCAAGCTACTAAGGTATTCTCCATTCACTCTCTGGCACATACCTGCTTATTATACATCCAAGCGTTACCACGGGCCAAGGACTTGTAACTTGAAAGGCCCGACCAAGAGCAGTCTGGCCACACACACACACACACACACACACACACACACACACACACACACACACACACACACACACACACACACACACACACACACACACACACACACACACACACACACACACACACACACACACACACACACACTGCCCCGCCGCGGTGGTCTAGTGGCTAAGGTACTAGGCTGCAGACCCGCAGGGCGCGAGCTCGAATCCCGGCCTCGGCAGCTGCATTTCCGATGGAGGCGGAAATGTTGTAGGCCCGTGTGCTCAGATTTGGGTGCACGTTAAAGAACCCCAGGAGGTCTAAATTTCCGGAGCCCTCCACTACGGCGTCTCTCATAATCATATAGTGGTTTTGGGACGTTAAACCCCACATATCCATCAATCAATCATACACACACACAAAAAAACAAAAAAACAATCAAACGTGTATGACCACACAGCTGCCAATGCATTGCCATATGAGAGCCACTGTTGAATTTTAGAAGACCAAAGTATACTTGAGCGTGCACACGCAAAGAGATAAAGAGTCATGTGACCGATAAAATAAAACAGCCGAGGTCACTCAGCACATCAGCGTTGAGATGCACCAACGCACCATTTTCGACTAGTGAAACCGAAAGGATGCATTCAGCTTTCAAAAGCACATTAGATTTGAAACAGATGATGAAGATGGTGAAGATGATGATGACAGCCTCTACGCATGGCTTACACCCACTCCGGGAAATGGGCTAAAACGAGTAACTTAAAAATAAAAGTGATAATATCGAAATATTTTAAAGACTAAACGGCCGAGAGTAGTCAGAAGTATTCATAAAAAAACGAAAAGAAAACAACGCAAAGCTCGAGCCAATACAAGCGTGATGCAGACACAGAGGCTTTGTTGGTGTATAAAAATACAAGAGAAAATTTAGATTCTAAACCGCAATGAGTGCAATGAAACCTTAATAAAACAAACACGTGAGACTACTATTTATAGTCACTCCGTTTCAATTATTGTCGCTCCGTTCCATACCAATTGTCATCTGCCAAGTACCGAAAAAATTGCACTGCCCCGGTGGATGGCTATGTCAATACCAGGAGGAACTAGGGCAATATCATTTACAGAAATCACGCCAATTGGCTTTGTAGCAATACATTGGGGGATGGAAAGGGGGGGGGTTGCTTTGTTCTGCGAAATATATGCGTATATCTGCAAAGCGTTATGTGGACCTTGGTGCCTTGCTCGCCAAGTTCCCTTCTTTCAAAGCCGTTTATTTTCATCTTGTTTCATTATTCAAAAGTCATCTGTGGTTCAAAAGACATGATTCATAAGTAGAAGTGGGGGCGTTTGGTACGCGTGCATGTCCTTCACCTCGTTCTTGCGGTGTCGCGTGAGTAAAATGAAAACAAAAAAATATCTGCTTTTCTTTTTCTTCCTTTCTTTATTTTTTTTCTTTTTTTCACTGTTCATTTGTATCTCTCTTTTTCTTCGTCTTGCTCTGTTTCTACCTACTTTTATCTCTTTCTTTCTGTCTTTATCGCTGTATTTATTTATTTCTCTATCTTTGTATCTTTCTTTCTTCTCTTTCTTTGTTTCCGTTTCTATCATTCCGCCTCTATCTTCCTCACTCAGCACTAATTTTTCTCATCCATCTGAGTTAACGCGTCCCACGAAGCAAGGAAGGAAAAAAAACAGGGGGAAAAGAACGGCAGGGAGGTTAACCAGCCGGTTTGCTACCCTGCGCATGGGAGAGGGATAGGGAAGATGAAAGATAGAGAGCAGAAAGGGAAGAGAGAAACACAGCACATTGAGCAGCACACGCCCGCACACTCAGTCATAGTCCAGTCTTGTCTTTCGCGGTGTGTGACGTTTCTGTTAAAGTCGCTTGTTCAAGTCTGTGTCGCGTAGGAATTTGAATTGAATTGAATTGAATTGTTTATTCACAACAACAAAGTTGCGAAGATGACCAGGCAAAAAAGCTGCATTGAGCAGCTTGAGGGGAACCTGGCCACCTCATACACCTCATACACATACATTTCAACAGAGCTTCCGTCGCCTTCTGTTGCAATGTCTTCTCTCAGGCACTTGACAGAATAGTGTCCACAGACATTTGGCTGTTGTAGATGCACGCAAAAGCGGATGCCAGTGACTGTCTCTGGATTTCATACAACGGACAGTCACACAGAATGTGGTGTAGCGTCTCTTCGCAATGACAGGCATAGCAGAGAGCGTTGTCGGCCATTCCTATGACAAAAGAATAAGATTTTGTAAATGCCACTCCTAGCCATAAGCGATGAAGAAGGGTGGCTTCTCTTCGGTCGAGTCCTGTGGGCATGCGGAGATCCATCAAAGAGGACAGGTGGTGTTGACGATTCATATCGTTGCTTGTTGGGCACCATAGTGAAAACGTGATTTCACGTGCAAGTCGCCGAAGATTACTGGCAACATCGGTCCGCGAAAGTGGTATGGCTTCTTCTCGTGTTCCTTCAAGGGCTGCTCGTGCGGTAGTATCGGCATGTTCGTTCCCTATGATGCCGCAGTGACTTGGCAGCCATTGAAGCGTCACATGATGCCCTTTCTCGTGTGAAGTGTGGAGAAGGCATCGAATTTCGAAGACAAAATGTTCGTATGGCCCGCGACGCAGTGCTGAGAGCACAGATTGTAGGGCAGCCCTTGAGTCGCTGAAAATCGACCATTGTTGCGGTGGTTCCCGATTGACCACACGAAGTGCAGGGCGCAAAACAGCTAGTTCCGCTGCTGTAGATGCCGTGGAGTGGTCAGTCCTAAAGCTGATGGTAACACCTCTTGCTGGGGCAACTACTGCCCCTGACGAAGACTGGCGGTTTGTGGAACCACCGGTGTATACAGTATGCTGTCTGAATATTTCTTGTGCAAAAGAAGAAGAGACAGTTGTTTCAGCACAGGCGACGATAGCTCAGATTTCCTCCGGATCCCTGGTACACTAAGATGCACTGTGGGTCGAATAAGACACCATGCACTTACAGTCGTAAGTCGGGGCATACGCCCTTGACGTGTCCTAGCCTGAAGCACTGATGACATTGAAGTGGCTTTTGGATGAATGGTCGAACCGGATGTCGGAAATGTCCAACTTTAACATGAGACGGTATGGATTCTCCCTTGGAAAAAGTTTTACGCAGCGCGTATTTCCAAGACGCCGTACTTGCGTAAAGACAGTTCCCTCGTTTGCAGGCTTGATGAGGGTAGACAAGTCAGCATTAGGAATGGCAATGTCGATGTCATAAATTACACCGGCAATTGATTTTTCATCCATCGGGATAAAGGGGCGCATTTTAATGCCGCCTAGCTCAGTCATTTGCTGCAACTGTCCTAGCGCACTCACATCGTGCACGTCTATGGCGAGAATGTTCTTCCTTGGGTTTACTCGCACGTCCTTAATTTGATGTGGCACCGCACATTCGAGAGCAATGGAAAGGGCTTGCCTGTTCAGCAGCCGTAGGTTGCTTGATGGATTTTCGGGCATGAAGATGATGACGTGCGGCCAGCGCGCAGGCTTTGACTGCACAGTCACTGTGCTTGCATGCGTCCCACGCTGAGCGAATCAGTGGCGTGGAAGATCGCATGTCATGATCACGTGTTGAGGGAGTGAGGCAGAAGATGATCAAAACGAGGAGAGTGCGCGCCAACCCAGTTATTGCGTAGCGAAAAGCTATAGGCGCAACAATTAACGACATTGACAGTTTCTTGGTGAGGTGATTAGGAGCTGGTTGCACCGATATGCTAAGTAACGCGATAAAATTTGCCCGAGTAAATTGGTAATACTTGTATGGTGAAGGACAGTGCCACACTGAGACGAGAATGATAAGAAGAAAGAAGCACAAAGTGCTGAAATACCAATTATTTTTTTCAGAACCGCGCATATTTACGCAGAACAGAATCGAGAATTTCCGCATAATTGCGACGAGTTCCGTTCCACTTATCCTGGAGATTGTAGAGGCAGCAGTGGCAGAGTGCTGGGTTGAGCGATGTCTGAGTGTGGCATCAACTGCGTTCACCAAGAGAGAGCTAATCTATTTCAAAAGAGCACATGACGAAAATAGATAATGGCTAACCTTTATCTCTCGTTGAGTTGTCATGTGTTGTTGTTTTTCTGTTGGTGTTTTTTTTCTTTCGTGTTCCTTCCGTACTGTTTTTTTTTTATTCTCTATTACGTAGATATGCGTGTTTCTGAAGAAAAAAAATCGGTAAATCTCAAGCACCTTGGGAATCGATGTTATGCAAAACATGTGGATGGATGGTGATTGTTTCAATATTTTTATTGAGCGAGACGTTACGAAGCGGCGCTGAATTAGACATGTACAAATGCACGAACAGACATATGTTAAACTGTCGTGTATGTTTTATATATCCAGTTGTTTACGGTTGCGTAACGATGTCAAAAGCAACATAGATATTACGAACACCAGAAGTGGTAATCAGACATGAAGCGCTAGGTACGTGCTCGCGGAGATGGTAGCCCAAAACACCGCTACATAAATCAATTTCAGTGGATGGCGCCTTACGGTAAACCAACGTTAACTTTAACCCCATGGGGCGGCTGTGTCATAGGAGTCCATCTGTAGTGTTTTTTTAAAATTGGATAGACAGCACTGAAAACAATTTACGTTTCACAATAATTAGCATCTATTTGAAAAGTAGTTCGGAGACCTGGTGTGACTGTGTGGTAGAATACTTTATTGCCCCGCAGAATGCTGAGGTTACATTCCTGCAGGGATTCTGACATATATTATTTGCATTTTTTGGGTCAACGCTGCCGATGTCACCTTTTCTTAACGCGCACGCGCTAAAATTACGCACGTCTGCTATCCCCGTTTCAGGGTTTGTATGAACTGTGAATCACCTGCGACACATACCCACATACCTGAGGCCCGTACTTACCGGCGGGTATGTGCTACACGTTAGGCGGAAAGGGTTTGATGAAGTACGCGACGGAATTATGACATTAGTGGCTCTTAGCCTGTACGTACTTCTTTACGCTACCGTGTTACCGGATACCGAATAGAATATGCGTCAGCGCGGATCCTTACGAAACGTAAACTTTTACGTAAACTAACCACCTATCAGGTTTACATTTGCGACCCTATCTCGAAAGTCCGCTTTCGTTCGCAGGAGTATCCGCAATATCTCATTCTGGAGACTCCTGCGGGGTTCTGAGACGTAAAGCACCGGCATTCATTATTGGCGGTCTCTCTAAAGATCTTATGACACGGCACAAATAAATTGCGTGCCTATAGTGTGCGGACACGCTATCGAAATAGAGCTCGCCTCCAAGACATGGCTATTCCAGAGATTGGCCCAAACATCTTCAATGAAGGAGGTGTAACCAGAGTGAACCAAAAGAAGCTCCCCAACAAAAGACAAAGAAAAGGTAAAGTTATATATATCCGTAACTAACAGAATGTAACATGGGTTTTGAACTTGTTATACGAAGCCCACTTTTTCTTACCTCATGGTATAAAGCTAGCGACAGTAGAAATCCTTTGTCTTTCAGCTGCTGTTTTCATCACTTATTGTTACTCTTCTTGGTGTCGCTTCTCTCGATCGCGTTCTTTACGTGAAACATTGCTACCGAAAAATACATTGGCTTCTTCTAAAGCGGCGTTTCCTTTAAAATATTGATAGGAGCACATGTGACTTTCTGTTTGATATCGTTGAATATTGCTCAGATACCGAAGTATGGTGTGAGTTGACATTTCTTGTCGGCAGTCCTCTCCGATTCTTCTGAGTGAGTGAATGAAATAACTTTATTAGGTCTACAAAAAACGCGAGTTAACCCAGCGTCAGCTGGCTAGGCCCACTCGGGGACGGTCAGGTTAAACCTGACTACGCTCGCGCGGGCCATCTGGACGGCCATATTTTGAGAAGTGAGGTCATGGGCCTTAATCAGCTTGTTCATTTTCTCTTGTTAAAAAGGAGGACTGACAAAGACACAGCCCCAAAGGACGTGCTGGAAGGCCGCATAACCGCCACACAAGGGGCAATCCGGGCTTGAGAACCGTTGGGGGTATATTGTTTGCAGTACAGCATAGGCTTGGGTAGGTTCTTGTTTGGAGCAGTCTGAGAGTAACAGCTTGAGCCGTGCACAGCGAGGAGTGTGGCAGGGACGGCACTCTCCTACAGAGATAGTGGTGCTTACTTATCACCTAAAAACTAAACACCAAAGAAACTACATGGATGTGCAGAGACGCTCGGATATTCCGAACCGCAGTTTGTGGTTTGGATGTATTTGTGCACCAATCAATTGCATACTTTTGGTGCTTGGGAACGAGTATTTGTTACATTTCTATCCCGTGTCATCGTTCGTTGGCACAGGCATTCGTTGTCTTCAACTCAGAGGTAGTATACAATCTTGGTGAATGATAGTATGTCTCAGCGAAATGCGAAATACTTAGCATAATATGCAGTACACAAAGTACAGCAGACACAAGTAAGGGGCAGGGTTGCCAAAAAGGCAAATTAATGCCTTTTTATATTATATATAGATATATATTTATGACAGGAAGAACTCTCAGTTTATTTCCCCGTACAAAACACAGAATCGCAACGTAACTGCGTTTCGCCAATATGCTGAAGGTTGTATAAGACGAAGACACCACGCTTTGCTAGCGCTAGTCACAGTCAATTTCCATAAATATTCTGATATAATGATGATAAACACGGTCCAACGTAACAAAAAAAAACAAAGCACATGCGGCACCGACACAGCATTGTCCAGAAAGTGGGACTCCACTCTTTGGAGTCTGGACATAACATCATAACTTTGGCCTGTCCAGAGTGCCACGATGCGGCGCTAGGCCTCGGCCTTACTCTCCCATCGTGGGAGCGGCCCGCCGTGTGCTAGGGCGCACGCCTTCAGACTTTCACAATAAGGTTTTCCTAAACCAAACCAAACAAAAAAGCATCCAAGCACGAAGGCTTTTGCTCCGACGTGATGCATGCGCACGCACACCTTGTCACAGACACCAACCACCTTTATCAAAACGCTAAGTAGCATCTATAGCGATACCGTTTTGTAGCAATGCAATGCAAATTTAGGTGCACCAGAGAGCAACGCTCGTTTGCTAGGCCAACTGCGCACGCGCAGATTGTCATACTAGTTTTCTGCAGGCATGCATCGCCGGAGAGCGGCTGCGTTTGCGGCGTTACACATTATTCTGAGAGCACCAATACCTTACCATGCTATTATAACTTGTTTCAGTGTGCTACTGCGTATTCTTTAGCTGCTGGTTGTTCATGTGTGCAACCTTTGTCATTTTTTTCGTTGCAGAACTTATAGATATGTAGTAGCTTAGGTAATATGAAACTCAACCTCTCCAAAGCATGACAGTTACAACAGAACAAAACAGTTTGATTGCCGCTAGCACCACGTAGCTTTGGTATATGTTGCCAAAATGATACCCAGACATGTCGACATACTATTCAAGCATTTTGAGGTATTGTCTAGGCAACAGTGCTAAGCTCCACTGGCTGGCATCAGTCAAAATAGTTGACGTCCACGTCGGAGCATTCGTGTTAAGCTTGCTGAGGGCTGTACATATACAAGGAATGGTTCATCTCTGTTCGATACCACGTTAAAGGTGTGATTTTCTTCCAGGCTCTGTGGGCAAGCTAATGCTTCTGATGGTGCTTTATCAGAATATTATCAAGGTTATTTTGCACTTCTTCGTGCACGTATTAGATTAAACATATATTTATCTCTTTGGAGAACGTGACGCCATGTTATGCAGGAGCACAAGCAGCTTTAGGTTCTGACATGTGTCCTGATATCACCGACTCACATTCAATCAGTCTAGAGTAGTTGCCTAAAACATGCGCTGCCTATTTGAGATCAAAATATGAGACCAAAATATCAGATGCAGGTGTCTGTAAAGATGTGTGAATGTTCGAGCAGGTAAAAATGAGTGATTTATTTCGCATCGGGCTCACTGTCGGTTATCCAGCGGCCCTGACAGTTCTACATGATCGAAGTGCACACTCTGACGTGACCAGACACGGTTCAACACCCTTGTAAAAGCCGCGCAACGTTCTTTTTTCGTGCACGCATATATTCGACGAGAATTAGGAACACGTTTATTTTTCTTATTCTGTTACTATATCTTCTATATCTCTAGAAAAGAATTGCACAAGGAGTTCCTCATGC
The DNA here is from genome assembly GCF_013339725.1 of Rhipicephalus microplus. Classification (NCBI taxonomy): domain Eukaryota; kingdom Metazoa; phylum Arthropoda; class Arachnida; order Ixodida; family Ixodidae; genus Rhipicephalus; species Rhipicephalus microplus. The sequence goes on along the minus strand of NC_051165.1, from coordinate 312,688,937 downwards.
ATTCCCATCCCTGCCCTCACAAACCATTATGTTCCTCGTAATCACGCATATGATGTCTTGTCCAGCTGCATTAAGACAGGCGAGACAGGAAAGAACCATGCACGAAGCTAATGCGCCCTGCTCATCGTCAAAGATCCCATGAGAGACGTTAGGCTGGAGTATATGTTCGCAATCGTATCGCAAGAGACGTGCCAGGAAATGGAATTTCTTGTTCTTCATTGCTGATAAATGCCATCTAGCGGCGATTGAAAGTCAAGGGCCTCCCTGCTCTGCGTAGATGTTGCTGCTATATCCACAACATCTATGAAGATATCAAGTCTGCCACTTCGCCTTGGGGATTTGAGGCAGATCGATTGTGTTATTCATCTTGGGTTATCGTCCTTTATGGTGGTATCAATCAGCAGCGCGCATTTTAAAGACGTCCAGACTCCGTAGCGTCCCAAAAACATACAAAATTTTTATTCAATAAAATGCGCAACTTCGAAGAACATTATTACTCATCATCGAAACTGTATTTGCTGTGCTCTGATTTTGGAGAGAGAGAGAGTAAATACCTATACTTACAGTGTGGCTAGAGAGAGGCACTCAAGTCCAGAATAGCTGTGTCTGGTCCCTTGCATTGCACTTACATGATCATCGCGGTTTGGGCTGACTAAGAATGTATGCCAAAGCTGCAATGTTTTAAAGGTGAGGTTTCAGCTGGTTTCATCATTTAAAGGTTTCAGCAGCATTTCAAGATATTGTTGCGTAAAGTGACACGACGTGTCTCTGTCTTCAAGTATGTTAGCACTGGTCTAACCAGTGTCGAACTTAACACCGGCCAGGCCAGTACCTTTGCCTACTTCTGTAGACAGAATAACTCTCTGGTATTGTGCCATCTACGTTGTAACAGAAGCGACATTATGGAGAACTTTAATTAGGGTCTCTTAGGCGATTTAAGGCTCGATTATGGAAATGCGTAGACCCTTGGGGCTCGGAGTAATCTCTTCTGCTCTCGACGTAAGAAAGGCGAGTGCATGCTGTGCAATCAAAGATAAATAAAAACAAACTGGCAGATCCCACGTACAGTGGGAACCGATGATATCTGAAGCACGAATGAGAACGGTTGATATGTCATTTTTAAATCAGCACAACTTTACGAGGTTGAGGGACATGACTTCCGTGTCATGATTATGATGTTTGGATGTGTCGTTTACCTTCACCTGTCAACATAACGTGATACCAAATTGACTATTTGTGGAGCTAGCGAAACGATCACGAGCTTCTATGAGCGTGGTATGTTGTCATGTTCTTACATCACATGCGTGTAAGGATTGTTATGTTTGCACCAGTCATATACAATCGTCATGCATTGACGTCACCTCACATCGAAGTTGGTATATGTGGAGCTAGCAAAAAGGTCGTGCGCACATCATGAAGGGCCCAATATACTCCAATGTAGCGCTGACGCGCGCGCACGCTGAACACGGCGACGCTACGTTAGCAAGACGCGAGCACTGTATTGTCGCGAGAGCAAGGTTTCGCGGAGAATCTTGTTCTTTTACGGCTTACAAACGGAGCAGTCAAGGTCGCCCCCGTTCGGGATTAGAACAGGAAAGCTTACTCGGAAAAGCGTCTAGCAAGAGGCAGGTCCGGCGCCACCGTCTGAGTCTAAGCCATTGTTAACAGGCACGCGTGTCATTGAGAATGACATGGGGACGCGACCACTTAGCCTGACCGAGACATAGTGGCGGCCGGTAAACGACCATATTCCCCCGCGCTCTTGTTAGGATGTCGGGGCGCCTCGCTGTCGCATGTACACCTGGTAAGCAATAATGTACCCATCGCTCTTAAGGACGCTTCTAGCAAGCAACAATTAACGGAAGAACTGACGGGGCCCGAGCGTGGGAACGGCCGCCGACGATAGTCGGCCGAAGGAGGCAGCACGAGTAACGTTGGGCAGCTCGGTCTGGCATGGGAGAGAGTGTCACGTGCGGAGGACCTTTCCCTTTGCGTGTTTCATTTGGTAAGGAGGTTTTTACAACTGTAGTGCCTTTTATGAAAGTGTTTCTGTGATTGGTTGTGATGCTGCGAGTCCCAACATGTGATTGGTTTTTGTGAAGACTCTTTGTTCGACCAAGGGTTAAAAAGAGGATGTTTGAACTTGAAAAGGGAGCGGAGTCGGGGTAGACAGCGGATCTCACCACGGGAGACCAGGCCATGCAGGCCGAGGGGTATGTCACCATTTTCTATGTTTTGTCTTTGTCACCCAGTGCATTTTGTAAATTGAAGTTGTGTTAGCTAAATAAACCCCCAATGAGTGCTCCCCGAAATCATCGTGTTGACGTCTCATCGATTGCCTCCGCGGAGTTTCACCCACACTTATTCGTCTCCCTGGTCGTCCGATGCGCCTAACTTTGAACAACCCCGACGTTTCGCTACAAAGTGGTGGAGGTTGCTCGGTAACAATAGTCCCGCTCTGAAATTATGCCCCGAGTCAACAACAAATATCAGGAACCTACCTCTGACTGCTCTACTATGACGGAACCCCCTACCTTCTTCTCTGCTATGTCTACCCCCCAAGCTAAACCATTGATCGGACCACCAGTCATTAGAGGCGCGCCGGAGGAATCTATTTCCGAGTGACTACTTTGCTACGAACATGTAGCGTCGCTTAATAATTGGGACCAAGCCATGAAGGTGAAATTTCTATATCTGGCTTTAGACGGAGATGCGAAAAAGTGGCACAATACTCAAATTCTAACCGGTGCCCCTAATACATGGGAAGAATGGGCGACGCTACTAAAAACGTCCTTTACGAGTCGCCACTCAGTCAAGATCGCCTATTTGCGGCTACAAAACCGCACTCAATTGCCGTCCGAAACCCCCGAGCAGTACTACTATGACGTCGTACAGCTGTGTGCAAGAGTGAACCCGTCTATGACTGAAGATGATTGGTTGCGGCACCTTATACGCGGGTTACGTCCGGATGTTCTGGAGAAAATGATAATCGCAAACCCGGAGAGCTGCACTGCATTCCTCCAAATTTTGCAACGCATAAATCTGGCAGCTTTGATGAGCCGCGTGTCGGTGCTACAACCGATTGGCATCCAGTATTCCACCGGATCGCAGTCGTGGACGCAAAACATCGCGCATCCCGTAGGGTTCGCACCCGCCGCAGCGACAGGGCACCCTCCTCCTGCGTATGTCGCCACCTGCGCCGCGGCCGAATCGCGCTGCCCGCGGGAGGCTGCCGACCGCGAGAAACACCTGAAAACGATTGCGGACTCGGTCGCCCTGCTGTCTGACCGGCTAAAAAGCATCGAAGACGAGGTGCATCGCCCCCCAATGCCTTGGCCTCAGAGAACTTCCCGTGCCAACGACGGGCGTCCCCGATGCCAGATTTGCCGCCGCATAGGTCACATAGCACAACAGTGCTGGCAGCGATTCCGAGATGGCAGGAACGATCAGGCGGAGCTCCAAGGCAATCAGAATGTACAGCCTAATCCTTCGGGAAACGAGAACGGCCGGGCCTAGGGGGCCAGCCCGGCCGCCCCATCGGCACATTGTCGGAAGGTCAGCTTCTCACAGTCCCCACACGAGCCAACGGTACAGAAACGTTGCGACACCGCCCTGGTCTCAAGAATAGAAATGCCGGCACGCTTTCCCGCCTTCCTCATGATCCCGCGCCTGTAAGCGAAGAAAACCCCTTACCGTTGCTGGTTCTGGATCAGGTGGATGTTGGAAAAAAGCAGAGGGCAGACCCATGGACGAAAGAAATTATGCAGCACCTCGAGCACCCGGATGCGCCCGTTGTCAGGAAAACTAAAAGAACGGCACGGAGCTTTCGGTTGATCGACGGTGTACTGTATCGAAGGGCGAAAGGGTTTCAGGAGGATCGTGCACGCTCGTTGTCCCCAAGTGCTTGAGATCTGAGATTTTAAGGTACTGCCATGACGCCACCACGGCAGGCCACTTAGGTGTCAAGCGCACATGGGAGAAAGTTCGTTGCCGATATTTCTGGCCGAAGATGTTCTCGTACGTAAGCAAGTACGTTCTCTCCTGCCCCGACTGCCAGACACGAAAGCAACCACCGGGGAGGCCGGTCGGTTTCCTCCAACCGATCCCACCTGCAGGTCGACCTTTTCAGCAGGTGGGCATGGACTTCATTGGGCCTTTCACTAAATCCAAAGCAGGGAACCGCTACATCGTCGTGATTACCGACTACCATACGAAATGGGTCGAGGCTGTCGCGTGTCCAGCGGCCACTGCCGCAGAAGCAGCCAGAGCTTTCGTCGAACAAATCGTCCTACGTCATGGTGCCCCGGAGAAAGTAATAAGCGATCGTGGGCAGCACTTTGTCGCCAACTTGACCGAAGAAGTATTCCGGCTCGTAGGTAGCGAGCATGCCACCACAACAGCGTACCACCCACAGGCCAACGGCTTGTGCGAGCGTTTTAACCGCAAGTTGGCTGACATGCTCAGCATGTACGTTTTCTCACACCACCGCGACTGGGATGAATTCCTACCGTACGTTCTTTTTGCATACAATTCTTCCACCCACGAGACGACTGGATTCACTCTCTTCTTTCTTCTTCACGGACATGAACCGACACTACCGGTGGATGTAGGGTCGGGCGCGCAACGCGGATTCGACTACATTCTGGATGCAATGAAAGTGGCCCGCAGGCTGCGGCAGGCTCGAAAAATAGTAAATGAACGGGAGAAGCGTCAGCAGGAGAAGAACAAGCGCAGCTATGATGCTAGGCGACGAAGTGTTGTTTATCATCAGGGCGACTTGGTGTACTTGTGGACTCCCTCCCGGGCGAAAGGGAAGACGACGAAGCTTCTTCACAAATATCACGGACCTTTCCGTCTTGTGCGCCAGGTAGCCGAGAACAACTGGGAGGTGGTAGACCAAACTGGGAAAAAACATGACGTTGTGAATGTGGCGCGTTTAAAGTCCTGCCACGTTCGATTGGGCTCCGATGCCGACGACGCGGACGATGAGTCTGATGATAATCATGAGGTGCGCGATCTCGGTGGTGATGTGCGCGAGGGAAGTGCCAGGAGAGATGACCACGGATTGCATCGAAGTGTTGTGCGCGAGCGCAGTGCAAGGAGAGATGACCACGGATTGCATCAAAGTGTTGTGCGCGAGTGCGGCTCCAATGGTGATGTGCGCGAGTGCGGTTCGCGAGTGGGTCAGGAACTCCGTTTGCAACATTGTGTGCGCGGGACACAGACCAGTGTTCCAGTACAGCAGTGCGAAAGCTACGACACGGACACTGAACTTTACTCGGACTGGAAGACACTTTCAAGTAATAACAACGCACAACAGAATGTCAGTGCTTACGAAACGGACACTGAACTGTATTGCAGTACCGACGAGTGAACCTATATATTTCTGTGCCCAATGATTTTGTTTTGTTTTTCATCTGTTGTTTTTATGTAATTTTTAAAGCCTCTCACCTGTAATACACATGCATAAGTGTCTTTAAATAGGCATCTCACACACTTGTTGAATGCAAAACCTTTTTGTATAGTTAGTCTATTTATTGTCGTGTTTGCAGATAAAACGAGTGGGGCACTCATTTTCGTAGGGGGGAGGTGTCGCGAGAGCAAGGTTTCGCGGAGAATTTTGTTCTTTTACGGCTTACAAACGGAGCAGTCAAGGTCGCCCCCGTTCGGGATTAGAAGGGGAAAGCTTACTCGGAAAAGCGTCTAGCAAGAGGCAGGTCCGGCGCCACCGTCTGAGTCTAAGCCATTGTTAACAGGCACGCGTGTCATTGAGAATGACATGGGGACGCGACCACTTAGCCTGACCGAGACATAGTGGCGGCCGGTAAACGACCATATTCCCCCGCGCTCTTGTTAGGATGTCGGGGCGCCTCGCTGTCGCATGTACACCTGGTAAGCAATAATGTACCCATCGCTCTTAAGGACGCTTCTAGCAAGCAACAATTAACGAAAGAACTGACGGGGCCCGAGCGTGGGAACGGCCGCCGACGATAGTCGGCCGAAGGAGGCAGCACGAGTAACGTTGGGCAGCTCGGCCTGGCATGGGAGAGAGTGTCACGTGCGGAGGACCTTTCCCTTTGCGTGTTTCATTTGATAAGGAGGTTTTTACAACTGTAGTGCCTTTTATGAAAGTGTTTCTGTGATTGGTTGTGATGCTGCGAGTCCCAACATGTGATTGGTTTTTGTGAAGACTCTTTGTTCGACCAAGGGTTAAAAAGAGGATGTTTGAACTTGAAAAGGGAGCGGAGTCGGGGTAAACAGCGGATCTCACCACGGGAGACCAGGCCATGCAGGCCGAGGGGTATGTCACCATTTTCTATGTTTTGTCTTTGTCACCCAGTGCATTTTGTAAATTGAAGTTGTGTTAGCTAAATAAACCCCCAATGAGTGCTCCCCGAAATCATCGTGTTGACGTCTCATCGATTGCCTCCGCGGAGTTTCACCCACACTTATTCGTCTCCCTGGTCGTCCGATGCGCCTAACTTTGAACAACCCCGACGTTTCGCTACAGTATAGTCTGACGCCAGGCGTGACCGGTGCGACCAGCGTCCATTGGCGCAGTCCGACGGCAACCAGTGTGAAATGCGACATGCTGCATTTCACGCCGATGCGTTACCCAGGCATCACTACGTCTCCCTCTTTTCGTGACGGAGGGACGCCGGACGCGCTGAAACGTGCAGGCGTCAAAGCAACGCAGCGTGGTGCGCGCCTCGAGTATATATGGTAGGACCGGCAGCTGGCGACGCAACGCCGGCGTGACGCATAGAAATGAACGACGGCGAGCACACGCACGCACCGCGTCACGTCGAAACGTATTCTCGCCTTCACTGTGGCATGTAGTCATGTTCTCACATGACACACATCTCATGATTATTATGTTTGCACCAGTCACATACCTTCGCCTTCCATTGACGTCACGTAAGGCTAAATTTGGCGTGTGTGAAGCTAGCAAAATGGCCGCCAGCGCATCATTAGCGTGGCATGTAGTCATGTTGTTACATGACACACACCTCATGATAATCATGTTTGCACCAGTCACATATCTTCGTCCTCCGTTCACATACCATAATACCAAATTTGGTATATGTGACGCTAGCGAAACAGCCGCGAGCGCATTAGGAGCTTGACATGTAGTCTTGGTGTTACATGACACGTATGTCATGATTTTCATCTTAGGGTCTATCGCTTATGTTCGCCATGCAATCATATCATACCATACCCATTTTGAAACACGCCATGTGAACGAAATCACCGCAAGAGGTGCAGGATCTTGAAATGTAAATATTGGCATTCATGACACCCATGTCATTTTTAAATGCGAAGCATTTCTTAGCGAACTTCGGCGACTTTGAGCGTATCTATCTATCTAGCCCCCTGCGACTTCTAGCTCTCCTGGCCGTTTCGATACCGGTATCGATACCAAACTTGATATGGCATAACATTACTGTATGAAGAACATATTTACCTAGTCATAACATTAAAATTATGAGAGGTATGTCATGAATGTCATGATTTACATTCCATGGTCCTGCAGCTCTTGCGGGGGTTTCGTTCACATGGCATGTTTCAAGACTGGTATGGTATGACATGATTGCATGGCGAACACAAGCGACAGACCTTAACATAAAAATCATGACAAGCGTGTCATGTAACAACATGACTACATGCCAAGCTCATGGTGCACTCATGGTCGTTTCGCTGGCGTCACATATACCAAATTCGGTATTATGGTACGTGAATGGATGATGACGGTATGTGACTGGTGCAAACATGACAATCATGAGATGCATGTCATGTGTTATGCCAGCGAGCCCTCGTCAAACGTCCGTGCCTCTGAAAAAGGCAATCTGGGTCAAGGCCAGCCCGCAGTCCGCCTGACGCGAACATCTCGACGGCGTGAACACGCGCGGCGCATCTCTGGCCCACGTGCATTGAGTCAGCTGCGCACGTGACAGCGAGCCGGCATCCTCGTGTCTGGTGGTCTGACACATGGCGCGGCGACCCCATTGGGGGAATCTGCCCTGACGACCAGCGGCGCTTCTGATTGGACATTTTGGTTGGACCCGGTGTAAATAAAAGAAGCCCTGCGGCGCGTCGCGATCGGAGGTCCTACGAGAGAGGAGTCCCCATGTCGGAGAGCCGACATGTGTGTGAGTCGGCGGTCTTAGGCGAAAAGTTGACCTATGTATTAGAGAGGAGAGCTCGGCTCTTCGAGTCTCTGTCGGCCCCAGTGCCGAAATTGTAACGCCTCTGTATATATGCTGTACATAAACCTTGTTTAACTCACCGTCGTCTCGTCCGCTCGTCTTATCAGCTCTGCGCAGAAGCAGTCGCGAGCTGATAAACATACGCTACGCAACAGTGGTGGCAGCGGTGGGATCGGCCGGCGTCAGCGACATCGATGCGGTGAGTGCCTGATGTTTTCCCCTCAGTTCACCAGACTACTCTAGCTCAGGTTGTAGTAGTTTAGAGAAGGGCTGTGTGAAGCATTAGAGTGAGCTTTGATTGTTTCAAGCGAAGTCGAAGTGCTTTGAAACCAAAGTTAATGCGGAGGGGGTAAACACGGGAGTGTGAGAAATTGCATGCGCGTCTTGCTAGTAGGCTTATAGTGGGTATGGCAAGTAGATTCTTAACAGGGGCAAACAGCAAGAGGCTAGTGTGAATGATGGAGAACCTTAAAGTGAAGGAACTCATCGAAATTTGTGAGGAACTCGGCATTACTTTGGGCCGTGCGAAACGAAAGCAAGCGATCCTTGAGATCATGAAGGATGAGGGAGTGTCGGCTGAGGAAGTCGATGAGGCCTGGGTGGGTATCAAAGCACGCCGTGAGGAGGCTGAAAGGCGAGAAGTAGAAGCTCGCGAACGTGAAGAAGTTGAAAGGCGCGAACGTCGCGAGCGCGAGGAGGCCGAGAGACAAGAGCGCCTAGAGTTGAAACGACTAGAATTGGCAATCCTACAGTGTTCGCAGGCGCCTAGCGTAGCTTCTCCAACAGTTCAGGTCAGCGGTTTTAGAATTCGGGACCAACTGCCGCCGTTCGTAGTAGGCGAGGACATGGCGAAGTATCTCGTCAAGTTTGAACACGTCTGTGAGCGAAACGCTTTGGAGCGGCCTCTTTGGGCGCGGAACCTGCTAGCTCTTCTTCCCGGCGATGTGTCCGACGCGATAACTTGCTTGTCGAGGGAAGCGTTTGAGAGCTATGACGAGGTTAAGGAAGTGCTCTTGAGACGTTATAAGTTGTCACCCGAGGCTTTCAGGCAAAGGTTCCGGTATGCTGAAAAGGGGAATGAGTCACACGTTGACTTCGCGTTTCGTCTTAAAGCCGATTTGATTGAATGGCTCAAGGGCGAAGGTGTTTATGACGACCGCGATAAAGTGGTGGAATGCGTTGCATTGGAGCAATTCTACCGCTGCATCGAGGAGGATGTCAAACTTTGGCTGCAGGACAGACTTGGGGACGTACAGTTAAACAAGGCAGCTGAGTTAGCTGAGGAGTATTATACTCGCCGAAAGTTGCATAGCAGGGCAGTGCGCGTTGAAAAGGATGAAAGAAAAGAGGGCTTTTCAAGGAAACCTGATCAACGGAAACCCGCTCCGCACCGTAATTTCAAGAAGGACCCGTCTCTTACGAAGGACAGTGTAGGGGAAGGGCAAACAGAAGCGAAGAAATCGAGTGAGGTTTCTACCACACAGGCATTAGAACCGGAAAACAAACGGAAGCCGCTAATCTGCTACAACTGTAAAAAGGAAGGGCACATCGCGAGAAACTGTCAGGAAAAGTTTGCCTTCGCAACGATCCGAGAATCAGAAAAAAACATTCGGTTGTTGGAGCCGTAGCTCCAAGAAATTAGGGTCAATGAGAAAACGTGCCGAGCACTTAGAGACTCAGCGGCAACCATGGACGTTGTCCATCCTTCATTGGTGTCTCCGGATGACTTCACAGGACAATGCGCGTGGATCAGGCAAGTCGCCGAGGAGCAGAGTGTTCGCTTACCAATCGCCACGGTTGTCATTGAAGGCCCGTTCGGTAAGCTTCGCACCGAAGCGGCTGTGTCTGCCGCGCTGAACGATCGTTTTCCTCATCTTTTCTCCAACAACTCGGAGCAGCTCCTCAAAGAGCAGGGCAAATCGTTCTTCCCCAACTTTGCGTGCATGGCCCTCACGCGATCGCAAGCGCGAAAGCTTTCGCGGAAGCTGGACCTGGTTCCATGCGGTGAACTCTCAAGTGACCTTGTCGGCGGGTCGACGGAACCCCAGAAAGGAAAGTTTCCGCATGAGTCATGTGAGCAGTCACGCGAGCGGCCCGTCGCCGACCCGACCAGCGCGGTTTCCGGAGAAAGGGGAGACGACATGGCGCCATTGAGTCAGAGCGAGAGGGCTGCAACGCTCTCGCCTGCAGCGGAAAGTTGGAGCGAGCTGCCGAGAGTTGATCGAGAGACGCTCATTCGAGAGCAGAGTGAGGATCTCTCGATTGAAGAGCTAGTGGAAAGCCAAATTGAAGCGCTAGTGGAAAGCCAGAAAAACGCGGCAAAAGTGCTGTCGAAGGAGCACTACGAGAAATCGGGGAAGAAGCGCGCTTTTGAAGTTGATAATCAGGTAATGCGGCTGCAGCCATCCAAAAGGAACAAGCTTGAGGTTGATTGGGAAGGGCCCGCCAAAGTATTATCGAAGCCTTGCGATACAAATTATGAGGTGCAAGTAGGAAGGCGGCAGAACAAAATTTACAACTTGATGAAACCCAATGTTCAACTTCAAGCGGTCGTAAATCAGCTGTTGAAGGCTTCAGAGGAAGAGGAAGCAGAAAATTTGAGTTCTAGTAAGGTGATCAAAGGGGGATCGAAAGTAATCCGGGAGCAGATAAACCTAGAGCCTAGCTTAAGTGAAGGAGGACCTGAGAAAGAGGACCTGAGAAAGATTGTTTCCGAGTTTGGGTATGTGTTGTCGGACCGTCCCGGAGACACGACGGTGATCGAACACGATATCGAGCTAAGCGGTGAGGAGTCGATCAGTAGCAAGCCGTATCGTTGTTCCCCTGTGCAACGTCGAAAGTGTGAGCCGCTCTTGGTGCCGCATAGGTATCGTCGCCTAAAAGTGGCCGGTTACTGAAGTGGAGCATGTTGCTCCACAGCGCAACTTTGACGTTCGCTATAAAAAAAAGGAAAGCTAAACGCTAATGCAGGTGCATTGAGCCGTGCGTTTAGTTTGTACCTTCTCAACCTTTCGGTTTCTCGTTGGGGATTCGGGGCAAAATTTTGACCTCATCACGACCTGGGCTGAGCGCTCTCGTTTAGAGTGATCTCAAGGGGGCCAACTTTGTGGTATTCTAATTCGTTACGTTGTTGTACGTGGAAAAAAAATTGTATTGTCATTTTAAGAGTCTTGTGTCCCACATGTGCCTCTTGATGTAGAGGGAACAAAATTCCGATAGACACGTAGATAGGTATATGTTCTACTATACTTTGTCTGGTGTTCTGTCGGGTAACCGAAGGCACTTGCGTGTGTCGTGTGTTGTCTGTTGTCGAACCGTTCTTAGCAAGTTGCAGAACCATCGACAAGTGCTGAAACCGAAGATGGTCAGAAGAGACGAGCGAAGTTGGCCAGCAAGTGGTGGCAAGCCAGTGGAGCTGGGATCCGTCGTCAAAAATGGGATGTGTTCCCGGAACAGTCTGGAGCTGTATTCTCCCCATGGCCCTGGAGGCGAACCTGGAGGGACCTGGCGAACGAGCGCACCTGACATCCGAGCCCCGTGGAAGCAGCTCGTCTTTCCGGTGCATTGTCTGGCGGCGGGGGTGCTGTTATGCCAGCGAGCCCTCGTCAAACGTCCGTGCCTCTGAAAAAGGCAATCTGGGTCAAGGCCAGCCCGCAGTCCGCCTGACGCGAACATGTCGACGGCGTGAACACGCGCGGCGCATCTCTGGCCCACGTGCATTGAGTCAGCTGCGCACGTGACAGCGAGCTGGCGTCCTCGTGTCTGGTGGTCTGACACATGGCGCGGCGACCCCATTGGGGGAATCTGCCCTGACGACCAGCGGCGCTTCTGATTGGACATTTTGGTTGGACCCGGTGTAAATAAAAGAAGCCCTGCGGCGCGTCGCGATCGGAGGTCCTACGAGAGAGGAGTCCCCATGTCGGAGAGCCGACATGTGTGTGAGTCGGCGGTCTTAGGCGAAAAGTTGACCTATGTATTAGAGAGGAGAGCTCGGCTCTTCGAGTCTCTGTCGGCCCCAGTGCCGAAATTGTAACGCCTCTGTATATATGCTGTACATAAACCTTGTTTAACTCACCGTCGTCTCGTCCGCTCGTCTTATCAGCTCTGCGCAGAAGCAGTCGCGAGCTGATAAACATACGCTACGCAACACATGTAACAACGTGACTACATTCCACGTTCGGGATGCGCTGGCGGCCGTTTCGCTATAGCTTCAATTATAACAAATTTGGTATTACGGGACGTGAATAGATGACAAAGGTATGATACTGGTGCGAACATAATAAACATGGGATGCGTGTCATGGAACATCACTACATGCCACACTCATGATGCGCTCATGGCCATTTTGCTAGATTTACATATGCGAAATATGGTATTGTGTGACGCTATGGGATGACGAAGGTATGTGACTGGTGCAAACATTATGATCATAAGATGCATGTCATGTGACAACATGACTACATGCCACTGTCAACGCCAACACAACTCGACATGACGCGGTGCGCGTGCTCGCCGGCGTTCATTTGGTCACCTCACGACGGCGTTGCCACGCCAGGCGCTAGTCCTGCCATATCCTCGCAGGCGCGCGCAGCGCTGCTTTGCTTTGACACATGCACGTTTCAGCGCGTCCGGCGTCCCTACGTCACGAGAAGAGGGAGACGCAGTGTTGTGTGAGTAGTGCATCGTCATAGAGTAATGTTACTCTATGGCATCGGCGCGAAATGCAGCATGTCGCATATCACGCCAGTTGACGTCGGGACGCGCCGACGGACGTTGGTCTCCCCTGGGGTCAGACTATATAGCGCTCGCGTTTTGCTAACGTCGCATCACTGTGTCCACCGTGCACGCGCGTCAACACCACATGGGAGTATATTGGGCCCTTCATGATACACTCTCTGCCGTTTTGCTAGCTCCACATTTTTATGCCTGCGAGTCCGCAGCGAACGTCCATGCTTTGGAAAAAGGAAATCTGTGTTAAGGCCAGCACGCGAGCCCGCCTGACGCGATAAACAACTTAACGGCGTCATCACGCGACGGCGCCTTTCTGCTGCGCACGTGCAGTGAGTTTTTTCAGCCAGCGAGCCCGTCGAGCAAGCAACGGGCGCCTTCCTGTTTGGCGGGTCTGACGCAATGCCTGGCGACGTCACTCGTCCTTGGGTGCAGCCACCTGCAGCGCAGCCTCTCCAGATTCGACGAGAAAGAATAACGCGGCCCAGCGGCGACCCCATTGGAGGAGTCTGACCTCATGACCAGCGGCGCTTCTGGTTGGACATTTTGTTATTCAAAGAATCCACCCGGTGCATATAAAAGAAGCCCTGCGGCGCGTCGCGAGCAGCAGACCTGTCGGAGAGCAGACATGTGTGTCAGAGAAGAGAGATGTGTGTCATAGAAGAGAGCTATGTGATAGAGAGTTGAGCTGTGTGTCAGAGAAGAGAGTTATGTGATAGAGAGTTGAGCTGTGTGTCAGAGGAGAGAGCTATGTGATAGAGAGTTGAGCTATGTGAGCAGGAGAGCTATGTGTTAGCTGAGCTATGTGTTAGCAGCAGACCCATTTGAGAGCAGACCTATGTGTTAGAGAGGAGAGCTCGGCTCTTCGGGTCTCTAAGCTGTCGGCCCCAGTGCCAATTTTGTAACGCCTCTGTATATATGCTGTACATAAACCTTGTTTAACTCACCGTCGTCTCGTCCGCTAGTCTATCAGCTCTGCGCAGAAGCAGTCGCGAGCTGAGAAACCTACGCTACAAAACGGCTGGTGACCTTCCCGGCGGAGTTCGAAGCAGTGGCGCCTTCGGGACCGTGTTGGCGTCGCCGTCTTTCGCAGCAGATGTTGGCAGCTGCGTAATCGGCCGGCGACAGCGACATCGATGCGGTGAGTGCCTGATGTTTTCCCCTCAGTTCACCAGACTACTCTAGCTCAGGTTATAGTAGTTTAGAGAAGGGCTGTGTGAAGCCTTAGAGTGAGCTTTGATCGTTTCAAGCAAAGTCGAAGTGCTTTGAAACCAAAGTTAATGTGGAGGGGGTAAACACGGGAGTGTGAAAAATTGCTTGCGCGTCTTGCTAGTAGACTTATAGTGGGTACGGCAAGTAAATTCTTAACAGAGGCAAACAGCAAGAGGCTAGTGTGAACGATGAAGAACCTTAAAGTGAAGGAACTCATCGAAATTTGTGAGGAACTCGGCATTACTTTGGGCCGTGCGAAACGAAAGCAAGCGATCCTTGAGATCATGAAGGATGAGGGAGTGTCGGCTGAGGAAGTCGATGAGGCCTAGGTGGATATCAAAGCACGCCGCGAAGAAGCTGAAAGGCGAAAAGCTCGCGAATGTGAAGAAGCTGAAGGGCGAGAACGCCGCGAGGAGGCCGAGAGACAGGAGCGCCTGGAGTTGAAACGAATAGAATTAGCAATCCTACAGTGTTCGCAGGCGCCTAGCGTAGCTTCTCCGACAGTTCAGGTCAGCGGTTATAGAATTCGGGACCAATTGCCACCGTTCGTAGTAGGTGAGGACACGGCGAAGTATCTCGTGAAGTTTGAACACGTCTGTGAGCGAAATGCTTTGGAGCGGTCTCTTTGGGCGCAGAGCCTGTTAGCTCTTCTTCCCGGCGAAGTGTCCGACGCGATAACTTGCTTGTCGAGGGAAGCGTTTGAGAGCTAGGACGAGGTTAAGAAAGTGCTCTTGAGACGTTATAAGTTGTCACCCGAGGCTTTCAGGCAAAGGTTCTGGTATGCTAAGAAAGGGAATCAGTCACACGTTGACTTCGCGTTTCGTCTTAAAGCCGATTTATTTGAATGGCTTAAGGGCAAAGGTGTTTATGACGACTGCGATAAAGTGGTAGAATGCATTGCATTGGAGCAATTCTACCGCTGTATTGAGGAGGATGTCAAGCTTTGGCTGCAGGACGAACTTGATGAACTACAGCTAAACAAGGCAGCAGAGTTAGCTGAGGAGTATTATACTCGCCGAAAGTTGCATAGCAGGGCAGTGCGCGTTGAAAAGGATGAACGGAAAAAGGGCTTTTCAAAGAAACCTGATCAACGGAAACCCGCTCCACACCGTAATTTAGAGAAGGACCCGTCTTTTACGAATTACACTGTAGGGGAAGGGCAAACGAAATCGGAGAAATCGAGTGAGGTTCCTAAACAACGCACTGATACCACACGGGCGTTTGAATCACGGAAGCCGCTAATCTGCTACAACTGCAAAAAGGAAGGGCACATCGCGATAAACTGTAAGCAAAAGTTTGCTTTTGTAACAATCCGAGAATCGGAAAAGAACATCTGGTTGTTAGAGCCGTATATCCAAGAAATTAGTGTGAATGGGAAAGCGTGTCAAGCACTTAGCGACTACGCGGCAAGTATGGACGTTGTCCATCCTTCATTGGTGTCTCCGGATGACTTTACAGCAGAATGCGCGTGGATCAGGCAAGTGGCCGAGAAGCAGAGTGCTTGCTTACCAATCACTACGGCTGTCATTGAAGGCCCGTTCGGTAAACTTCACACCGAAGTGGCTGTGTCTACCACGCTTCCCGATCGTTTTCCTTATCTTTTCTCTAACAACTCAGAGCAGCTTCTCAAAGAGCAGGGTAAATCGTTCTTCCCCAACTTAGCGAACATGGCCCTCGCGCGATCGCAAGTGCGGAAGCTTTTGCAGGAGCTTGATCTTGTTCAATGCGGTGAACTCTCAAGTGACCTTGTCGGCGGGTCGACGGAACCTCAGAGAGGAAATTTTCCGCGTGAGTCATGTGAGCAGTCACTCGAGCGGCCCGTCACCGAAGCGACCAGCGCGGTTTCCGTAGCAGGGGGAGACGACATAGCGCCATTAAATCAGAGCGAGAGGGCTGCAACAATCTCGCCTGTAGCGGAAAGTTGGAGTGAGCTGTCGAGGGTTGATCGAGAAACGCTCATTCGAGAGCAGCGTGAGGACCTCTCGATTAAAGCGCTAATGGAAAGCGTAAACTTGGGAAAAAAAGAAAAGGAATGTTTCTTTTTTTGAAAAAGCAGGGCTTTTGTATCGGAGCTACACAAATGCGCAAGGTCGCAAGTATGAGCAGCTCTTGGTGCCAGAAAAGCACCGTCGCCAACTATTGGAACTGGCACATGAAAACGCATGGGCAGGGCATTTCGGCATAAAAAAGACCAAGGCTAGAGTGTCCCTTGAGTTTTATTGGCCGAAATGCTGGAAGGATATCGAAGACTTTGTACGCTCATGCGACACTTGTCAGAGAGCGGGGAAATCCGCCGACAAGTGGAGGGCACCCATGAAGCTTTCTGATACCAATTATGAAGTGAAATTAGGAAGGCGGCCAAACAAAATTTACCACAGTAACTTGATGAAACCATACGTTCAACGTCAAGCGGTCGTAAATCTGCTGTTGAATGCTTCAGAGGAAGAGGGAAAAGAAATTTTTAGTTCTAGTGAGGTAATCGAAAGGAAATCGGAGGTAATCTTGGAACAGTTGAACCTAGAGCCTAGGTTAAGTGAAGTCCAGAAGGAGCATCTGAAAAAGATTGTTTCCGAGTTTGGATACGTGTTTTCGGACCGTCCCGGAAACACGACGGTGATTGAACACGATATCGAGCTAACTTGTGAGGAGCCAATCCCTAGCAAGCCGTATCGTTGTTCCCCTCTGCAACGTCGCAAGTATGAGCCGCTCTTGGTACCGCATAGGTATCGTCGCCTAAAAGTGGCTGGTTACTGAGATGGAGCATGATGCTCCAACAGCACAACTTTGACATTCGCTAAAAAAGGGAAACTAAATGCTAATGCAGACGCATTGAGCCGTGCGTTTAGTCAGTACTTTTTCCACCTTTTGGTTTCTCGCTGGCGATTCGGGGCGAAATTTTGACCTCATCACGACCTGGGCTGAGCGCTCTCGTCCAGAATGAGCTCAAGGAGCCAACTTTATGTTCTATTATATTTCGTTACGTTGTGTACGTGAAAAAAATTGAGTTTTCATTTTAAGAGTCTTGTGTCCCACATGTGCCTCTTGATGTAGAGGGAACGAAATTCCGATAGACACGTAGCTAGGTATATGTTGTAATATACTTTGTCTGGTGTTCTGTCGGGTGACCGAGGGCACTGGCTTGTGTCGTGTGTTGTCTGTTGTCGAACGGTTCTTGACAAGTTGCAGAACCATCGACAAGTGTTGAAACCAAAGAGACGAGCGAAGCTGGCCGGCAAGTTGTGGCGACCAGCCAGTGGAGCTGGGATCCCTCCTCAAGAATGGGATGTGTTCCCGGAACAGAGTCTGGAGCTGCATTCTCCCCATGGCCCTGGAGGCGAACCTGGAGGGACCTGGCGAACGAGCCCACCTGACATCCGAGCCCCATGGAAGCAGCTCGTCTTTCCGGCGCATTGTCTGGCGGCGGGGGTGCTGTTATGCCTGCGAGTCCGCAGCGAACGTTTATGCCTCGGAAAAAGGAAATCTGTGTCAAGGCCAGCACGCGAGCCCGCCTGACGCGATAAACAACTTAACGGCGTCATCACGCGACGGCGCCTTTCCGCTGCGCACGGGCAGTGAGTCATTTCAGCCAGCGAGCCCGTCGAGCAAGCAATGGGTGCCTTCCTGTCTGGCCGGTCTGACGCAATGCCTGGCGACGTCACTCGTCCTTGGGTGCAGCCACCTGCAGCGCAGCCTCTCCAGATTCGATGAGAAAGAATAACGCGGCCTAGCGGCGACCCCATTGGAGGAGTCTGACCTCATGAACAGCGGCGCTTCTGGTTGGACATTTTGTTATTCAAAGAATCCACCCAGTGCATATAAAAGAAGCCCTGCGGTGCGTCGCGAGCAGCAGACTATGTGTCAGAGAAGAGAGCTCGGCTCTTCGAGTCTCTAAGTTGTCGGCCCCAGTGCCGAATTCGTAACGCCTCTATTTTTTTGCTGTACATAAACCTTAACTCTCCGTCGTCTCGTCGTTTCGTGTATCAGCTCTGCGCAGAAGCAGTCGCCAGCTGAGAAACCTACGCTACCAAACGGCTGGTGACCTTCCCGGCGGAGTTCGAAGCAGTGGCGCCTTCGGGACTGTGTTGGCGTCGCCGTCTTTCGCAACAACATGTACCAAATTTGGTGTTACGTGACGTCAATGGATGAAGAAATATATGACTGGTGCAAATATGACAATCCTGACACGCGTGTCATGTAAGAACATGACCGCATACCACGTTTATAGCGTGCTCGTGGCTGTTGAGCTAGCCCCACATATACTAAATTTGGTATCGCGTGACGTGAATAGATGACGAAGGTAAACGACATATTCAAACATGATAATCATGACACAGAAGTCATGTACGGCATCATTTACCTTCACGTCGTAACGTTGTGCGATTTTTCAGTGACATATCAACATTTCTCATTCATGTTTCGCATATCATCGATTTTCACTGTACGTGGGATCTGCCATTTTTTTTTCAGGTTACGAATAGTCAAACATGTTTTTCAAGCAGTCATGTTATGCCATACCAAATTTGGTATCGATACCATTATCGAAACGGCCAGGAGAGCTAAAAGTCTTAGGCGGCTAGATAGATAGATAGGCTCAAAGTCACCGAGAGTCGCTAAGAAATGCTTCGCATTTAAAATACATAAATTACTCAAAGCTAGCAAACATGAAAGTTTTTGCACGATATTACTTTCTTCTTTCATCATTCACCATTTCGCAACAGCAGCAAAGATTTCGGGCCATACTCTGCAAGTTCATAAGGTGAGATAGATAACTTGCCCAGTTAAGCACCTCGTTAAAGAACTGTTTCTTCAGTTGGTTTATAATCTACGCTCACCAACAGCGTAAAAGAAACACACCACCTAACGCCAAAGGGAACCACGTGTATATGCGAACCAACGGGCGCTAATGCTTATACACTGGCAACGGCGTTCACGCTGCAGCACTCACCGCTGCGTAGCACAAGAGAGTAATTCGGCGAGGCACAAAGCAAGCAGTGATGGGCAAGCGTTTGCTACTGGAACATGCCAATCGCTGCGCATAAGCACTCAGATACAGAAGACTCCCATTGGACACAGACACCCACAGTCTGCTTTTAGATGACGCGCACGCTATGAATTTTAGGAGCTTGCACCTTATGCTTGAGCATTGTCCATCCATCTCGCCGTAGACAGACGAACGAACAGAAGCACGGACGCACGTACGGACTAATGCACAGAAGCACAGACGTAAGGACGCATGGAAGGACGGGCGAACAGACGAACGGCAGCATGCACGGACCGACAGACGAACGCACGGACGGACGGACGGAAGCACGGGCACACAGATGGAAGCACGAACGGATGGACACATGGTTGAACACACGGATTGACAGACGGACGCATCGCCCCACTCTTCATCATTCACTCTGTGAATAAGCTGTGAAAACCACTATCGCCATCTAGTTATATTGCCGCAGAACTCGTCTGCACTGGCTCACTCTTACAACTCACCGGTGGCACTAGTCTGCAACCCACCATCGCCGCCGCCGCTAGCTCCGCCACAAGCGACGATGACTCCACACTATAACGCACATACGGAAACCCCGCTATACCCTCCGTTCTACCCACACCTGCAACAGTGTTTCAACGGGTAAAAAAAACGACACAAGGCTTCGTTTCGAAGAGAACAGCAAGGTTCTATTCGCACACAAGCACAAAACGCAAGAGCAGATGCGGCACGTCGTCTGCCTCGAAAAACGCCAGAAACTGCCACTCGTGGCGCTGGCTCTGTTGTGCTTACGGATAATAGTCATGACAATATATTCTCAAGGACATATGCACACAACGTCATATATTGGTAAAGTCATAAACTAGAGGCGGCTACACACGTACGGAGGAGGGAACGACCGACGGCCGAAGGAGCTTCGCCCCTGAAGGAAGCTCTCCGGTTTCAAAGCTACCACATGACCCAAAAGATTACAGGGCTTACATACTGTGAACCCTGTAGGCTGCAGGTGTAGCCACCAGCCCATACATGATAGACAGGCCCTCACTTTCAGTATAGAAGAAAAGGCGACAACGCTGAAAGTGTTCCTGATGGAATTTCCCCAGAACATGTTTTTTTTGGGCTATGTTCATGAAAGCTGTCAAATTCCCCTTTTATTTCTATCTACAGCTTAAAACTCAGGCGCAGCCAGTGGAGCGCCCTTTCTTGCAGACAAGAGAAATAGTTGTAAGTGCCTGTTTACAGTTAAATTGACACACGAGCACCACGCATCGCACACAATAGATAACCGATCTTGATGGATCAGACTTCACTTGTCATTTTTCCTGGCGAGATTCAGATAATACGCAGATTGGTTCAACATTAGCAACCTCGGCGTCATCTGAAGCTCCGGTCTGACGTGACAGAGTGTTGGCGTTTCTCGCGCTGGCATGGTAAGTTGTGATTTCGCCATAAAAATTTCTGTACACCTCAAATCACGGGGGACTTTTGTGAAATGCAAGAAATGGTGTGCCAGTAAATTGCCATGGGCTACAACTCTCACGCAAGAACGACTGCATTTAGGTTAATAATTAATGAATGAATGAATGAACAGATTTTATTTCTGGTGAGATTCAGAAAAATGAAGCGAATCTAAAGGCCATTCGGCCTGACGTGGCTTCCGCGAAATGATAAAAGTTCAGCAAATAGTGCTACATTGAATAATAATTATAACAATACAAGGAGCAGCATAATAACAGAACACAGAAATAGCATAAAAGCAAAAATAGGTGACACATAAATACAAAAAATAGGCTGCATAGACGCACAGAATCAGACATCGAGGCTCTTTTCATTACATATCCAAAAAGACACATACTTACATATTGTTAAGTTCATATCATACACTCATATCTTCATAACATACATCTGCCTATACGTACATACATGCTACTGTATATACACGCGTTTAAAGATCGAATGATGGAGTTTCTGTTAATTAGTTCCTTCGACGTCACTTTAGCTACGGCGAGGGACTTCGGCCTAGAAAGGAAATTCATCTTCGAAAGCACCAGGAGCAATATTTACATAGGGTTATTATCAGAAATCCGCGTTGTCCCCCTGACCCCCCTCCCCCTAAAACGTGGCTGATCCCCGATATAGAAATCGGTATAACACGAAAGTGAAACGTGCCTTTACAGATGTGGTTGAGCGTTTATTGTGCATTTTTTCACCAACACCAACAATCCGCAAAGTAACGTTAGGAACGGCAAACAGGTCAAAACTTGCAGCGCACACGTCAAACAGATAGCCTGCACAAAATTAACATACATAGGATGACCGTGGACTAACGAATGTCACAGCTCGGTATTTAAATCGCACTGTTCAAGGATCACAGGACAAGCACAAATAACTCTCACAGTTCTTCTTGCTCTGTGTGTCAGCAGCGCGCTCCTTTCGTAAACACGGCCGTGGCAGCGTGCGAGGTGACCTTTGCCTCCCCGAAATTCAAGCCTGATAAGTGTGCGCGCAGGAGAGACCATGCTCCGTGGAGGCGGCGCTTCGCAGAGGCGACGCACGCCCAACGCGAGCCCGTCGTGCCATCTCGCCACTCATAATAAAATCGCGCTAAATTTTCGAAGCTCCGGGAACTGCCAAACGGTGTACAGTGTATATAAATGGCTTGTCGTTAGCCATATAGACAACGAATGGCCTAGTGGTTAGCGCCACGCGCTGAAGATCAAGACATTGCTGGTTCGATTACGCGTGACAGATGCTTGCCTCTGTTTTTATTTTCTTTGCAGTCTCTTAGCAGATATTTTTCAACGTCACTTTTGTGAGGAAAGTACGTCAGCGGAGCCGTAGTGGACCCTGGAATAAAGTATTTTCGCGTTAAAAAAGCTATGCGCAGATGAAACTGACCTAACATCGGCAAGGCTGATCGAACAGCGGAATGGTGGCATGAGTTCTAGCTTAACCATCACCGAGTATTCCCGAAGAGTGAAGAGATGCGAGCAGTGCATTCCAGAGCTAATGCCAAGCCCTCAGCTATTCCAGGTCCCCCCCTCGAACGTATACCTTACATGTTGTGGTCCTATGCAAAGGCGTTCCGACAGGGTCAGACAATTACTATTGGTGAGCAGCGGGTGACCGTGCTGCTCAACACATATCCAGGGGAGCATCTCTGGGCAATTCGACAGGCCGAGGACGCCACCAGGGCTGAAGGGCTCCTGGATGACGCCTAGGCATGAGATCCGTACCACCAAGGCCGTCGGTTTCTTACAATGAACTATCAACCTCCTCTTCCAGCGCATCACCTGCCTCGCTCCCGCCATAGCTTCACCTTTGCTCTTTTCCTTTCTACCAAACTTCACCATCTTTATATTGTTAACCTTTCTCTACCATGCTCAACACGTGACACTAGGCTGCCCCTTCACCTGCTTACCTTAATCTATGCTTTCCCTCTCGTCAGACTTCACTCTCGCAGCAGGGCAAGAAAGTGTGAGCAATGAATTCTTACGGAACCTCGGCGTCAAGCAACTACGCTGTTATAAGAAAGACAAGAAAGATAAACAAAACAAAGCAAAAAGACATCGTGCATAGTATAGCTAAATTATATATCCATGTTCTGATGGTACGAGGAAAGAAAGGAAATTTTTTATAATCTGTCACGCGTGTCCCTATGTTTAATGCAGTGAATAGTAACGTTCAGCACTGAAGCCAACTGCGACAAAACACCGCTATTGGCGATTGAAACATACGTTTGTAGGTCGAGCGTGAGTAAGAAAGCGTACTGCTTAGCCGGCGAACTCCCATGGCCATTCTCTTGCTGAACGTGTCCCTTGTGGCGGAAGGAGCTCCAGGAAATTGAAACGGCGGGCGGCATTGTTAAAATAAACATTGCGCCAGGCGACTCCTTCGCGGGACTCTGCGAACGGAGGTGCTGGGTCGTCCGCTGAGGCAAGAATTGTTAGCTAGACCTGATGGCATAGCTTCCTTTTACCAAGCTCTCGTCTTTCTTTTGTTTTTCCATTCTTTCCGCCACGTTAAAAACTATAAGAACACGTGAACACGAAAGTGCTTCCTTGGATCTTGGGAACTGTATTGTTTTCTAGCTAACGCGGTGATGAGGAGGTAATTTAGGTTGCTCTTTCTTGGCGAGCCATTGAAAAAAACACATGCCGTTTTTTTTGTTTTCCGGAGAAGAAAATAACACTAGACCATTTTATTCAGAATAGACAACAAGGTGAGTCGGGCTTGATTAAACTTCTTGGAGGTTAAAAGAAAAAAGTTAGTTAACATTTGTATAAATAGTGAATGCTCTATTTCTTAGTTTTGAATGACTTCGATAGAAACTAAAGAATCAGCACAAAAACAAAATAGCGAAAATACCGAAAAAAAAAAACTTTAGATGTTAGATGTCCGAACTGCACATCCCACTTCATTTTGTATGTTTACTTACCATGCGACATGATTATGAGCGCCTGATAGGTTAGAGCTGCGGAAACAAGGTGTCTGATACCTTACTATATTCCTGAAACTGCATTTCGCACCGACTGAAGCGTCGTGCATGAACAGTTTCTGGCAGCCAATGTGACCTTTTCTGCAGCGGACGTTGATTGGTTGGTAATAAAAATGTGTTGGGCATGCCGACGAAGAGCACCGCCGCGATGGTCCATAGTGGCTAAGGTACTCAGCTACTGACCCGCAGGTTGTGGGATCGAATCCTGGCTGTGGCGGCTGCATTTCCAATGGAGGCGAAAATGTTGTAGGCCCGTGTGCTCGGATTTTGGTGCACGTTAAAGAACTCCAAACGGTCGAAATTTCCGGAGCCCTCCACTACGGCTTCTCTCATAATCATATGGTAGCTTGGGCCGTTAAACCCACATATGAATCAATCGATCATGCCGACAAAGGGAAACTTGAAAGCGGAAAAATTCCCTATAAGTACGTAAGAGGTCGAAATTGCGAAATAATGAAACTAATGCAATATAAATTCATATTGTGCAGACATGATGCGAGAAGCGCTGCATAACAGCTTAAAGGGCAGTTGTCGTCAATCTACTATACTATTTCTTTCACTATAGAAGGGCAAAAATATTAATTTCTCTATTGCGAAACTCCCGATTTCACTGTACGCTCAGCCTACCCTCGTCATCGAGGGAAGTCACCGTAGTTCTGGCTAGACGGCGATGACAATGATACTTCATTTTATATACCGACAATTGGTGAGCACTTGCACATTATGGACTTTTTGTCAACAATAAAAAAATATATAGTTTGTGAAACATTTTACGATTTGGAAAACATGGAACATTTATCATTTTTAATTATGTCCAGTAAAGAAACAAAACAGCCAACTTCCGCCATTATTTCAGTATTGAAGATTTCTTCCGCCAACAGAATTTCCGTAACGGGAATATAGAATCACACAAGCTGTACGTTAGACCCCTATTATTTTTTCAATCAGTTTTCGCGGATATTGCTGGTGCTTAAAATTACATCGCTTATAATTTTCCCTGCCTTTTTTTTTGTTCACAGTTGCTCATGACGGAGCAACAGGGGACACTGCTTTTTTATAATCATCACAACTAAAGAAACACAAAGGCAAGTTGCACTCACTTCTGCACTGGGGTAGGTTGAGAAAGTTTCCCATGCAAACTGGCTCTGTTAGAGGCGTCTTGTCATTCTTGGCGTGTTAGGTTTAAGGAAGCTCGTATTTGACGTCTTGTGAAACAGTGGCATGTGCTGTTACTGGGCATGACGTGAAGTACAAACCCGCTAAAAAATAACACGTAAAGGATGACAAGGTGCCGTCAACATGATATGGAAACGTTGGCCAGCCTATCTGAGGCAGTTTCACCTATCCCACTGCATTTATCAATTTTTCGGCTTCCATAGTGACTTCAAACTTGCATTCACAGTTAGACATGCTGGAGCCACGATATCATTATGAGGTACGTCGTGGTTCAGAAATCTGGAGTAATATTGACTACCTGGAGTTCTTTACCATTTGGCCAAATATCAACAAATGAGGTTTCTTGTCTTCCTCCTCCATCCAAATGTGGCCATCATGGCCGGCTACCGAACTCACGTTATTCAGCTTACCAGCGAGGAATCTTGCATGCTAAGTTACCATAGCGGATCGAGAGCTAACAAAACATAAGTGCCAGAAAAGATTCTGATAGCACCACGCTGGCACTTACCACGCTATTTATATCCTCGAGGGTCCATGTGATGCACATACAGATATATCGCCTCCTGCGAACACTTGCGATGCTGGTAAAGAAAACGAACACCTTCTCGAAACGTGGAAGGCCAAGCTCACTTTAGAGGACCTGGACCAACAACGATGTCTCGTTGCCAAGGTGAAGGAGGCATCGAAGGCCAGAGGGTTCCTGGAATAAGGAGACCTCCAACCTAAGGTGGACGTGGAACCTACACCGCTACACCGTTTCAAAAAAGAAACATTTATTCCTCCTCCTCACAACAAGAACTACGGCTCCTACCTCTTACCTCTCTGTAGCCTTCTAATTGATTATACATCAATGGTATAAAAGCAATACAGGTTGTACAACGTGCTAGAGTACTTACTTAGGCTGGTTGGCACACGACCATTAAACACGAACAATCGGAGATAATGTAGAAAAGTGCCTGATGTACTTGAACTGCACGACAGTGCTTATTTCAGTGGATTGGTACGTGTCCGTAGAAAACGTGCAGTCTGTCTTTGTCCTGTTGTCCGGCTGCTTGTACTGTTTATAATTATCTGTGTACTACGCACGTATTCATGTAGACCTTGAAATACACCATAAACAACGCAAATCGATCACACACATAAGTACAGCGAAATTTGGCCGAAGCCCGGTCACAAACTAAGGAGGCTTGGCAATAAATAACTCTCTTTTCTGTGGATTAAAGCGGCATCGTCGTCAAAATATGATTAACGTTGTGACTAGTGTGCTTCGAACGTTCTTGGTTAACCTCCCTGCCTTGTCCCTTTTGTTGCTTCCTCCTCCCTCCTTGTTTCCGCAAGGTTCTGGTAAACTGACAATCTGGCATGGTAGTAGCTGCAGTAACATGATGCGTGAAAGCATGATCTTACAATTTTTAAAGCCTCAGCTGCTCTCCTCTCTGTCATCGTTAAGCGCACGCTATCTCCGCGACGATAAACTGTTCGAGCAGCCTCGTGATCATTATGTGCGCACCCATTTCTGTAGATGGTGTCTGTGATACTACGTGATCAGGGTAAGTAAAAGAATGACCTAAGGAAAGTACACTTACGAGATAGAAAATTCAATGAAGCCGTATACAGCTATGTGCTATAAAGCCATAGCGCTGAACACCAACAACAAACGACAACCAGTGAACAGCTTGACTAACCTCATGAACTTCAAATGGACTGCTGGGCAGACAGCAAGAAACTTTGCTCCGGGTCCCTTGTTTGTTTGCGCTATTTCTGTACTGCGAACGGTGAATACCTTTTCATTGACCCAAATGTCATGGCATTTCATCACTGCTTTTGCGGTGGCATTTAGGTAGAGACAAATCGCTAGGAGTCCGTGTAGTTAGATTCAGGTGTAAAGAAAGCAGCCATGGGTGGCCAAAATTTAAGGAGCTCTCCACTACTGCTCTCTTCATAGTATTGTCCTTGTTGACACGTAAAACCAAACAATCATTCTTACTATTTTACGAATAAGAATAGGTAAACTCGAGTGACCACATTACGGCACTCATTAAATATAGAAAGCCTCATTTAGCATCCTTTACAGCCACTAAAAAGTAGACCTTAGATAAGCAAGTAGGGATTTTGAACAAGCTTACATGCCACGGAGGAGGGAGAACCTTCCGCATAGCTCTATTGAGGTGATGCAGAAAAGGGTATCTGATTAAGCGCGTAAATACTACACTGAATGCCCTCCACCAGTCATCAATTCCTGACGTGCATATTAATGACACCCATGCTGTCTCCTCCCAATCAGTTTTCCTTCGGAACGACGCATAGAGTTTTGCGTCCTTCCACCTTCCTACGGGAACGAAAATAGTCGTTCCGTGAGCACATATATGTATAACAACAAAAAAGAAAACAAGAGAAACAGACCATTGCACAGTCTTTTTTGCCTTCTGCCAGTTAAATCAACAGTTAGGTTAGCTAAGAGCACACAACGCAAATATCTCTTTCCCCAAGGACTAATGCATTATGTTGTGAGTGAATCGGTATGCACTATAAGAACAAAAAAGTTTATGTGCTACTTTTTTTGTACCCAACTTGCCGCTTATATAACTCTCTTTCATATACTCGTGAACTCCCTTCTGAAAGTCACACATCAGGAAGATAGTTCACGTGTAGCCTCACATAAAATAAAAACTTAGCAGGCCCCTTAGGCATTCACACAAGACAACTCGAAGCCGAAAGCCGTCATTTTATTCTCAGTATCAGTGTATTGATGCGGCCCCGCCACCGTTCAAAAGCTTTCTGCATCTAAAATAGTTTTGCACTGCCTCCTACATGGCAGGCACATCACCAGACTTTGAACTGCCCCCTTGATCACATCACCATTGACAGAGCTACGAGATCACGAAATGACATCGTAATGTGACATGACGTCATAATTACGGCATGACAACCTCATTGTCAATATTTGACCTCCGAATTTGGGACATCGACTTGGTCGACTGGGCCCGTCATCATGACGTCATATGAAGGCGTCATCTTCTGAAGGCTTTTTTTTTTGTTTATCACTCGTCGCTGATACCTAAGGACGCTGCCGGCGCAAGCCGCCGGCACCAATGGTCCAACTACGTCATGAGGACGTCATTGTCCATATATGACGTCAGAATTTTTTACGTCAATTTTTTAGAACGGGCACCTCACCATGACTTCACATGGTGACATCATCATCTGATGGTGGCTTTTTTTTTTGCATCACTCGTCCCTGATGCCGCAGGACGCCGACACCAATGTCCAAATTTCGTGATGAACCAGGCTTCTAAGGCTCTTGCCTTTGTGTACATGGGGCGAGGGAAGAGTCAACAAAAATAATAACAAGTAATAAATAAAAAAAGAGTAACAGGCATGCTGTAGTGGGGGCTCCGGATTAAGTTTAACCACCCGGGGGTTCTTTAACCTGTACATAACTCTGAAAAAGCAGGCGTTTGCGCCAAGTCGGCCCCACATTTACATTGAGTCGGGCATGCCCCGCCACTGTTTAGTAAGTATGTTTATGACCATGGATGTTTCTTTAGAATAATAACTGCAGAGGACCCCGATGTTGAATTTCAAGAATTGTTTACCATCTACCGTTACCACGTGGAAATGCAGGATGTTGTGAGCAGCACGAAGCCCCTTCAATGTCATTTTCCCGTCCACTGCAAAGCTTGTTTTCATTCACTGCCGACCAATGAAGAGGCTCCGTGGCAATTCTTTGCTACCGCCAATGAAGAACCACGCGCACGCGAATAATGATGCATAAGATGTAACCTCTGAATACTCTTCAGCGGTTTTTCAGAGGAATACATTTCATATGCAGCATACCCCAGAAAACTTGGGGCATAACGCGTTCGATCGAACGCGTTATTCGAAGGTCGTAGGTTCCATTCCTGCTCACGGCTGGTTATTTTTTCATCCACTTTTTTTTCTTCTTTCTTCTTATTTACATTCCATTGGTTCTAATAACTTCCCCTGTACATTCCTTGGCGTTACTGTCTGTTAGATCTCATATATATATATATATATATATATATATATATATATATATATATATATATATATATATATATATATATATATATATATATATATATATATATGTGTGTGTGTGTGTGTGTGTGTGTGTGTGTGTGTGTGACGCTACGATGAACGGGTGACGTGGCCTGGCTCATACGCCATGTTTATTCTATTCTGCACTTCTTCCTTCTCTGCCTCTACCAACCATCGCTTCATATCTCACATGATTCCCCCTCCCCCCGAAAGATGGCACCGTTTATAACCTACAAAAAATTGAAGATGCCAATAAACAGACAATGTCCAAATTCGCAGTATCACGTCCCGACGGATTTCTACAGTCTCTTTAAATCTTCAAGCCCAAAGGAGCAGTCCGGTGAACTCTGGTGGGTGAGGCTGACTGTTGCGTTCTGGACAGAGCGGGATACACGTGAATACTGACAGTACTGCTAGAACTCTTGTTCGGGCTGACCAAGGTTGG
Organism: Rhipicephalus microplus; assembly: GCF_013339725.1. Taxonomy (NCBI): domain Eukaryota; kingdom Metazoa; phylum Arthropoda; class Arachnida; order Ixodida; family Ixodidae; genus Rhipicephalus; species Rhipicephalus microplus. Next base: position 312,659,625 of record NC_051165.1, on the reverse strand, counting down.
AACGCCTTGTTGCGTCGGCAGCTCGGATGTCATCGGGGTTGTATTTTTCGCCGTGAATGGTGCAATCCTGATGCTTCTTGCTTGGGTGCTTCTCGACAGACTGTGATGGAGTGCCTGAGTGCTTGTGGTTTGCAAGCAGTGCTTCCGCGTCTTTCTCGGTGCTTTCTGTGGTGTTGCAGTCGGTGGAATAGCAGGCGCTGGGAGCGTATCTGGCGACTTTTCTTTGTCTGAAAGTGTCTGACGTCTTGTTGGTTTGGAGATCCTATTTTTCTATGTTCTTCAACTGGTGAACGCGCTTCCATTGAATTTGGCGTTCGCCGATACCCTCGTTGCAGTCTCTCTCGTTGTTTTCTGAGTTTGTGAACTTCGTTTTGCTTGCTTTTCTGGTGCTGCTCAGGAGATGGCTGTAGTGGCGCCCCTTCTGGAATCGGGCATTCATTTCCTTCGAGGTTTGACGCGTCCTGTAGACAGCTGATGCATGGTGAGCTGGTGTCTTGCTTATCGGGCATAGTTTGTAATGCGCCATCATTATGCTGTTCAAAGACTTCAGTAAGGTGTTCCAGTATGGACGCTTCGGACAGACAGCTGCGTGCGAGGTTTGGTGCATGTATTACTTCTGCATTTTTTCGGTTCTTGGAGCTGTAAGCACTGTATGGGGGTACCACAGGTGACGTGGCATTACTAGGTTTTAACTGCAGATTTTGGCAAGTCTGTGGTGCCGCAGAAACGACACGAAGCTCTTCACGGGCTTCTTCACAGTTCACTGCGAGTGGTTCTTGCGCCTGGTAGCTTCCGACGTTCGATGCGTCTGAGCCTTCTGCTTTGCTTCGACTGTCCAGTGTGTGTGCACCGCACGGTGATGAATGAACATGTCCGGAAAGAGCATGGCTTTACAGGGTATTTTCGTGAAGCGTTAGGTCGTCTACCGAGGTCGCGGTGTCCTTATGAGGCGAATGGTGAGCGATAGGAGCGCTTGAAAAACAGCGTGACGAAAACCCAGGTGGTGGACCACGTATGCGAGACGAAGAGTGAAGGGCAGCAGGTGGTTGAGCAACGTCTCGGGTCATATGCTGAAGCGATGACTTCGGAAATGCTGACTTTCGCGCAGAAGGGAGGCGCGCTTGACGGTTAGGTTTTTCCCAATATACGCATCGACTTCTGTAAGTAAACTCATGTGCCACTTCGTCTTGAGGCAGTTGTCGATTCGCGCTGGGCTTTCGAATGGTTGAGGACTGCTTAAGGAATCGACGATAGTGTGCAGTTGTCTCTAGATGGTTGGCATTGAGCAGGTCTTGGTCATAGTCGTTAAAATGGGTATTCATCTCCTCTTTGATTTTTCGCCATGACTCGTCGTTTTCGAATATGTGGGTGAGGTAAAATTTGAATGCCTCACCTGAGATGTAGTCAGTGAAGTTGATGATCATCTCCCGTTCCGACCAAGATGCAGCGGCAGCGTGGAGCTCGAATGGGTTAAACCAGTCCTGTACGGGTCCGTCGTCCGCTGATCCGGTGTACTTGGGGATGTCAAGGTCGTCTGATGGTGCTGTCATGATGCTGGTCTTGGTGTAGAGCTGGGATGTACTTTTGTGGTGCACGTTCGGTCACTGCGTCTTGCTGAGACGTTCAAAGATGGTGGCCGGTTGATGAAGTGGCCGCCAGGTCTTCATCCTGCCGATTCGTGTGATGCTACGATGAACGGGTGACGTGGCCTGGCTCATACGCCATGTTTATTCTATTCTGCACTTCTTCCTTCTCTGCCTCTACCAACAATCGCTTCATACCTCGTATGTATATATATATATATATATATATATCAGTAACTTGTGGTTACAATCCTGGAAAGACATTTTTATCAAGAGTTTGTTGTGCGTAGTACTTCTCGCAAACAAAGCCTTCGAGAAAGGTGCTCAATGCACGTGTATAGTAGTGGAAAAGCTTTTTTTTTCGAATATTATCAATATTAAAAATGAGCGAATCTCCACGAAGTGAATTATAACAAGTGGGTGAAGCATGGGTTATTGTTGTTACCGTAAATAAATCGTGACATTGCCCACTCGAGCATGTGAATGAGTGACATCACGTGTCTACAGTATACTGTACATTCAATGTGTTTTTGTGATGCATCCACCGCCTCCCGTGCCCTTCCTCAACTCCGGGGTAGCAGCTTATAGTCGGCGTTGCTGTTTTGCCGCTGCTTCCCTAGTTCTTCGCTTTAAGGTATCGCTTCCTGTACGCGTATACATAGAGCCGCCACATGCCACGCTCTCACCTCTGGAGTAGCAGCTTGTTGTAGGCGTCGCTACGTTGCCTTTTACGGGCGAGAGTGCTTTCACGATCGTTTTCATCCGTGTTATGTGTGGTGTGGAACGTGCTTACTATTGGTCGTCATCAGCGCTATCACCCATCGTCATTGCCATGACGTATGGTAAGTAGCTTGTATGTGCTGCATGAGAATGTGTGGTCTGGAACGCATTTATAGTCTTCATCGTCATCGCCACGGCTTATAGTTGGTATCTTGCATGTCCCCTGCCGGACAACGGAAAACACACAACAGTCAAGCCACTCCCTAAGGTGCTTTCCCAATAAAAGGTATGCGCGCCGATCAATACACCTCCTCCTTCTCTTTCTTCATATATCGCTCAGGTGGAGCAATATCCAGCCAGGTCTGCTGGGCTGTATCCACGGGGCAACATCATAACCACCACTACCACCTGATCGATATATGTCGAGATGGCGTATGGGCGCTAGTGCGTTGAAGTATGTGTGAGTAGATGAAAATCTCGATGCGATATAAGCTTCATACTAATTCTGTAGTTGAGTAGATATCACCATAAATCGGCAAGAATGCGGAGCTGAGCCAAAATCACTGAGAAAACAAGTTTTGTGTTTACAGATGACTCGGACATCGAATCAACAAAGGTTTCCTCAACCTAACTCACTCGAACTTAAATTCACCTATAGTGTTACTCAGCCGCGATCACTTACACTCGGACTCACAGCTTGATCTGAGTCTGTGTGGGTCAGAGAGAATCGGCTCGGGAGTCAATGCGTCAGGTTGTGATTGCGAGGTACCCGCTCAATGCATTTACGGCAATATTTTCGACTACGAGGCTGCAAAAGACAGACTGGACTGCAGGACTACTACAGAAGATGTAGACTGAATGAGGTGAGGCTGCTCTCACCTCATACAGTGCAGTGCGTTGCTGTGTTGAGTACCTGTTTTGAACCAGCCTTTTACACAAGTCAATAACCACTGTGAAAAACCAGAAAAACTTGATAAAAACAAAGATAAGCTAATAATGGCCGCTTCACAATGCTGATGCCAAGCCTGAATAAAAAGTGCGTTTTTTCCTCTCTTTATTATATTTATCTCTCTTTATTTCTCTCTTTTTTGTGTCTTGCTGTTTCTTTTGACTATCTCTTTCTTGCATCTATATCAATTTGTCTCCTTCTCCCCTTTCCATTTCGTTGACGGTCTCTCCATCTCCATGTGATGATCTCATTGCATTCTATTTCTCAATGTTCCCTTTCTCGTTCTTTATCACTTTCTCTCTCCCTCTCTCTTTATATATATATATATATATATATATATATATATATATATATATATATATATATATATATATATATTTGGTTTACTATATCTCTCTGGTTTTCTAATGTTCGTGTTTGTTTCACAGTCACTACTGCTTTACACCTCCTGTAAATTGGGCATTTGGGCATTACCCAATTCCTATAGCGCGTGCCCATTTGAAGAGTTTTCTGGTGACAACGCACAAACTAGGGTGACCTACAATCACTTTGCCGCTAGAAAAAAACAGCGTCTAGTTAGCACAAAGAAAAAAAAGGCAGGATACGAGCCTCATATTGTGCCGGAAGAAACCACAGCAAAAATTTAATAGATCCTTAGAGAATCCAGACGGCTCTTGTGAAGTTTTCAGCTTTCAATATCTCGGATAAAAAACGCTAGTGATTCGCGTTTTTATTTTTGTCACAGAAAAACTTCGGACCATACATCCGAATTCGGAAAGTACATTCTAATAACGGGTTACTTTTTCATTTCACAGAAAGATATGAGAAAAGACATGTGCTCTGCAAACCAGATTTTTGCGAGCACACACGCAAGCTTGCAGCATAAACACAAGCTGTGGATGACACTACGGGGATTGTCAGAATCGAAAAATATATTCTAGAACAGGAACTTGAGTGGTATGGTGAAAACTTAACTGATGTTTATGGCGCATTTCCGGCAACACAGAGAGAGATTAAGAAAAAGAGCGAATAAAATACACGAATGATAACGAGAAGGGTCTCGCGTGCACAATATAGAAAAAGTATCATGACTGATCGGGAACGGCTCGTACGAACAAGTTGGATGAGTAAAGCTCGACTTGTTATAGTTCATGTAATAAACTAGCACAAATAACCTATGATTAGGTTATTTGTGCAGGTCCTTTTTTTTCTTGCTGTTGGCATAAAACATTTGCTGTTTTGCGATCATGAAGCGGGCTGGCATGTTCGGGCTGAATTTATCTTAGAAGCAGCGTTGGATAAATTTATACTCATGGACAACTTTAGTCCATGAGTATGAGTCCTTTGGCTGCACTATACCTCGAACAACAACTTTAGTTCTTTTTATTCTGCTTTTACATGATCCAGAAAAAGTGGGCTTGCTCATCAGTGCTACGATATGTTATGATCGTGGGATGAATTTTTATTGTTCAATGTTAGTAGTAATTCTGATGTCACGCTAGGCCAAATTTAAACTAAATCCAGTGCTGCACTTCTGTACTTGTCACTCATTTTTTTAGATTAATTAGCCTATACAGCCACGTCCAAGGGGGAAGAATAAGCAGCTTTATGCAAACCTAACCAGTATTTCCTATGTAAAGGAACTATAGGTTTTCTAATTTAAAGAAAATATCAGAGAAGTTATGCAGAACTAAAGAAAGCCACAAACTAAATCAATCACATGGTTCTTGAATAATGTAATACAGTCGTGTGACGTCAATATTACAGGCTCATCCTAACCAGACTGATTGGTGTATCACCAACCCAGCCGGTCAAAAACGAACGCGCAGCGCTGGCACGGGATTGTGATAAACAACAGACAGTGCCCCTCGTACTATCACCATCCCGTGCCCAGCATTGGACCTTTATTAGGTCTTTCCGAACGTGCTTTAGCACATTGCGGGCCCCTCCCACGTCGGAACACAAAGATCAAGCCCCTCTGCTGCGCCGTGAAACCTTTGGACTGCCCATAACTGCTGTTCAAGTTTGGAGCTGGTGATAGCACCCTTTCATTTGGACGGGTGATGACTTCACCACTACGTAACGCGGGGCACCTCTAGAGCATACGTTCTAGATTAGGTATATAATTACAGAAGGAACATGGCTGTATTTCGGGAAAGATCTTGTGCAAATTAGATATGTGGGGTTTAACATTCCCAAACCACCATATGATTATGAGAGACGCCGTAGTGGAGGGCTCCGGAAAGTCCGACCACCTGGGGCTCTTTAACGTGCACTCAAATCTGAGCACACGAACCTACAACATTTCCGCCTACATTTGAAATGCTGCCACTGCATCCGGGATTCGATGCCACGACCTGCGGGCCAGCAGCCGAGTACCTTAGCCACTAGACCACTGCGGCGGGGCAAAAAGATCTTGTGCAATAGCACGGGGTTATTGTACGTCCCGGTTTGAAGAAGCCTGAGTGTCAGACCTTGAGGTCTGCTTAAATCTCCGTGTGGTGGTGGGTATTCTCTCCACGCCGGGTAAAAATATTTTGTCAGTTCGTTATACAAGATAGGAGAATTCTGGTTTTCCAAAACATTGGTGCTGCGCCCCCTGGTAGCTACACAATTTACTAGTCCTCGCGCAGCTATGTGGTCTGACTCGTTGAGATGGGGCGGGGCTCCTTCAATGCATCCCATGTGAGCTGAAAACCTTACGAGCCTGTGTGGTTCTATCTTCTTGTCCCGGAAGATGCGCTAAGTAGGTTTTAATATTCTGATACTGGCAAATGTTCTGACTATCAATCTCGAGTCGCTGTAGGTAGTGGACTTCCTATTGTCCAGCAAGGCCAACGCGATCGGCACTTGCTCGGCTATTTCAGCCATCGTCGTCCTGGCCATTGCGGAGTTTGTGATACTGCCCTCGTGGTTGATTCTCACTGCCGCATACGCCTTCCCCACTAAATACCATACCACATCGACGAAGCGATTGCCCTCAGCGTGTTCCAGAGCCCTCTGTATTAAAGCATTTGCCATGGTGCGCGCTTTCTACCTTCGTTACGTTCAGAGCAGACATTTAGTGCGGTGGGGACAACAATGACTTCTTCTCGCTGTTGACGAGGAATGCTGCAGAAGCGAGACTTGATTTACATCGATGGAGCTCCTAGCTCCCGCGGGATGTTTCTACCGGAACGGTTAGGTCATGGTAGGGTGTTGTAGGCAGCCGGTAGATCTAGCCTTGCATAATTTGCAGTCATTTCCCCCACCCGGTTTTCCCTTTGCTAATTGTAGCTCATGTTCTTTGTTTTTTTTTTGACAAAGCACGTGCAGGCTCTTAAAATAAAAAAAAACGTGCATAGCAAGACGTAAGCCTGCATAAGACAACGGTCTGTGTGCTATTTCATATGCAGTGTTGTGCCGGTACTTTATCTCGGTGCGCCATACCCCAAACATAATTGTCACTTATCACCAGTCACGTGCGAGGTCTCTCTCCTGCACCTCTGCCATTTCTTGAAGCGTGTGATGCATGCCAAGACGAAGCAGTCTATTCGAGCTTGTGTGCCCAAGAGCTTTCTTGACGACCCTTCTGATTAGCGTATTGAGCTTATCACGCTCCGTTCTCTGCCAGTTGAGCATGGCTGTCACGATGGGAAATTGACAAATTACCAAGGCATGTACCAGCCTTACGAGGTTGTCTTCTACAAGTCCCTGTTGTCTGTTAGCAAACCTTCTTATCAGTCTACTGGAATTGTCAGTTTTTTTGGCAAGTCTCCCTGCCGTCAGATTATTGGAGTCATTCGATTGCATGTTCATACACAGAACCTGGAGGGCGTCCACCCTGAGGATAAAGCTACCCTCTTCTGTCCTAATCGTGATGCCGACGTCCTCTAACGGCTTCCACCTTCAATTTGGGGCCCCTGCGCTTGGGCGTGTACAGAAGCAGTTCCGAATTCCGCGACGAGCACAGAAGACCAGTCGGTTTTAGGTTGTTCTCCGTGACCTCAACTGCTTCCTGAAGCACAACCTCTATTCGTCCATATCCAGCATTGTATGTACCCATATGACACAATAATTATTATTTTGTATGCTTTAAACCTATAATTTTTTTCTTGGTGTGCCCCACAGCAAATCAAGTGCAATATTCGAATTTACTACATTATTATTCGCAATTTCAAGTCATTTTCAAACTGTAAGTTGTATTTCTTCAGTCGACTCGGAATGTGCCTTTGTTTATCTTCTGAGAGTTAAGCGGAATGCGGGCTACATGAAGTGATTCCATACGTCTAGGACATAGATTAACCATAGGGTTCTGAAAAGGTGGTATTATGAATAGAGAGCGTCGAAAATCTGCCGCTCCAACTCTTTACAGGTATACAAGTCATGACGTGTACAAATTACCCGAAGAGATGTTTCATGGAGACAACACACACTGAGATGGACAAAATACGCCCGTGTTTTGCCGATTTAAAGCACTTCACAGAATGCACGCCATGGTGAAACACTGGTTACGGTGCTCATCCGCTGGTCCGAAGGTAGCGGGTTTGACCCCGGCAGCGGCGGCCGCTTTTCGATGCAGAAGAAATACTAGAGGCCCGTGGGCTGTTCAATGTCAGTGTATTCTAAAGAACACCTGATCACAGAAATTTCTATAGCAATACACGACGGCGTGTATCAAAATCGTATCGAGAATTAGGCACTTAAAACTGCAAATATTAATACTACATTACACCTTTATATACGCTCTAACAAAAAAAAAATAGAAGAGTATGTGTCACTCCTAGTCCAGGCTTGTCACGTTGTCACAGAACGAGCGCTAAAAAAGAGCGCGCCGCCAAATTCATGCGACAACGGGCGGGAGAAACGCCGCGAGGTCAAAAGAAAAAAAAGAAAGTAAACGTCCAAGGCTCCCCGGGCGCGCGCTCTCCCCGCGGAAGCGTGGCGTCGCAGACGGACCTCCTCACCCCGCATCGGCGGCCCAGCAAGCCCGCGATTTTTCTAGAACGAACGGGGCGGGGTCATACCGAGCTGAATCATCCTCCGGGGAGGGCAGTCGAACCATCTCGCACCTCTCCCCAGCTTTCGCTGCGCATCGCACCGACGAAATGAGGAGAACTTTCTAGAAGGTGGCGCGGAACGTATTTAATCGAGCAACCGAGACGAGAAATCAGGAGGAGACGGAAGTGAGCGCCAGAGCGCGTAGGGATTCCGCCGTGTAGTCGGCGAAGTTTTCGGTCCGTAGGGACGAGGCCGGAGGTGAAGAGGATTTCCACCTGAGGGGTGACGACTCGAGCTACCGGCAAGAGTGTGTGTTTACCGCTATCGAGCGAAGACGCGGGGCAACAGCTGCGTGTGTGAAGCCGACGTGTTCCGGCGAAGAAGTTGAAGTTGGAAGAGTGGCCAATTGAAGACGGGAGGTTTCCAGGAAGAGAAACTTCGAGGGCTGCGGAACGACAACAACGCTGGACTTTGAGTGAGTGATTCTCGGAAGAGTATCATCTAGACTTTGGTTCCAAGAACTTTGGACTCAATAGGTTTTCTATCTCTTTAGTCGTTAAGTGTCTTGGTTGTTCAATGCATGCGACTGCATTGTAGTGCGTATTGTTGTCCGTGTCCGTTGTTTCAAGTGTGGCTGACTGTATTGTGTAGTACGTTGATTGATTGGTTTGATTGGTGACACATTGTATGCAACTATTGTGGGGTGTGCATTTTTGTGTATTGTTTTCGATCTGCCATTATTGAGAATATAATTTGTTTGTTTATCAACTCTCGGCTCTGACTTGTTCTTTGGGCCACAGCCGGCGTCCGCTGGCGCGCCAAAAAGGACCACTTCTAAATTGTCCACGCTTTCGTGGTGCGGTTCGGGGGGCCGATACTTCGGCTCTTGGAATTAGCCCGGCGATTGCCTCCCTAATAAACGGGACCTGTGTGACAATTAATCTGGCGTCCGCGACAGGACCTTTTGGTGCACAGTGTGTCCAAAGTAGTGAGAAAGAGCCTCGAGTTGTTGATAGTGCTATCGGAACGATTTTGTGTGTTGTTCAGTTTTCTCGTTAACGAGTGCAGGGGATTGTTCCGGTAGACTGATTTAGGCAGATACTTTTTGCACGCGGCAAGGTTTTATTTGCGAGTTGCGAGACACAATGGATCTCGAAAAGTTAGTTGCGCTTGGTGAGAAGATGGGTCTTTCCGGCGCCGAACTACGGAAATGGGTAAGCCAGAAGGAGAAAGAGGCGGTGGAGAGAGAAAGGTTGGCAGCTGAGAGAGCCAAGGAAGAAAAAACAGCTGAGTTGGAATGAGAGAGGTTGGCGGTCGAAAGAGCCAAAGCGGAAAAAGAAGCTGAGTTGGAGAGAGAAAAGCTGGCAGCTGAAAGGGCGAGAGAAGAAAGAGAGGCAAAGGAGCGACAGCTGAAAGAAGAAAGAGAGGCAAAGAAGCGACAGCTGAAAGAAGAAAGAGAGCTGCAATTGAAGTTGGAGCTGGATAAAGAAAGACTGGCAGCTGAGAGGGCGAAAGAAGAAAGAGAGGAAAGGGAACGGCAGTGGCAGCACGAGATGGAACTCGAGCGGCTCCGTTTGCAACAGCGAAGTGAAACTCCCGTCCAAGCTAGAGCTGAGAGCAGCGAACGGGAAGATCACGGCTTCCGCTATGAACCCAAGCAAGCTGCTCGTAGCGTTTGATGAAAGGAAGGACGACCTAGACGCGTACCTCCACAGATTTGAGACGATTGCGAAGAGCCAGAATTGGCCAAAACAGCAATGGGCAACTGCTTTGAGTACTTGCTTGAGTGGTGAATCGCTCAGTGTGTACGGCAGGCTGACGCCGACCGATGCAGCCAACTATGCCAAGGTGAAAGCTGCTTTGTTGAAGCGATTTAGATTCACTGTGGAAGGATTCCGGGACAGATTTCGGACAGGAAAGCCAGCTGACGGTGAGACAGCTACGCAGTATGCCGCCCGACTTTGCCATTATTTCGACAGATGGATTGAACTTTCAGGGACAGCGCAGGAGTACGATGAACTTAGAGAGCTCCTAATTAGAGAACAATTTCTTACTAGTTGCCACCCAAGCCTGTCGCTGTATTTGAAAGAGAGGAAGGCTGAGTCACTTGAAGGAATGCTTGAATTGGCTGATCAATTCTTGGAAGCGCAAGGTGGAACTAATTTGGCCAAGGTCAAGAAAGATTGTCCTGATGATTCGAAGAAATTGGCTCCCGAAGAAAAGAAGCGTGTACCAAAGAGCATTCCGCGATGTTTTCTGTGCAACCGAGTGGGTCATCGCGCGAAAAACTCTCGAACGATCTTTACGAGCCCTACGGTTGTAAAATGTTTTAAGTGTGGTCAGACTGGGCACAAAGCAGACGCTTGTCGAAACGGAGCGAGTCAAACTCACCAGGTATCCTGTGTGCAAGCAGCACCGAAATCTGATAATAATGCCCTCACTGATGGATTCGTAGAGTTGAAGAATGGGGAGAAAATTCCTATTGTGGGTGCTGTAATGTCAAAACAGCCAACCGGTGTTACGAAAGGAATGCCAACGCTGCCTGGAAAAGTTGCGGGCAAAAAGATTACGGTGTTAAGAGATACCGGCAGTTCCACTGTTATCGTGCGGAGAAATTTGGTACGGGAAAGTGAGTTGACAGGCAGAACGAAACCGGTTTGCTTAATTGACCGTACGGTTCGGATGCTTCCCGAAGCAGAAATTGAGGTTGAAACCCCGTACTTCAGCGGGAAGGTTACTGCTTTATGCATGACGACCCCCCGGTATGACCTTGTCATCGGAAACATCGACGGGGCGCGAGGGCCAAGTGATCCAGAATGTTTGGGAGAAGACCCGAAGATAGAGCCCTCGCCAACACAGAGGCCGCGAGATACAGTGGAGGAGCATCCCGTGACGGATCTCACTAGAGCCCAAGGTGAAGCTGCGGCGCAAGAGACAGCGAAGGAGAAGACGATCGTGTTGAATGAGTTCACGGGCCGAGCAACTGGACTTACGTCGGCACGACCTCAACCGACCGACAGTGTAAAGGAGACGGAGTTGGCCAGCCGGGCAAAACGTAGAGGTGTGATCAAGCGGGTAAATAAACAGACAGGACCCGTCGAATGTAATGACGCGTTAACGGTGTCGGAAGAGACAGCGATGGCTGAGACGACGCTTCAGATATCGTCGTTGGAAAGGGCTCGCCGAAAAAGAACGTGGAAACACAAGAAGAGATCGAGCGAGCACCGCAAAAAGGGGCGCAAGCGCTGCTCGAAGTACGCAGGATAAGTGCTGAGGTCAAAGCAGAATGTGGTTGGCAGTGCTGAGTGCCATACGTTGTGTTAATGTTGTGTTATCCTGTGTCACAAGTGTCGAAGTGTTGTGCTGTGATGTGATGTATAGTATTGTACCATTGTTGTAATGAGAGAACTTTGTACATTTGTATTGTTGGGAATGTGTGGTGGAGTGTTGTACTCATGCGCTTGTGGTTGTGTTTTCACGTGTTGTGTAATTGAATTACAATGTCCAATCGTATTGAGTGATATATTGTGAATGTGAAGTGTCATGAGCGACGGATTGTGTTACAGTCTGTGAGAATGTGTGGTGACTGTTCGCGCTCGTTTGTGTGGTTTTGAATATTATGAGATAATATTCTTAAAGTGGGGGGCAGTGTCACAGAACGAGCGCTAAAAAAGAGCGCGCCGCCAAATTCTTGCGACAACGGGCGGGAGAAACGCCGCGAGGTCAAAAGAAAAAAAAAAGAAGGTAAACGTCCAAGGCTCCCCGGGCGCGCGCTCTCCCCGCGGAAGCGTGGCGTCGCAGACGGACCTCCTCACCCCGCATCGGCGGCCCAGCAAGCCCGCAATTTTTCTAGAACGAACGGGGCGGGGTCATACCGAGTTGAATCATCCTCCGGGGAGGGCAGTCGAACCGTCTCGCACCTCTCCCCAGCTTTCGCTGCGCATCGCGCCGACGAAATGAGGAGAACTTTCTGGAAGGTGGCGCGGAACGTATTTAATCGAGCAGCCGAGACGAGAAATCAGGAGGAGACGGAAGTGAGCGCCAGAGCGCGTAGGGATTCCGCCATGTAGTCGGCGAAGTTTTTGGTCCGTAGGGACGAGGCCGGAGGTGAAGAGGATTTCCACCTGAGGGGTGACGACTCGAGCTACCGGCAAGAGTGTGTGTTTACCGCTATCGAGCGAAGACGCGGGGCAACAGCTGCGTGTGTGAAGCCGACGTGTTCCGGCGAAGAAGTTGAAGTTGGAAGAGTGGCCAATTGAAGACGGGAGGTTTCCAGGAAGAGAAACTTCGAGGGCTGCGGAACGACAACAACGCTGGACTTTGAGTGAGTGATTCTCGGAAGAGTATCATCTAGACTTTGGTTCCAAGAACTTTGGACTGAATAGGTTTTCTATCTCTTTAGTCGTTAAGTGTCTTGGTTGTTCAATGCATGCGACTGCATTGTAGTGCGTATTGTTGTCCGTGTCCGTTGTTTCAAGTGCGGCTGACTGTATTGTGTAGTACGTTGATTGATTCGTTTGATTGGTGACACATTGTATGCAACTATTGTGGGGTGTGCATTTTTGTGTATTGTTTTCGATCTGCCATTATTGAGAATATAATTTGTTTGTTTATCAACTCTCGGCTCTGACTTGTTCTTTGGGCCACAGCCGGCGTCCGCTGGCGCGCCAAAAAGGACCACTTCTAAATTGTCCACGCTTTCGTGGTGTGGTTCGGGGGGCCGATACTTCGGCTCTTGGAATTAGCCCGGCGATTGCCTTCCTAATAAACGGGACCTGTGTGACACACGTCTATGATTTCTTTTAAAGACGATGTCGACTCTCATGAGGGCCACACGATTTTCCGAAACAAGTATCATGACCCTCAAAGACGTTTCATGGGCGTGCCATATAAATGGCTCACCAGAATTTGAAAGAATAGTGAAGTGACTCCTCAATTTCTGGAGTGTAAGGCTATCTGAACTGTATACCGTACAAAGTATTACACTTGTGAAGGTTTACTCAATTTTATGAGGGTAAGGTGCGTAAGTTGGGAAACATTTTACCATAGTATTCACCGTGTTGCCAATGATCAATCCTTAGATGGCTAACACGGGTGATAGAAGACGTTCGTGAGCAGCTAGCCAAGTTCAAGAGTTGGATTCAATACTCCTTGATAAAACCACCATATTGGCGTAAGCGTTCTGAAACGCTTATTGTTATTGCAATGTTTTTTTTATTGTAAACTGTGAAATGGTGCCAAATATTACACTGTCTGACAAACTATCTAGCAAGCCGTGAAATCCTGCCGCAAATAAAGAGAGGCCACAAAGTAGCAGTACGGGAGCGCATCACAAGAACAGTTTATATCACGAGTACCAGAGTGCAGCAAACACTCTAACAGCCCTATACGCACAACACTTGACGAGCAGGTAGCCAATAAACTTCTTGTCGAGGCATGGTGCAACAGAAATAGGCCACATGCGTTTCGCCTCGGTCTCGTTCCTTCTCACTTGTGTTAGAAACTTACACGCACGCTAAGTAAGTGCCAAACGAGTCTAGTCCATGGAAAGCGAATGTGGGACGCTGCCCGTAGGCTTATTTCTTGCGTAATTTGGAGACCTTGGTTTACGAGCCAATACACAACCGGAGACTGCTGGTACTACGCTTCTACGTCGTTTCTCGGTCAAAGCCCGAATGAGCTTACCTTGCGACACAGTGTAATCAGGCCTGCAGCTGCCGCAAAGAAATGACCACTGGTGTTCAGCCGTTAGTGCAAGACTTCATAGACAGTGAAAATGTACCTAATACCGCAAGGGGGTGAATTGGTGTCAAGAACTTCAAAATATAAAGGGATAAATTGCTGCTGCAAGACACATGGCTCAGTGAAGCAATCTCAACGGTGAGGTTCTTGGTGAATGTGGTGCCAGCCCCGCAGTCCCCACCCGTGCGTGTGCACACAGCTAGTTATACTCGGCTCTGCTTTAAAACATCCTGTCCTGCCAGCAATTCAGATCCAATCAACACTCCCTCAATCAAAAAAAATTGTGGGCTCATATAAACCAACTTGTTTTTGGCACATGGGTTAGAAAGAATGAGTTTTCGTACACTTTAGTTTCCTTCAGTTCAAGCTAGAATCACTAACACAAAAGTTAAAAAGCCATAAACAAAGATCGGTAAAAAGGTTTCGGTCCTTCAGATGGCCTGTGCGAGTTCCACGGGACGGCTCTATCTCCCATGGCAGAGTACCAAGTACTCTAAATCTTTAGCAACTTTTTCTAAACGCACGTCTCTTATGTGTTTTGCAGCCTGATCACATAACCATTTTATAAGTAACTTCGATAAGACATCAGATTGTCACATCAGAAACTGGCGGATTGCTGACAAGGCCATGATATAGAGGGCATCAATTGAAAGAAAACTGTGCGTACAAAAACGCCTGGGACCAGCGCATAATGCTTGGATGATTTCGCTCACCTGGCTTGTATCTGACTATGCCGTCCCGGCCAGGGAGACCCGCAACTCGTAACAAACTTGGCTGAGAAAAATTCACAGCCATTTCTGATCATAAAAGCAGTCGCACCACTCAAGCGAAAAGTGTTTTCAGCCAGCAATTTAATGAAATGGGCTAGTTAGAAGATGTTGATAATGGTCAGCACAGAAAAAAAAAGACACGAAAAACAAGGATGTGCACGACACAAGGGCTGTGTTGCTTGTGTCGTGCGCTTTCTTTTTTGTGTCCTTTTTCGCACTGACCATCGTGAGCCAGCTATCAAAGGTGTGAAAATAAAAATTTATGACTTCATGAAGAAAGTTATTCGCTGCCTTTTCCTGAGTATCTCATAAAACTTACGCTGACTCCACAAATACTTCATTATTAGCTGTGTCGCCGAAGCGAAATATGCTTTTTGTAATGTATACTTTACTGCAGTGTCCTGCAGGCACCTCTTTTGATGGAGAAAATACATCCCAGTCTGGTATGTCTCTGAAAGGGTTGTGTCTATTCCGTCACTTGATAAATTTGAAATACAGAGTGCAATCCTGGCTTTCACCAGAAAACCAATGTCCGCTTACGGCATATCAATTAACAGGCAGTTGGTGTCATGCAGCTGGAGTCACAGGTTCTTGGGAGTCGTAATCAACCAAAACCTGTCTTGGACACCCCACGTAAACTACGTGAAAAAGCGGCTGACTGCCATTTGCCACTTATTCAGGTTTCTTGCTGGGAAAAGTTGGGGAATGTCTGTCGAGTCTATGTTACAGCTGTACAAGGTATTATTTACTGGATTCCTGCGGTATAGCCTGCCTGTTATATCTAACACGTGCAAAACAAACCTATGCACAATCCAAAATATTCAAGCCCAAGCGCTTAAAATATGCCTTGGCTTACCCCGCTGCGCATCGACAGCTGAAACAATTGCCATTGCCCAGGACTACTCGATCATGACGCACATCACCATTGAAACGATGCGTACGTACTTCAGGCAACATGCAAGGAATCCTACCCACCGCTTGGCAACCCTCGCTACTGAGAGGCCCCGCACGAAATTTAGTGCAATTGTCTGTGCTCATCGTGCGTCGTTTACGTCAGGTTTTACGCCTGCTGAGAAACTGGTGTATACTCCGTGGTGCCTGACAGTTCCACAAGTACGTGTTTCAATTCCAGGAAGACAGTAAAAAATCAAACTTGCCTTCATCAGCCCTAAAACAATAGAGCTTAAGCAATCTGCATGAAATTTACAACAACCACGTGCACATATACACTGATGGTTCAACCACAGCGTCTGGTTCTGGTGGTGTGGTGGTGATTCCAGCTAGAGAAATCACTCTGCGAATCAAACTGTCACATGTCATTACGTCCACAGCGGCAGAACTTGCGGCTTTGCGTGGCGTCCTAGAGTACATCAAATCCCAAAGACCGAGTAAATGGGCTGTGTTTTCCGACTCAAAACCAGCCCTACAGAGCATGCAGTCAGTCCTTCGACGAGGTTGCCATGAACCTCGTCGAAGGACTGACTGCATGCGAGGTTGCCATGAACCTTACGAAGTTGTCAAGCTTGTTCACCCCGTCACAGAAACAGGCCACGAGGTCAAGTTTCCGTGGCTTTCTGGCCAATGTGGGATCAGTGGCAATGATTCCACAGACAACGCGGCTCGCACATCGCACCAAGAAGAACACACCCCTCCGATTCTTTTGTCAAGGAACGACGCTGCAAAGCAACTTCGTCACCTGGCACGTAGTCTGAGTCTGCAGGAGTGGAACACCCTAAGCATAAGACATACGAGACTATACCAAATAAACCCTCGACTGGAACTTCGACCTCCATCTCGACTTCGTCGACGTGAAGCTTCACTTCTTTGTCGCCTTTGGTTGGGGGTTGCCTTCACAAAAGCATATAGGACCCTCATCGAATTGACCGACAATGCGGAATGCGACGTCTGCTGCACCAAAGAAGACATCGACCATCTGATATGCCATTGCCCTCGATTTGCCTCTGAAAGACACAAGCTTTCGGACGCATTGCGACAATTGGACGATCGGCCACTCTCTGTGCAGATGCTACTGGAACACCGTCATCGCCTTTCGTCGGCTCAAAAAGCAGTCAAAGCTGTCTAGTGCTTTTCGGGGACTACAGGCCTATGTGACCACCTTTCACTTTTGTGTAGGGCCACCGCTGCATACGCGCCAGCCGATTGACTGACAATCCTCCTTTTTTTTCTCTCTCTCTTTCTCTTCTCTTTCCTCTCTCTCTCATCTTTATGCCCCCTTCCTATTCCCCCAGCGTAGGGTAGCAAACCGGGCATGTGCCTGGTTAACCTCCCTGCCTTCCCTCTTGTTGTTTATTTCCCCCCCCCCCTGTCTCTCACAGAGCTCGCATGACACTTTGCATACCCACAAGTTGTCATGCTTTTTTTCCTTTTCGATCAATGACTTGGGTATTTTGTCACTGTCTTTGCGTTACTCTTTCTCGTGTTTTTTATCCATTGGAGCAACGAATTGACTAGACGCTTATTAAACTAAAGGAAAACTTCAGGGTAGTAAGTCTATCTGCTACCATTTTCATACGCTGATTGACGTCTAATAAATCTCCTGACACTAGAGCGTGGTAAAATATTTGTCATTTTGAATGGTCAAATAATATTTATAGCATTAGTTTCACATTTGGTCTTACGTTAACAGCTTTGTGTGACTACTTTCAATTCATTGATTTGATTGATATGTGGGGTTTTACATCCCAAAACCACCATATGATTATGAGAGACCCTGTAGTGGAGGGCTCCGAAAATTTCGACCACCTGGGGTTCTTCAACGTTCACCCAAATCTGAGCACACGGGCCTACAACATTTCCACCTCCATCGGAAATGCAGCCGCCGCAGCCGGGATATGAACCCGAGACCTGCGGGTCAGCAGCCGAGTACGTTAGCCACTAGACCACCGTGGTGGCACGTACTTTCAATTCACATCAATGTGACTCACCCAAAAGATAACATAGCTAACTTCGTCTAATATGTTATTGCTTTCGATTCAGCTACTAATAGAGTGGGCAAGCTACAGGGGGAATCGTTTTATTTTAAAAAGTTAAGAGATAACTGCGATTGGAGGCTTGACTGCAACAGAACGCGGCGAACTCTGAGAAGATGGCGAATGTGGTAATGCTTTCAATATGCGAAATACACCTTCAATATGTCACCTGAGTATTCCGACCTTCTGCAGTACATTGTTTACAGCGAAAGCTCTTATGAGATCACAGGTCAAGCGCAGTTGCATGTTGTCCGCCGCCGCCGCCACCACCGGTGGTGTATGTAACCACATCACGCGAAATTAGAAAAAAAAAACCTTGCAGTATTGACACAGTGGGGCTTGAACTTGGGTCCGCTTAATGCCAGTTCAATATTTTACCACTGAGTTACGCCGGTGCTTGTAACTTGTTGTCAAACTTGCTTTAGGCAGGCATGACATTGGGAAAGCAATCGAGTTAATAGGCTTTCGTGAACCTTGCAGTCTAGCGGCAACTGAACTGAGTGCCACCGAGATATCACGAAGAGCTAGCCACCCCCTCCCCCCGTTTTTTTTTCGAAGTATTTTTTTTTTCTTTTATCGGTCAGACAGGGCTCAAGATTGTCCTTGAATCCCCCAATTTTTACCCGTTTTTCTATACATAGGGGTTGCCGGTACCACCGAAAGGTATGTTTGAGCCGAGCTAAACACGTTCTCGCGACGTCATAGATGTCAGAGGGGTCTAGACAAAGCAATAAACAACAACGGAGCAACTAGAAAGTAAAAAAAAAAACACACAAGATGCACACGCAACATTCGGCCATTGGGAGTGTACGCTTCGGGTCTGTTTACCTGGATCGATGTCATGAGAATCGAGGATGCCCGGAATCCCACGAAAGCCTAAAATGCCTGACAACGAAGAACATCCTGCCCTACAGCGAGTGAACAGAACCAGTGTGCTGAAGTAAAAGGGATCCGCGTTGCTCCATGCTGTTCACTTGACCATCTTATACCACTCACACTGATAGTCCAGGATAAATTAAAGGTCTTGGTTCTTCCTGGCTGTTGCCTAGCGGGCAAACAACGATTGCCAAAACACAAGAAGAAACTTGAACTTCAGAGTGGCGTTTGTGATTCGGAATGACTTGTAATACAAGTCCCAGATGAACGTAAACGTGTTGTGGCATGAACGTTGCATTAAGCAAAAGTAAAAAAGGTCATGCACATCTCTTTTAGCCTTAATTACATGGCATTCAATCAATCGCAAGACACCAGCCTCACTGTACATAAAATTCGAGAAATTTCTGCTGCGCATCAGCATTTTATCTACATATTTCACATCATAGCAAACAGGCTGAGGAAAAATGCACCCAATATTCCCGGTTACGTGCTGTGTACCTTGATTGATCGAGAAACTCGAATCACGGTGTGTATTGTGGAGACACGTAGTTATGAAGTGTTTGATTTACGCTTTCAGGGCAGGAGATACGGGCAACGCAGTTTTGTGCTTTACATGAAGTGAAGTAAGAGTGACCAGCTTGTTCAGCACAAAGCCCAATTGAGAATTTAGTTGACGAAAAAAGTCGAGGATACGTAGCATGGACTGATTATGCTGGTGAAAGTCTCATTTCAGCAGAAAAGGACGATTTCAGAACGATGACGTTGCGTTCTGAATAGAATTTGAAGTTGCCCTCGCGAGACAAGTTCAAATACAATTCGCTTCCGGTCACCTCTGCCGATGTAGCATTTCTGCGTAGCAAATTGAATTACCGGGTTATTCGTGAGTTTACACAGACCCTTAGCAGAAAACGGTAAACGCATAAAAGAATGGTGCACGTGAATGCTGCCATCAGCCAAGCACTTCATTGAATCTCTATTCGCAAACTCCAGCATTTTTTTTTCTTTCGCGGTCCATTCGAATTTTGCACTGCGTGTTTAAACATTTAAAAAAATTTTTTCCTCGTGTGCCGGGCTTCGTTAGCTGTACAGTTGCGCGCCTGCGTCGCAAGCCCATACTCTACCCCACCACTACTCCTCTTGCCTGTCCGTTGCACGGAACCACTCCGTCGCACTACACTTGACGTCATGGTTACTGGGCATGCGCTCCTTCGTAATGTTGAAAGGTGGCAGACGGAGCTAGGTGCAGACATGGAAAGACTGAAGAAGATTCACAACACTGGTGAGGAAGCCGCTTACCGGCAATCGTGGAGCGCTGCCAAAAGAGACTGCCAGAGTCGACTCGTTTTAAATAGTCCAAGAATTCTTGCGGACGAAACAGCAAGATGTCACTGTACCGGACTCGGTTAGTACTTGTCATCACTTGGTATTCGTATTATTTTGAACCGCTTGGCGCTTGGAATTACTTAGTATCACTTGACATCACATTGTTGATTGATTATTACGTGAGGTTAACGTGCCAAAACAACTGTATGGATTAGAAGAGGCGCCGTAGTGGAGGGCTCTAGAAAATTTTGACCACCTGGGGTTCTTTAACAGTCCATTCAAATCTGAGAAGCACGGGCCTACAGCATTTCCGCCTCCATCGAGAATGCAGCCTGCCGAAGCCGGGAATTCGATACCTTCACGTGCGGGTCAGCAGCCGCAGTACCTTAGCCACTAGACCACCACGGTGGGGCTGGCATCACTTTGTATCACCACAGTCTGCCATAAACCAACAAGCTCCACTGTGGCTTCAGCCTACCACTACTAGTGCAAGCTAAATGTGCCTTACTTTTATCGCTCTACCCAGCGTAGTTAAAGAAGCTCTGCCGTGAGGGAAACGTGGATGCTGCAGTAGTTAATGTGGTCTACATGCTCTCTATCACTTCGTTGCGAAACGAGCCTTGAAAACAGCACGTACGGAGGCGTCAGTCTTTGCTGATCTCTGTAAAAATAAAGCCGGAGTAAACCTACTCGGTCGAACAAAGTGAAAGTCTACTGGAAACCACACAGTAACCTCTTCACCTTCTCCCCCTTCTCCTTCCTGGGAGGTTCTTTCGTGTGACGAAAGACGGCTGAAGCATCTACTATCCATTTGGGCCGTATTTCTCAGCGGTGCTCGCAAGCTCTTACTCCCACATAAAACATACAACGAGAGTGGGGAAGTTATCGAGTTTGGCATTATACGGAACTTCAAGGCAACACCAACGCCGATGGCACCACCATGAGGAAGTAGTTAACGCATCTATATAACTTGTACTGCCACAAAATACCTGTAAACCTATATGTTATTACGATTCGTGAGCTCATGTGACTTAATTATTATCACTTCGGCGTATTTTCGTTGCACTGAATAAACTTATAGATCCAGCCGATGGAAAATAGACATCGATGCTATTCTGTTGCCATAAACACGGATGCCTGAAGTGCAACAGAGAGACGTAGTTCATAAGTACAGTGTAACACAATCTAGAAGCATTCTCATTGAAGGGTATAGGTCCATTCTTACATAGCATTCCTCACAAAGTCACTCAACAGATTGTGCTGTCATCTAAACGTGACTCAGAATAATTTCAAAAATTTCTATATTTATTACTTTCCACGTGATCATGTGACAAGATATCATGCCATATCGAAGTTTTATTTCGCATAGTTTGCCCCGCCCCTCCACACACAAAAAAAAACTCAAGAAAGAGAAGCCCATTGCCTAGTAACCATTGCGTTACTGCGTCTTTGAAGAAGGACGGAATGACTACAACTCTTCGCCACCCTTAGATCCTATAAGTGTTTTGCCATATTTTCGTCGAGGCAATAGTCTACATATCATAATGCGCTCCGTTTACTAACTCTGGAAGGAATCCGCGCTTGTATACTGTTTATGCATTGTTTCCATGTACTCTTCATACAATGTTTTCAATTTCAAAAAAAAAAAAAAAACTGTGTCATACACTTCTACTCAAGCCTCCCCGTGCATGCAATTCACCGTCAGTGCTAGGTTATATGTCTCATGTCATTTTTTACTGCTGCTTCTCCTTCTGTGAGCACTGACTTGGTGACTGTATTCCACGCTTTTAGGGACTTTTCGAATAGTTTATTTGATTCAAGTTGATTATATCGTTACTCACTACTGCGGTGTGCGTCAGGTGCCTCCAATCGACGTATACTGCAATCATCTCTAATGGTGCACGAAACTGCAACTCTCATTTCGTGCTTAGAACTATGACAACTGCACAGAAACGATTAGTGTCACAAAGTGTCGTCTTAACATCTGGCTTTGCCCTGAGATTGGCGATGCGACCAATAAGCTGCTTTGAGTTCCCATCTGGCAAAATTAGTTTTTGGCGGACTCAGTGATCGAAGTTGTCAGGAACAACTTTCTTTGGCAATGAGTGGAGGCTACAGAGCCGAACCACGCCGATGGGTCAGTGTCGCTGTGCAGGTGTAAGTATATCTGCAATAAAAAAATGAAAAGCTTTTTTGCGTAACCTAATCATCTAAAATTCTGCAGTTCAAAACTTTCAGGTGGTGGTTGAAAATGACAAAAACTTGTTAGAAATAAGTGAAATAGCATTATTATTTAATTTTTTGGTTCTTTTTGGTTGCCGCCTTCCCTAATTCTGTCGATTTTGCTCTTTCTTGCTCATCTCCATTCATAAAAAAAGATCACCTGCACGTCGCCAGTGCCTTCTTCCTCCAGTTTCTCACTAATTCGCTCAACACACAAGATATTCAAGAAGCTTGAGTACAAAAGTTGTCGAAACAAACGAAGCAATTGGTTGGCAACGTGTGCGCCCATGTGAGACTGACGCAACTGAGACTCTCCGTCACTTCCACTTTTTGTTCTGTTGGCCAGTTTACCTGTGTGAGCTAGCGTATATACTGTCGCACGGCTCTAAGCAGATGTCTTAAAGGATCTACCCTGAAGTCTCCAAAGCAAAATGCTTCATTCCGTGGTGGAATCACCAGCAAGAGTTACTGGAAAAAAAACAAGGGTGTAGCGGAACGATGGTTTTGCCCCGTGTGCTCTTCGATGGAAAGTACATCAGTATTACGTTCGTGACGAGAGGCCAAGGGCAGAAAAAATTCTCAGCGAGGTAATCGGCGACAGTGACATGGAGCTACCGAAGCAGCTAAGTGTCAGAAGGATGCGCAGGCTCCCGAATGACATTAGATTTGCATTTTGAAGAGAGAGAGAGAGATGACATGAAGAAGGGAAAGTAGGTTAACCAGAAAGCAAGTGTCTGGTTTGCTACCCTGCATTAAAGAAGGGAAAATGGGAGACAGAAAAAGTAAGGAAAAGGAAATGAGAGAAAGAGAGCAAGAAGGAAGCGAAAGCACACAAACACACTAAAACGTCACAAACATTTCACGAGGCGGGTCAATCGCAGAAACTTCAGGAGGGCCTTCGTCGCTTTTTGGCGCGAAGCTCGATCTTTCCGGTATTCCGAAACTAATTTTTCGGGATGTGGCAGGCCGTCGAGGCGTGCAAACACTGCTGTCAGGGACTGTCTCTAGCAGTTGTACTGAGGGCACTGACACAAAACATGTTCGACGGTTTCGTCAGCGCAGCAATAATCACACGCAGCCCTGTCTGCCCATCCAATGCGGCAAGCAAAGGCGTTCGTAATAGACTCCCCAAGCCACATGCGACAGAGAACGATTGTCTCAGATCTGGATAACCCAGATGGAATGGAAATTCGTAGGTATGGGTCCAGATGGTGAAGACGGATGTGTTGAAATTTGGGCGTGTTCCAAAGAGACCTGGTGACATCGTGCGCGAGCGTAATATTCTTGTTGCTGCGTCGCTTCATGAATGTGGGATGAGATCCATCATGCCATTTTCGCGAGCGTTCTTTGCTGCAGCGTCGGCATGCTCGTTATGAATGATCCCGCAGTGGCCTGGTAACCATTGAAAAGTTACATCATGTCACTTCTGTAGTACTTGCTGATACAATTGTCTTGTTTTCAGCACCAATTGGTATTGAGGTCCACGACGTATCGCAGTTCAAATAAAATACAGAGCTATTTCGAATCAGTGAAAATGCACGATTTTAGAGGTGCTCCTTGATCAATCCTGTGAGGTGTGTAGTGGAGTGCTGTGAGCTCTGTGGCTGTCGATGTTGTTTTGTGAGACTTTCGAAATTGGATGGTTTCGGCTTTGTCTGGGAAGATCATAGCTCCTGCAGATACCCAAACATTTGTCGAACCACCCATATAAAGTTCAACGTGATGTTTGTATCCTTAATGCAGTATATGTAGAGTCAGCTGCTTCAAAGCTGGTGTCGAGAGATCCGACGTTTTGCGAATTCTTGGCCCTGTCAAGCGTAGGTTTGGACGGTGTAAACAACAAGGGGGCGTCAGAATACGTTATAGAGGTGTGTGGCCTGCTGAAAGGCACTCACGGTAACTCAATACTCTCTTACCGAAGGAGGCACTTGGTCGGTCTTCTCGAAGCGAAGCGTGGTGATGGGCAGGGGCACGACAAGGTGCCTAATATGCGCCCGAAGCACCTCTGAGTAATGCGCACTGAGGCCGGACGATCTTTGGCGATTGCGATGGTCTCCGCTGTGGATGTCCACCGTGGTAATCCAAGAAAAACTCTGAGTGCCTGAACCTGGGCGTTTTCGATTGTACACGTGCTACTTTTGCAGGTGTTCATCAACACAGGCAAGCTGTACCGCAGGTACCCCAGGAACAATTTCCTGTATAGCTGCAACATTGTGTGTACTGACGTGCCCCATTTTTTACCTCCCAGAAAGTTGAAAAGTTGGGAGATGGCTTTTAGGCGATTTTTCAGAAGGGCCACATGGAGATTCCAGCAGAAATTTTGGTCAATGTTGACTCCCAAGAACCTGTCTGTGAGAGTGTAGCATACAATTTGTCCATTGATGGTGATGGGATGTGAGTCATTGCCTTCCGCGTGAACGCAACCAGTGGCGATTTGTCTGGAGAAATCTCGAGGCTTTGCTTCCTAAAGTATGCCGAAATAGAGTTCGCAGCTTTCTGAAGTTTCGCACGTATCTGTGGACGTGTTACACCAGATATCCAAACACCTATATCGTCTGCATAAATAGATATCTGCACAGATTCGGGTATAGTTTTCACAAGGCCAATCACGAAGAAGAGTAAACAGTAAGGGGCTAAATACACCACCTTGGGGAACAACACGATGTATGTAATGCTCAGATGTCGGCCCATCATCAGTTTTCATAAACAATGATCTCATACGAAGGAAGGAGCAGACCCAGTGGTACACTCGCCCACCCAAGCCAACGGGCTCGAGGCATCAAGTACGGCTTCATGGGAGACATTATCATAAGCTTCTTTGACATCCAAGAATAATGCAAAAGATAGCCCTCGGTTCATTCTCTGGTGTACGTCTGTCACGAGATCAATGACGTTGTCAATAGAGCTACGAAAACGACGAAAGCCGGCCATGGCGTCTGGATAGACTCTGTATCGTTCTAGGAACCCCTCGAGTCTGACAAACGTCATTCGCTCCATCAGCTTGTCGGCGCAACTAGTCAGCATTATTGGTCGGTGGGACGTCAGCTGAAGTGGTAATTTTCAAGGTTTGAGAATTGGAACCAAACGCCTTGTTTTTCATTCTCCGGGAAGAGGTGTCCAGCTCACAAAGACTCATTAAACTCGTTCAGTAAAGCACTACGTGCGCAATCACCGAGGTTGCACAATAGGCGGTATGATATACCATCGGGCCTGGGCAACGACGATCGATTACAAGAAGCAAGAGATGCGTCCAGCTCTTCCATCGAAAAAGGCAGGTCCATGCACTGATCAATGGAGTGTGCATGGTGCGGAAGCAATAGTAAGGACCTTCACTTAATGATTGCAGGAATGCGGAAAAAATCGGACTTACCGACACATGCCCTGAAACAACTGAGTCTGTTCCTACTGGAACAAAACTACAGTTACCACATGCACATTTACACAGATGGCTTGACTACGCCGTCTAGTTCAGGTGGAGCAGTGGTTATAACATCACAAGGGGTAACTCGGTGTTTTAAGACTTCCCATGTGACAACGTCCATGATGGCAGAGCTCGAGGCTCTGTGCAATGAACTGGAACTCATCAATTCTGAAGAAAGACCAAGTGAGTGGGCCGTGTTTTTCTGACTGAAAACCAGCGTTACAGTGCCTGCTGTCAGTTCTCCGACGCGGATGCCACAACCAGTTGACCTACCAAACCGTGAAAATTCACCACTTCTTAATACAAAAAGGCCACGACATCGTCTTTCAATGGTTATCTGGGAATTCCGGTATAAGCGGAAATGATTCTGCAGATCATGCTGCTCGCATGTCACATGAAGAAACAAACAGCGTTCCGATTCCGCTTTCAAGAGCGGACGCGGCGAGGCAGATTCGTCAACTGGCCCGCAGTCTCACACTGACTGAGTGGAACACAACAAGCATACGACGTACAAGACTGCGCAAGCTTGACCCTTCACTACTACTCCGGCCTCCACCCGGCCTACATCGTCGTGAAGCTTCGCGTCTCTATCGCCTTTGGCTGGGAGTTGCTTTCACGACAGCTTATACCACGTTAATCGGAATGACGGACAGTGCGGCCCGCGATGTTTGCGGCACCGATGAAAATATCGAACACGTGCTGTGCCACTCTCCTCGATTTGCCTCAGAATGACAAGTACTTGCCAACGCAATGCGACGACTGGATAATTGGCCTCTTTCTGTGCAGGTGCTAATACAGCAACGTCCACATCCCTCGACAGCCCACAAGACAGTGAAAGCCCTGCTGTGTTTCCTGAGAAAGACGGGTTTGTGTGAATGCCTCTGACTTGCGGTGGAGTTCTACACGCTGCAGTGAAATTACTGTCAGTCTCTCCTTTATTTTATTTTCCCTCTCTTCCCCTTTCTCATCTTTCTTGTCTCTTTCTCTGATCCCCCAGGGTAGGGTAGCCAACCGGATGTCTTTCTGGTTAAGCTCCCTGCTTTTTCCCTTTTGTTACTTCATTCCTTCCTCTGTGCAATGTGAAGGGCCTGCAATCTTCCAACAAAAATCTTCCACTATCTCGACGTCCTTTCTAACGTTGGAGAAGTGCCAGGGCTTTAAGCGGAAAACGTTGTTCGGGAAATGTGCGTAGGGCTTCGCACTGGTTCGCAATAGTTGAGAGAGTGGCTTGCGAGGGTCTAGAGAATCGCAAAACTTCACCCACCGTTGAACTCCAGTTTATCGATACAGCACTGGATCTTCGTTTCAATGCGCCTTGCTATGCGCAGATTTTCAATCGACTTTGTGTGCCGATATCTGTGCTCTGCACACCGACGAAACGCGCGAAGTCGCTCTAACTCTGCGTCTATTTCGAGAGCCTTGAAGAGCACGTCAGCATGCACATCGCGCTCTGCGCTGCTTTTTTGATCGCTTGCTCAATGCCAGAGGATAAGCGTTTTGCACATGCGTCTTCTATGTTTGTTGCGAATGCAGACAAATCGATCCTCCGGATGGTTTTCAGCGGTTGACCACTGGCGAAGCCTTTCATGTTGAGATAACTGGGGATGTGGTAACTACCATGTGGGTTGATGTCTAAAAACCACTTGACGCTTGTGGTGAGGCGACGGGACACAAATGTCAAGTTCAAGCAGCTGCTGTACGTGGACCCTCCTAGAAGTGTAAAGCTCCCATTATTAAGTACAGAAAGTTCATGGGCCGACACAAATGAAGCAAGTTTCACGCCTGTGGCATTGACTTTTGAGTTTCCCTAGATAAGGTGGTGGGTGTTGAAGTCCCCTGTAATTATTCATGGACCCGGTACGCTCGGAAGTATGTCATCCACTCTTTTTAAATCAAAACGAGCTGAAGGGCATAGGTAAACACACACGAATGTGAAGGGAAGGGTTCTTGCTTCAAAGTCAGGCAAACATACTGGTTTTCGTCATGTGGTGGCACAGGATGAATAATGTAAGTAAGCTCGCGACGGAATGTACACAAAGGCCTTGCTGCTTTCGTTGCAGGTTTGGGACGGAATTGATACGTATTCTGATAGTATGATTGGGTTTGTTAAGTTTGGTTCACAAATCATGATGATTGGGAAACGGCTGAAGAACACGTAGAAACTAAAGTCGGAAATTCGTGATGTAAGTCTTCTTGTGTTACGCTGGATAACTGATGCTTCTCTGACCTCTTTCGGAACGATTGTTCATCTCCTGCCATGGTTCTACGTGGGGGCGGCGAGGACTGGGCTCAACGCGTCCAACACTTGTAGGCCACTTCGAGCAGTTGGAGTTCCCAGGCTTCTCAAGCGACCAGAGATCGTAGCATCGGGATAATCTGTCGATCTACCCTTGACGCATCTTCAACGGAAGTAGGCACGGAGGAAGCTGTAGGACGGGGAGGCCTGAGAGGGGGCTCCTTTGCAGGCTGCGTACGAGGTAGTGCGGGCCAGTCATCCGCAGCTATGGGCTTAACCACCTCATTTTGCTTTGTGCCTACTGTTTTACTGGTGTTCGAATAAGATGGGTTACGTGCGACACCCTGTATGGCACGCCTTCTACGACGGCTGCGTCGGTGCTGTACCCTTTCAGCAGCCTCTCTGTGCGATGAATTGTCTCTGACCATTTGTTTGATAATGGCAATTTTTTTCTTTATCCGCGGGCGTTTCTTAGAGGCAGCATTGTGTGAACCATTACATTTTCCGCACTTCAGGACTTGTTCCCTGACATGCATCTCCAGTGTGTGGTTCAGCCATCGTGGGCATACTGTGGTGTTCGTGCATACATTCTTGACATGTCCGATTTTCATGCATTTATGGTACTGAAGAGGTTTGGGAACAAATGGCCGAACAGGATGTCGGAAATCTCCCACCTTTACACGTGACGCAATAGAATCTCCTTTGAACATTAGCTTTAGACAGTGGGTGTTTCCGAAGCGAGGTACATTAGTGATGACTACTTTCTAGTTCGCTGGTTTTATAAGAATTGGAATATCCAAGTTCGCGATGGCCAAATGAATGTCATAGATTATTCCTGCCATGCCGGTACCATTCATTGAAATTATCTGTCGGACTTTAAAGTTGCCTCGACGTTGTCGCGCAAGGCTGAAAATGAGTCTTGATTGACTTAAAAAAATACTGTGGTCTAATGACCAGTCAAAGCCCAAGCTCATTCAGCTGGTTAACCACAACAAGCATCGTTTTTCGAGGTACTGGATTGATGCCCTGGTAAAGGTTGCTGGTCATGTCACTGTTCGGCTTCCTCGTTATACCATTGTGAATTCAATCCTATTGACAGGGTATGGACCTAGATCAAGGGTTATATTGCAGTAAAATGCAGGATGTTGACTCTTGCTGGAATAGAAAAACTTCTGGGCCAAGCCGTTTCTCTTGATACTCTAGAAAACTGGGCGCACGACTGCACTCATGTGATGCGTCTTGGAGAGGAGGCCTGGGAGCAGGATGGTGTAATTAAAAGCACACTCGACAACATCATAATTACTCTGGCATTTGACTCTAGCAGCTTCAGTGACAGTAGTGCCAATGAATTGAGTGGTATAGAGGAATTTTGTTGAACTTGGTGTGCGCTCGCTCATGCGATGCTGATTGTTTATGAGATTCCATATATTTATTTTTGATACCTAACAGCTTGAAAGTATGTTCTATTATTCTAAAAAATGGACGTGCAAATGAGGACACAATAAGGGATTAAAGAATTCCGCAGATTCCAAGTACCCTGAAAATTAATGTTATGCAAAGCATGCGCATGCAAGCTGACTCTGTTCTAATATATATTTCACAAAGTCCCGCTAAATATATTTACAAACGCACGCACAGACATACGTTAAACAGTCGCGTATGTTTTTAACGCCAATTGTTTACAGTGGCGTAAAGATGCTAACAGCAACATGAATATCAGTAACATCAGAAGCGGTAAACTGTTATAAAACGCTGCTGATCACGAATATTCTAGCCCTGGACACTGCTACATAAGTAATTTTAAGCGGAAGACACCTGACTACAATTAATGCTAACCCGACTTGATGGCTGTATCATAGCAGTACATATGTAATGTTTATAAAATTGGAAACCCAGCACAGCCACCAAAATTAGCGTTTCACAATCATTATGTTGTGTTTGAAAGGTAGTTCCAAGACCTGGCGTGGCTCTGTGGTAGAATACTTGATTGCCATGCAGAATACTAGGGTTCCATTCCTGTTGGAACAGTGCTTCCTGCTGCAATTTCTGCTGGTATATACCTGGCCTCGGGTATGTGGTACTGTTTTATTAAAGTGTTTGACGACGTACGCGACGGGATCGTTACATTATTCATCTCATTGCCAGCGAGTTGTATTCATCATAACAGTGCACTCTCCCCTACTAATTTTGGTTTAACTCAATAAAGGGGATACACAGACAGACAGACAGACAGACAGACAGACAGACAGACAGACAGACAGACAGACAGACAGACAGACAGACAGACAGACAGACAGACAGACAGATGTTTTAATAAAAGCAAATGATCCAACAAGTGATCACAAATGAACACCCAAGCGATTGCACAATCAAGTGATTGATTCATTGATTGAGCAAATAATCATTCGTTGAACTAGGTAAATAATTAATTAATACAACGGAATTCCAGCCAATGTCCCACTTACGTTAACGCCATTGGTTGCGTATTTCAATGAGAAGTCATAAATTTCTCGATGCTAAAGAAGGTCAAACGTGGTTAAACGACAGTTTCTGCCTTTTGTTGGTGCCCCTGCGTCTTGGGTACACTACACCTCTATTTAAAACAAAGTGAATGATGCTAAAGTTTAAAAACTATTGGGATTGCAGCTTCACCACTGCCTGTAGGCGTTTTCACACATGCGAGAACTCTTTTTTTTTGTCACTGCTCGCGAAACGCGGCACATAAAACGTTTCTTCAGACATGGCAGTTCATTCAGTAGAGTGGTCGCGAATATACATCCTTTCTTTTTCGTCCTCTTTGCAAGATTGAATAAGAGAAGTGGTGCTGTTGTTGTTCCACAGTCTTTTCTTTCCTTTTTATCAGCTGATTATTCTTTTAGATAATGTAGTCTTATCTACTTCAACCTAAATTTCTTTCCTCTAGTTCTGTCCTCCTTTTCTTTTCTGCAAATGTCAGTGCACGCAGTGATTGTTACTTGCACTTATAGCTTCTTTCTGTTTTGTTCCCTACTAACACTAGTAAACAAGCATCATATTTGTACCTAACATCATGTTTTCTGGTATCATGCTGCATGCACCACCTATCCTTTGCGATTGTTGAAATAACACGAAACAGAAGCAATAGGATTGCTTCTCAGACATTTTCCTCCGTCATATCTCTTACTTCTTTTGCGCTGCCTCAAATTGAGAAGTGGAATCTGCGCAAGAGTGGAGATAGGATCACGGCAGTAATCATTTTTTAGTTTAGAGTGCAAGTTTTTTTCTATCAAATCTGAGTTTTCAATATATTCGCACACAGCTGTACTGCTATCATTGTTCCCGGAACAACGAACAGTGAGGTATTAATATAGTTAATTATTTACAAGTGTTGCCACTGAAAGTTTTTCAGAATAAGGGTACGCTCTTCTCGTTGATGAGGATCATATGCACGGGTAAAATTAAAAAACAGAGAAAACAGGAACCTTACTCTTGTCTATACTCTAAGATTAAAGTGACTTTCCTGTGAAATCTTCGTTAACGGCGAAGCTGGCAAGCAAGCAATACCATGCACTTGGCGAATGCAGAATGAGCTTTACTTCATCATTTTCAACCTCTTTATTCTTATTTTATCTCTTTCTGTGTTGCGCTGTTTCCTCCTTTGACATCCCCTCCCTACTTCTCTGTTTTACCCCTTGCTATGCTATGTTGTATATGCAAGGGTTTACCCCCTCGTCTCTTCTTTTAACCCCTCCTCTGTCTTCTCCTCTCTCATCTCCTGACTCTAACTTTCTTTTACATGGAGGAGGAGAAGCAAATAATAAGCGGGAAGATAGGGAGGTTCGCCAGTTCTTAGACCGGCTGACTACCCTGTGCTGCAGAAAGGGGTGAGGGGAATTAAAAAATAATAGAAAAGAAATGTTGCAAATACAGAGAGAGAAAATACAAAAATTGTGAAAGAGGAAAGACGAAATAAAAGAGAATAAGACACTAAAGTCTGTCTCTGAGGCCAGTTGTCCGCAAAAAGCGTAGCAAAGTTTTCAAAGCTCTCTGGGCTGAGGATGGGCTCGGCCAATGACCCAAATTCTTTGTTCCAACAAAGGCTGATTATCTAGTCTATCCAGAGCTTCAGCAAGTTCTTATCTTGCCGCATTAAAATGGGTGCACTCACATAGAAGGTGGGCGATGATTTCTTCGCAGCTGCCGTAAGTGCACGTAGAAGAGCTGGCCATTCTAATAAGATAAGAGTATGCGTTCATAAAGGCCACTCCAAGCCACAGGCGGCATGGAAGAGTCTCCTCAGCTCGAATATCCCTGAGGGAAGATGAAGCTGGATATCAGGATCCAAGTTATGCGGGCGCGCAGTTGTGAATTCTGTCAAGTTCCACTGTATCAGTGTGAGATCACGTGCCAGCAAACGAAGTCTTATGGCTGCGTCGGTTCTTGAGAACGGGATGGCTGTGTATTGAATACTGTCGTGTGCAGATCTAGCGGCCGCATCTGCGCGGTCATTGCCATATATAGCCGCAATGACCTGGTTTCCACTGATACACTATGCTCTACTGTTTCTCAATTGCTTGGTGATGAAGAAGCCTTATTTCAGCAACTAACTATTCATTAGGTCCAAGGCGAAAGGGTGACAGAGGCATTGAAAAGCTGCCTTCGAGTCCGAGAAGATAGACATAGTTTCCGAAGGTTCTTCAACGATAAACTCCAGAGCTGCACGTATGGGGGCGAGTTCTGCCTCTCTCGACGATGTCAAATGCGATGTCACGAGTTTAATTGTGATGGATCTCGCGGGAATAACTACGGCCCCTGCTGAGCTTACTGAAGACACAGATCCGTCCTTGTAGATGTGAAGGCACCCGTTGTGCTTCCCTTGCAGGTGAGTAATGTGGCCTGTTTTAGGGCTAGATGTGACGACTTTTTCTTATTTTGTATGCCAGTAATGGTAAGGGCTTTAAGTGGGTGTAGGCACCACAATGGTAACGGCGGCCATGCCCAATGCATGAATTGCAATAGAAGCACTGCGCAATGCTGAGCTACAGTTGCGCTGAACATTGAGGGGGGGGGGGGGCTAGAAGTTTCAAGTGAGGTGAGGTGAGGTGATGGAATCCGAGCAAAATGCCTTAAGTGCATTTTAAAAGCGTCTACGTGGATGTATGTGTTGACTGGATAATCACGCGTAATCGTGACTGTCGCTGCTGTAGATGCGCATCTCTGAAGACCAAGGCATATTCGCAGTGCTTGGGCTTAGATCGACAGTAGGCGCGCAAGTTTGTTCTTCGAATCCCACGAAGCACGGGTAGGCTGTAGCTGCATAAAACCGAGGAACAAAACAGTGTAGAGTTAACGCATCGCTCGTACCGATGCAACCCACGTTTTTCCAGCAAGAAACCTCAGTACGTGGAAGATAATGGTGAGTTTGTTTTCATGTGGGTGATGTGAGGGCTCCAGGAGAGGTCACGATCAACTATGACTCCGAGGAATTGGTGGGTCTTCACGTAGCTGACCATGTGTCCGTTGATTTTAATAACCCATGAACCCATCACCTTATGCGTGAATGCTATAAGCGAGCACTTCTCTGATGATGGCTCCAGTCCCCGTTCGTCAAGGTACTTTGTCGCTAGTGTAGCCGCTCTCTGAAGCCGGGCACGCAAACGAAGGCGTGTTAGGCTTGACGCCCAGATGCACATGTAATCTGCATATTTTGAAAGATGGACTGATTCTGGAAGTGCGTGAACCAGGCAGAGTAGCGCTAGATTGAAAAGTGTTGGGCTAGCAACACCACCTTGAGGTACACCATGACGGATGCAATGAAGCGTTGTTGTGCCATTTTCCGTCTGTGCAAAGAAAGTTCTGCCCTTCAAATAGCTGTTGATTCATTGGTAAAACCAACCCCATAATACAACATTTTTAATGACATCGAGAATGGCTTCATGCGATACATTATCGTATGCGCATTTTAAGTCTAAGAACAACGCCGCGGATAAATGTTTCAGTCTTTTTGATGCTGCACAGACGAGACGAGGTCAATAACGTTATCAATAGCGGGCTGCCCACGCCGAAAGACCATCATAGCATCAGGGTATACGTCGTGGTGCTCCAGGTACCGCTCTAGGCGAGTCAAAATCACCCTCTCCATCATTTCCTGAAACAGCTGGCAAGCGCGATTGGGCGATAAGAGATCAAGTCCAGGAGAGGTTTACCTGGTTTAAGCACAGGTACGAGGCGGCTCGATTTCCACGAAGGATGGAGAAATCCGCTGCTCCACGAGTCTTCGTACACAGATAGAAGGGCCCGTCGAGCTGCTTCACCGACGTTCCAAAGAGCCATGTACGTGACTTCATCCGGACCAGCCGATGAAGATCATTTGCCTGCCGTCAAGGCCGCTTGAAGTTCCTCTAGAGAAAAAACGTGTCCATTCTTGAATCTCTGGAGACTGGTGCGTTTTCTAGGTGACGCGTGGTGCACGCGGACGCCTGACCATCAACTTTTATGAAGAAATCTTCTGCTACTTCAATTTCGGTGATGCCTTGGTGGAGAGACAGACTCTTTGAGGGGCAATGTTGATGCGGTGATGTTCGTAGGCCACGAACAATCCTCCATGTCAGCGTCAAAGGCTTGTGTGGATCCAGCAATTTGCACAGAGAGTTCCACTGAAAGGACTGAAGTGAGTTGATCCGCAGCTGAATTTTATTTTGCTGTGGCGCCTTGCCTCCCTAGAGTCGTGAATGGACTTAGTGCGCCTATATCTTCGTTCACCACGACGACGGATTATTCTGAGTCGTTCAATCCGCTTCATGTTGACAATATTTTGAGGTATGTTCAATATGCTAAGTCGCTTCTTGAGCAGCACCTTTATTATAAACTTTTTCAAGTCGATGTGAGTCGAAGTGTCGCAGTTTTGGGATTTTCCCAGGCCCTTGATTTTTAAATAAGTTGGTATGTTGTCACTTCCATGAGTTTCATAAACTGCGAATCACTAAACCTTTCCACATAGGCTTTGTGACACAAATGTTAGGTCAAGGCAGCTCCTATATGCCGTTTCCCGTAGAAACGTAGGACTTCCGTCGTTTACACAAAGCAGCTGCTGCTCCAAAGCAAAGGAGAATACTTGCCTCCCGCAGCGGTCTATCTTCTGACTTCCTTATAGTGAGTGGTGAGCGTTGAATTCTCTGGTGATGATCCATGGTCCAGGTGTGGTTGTTAACAGTGCACGTAGTCTTTAAGGTTCAAAACGGCTTGAAGGTTATATATATATATATATATGCACCTACTAGCGTGAAATTGAGGTCTCTACGTTTTACTGTCAAGCAGATATACTCGTTGTCATCATGATGTATTACAGAGTGCTCGATATAAGTAATCTCACACCTCATATAAACAACGGCATTACTCTGTTCTTTGCAAGGTAGCGGACTTGAAGGCTTCGTACCTGGACAGTCATATTGCACGGTGTAACCGTGGCTCACAATAACGATGGTTGGGAACTTGTTCTTGAACACAAATGGTCAGATATCAGAAATTCGGGGCTTGAGGTCCTCGTGCACTCTAATGAAAAATCGAAAGCTCCTTTGACTTAATTTCAAAAGGCTTGCAGAGGAGGAGCCATAGTGCTTTTCCAGACTTGATAGCACCGGCTTCAGCGCATCCACTAATAGAAGTGGACTCTTAGCTGCCGGACTGCTAATGCTAGTGAGGAGCATATGAATGGTATTCATGAGGGCCTTTACCATGGCTATGATTTTTCTATCTCAACTATCACCAGCATTCTCGTTCCGAAGTGATTGTAGACGAGCGATGCGGCGGCTCAGACGGTGGGTCTATCGCCGGCAGCGCAGGCCGTGCGTCAGGCGAGCCGGTGATGCTCTTGCATTGCTTGGATTATTTGTCGTCGGCGTGTCTGGACGCTTGAGGTGATATGCCGGCGATCGTTTCGTGAGGTGCAGTCATTGGTTCAGCACTGGCCCTCCTCAGCGGTTTCCGGCGACGACACCACCGGCGTCGTACTTTAGCAGCGGCGTCCCTGTGAGAGTAGCCGTCCCGTACCTCTTGCCGCAACACTTGCATTTCCTTTTTCATGCTTGGGCAATCTTTCGACGATGCATTGTGAGGGCCGTGTCAGTTTCGACACTTACGAAGTTCTGCCTGGCTAGCATCTGCGCTATGTGATTCTGAGCATAGCGGGCACACAGCCTGTGTCTGTACAAACAGCACTGACGTGTCCCAACTTATAACACTTCCGGCATTGAAGGGGCTTCGATACGAAGGGTCGCACTGCGTGTTGAAAATGGCCGACCTTGACTTGCGATGAAAGGCTGTC
Organism: Rhipicephalus microplus; assembly: GCF_013339725.1. NCBI lineage: Eukaryota > Metazoa > Arthropoda > Arachnida > Ixodida > Ixodidae > Rhipicephalus > Rhipicephalus microplus. The sequence continues at coordinate 312,623,510 of NC_051165.1, read as the reverse complement.
TCCCTTGAACACGAGCTTCAAGCAGCCTGATTTACCAAGGCGACTGTTTAAGGAGAGCAGCAAAGTCACTTTCACTGATGGAAATGTCCACATCATAAATGACGCCTGGAGCGAAGTCGCAGCCATCAGGTATATATGAGCAAACGTTGATGTTCTCCAACATCTTGACGTTGGTCAACACTTCCAATGTGCTTCGCTGATTGACGTCTATGGCCAGAATATTCTTGTGGTCATTGATCCGCATGTCCGCGGTCTGTTCCTGCGCGAGTGCCTCAAGATACCTAGACGTGGCTTGATCATTCAGCCGGTTAAGACTCTGAGTCGCATCGACCGGCACAAACAGAATTTTTTAAATCGGAGGCTCTCGCGTCTTCGTAGCACTCTTACTTGTTGATGGAAATGGCATCACTAGTCTTCTTTTTGGCTGACGTCTTGTCACAGGCACGAAGTCACCTTCGTCGTAGCTTTCGTCGCTGGCCGTAGAGTAAATCAGCATGTCCTCGCTCTCGGCATCACTCGGGTGGCCCGTACGCTTTGTCGTAGCAGTTGCAGATGACGACGATGGTTGGGGTGGAAGCCCAGGCGAATCCACGTCCATCGCCCTAGTCACTGGAGCTGTGTCTTCCACAAAGCCGCTGAACCAGAATCACTTCGTCGTCTTCCTTTTATGATGTGAGGGCTCCAGGAGAGGTCGCAATCAACTATGACTCCGAGGAATCGGTGGGTCTTCACGCATTTGATCATGTGTCCATTGATTTTATTAACATATGGACCCATCGCCTTATGTGTGAATGCTATAAAGGAGCCCCTCTCTGATGACAGATCTAGTCCCCATTCTTCAAGGTACTTTGTCGCCAGTGTAGCCGCTCTCTGAAGCTATCTATCTTCCTCGTCCATGGGGGTGGTCTAGTGGTTACGTGATGCTTGGTTTCCGAACAAATGCTAGAGTTTCATGTGCTTTGTGATGTTAGTGCACGTTCTAGAATAACGATGGCCAAAATTTACGGAGTTCTTCACTACGGGGTCCCTCATAACCGTATAATGGTTTCGGGGCGCGAAACCCCAACAGTCATTATCATCTTTCCTCGTCACTTTCGCACCACTGCTCAGCTTCAAGTTCCCTTTTCGCACTTTTCTCAACTATAACGTTCATGGCTACGCAACGCTAAGAGCAGCTTGGTTCATAACCACCAGTTTTTTTTCATTCTACGACACTGGCCTTAATACTAGCCCAAGCAGCTTCGCCTTTAACAGAGTTGTCTTTGGTGAGGCAATCGGGCTAAACAATGAAACTTACACGCTACAAAAAAAATGGTGTAGAGAAATAACACAACGGCTGCTTGCGAAAGGGTATACAGGTACTGTGCAGAGGCGGACTGATTTCTGTACACATAAATATGTGTTTTTAACCTAAATATTTTGAGGCAATTACTAAATGCCCCTTCTTCTTTGGGAAACTCTAGGCGCTACCGAATGTAATTGACTACTCACCTAGTTTCAAGACTGCCCGAATGTGGTACCGACTGGTCACGTCTATGCAGCTTGTCGTCGCCGCCTACATTCCCAACCCATTTGGCGCCATCACAAAACCTCTGCGCGGAACAAAGACTGAAGTACGGGAGACGGGAAAGTAATTTTCTGGCCGTGCTTTGTCACCCCCGTGAAAAGCCTACGCCCTCGTTTGACGACAGCATTGTCGCATACGGTGTACATCGTTTCACCGCAGCAACCTACTTTTTTGTGCTAGAATGACTGCTGCGACCTCTTGTTGAGATAGTGTCAATCTCCCGCCAATCACGACGTGAAGACAAAAAATTCGACGAGCGTCTGTGGCTAAGAAATTGAATCTGACGCGCATACACCGTGCCTCCACCAGACTACTTTATGTATTCTTATTTCGCAGCTACACAAATACGTCATACCTGAGCCACCGCTACATGCCAAGACATTTCCTCCAAAATATTAAGAAAGTGCATCAGAGCTATTGATTTATTTTTTGTGAATAGGTGACCTGACATCGCTGGGCAACGTAAGGCGTGAAATACTATTACGAATACTGCCGTGCGTAAAGCGAGCGCACTAAATTAGACATATGAGCTATAGGGGTTCATATTCGTAAAGTTTTATTTACTAAAGGGGAAATGAACATGGTTTATTAAAAAAAATCGGAAGTTAGATGAATCATTTTGGAGCAGCGTCGTAGGAGCATTTGGACAGGTTGTTACATTTAGAGAAAAGTTAACCTAAATCCTGAAATAAACATTCGGCTAGTTGGTTTTTTCATACTAGAATGCACATGAATGGTTTTGTCCAGCTCGGTAAGAACACATTTCAACCATGTGTTTCATGTAAGAACACAGAGTACGTAGAATAACGCTCGGGAACAATCACACGAACTTTTTGCAAAACGACACTGAGACGGCATGCTTGCTGTATTACAAGATTTGTAATGAAAACTGCAACTTAACCAATGTTAGGTTAGCATTTATCCTTTGCATGCCGTTCCGTTTGCACACGTTCTGAATTTCGCTAGCCGCCAAGAATAGAAACTTTCTTGTTCGGTTTTCGCTGTCCGCAGTGAGTTCGTGTCCTACCAAAAGCTTATTGCAAGGCTTTTAAAATTATTCATTCATGGGTGACAGGGTTTTTACCCTGTCAAGCCCGCGACTTTCCATTTCGCGACCAGGGTTTTTCTCTGGTCTGGCGTACTCGCTGTTAGCATGCAACGAAATACCATGAGTGGGCCGGCGGATCTACCTCGAAGCTTTTCCAGAGCTGAGCAGTCTCAATGAAGGTGGTGGTGATAAGATACTCGCGTGCTTTGTAGCTTCAAATTCCATGTTAGATTATGTCATAGGTTTGTTATCACCGCTCAAATTTTGAATAAATGTGTTTTTTTTAATTTTTTAGCTAACCTGACAGCTGAGAGCTCAGGAACAAGTTATGCTGTTTAACGTATACGCCAGGCCTCCTCTGGTGTGCTAAATTACTCTGCACAACTTTAGTAACCTTTTAGCAGTGATTGAGTGCATGACACGTATGATATACCCTTTAACAAAAAATAAAAAAGGACGTGTTAGTTTTTAGAGTAAGTCTTTACTTGTCAGGTATATGAGTCTGTTCAAAGAGATACGTCAACTCCGTTCTGGGACCAACGTTTTCAAGAGGAGAGAGTGATCATCTGCAAACAGAGTTAGCATGCATTTTTAAAGAAATATATATACGTCGCAAGTCAGCATACTACGAATAGAGTAAACAAATTAATTTTCTTTATGTAAAGGTAAATACGAAGAGAGCCAATTTATGCACAAAAATTCATAGCTATTTTACTGAAAACATTACCTTCATCACACTAGTCCTACTACTTTCAATAAGTAGGATCATTATTCATTGTTCTTTGTTGATTTATATTACTGCGCAATTTACAAAAAAACGAAATAAAGGCATATTTGTCAATTACACCAGCATTCATATACAGTTGTGAATGCCCTAATTTTTAACTGCTAAAATGGTTACTCACCAAAAGAGGGCTTTAGTTTCAGGCATCACGCAGTGTGATTAGCAATCACTGTTAGCTGAGTGCTGGACTCTAATTCACTCTAATAACGCCTTTGATTTTCTTTCACGAGCCTCTCTTTTGAGAAACTCGGAACAAATTAAAAAAAGAAAGAAATAAAGGAAGTGAGAACGCACAAAAGCACTTCAATTATCCGGTAGCGTACATTACTGGCGGCTTAATTGCAGAGAATAAGTGAGCAACGTGGTGTGGTCAGATTTGGGTGCACGTTAAAGAACCCCAGGTGGTCGAAATTTCCGGAGCCCTTCACTACGGCGTCTCTCATAATCATATGGTGGTTTTGGGACGTTAAACTCCACATATCAAATAAATCAAGCGAGCAACGTGCTGCCAAAAAACTCACAGGTTTTGTTACGCATCTGCCCCACTCGACTCGAGGGCGAAAACTATCGTATTGTTTTTATCCAAGCCGATGTACTGAGCCTCCCGCACCCTCTCACTAAGGCTTTCTGCAACTAACGCGGTTATGTCATGCCTCCAGGATCGGACCGCCACCGCTTCCGAGATTGCCCCATCATTTACGGAAAAATGGTGTCCAATGATGATGGTGACCGCACCATCAAGACGAATTGAATTGAATATTTAGTTTTTATATGCGCAAATAAAAATAAGACTGTGGAGAACGCGTCATACTGACGTCATATTGAAGCCCAAGCTTTGGTAATCCGTGATGCTTGATGATGTCATGAGGTTACATCATCGCGTCATGTTTTTTTCACCAATCATGTAGTTTCCCCGCCGCGGTGGTTTAATGGGTATGGTGCTCGACTGCCAACCCGAAGGTTGCGGGATCGAATCCTGGCTGAGGTGGCTGCCTTTTCAGTGGTGGCGAAATCGCTGTAGGCCTGTGTGCTAAGATTTAGGTGCACGTTAAAGCACCCCAGGTGGTCGAAATTACCGGAGCCCTCCACTATAGTGTCTCTCATATTTATGTGGTAGTTTAAGGATATTAAACCCCGCTTATTATTGTTATTATCACATGTATTGATGCTGCTGACGACATGCGAGGCGGATGTAGGACACTGGTCACGTGTCACGTTTATTGAGGCACCTAAGGCTTTTTCTTTGATAAATACACGTGTGCGAACAGATATAGTTCGCACGAGAGCATTCAAAAGTTAAATCAAACCTGCCGATTGCTTTGCGAATTACAAAGGAAGAAGCATTTCAGTTACAAACCATTCTCCACACCTTAAAGTTTCAAACACACACCTGGTGAGAAAGGATCTTCACATTGAATGCATAAGTTTACATTGAGATCCAAAACATCTCGGTTGTTTGCGTTGAAAAAAGACGATTCTACTTGCGCATAGAGTATAGACCACTACAGAGAGCAAGCGGCGAGAATTCGCATCTGATAAATGTTTCCGACGGTTCTATTTTCAATAAGTCTACCAGAACGCCTGAAACCCTGATCAGAGCGTGTGAAGCAGCTTTGTCGTGCTTTTCGTAGCGTGCTCCGACAGTAGGAAACGAAAGTTATAACAACGACTGCGATAGAAGAACTGTGTACAATCAAGTTGAGTGTTGTGCCAGTTGTCGCACGCCACCAGGAATGGTCGTGCATTCTTTTTCGGCCGTAATTTTATATGCTCACGAATACGAAAGGCCTGGTTGGTTGGCGCTCTATTCATGCAAGTTTACAATAGCCGCAGTGGCAGAGTGTCAGTTGTGGCTGTCAGGTCCCTTTATCTACGTTTGGGGAAAGAATTTTGTAATTTTCTGCACGGTGTAAAGAAGTGTTTGCTCTTCTCAAGTGGACTTAGTTAACATATGTGAGTCACACAAGTTATGTTGTCCCATGGAAGCATATTCAGACCTCAAAAAATCTTTTGCAGGGGAATTTATAGCACAACAAACTATTTTTGCAATTTCAAATCCGGTCTGTCTTGGTTAATCGTTTAGAACTTTCACAATGTTTCTTCTCAAATCACTAAATTATTTTCCTAGAATTTCACAAAGTAATGCGCAGCAGATGATACAGAAAGAAAATTATGATAGTGCCCTGTTGTATATGCTAACGTACTTTAAAGCTGTAAGACGCACTGCAATGCACAGTCACAAATACGCAAGAGCAATTTAGTGTGTGCATGCCATGCATACAATTATGAGCTGAAAGGAAAATATGCCCTTTCACAAGGCACGCCCTAGTGGAAAACTGAAGAATGATATAAGTGACACAGGGTTAGTTAGCTTGCATCAAAAATTTCAGTACAAGAACATCATCTTTAATGTTTCTCTCCCATCAAGCCATGTCCGCAGCAGCCGAGATGGAAACTGCAAGATCTATTTGAATAGCGCAACGCAAGACATTGCATACCACGATGGGTATGAGACTTCGTAACTCCCACGTCCCATTTAAAAAGAAACGTGCGCAAAAGCGCAAAGCAATATACCTCTTGCTCGACACTCTGAAATATATGAACATGTATACTCATTTGTAACCAGTAATTGTTGACAATAAGCTGCTCCGCACCCAGTCGACGTATGACCACCGATGTCGTAATGCAAGATCTTGCGGAGTAGGCAGCTTCGACCAGAAAGCGTGCACAGTTTTGCCGGTATTCGAAGGTATATAGCGATACGCACACTTGTCTTGTTCTCCCACAGCATGACATTTTGAACGTCTGAAACATACGTGTTTTCGCTCGGTGCAATCGGGCCTGAATTTACCTTTGTCGAATGTTTTGCAATGTTGCGTGATAGCTGTGGAATTCGAAAGTTTAAAAATGGCCTTCATTTAACAGGATCATACTAAGCGTGTTGTGCAATAACTTATGAGCCATTCGTCTCTGTGGTATTGCTACTGCCTCTTCTTCCTCCACACCTGGTTCCGGTGAAGCGGCTCACAGATAATAACATCCGTAGCAGAACGACCACTTCTCGAAATTCACAAGCCTCGAAAACACACACAGACACACACACACACACACACACACACACACACACACACACACACACACACACACACACACACACACACACACACACACACACACACACACACACACTGCTCGGCACCTTCGGTATTTTCTGCGCGAACGTGCAGTGAATTTCTATGCAGCCCCCTTGATCACAATTGGTCAGCCACCGGGGTCACAATTGGCCGCTCTTTCATGCAGCCAGCGCCACTGAAAGTGGTGGCACCAAAGTCTTACTTTCAACTGCTGTTCATTTTCGAGAACGCGCCGTACTAGCGTTTCACCGAAGCTCTTTCAGCGGCGTTGCGAGCAACACGCACCTGCATAGAGTTGCTATCTCACTGGCTCTGCTTGAAAGTCAGATTCATGGCACGAGCCATTTTCTTGGTTTGTACATCGAAGAGCCGAGGTATCGCTCTAAAACATCGAATCTTTCCAATAGGAACGCCAGTGGGGTTCCCACTGGAAAGTTTCAAGTGAGTTGAGCAGCTTTCCATGTCATTTTTAGAAAATCTTTCGGTCAATCTCAATCAGATTCTTCTAACGCAATATTTACAAATGGCTTCGCTTTATGAAGGCAACGACCTCAGGAATTTACGAAACAGCGTGGCTCGCAGTGAAACCCGTCACGCCCAAGTTCTTTTGAACCTATTTCAGACAAAGGCAAATGAGCGTAGATTTCGGCATTGATTAGCAAAGCGAGAAAGTACAAGCCCAGTGGTGACATCGCCACTCCGTCATTTCGAAACTGACTCCGCTCGGTGCATGTCGGATGTGCCATTGCGATATTTGCCGCAATCTCAACTTCGGTTAATTATGGCCTATGTCCCGTTGCATAATAAAAAAAACGGGGCTGAGACTTGGGCATGTGACACATTTGCTTTGCCCCTAGTCTGCTCACTCGTCTCTGGTTAATTGAGTCCAGCCCATTCGCGAAAGCGACAAATGACGGTTTTCTCTGCGGGCTTGCGTATGACAGAGGTAATAAGGGCGTGCCTTCGGGACATATGTTTCGCCACAGCGTGCCATTGTCGTTTGTCGCATAGATTTTGACTCCGCCGGAGGTGATTAGGCTAATACGGCCACTAACGCGGCCGAACCAAAAGAGGTGCTTCATTTTTGTTTATTTTGTTTTCGTGCGGTTTCGCTTGTCGCTGTAAGCGCGAATTCTCCAAGGGTTACGGCAGAAATGGAGGGGAAATGTTGAGAAATAATGCCCTCAGTTAGCCTGCAGAAAAATCAATAATTATATGAATGAGAGGTCACTGTAACCACCACCTGCATACGGGTGTACACGTGTGACGCTTTGTAACATGTAATTATCTAGCCCTGAGCGAGTTCTTGTATATGGAGTACACATTATATGTACCGTTTTTCTAATAGTGGCGATACGAAGGGCCCAGGGTCGCCTTGTGAAACACACACATGTATAGGATGTATGGGATTCGCAACACACATATTAAAAAAAACAGTTGTATGATTCGCTGTGAAATATTGAAATAAAAAAGTCTTCTACAAATACCATAAGGTGCTCGCAGCATTTCTGTGTTAGTATCCTGCAGCAAAAGAGAATATTCAGCTAAGTCTTCGTCAATTCGAGGCAGTGCAAGTGTCAAGCGCGCTGCATTAGTGGTCATGGTCTTCGATCTGTTATCTGAAGGTCGTGAGATCAAGTACCGACAGCGGCAGTCGTATTTAGGGGGAAGTACTAGAGTTCCTTGTACTTCAGCTTATGTTCATGTTAAAGAACCCCAACTGGTCAATAGTTCCGAGGAGCTCCACTTCGGCATTATCTATAATCATACACAGGTTTTGAGACAGAGTTCCAACAATTAGGGCATATCAAATCAAGCTTGTTACAAGTGAAATTGAGTGGATGAATTAAGATGATTTGCAAAAAGTTCAGAATCTCTTCGCTTGCCAATTCCTCATTTCATAGTGCTCTCCTTATCTCATTCATTGCTCACTTAGCATAGATCATTGGACATGTTATATGCAGTTTGCAGTTTCGGCCCCTGCCAGGGGCAAGTCGTCTTTTCATCCACGTTTTTCCTTCATATTTGTATCATAATAAGTATAATGCAATTGAAAGATTACCAATAAATTTTCCTTTCCTTTGCATGACCTCATCCTTTCCTGGTTTTTGTAAAATGACCTCGAAGGTAACATGAAAAAATTATCACCGCAGGACGTACCGAAAATTTTTCAAAAATGAGCCAGAATAGCCCCATGTAGTTACCTAAATAAATAACTATACATAGCCAGTAATGAAGCTAGGATGTGGGAAGATTAAAAACTGTAGTCAGATAACACCATTAACATATTCAGCTTACAGTAGTACAAATTTTGATGATAACTGAACCGTAACATTGGTCCAAAATGAACGAAGGCTACTAACTACTGCCGATTCCTCTAAATTTACTTGTTTCCACAACTTCGGAGGTGATTGAATCTCACCTATGGCGTTCTACAATTCAGTGAAGTAGCTCAGCTCCTGAAATATACCGACTATTGAAGCTTGGCACTTTTCTTCGCATTCTCGAGACGTTCATTGGAAGTCTATGATGGACACATCAGCTGAATTAAGTAAGAATTTGGCTGCTCAGTACAGCGAGGTGTAATTAAAATTTCAAGCTTAGGCGGTTGCCCAACGCAGGTTAGGAATGCACTGCCGTTCATGAAGCCGTTACAGGGACGTCCTCGACGCATAGTTCACACCTGGCTGCCAGCAGATTGTTAGGGTAAATGAACTTTTCTATAGCAATCTCGGTCTTTGGTCTCAATCAAGTTTCTTCGGTGTTTAGCCTTGATATTTCCGAGTTTCCTTCTACTGTTAGAGGTTTTAGCATGGCCAACTCAAGCATGTACATATGGGAAGTGAATTCCTTCCGATGCAAAATTTCTCACCTGCCGTGAACACTGTAAATGCTGCTTCACCACTGTGTGACTCTTTATGTGGTGAAGCTAAAAAAACTCTCAGGGTTCCTCGTGCGTTTTTGTAAGGTGACACGAAGGCAAAATTTATCCCACGCAGCTATTTTACATGGCCTTTGATGTCACTGAAAACAAAAATATTTATTCTTATTTTTTTATAGTGACGTTAAAACATTGAGTATGAAGTCAACGTGCAGTTCGTATGGTTGTATGGAACCACGAGGCACATGGGTGGTCACTTGAATTCTACAGTGAAAACAGTTAAGAAATCACCACAAGTGCCGCCAACTATTGTAGCGTAGTTGTCGGCCGCTGCCGGTGTACATAACCGTCATCACGTACAATGATAAAACTATATCCAGGCTCGGTTGGGACTCGAAGCTGGACCCTCGACGTGGCAAATTCAATCACAAGAGCCACGCTGGTTTTTGAAACTCCTTCGCAAAAATACCCTATGCAGGCATGATGTCGTTCAAGGAATGAAGTTACAATGAGTCATAAAGCCAGGTCGAAGAGTGAGACCACAAGCAAGACTCACACAATGAGGATTGCTTAACGAGTGCGCGGTTTAAAGCTTCTCACCTCTTACAATGGGCTCAGCCATGATTATTCATGGCATAAGTCACAACGCCAAAATGGTGCACATCATGCCTTTCATATGCGTTAAGGGTACCTCGCTTCTTCGTATAATAATAATAAAATAATTATAAACGACATGATGTGTGCATCGATGTTTTCGCAAACATAATAATTTATATTACAGTGAAGACCTTGTCACTGTGCTTGTCACGAGTCACTGCAAGAGAGTTCACAACGAATTCTGAAGAAGCAGCAATTACAGGTTTCGCTGTTACACTGCAATGTGTACCACAGAGTACACATTGCACAGTAACAAGTATAGATGCTAGTAGTGTGCTTGTGACATTTTCTGAACAGTAGCAAGCAATGCTCAAGCAGTGACTTGACATGTAGATCACATGAGAAAGAAACATAGAGAGAAAGTGCAACTTTTCGATTTGCTATCTCGATCGATAGTTAAAATGTTTTGACTGCCCATCCCATTATGAATACGCCCACACATCTTCTGAACATATTGAAACTGGGAGGACGAGATTGGAAGAGAGAAAGAAAAGAGAGAAAGATAGCACACAATACAGCACACACACAAACATGTGGTCACTAGCATGGCCATCGCGCTTGCGTGGTACAAGACATCACTGTCAGATCCGCTTGTCCATATTAATTTCGTGCAGGGTTGAAAACCGGCTTTTCTGGTATGGTTAACCTCCCAGCCTTTCCTTTCTACCACTTCACTTTTAGATGCGGAAGCATCTTATACTCGCGCCTTGTAGTGCGCCGTCCGCACCGCTTCTCGAACATTCGACAGCTGACGCGCGCGCATGCGCCGTCGCGCCGTCGCCCACTCTTCCACCATCTGTGCATCCCTTCCTCCTCTACACACCGCGCGCGCACCACTCCTCCACCATCTGTGCACCCTTCCTCCGCTACACACCGCGTTCGACATCTACAATTCTCCTGATTCTCCAGTGGACGCGCATGTGGCGTCGCGCTTCGAGAACATTCAACAGCTGACAGTGCATACGCCGTCGCGCTGTATATATACTCAAGGTCGGCGCTCGCTCGCTCAGTTGCCGCTTGTCGGTTGGTTTGTACGGCGCGTCGACTTCCAAGGTCGCGGTGAAATGAATTCCAACGAATCCACAAACACAATGATCGACGTCCCTTCGACCAGCGCCGCCCTTTCGCATACGTGTGTACGTGTTCACTCATTTAACACCCCCTCCTACAACCACGTTAACCAATTTACCCATCGACCCAAGTAAGTCGCAATTTAACACCCCATTTCACAACCACGTTAACCAATTTAGCCATCGACCCAAGTAAGTCGCACTTTAACACCCCGTTAACCAATTATATGCTCCGCATCCTCCTCAGTGTTCCCCCGAGGGAAGCTGCGGGCAATTTTTTTTTCCTTTCTTCCGAACAGCTCAGCAAGCAATGCTCAAGCAGTGACTTGGCATGTAAGTCGAATGAGAGAGAGAGAGTACAACTTTATCAAATGGCTATTGTCACCATAGACAGTTAAAATGATCCGACTGTGCATGACTGTTTGAATACGCACGCATGTTTTACGTACAAACACTACACGAATATACAACACATGAAAACAACAGACTACGCAAAAATAATCGGCACTTGAAACGACTGTTTTATGCAGGGGTATCAAACTCACATGAGCGAGAGGACCGCATTCATAAAATGCAGTCCAACAGGGGCCAGGTAAATCAATAATGGGGGGGGGGGGTAGCGTTAATAAAGTGACCCTTAACACTGCCATTCGAAGAAACGTGTTTAACTTATCTAATATATTGAGACGATTGCTCAAGAAACTTAGCATCGTGACTCGAGAAACATGTATATGCTGATCTCCATAATGATGCAAATCTCGATGGTGATTGTAAAATATAAAGGCTTTATACCGCGATTACGTTTTAACACGTAGTCGCCACATAAGTTGCTTCACTAATAATATACTTGAGACCAGTCTCGTTCTAAAGCTCAGCGGACAAAGTGTTGCTAATCGTAACAAGCGAGCAAACAACGCCAGTGCGATTTGGCTAATTCACAAACATATTATTTCTTTCAAGCAATGGGTCGCACGTGAAACGACAGTGGGCCGCATAATTGTGACTCGTGGTTTCATGGATGCGCAAGTTCGCTCCCGTATTTTATCCGTGCGGCCAGGGAAGAAACTAAGGAAGTGGCGTTATCAGAACACACAAATAGCATGGCCGCCAGTCACTCAAGCTTTATTCTTCGAAGCTCTACTTATTTATTTCTAAGAGGGGCTTTCCACACCTAGGATTAGTCAGGGCGTTCATAAGAACAAGAAAAGTGGAGTGCTGGAAGTGTTATATGAAATGCATACTTGCAGAAAGGTGCATACAATGCAAGTTCACGGTCAAGTCTCTGCTTATGGATTCGTTAGTTTAACGCTCTAAGGTAGAAGACAGGACACAGGGTTCCAATGCAGACGAACCTATACTTCATGCTGCAAAATGCAGCTTTCAATGAGCAGGAGGTGTCGTATAAATATTGATTTGCATAAACGTACTCTTACATTAAAAAAAAGATAAGCGCGCGCTTTGGAATTCAGCTTCTGTTTCCGGCCATATCCGCTGAAACGGTGGCTTACGTGCATATTACATTCGACAGCAGAAAATAAATTTTCCCAAAACAAAGAAAAGAAGATGGGTGTCACACAGGCAGTATATACGTACACCCAAATGAAATAATATAATGAAGCTGTACCGCTTTATACAACACTTCTAAACGGTCTTTGTTTTGCAGAATATTTTTCCGCTTTGTCAACGCAGTTTACGTTCTGTGTAAGATCGCTACCTGTATGGGAAGAATCTGGCACGTGTTGGCTGGCGCCCTCCCTTTGTGCGTTTGTACTCATTTCTCGCATGTATGTCCGAACAGCTCCCAGCGATTTCAGCCATAAGCTATCACGATGGCATTTTATAACAATGAACCCTGTGCAGGGTTGCCTACCAGGGCTCAACCCTGGTTATCCTCCCCGCCTTTGTCCTTATCCTTACTCTCTCCCTCTGGCTTCTCATATTTTGCTCCTTTCTCCTTCACTTAGTGGAGGGTAGCAAACCGGATGCAACAATTATCGTTTACCTTCCTGCTTTCTCTCAAATTATTATCTCTCCATACGGCATAGCCAATAAATGAAGGGGGGTTCAAACTTCCTCCCCTCCACCCCTCCTCCCCCACAAAAACGTTCCTTTTTGTTTAGGTATACATACACGCACACATACGGCAGACACGTGAACCTAATAAATGTGTAATGTCACCTCAACCGCCGGAGAAAAAAAACGAAAAAAATTACCTGTGTACTCTCTGGTTGAACAGTCCTTGTTTATTCATCAATTTTATGCCTGCTTTCGTTTTCGGCTATAGTACCGCAATGTTCTCATTGTATAATTACAACACATGATCACTGTTTTGATGTATAAAACACAAAAGTAACGTAAATCTTTTGTAGAGTGATAATTGGATTACACTAATTCAGATGTCGTAAACTACGAATCGCTATGTTTTTTTGTCGTGCTGAAATTTCAAACATATTTCAAAGCAACTGCACACAACTCTGTCGCGTGGTCGTATTTGCCTTAAGCGTGCAAATCTTTGGGCAAGCTGGTGGTTGATTATATTGACAACAGGGCAAGAAAGAACCAGGGATAGGATCAAAGTGCGCGCCTGTGTTTCCTCCACTTCTTTGTCCTTTGTAGCGCAGTTTTAACTATAATTGCATTAAGCGCACGATATCTGTCTCACGGGTATTTAAATCACATCATTACAAAAATATTTCACTAGTTTACGCATGAGGTGTAAGTAAATGGTTATCATCTATGAAGTGAGAAGAGACAGGAACCGTTCCCCTTGAAACGAATCATGAGCCAAAGTACATAGCTCAATATCTAGTCAGCCATGTGTGCCGTGATAAATCTACGTAAAGGAATTTCAGTTCCAGCGAAATAATCTAAGTAAAGTGGTTTCCAAAATGAGGAAAGCAAGACCTGCCATTCGTGAAAAATATCTGCTGTGGAAATCATGCTTAATGAAACCAAGCTTACAAGGTTGACCTAGACAGCACCCTCGACACAAGCTTTCAAGCTGTGAAAGTTCCGAAATGCGCTGCGCAACAAACGAAAGATAGATATTGCAATATCATCACGAAAAAAAAAGAAACATTGGTATTGCCACAGTGCATTAAAAAAGCTCACTAAAGCAAAGACAAGTAAAAAATTCAATAAAAAAGCTCAGGGTGCCGTTTACTCATAAACTCACAACAATGTCTAAGGCTGCTCGCCTGATCGCTTACGTTTTTATGGTTACATGCGCACTTGGAGTTTAGCTACTGTCTATGCTAGGCACATGCATGCTGCTGACACGCCACGCCCCGCTGTCGTGAAGTGTTTTGAGTGTCATAATAGGTTCTAGACGCAAAATTGCGTCACAACTTTGATATAACCATCTAGTTAGTAAGCATCTCTACGGTAATCGGTTGTGTTGCGCAAGCAAACGAACAAAAAGAAAGAAGTACACTATGCGCAACACCTTATGTGTGTTGTGCCTTCCACCTTAAGATCCCTGTTGATGCGGAATGCAACCTGATAGTAATGAAAGTGCGGGCCCGAAATTCCCTCATCTCAATGCGCAGAATATTCTCTAATATTTTCTTTCCCACCCTGTACCCCACATATCTGGAACGTTAATATGTATAGGGTTACGTCGCAACGGAAAATGCGAAGAGAACCCAAAAAACTTGAAAAAGCAGAAGCGTCCGTCGTACACGCTGTAGTTACGATGGTCGACTTTCGCCTTCAACCCACGATTTGTCTGATGCCAAACACAAAAGTAGCAAATGGGGTGATTGGTGTGGCGAAGGACGCATTTGCGATTCCGTGCACTCTTGGGGCACATATATGGTGTAGGACCATCAGAACATTTCGTCAGCTCAATGACGTAACCCCTGCCTATTGCCTGGAGTATTCGAGAGTGGTCATAAGGCATTCGCCTCTCATTTGCGTGGTTCACTTTACGACATCAAGACTGCTGTGCTGTCCACTAGGAACATCTGAAGAAAAGTTTTCTGCTTCCACACTGCAATACCTGACATTACTCTGTTGGGCCACAGTTGGGCAACTTTTCATTCACGAAGCTTATGAGTTCCTCATTTATTGCTCAGTGCGTTGACCACGTTATTTGTTGTAAAGGAGGGTCGGCGTCACATTTTCGACTCTTGTATCCAGCCTTTCATGTGCTGCGAAACGGTTTTGGCGGGGGTACCTGTGCATGATTGTATGCGTGCGTGCGTGCACGTGTGTCACGATGTGATTATAAGAGGCGCCGTAGGGCAGGCCTCACGATGTTTACACAAGCTGGTGTTTTTTAAAGTGCACCGATATGCGCACTACAGGGCCTCTATATAGCATTTCATCTCCATCGCAATGCGACTGCTATAGCCGGGATCAAACCCACGACCTTCGGGTCAGCTGCCGAGCATTGTAACTACTACTCCACCACAGCGGACACGTGTGTGCGTGCTTGCATGCGTTCGAGTGTGTGCGCACGAACGCCAAGCCCTGCAGATGTCACAAAGACTATTTCGCACACAAGTCGCAAAAATTCACGCCCCTTTAGCTTCGGCGCAGCTACAAATAAAGAAATAGAATTTGATGGCTAATAGAAAAGTATGAACATGGTGGAAAGTTATGAACAAGACGTCATATAATATACAAAGCACTTTTAATATATATGCTTACGAATTTCAAGAAGTTAATTAAAGGCCCGAAAATAATTCCATATATTGTGCGCGCACCGTCCCTTACTATGAAGTTTCTGAATTAATCTTCTTTCCGTTTTCGGCTCGTGCCTTATTCATTGTCTAGCTGATTTGTGCTGCCGTTTCTTGTGAACATTGTACGTCCCTTTTTGCGAGCAGCAGTGACTTACTTTTACAGAGGAATAGAACGCTCGGTGGTTAAGTTAGCAGATGTAGTTCGCTAAATTGCAATGCTTGAACACATTTTATGCCTTCATGAAGTTTTTGATAGGAAATGCCCGCGTCGTCTAATTATGGTTATGGCTTTTTTACCGCATCCTATTGTCTTCACAATAAGCTTAACGGCTGTTTGAACCCCGAGGGCGTGCAAAATTATGAGCGTTTTCCAAGGGCCTAACTGAAGCCGAGGACGTATAGCCGGGAACTGAAGATTACTGTTAGCAGCGTTGTGGATCGTCTGTTGTCCTTCTCCTTTTTTTCTCTCCTTCAAAGTCTATTTTCTCTCATCTTTTATTCACTTTACTCTTTTACCCAGTACAAGGTAGCCAGCCGGTCTGAGAACTGTCTAACCTCCCAGTCCTTCTTCCTCCAATCCTCCTCCTACCGCGAACTTATTTTTTTACTCATATAGGAAAAAGCACATGTGAATATAGGCTATCAA
The DNA here is from genome assembly GCF_013339725.1 of Rhipicephalus microplus. NCBI lineage: Eukaryota > Metazoa > Arthropoda > Arachnida > Ixodida > Ixodidae > Rhipicephalus > Rhipicephalus microplus. The sequence continues at coordinate 312,607,035 of NC_051165.1, read as the reverse complement.
GGCATTCAAAAGTTATCACTGTGCACCACATTTTCTAAGGAGTCTGCCCAAGGCAGCATGCAAATCTCATAGCGCAAGCTGTGTTTCCTGCTTCTGGAATTGTTCTTAGACGTTGTCAGCTATATTAAGCTCTTAGTAAGAAGCAAATAGTAAGGTAAGAAACCAAGAACTGCATATAGCTGCTCTGCGTACGCAGCCAGCAAAAAAAAAAAAAAAGAATTATCGAGCGTTTCCGGCTGCATGTACATCGTTTCACGTGATCTTTTACTGACCAAAAGATGGAGATAGTCCTGTTTGCGAAAATTGCAAACCACTAGTTTAGGGTGCATAAAATAACGACTGCATACCCGCACGTAATGGTGTCATAGAAGCTTGCCAAGACTGCAGTGATCCCCCACATGCATCATCTGCCCCACCCTTCGAATATCGGCTGCCGTATGTCAGCGAAGGCTTTTTTTTTCTTCTCCTGTTTCACCTTTTCAGCACCTGATCGCAGGAATAACTCTAAACATCTGTGAAAGCTCAGACGTTGGAGCAGATAAGAATTTTACGATGTCATTATATTGCTATGAATATAACGCTTTTTTGACTTGTTTTATTGCTTACAAACATGCCTTTTGTTTAACCAGTTTATGGTATGGTTACCTTGTGGTACCTATATACTCGCTTGGCCTTCGTGCAATCAGCTTCTGCCCTGAGTATGCAGTATTATTGGTGTTATTTCAACCATGCGTTCAAAAATACATTACGCACGATAATCTGATATCAGTTGTAAGCAAGCGCTTGTGCATGGCCTGTCCTCTTGCTCATTTGGCTTTGCTGTACTCTCAGAATTACGTTGGCAGGCCGTGATGACCGCCTTTACAATGAATATGGGTTGCAATATAGTGTAGTGTGTGCCTTTATTCAACTCAGCTGATGAATTCTTTCACGCAGACGTGGTTGATGGGCACAGCCCAACACACGAAGGAATAAAATCTCTCGCTCACCACGCAGACTATGCATATGCTGCATGTTGCATGCGCCTGTATTGTGTATCAAATGTAGGCTCCCGGTACTTCATACAAAAGTGTCTTAGAGTAACAACCTTAGGCGAGAATCTCAGTTGTTGTGGTAGTTGAATTCAAACTTGGAGTAACCGAATTAACCCGATATGTAACGTAAGCTAATCATGATGTTGACTGTTCCCTAATTATAAACACGAAATGGGAGAAGGTCTGTTTAAACTTCATTTTTTTGTTGTTCACACATAACCTTTTTGTTTTGTTTTGTTATGTTTTAAGAAGAACTTCGTTAACTATATGTTCAGATGCTTGAAATAGGCGTGTTGATACAATATAATTACTGTATGACATTATGCCGAAATTAAAAACACAGACAAAAGAGGTGCAAGAACAAATGACATGGGCGGCACAGTGCTGCCTATGTTGTTGTGTTCGTGCACCTTTATGTCTGTTTTTTTAGTAGCGGCATAACGCCATATAGTAAGCAACACCAACTAAGGCTAGAAAAATCCTGGCTATCCAGAGGGCCCGCGCGAGGGTGGTCAGGTTTAACCTGACCGTCCCCGAGTGACGCTGAGTTAACTCGCGTCTATTGTGGACCTAATAAAGATATTTCAATCACTCACTCACTCACTCACTCAAATAAAACAAAGATATTTGAGAGTAGGCAGTGGTAGGGTGGAACTTCAACTCCACTGCTCCGACGCGTATAAGCAACCGGGCAGGCCTGCACTTCCACCGATACGTGACCTTGAATGCCGCTCAATCTTGCGCTCAAGGGAAGATTCACTCCATGATGAATTCACCGATCGCATACCTCCCAGTTATCTAGGAAGATCGAATCCCATGCTTTTAGAAAAGCACACTTCCTTACTTCATCTAAGGCCCAGTAACGGCATGTGTCACTATTGGGTTATGATTCCGGCCTGTGCTGTACAGGTGGCTACAATACCTCTTCATATCTGCCAGCTTGTAAGTGGGATAAGAGATTTCTAATAATGGGGCGCAACACGCTAGGTGAACTTTATTTTAGAATGCGCGGCGCGCAGCTATAAATGAAAAGAAGCGATACGAACTCTTCACAGAACAGCTACACGTGGCCTGCTTTTACACTGTCACATTTTATTTTCAAAAACACATTACATCACTACCAACTGTTTTCTGCGGGCAGGGCGGGAACATTTTTGTTGGCATTCTTCTCTGCTGACGTACCCCATATTTTCTCTGTACCTTCTATTCTTTAATGAGTCACGCCTTCTTCAAACCTGCTGTTTTTTTTCATATAATATACTTATTAAAAGACCTCTGAACAACCTCTCAAAATAACAACAACGAATTCAATATTCTCGCTAGCATTTGCCGTTTAAGAGAAAAATTCGTAACGCTATAACACTAATCGCGTGACGTCGTATGAAAATAAGCTCTCGGTCGGTTCATAGTTCATATACGAGAGACATCAATTATAAATTGTCTCATATCCTTCTTTTCCATGCAGTGCCGCACTCTTTCTGCATAATATCGCATAAGTTTTGCCCGCAATCACCTTATTTCGTTTCTTTTGTGCGTTCTCAGCCGCGCCAGGCGAGGTAATAGCGTGTAGCCGAAGATAACGAAGTCCTGGTAAGTTCAACATTTAGGGCTGACATTGTAAACGCGTTTTGTCAAGAATCAAGTGGCGAGGAGAACATTAAAGCTGTAGGAAGGGTAATCAATGCGAGAAAGAAAACATACTCTTGAACTTGAAATCGGAGTGGCTTAAGAGTCCTTTACATCTCGCCTACTATCACCACGGTGTTCGCGCTGCGTTGTGTGATTTGTAATAATAATAATAATAATAATAATAATAATAATAATAATAATAATAATAATAATAATAATAATAATAATAATAATAATAATAATAATAATAATAATAATAATAATAATAATAATAATAATAATAATAATAATAATAATAATAATAATAATACGCACAGGGCTATGTTTCTCCTCTCACAACAGCACAAAAATGGTGCTAGTTTCCTTATGTATGTATAAAAGGAAAAGCAGCGATGACAGAGCAAGAAGAAATTTTACCGCTTTTTTTCCCTCTCCGTCATTAGCAATCTTCAAACTTCTCCTTCCAGCATCTAGACCTAATGGTACTACATCTATTGAGTCCCCTAAATTTGAACAAAGTGTAAATAAGTAATTAATCCCCTACACAGCGGAGCAAAAGCTCGTTTTCTCACAAAGAACCGAGTGCATCGTCCCCGGATGTGTATACAACGTGTCGTGTTGTACTCCGGCCGCGGAAAATTCTCCTGCTCACCACGTCGCTTAGAGTCGTATAGGCGACCGGGCCGGGCTCCTTGCTGAGCGACGCCAGCAATCCGCCGCCGGAGGCGAGCGCGACCGACCACTCCACTGTCAGAGATCGACGAGACCAATAGGATTTGCTCCGAGCGTCTGGAAAGCGGATCACGGCTTTATTTATGACCTGTGCATCCACGCCTGTACGTATATATTCTCACATACAACTTCGTCTGTGTCGCCTTGCTTCCTTCTTTCTATCGCTTAGGGGGCTTTGTTTTACTCAGCACGGTTGTCCACTAGTGGCTCCTTTCGGCCGAGTTCCACACAGTGGACCGCTTACGATTGAATTGAATCCAGTGGGTCTCCTACTTTATCTTGGTCAACCGTATACTCTGCCCATAATCTGTACGCAAGAGGTGTTTTTTTCTTTTTCTTCTACTTTATTTCTACGTAGGTACCGCTGTTTTCTGCCGTAATGTATGTACTTCCTGAGAAATCCGCCTGCTTTCGCGTGCTGCGCGTCGCCCCAGAGATAAAGCTGATTCTCGGCGACAATCCAGGGCGGAAAGTATACAGCTGTCCACTGTCTTGTTCAACCTCAACGTCTCGGCATTTTTTAGAGACGACAGTCTTTCTTGGGGACCCTCGACGCCAAAATTTTCGTCTGTCTGTCTGTCCTTCTGGCTGTCTCTACATTTTTCTATTTGTCTGCGATAACAATCTCTCATGGCAACAAAGTAACCAAGTGATACCTCAAATGGCCATCCCCATCCGCCACGCCCACCAACTTTGCTCAAGTTTCAGCGTTCATACTTGTGCGATTGTAAAATTTAAAAACTTCGGCAGTTCCCACGCAGCTGGTAATCAACGTTATGTGAAGCATGCGGAGGGAAGATGACCATGTCGCGATTTTTTCATTGAGCAACACGTCAAGAAATGACGCTAAATATACGTAAAATTTTGTGCGTACAGACATACGTTGAAGAGTTGCAGATGTTTACATAACCATTTGTTTGCACTTGCGCAATGATGCCAACTGGAACATGCGTATTAGAAACATTAGAAGCTGATATGAAGCACTGATGCTCGCGAGGATGCTGGCCCTGGACACTGCTACATAAATCCACTTCAGCGCATGGTAACTAAACACAATTGACATTAACCCGGCGTGACGCTGTATCAAAAGAGTACGTATGTAAAATTTATAAAATTCAGTAGGCAGTAGTACAACTACTATTGACGTTTCACGAATATTTGCGTCTATTTGAAAACTAGTTCTGAGACCTGGAGTAGCTCTGTAGTAAAATTCTTCATTGCCACGCAGAATGCTCGGGGTCGATTCAACCTGGTACTCTGACATTTATTCTTTGCATTCATCGGGTCGACGCTACCGATGTCGGGTATTTCTTGACGCTCGCGCGTTTAAATTGCCCAAGTGTGTTTTCGTCGTTCCTGGGTAGATATTAGGTATCAATTACCTATGGCATATACCCGCCGCTGGTTATGTGCCACTGTCTGGCGGCAAGTGTTTGATGACGTACGCGACGGGATGCCTTCATGCTGCACCTGCACGTCATATTTCTCAAACCATCTTACCCTCCCAAGCTAATTTTGATTGAGGTCACATTAAGAGGGTGACCACGAGAGCGCCGAAACGTAAGCGGCTAGATAGATAGATAGATAGATAGATAGATAGATAGATAGATAGATGGATAGATAGATAGATAGATACGCTCAAAGTTGCCGAAGTTCGCTAAGAAATGCTTCGCATTTAAAAGTAATCAATGCGCATATCTGATTCACCACGACAACCTGCCGATGTTTCGTATGTGTGTCTTTATACTAGAACAGGCCCACACAAGTAATTCTAAGAACCGTAGCGTTGATCACGCTGCGCTGACAGTGCAACGTATTGCTCAATAAGGCAAGTGTTTCCAACGCTTTGCTAAGACGACATGGAGGTGGCACCTGCCCGTCGCTTTGCGTTTTACTCCTTATCGCCTCCGAGACAGGCACGCATCTTTCTCCACGGGCGCGCACGCCTTCCTTCGTTTTCGAAGATAACTGCCACATGGCACTCGTGTCTAAAGTGCCTAGATGCACTCATTAGCACTCGCTGCACGGATAGACTCTCTAACGCAGCGCTTCAAGAATACAATTCACCAATTTTCTTGCGCAGAACATCAAACAAACGTTTTGTTCACTCTTTCCACACGCAAGACTGTCGTCTTTCGACGACACTTGCAGTGAAACATGCAGATACTGGGCCAATTTTTTTTTTCTTTCACGTAATAAATATTGTTGAGATTTAAATATCTGATTGTTTGGTCACGTGATTCTTGATAGCCGTTGTTGTTGCTGTGGCCTAACTATTGCACAGATAAGGTAGGTGAGATTCGAGCCTAGCCGTTGTTGTTGCTGTGGCTTAATTATGGCACAGATATGGTAGGTGACATTCGAGCCGGGTATGTCGATGCGTAGTTAAGTAGGACAAAGGGCCAGCCAAGTCTACAAAAGCATAAGCAAGACAAAGCATACTGAAAACTTGGAAGTCCAAGAAAAGGGAGAGATGTGTACACGCAGTTTTGAGTATTTCTATGAGAAGATTGAGTGAGAATACTACCAAGCGGGAAGACCATGAATATAAATTTTCAAGTATCACTTTTATAAAACAAGTAGTAGACCAAGGATTGGCAAAATTTTGTCATCAAATCAAATAATAGTTAAAATACATCTCAGTTTTTAAAGTGGGACAAGATCATGGTTCACGTACTTACCGCATTAGAAAAAGAACCGCTGTTTAAATCACCTAACCTTTATCGCAAAAAAAAAGAACTTGTGTTTGTGATATTGTGGACAGTTTACGACTAAATGCTCTATACCAAAACGTCCGCGTTGTCAAAGTCAGGGCAGCTGGGCAAAGTAGTGCACTTGAACGTCGTTTCCTTTTGCACACGATAGGAGGAGCGAGGTGCGTCGGTGGCGCCTAGTTGTACAAACGGTTCAAGAGTGTATTGCAAACAGGATCATTTTTATGTTTGCAAAAATAGTTATACAGATATTTGTCTTATTATTCTCTCCAAGCATCGGTGTTTCGTTCCTTACTCGGCGTAGGCTTAGCGCATTGGCAATTCAATGAGTGATTTGAAAAAAAAAAAACTACCCTACAATCAATGTCGAACGAGAGTACCGCATATATAGCGTTCATGTGTACAGATATGGCCTTGAGAACAGATAATTCGGCCATCTACACAACTCTGATGCCGGAAACATTAAGTTCAACGAATTTTGCAAAGTTGCGTTTTTAAGGGGCGAAGCTCCTTAAGGTGAGGATCTGTCCATCCCTTGTATGTATTTAGTAGTACGTAGCCATTGGTGGCACATACCCGCTCTAGAGCTGGTATGTGCCACAGGGGATATGAGATGGGAGATGGCGGTACTTGTAGGGTTCACTAGATGAACGCGCGGACGGATGGATGGACAGACCGACTAGCGGACGGATGGACAGATGGATAGAAGCACGGACGGACAGATGGATGGACGCACGAACAGACAGACAGACAGACAGACAGACAGACAGACAGACAGACAGACAGACAGACAGACAGACAGACAGATGGATGGATGGACTCACGGACGGAAGCATGGAAAGACGGACGGACGCATAGATAGACCCACGGATGGTCGCGCGGACGCACGGAAGCAAGAACGAACGGTCGGATGGAAGCATGGACGGGCTGACGGACGCTTCGCTCCACTCATCATCATTCACTCCTTGGATATGCTGTGATTTCTTTTTCTTAACAATGCAGTATTAACACTTTGTGAACGTCTGCATAAACGCAGCAATGCAGAGCATCCATAAAGTGCCAGACATGCATCAAATTGTTGAAATACGCAGAAATAGCATAGCATGGTAACTAATTATTTGTTGAAAACCACCCTTCTTTTATTTTTGTTTTTCGCATTCCATGCATGCACATTCACTCGGCCTTCGTCCCGGCGTATATAGTAAATTCAAATGAGCTGTGGCACGCTGATATTCGGCAGCAGCCAGCTAAAATCTATACAGAGCAGCAGCGGCGAAAGATGCTTATTTTTCTTGTTCGAGCTCGCGACTCTATGCCGCAGCAAAGTCCTTTCATTCGGGGATATCACAAGAATATACAGAGCTTACATGTCGCTGAGCTGGCTCAGGCTAAGTCAGGAATGTCTGGAATGAAACGAACGGCGCAATTAAGAACTTAATTACGCCTTAAATGGTTTAGCACTCTCATGTATGTTCTTTTCTTGTTTTTTGTCACTTTGTTTTTCATGTCTTTCGGAACCGCTGCTGCGTCCTTTCTTTTATTCGTTTTTTTTTCGTGCTCATAGCAGCTCATGCCACGTGTTTCAATTACATTTCTAGTTTATTTGCAATTACTGTCCGGTTTGAAACGTCAGCGCGTGTCACCTTTATTCAGTTTATTTAGTTTTACCTTTATTTTCTACACCGGTGGCTCGTTTATTTTCAGGCCCTAAACCCGTTCGTTTTCATCTCTCGCTTTCCGGCAAACTTTTTTGTGTGTTTTTGACTATCGGACTTCCTTTCTCATCTGGACAACAGTTTTAATTAAGCGGGAGTCTCTAATTTGTGGCTTAAGTTAACTCACAGCAGCCGGAATTATGTTTCCGCCATCACACGAGCCATTCTACATTCGCAGAATAAAGGCTTCTCACGTGTCGAGGTCTCTAATAATTATTTTCTAGCTTGTTTTTTATTATACGTTTTTCGTACGCTGAGTTCATCGTACCATGACACTGTTCGCGTTTCCTTGGCTTTATGAATCCCTGCTTAAAAAAAAAAAAACTTTTTTTTACTCGTAGACAGAGAGCCTCCACTGTCGTAATGCGTTTTTCAAGTAGCCAAAAGCTATGAATTGAGACAGGCATAGTTTATTTTACTCCCGATTTTTTAACCTTCACTTAATAAGTGTTCTATGTCCACTTTTTTTATTTGATCTCACTACTAGTACTACTATTTGAACTATATTCATGGCTTGCAAAGCTTTTGTACAGAGTCATAAACAGTCATTTTGTGAAAAACTGCCTCAAAGACCTTGGTGATCTTTCACATTTACAGGAGGAAACCTCATTCACCTTGATTAGTAACATCTCACTGCAATTTACACACCATCAATGGTGCACTTAGCCGCAGTACCCCGCAGTAGGCCGCAATACCTTCCTGGAAAGAAGACTGTCGTAAGGTAGTAATTACATTGCAGGCAAACATTTTGTCAGACCTACGTTTACTATTTATACTCTGTGCTCCTTATTGAGTTGGAAAAATTCATATACGCAATTGCGTTACACTGTACGCGTTTTTTCAGGGGCTTGCTCGCCAAGCTTCTCATGGTCGGGAGGACGGAGAAGGAAGAAATAACCGGACGTACATGGAGATTAGACAGGATTCAGACTGGCTGACTACTTTGGGCTGAGAAAGGGAGTTGGGAAAATAAAGGATGAGAGAAAAGGGAAGTCCCTTGACATGTCTCTTGGCATGTCCCTTGACGTGTACGCTAGAGGTTCAGCTGTGCAATGTACACACTGCACACCCGACGTGACATTCAGGGACTAGGGAAGCACCCACTATGGCATTCTTGATTCTGCTGATAAGAAAGATAATTGATTAATATGCGGGGTTTTACGTCACAAAACCACCATATAATTATGAGAGACGCCATAGTGGAGGGCTCCGGAAATTTCGACCACCTAGGGTTCTTTAACGTGCACCCAAATCTGAGCACACAGGCCTATAATATTTCCGCCTCCATAGAAAATGCAGCCGCCGCAGCGGAGATTCAATCCGCGACCTGCGGGTCAGCAGCCAAGTACCTTAGTCACTAGACCCCCGCGGCGGGGCATAAGCGAGGTACCCACAACACATATGTAAAGCTTTGTGTGCCCTTGTGCTGCGAAGAAGGCTTGTCGACTGGCGTACCTGGAAGGCGGCACGCGAGGGCAAGAGAAACTCGACTCGGGGCCTGTATCAACATTGCCTCCTCAATTTTTTTACTACAACCTCTTATCCAAGATCTCCTCGTCACTTACTTCACCGATCAACAAATTGTAATGTTTAAAGGAAAACGCGTTCTACAGCTTTGTGATCCGTAATGCAATCCTTGTATATAATTGGATCGACATGTAAACTATTACATCTTCTGTTTAAGTGTATATAGGGGCACTCCAACAACAACCTGTCACTTGTTCATATGATGGTAAAGGACTTGTATGGGGTATTCAGGGGTGCCCTTGATCAGTTCCGACCAACCTCCTCCGTCATCATTCACTTTTTGTTTTTTTTAAGAAGGCTATCTTCATTTTGGACGAGGAGTTTTGTCTGAATTATCTCTAGGCGATATGGATATATAACTCAGCTGACATAAGTGGGATAAGAAAAAAAGTCACAGTATATCCACGGAGTGAATGATGATGAGTGGGACGAAGCGTCCGTACGTCCATCCGTACTTCTGTCCATCCGTCCGTCTGTGTAAGCGTCCATGCGTCTGATCGCGTTCGAGAATGCAGACGGCCAGTAGGCAACACCGACGAAACGCGAGCCAAGGAAGACGAGAGCAGGCGTCTTCAACGCGCCCGCCGCTCTGCTTCATCCATGTCCCAGCAACAATCTGCCACCTATGGTGACTATCCAGGAGACTGAGGGGGCACTCCTTCCTCGCCCACCCAGGCCCAACCAGCGTAGGAACTAATCGGAGTTACTTTATTAGATGAAACAAGCTTCCAAGGTAGCGACACCTTTCCCTTTCCTCCTCGCCTATGTGTCTGCAGCGCCCTCTTGAAGGTCCAAAACTCTCATGAAAAAGCGAATGTTTTGGTTCAGTTGTTACGGGGAATAGATGTAAACGAAACAAAATGGAACGAAATGAGTCGTAGAATAAACGGCTACCTTTATGAACATAAACGATACAACACAAGAGCAAGCGGGATGCGCGTTACTCAATTGGCAACATTGTGCAGTTCTGTATTTTACACCACTGGCCATGACGTCTTGCACCACACATCGTAGTTCATCCTGTTACAAATATTTCAGTTCTCCGAATGTGTTTTGTTCGTGCTGTGACACAGTGACCGCGCTTCTTAGCGGATCCCGTCAGTGACCCCAAGGCGTGACGTTGTGACGAGCGATTGCAGCCGGCTTGTGCACACGTGAGGAGAAATCACGGCCAGACTGGTACGAACGCTTGACTAGCAGCACTGCGATGACGTTTCTTTTTTTAATGTGCCCATTTTGACAATCGTGATGTCAGGTGATTCTGGTGGGGTGCGCGGATCTTCCTGGAAAGTGAGTTCTACTGGTGAGATGTCCCGAAGCAGGTAACTTGAAAAGAGTAAAATCGTTTTCTGTTGCTTTGCGGCAACGCAGCATTGTGTAAAAGCGTGAACGTATGATTGAACAAGCACCATAAAACCATGTTTGTTGACTTGGCGTACACTGAAACACTGTTCCTCTACAGTTTACGTCCTTGCTACGATTTCGTCTTTAGTCACGGCGAGAATCCGGCTGGGGCGATATGCGCATGCGTACTCATTTTGAACCTTTTGCATAATAATAATACCACCAGCCATTTGCAAGATCACGTACAAGAAATGCACCAATTACCAACGCGGATGGCAGAGAAAAAGAGGGGGTAATTGAGAGGGCGAGGAGGATGGCTCGTGAACAATGAGTGATGCTACCTTAGAAACTTGTTTCATCAAGGGACCTTAATTGGAGCTGGTGTTGGCCATCTAGTTGGCCATCTAGAATATCTTCAGTGAACGGCAGTTTGTATGTGGATGAATGAATGGATGGTTGGATGTATCCGGCTGTGCCTTTTAGATCGGGCGGTGGCTCACGCCACCTAGCCATAAAGTTAAGTACTATCACTGTGTGTTGAAGGATTGAATTTTACTCGCGCCCTGATTGTAGCCACCAATCAGTTAGCCTCCTCCTGGTTATTACTACCCGCCTAAAGTCTCTTTTGCCTTCACTCTCCCTAAACCCCAATGCTTGGAAAAGTTCGGTGCCAGTATCTTTGACTATAGGGTGAAGCCCTTTACAGAATTATCAAATGTTCAGCCGTTTTCTCCTCCCCTCCACACGCACTACATAGCGTGTCTTTGCCTTCGTAAATTTCTTGGTACGTCTTGGTCCGTAATACTCCCGTTCTAGCCTCGAAGAGCAGAGAACTGCCGCAAGAATTATCGTAGATATTTTCCTTTGCCATTTCCTGCTCAAAAGTTTGGTAGGTCTCCAGTGATGATTTCGCAAGCATTCCCATCTTTCACATATACGTCTCTGTTTTTTTTTGCCTTTTTCTAAAGCAATGTTTTCTTTTGGCTTCGTATTCTGCTGTTGTCTAAGTACTTGCTTAACACTTTTTGAGTGCGCTTCCTCCATTTATTATCAACCTTCTTCATGTACGAGTAGCTGAAAACTTTCCTAGCCCAACGCTCCTCTCCTATTTTTCTTAATCGCTTCTCGAATTCAATCTTGCTGCTAGCTTCTCTGCACTAAAACGATGTCCATCCCATGTCACTCTGTACCCCATCTTTGGGGTATTCCCGTGTGCTCCAAAAGCAAGTCTACCTATGCCACGTTGTTTAATTTCCAAACTTGCTTGAACTTCTGATTCCATGCACAAGACCGCATTGCCAATCGTCAAACCCGGGACCCTACACCTTTCCAAATTTATGTACTTCCTTGAGACAGTGCCGTCTATTGTACTGTTCGAGAAATACACTGTCTTCCTTTTTTCCTCGTCTCTCCTTCTCTCGGTTACGTCACATGCAGGCAAGGTTAGACTAAGAGGAGCTTCGCCTCTAATATGTTTGATATGCGAGACAGTACTTTTACTAACGCGTGTGACGCCGCACGTACGTGCGTCCGTACGAACGCGCCTAGACACAATTTTTACGCCGCAGGTATTGAAGCGGTGCCAAGTAGGTCACGCCGCAACAGCGCATTGACGTCACGTTAGCCTCCCACGTTTCTTTCGCAAGTGGGCGCTGACGTCACTTTCTCTGTGACCCGCAGCATGCTCGCCGCAGCACGCACAGCTGCCGGCTCCTCCAACCGCTCAAAACATACTTCTCTCTCGCTTCACCCTCTTCACCAGCCGCAATGCTCGACCACGCGTCGAGTGAAAACGCTCTTTGGGCTTGTTTATCTGCGATGAAACTTACACAAAACACAACCCGCCTCCCTTGTCTTTGCGTTTCAAACTAACGTTCGTTCAAGTAAACGCTACACGAAGTTTTGCTTCAACTCATTCTTCCAGAACCCGCGTCGACGCCCGTTTCAACCGGTTCAACGCTGTGCGCACTGCTGCTTCATATCCCTTCAGGGTTTCCTTCGGGAGATGGCCCATAATTTTTTTTTGTTACTTGCTCGGATGGATGAATGCAACTGTCATCCCACTCATAAAGGAGCGGTGACCTGTGTTTCACGTGGCTCATGTTAAAAAGGAACACCATTTTCTATTTTTGTTTTTATTTTGTTCCACTTTTTTGTTTTTCATTTATTTTATTTGAAACTATCCAAGAAAGAAGAGTACACTGCTGTTACCTGTGACGAAGTTCTAATAATGGCGAGACGCTGCAAAAACTCATAAAGGTACGTCGTGGAAGATAATGTCAACAAATATACGATCCAAAAAAATTGACGGCAGATCCACGAGGTGAATGATGATGAGATTGGGCGAAGCTCATGGAAGTAATCATCGGTTAAACCGTGAAATTTCTTCCGTTAATTCGCCCAAAATGAAAGAATTGTTTAAATGTTTTATCAAACTTTTATTGCTGGTTTCCGTTGTCCTTTCATTAAGACCGCTTTGTGGTCGGTGAAATGTAAGCTAAGCGGTTCTTGCACTGGTTGCAGATGAAAGTTGGCAAACACGATGTCGATGCAGGTGCTTCTGATGGTGGTTGGGTTGGGGTTTTCGAAGGAGATGCATCTGAGTCCATGCTTTTCTGATATGTGATGCAGCAACCAATGTTTGTCGGGGTCTGTAATGTCGACGTTGAAGTCACCGACGAGCATGAAAGGTTTCGACTTGTCGTATATACACATGTCTCTGTCGATGAACAGTTTGATGTCTTCAATGGAAAGATTTGGTTCCAGGTACAGTATCAAGACGGGGATGCCACCAAAGTCGACTGCAGCACTTTCTCCATCGTTGCTCTGTGTGCAGAGTGCTAGTTATATATCTCGAGCTTGGTCGGCTTGCTTCACGTAAACTGCAACACCACCGGCAGGTTGTTCCGAGTCATCGATGGATGCGACCGGTGCATAGCCCTTGATGTAGAGGCGTTTCGCGTTCCAGGTCTCGGTAAAGCACAGCATGTCGACTTCGGTTAGGATGGGGTACCGTTCCACATCTTGGTAGTGTGCAGCGAGAGAACGGACGTTGAGGAGGGCAAACGTGGACTCGGCTGTGGGATCGACGTCGTCTTGCAGGGATTGACGGTACCTCTGCGTGACGGTAGGTAGCCGGTGCTGATCGAGCCGTTGGAATTCGTTTGCCATGGCCCTGTCGTCGTTGTTCGCTTTGTGGTAGAACTTGTGGTCTCCTTTTGCGTTCGTGAGATAGATGCTATTTATACACGTGCACCTAGTGAGTGCGACGTAAACTAATTTCTGTGGTTGTGTCTTACTGTATTCGTAGACAATGGATGCGTAGGTGGCACCTTGTGATTTATGTACAGTGATTGCACTAGCTTGCACTAATGGGAATTGCTTTCTCTTGCAAGAGACGCCGGTTTTACGATCCAGAGTGAGTGTCGTAACTCGAGGTTCTATGAAAACCCAGGACTTGTCAATGACGTAACCACTTCGTCTGTCTTCATCAGCTGCATACGCGCATCGCAGACGAGTAAGCCTATCGGTCGTAGCCACATCGGCAAAGTGCAACCACAGGCGTCTCGGAAAGTCAATACCGGGCGCTTTCTCGCACACCTTGAGAATGCCTACAGCTCCATTCACGAGACCGTCGAGGACGTCGATGTTGGTTGTTATCATATATGGTTTGTCTATGACAATGAGAATTTCGTGAAGGAGGTTGGCAAACTCGGGGTGCAACATTTTCTCTACCTTTGCCATTGCCTTGCGTGTTGCGTCCTGGTTGGCATACCCCGGGTACACGTCTTCGGAAAGCAGCGTAACGATATCTCGTGCCGCTCGTTGTGCAACGGACGTATTAAATTTATTTACTTCCTCGTTCGAGTAGAAAATGCTTTAACGCAGCCGATGGTGCCTGCGTTAAAGCCTCCTCCTCGGTGACGAACCGACTTTCTAGCAATTTGACTTCGTCTTCCAGCAGTGCCTTGCCGTCTCCGATCTCCGTAAGTAGAGCCGAGAAGGCGGCATCGGCTTGCCGGACGACTTGTACCAATGGAAAGTATTCGAGGTAGTGCCACTTGACGGTGGTTCCCATGAGACCTCCACTTGCTCTGCATCGCTTGTAGACTTCGTTCACACGTACAGGAGGCAGTTGATGTAAGTCTCCACACAATACGATGTCGAGTCCTCCGAAAGGCTCCGTCAGTCGCTGAGTGATCTGTTTCAACCTACAATCTATGGCATTGAGAGTGTCTGCAGACAGCATGCTGATTTCATCAACGATTACGCACTTGACGTTCCTGAAGGCAACTCGGAATATGTTGAGGTCGCTGTCTCGTAACCCTCCGTCTCTGTTGTTACGTGTTAGCTTGAAAGCAGAGTGTACGGTGGTTCCTCCAACGGCAACGGTGGCCTTTTCAGTACTCGCACAGACGACGTACGCGTTGTAAGGAGTTGGGTTGTTGTAGCGGTTGCACACGTTCATTACGAGCTTCAAGACGAACGTCTTACCGCAATCCGTAGGTCCCGTTAGGAAGACTCGTAAGGGAGGTGCACCGAGCGTAGTCTGTCAATGGATCATTTCTCGTATCAGTTCGTACTGCTCGGCGTTGGTCAATCCCATGAGCCTGACGTACTCCTTCCTTTCCATTACTCCTTGCCTTTCGCGGACGGCGGCGCAGGGACTGGATTCCTTGACGGCCGACATTAACTCTTCGTTGGGTATGAGGTCGGCATCTTCTTCGGCGTTAGGCATGGCGGCGGAAACTGCAGCTCTATCCGCGGCGGCATCCGCGGCGGCAGTTGCGGCGGCCTCTTCTTCTCGTTTACGCCAGTACTCTTCGATCAGTTTAGCTACGATGTCATCGTCGTCGGCGACGTTGTATTCTCAATGTTTGGCGGCAATGAGGTCTTTGTTTGCTTCGTAAGTCTGGACGTATTTGTTGTTGTCGAGCACGTCTATAGCCTCGTTATGGAAAGGTACGTAGAGCAGCACCTGCTCTCTCATGTAATCGTCAGGCCGGTCCGTGGCACTGTAGTGACGGTACTGGATGATTACCGGTTGCTTACGAGGACTGTAGTCACGCTTGTACTTGCTGGCAAAGTCTGCAAGACAGACGCCTTTCATTTTTGCCGGCCTTGCCTCGTACTTTTGAACGATGTTTAGTTTCCATACGTCCGTCGAGGCGTCACTGGCGTTCGCCAACTCGTCGTTGGTCTTGCGGACTCGCACGCGTTCTTCCGGGTAGCACGTGGGTATACAGACGATGTCACGGCTCTTTTCGGACATTTCTTGCCGTAGGAGAAACCAAGCCGCCTCTTGCGCAGACATTTCGACTCCCTTGAGCATCGTTACGCCTAGCGAACGTATGATGGCGGCGTAGTCCATTTCCGGCTTTTCTTCGATGAATTGCATGAATGCCTTGTGGAGATTTGACATTCCGCGGTCGGCCTTGTTTACGTTGTCCACAACGTACGTGGCACAGGCGAAGTGGTCTAGTATAACTTGTAGGTCCATGTTTGAGTCTAGCACTTTGGCAATCCAAGGGTTGAAGGGGTTGACCATCTTTTGTGCGGGGGTGCGCTGGTGTAGGACGCAAGGGCGCGTAAATCCCGCTCGTAGAATCTCCATGTACTCTGCGTCCGAGTTGACGTTAAGTGAGGCAAGGAATTATTCGATCGAGAGAAAGGATCCCCTTTACAAAGCGGCATGCATTTTTTCGTAGCGTTGCTTCAGGTTCTGACGATATTCCTTTTCTGCAGCGTCTTCGGTACGAAGAAAGGAAACTACGATTGTCGTTTCCTTGCTCGGCATGAAGGGGGCACCGAAACGGCACTTGGTACGACCACGTTTGTAGCAAGTGTGGGTGTGTGCATGTAGTTGAGTTCTGGGTCTGCTTAGCAGGTCGGTATCGAGCGTTATGAACGCGTCGACCATGTTCAGCGTGCGAGGCATGTCGCCGCAGAGTTCTTCTTGCGGGGCGTTGTCTAACCACAGAATGGTATGAATGTGGGCACTTCCTCGTTGTTGGAATTCGACCCGCTTGAAGAAGTCTACCACAACGTAAGGCTTGAATGGTCAACGTCGCTTGTCTTTGAGTATGTTGAGAGTTACGTCAAAGATTCGATGGTTGTAGAATGCACACGCGACGGGGTCGTTGTTTACCAACTCGACGCGTTTCATCCAATTTAACTCTTGCACGACACGCGCAATGCCTTGTGGTCCCACTCGTAACCGCTCCAAAGTCTCGAGGAGCCTGTCCAGTGCAGTTCGGAGGCGGAGAGAGTGAGAAACGCGTGAGGCTTGCCGAGTTGCCGGATTATTGCAAAGAGTTCCTTCTTTCGGTCTTGCCAGTACTGTACAGTGTTCGGTACCCCCCTCATGAAACCGAGATCCAGGTTGATGATTTCGTCCATGAATTTGGAATTTTCGAGCGGCTGATGGGTTATGGCGTTAGTGATGACGTTTGTTCGGAACGTCATTGCCTTGTCGGCAACGTTGTGACGCATCATTTTCATAGCCATGTAACGGACGTGGTCGGGACGCACTCCCCTTCGATCGGTACGTCGGATCTCACTGCTTGCCTTCATGAACGCTGTTGCTCGTTCGGATGTGATTATTCGCGGGTGGCCGAAGTATATCTCAGAAAACGACAGCTCTTCGGCGAACATGTCAAAGAGTAGAGAAATGGGAACTTGTCCTTCACCCGTTGCTACGTGTAAACTGTGCGTTCCTCGTATGAGACCGTCGAGTGCCCTTGCTGCCGCCTTTCGCGCCGCGGATAGCGCCGCGGAATTTTCCGCAGCCACGCCATCGCAGTAGGCGACGATGAAGCCGCTGGTGCCGTCATCAAAGATCATGGAATGCGACATCGTGTTGAGAGCGACCGTTGCTTCTATAGGGTCGTCCAGATCGATAACCTCCGGCACTTGCTCAATCTCGTCGACGTCGCATTCCACGTCTGCGCCGCCGTTAGTGTCGTTGAATTTGCCCAGACGGTTCCAGTCGATTTCGATGTTGAGGTACTTGTACAGGGGAGTGTTTTCAAGGCATTTAAGCCAGGCGTATATGTTGCTTCTAGTAACCAGGCCCTTCTTGTATGACGGTTTGGACACGAGCCGTCGCTTGAGATGAACGTCGATTGCCACGTCGTCCGGAATGTAGCGAGGCAGGGATTGAACCTTGTTGGGAACATTTATGGGAACGTTGACTACTTGCCCCTTGATGCCGTATTGGCCGCTTCCATGCGTCAATGGTAGACGATGTGCAATGAGGCGTTCTTCTACTGGATTTAGGGGAGGCAAGTTTGGTTTCGGTGTATACTTGTAACCATTTGAAACGCTCATCAAAGGTACCTTGCCGCCCGTCAGAGAATCTTTACAGTTCGAGCAAACCTTGTAATTCTCGGTGGCAGTTGCGGCGGGAAACGCGCGCTGCAACGTGGCGATGGCATTATTGCGAGAATGTTCGTTTCTGATCGACTATATCGTGATTAGGTTGTTGGAGAACCAGAGTCTATCGCACACGTTACAGTTATGCCCAAAGGTGATTTTCAGGAAATCTCTATCGAACCGGGCGTCTGCCCCTTCGTGTTCTTTCCTGGCACGCTTTGCAGACGCCTCGCGTTCTCTCACCTCTGGGTTCGCCTGGCGATATGCGCGCTACCTCGCCACTTCCCGTTGTCGAACGTTTTCAAGATCTGCTTCGCGACGCTGACGTGCCGCTTCGGCCTCTCGTGCACGTACGGCGGGCTCTTGCCGACGCTGCCTTGCTGATGTGGCCTCTCGTTCCCGTACGGAAAGATCTTGGTGGCGACGTCGCGCAGCTTCCCGGCGCGCTTCTGCCTCGCAGGCTCTCACTTCAGGATCCTGTCTGCGAGCGCGCACCGCCGCTGCCCTGCGCGCCCGGCTTTCGGCATCCTTATTCATACCAGCACACACCGAAGGCAACGAGCATCGTCAACTGCAAACCTGTATCGCGATATGGTTTTGATTATAAAACCATTGCTTTAGAAAACACCTGGCGTCTTTCGTTAAGCAGCTGGCGTCTTTTCGTTTTGCTTTGGAAACATCTGGCGTCTTTTCGTTTTGCTTTTAGAAAACATCTGGCGTCTTTCGTTGGTTTTTTTTATCAATCAACGGCGTTTTCTTCATGTATTCATCATATACAAGTGCCCCCATCCACCAGACATTGTAAGGACCGCTATCGCACGTTCTGGTCGTCTACCAGCTTCCAAAGGTGTCAATTTTATGAACTAGATCCTTCGCTCAAGCTAAAGCTACCATCACAACTTTCCCGCTCCGATGCGACACTGTTATGCCGCCTTTGGTTGAGTGTTGCATTCCCAAAGATGTACTCCATTCGCATTGTTATGGCAGACACTCCTACATGCGGCTACTGCGGAGCTGAAGAGACCATCGCACACGTCCTTTGCAGCTGCGCTTGGTACGACACACAGCGATGCCAGCTCCGGATGGTTTTGAATCAACTTGACCCCAGACCATTTTGTGTGCAGAAGATACTAGGACCTTGGGCATCTGCCTCAGTGCGCAGGAAAGCGACTAAAGCACTGCTACTTTACCTAAAGTCAACGAACCTGAGCGACCGCCTGTAGGACTGTGTGTGCCTCCCGAGTGTGCTCGTGATTGTGTGTACCTTCTCATCTCTCTGCAACATCTTTTTTCCCCTTCATCCCTCCCCAGTGCAGGGTAGCAATCGGATGTGCGCGATTTTTTAACCTTCACTTAATAAGTGTTCTATGTCCACTTTTTTTATTTGATCTCACTACTAGTACTACTATTTGAACTATATTCATGGCTTGCAAAGCTTTTGTACAGAGTCATAAACAGTCATTTTGTGAAAAACTGCCTCAAAGACCTTGGTGATCTTTCACATTTACAGGAGGAAACCTCATTCACCTTGATTAGTAACATCTCACTGCAATTTACACACCATCAATCGTGCACTTAGCCGCAGTACCCCGCAGTAGGCCGCAATACCTTCCTGGAAAGAAGACTGTCGTAAAGTAGTAAGTACATTGCAGGCAAACATTTTGTCATGCCTACATTTACTATTTATACTCTGTGCTCCTTATTGAGTTGGAAAAAGTTCATATACGCAATTGCGTTACACGGTACGCGCTTTTTTAGGAGCTTGCTCGCCAAGCTTCTCATAGTCCGGAGGACGGGGAAGGAAGAAATAACCGGAAATACACGGAGAGGAGACAGTTCTCAGACTGGCTGGCTAGGGAAATAAAGGGGATTAGGGAAATAAAGGAGGAGAGAAAAGGGAAGTCCTTTGACATGTCTTTTGCCATGTCCCTTGAAGTGTACGCTAGAGGCGCAGCTGCGCAATGTACACACTGCACACCCGCCGTAACGTTCATAGACTAGGGAAGCACCCACTACGGCATTCAGTCGTTCTGCTGATAAGCGAGGTAATTGATTGATATGCGGGGTTTGACGTCCCAAAACCACCTTTGTGTCAAACCACGAAAAATATCACCATTTTCTATTTTTATTTTTATTGTCTTCCTCTTTCTTCTTTTTAATTTATCTTATTTGAAACCCTTCACAACGAAGCGTATAGTGCTGTTACCTGTGACGAAGTTCTCCTAACGGCGGAATGCTGCAAAAACTCATAAGTTACGCCGTGGAAGATGATGGGAAGAAAAATATGATTGAAAAACATGCCACACAGCACCGCATCAAAGCGCCTGTGACACGAGGGTGCAAGTTCGACTACAGGTCACTGTAACCACATCTTGACGGGGTGGTACGTAACAGGTCCTGTGTACTTTATTATAAGTAAGCTTCCTTTTTTTTTCTTTTGTGTAGGTATGTTTGCCGTCAAAAGTATTCGGGAGTTTCCGAGTACGGCGTGCCTCAGAATCATGCCAATTTTAGCACGTAAAGGCTGTAAACGCGCTTCAAATACAAATATGAAATGTACCATATGAGAACCTGGCTCGTTTGGTCACCGTATGCGTTCAGACTTGGAGACGCGTTTCGTCACGAAGAATTTCCGTTTTACAGAGAAGCAGGAAGTGCTGGGTATCAATACTCTCTCAAATGTGCAGCAAGTTTCAACGTGATAGTATCAAACGGCTTGTTCGACAGAAATCACGGTGTTGATGTCAGTGTTGTGCGTGCAAGACCATCTTGTCCGTGACATAGAAATAAAAAAAAAGATGCATATAAAGTAAACATTGCAAATTTTCGGGTCGAAGTGAGGAGGATCGAACCCAGGCCATCAGTGCGGCAGGCAGGTGTTCTATTGCATAAACACAACATAAGTTGAAACTGCTGTGGAAGAATAGACTATATAAATTCCATGTAGCGCGAGGAGTTTCCTTACGCATCATATACGTGTTGTATGGCAGAATCGTATAAAATTGGGCTGGGTGTCACGAGATGTGAATCGAGCGACTGAGCGAGCATTAGAGGCCCACTAATTACATTGTGCTCAGACATGGTTGATCATCATCAGCAGCAAAATCATCAACAATGTGAACAGCTGCGTAGGTTTGCTTGTTGCCCTAAGGAATGCGTATAGTAGGCCCTTCGATGATTGGCAAATTAAATAATTATGGCACACTGGGCACATAATGATGATGCTTGCAATATGCATTCAATGATACATTGAAATGGCTGACATGTTGCGCACACCTACCTGCCCCAAGAGTGGAAGCAGGATAGCATTCGAGAAAGTGATGCACCCGAGGTCTGACCACGCTATCATAATCTACTCTCGAAGGTGAAGCTGAAGCGTCCTCCAATTCTTTCATTGAATATTAAATGAGTGGTGATTTAAAACAAAAAAAAGGATAATAACAGGAAATCAGTTGTTAAGAGTTCGGGAGGGAATAACCTTTCAATGCCTCCGGGTTTTCAGTATGAATAACTGCCTTGCAAACTTTTAGCGGGAATATTGGTGCCTTCCTTCGAAACTACTGTGACATGAAACCGCTGCACTCAAATTTCATTTATATAATATAAAATCTGCGTTGCGAGAAAAAATGTAACGAAAAAACCTGAATTTAGTTTTTTAGCGGCCTTAGAAGTGTACACAAATGTACCCGCAAATATAGGAATTTTTTTTCGTTAAAGGAGACGACAGTTATAAAGCTAACCTAATTATTGGAGAAGAAACACTCTTACAGACGAACGAAGCTCAAGGTGACCACGTGGAAATTTGACTGAAAACCGTATCTGCGAGTGAGTGCAATATGATACGCTCGCATATACGGTTCTGAGTAGAATTTCATCGTGATAAGCTTGAACTTTGTTCGTCTGTTGGAGTGTTTCTTCCTCAATAATCGGGTTACTTTTCTTTCCAAACCAAATCTGTCTTGCTCAGGAAAGATAGGAGAATAAATATACTCATGAATCAAAGAGCGAACTGTAGTCACTGTAATGCGGTTATTCGCTTCGCACAGCTGATAAGCACGGTCACTGGAGAGTAATCACTAAAGAGTTTTAACAAATTTCAACGTTACCATATATATATATATATATATATATATATATATATATATATATATATATATATATATATATATATATATATATATGTTTCAAAAAATAAGATACAAGAAAGAACGAAGAAAATGTGATAAATAATGGACGTGTCTGTGCGGCTTTTTTTATAACATGATTTCTTTCGAAATGGAAGCATGAAAGAAGAAGCACAAAAAAGCTACAAGAAAATAAAAACAGGTGCCATGTACTCTGCATTTTAAAATGCAGACAGTCTCTAAGTCATTCAAATTCTAGTTTCATTCGCACTGCCAGAAATGCTGACAGATTGTCTAGTCGGAACGAATCGACTAGACCCTCTGTCAGCGTTTCTGGCAGTCAGTCAGAAACGGAACAAACTCATCTTTTAGAAAAGTTCTTTGTGTAATGTCACTATTTCCATCAGTGTTTCACGAAGCCAATAGCTTGCTTTGAAGATCGGGGAAGCAGTTCGTTATAACTGCGGAAAATATCAGTATGTTTTGATGCCTATGTAATAATGTAATGAACACCTAAGACATAATGTATTTGCTATGTAAAACAAATGGTTTTGAAATAGCTTGAGAAAAATTGCAAGTAAGCCATGCTGCGTCCTCTCGTAAACCATTAGCGAGTCAAAACAATATATGTTTCCATTAACTTTAACTTCCTCGGGTTGAGCGACGAATCATCTACGTCGCTAACAGCGATATGTTTGTTCATAGCAAGGAAAAAACAGCACTAACTTCTGAAAAGACGCAAGACGAAGAAGGCACGAGAACAGCACTCTCTGCCTTCCTTCTGAGTCTTTTCAAAACTTCGTCTTGTTTTTTTCCCTGTTACAAGCATGAACATAATTGTCCAACCCTCATTCCTACAGCATTCATTATGTTCTAAGTAGACGCCATGACTTTCTCTCAGTCTCAAAAAAAAAAAACAAATTAATGTTTCATTCACTATGCACGAAACTGGGCAAGACTTTTTCTCTTTATCACGTTTTGCAAAGCGTTGCTACGTATTTTGAATACACATTGAGGCTGAGAAAAAGGTTACTTATTCACGCCATAGCCACTCTTTCGGAATGCAAAGACAGGTAGTTCGAGAAGAAAACCGATGTGCAAAGAAACCATGAGTACCGTTCACTTTGTTTTCTGTGGCAGAAGGAACTGTACCTTCGGACAATGACTCACCTCCGTAACGGCAAAATTAAAGACAGCTGAGCAATGAATGTGCGGAAGAAACACGCCTTGAGTAATTGCAAATGTAGCCCACATGCTCATTACATTTTTATTTTTCCCTCGTGAACGTGCGCACCGAGAACTTCGTATAGGATATAGAAGTTTGCACAAACAAGGAGTGTTTACCGAAAGCGAACGTGCACCGAATGAGAATAGGTCCGCGCACGCTACACCAAATAAAATCAGAAGGAAAAAAAGAAACCGACGGGTACAGTAAGGGTTCTTCACACCGAAAGGCGCGCAACCGACTGCCAAAGAGATGAGACACGAAACTGAACTAATGAAGTTATACAAACGTGTCACTCCTGGAAATGAACAATGCTTTTTTTTTCTTGTTTCGTTTCCAGTATCTTTTTTTGCGAATGTCTGAACGTCTTGCTTGGATTTCATTCTCAGCCTCTTATTCTCAGTAGGCAGTGATGCTAGTTCTAGTTTTTGCTGCGATTCTTTTTTCTGCAGCCGCGATAATCGGGTGGGGCTTGGAGGAAATGAAATTTATGAGGAGGGCTTCCCTTCTAAACGGTGCACGAAGGAATACAAGTACAGAGTACGAAAGAAAGCCCCTTTAAATGTTAAAAAAGAATGAAACGGAGCTCGGAACTGGCACGTCCCTCTCAGGCGGCTTTTCTTTGCTCCGTGCGAGTGGCCTGTCACCCGAAGGCCTGTTCACATTAGTGCGTTGATGGATATTCGTTCGATCACGAAAGTGCCGGTCTCGTCTATTTCTTCCGGCTTGCACGAAAGAAAACGGCACCCTCGCATGGCAGCGCCGATAGCGAAGCGTACGAGTTGCTCGTTGACCAAAAGGTGGTAAAGGGCCAAAGTTGAGCGGCCTCTTTGCACAGAGCTCAGGAGGAAAGGAATGTGACTGTTTGTCGGGCTGGCAAAGCATATAGCTTTTCATGCGTGCTGTGTGAAAAGCGATTACATTGCGGGGCGACATAATTTTTTTGTTTATCATTTCAAGCGTGCTTTTTTTTTTCGCTCGAAAACGGGATGTTTATCCTTCGGTTAGCATTGGGCGTACGTTTACTTTTCTCGTTTGCTGTGCGCCCCCGTTTTAGAGCTATTTTGAAAGATGGGTTCGTACAATATATGTCGTCGTCGTAGAATATGACAATGAATTCACAGCAAATATCCTAGCTCTAGACTCGGGAAAGGGCAGCAGGAAAGGAGAAAACAACAACCACCATCAGCGCGAAAAGTAATTTGGTTTCTTAGGTGTATTGATATCAAACCCATTAAAATCGTTGCCTGAACATTATTTTTTAGGTTCAACGGCTATTCACTATGTAGCACAAAAAATATCCTCCTTTAAACAAACACAGATAGTCGCAGCTGGCAAAGTGGCGACTAACATTGCTATTTGTTCGCGCATCGCACTTGTTCTCTCTTTCCGGCTTCGTTCTTTTTCTGTTCGCTTTCTGCTTCCTCCGATGAGGCTAGAAAATCAGGAACAAGTTGGTTAGCCTCTCCGCAACTGCTTTGATTTTGCCTTTGAGGCTGGTGTGACGTTGTGCTAACCTTGTATCGAACGTGAGCCACGGCGAGAAGGTCCTTTGTCGGAGACAAATAAATTTTTTGTCGTGCAACTACTGCCACCCCACTCCAGAATTCACTTTCAACTGACGCAACACTGGCAGTCGCTTTCATTACACGTATATAAAGAGGAACCAAGTAACGCCTTCACTGAAAACCCATACCATGTTTGATATTAGGCTACACAAAGAGCGCTTCGTAGATTTACACAACACGTGGGTTTCGCTTTAATGGTCTTTAGTTAAATGATTTTGTGCTAATTAAACTAGCACGCCCAGTACGCGCGAACTGCCTTGTTTAAGAACAAGTGCTGCGCAAAAGAAAATGTAATGTTTGCCTGCCAGATTTCTGTGCCAAAACTGTACGATATACGTACGCTCATTTATCAATGTTGGCTTCCCGTTTTCAATAAAGCAAACATGGAATGATAGATCAAACCTTGGTAAAAGGAACGAATTGATTATGCAAAGACACGCTCAAAGCCTGAGCGTCAGTGTTTTGCGTGTTCCCTGCTTGGATGTCACTTTTCCTTGTTTAGATATAAAGTCATCGGGTAATACTGTTGTAGTGCACAATCATCATCATCATTTTTTCAATCACCGCGCCGCGCCTCTCGCGCAGCTGATGCGAGCTCGAGCTGCGCGAGGATTGGAACAAGCTAGCGCACTTGGCGTATCGGACGTGGAAAGCCACGCGACTCCGCTTCAGGCGTGGAATAAAGTGGTGAGAGAACGACACGACCACGTTGGCCGCCGTCCCGTCTTCCTCTCTCGCTACATTGGTGACCCGGAGAACACGCCCTTCGCCAAGCGGCCCGCGGCCATGTTCCCGCAACTCTGCCCGCCAGTGCCGCCGTTCCAATCGACCTACCCCAAGGTATGGTTCATGCAGCTCGATGCCGTTTTGCGCTGAATGGCGTCACGGACCAGCCGCTGATGCACGCCATTCTTCATGACGCCCTTCCGGTAGAGTTGCGTCATAACTCTGCCACTTCAATCTCCAGCCAGCAGCCTTACGATGACCTCTGCTCTGCGGTGCTTGCCAGCTATGGCCTCACCTACCACCCGCTGCCGTTTACCCGCGACTTTCAGGTTTTCCCTGCGTCGCAGCGTGCTGGACCCTCCGGCCCGAAGCTCTCATCTGACCGCAACCTAACTTCCCCGGCAACGTCTCCCTCCACCTTGGGTCCGGCCATTAGCGCAGTGATCCTCGCACCCGGTCACAGATCCGACGAGGTGCTTGAAGTCGTTCCTGCTGCCGACAACCTGTCCACCACGAAGTGCGTTTTCTCGAAGTCCTAGGCCGATGGTCCTTCTGGCACGCTTGCTACCTGCACGTTTTCTACGAGAGCGACGGCAGGCGACACCGTGGCCCCACCAGACTCCATGACGACCACCTTGCCGCCCGCCTCGGAGTCTGGCACAGGTGACCTTTCGCCCGTTATTGACTTCCCGACCTCGAAGCTTTCGCCTTCAACAACGTCCAATAAACGATACTTAACCTCTCGTCTGGCCACTAGCGACGCGTGTCCTGCGCCCGACTGCCTATCCGCCATGGTTCTCGACATTTGGGCTGAAGGCAACCAGTCAGCCACGAGGTTTGTGTTTTCATCGTCCTCGGCCGACGACACTGCAGGCATGCTTACCACCGGCTCGTCTCGGCCGACCTCCATGGCTCACAACACGGCTGACACGTCAGGTGCTACGACGGCAACATCACCGAACGCCCTGGTGTCTACCATGACTACGGACATCGACACGCCTGCTATTCACCCCCCGGTCGCGAAGGCTTCAATGTCGACAATGCCCGAAGGTGCCTTTTCACTCACCTCAATGATCTGCGTGTCCTGCCAGCAGCAACCATCCTTGCCCTCGCAGTCTCTCGCAGGCAAAGTTGAAGCCACAAGCTGTCAACAACGACCAAACTTCCGAGATGTTGCGACTATGACCGATGCTCCTGAAGACGCGTTGCCTGGTCTGCCTATGTCACAGCAGACTGCCCATCTCACGCCTGGCATACAAGCACCCATCTTCCATACCGACCTGCGCATGAACCGACGTACGCCGACTACTGAAGGTGTTTCCCCAAGTCAAGGTACGCCCACTGAGCCTCCTCCAGAGTCCATATCTGCTGGATCCCATGACACGCCTCCTACTGAGTTCTTGACGGAAACCGTAGGCGAGCTGGCGTGTAACTGGACTGTAGGCACACCCTTTTACAAGCCGCATACGTCATTCACCTCTACCCAACGTGTACAATCCTACTTACTCACTGCCAACATAAGTGGTCAAGTCCACTCATATTCAAATACCACTCACGTCACGACACCTGCGTACCGACATCGGCACCAGTGCTGTGCACGCCCGCGAAAGCACCGTCAAAGCCATTGCTTGTCGATGGGTGGTCTGCAAGACTTCACTACGCCACTTCTAATTGCTTCGCGCGCAGGGGCCCAATCAGCTTTTGTGCACCCGTCGTCACCTCACCCTGAACGCCTCTCTACCTGCAATGCTCACTCGCGACACCCTGTGCGCTCACAGCTAGCCCCAGCTGGTCATCCTGTCACCCACTTGTGTGCAAACACAGTTTCCGAACGCTTACTTCTTCGTCCTCTCCGCAACTCCCAGTGTCGCCCACCAGAGACCCACTGGTTCCCGATGGTCACTACACGTTGACAAACTGGACTTCCTAGACGGACACCTTGCGGATTGTCGTTCATGTATATAGTCTCTTTCTCTTTCTTTGTTATATACACTTCAAATCGCGCAAAGCGCTAGGGGGGGAGCCTGTAGTGCATGATCATGATCATCATTTTTTCAATCACCGCGCCGCGCCTCTCGCGCAGCTGATGCGAGCTCGAGCTGCGCGAGGATTGGAACAAGCTAGCAGACTTGGTGTGTCGGACGTGGAAAGCCACGCGGCTCCGCTTCAGGCGTGGAATAAAGTGGCGAGAGAACGACACGACCACGTTGGCCGCCGTTCCGTCTTCCTCTCTCGCTACACTGTGATTAACTTTTCTTGTGTGTGTGTGTGTGTGTGTGTGTGTGTGTGTGCGTGCGTGCGTGCGTGCGTGCGTGTGTGTGTGTGTGTGTGTGTGTGTGTGCGCGTGCGTGCGTGCGTGCGTACGTGCGTGTGTGTGTGTGTGTGTGTGTGTGTGTGTGTGTGTGCGTGCGTGCGTGTGTGTGTGTGTGTGTGTGTGTGTGTGTGTGTGTGTGTGTGTGTGTGTGTGTGTGTGTGTGTGTGTGTGTCGGAAAGCTTCACATACAACGCTTTTCTTTATGTCGTGATATATAATTCTCCAAATGATCAATTCGTACTGAATATTTCAACCTCTATCAATACAATAAAGAAACCTTAGAGAACAGTAATGCTTAGTATACCATCAACTCAGTGTGTTTGGTCTATCCCTCGCCAAGAGGGCGCAGAAACGACAGAAGTAAGTACCATTTTTAAATCGGAACATTTTATCTGAAAATAATTAAATGATATTTATTTCTTTACTTCTCTATCACACTTAGCATGGTCGATTTAATGCTACAAAATCGGAGCAGCGAGTGTTTTCGATTGGAATTGCTATGTTTGTTTTTATTGTTCTTCATCCCAAGTAACACATGTAGGTCACAGAAGCTGGCAATATATTAAGTCACCGCAATATCTCCATTGAAAAACGCAGCACCTGCGCACGGCGAGTTTAATAAGCCAGTCTTTTCATACTTTTCAATTCATGGTCGACGGGGCACGGGCGGTCACCTTGTGAGGCCAAGCTTCTCTGTTAGAGCCACCAACGACAGTCAATGAACGCAGAAGCTGCTTGCACCTTCACATATGAAAGTTCCAGCGCCATACATTAATTAACTTTTGATATATTCATGCAGCTTGACCTTAAATGCTGAGGTCACGAGGAACGGGCGAGTGTTAAGCGCGGGAACTGGACGTGTCTTGGCCGTTGAAAATTACCCTAATTGGCTTTAGATGAAACCACCCACAGTGAAATGCCACAGGGCGTTTTCCTTTATTTAGTGTTTATTATTTATTCATTAATATTATTTTTTCATGCACTAGCATCCACGCCTTGTTTCCGCCGCTCTTGTCTGTTTCTGCACATTGAAACTAAGCAAAAAGTTTAATCAAGAGCTATTGTGTGGTCTTAGGACAACTGATAATATTTAAAAGCAATAAATTTGCTGAATAGTGTTACACTTTCGTGCATCAGATTTAACAATAATAATGTCACTCCGCAAAAATAATTTCTTCAGTGGACTCCAAGCGGACTCCAGTGGACTCCAATTTCTTCAGTGGACTCCACCACGAAATAAAATAATTCCGTTCATGTGAATTTCATTTCATTAAGCAGAAACTGTCGGAATAGTCCAAATGTAGGAAACACAATATGAAGGTGATATTTACTATGGTAGTGAGCTTGGCAAGTTGGAAATGCTCACGACGGCCAGCGAAAACAAAACACGAGCGAAAGCCCCGTTTCTTCTCGCGTCCACGTTTCGTTTGCACCGGCTGACATGAGGGTGCTATTTATAAGCAGCAAAGGGATTGTTTATAATGAACGCGTGCGCGCACGAAAGAGAATAAAGATGAAAGAAAGGCAGCAAGGTTAACCATGGCTGAGCCTGGTAGGCTACCTTGCACTGGTGAGAGGGTAGGGAAAACTGTTACGTATGTGGGCTGAAATTCCGCGATGATTTTATTTTCCCATTGCTTTCCTTTTTTCCTTGTTTATGTGATCCTGTCTTTGTTTTCTCTATTTCTTCTTTATTTCCAGAAGACTATGCATGAGTTTTGCTCGTGCAGGTGGCTGTAGTTAGCTTGGTGTCTCCTTCTTTGCCCTGTATCGTAGTGTATTTTTGTATGGAAATGAAATGAAATATAGTTGCCATAATATTATTTTCTCACACAAGATTAAAGCGACGTAGCCTACCAGCAAGCTATATATAGCAGCTACGGCGCCAGGTCCGGGCACGACAACTACTAGTCTAAACTCAGCCACATCGTGTTCATGCTAATGTCCATGGACAACAAAGATGCACGTTTATATTGTAAGGTGGATAAAAAAGAACGCCAATTTTACAACATCGCATTACGCAAGATCTGTTTCATCAATAAAAGACGTTAAATATTGACAAATATTGTTCTTTTTAATGATTGTCCAATAAAAATGACTTGATCTTAGTATGTATCACCAACTTATTTCAATTACCGTTATTACACCTTGGCAAACTTTTGTGAGACATCGACTGCTGCAGCATGCGCGTCAACTGGAACAGTGCAAAATAAAAAAGAGAACTTTGAAAAAAAAGCCATTTTTGTCAGCGCCTCAGTCTGCTAATTTAGGAATGACATCGGGACGTTGGGCGCCCCCGGGAAGGTGGGTTGTCCGTCAACGAGGGTGTGGCCGGTCCGTTCTTTGCTCCTTGGTGCACAGCGACCACCTCAGCCTTGCGAGGTAGGTACGCTGACGCGTTCTATCAGTTCCATAGGTGCGGCATGATTTTAATCGAACTTCTTCCCTGACAGGCACGTCCGACGGATAGGCACTGCTCTATCGTCATTACCGTAATAGATTTGGGCGGCCATGTCACCACGCTGGGCCGAATCCTTACTTCGAACGACACGGCCGAACGCATCGCTTGCCAAAAACAATTTGACAGAAAGGGTGGGTGATACGTGTTATTAAACGGCATGAAAAACTATATGAAGCAAGGCATCTGATTGAATTATATTGATTCGTAAACCCGCTTGAAAATTCAAGAGTTGATGGTACACAAACAGTTTTTATTTCCTGTCATACCACAAAATCCAGATCATCTGGCTTTCTGTTGCTACAAGTCAGTGCTCGTGATCTTATCAAGAGGGCGTGTAATGTGTGCTTTGGTTTCTGCCATTGAAAAAATGTGTATCAATAAGCAATTTTCAGCCCACAAGTTTCACGCAAAACTTGAAGTGTAGTGAAGTGTGTTTTCAATGTGGGGACGAAAAAAAAAAGCTTGATCTTCTACCACCCTCTCCAGAGTTTCTTAGGTGTCGTGATATTAGAGAGAGTTTGCACATACACGTTCTTTTCATTTATAAACTTCATTCTTTCGAACAAAAATTCTTTTTCAGCGAACGTCACAAGCTATATAGAGATCAAGATGAACCAGTATTGGTCTCGTTTAGTCTCGTGTTGTACCCATTTTCAGAACGGCCATCTAAGCGAGTTCTTTTTTTATACATATTTTCACGGTGAGGGCAGCTGAGCCCGGACGGAAGCCTATATAAGGGACGGACACACACAAGCATTTGTGTATGAAATCATTTTCTTTTACTTTAGTCAAGCACGCTGGTTGAATAGAGAGAAATCAACAGTGGTGGCATAGGGTGAGAGGATAAATGGGAGATTCAACGTAAGCAGCTACTTCGGTGATGTCCACTACAAAGTGGACAGTAAGCTTTACAGTGTGATAATTAATTGTTATCGATTGGATAAAGAGGTAATACTATTAACGAACTACCGAAATATATTGACACATATATTCAATAAATACATTATCTCTACAAAGTGATAGTAACATAACGTTGTGAAACCCTCTTGAAATTCTTATTTAAGTACGTGGCTTCCACATGATAGCTCAGGTCGTTCACTCTAAAGCGCTAAATTTATGACGAAGGTATGACCCTCAACTAAAATAAATTCACTACCTTAACTGAATCTGAGCTTTCCGGTATGAGAAATCTAAATACGACCCCACCATTCTACCAGTCATGTACTCGCAATAGTGAATGTCTCGTGCTTCTAATGTGATGAAATGAGAAGAGAAACTTACAGCCATCCTTTCGTAGAAACAGTGACAAAGCATTGAACCGCGCAGTGAACTGAAGAGGAGACAAAAAGCACAAACGAAACACAACCAAAGAGCTGAATCAAGAGCTACTTCTAGTGCGTAATTTAAAAGAAGTAAGTCACGGGTCAATTGCTTCATTTTTAGCTTAAATAGAACAAAATCGGAAGTGGAAGATTTACAATGAATGAGCGTAAAATAGGGATGAGAGCGTACTTCAGCCTTTTGGTATATATGCACAAAATGAATTAGTTTTCTATTCGTAGCGCTTTGTTTTCCCCCTTTTCATATCTTTTTCAGTGCCCATTTTTGTATTTCGTTCTTTCTCACCCGGCACTGCAGTTGTGTTTTTCATGATTTCGGCAAAATGAAGTCATTTGAAAAAGGGCACCATAAGAGGAAGTGCCACTTGAGAGAATGCAGCTTGCATGAGCCACTCTGTACTAACTAGGCTGTTGCTTTTTTTATGTGCGGCATGCGAGTTTTGTTTAAAAAATAAGGAATTCAATCAATCAGACATATATTGGCCAAGATATGGTCACACGCCAGGCTGTTGCAGAACTGGGGAAGGAAGCAATAGATACTGAATTTACACACAATGGTTTTTCATTTCAACGTAGCAGTTGCTTTAAAGCGTAAGCAGTTCTAATTTGAAACCTAGGCAATATGAATAAAATATATGAGGGATCATTTTGTGCTTCCCAATACATGATTGCACGAGGAAGCTCTACCTTGGGCAGTGCTGACAACAGCATATGAAATAGAGAATGTGAAACGGAATATTTTCAGAGTGGTTGTGGTAGTTCCGATGTATCAGCGAGCGAAGTTAGCCTGGCATACATAAGCGTCTTTGACCCATGCCTCCTCCTGTAGGTCTGTAGCGTAACGAGTTTCGCGTCTGGATAAGAGGACCGATAGTGAAGGCCGTGCAATACGGTGAGGGGGTGACGGATTTCTTGGCCGGCCGTACTTATTCGTGTACTGCTGCAGCAGAAAAAAATGAAATCAGACGCACGACGAGTGCGAACAACTGACACATGTGCACACATATCACAGCTATCTTTCAATCACAGGGGGTAACAAGGCTGAGTTCGTCCTAAGAAATGGCCGTGAGAGAAAAAAAATGTCGAAGATCGAACAGCCTTTTAACTAGCACCCTCTTCATAGCAATCCAATCGCCTACCATATTAGCCATGCCGTGCTTTTTTTCTTCGCATGCTGGGGCTTGAGATTTCTTTGAAAAAACATATAACAGCGTTGTATAAGCATAAAATCACGTAGAGAGGTCTAACACAGCGTTACAGAAAGGTAGCATAATAACCAGGCGCCACAAAGTGCGAACTGCGTCGGAAGTGAGCTGTGTAACTGTTTCAACCCATCACAATGAGATCAGCAATAATTGTTCATATTCAACAGCCACGTCACAACCTCAAATGTGATCATACCACCTTACAAATGTGAAGCTTGTACCTGGCTTCTCCACAGCATAATGAGTAGTGTCATAGTGCGGGCTACGGTAAGGTTTAGTACGGGATGAAGAACGTTATTTAGGGCATCCCGAGAACTGCCACTCGTTAGGTTGACCTGACAGAGTGCTCCCACTTGGGGACAGCTATACCACGGCAAAGCACCGCATCGCAGGCTCTCTGGACATCCCAAAGTGGATGTTGACACTCCGAGCTCTGAAGTGCCCAGGTTCGTTTTGGTAATGTAATGTCATTTTCCCCACGCAACGAGGAGCACCGCCAAAGCATGTGCTCTAGATTGCATGCATTACCCCCCCCCCCCCCAGCTCCTGCAAGCGAGACACGGATAGAAATAAGTTTGAAGCATCCTAAGGCACAATGCCTTTGGTCTCTAGAGCTTTTGTGTGTTCTGGGAGAAACTTTACTTCCCAGATGGAAGTGTTTTTTCCACTTCTTTAAAAGCGAACAAGGTGTCCCCTCCCGTGCGGCGAGTTCGTGCACGTGCCTGGAATTGGGCGATGTCATTTATGCTAATGAGCAAGTCCGAGTTTTGACAAAAGTGTGCCGGGAACCCAGTTATCGTGTGTATAATTATTTTCCTGGTCTCAAAACGACATAGGCCACTTTCGCTAAAACGTCGGACGCAAACGCGTTCACCACCGATCTAGAAATCGAGTGCATTTGCGTTCTATTGTCATTCAAGAGTGCCAAGGCAATAACAACGTGTTTTGACTTCTCTACTTGAAAATTACTATAATGTATAGCGTAGTGAATTGTTACGAACGTGGGTGCCAGTCATTGTTCGAAAAGACAAGGGTTCTTGCGTCCCACCCTAATGAAGGCACACGACTCGTAATCAAACCTGCAGCAATCGCTCGAGGCAGATGCATCAGCAAACCTTCAATAGCGTTATCTGAAAAAGAATACGCGTTTTTAAATTCGGCATGTGAGGGTCTGGTTTGAGCACGTGGTTTCTTGCAGTCTCTGGCGAGGCTCGCAATGGCGTGAGACACGGCTCCGCGTCGGCTCCGTGAAATGACCACGCGGAAAGGACAACAGCCAGCTGATAAAGTGCTGTGTGTGGTTGCGGACGTGCTCAGGATCCTGTGGTCATTCTGAAAACTGTAAGTAGATTTTAAAGGATTTTATTGCGCCTTCGGTGTTCGGCTACGTTGTGCGTCTCGCCAACTCCACCGTTCGGCCTAGTGCCGAGGCGGTCGGATCGGCGTTCGATGCTCCAGGCGTCGGCTCGTATAGCGTCTGCGGAGGCACTATGACGATGGAAGTGACTGTTAATGGTAGAGATGGCGATCAAGAAGAACTGAAAAGCTCGGACTGGGTGACGAAAGTGTCGAAACGTGTAGCGGAGCTCCAGGAGAGTCAACAACGGGAACGCGATGGCGCCACCAGGGCGGCGTCTACCAGCAGTGGATGCGAAAAAGAAGGCAGGACGATGCCGGCCGGCTTCAATGGCGACAAGCATGGTGTAAGGGGAAGACGCTCATATAAAGCGGCGGGAAAAAAGCTCGCGGAGCGGTCAGTAGCGCCGCATCTACTGCGTCTTCCGAACGCGGATCACAAGGTTATTATCAGGCCCAAAGAAGGACTGACGCTCACCAGACACTCGGCACCTGTGATTGGTGGAGCAGTAAGGATGGCAGCAGGCATTCCATGGCAGAAAGGTCGGGAGGAGGACAGGATCGTTGTCAACGACAAGCAAGGAACATTGATATACAGCGCGCCCAGGGAGGATGATGCCAAGAAAATTTTGGACCTGAAAGTCATAAAGCTCGACGGCAAGGAGTACGAGGTGAAGACATACATGGCTGCGCCTGAAAGCTGTGGCAAAGGTGTGGTACGTGGACTTGATATCAGACTCTCTGAGAGAGAATTGGAACTGGCTTTCTCACGCGAAGAGAATCGTCCTATTCTTGGTGTGCGAAGGACGGACAACTCCACTTCGGTAATCATCACCTGTGTTGACGACTACGTGCCGAGATGGATGATCTGCTTTGGGACGCCGATGAAATGTTTTCTTTACAAGAAGAGATATGAAGTGTGTTACAAGTGTGGTGAGCTGGGACATCGATCCGACGCATGTGACAGCCCGCACGAAAAATGCAGAAGTTGTGGGGTGGCCTCCCCACCCAAGGACCATGAATGTACGCCGAGGTGCCGTCTGTGTGGCAAGGAGCACGTGACTGGAGACAAAAGGTGCAAAGAACTTTTTCGGACACCTTATAAAGTGAAGAAGCGACAGTGGGAAATGAAGCTTGAAGAAGCGCGGGAGCAAGAAGAACGACGCAAGGCCGAAGAGGGCATGCAGCGGCACAGCAGGACAGACGGGTTTCAAGATCGTTCGAGGCGCAAATCCAAGCATCGAAGTAGATCGAGAGGGCGCTCGGAATTCTTCCCCCGATTTCCACCGCAGGAGAAGCCGGGTGTTTCTCACAAGGCATCCCATGATGGTGGTGATTGCGCCCAGGAGAAGTCAAAATACACAGGACCACAGGTGGGTTGGGTAACTAAGGTCTCCCAGGATGCTAATACAGAGATGATTAATGCTCTTAAAGAGCAAAACAGGATATTACAGGAGCAAAATGCGGAATTACGCAAACAGCTTGATGAGATTAAGGCTCATCTAACTGGTAAACCAGGGAAGGCATTGAAACACCCCAGGTAGCAAACCAACCGCCTTTAAAGAAGAAGAGGGCTAAAGAAACCGAAATTGAAGAAAATCACGGAGCGAGAATTGAAGCGCTTGAGGTGGAAACAAAGTCATTACAAGGTATGCTCCAAGCTGTACTAGAACAGATGAAACAAGTGGGCAACGCTATTGAGCAAATTAAGGCTGAATTTGCTAGCAGGGACCGACAGATAGAATGGCTATGCCAAGCGCTCAAGCTAAACCATGATGGCTCTGCGCCCTTACATTAATACGATTTGACAGTGGAACTGTAGGGGTTTCTCGCGCAAACGTGCGGTTTTACAATCTTTTCTTACCAACTCCGATCGACCGGAGGTTATTGCGATCAAGGAGTGTGGGAAAATGCAAAATTAGCAGGTTACAAATCTTTTGCCGGGTCGGGTAATGATACCCAAGTTACGACCTTCATAAAGAGAAACATTACGACATTGCAGCACGAGACGGGGAACTCGCAGATCGATCATGTTTTAGTCGAACTCGTGCCTCGCAAGCGCAAAGACAAAAGTCTTTTTATCCTGAATGTGTATAGTTCCCCCAGGCAGCGCAAAATCAACTTTGGTGATCTTTTCACGAAAACAAAGGTTATTTCAGCAAACGGTCTACTATTGATTTTGGGCGACTTTAATGCGCATCATACGGCATGGGGTTATAAATTCACCCAGGTTAAGTGCAGAAACTTGTGGAACGAAATTCAACAACATGAGCTCATACTTATAACAGACCCAATGCAGCCAACGAGGAAAGGAAATGGCGTATC
Source organism: Rhipicephalus microplus (assembly GCF_013339725.1). NCBI lineage: Eukaryota > Metazoa > Arthropoda > Arachnida > Ixodida > Ixodidae > Rhipicephalus > Rhipicephalus microplus. The sequence goes on along the minus strand of NC_051165.1, from coordinate 312,570,322 downwards.
TCAAGACACGACGCCAGATCTTACCCTGGTCAGCAGCGCCACCGCCGCCACGTTGTGCAATACCGGCGAAGACCTAGGTAGTGATCATAAAATTTTAGAGATTATCGTTGCCAATGGCCCGCTGGTGATCAATAAGAGAAAAGTTAAAACTACAGATTGGGTGACCTTTAGAAATATCAGGTCGGAACAAGACCCCATAAATGATATTAACGATTGGGGTAAAGGGGTGATCCAGTCGGTTCAGCACGCTACCGAAGAGATTGACGCTGGGGTGAGGAAATTGTTGATAGACATCTTGTAAGCATGTGGAAGAAAAAGAAAAACCTAGAGCGAAAAATCAGTCAGAAGAGAGGAGACAGGAATCTCCGAAAGGAAGTTGCTGCACTGAATAGAGACATCGAAGATTATGCATTGGAACTTACCAAGCAAAAGTGGGGTAGTATCTGTGATCAGATGGATAGAGAGATTGGCAGTGCTAAAACATGGAAGCTACTACGGCATCTATTAGACCCAGAGAAAACCAAGGCGGAGGCCCGACAGCAACTTCAAAAGCTTGTGTATAAATATGAAGGTCAGACGACGGAATTATTAACGGAGGTTAGGGATCGATACCTGTGCTGCGCAGAATCTCAAAAGCTCCCTGACTACGCTGGTTCAGAAAACCCGGACCTAGAAAGCCCCATCACGGTTGGAGAAGTCAGGGCTGAAATTAACCGACTTAAAACAAAAACGGCTGCCGGTCCGGACAAAATCAACAACAGAATGCTCAGGAATCTTGACGACGGCTCCATTCGTCAACTTGCAGCTTATATGCAAGAATGCTGGGACAAAGGAGAAATACCGCAAGCTTGGAAAACGGACAATGTAGTCTTCATTTCTAAGCCAGGGAAAAAGCTCAGTCTTGAACATCTCAGACCCATTTCCATCACATCTTGCGTAGGAAAATTGATGGAGCACGTCATCCAAACAAGACTGACTAGGTTCATCGAAGATGGAAACCTGTACCCTGATACTATGATAGGCTTCAGATCCCACCTATCGACGTGCGATATTATGCTACAGCTAAAGGAGGAGATAATAGACAAAAAGACTATTGACACCAAAGTAATTGTGTGTCTGGACGTCTCCAAGGCGTTTGACAATGTCAAACATAAAGCCTTACTTAAGAACCTTAGTGCGCTAAACGTAGGCGTCAAGACATACAACTACGTGAGGGGCTTTCCCTCAAATCGTACAGCCACTATCAGCATGGGAGGGCAGTCGCTCGAAAACATTAAATTGGGGAATAAAGGGACGCCACAAGGGTCTGTACTCTCTCCGACTCTTTTTAATATAGCGATGATTGGACTTCCTGAGAAGTTGGAAGGAATCGAAAATCTGCGTCACACAATATACGCAGATGATGTGACGCTGTGGATAAACAGGGGCAGTGACGGACGTATTGAAAGCGCACTTCAGGCGGCTATAGATACCATCGAACAATATCTCGAACCACTAGGGTTAAAATGCTCGGCAGAAAAATCAGAGGCTCTTTTTCTACCATCGCAAAAAAGGAAAACACACAATCCCCTCGGAAGGGGTTGTGACATCGCTTTACGAGTGAATGGTAATGCTATTCCAACCGTAGACAGTATTAGAATTCTAGGGATGCGCATACAAGCAAATGGAAAAAACACTGAAACTATCCGGAGACTCGAAGCTAGTGCGAACCAGACGTGCCGCCTGCTTTAGCGCATTTCTAACAAGAATGCGGGGATGAAGGAAGCCAATATTTTAAGATTAGTTCAAGCTTTCGTGATAAGCCGTGTACTATACGTTGCCTCTTATCTTAAGTTAAGTAGAGCAGAAAAAGATAAAATTGAAGCCATTATAAGGAAAGGCATCAAGACTGCGCTAGGGCTTCCCCCGAACACCTCTACGGTTAAACTTCTTGGGCTGCGTGTCTCCAACACTTTAGATGAACTAATAGAAGCCGCCATGATGTCACAGCACCAAAGACTTCTGAGAAGTAGAACAGGGAGGAAAATCATGGAGCACTTGGGGTTCGAGCCCACGGAGTGTTCCAGGCAGACTGCTAGCATACTTAAATCAACTAGGGCAAGACTGAAAATTATACCGCTGCCGAAAAACATGCATCCGGCGTTTCATGAAGGCAGACGCAAAGCTAGAGCTGTAGCCCTGCAGGCGAAACTTGAAGGTCGATCTGGCGTGCTTTACACGGACGCTGCAGAATGCGAAAGTAAGGGAGCACACACAGCGGTAGAGGTTCGCGAGAACGGGGACCTGGTCTCGTGCTGCACCTCTAAGAACACAACCATCACAGAGGCAGAAGAACTTGCGATTGCTTTGGCAATAGCTCAACAAGGCACTCGAGTGATTGTTAGCGACTCTAAGTCAGCCATTAAAAACTACGATATGGGCAGGATCTCTGCTACAGCCGCCAAAATTCTAAGACAAGGACCAGTACCCACAGAGCTAATCTCACTAGTATGGTCTTCGGCCCATCAAGGTCTGAAGGGGAATGAGAAGGCGCACGCGATCGCCCGAGGGCTCACTTTCCGGTCGATCGACGCTGACGGCGCGCGCCGCCTTCGCGCGAGCAGCCCCTATCCACAAGAGACGAACTACGAACGTTTCAGGAAATCACCGCACACTATAAACTCCACCGTAAGATATATCCAGAGGCAGATAAACAGCTGAGCAAAAAGGAGGAAATTCTGTGGCGAAAATTGCAAACCGGGGTGTTTCCAAACCCTCACCTGTACAGTAAATGGCACCCGGAAGTGTTCAACTCCAGATGTGCGCACTGCAACAGCACTGCGGATTTAGTGCACATGGTATGGACCTGCCCATCCTACAATGATCCAAGTAGAAACGTAGAATCCTTGGAGGCCTTATTACACAGCCGTGACGCCGAAGAACAGCGTCAAGTGATCGGTCTCGCCCTGACCGCCGCCGATTCCCAAGGGATTCCGGCCGATGGCTAGGGGGATGATTGGGGGCAGAGGCCGAAGCCTCCTCCCCCGTCATTCTAGACGGGTGCAATAAACGTTATTTCTATCTCTCTCTCTCTCTTTTGTAGTCTCTTTTGACTTTTTGGTTTTGAGTGTTTTTTTGTTTTTTGTTTTTTTGTTTCTGCTTAAGCAAGTGATCTTATCGTATTTTTGTAACATACATATGTGCGTCGTAGTAATAAATATAGTTGAAAGTCTGCGCTCGTCCTCGTCTCTTCTATTTGTTGTTGTAAGTTCTTGCGCTGAGAAGTTTAATAATGAATTACCAACTAGCCCAATCCCAAATTTTACTTCTAGACATGCCGCTCTTCCAGTTCTCGCGGTGACGGTACTGCGCCTTCTGGGCCACTCCGGTCTTTTCTCTTTTTTTCTTTCCAGCTAAGTGACTGCATACTTGTAGTTCTAGCTATACGGCATGGTGCAAAAAACAACAGTAAACCTTAATATCGTGAGAAGAAGATAAAGAGAAAAGCTGTCAAGCAGGAAACAGACTGATTTGGCTTTCCAGGCGCTGAATGTCCCATACGTATGGAAGGTTCATGCATACGTAAGTCGTAAAAAAGTGCGCAGCTCAGACAGACTCATGAAATATACTTCTACTCGTCGGGCTCCCTCAAGCTGAGATATACGACTAGTTTTTAATTTGAGTGAGTCTAAACGAATCGTAGAATCTTCATACTTCATGATCATCATCACTTTTCAGCCACAGTGCCGTACCTCTCGCTCCACTTGTGTGGGGAGCTCCAGGCGGGAGCTAGGTTAGAAGTTCTCGCGCCTGGCGGCTAGGACGCAGGCAGCCGTCACCACTCCGCGTTGGTCCTGGAGAACGAATTTGCGAGATTCAACACGTCTCTCGGCCTCCTACTATAGAGTCATCTCTTGAGTCCGTTAACGCCGCATCGGCTTTTTTTTCTATCATAGTGCCATTGCTAACACCGACATCTCACAGAATAGGCGCGCTCCTTACTGCAATATGATCTCTACAGCTTCAAGCACGAGTTGTCAGTGGCTGCAATCCTCTAAGGACATGTGGATGAAACAGACGAATCGCACGAGATATTTTTAACAGGGACGCTGTTTGAGCTGTTTAACCATCATCATGATGAACCTGCATGAGCCACAAAAATTGGGCAAATCAGCCACTCACCACTACTCCGCTGAAAATGAAGAAGGCAACACACAAGCGGAAAACAGCAACCAAGATTCCTAGATAGACGTAAGCATTCACTGAGACTGAGGAAAGCTTTCTTAAAACGCCGTGATCAACGCAGCGATAAACACCATGGCAGCATATTTAGGTTCTGCTTAAGTATGTTTACGGACTACTTCGTGTGCGCCTACAATCAGTGAGAGAGCATCAGGAAAGGGAAAAGCAACGGTGGTGGCGAGAGAGTCGAGAAGACGACGCGAACGACGACGTGCCCATAGATTCATGGGGAGGGCGAAGGCTGAGTTTCAGAGTGAATTTTCATCTCTGGAGTTTGGACATCCGTGTAGTGTCTACGATACTCTGTATGACTCTCTGTGGTTCAACTCATACCTATCTTCCACCAGCTCGCTTAGCATCGCCCTTCGACAGCCTGGCCTCACTAAGGCCACATTCACACTTAAGAAGGTAAGTGATAAGTAAAACGCCAGAGCGGCCGGAAAGCCACGACCGAATGCGTCGGAACAGTTCATATTCGCGTACTGTCTCTGAGGGATGCTCCCACTACCACTTTTGTCAGTACACTAAGAGCTAAACCAATTTTGCGTGCTTTCTGTGCACTAAATTTCGTAACAAGTTTTAGTTCTTCACGCAAGGTACTGAAAAGAAAGGGCTCGCACCTTTTCAACCGTTGTGTTAGGAGATACGCCAGCAGAAGCGACACGAGTGAACGCACTGGCAGTGGTGGTGGTGGTGGTAAACATTTAATAAAAACAGCGAGGTTGCCCAAGAAACCAGCCTCTAGCGTGTCAGCTTCCCTATACAGTACTAGATGGAGTTCCTAATCAGGGACTCCATTGGTCATGGCCGCTGTCCTGGCCCGCTGGACCATAGCTTGTTGGGCCGGAAGGTCGTGGCAACCGAGCAGGGCTACCTTCCAGTCTTCTCTGGTTGGATTTAGGTTCGGGGGTAAAGGAGGATTGAGCTGGCATGGCCATAACCTGTGGTAAGTGTCATCCGCTTCCGCACAGTATTGGCAGAGGCCGGAAAAAGAAGAGTCAATGTGTTTACGCACTGCCGGAGTAGGGACGATGATGATGAAATGATCATTAATTTTGCGAAACAGTGTTCCTGAGTTTGTGAGCTCGGGGTCACCCTAGGTGGGAGGGTCCCTTATTCAGGAATCCTCTGGCCGCAATCGCCTCCCGGGCCCTGGCGACAAGTCCTCGTTGGTCGTCTAGGTCACGTGCGGCAATCTTGGCCTCCCACGTCTCGGCTAGGGGGTCGATACGTCCAGTCGTTGCGGACTTGGTATTGGCATCTTCGTGGCGCCACGGGCACTCGAGTAGTAGGTGGCCAGTGTGTCTGGCACGTCGCATATCGGGCAGTTGTAGGTGTATAGAGTTGGGTAGATTCTATGCAGTAGGGTGCCGTGTGTATAGGTGTTAGCTTGAAGTCTCCGAAATGCTGTGGCCTCTTCTTTAGTCAGCTTGGGGTGAGGTGGCGGGTACACCCTGCGAGCTAGACGATAGCGTTGTACGATGGCGTTGTATGTTGGTGGTACGGTCTCCACTTCCTCTGCAGTGCTGGCTAACCGCAGGTCAAGCGAGGCGCTGAGGAAGGCCCGGTTGACGTGACCACGGGCCACGGCGTGAGCCGCTTCATTTCCCTCGAGCCCCTCGTGCTCCGGCACCCATACCACGCAGGTGTAAGGAAGCGGAGTTTGGTTGTTTCTCAGAATTTTGAGAGCTTCGGCGGAGATTCAGCCTCGCGTGTAATTGCGGACAGTGGATTGAGAATCTGTGAAAACTACAACCGCGTCCTTACCAGTCGTAGTGGCAAGGGCGATCGCTGCTTCCTCGGCAGACTCGGAGCTGCGCACTCGGAGGGTGGCGGATGCCAGCTCTTGTCCTTCCGCGTCGACCACACTTAAAGCGTAGCCATTTTTGCCAGGGTATTTTGCCGCGTCGACGTAGCGAGCGTCTGGATCGTGCTGGTGTCTTCTGCGAATGGTGTCGACTCGAGCGATTCGTCTTTCCCGATGGTACTCGGGATGCATGTTACGCGGTACTTGGGCGATGCTGAATGATTCTCACGTGTAGGCGGCATCTTCTCTTTGCGGTCTGCCTCGCAGATGTAGCTCGCGCTGTAGCCCAAGCGCTCAAGGACCGATCTGCCCGTCGACGTAAGCTTAAGTCTCTCGAGTTGGCTGGTCCGTCGGGCTTCTGCCAGCTCTTGCCAGGTATGGTGTATACCCATTCTTAGGAGTCTGGTGGTCGACGCCATTGGAGGAAGCCCTATGGCGAGCTTGGTAGCTTTGCGGATGAGCACATTCAGCTTGTCGACTTCAGATGTTTTGATGGCGAGGTACGGGGTTCCATAGACAGTAGCGACTGAGGCAAGTGAATTCACGGTTAGTTCTGCCACTTTCGCTTTCTTCGAGGCCAAGTGGGAACGCGCATAATAATAAAAAAAACCTAAAGACTATAGCAACATTCAAGACGTAACTTAGAAACAATCTTTCATCACCCGGCTGAAGCCTAGCGACAGCCTAAAAGCAACCTGAATCGTCTAGCTGCGTGTTTCAAGCATTCTGCGAATTATTACAAGCTTTACCAAATTTGTAAATAACTTTCCGTAAAAGAGTTTGCGATACGACAAGGTCGAAGCCCTCCACTTTAACGCAACTCACGTATCTAATCAACAAATATTGAGCTGGTTTATGAATGTTACTGCTCTAAAATATGCGTTAACTGGTGTAAGTATAAATGTAAGTCGACATAAGGTGATCAGTCGACAAGACTATAAGTAGGGACAAAAAATTCCAGATTACAGACTCAATAGATAGTTCTTGCGCTTCGGATTCACTTGGAACTAAAAAATGAGCTCTGAATTTGTGCGTTGTTTAAAATAGCACAAACAAATGTCACATCAACATGCTCACAAGCGCCTTATTGTCATTTATTATTTAGATGAGTAATTTTGAACTTAGTCTTATAATCATTAATTATACTTATTTCTAATAAACGACAAAATTAGTAGTGGCTGCTCAACTAAACTAGGAACAATAGATACTGCGTCTTTTTCGCGTAACTCCATTCCGCTTTTTCAAATCGTGCTCACGATATCGGTCACACCCTGTATAAGAGTGAACAAAGCATTTCTGCCATGCCCCCAATTTGATGAAAGTGTCACGATCTTAGAGGTCCATCGTATGAACGCTAGAATATGTAAGGAAAGAAAGAGGGAGTGAATGATAGGTAGGTGACCTGGCTAAATAGAAATTACCGTTTTCTTTTTTTTTACCCATTGTCGCAGAACAAGCACACAGTTTCAGCAGATGAAGCGGGTTAAAGTCTAGTTGGGTAAACACACACACACACACACACACACACACACACACACACACACACACACACACACACACACACACACGCGCGCGCGCCGCGCGCATAAAAGAAACTGCCTCAAATAGGTGTCACGGGGACAATGATAGGTGCACACATACTCGCAAAGCAACTGCACTAAGGGATCTACTATTGTGATGATGCCCACAATAAAACACACTCAGGGAAGGATCAAACAAACAAAGAGAACTTTTCCAGATGGCAACCACTCCCGCCCTTCCAGTGTCGAAGTGAGCGACAGAAAAAAAAAACACAATGCTAAAACTGACAAATATAGAGATGGTACCACTGCCGCAGTTTCGACGTATCTCGGACTATCAGAAACCACGTATTCATATGGCAGCACGTTTTGTGAGAAACAGTGGTTCGTCTTTTTCTGATTCTTTCTATCCACTCTCGAGCTGGTGCCTGTTGTTGTCCTGGTGCATATCGCTTCCGTTTTGTACTTTTGTTTGCTCTTGTGTAATTTTCTTTCGGAACACGTTTTATCGGTGCCTGTCTCTACCACGCGCGTGCTTATCACATATTTCGTACTCTTTTCCTCCCTTTCCTTAAGCTTCGAAATCTAACTCAACAATTCAGCAACAAGCATGCAGTACGTGTGCTCTGCTTCTTTTGTCTCTCCCTGTTCTCTTCTCGTGTTTCAAGTGTTTTTGACAGGCTTGCACTGTGGGGTTGCTAGCAAGAGAACTCTCTGTTTTGGTCACAGAAGCTATTATCCCTACTTCTTTCTTTCATCCCCATACATCTCGCTTTGTATCCCTTTAACTAGCAATTTGTGTCACCGTAATACAACATGGGCGTAATTTAGTACTACGCCGTGGTTGTTACTTTGTTGTGCGCAGAAAGGGAAGTGCATACATCAGTGCATGTATGCAGACAGTGCTTTCGGATTAACTTTTCCGAGGTCAACAAATCACAGCTTTTCTTAGACTCGTTCGAACTGCTGTCCAAACGGGACGTATGGTCAGTCAGCGAAACGCCGAAATCTCTTTAAACAAGAAAACTTAGGTATAGCTTTACTTTTGCGATATTTAAATAGAAGCGTGTGTCATATTCTCTATTTTTTCGAAAACCAAACTTTAGATCGAAGATATCCGGTCTGATCTGCAGCAGTGAGGAATTGACTTTTCGGCCTCTCTATTTTGTTCAGCCTCATGCCATAACTAAAACATTTCAAGTCGGAACTCCACAATATGACCCTTCCGTTATCCTCGGCCTCATGACAAATTGTCTTCATTAGGTTAGAGCGTGCTTCATACTTATATCGTGTGGTTTCGGAGCGTAGAACCTCAGATAATATTACTACATGAAGTAACACCTGTTCTGGGGCCTTTAGATGTGTTGTAGAATGGATCAGTAAACCAGAAATGAATTAGTGTCTCTGTACTGCTTATGCCACTCCTGATTTTTATTATGAATCCGGAAAGATTAAGACATATGCCCGCAGCGTTAACAACGCTTTACCTTGGCGGCATGTGCCTGGCAGGCAAACTTTTGTGACGTCATATCAGGCAGTGATTACGTCATAAAAACTTTGACAAGACCAGGTAGCTGGACAGGAATGTACCACACGCTGGTAGTGCATACAAGCAGGTGAGACATGCTGTTTGCTTTCGGTGTGATGTCATAAAACTATAGCATAATAATGTCACCGCTTCACCTCGTATAAACCACTCCTGCAATCACCCATATTGACGCTGCGGGATATAAAGTGTTTAACATGTCAGTCGCTAACGTGAAAACGCTGATTTTCAGGTTAGTGTTTTGATGCATGAGTAATTCATCATCCCTAGCGATGGCAACAGAGTTTTACTTGGGAGTCAGGAAACGTGAAGTGATTGTCTCACCATGCAGAAGAGGGACATTATAAACACATCCGTCAACTTGCAATGGCATATGGACACAGAACTAGGTGACCTTGACGGTGACGTCACGTATGGTATATCACACTGCGCTTACGCATTGTCACGTATGTGCATGACTAGTTAAAAACGACGATGTTCAGTTCCATGATAGTTGAACAAGCTGTTTTAAGAGGCAAACATGACGCTGAAAACACGGGTGCAGTATTTTTCGGCGTTCTACTTCGCGCTTACTTTCACTTCCATTGACTATGCTTTAGAAGCATGGGTCAACGTCATGGCGGACACAGAAAACAGTGTAAGACGGGTCTTAAGACAATATTTTTTACAGTGTTCTCCACGTTGTATAAGGAATGGTCTCAGCCACACAGTTGACAACACTTGCGGTGTTAGTCACACGGTAAGTCGAATGATAAAGCGAAGCGATTCCCTGAAGATAAAGCCCCATACCAAGTACATACGGATGATTACGTGATATTGTTACACGACATCAGCAACGAGAGAGCTTCAGGTAGACGATAAATACGATGAATGCGGTCGCGCTCGTGTTTTTGTTGCTGATGTTCCTACATCATGACTGAAGCTGCCTCTGACTCTCACTGTAGATTTTGTAAATATATTTATTTCATTCATACTCTCACCCCCGTGACATTTGATGGTGGTGCTGGGTACAACCCAATATAATGGAGCTCCTCAGTGGCCGACGTTTGGATTTTTTCACCATGGCAAACCAAGGATCCCCTGCCGCCGAGGCTGACCACAACAACAATTGTTGTCTTTCCGCAGCTAATATATCCTGGCACGTTCTGCACGTACTGATTATGGCGACATTGAAGAATGGTTGCCACTGTACGAACGTACAAGTAAGAATTACCGCTGGGATCAAACTCTTATGTTGGCCAACATCCTGTCTACTTGAAAGTAACAGCTCAGCGATGTCTACTTGTGGTCTATCACGCACCGTCTACGTTTGCCCCACGTGGACCCTGTCGCTACACTTGTTCGTTCTACGCGATAGCATACCGACGCAACACCAGCGCCGAGGAACCAGAGCTACTACTCGTAGTTCCTGCGACACTCCGTTCCGCTGTTCTTGAACAGCTTCACGACGCCCCAACCTGTGGACATCTCGGAGTCACGCGCACGTACGATCACGTGCGGCGTAGATTTTTCTGGCCAGGCCTTTACCGTTCTGTGCACCGATACGTTGCTGCTCGGCAGTCCTGCCAGCGTTTCAAACATTCTACCTTGCCACCGGCTGGTCCACTCCAACCAAAAGACTTACCCACCATCCCTTTCTACCGCTTCGGTCTCGATCTCGTTGGACCATTTCCTACTTCTCTGATTGGAAACAAGTGGATAGCCGTAGCCACTGACTACGCCACAAGATACACTATCACACGAGTGCTACCGACAAGCTGTGCCACTGACGTCGCGGACTTCTTTCTTCGTGACGTTATTTTTCTCCATGGCGCTCTATAGACAGCTGCTGACCGATCGTGGTCACTCATTTCCTTCAAAACTCGTAGGCGATACCCTTCGCTTGTGTTCGGCGCGTCACAAGCTCAGTACGGTCTACCACCCGCAGACAAATGGTCTTACCGAGCGCCTAAATCGAACCTTGACAACAATGCTTTCCATGTACGTTTCCAAAGGTCACCTTGATTGGGAGAGTACTTTTCCTTATATGACATTCGCATACGATTCGTCACGCCACGACACCACTTGCCTTCTCCCCCTTCTATTTCTTGTTCGGCCGCCATCCAGCGTTACCCTTCGAGACTCTTCTCCCATCAACTACGCAAACGGTTACAGAGTATACGCCAGGGATGCCACTGCTCGGGCTCAAGTGGCCGGCCAAACCACACGGGAACGTCTTTTCGGCTCGCTGCTCTCCCAGAAGACCCGCTACGATAGCCATCGCAGTGTAGTTTCCTACTTTCCACGTTCATTGGTCCTCCTTTGGACACTATGCCACCCCGTTGGCCTGTCTTTGGAGCTCCTATCTCGCTACTCGGGCCTTACAAGGTTTTACGATGGCTTACTGATGTCACATATCAGATCGCTCCATTGGACAGTCAGTCGTCGTCGTCGTCTGCACCCGCCAATGACGTCATCCACATGTCCCGTCTGAATCCATACATCTCCGCATATGATCCTACTTTCCTATAGGCACCGAGACGGCGCTACCGGCGGCGGGAGGTTATATATTACACGACATCGGCAACGAGAGAGCATCAGCTAGACGATGAATACGATGAATGTGATCGCGCTCGTGTTGTTGTTGCTGTTGTTCCTCCATCTTGGCTGCAGCTGGCTCTGACTCTCCCTGTATATTTTGTAAATATATTTATTTCATGCATACGCTCACTCCCGTGGCGATATTTTCAAAATGACAGTGCATAAAATGTTACATAGACAGCCTGAGAATTGAACCTCCATTCGAAGGCCATTGGCGACGCCCTGCCAGTGGCGGACAATAGAAGGACACGCCAAGCAGGCACTGTCTTTCTTGTTAAACGGGAGCAAATGCACACTGATGCACTTATTTCAAGTGCACCAAGTGCATTTGAACTCCAAGTGCACTTGAAGTTCAAGACGCAGGAGGCAGACTTAAAGGCAATATGCACACTACCGATAAAACCCTCCAAGGCTCCGCTCCACACATCAAAGCACCGCGGAAATCTAAACAAACGCATGCTTCTCGTCTACTACAACGCAACGGTCGACTAAGCCCACAAGATGTTGCCGATACAAAGTTTTGCCCAATCTCTTACATTCAACCATCATAGCACAAAGCTAATTCTCCAACTACTGTCTTTTTTTACGATGAGCTACGTTTGCAGAAACTTGTTCCGGGATGATGGGCAAGCGATAACACGGGTAGGGGTCTTTGTGAAGTCTATATCAGCGTGTTCATCTATAGCCTTTGGCAGCTCATTCATCGTCCGCAAAAGATTTTACACAACACCTCATTTATTATTGGAGGTCCCTTAACAATAGTAGGAACTTCATAAATCCTTTCTTTCTGAGAGTCGAAACAAGTATGTAAGTGTAACTTGCGCTGACTTTGTCGGTGCTAGTAAACGCGACATTCACAACCCGATACATTGCGTCAATAAAAAAATTATACATATATAATACATAAAATTTCATCATTATGCAAGAGCACACTTTTGGCGCCCCCAAACTGTTATTAAACGATAATCTAACAGCATTCCTGTCTGGCTTGAAATGATTCTTTAAAGGGACATTACACAGCACAATGATATTTCGCGTGATAGTGAACTACCACTACGCGATCCCGAAAACACCGCTCTGACCACGACACGACGCTTGGAAAGCAAGAAAACGCGCGACAAGAAACTGTGGGTGGAGGTGCCCCTTTGAGAGTCCCGTACTTTACACTATGGCTTCATAAATTTTAAAAGCGTCTACTGGGTCCTACGTAGCTTCTAATTATAAAAAATAAAATACATTGTCATCTACGGGTATTGTAGACAAAGCACACGAAGTTTCAGGAGATTTCATCGAGCCACTGTCGGGCAAACATGAAAAAATACCTTTTAGAATTTTTGACGTCATGTGTGGATATTTCGGAGTAAAATTTAAGAATGAAAGTTGAACGTTGATTTTCTTCACTGATAATAAAAACGTTATGATGGTGAAATATATCGCATCCAAGTTTTCTTACCGAAAGAACCTCGTCCATCTAAAACAAGTCATTTTTCTCTCATGTTCCTATAGCTCTGGATGAAGAAGCGAAAACAACGTGTTTCGTCTAATGAAATTTTCAAGCTGACCACGTTCGTGTCTTCGAAGTGTCTGAAAATTTGAAATATACATTGTGGCCCACGCATGTGTTCCCGACACGCTATAGCTTTCGTACCGACAAATGACATGAAAGGGAATTTACGACTGCCGGGTGCTTTCTTTGAAACAAAGCTGCATGAATGTCGGTGAAGCGGGAGTGAATACCGCTCGCCGACTGAGGTGGTTCAATGTTTCGGCCTATTTAATAAATCTGCGAGCATGAGCAATGAGGGCATTATCCTCATTCTCTGTTCGGTAATAATTTAACAGCATGCGCAGTACTGCCAATAATTCGAAGACGCGCAAGTTTCTTCCTGATAGCTATATCCCGCCGCCGGAGCTACGTCCCGCCACTAGTCGCATATCCATGGCAGCGAAATGCTAGAGGCCCATGTACTCTGGCTTGTCAGCTTATATACCTGTGTATAAGTGTGGCGATTTAACGTGTCCGTTAAAAAGCACTGGATGATATAAACTTTCCGAACCCTCCCCTAAAGCGTGCCTCGTAATCTTATCGTGGTTCTGGAACGTAAAATCCCGGAATATTTTCATTATAATATTATTATCATTATCATTATCATTGCTTTATGCCAAACGTAACGATGTGGATTGACGTAGTTGCGTACAGCGTAGTCGTGTGCATATATCATACCCAGCAGCTACGTCGAGTGACGTAGCTCATGGTCCACTGCAGCTCACGTTACAACACAGATGTTATACTTTCTTCGCAACGAAGTGCACGTTGAGATGCGGTGACCGTCGTTATATTAAGCAGCGACTTTTGATGTATTCGAGCAACGCTTGAACATATCTCGCTGATCCACAGAGTTATAATGCGGATCACATTTCACATAAAGGCGGATAGCCAGCACTGTAAACACATTTGGCGATGCCCTGACATGACACTTCTATCAGATCTTCCTGCAAAGCAATTTATGCACTGGTGGAGCTTTGAGATAGAATACCTAACCGCTATACAGAGTGCCTAGGTCCGATTCCGGCTCGAGCCGTGAATTTAATTCTTCAATCTTACCAAGATTTTTCGCATATGGACAACGACACTGGCACAGAAGTAGGTGCGACGCGGACTCGCCATTGCTATCACGTTGAGATATACAAATGCATTCGTGAATCCCTGTGGCGCCTTCCCGCTTACCTACGGCATGTGGTTACGGGTCTGACGCTACGGTACGGAAGGTTTTGCGACGTACGCGGCAGTCAACTCACGTTATTCGTCTCATGACTTGTGAACCAGCTTCGCCCTCGCGTCCTCTTCGGCCATGTCATGACAGACAGAGAGACAGACAGACAGACAGACAGACAGACAGACAGACAGACAGACAGACAGACAGACAGACAGACAGACAGACAGACAGATGGATAGATGGATAGATAAATAGATAAATAGATTAATAGATAGATAGATATAGATAGATAGATAGATAGATAGATAGATAGATAGATAGATAGATAGATAGATAGATAGATAGATAGATAGATAGATAGATAGATAGATAGATAGACAGACAGACAGACAGACAGACAGACAGACAGACAGACAGACAGACAGACAGACAGACAGACAGACAGACAGATAGATAGATAGATAGATAGATAGATAGATAGATAGATAGATAGATAGATAGATAGATAGATAGATAGATAGATAGATAGATAGATAGATAGATAGATAGAAGTGGTAAAAATAAAATACCCTTGGTTCTCTAGGAAATGCTATGCTTTACTTACTTTATTACATCATGTCAAAATAGTAAAGGCAGTGTGTACTTAGCCGTATGGCATGATATATGAACCAGACTAAACACGTAGCTCCACGCAGCGTGTTTTTTAGAACACTACGAGGTCGCTTTTTTCCATGTCTTGTCTGCCAGACGCGTAACTGTAGGTACACCTGACACATAATGCCACTCTTGCGTTATCATGTATTATTAAGCACAAGTGAAGGGAAACGTATGCTCATATACATAGCTACATATGAGTAAGGCAAGTTATGTGGCCTTCCGAGACTTCATTTTCTCATCCCATTTTAACGTAAGATAAAATGAGACAAGCGGGCGTGTCACAGGCTCATGCCCTATACTAACGCTGCATGTGGTCAGTGAAGGTGAATACATCTGCGCAGGAATCATTTGTTGAGAAAAGGCATATTCACAATATCTTTGTTTAATTAATGATGAAATAATGTATTTGTAGTATAAAGCAAGAAAGATTTTACTAATACCAGGGATCTGTCGGACCTAAGCATGTCCTCTTTTAACGCAGCTAGCTTTATTACGAGAAAAAAAATGTCTTCCCGTAATTCCCAATTATATCCTAACAATTGATTGATAGCTAATTGTTATCACTGAAATGTGCCAGATCATTGCATTTTTGTTATTGTATTGACATACCGAGCACAAACACAGATGCTAACTGTAAAATCTCGAGAAGCGAGCTATGAAATAGAAAATATTTGGCTTATATAATATTAGCAACTTGAAATTGAAAAAAATGCCGCATAATTACATTCTGGTAAACATCGAGCAAAGATAATCCCACTTCCCGTGTAATATGTAAGAGAGAGAATTGTTGCTCTAATGGTGGGGTACGTTATGGCATTGAAAAACTTTATTTAGGTCCGTCGAGGCGTGTGAGAGGTCAAGCGCACTTTATGCAGAGGTAGGATTGCCTCTGAATAGCTCCGTTGAAGGAGCAGTAAAAGGTCTCCTATAGGTAATTCCGGCGAATGCCATAATGAAAGCTCTGATGTAGCTGCTTCTTATGTTTTGGTCGACTGGAGATAGCAACAGACGCTACGTACATGATTTTTCACCGTGATTATAACTTGCCCATACAGAGAGATGGCTTGAGTTCTCGGGAAATTGTAGATGATGCTTCCTATGAGAATATTGGAGCAAAATGCAAAAGCACTTGTTGAAGAACAGAGAGTAGAGTTGCAATGTAGGTCAGCTATATGTGACAACGAGGGTAGTCACGATGACTCAGGCAGAAGGGTTGAAAGTTTTGATGAACAAGTAAGACAAAAAGCTGAAGTGATGGAAAGTGAACCAGAAGGCAGTAATGGTCCAGCAGGTCATTGTACAAGGGAGAACGCCGACTGGTGCTCTCTGGCATCTTCGGTTGAAGAGGTCGCTTCTGTTAAGGTGTCTGAACGATTAGCGGCTTACGAGCTCAAGCTGGGCGTTCCTGGAAAGGATGAAGTCATTCAGGCGTGGTTGTACTGGTGCGCCTGGAGGCAACGCCTCCGACTGGCATACACGACATTCCAGCGTGTATGCTTGTGATTTAGAGGTTGGGCGCCTGGTGATACACAGCTTTAAGTTCAGACGAGCTTACGGTCGAGAATTCTTCCACTGGCGTCCGATTGCTTACTCTTGTCAAATGGTTAGAGCCGCTAAACGTCTTGTTTGGGACGCTATAACTAAAGCGTAAAGTTCGATTTTTCCCGGTGGTTTCTTTTGAATCTTGATTGCGGACCACGGAAAGGTGTTGCTCATAAATAGTTGAAGAAGTTACATGCAATGTAACTTTAACATAATGTATAGTTCCTGAGATGATAGGGTACATATGAAAAAAAAGGTGGTGTACTATATATAAACAGGCTAATTTGGGGATTTTCACGATCCACTAGATGTGTCCATACTTTTTCTCACTTCTTGCGTCTTTTGAGGTTAGTGATTGATATGTGGGGTTTAACGTCCCAAAACCACCATATGATTATGAGAGACGCCGTAGTGGAGGGCTCCGGAAATTTCGACCACCCGGGGTTCTTTAACGTGTACCCAAATCTTAGCACACGGGCCTACAACATTTCCGCCTCCATCGGATTTTGAGGTTAGTGAATGTGGACCTTTGGACAATGCAGTGAACTGTGTGGCGGACATATATGTGGGTAAATTGTGGTGTAGTGCGAAACGGGCACTCCACTGCAGTTTTTTTTTTCTCTCGGAAAAAAAAAAAACTTGATTTAAAGGGGGGGCCTATGTAATGAGCGGAGTGCGCGTTTAAAGTGCGCGCCTTTGGAAAGTGCGCGTCAAAAAAAAAAAAAAAAACAGAAGAGAATAGAGTGCACGCACGGTGGTGCCTAGACAACGACGATGACGACGGAAGTGAAGACGTCGCATGCACGGGGACGCGTGGCACCCCGTGAACAAAATAAAAGATAAGGTAACCAATGATCGCAGACCACGGAGATTTCAAGGCCCAATGGCTGGGTACAACAAAAGTGCAGAATCTCCAATCGGGACGAGACAAGTGGGCCAGAGTGGAAGCAGAAGCCTGAGCAGAGCAGATCAAGGAGAGTTCGAAGAAGACGGGGCAAGCGGAAGGTCGTCACCGGACCGGGCACTGAAGGTGGGCCGTCGGGCGTTGGACCCGCGCCTGCAGGACTTCAACTGGCCGGGGCCTCCTGCCGTCGTGTTCCCGCTCGAGAGGACCGTGGCCATCCGGTCCTGAACTCCTACCCAGGGCTTGCGGACTTTGGTTTCAACAGGCGAGCAACAGCCGTTGGGCTACGGGCCCGAACTGTGCACCCAGCTGCTTGGCCAGGTTGACCCTGGTTCCCTGACTCGTCGCCACCAGCCTGCGCTATGTCGTCACAGACGGGTCCACACTCCTAAAGCCAGAGCCACCACGTTCCGGTCTAGTTTCTCGACGTGTCGTCAGCAGCCAGCGTTCCTTCATCCCCGTCCTGCCCGCGTCCTGAAGCCGGAATCACCGCGTTCCGGTTTGCTCATCGTCGCCGGAATTAAGCGTGTGGGTGAGACCGAACAAATATCTTGCCCTACTCCACCGCTCAGCCCCATTCGGACGTTAGATTCAATTGAACATATTGAACTTCTTTGTTGAGTGTTGATAGATGGATTTCCCCGTGTCCAGTTAACTGTTTATTAGTTGTTCCGTTTTATGGGGGACTTTCGTCTTTTTACTCTTTAATTAAACTTCTTGTTTGAGTTTTGGTACAAACTGCTTTGTCCCTTCGTTAAGTCTCTGTAGGTTTAAACCTTAGAGAGCTCTTCTTACTAAACATCTAAAAGAACTTTGCATGACAAGGCGTTAACTAGCATGTAGCGGGCCACTGAAGTAAAAAAATCTAATCATCTGCTAAATTCCTACAATGCATGGATGATAATTGCGGATGAATATAATAAACTAAAAACAAATTCATTATAGTTCCTCAAACAGCTCTAAATTGCAATAAAAGTACTAATAATTGATTGATATGTGGGGTTTAACATTCCGAAACCACCATATGCTTATGAGAGACGTCGTAGTGGAGGGCTCCGGAAATTTCGACCACCTGGGGTTCTTTAACGTGCACTCAAATCTGAGCACACGGGCCTACAACATTTCTGCCTCCATCGGAAATGCAGCCGCCACAGCCGGGATTCGATCCCGCGACCTGCGGGTCAGCAGCCGAGTACCTTAGCCACTAGACCACCTGCGGGCAGGCTAAAAAGTACTAATAAGATCAAGAATAATTAGAATAACAACTATAGGTTGAAGCAGGTGGTGTAAGCGCTTAAGCACAAAATCACACGAACTGCATCACACTCAACGCCTAAACTCCAAAGAAATGCGATCTCTTCGTAGGAATGATTTTTCTGAGCGGACAATCGTGTCCCACTAGCTTTGTTGTTGAAAAAAAAAGAAAAATGGTCAGCATCTTTTCGTTTTTGTATTGCTTATCAGAAATGTTGCTTCGTAAGTTGGCCTTGCAATCTGTTTATGACGCCTAAAGAAAAGAGGCAAACACCATTGCACCACAGGCTCTTACCGTTTTTTTTTTGTTTTTTACCTCAATGTTTGGTGAATTCGTTTCACTATTTCATCTACACCGCAATCTCTTGAACGCAAAGCCGGCTCCGTGAAATGTCGTTTGGTGGGATTCCGAAAATGACGATATTGTTTTCCGAGAAACAGTTTCAGGAAGAAATCTAACTGCTGGCCATCAAGCTCTTTTCTGTACACATCGATAAATGCATGCAGTATTGTGGGAACTACAACTGTTGCTTTCAGCGAGGTAGCTGATTTCGTCAAGCCTTGCAATTACGTCAACCTCTCACTGTGGGCATGCGAAGACTGATTACCAAAACATGGCTAGAACAACGTCATGCTATAGTGAAGTGACGTTGCCTTCTTGAAACAAATCACGTTCTATTGATATATTTCGGCCACTTCAGAAGGGCTATTGTTATCGCTTTGCTGCACGCCTCTTTGAAAAATGTCAGAGAGAAATGACTCGAGAAAACCTCATTCGCCCTACAAAGCGATGCTTCATTGCGCCGATTCTGTTCCGCGGGATATTTTTGTCGGAAGACCAAAACAAAATTGCGTTTGATCGCTTTAGGCTTTAGAACGACTGCAGCACATATATCCTCTGAGTTCGTGTATACAGTTATACGATTATTGAAAAAAAACATGTTTAGTGCCAGAAGAGTGGTATGAGAACACCCTTTATTTTATTAGTGGCGAACACCCCGATAATATTGTTTCATAAAGTGAAAACTTGCTCTGGCAAGAAGGGGCAGTCGGCGGAACCGCTCGATATACATGGAGAGTATACAGCAAACCGCCATTTTGCTTCCACTCCCATCGCACGCATTCAAGACGATCGCTTATTAGTGAAGGCTAGTAAACTGAAACTTTAAAGCTAAAGCAAACCAGAGCAGAATGTTAGTGATACATCGTTCTCTATACGGAATCGCTTACAAAAAGAATAAATAAAAACAGCCGATCCCACGCATTATGTGAAACCCTTTTATGCGAAGCACATAGCGAGCACCAGTCTTTTTTTGTTTTTTTTCTTTGATCAGGTGTTTCTAGGTGGATCAACGCCTTCATTTAATTTGAGTAGACAGCAAGACGGCATAAGGAGGAATAGCTTAAGTTTACGCTATGGACCCCACTAGCAAAGCTACAGTGGCACAGGTATACTGAACAGAGAATATGCTATAACGTCCCATGTCTACAGTCGTAGTGGAGAAGCTAAAGCTCAGCGAATTGGCTTTATCTGCGATGCGATTAAATTTTTCTGTTTTGAAATTGAGAATCAGAGAAAATATTGTCTGGTCAGGATGTAAAAGCATTGTGGTGAAATGGCGTTGATAAAGACATAATAATGTATCGCCTTCAACAATGAAGCGTTGTTTGCTCTGGACAATAATTCCGTGGTTGGCGTTCAGTGTTATTGTTTCTACAATGCTATTGCTGCTTTACTTCATTCTATTAACGAGATTGCAAAAAAAAAGCCCCTGCCGCAGAAGATGCGGCGTTGGCGTCTGGGCTACGTCCACGAGACAAAAAATCACGTTATATTCAAAAAATAAGTTTTGATTGCGAGCAGGAATTGAACTTAGGCATCAGTGTCAGGGGTGATTCCATGTTGCTACCCACCACCCGCTTGGTCATCTATGACTCGGGTTTATAGCGCATATGTTTCAGGAGATGATATGCGTTGTGATCCGTATGTGCTTTATAAAGATATCGCGTGCTGCTCTTAATCACTTAAAGATTAGTGATCCCGATTGCTATATTAATTTGTATGTCTATTGGTGACTACAATGTAGTAAATATAAAAGGATGCTCTTCCGCTACGAGTATTAGTAACTGCTCGACTTATGCCATCAACAGGGTAGGCTGAAGAAAGAGGCCACGTGCAGGGGAAGGAAGATATAAAGCGATTGCTGAGCTAAGACGCTTATTTTAGTTATGTGTACTGAATTTTGATAAATGGCTACCATGTACTTATTGACACGCTCAAAAAAGTTTAAGGTATAAATTAATCAATAATATAATAAACACATGTTTATGAGTCAATTACTTTGGTGACAAATATGCCTTCTTTATAAGTATAATCCGCAATCTTTTCGTTTTTTTTCATTTTTTATCAACTGTAACCATGCGCATCCCAAGTTGCGTATACCGGTCGCCTGAACTAAATCGAATACGGATCTGAAAGAACTAAAGACGAAGCTTAAGCGTTGCAAACGTTTTTTCCACCACGCTATTTTAATCTGTTCCTCCAGGGCACGTGTCGCCACACTTCTTGCACTGCGACATAACACCGCTGGTGAAAGATTAACCCTAAAAAAGATACCAATCTTAAGTATCATGGAAATGCGAGACACACCCGAGACACGTGAAACTGCCGGAAGACCATTGAAGCGTGCATTGCGGTTCACGATCAGCGTTATTGGACCTCGGGAAAGCCGAAGCTATGGATATGTACGCCACGCGTGTATAACGTACCTGTTTTTTTTGTGTGTGGTTGTCATTCGTAGACAACCTCGAACCTGCTATAAGGCGTGAACCACGTACCCACGCTTTCTGTCAGCGTTTTCGTGCGCGCCGCAATCTTCACCCGACGAGAAACCAGGGTTACTAGAGACGCTCTCAGAAGAAACGGGGTGAGAGGAAAGAAAAACTTGCTTTGAAAAAACGAATAAATAAAAAAGCGGTAGCGGTCGGAACGCCTTTCCACGGAGTGGTATTCTTCGTAACCACCTCTCAGAACTGGACGCATGCACGTTTCTCTGGTAGAATGGCCTAGCTCATACTCGTCTTGCGCCAAGCGAAAGCCTAGAGCAATGCAGTCCTCTTTCTGTCTCTTCTTTTCGGGACACCACAGCGAAAATAGAAAAAGAAAGACAGCACCTTGGTCCCCGACAGCAACAACACAAAGAAAAAAACGAAATCTTCGACCCTTTTTTGCCTCCATCCGAGAGGTCTATCGGGTTCGTGCAGCTGGGCGGCGGGCACGATGCGCCAGGCATTGAGCCAAACCGGAACGTTTGTTTGTCTTACAGGACCGGCCGTTCTTTGCCGGTCGAGATGGTTGTCGGTTATTCGCCGCAATACGGTCATCCCCAACGAACAAATAAAATAGACAAACACTGCTTTTCACTTCCGTTTCCACGCATTCTGCAGACAGAAGTCTTTCTATCCTTTCGTTTTCATTTCTCCCGTGCTTATATTTCGCACGCCTCGCTGTTTACTCCCTTTCTTTCACGCTCTCTCACAAAACATATTGTGTGTACCTTGCCCGTCTTTTTTTTTTTCATATCGCGTGAGCCGTTGCTCGTGAAAACGGTGCGTGCGTTTCAGCAGTCGTTTTTGTCATCTTCACGCAGTCTTGCGCATGTGCTGGACGCAAAGGCTTCGTGGTTTGGGCGGTCATGCACGAAAATGGGCGCGTGGCATTCGCACACACACATCTATCTATCTATCTATCTATCTATCTATCTATCTATCTATCTATCTATCTATCTATCTATCTATCTATCTATCTATCTATCTATCTATCTATCTATCTATCTATCTATCTCTATCTATCTATCTATCTAATCTATCTATCTAATCTATCTGTCTGTCTGTCTGTCTGTCTGTCTGTCTCTGTCTGTCTGTCTGTCTGTCTGTCTGTCTGTCTGTCTGTCTGTCAAGCAGTCAAGTACAACGAAATTGCGTACAATATTGAAATTAGCCTCTAATTACTCGTATTTCCTAAATAACGTGTTCATTAACTTATACGGCATACATTCATATAAACGAATCGTATAAGGTGAGCTTTCAAGGTATAAGGTGAGCTTTCAGCATGCGATTTCAAGTGAAGTCACATGCTGTAGGTGGATGGATGAATAACTTTGTTATGGTCCTTCGGTGCGTGCTTTTAGCGCACAGCGGGCCGCTCTGACGTCGGGACAGAGAGACCTTGCCCCTCCACCGCGTCGCGGATAATAAACATACGACTGAAATGCGTGTTGTTCCAGTTACTTTGGTAATAAAACGCCATTTCTTGCAATGGTTATCAAGAGCGACTTGAACGCCTTTACATTTACTAAGACATATTTTGGAAGTAACACTTTGAAGCTGACTTGAGTTTGAAAAATTCCCGTGTACAATTTATTAATTTTTAATTAACCGTAACCTTAATTTTAAAAAAAGGAATGAGTAAATATTTGTTCGTTAGCTCGTAGTGAGGTTTTCGTGCTTCGGAAGTTTAATTGGACCTAGCCATTTTCTTTTAAAAACTGCTCCGGGACGTCCGAGCACGCTAGTGTCTCGCTTTAATCCCCCTACCCCTTCCCCCTTTATGCCGGATTGTCAATAAAGTTGTTTCACTCACTCACTCACGTCTAAAACCAAATAATCAAGAAATTTCGGCAATCGTCGAAAGTATCCGGTAGTCTTATTGCTGAATATAGGTCAGAAAAACGCACCGATATATTGTTTTCTACAAGAATAATATAGGCTGACAACTCTCGCTTAGAGTTATTCGGCAAGAAAAACGTACGTACCATCAGTCTTTTCACTTTACATAGTACTACTGCATAAGAGAAAAGAAGGGGGGGGGGCACTTAAGTACCTAACTCTCGGTCGTTTGCTTCCACTTCAGGCAGAAATAGCATTAACAAACACATGCACCTTTTTTTTTTCATAATGTCATCACTATGCACTAATGTTTTCCTGCTCTAAACAGGGGGTGCTCATATGCATTCATCTTCTTCAATGACCTTCGTACCTCTAAAAATGTTTACTACGTTCAATATTTGCTCATATCTCTTGTAGAAATATAAACTTTCGCGCGCCTGTCTTATGGCGTAGTGTTCTGCATACAGTTCCAATATTTTAGTCATCAACATCCTTGTCAAATCGTTTGAGGAAACCTTCTGCATTATTTTTTTTTTCGTTCACATATACGAGCTAGCTTGTATGCATGTGCGTATGTACAGAACTTATTCTACGCAGGAAAGGAACACTGAAATAAGTATTCCTCAAACACAGTATGTATCTGTACACAGCGTACGTGTCCATAGTATAAAAACCCTAGTCTAAAAACCATAGTATAAAAACCATAGTATAAAAATCCCCACCATAGAATCGTGTTTGTACATACACTCATGTCAGTCTGGAGTCATGGGGCCACGAGTCTACAGGCTTCGGTAGCTGAGGCAAATGCGGCCGCACATCTCTCCAAACGTCAGCATTTTGTACCCGCACATTCGCGTTCTGCACCCGAAAATAGAGGGCTCTGAAAAGCCATTGCCACTGTGGCGTTATCATTTCACTGAAGATATTCATGACTGCACTGAGCTACTTCAGCATGTTCGAAAGCACAAATGCATGCGTATGCTATTTCAATATGCATGTATTCATGGAAGAGATAAATGAAAAAATAAGTACTCTATTCCGTATGTCAATACCGGCATACGTAACACGCGAATAACAGCGTTAATATACATCACTCATCCAAATGAGATCCTGATTCATGGTCTGCGTACAGTGCGCGCACGTGGGGCTTACGAAAGCCTGTACTGTTCAGACAAGAGATAATAGTACAAGTGAGACACTACCCGAAGCGAGCTCTAAATCGGGCATAGCGAATAATATAGAAATTAGGGTCTCTTGTTATAAAAAAAATGGGTGCAAGGGAAACTTTGTGTGTGCGTGCCTCAATTAGTATACTCGAGCTTCGTTCTTCCTATCGCATCGTGCGCTGCTCCCTCACAACATTTTCATTTCTCCAAGTCGGGAATGATACTTCACCCAGGTGTCTAGCATCGAATCAGTTAGGTTGCTACATGCCACAACAATAATCATTCGTTCGTATAAAGGCAACAGTGAAATGTGGCAACGTAAAATGAGAAGTTAATTGAATAAGATATTAGATCGCAGATGAGAAACGGTTGATAACAAATAGCCTCATGATTGAGAAAGCATGAATTATTGCAAAACAGTGCATACAAATACGCATGTGACTTTCGAAGGCGTGTTTTAAAAACCCGCATTTCTGTGCACGTACGGTAACAAGTGTGCCTTTTGTAATTAGTGGCTGGCTTTAAACCACAAATTCGCTTTGATAATCACGTGTTCTGACGACCGATGGCAGCGCACGCGTCGATACTACTCAATATTACCAGAATATTACATGTTGCAATTTCAAGTCTGTATACAGAACAAGTGTGTTTGTAAAACACATCATTTCCAAAGGATGAAGTTGTTTTCATTGTATTTACAAGCAGATGGGTGGCTGTGGGTAGGACACCTGCTTGCCATTCAAACGCTCAGGGTTCGATCCAGGCGCGGACCCGGAGATTTCGATATTTGTATTTGCATAGTTTTCGATTTCTCGGTCACGAACAAGGTGATTATTTTTTGCTCACAGCCAACGATGCCAAAATCGACACCAGAATTTCTGCGAAACGAGACATTTAACAATATCATATTAATAACGTATGTGGTTCTTCGAAGCCTCTGTCTTTGCCAACTGGACTATGCCGAAGGGAGGCCTCGTTGCTTTATCGATTATGATTATGTGTGGCAATTACGAAATTGGATTCTTTATGCAATAGAATGGCGTACCATACCCTAAGCGATACCTGTTGTTGCGAGGAGACGCTACACCACGTCATTTGTGACTGCCCGATATATAATGGTCCGAGACAGTCACTGCATGGCGTCCGTTTTAGCGCACTGTGACAAAAGACAGGATGTCTGTCGAAACTCTTCTTGCATGCCGTCAGGAGAGGACATCGCAGGTGAAGGCGACCAACGAACTGAGGTTTTTGGAAAAAAATGAATTTGGACAAGCACCCGTGACAGTGGTGACGCGTACCACGCTATAGTAATGAACTGTGACCGACTGCGTGTTGGTGTGTGCGCTGTTTTATATGAGCTATTTTTTTCTCTTTCCTTCCACTGCTTCCTTTACCTATCTGTCTCACGCCGTTCCCATTTGTAGGGTATCAGACCGGTTGTCTGTCCTTAACCTGCACCATCCACGTGAATAACAAAACAAAAAAAGCTATTAAGGTCAAAAGTCACGCTGTTATCCAATGCAGGGGATGACAGTCATTTGAGGCGGAGGGCTAACTTTGCATGAAGACGACACAGCAGGGGCCCGATGACAAGTCGCAAGTGGATCGGGAAAGGGTGGAAGTGAGGGAGGTGCTTCTGTTGTAAAGGTAAAAAAATTTGGCGAATTGACAAAAATGTACAAAACTAGAGTGAAAGTAATCTCGATATTTTTCGCACGTAGGTCACAAGGCTGCAGTTTACAAACATAAGTTGCTTGCGATAACACCATTCTATGTGAAAACTGCCATGCTGGACTCTATAGATGCGAAGTAACAAAGGAATCAGGGAGGGGCCTAATATCACGCCCGGGGCCGTATAAAAAGGCCCCGCGTGCCACACATGGCCCGAGGGCCACCGGTTAGCGATCCCTGCTTTCAGAAATGAATGCGAGTCCGTCAGTGTATCAAAGAGCCGCATGAAGCCATTGATGACGTCATCACGACGCGAATCACCAAATTATGCAATTAGTACCTTCGGCTGGAAAGAAAAGGAAGTGTAAATAAATAAAAAAGGCTTTCGCTTTCTAGGTGTTTTAGGCGAATGCAGAAGGCAGAGTGTAAAACTTTCGTTTAGTGTTTATCGCGCTTCACCATCCCGCCATCTTCACGAAGCGGAGACGGAGAAGACGACGCGCATAATATCGACTTTTGTGACAGCGACGTCGACGAGTTCCATCTTTCTTCCGGCACGCGATCGATGTCATTGACAGCCTAGACTACAGTCGAGTAGACAGCCCCTCGAGGCGGCCAGGCTCTTGAAATAAAACGAGGAAGCCGTTTTGATTTCCCATTATTCATGCACGAAGGACATGCGTGCAAACAGCGATACTTTTTTTTTCTTTTACTCAATGAGCATTGTATCTTTTAAAAATGTATCTTCCGTACCTCAGGGTGCACTTCCATTTAGAAGTAGAACAGCACAGAAGTTGTTTAATAAAACTAACCATAGAAAATCAGATAGCGACAAGAAAGTGTACTGGCAAAATATTGGGAGAAATTTTTAGCAGGAAAACGACACAAACCGAGTCAACAACCAGATGACATTTCTATGGAAAAACCTGCGAATAGTCGTTGTGTGCTCCAGCCTACGTTTTGGCACGTGGACTTGCAGGCCTGAAAACAAGACAACTAGTCAAAACATCGGTTCGAGCGCACAACCGGATTTTTTTTTTTCGTTGCAAACTTCCATCTTATTCTTCCTGTCGTTTTCGGGTGTTATTTTCGACTCATTAAAAACTTGTCATAAAGCTTTTCTGCCAATTCACGTGAGTGGCTTATAGCTGAATGATTATAAAAGGAGTGATAAACATAGCTATTTCTTGGGTTTCTGTCACCAAGAGGGATTATACAGCGTATAAAGTCACGTAAGGGGAAGCATTAATCACTGTTACATATCTTACGGTGAACAAAACCATAAAGTTACGTTGTATAATTGCTAACGAGAGCAACCGTGATACAGAACTAATAAATAGAATGCAGGGAAACTCATTTGTAGGCTAGATCATTTAACATTATCAAATTTTGCAATTGCTAGCGAAGAGCTTCTATATGGTCTAGTGGAAGGTTCAAGTCACTAGGAATGCAAAATTGGTTACTTCGTGACGTCACAGTATAATATTCAATGCTAACAATAATGGGAACACCATTCATTATTTAAAGTGATACTCACTATGAAGACGAGTTCAATGCGGTAGTGCGACCGAAAATGGTTTTCAAAGAACGATTATTGTGTAAATGGTGAGACGTTCGTTTCCATTGAGAAGGAGGGAGGGTGATTTCATGTTTATCAGATGCTATTTCATGAAATAAGCTGATCAAAGCGATATGTCTGTGGGCATCTAAGCAAGGCAATGATAGCGAATATTTATTGTGAGGGCTATACACTCGAATGTCCACAGTACGTTTTAGCAATGAAGCACGTGGTGAGGTTTTGAACATGTTCAAGGACGTTTATTAGGTAGGCCTGGTGAAGTGATCAAAGTTATGACGCAAATACAAGTTGAGGACGAACGAATGTTAGGTACGAAAATGATTTGATTGATGTTGGAGCGTCCTTAAGGTTACGTTTAATATTTCCCAGAATGTAGGATTCCTGTGTGGAATATATATGCCACCTCGCCTTACTCACAGAAGACTAACCCGGTGCCTCCCTTTGAAAGAGGATTTCAGCTCACCGAGGAGGACGTCCGACAGCCTACTCACGTCCTTGAGGAATCCTGACACCTCCTTGGAGCCTGGATCATCCTAAACTTCATTTAAAAATGCCAGGAATTTCGTAAGAACGAAGAGCCCCTTCAGCTTTAAAGCAGCTGTCTCTTCTGATGCTCCACAAGGAATACAGAGACCACGTTAAACTTTAAACGGTTGGGTCAACAACTGTTACAGGATCTTCAAGAGCTGTAATTTTTCAAGAAAAAGCTGAAAGCTACAATTTCATGGCACCTCGTTGAACTACATCTACTGCTGGGGAGCTTGTGACACTCAGCAGTGCACTTCGAAGGATTGCACTAGAGTTACCACAATAATAGGGCATACTTACAGATTCGAAGCCAGCCCTGGAGAGTCCATCACGAGCTTTACGTCGTGGTGCGCAACAAGAAACAGTCATGAAAATAAGAAAACCATATTAGTAATTTAAAGAGAAAGGGCATGAGAACTACTCGGTGACTTCCAAGCCACCGTTGCATCGACGGTAAAGAAAATGACGAAAATTCTTCAAGAAATGTTTATGAAGGTAGCGTTAAAAAAACTATTTCACTATTAAAAGCAGCTGCAGCAACCAAGAAGCTCTCGCTAACCAGGGATATAATGCTTTGAGTGTGGAGTATGTCGAGTTTCCTGGATGCTTGCCTTCACCATTCGGATCCGCCACTTCATGTTCCTTCCGGATTCTCCCTATCTGAAACGACAACCCTGTGCCACCTGTGGCTTGAAGAGTCATTCATGAACAGCTTTGCTAACTGAATCGGTATGGCTAACAGTGCTGCCTTTCATCACTGCGTCAACGAGGAAGCCATTGCGCACATCCTGTTTGATTTACCGCACTACACCTCCCAGAGACAACAGCTCTCAGCTAAGTTAGCACGCCTCGATGATCAGCTGCTTTCCGAACAATCAATATTGGAGTGTCTGAACGTTCTATATTCGAACCAGAAATTAACGAAGGCGCTGCTGAAGTTTCTGCGGTGAACCGGCTTAGCTAAACGACTACGACACTCTTATACTTAAGTGTCTTATGGTATGCAGCACACCCGAAGAGTGACTTCGTAGTACGTGATGTAAGGGAGATCAATATAGGTTTCAGCGGAATACTGACGCGAACAAAAAACTACAAATGTGCGTTTTGACAGCGACGAGCACGCCACCACTACTTCTGTTGTTGGGGAAATTTAGTACATCCGATTTCGTAATATTCTTATAAAGCTAAGGTTCGGTTGTTATTAAAAGGCCACAGTTTTTATTATCTAAATAGGAGCATAGTTGAAAGTGCTTTAAAATCAGACTTTGTATGTTCATAAATGATATGTATAGCTTGGTCGATGCAGCGGCACGTGACGCAATGGGTTGAACGGGTGAACATTGATCAGATATACATGCAAGCGGTCGGTTAATGCTCTTACTGTATGCGATCCTGCGTAGTACACGTACACCTAATTGTCGATTCACACAGTCAGCAGTAAGCTTCCATGAGGTATATTTTATTCCGCAAATTCCAGCAGCTCTTTTGTAATTGCACATGTGTCAAGTGAAGGACCTTTGCGTACGGGGAACTTGCTTTCTTTAAATATTTGTTATCGCGAGCTATTCATCTTGGAAAAAACGAAAGCTTTGCAGTGATAGGTTACCACTTTTCGTCTTCGTATAGACTGAGAAAGTGGGCTCAGTAAATTTTGAATGACTGCAACGTGATCCCAAAGTGCGTCGAGCACAATTCGAGGACCTGGCCTAAGTACGAAATTTGTGTTTCTGAACAGTTATCAGAAATTCTGAAAAGAAAAGTAAATTTGTTCAAGTCCGCCTTGGTGGAACAGTGGGTGCTTGGCAGCTGATTCAAAAGTCGTGGGTTCGATCCTGTTTCATGAAGGCAAAATAGTGATGGGCCATGTACTTTGCGATGTTAATGCACTGTACAGAACACCAGACAGTCGAAATCTTTAGAGCACTACATTACGGCGTCTCTCATAATCATATCGTGGTTTTGGAACGTACAATTTCGAATAATATTGTAGTAAATGTGTGCAACGAAGTCTGTTTTCAGTATCATGCCAACCATGCTCAATAGATATCAACTTGTCGAAGTTATGCGTGGTATCAGCTGATCCCCACGATGTGGCAACAGGGATAGTTCTTGAGGCAATACTGTCGATTTCTATGACTCGAACTTTGTCAGATAGCAGTTGAAGTTTCACGTAAATGAAAGCTTGCCAGTGTTTAAGGGCCAGCATGTCCTTCATAATGTTGTGTCGACTGGCTTAGATTCATTTAACAATCTCTAAAGACCTTTGGAAAGCTACTGTTAGTGTCAGGCCTGGGGTTGGTTTTGACGTCAACAGAGAGGATAAAGTACACGTACACCTAATTGTCGATTCACACTGTCAGCAGTAAGCTTCCATGAGGTACATTTTATTTCGCAAATTCCAGCAGCTCTTTTGTAATTGCACATGTGTCAAGTGAAGGACCTTTGCGTACAGGGAACATGCTTTCTTTAAATATTTGTTATCGCGAGCTTTTCATCTTGAAAAAACGAAAGCTTTGCAGTGATAGGTTACCACTTTTCATCTTCGTATAGACTGAGAAAGTGGGCTCAGTAAACTTTGAATGACTCCAACGTGATCCCAAAGTGCGTCGAGCACAATTCGAGGACGTGGCCTAAGTACGAAATTTGTGTTTCTGAACAGTTATCAGAAATTCTGAAAAGAAAAGTACATTTGTTTAAGTCCGCCTTGGTGGAACAGTGGGTGCTTGGCAGCTGATTCAAGTCGTGAGTTCGATCCTGTTCCATGGAGGCAAAATAGTGATGGGCTATGTACTTTGCGATGTTAATGCACTGTACAGAACACCAGACAGTCGAAATTTTTAGAGCACTACATTACGGCGTCTCTCATAATCATATCGTGGTTTTGGAACGTACAATTTCGAATAATATTGTAGTAAATGTGTGCAACGAAGTCTGTTTTCAGTATCATCCCAACCAGGCTCAATAGATATCAACTTGTCGAAGTTATGCGTGGTATCAGCTGATCCCCACGATGTGGCAACAGGGATAGTGCTTGAGGCAATACTGTCGATTTCTATGACTCGAACTTTGTCAGATAGCAGTTGAAGTTTCACGTAAATGAAAGCTTGCCAGTGTTTAAGGGTCAGCATGTCCTTCATAATGTTGTGTCGACTGGCTTAGATTCATTTAACAATCTCTAAAGACCTTTGGAAAGCTACTGTTAGTGTCAGGCCTGGGGTTGGTTTTGACGTCAACAGAGAGGATAAAGAGTAGGCGACATACATATGGCATTAGACAATAGGGAGTTTTGGAATAGCGCACCATGAGCCCTTGCAGTACGGTCGCTGCCACTGCGCATGCGTCGTAACGCGAGCCAGCGTTCATGTTCGCGGACCGCACGCAGAAAATCCGAAATCGCGTGCGACCATCGCGGCCCGCATGTGGCCCGCAAGCACGGGTTTCGAGACTACGGTGTCGGTGCGATCGTGCGTTGCGGTGCAGCAGGGCGAACGCTATTCTAAAACTGATATGGCGCCCGCAATGCCCGCAGCGCCTGCAAACGGTATTCTAAATCTCCCTAATATTTGCATCGGTCGAAAGACCTGCCGCTGTGGTCTAGTGTTTAAGGTACTCGGCTGCTGACTCGCAGGTCGCGGAATCGAATCCCGGCCGCGGTGGCTGAATTTTCGATGCAGGCGAAAATGCTGTAGGCCCGTGTGCTCAGATTCGGGTGCACGTTAAAGAACCCCAGGTGGTCCAAATTTCCGGAGCCCTCCACAACGGCGTCTCTCAATCACATGGAGGTTTTGGGGCATTCAACCCGACATATCAATCAATCAATGAATGCATCAGTCAAAACACAACACCAGTCACTGCAGCACGATACCAGAAATGTAGAGCTTTTGACACACAAGCAGCGATACAAATAGCTAACCTGGAAGAGCGAACACAGTGAGTGCTTCATCCCACCAGTGGTATTGAGCCCCGCTCAGTACCGCTTGCAAATCGTCTTATGTAGCGTCCATCCCACGGTGCAAGAATACTTTTGGTGAGCGAACGCCGCGAAGCGAGCGCTTGGCGGAGAGGGACCAATTATGTTCTCGTTTGCGGCGTGCCGATAGATGGCTCGCCGGACCGAGGACCGTGTCGGGCTGCTGGCGAATTCCGCAACGCACATCACGGCACTGTCAGCGACGGTTTCTAAATCTGAAAAAAAAAAACGGGTAATCGTGTGATATCAACCACGTGACACGCATAGAGCAGCGCCGTGGAAGACGGGGTGATAAGGGAGGTGGTTGGCTGTGCGGCGAGGGTGTTGTGGCGACGATAAGTGAGCACCGCTACTTTCCTACGTCACGGGGCTTTCCTACACCGAGAAGGGGGTAGGGGAAGCCGGGGCAAAGTTTGTACCGCCATCCCCCAGACTCCTAGCGAAGCAGAATATTATCGGGCAGCGGATAGTCCCGGCGTTGGCTCACGTAAACTATTCTTGCACCGTAGTCTAGCCAGTGCAGATAGCCGTATCTGTTCCGGTAGATGCCGTTGATCGCCCTTAGCGACGTTCACACATATACGCCGGCGCTGAGGCAGGCCCCGGAATGCCACGTTCCTCCTTCTTTTGGCGTGTCAACTTACAAGCAGTCTGAACGAACACATAAAAATCAAACAATGTAAAAATGTCGGCGGAAATGAAGCCCTCAGTCTTTATCGACGCTTGATAGAACATCCAAAATAAAAATAAAAAAATCAACCGTGTGTTTGATATCGCGGTTGCGTGACTACATCGGCTTCGGTTACGAAAGCCCCTCAGGACTAAAATTTGCTCGGGTCGCGACAGCACTCCGCGGTATAATTTTCCAACTCGATCGATTTCCGCTTCGCCTATGAGTTTTCGGCCTACAGCGTAGGAGCGTGAGAAAAAACGAGTGGGAGAAAAAAAAAAACGCCTCCGGCAATGCGTATTTCTCACAATGTCGCTTGTCACAACTAACTTTTTAATGATCGGGTTACTATTCTCGCTACTCCTTGACCAATAAGAAGAAGTATAAAGGTATGTCAGGAAACGCTGTCTGCAGATTTGATAGAGCAGTGAATGGCATATTAATATGCTAATTTACGCCACTACCACTGCGTTGCGATTCTTTGCTCGTTTGTGTGCGCCCTGAATGCTATACTAGTATAGATTTGCGCTTCTGCTTGAATTGGCCTGAATTCGTTATTATTGTACGGATATCTTGGTTTCGTGGTTGCCTAATAGGTTGGTAACTCAATGGTCTTTTTTTCAGTTGTAGGATTATTTGCCATATAACTAAATCGCACCTATCTTCGCCGTTTGACACAGAATGCTCCTTTTCATCAATTATTAAGCACATAAACTTGTTTTTTTTTACAACCGCCATGCATAAACAAGATTGAACGGAAATTCGGGAGCCAAAATGCTTTATTACAAGCCATAAATTTATTGCCGCGCACTGCGTTTTGAGGCTATCAGCCCATTCTTCTCAATGAAGATTATCTACAACATTTAGTAATTGCGACTAATGTAACAAATGAGTGCACGGCCTTTAGAATTGAAGACAACAAAACCAAATAAAAAAGAAGCATTTATTAAAGAATCAGCAGGCAGTGTGCTGGCTTTTTATGCAATTTTGAATTAATATTTACGCTGTTTAGGTATGGCCCATTCTAAACACCGATTATTGTAGCGACTACATCAATTACTGTGTTCCCTTTCCTTGGCTAGCCCGATAAGTTTATAAGCACTTTCTATCAAAGCGATTTTTCTATGCTATATTGTCTTTTGAACAGTAGGTGGCTACAACTTGTAAGCAGTTGGAAATCTAAACTTTGTTGTTTTCTACTGGCAAATTCTTTAAAGGAGCCATGTCATGGTCATCCAGCATTCAGCGATTTTCGGTAAATAATAGAACTAGAATGTCTGTTTAGTCTACACGACTCTAAAGGAATATTTTAGTGCCGAAATAAGCCACCGTTAATAAATGGTTCCCTACTACTGGTGAACGTCAGTTTGCCACAGCATGTGTGGACGTCATTTGCTGCACGAAGCGGCATCCTCGTCTTCCACCAACCAAAGCTTCAGCCAATGAACATCGTTCAATACCAATTACAAGCTGAAGGAAGCTTATATAGATGAATCACACGCACAGCTAGGCACGGAGCCAAATCAATCTCCGGAAGGCGGACGATCGCACAGCGAACAGCTTGTTTTACGTCATGGCTCACGAGTGCAACTGGGCCTGACTCTCCGGCCACCGGCGGGCTTATAAAAATATTCAATTATAAATTTAGCACTCGACCAAACGCGCTAATATTTCACCGGCTTGTTTGGAAACGCGCATTATTTACCCATATAACAGAGATTAGGACCAAATATTGGGTGTGATGGCACCTTTCACGGCAATTGTATTAACGAAGGCAAGCTTAGTTGTCGAAACGTTAACTGCTGCGACGTCCACTGTTCATGAACTTCACCGAAATTTGTGGCAGATTGAGATGGTATTTCGCATGCTCGCCTTCCTTTACTATGGCAACGCGTGTTGTATAATACGAACCTATGTTGCTTCCTGTCCTCCGCGCAAACAGGGGCAAGGGCCTAGGTGTGAACCATAAGCTGAAAACTGTAAGCTGAGAAACCTCAAACTAATTATACAGGTGTTAGCCTACGTTATCCTGCCTGCGCAGGGCATATTTCATTGCGGATCAAAAAACTGCGCGAGCTTGGCAATCGCCATCACCTTCAGAGCACCTCTCCTGCTAAGGAAAAAGAGCCTCTATTTATCGATTACTTCTTTCGGTAAGAGTGACCCAAGAAAGCGAAAAAAAAAACTGCCAATCCAACGAGTCACAGTAGCGTGTCAACGGTAAAAGAATGACGCCGTGAGCCTTTGATGCAAATACAGTAAACATACATAGAAATATCTGCAACGGCGCACGACTCTTCTCAGGCGACAAGCTGTCATCGGCTGTCACGAGGTGTCACGCCGTATGCTCGCGTTTCACGTTTAAATGCACTGTTTTCTATTTGGTTCATTTGCCCTTCCTTTATCCGCTAGGGTAGTTCAGACGTCAACGACCACGTGGACTTCACTGGCCACTGCGGTGACGACAGTCCGTTCATTTCCAGTGCTGGCTTAGGCAATCTGTTCGTCCGGCTGCACACAGTGAAATAAAAGCCGGTTCAAGGATTGCGACATGACGGCATGGAACGAAAATTTTAAGCATCGAATAGTTCTGGACAGCTGCGCACATGAGAGACTCTATTTGGCACTACGGCCGAGAAACTGCACATATAGCACTAAGTATGCGGCTGTTCGAAGTGTCGATACCCTCAAGAAAAGAGATGTTTAACTGTGCTTGCGAGTGTGGAGTACCGACGTCGTCCGGGCTAGAGTTCCCTGCAGTCCCTGCGAGCAGGCGTTTGAACAAGTAGCAGCACTTTCAGCAATAATGCGATATCTATATTCCCATGAAGGTTAGTAATTTCTGCGCTCCTTTAACAGAAATACAATAAATGTTAAGAAAGAGAAATTAGACAACAATTTGTCTGTGGCACGGAACATTTTCTTCTTCTTCCCTACATGCCCGGTTTTATTTCCCTGCGACATGCAGGGAAGGATGCTTCAGCTGCACTGACGTCATCGGCTATTTTCGGGCTGCCACCGTCTTCATTGTTAGTGGACTAGTGGTGAGCAGCGCCATTTACCTAATATTGCTTGCACGCACCCATTTTTATGATGGACCGTTAAGACATGACGCAGCGTGACGATACTGAGACACGGATAAGCCGAAATTCTAAGGTGCGTCTCACCTAAAAGAGACAATAAAAATAGAAGAAAAGAGGGAAGGGCGAGAAAACAGAGATAGAAAAAAAAGAAGACGCAAGCGAGAAATAAAGAGAAAGTTAGAAAAAGAAAGGAAAGAAAGAGAGAAGAAAGAAAGAAATGAAATGAAAGTCAAGAAAGACTAAGTAAAGTAACTGGGAGAATAGAGAACAACAAAGAGAGAAAGAAAAAGAAACAAGGAAGACCACCAACAACTTTTTCTCAGGCTTGGCGCCACCAGTGCGAAGCTGTCCATCGACTTCGGCGACTCTTTAGCATTGTGCCTCTATTGGAAACTACGCTAACTTTTTTTCTATCCATGCGTTTCTTTGGACTGACGAAGGAATACAAATTCAGCAAGACTTGTTTTTTTCTGTTATTTAGAGCCTAATCACATCGGCAGACAATTACACCAATGAATTCACAGCGGCTTTATTGTAGTCTTTAACGGCAATTTTGTCTTTATCATATACACGTAAAGAAATTAAAGTGGACAAAAAGACACGCGTCATTCAATGGTTATGAGTTGAGTCCCTATCAGTGGCAAGATCTAGCACGGTCCACTTGTTTAGCTTAAAAGTGTATCGTAATTAGCACCTCACATATAAAGGCTACAAATAAGGTCCCCATACTTCATTTTGTTGTAAGCGTTAATCAGGTTGCACAACAGCGTTCCTTTGGATCGCAATACACAAAGACCCTTCCACGACGCTGTACCCAGCGTGAAGGAAGAGCTGAAGAAATGGTCCTGAAATGTCAGCAGTGACCATTGAAATGTTTCTTATAAATTACTTCTAAATTCTAGTACGTTCATTACGGAACGAATTTTGCTTACCTTGTATATCTTACGACACCGGACAAACGGCTTAAAAATATTGTAGTTTATTTCTAATACACTTGGTTTGGTTATTCTAGTGATAAGGCACGTTGCCGGGCTAGTTGGTCGAGATTCACCATTTTCACTGGTATAGCGCACCACGACAAGGACACACACAAAGGAGAGATGCACACACACACAGCGCTGTGTGTGTGTGCATCTCTACTTTGTGTGTGTCCTTGTCGTGGTGCGCTATACCAGTGGAAATGATATTCTAGTGAGTTTTGATAATGACAGAACTGACGCAATGTTATATTTTTAATGTCAAGACACCTTACTAGAATCTTGCTAGGAGTGAAAGTGTCTTTCCGGAAAGGGTACTCCGACAAAAGTCATTAAAGAAAATGGCACCTATAACAAACAGCAAAGGCTATTCTGTATTTTGGCTTTTTTTACTCAAACTCTTTGCTCCTTTTCGGCTCGAAAGAAAGAAAGAAGTATTATTTTCAGTAACACAATGAATTGTAACGTGGTTCTAACTTGTTCTGCATAAAGGCCAAATCGCAAAAAAAAAACAGGGGCAGTGAAAAGAACTTTATTAGAACGTCGTTGTGAAAATGACTATGGTAAGTGATATAATAACAAATAAAGGAATTCCCACAATTGAAAGTACGTGTACGTGGTAGCCAACATCGTGTCATGCAGTAGCTTTTGAAAAATGTAATTTAATGAAAAAAAAACGTTTACCTGTAAACGAAAGTGATTGGAAGGCATTTGGGTGGGCCTTTAGGCTCGGGCTTCAGAGGCCTTGAAAGTTCAACACCAGCCCTGTTATTTACGGCTACGTCGTGCTTTAGTAGCTATGAGGAAGTAGAAATTAAAAAAAAAGAAAAATAAGGCGGCTTAACCTCCAGCTGAATTGACATGTAAAAGAAGCATCCGTTGTGCAACAGAGACGTGAGGCTCCCTTTATAATGTTTTTTTATAGCTTAATGACGCATTCCCTGTTATTTTGTCAATTGTCCTGCTCGTGACAGTACACATGTCAAAAACTATGGAAACACCTGCAAGAGAAATGTACCCTTGGTTCGTCTTATGAACATCGTGCGCTGCTCTTCTAGAATTTATGAACGTATTCTATCAGCGTCTCTTCCCAAACGGGGCCTTGTCCTGTGTGAGCGACGAAGTTCAAGTCAAAGCGTTGACACTCCGTATGAATCCGTCTGTATATCACAACGCAATACCTCAACGCGTACGTCACGCGTGTTCTTGTCGTAATTTTAAGCTGTACCTTCACTCTGTCCAAAAAATAACAAAACCAGAGTTGCCCCATTGGCTTCCTAAACCATCCTGGTTGTATACTCCATGCTGCGCAGTAGTATTGAACGATAAATGTCCGTGATTATGAAGAAATGCGCTGCACGAGTTCTGCGTTCTATCTCTGACGTGGATGCGCCTCG
The DNA here is from genome assembly GCF_013339725.1 of Rhipicephalus microplus. Classification (NCBI taxonomy): domain Eukaryota; kingdom Metazoa; phylum Arthropoda; class Arachnida; order Ixodida; family Ixodidae; genus Rhipicephalus; species Rhipicephalus microplus. The sequence goes on along the minus strand of NC_051165.1, from coordinate 312,531,865 downwards.
ATGGTGAAATTTACGGGCGAGATTTGCCAGCGTACGTCGTACTCACACACTTGCGTGTTTTTACGCGAAAGCTGCTTCTACTGACATAGGCCCAGACATTAGAACTTCCAGCAGAGTAGATTGTCGTAAATCTTAATCTTCAAGACACTTCGGTGCTCGTAGGTGTCTAGAGTTGCGACAGCCATATAGTAACTCAAATGAAGCAGTTCGCCCAGTTTTGAAGCAAAACAGAGTCATCTCAGATGTCACCTTTCTTTGCAGGAGCTCATCATCGCGTGTGGCGCTTTATTTTACGTAATTATATACGCCTACAAACAAACGCGCGCTCATGCTTCTCCGTTAACAGACGCCAATTTTGGCCGCAGTGCTCAGATGCTCACGGAGAAGTTTATTCTCGGAGGTGATGCAAGAATAAATGCTCGGGTAGCATCAGAAGCACTCTTAATCGTATGTATTACCGATCGTTCCATGCCTTTGGTGCCGACGAAATTCTCTCTTCAAACGAATATTTGAACTGTTACTTTCCTGTTTATATTGCCACATTTTTTGTCCCAATTGTGATCACTGTCGGTTGCCAGAAACACTCGAACGTATATTTTGCAACTGTCCAGCATATGCAAGCGTACGTCAGCAACTGATATCTTTGATTGGCCGATATATTAGTCGACCATTACCGATGAGGTTGTGTTAGGTCCTTGGCCTGACGCCAGCAGCACACATGTGGTTATACGAGCCGTCATCGCTTTCTTAGAAGCCACTAGACTGGATGCACGTCTGTAGAGTTACCCAGCCTAATAAGAACATATCGTCGTTCTACCTTACCATCGTCATTCATCACTCTTTCACTCCCCAGTCACCCTTCCCCAGTGTAGAGTAGCAGGCCAGAGCAAACTATAGCTCAGGCCAACCTCTCTACCTTTCTGTAAATAAAATCTCTCTCTCTCTCCCTTCTTCAAATTTCGTTGTTGCCCTGTTACAATGCCAGTAATTCTCATCGTAAACCACGTCTGGAGTGCTCCAGAAGCTTCAGAACTGTAGTAGATTGTTTTGTTAAGATTACGCCCACTTCGATAACATTGCAGTATATCCCGGAATCTACGTTGCTGCTAGCGATAACGCTAGAATATTCGACGGCACGTGTATAAATGCCGACGCGCTGCAACACTTGTCAGTTGATCGACGGCCGATGCTGTGTTCGCCGCTATCAGTGCTGTGTGTGACGCTGTATCCTGACCTTTTTATTGAGCAACCACAGGTTCGACCGAATAAAGAGTTTCATCTTCGACCTACAGTCTGTTCTCTTCGTCGACGTCACGACCCCGTGACAATATTTTTAGGTTTTTATACGTGCCAAACCAGAGCATTACTTGAGACGCGCTGCGAATTAGCTTTACATCCCGTGGCCAGGATTGAAAACCACGCATTGTAAGTGTGCCACTCTTTATAACAAAAATTTGTCCGCAGGGATAATGCAGTGATTACGGCGCTCAGCTGCTGACGCAAAGGTCGTGGATTGGATACCAGCTTTGACTTCCTCATTTCCAGGGATTCAAGATGACAAAAGCCCGTGCACTGTGCAATATCAGTGCGCGTTCAAGAGCCAAGAATGGTCGAAATTCTCCGAGCCCTTCCCTGTTGTGTGCCTCGTAATCATATCATTGTTTTGACGCGTAAAATTCCCACAAATTATATTACCGCTAATGTTTTAACCTGGCAGCTCTTTCAGAAGAGCGATCGTCGATGTAGGCGAAAATGCTGTATAGGCCCGTGTGCTCAGATTTGGGTGCACATTAAAGAACCTCAGGTGGTCCAAATTTCCGTAGCCGTTCACTACGGCGTCTCTCATAATTGTATGGTGGTTTGGGGACGTTGAACTCCTTATATCAATCAAAGAATCAGTTAAGAATACTGGTAGTTCATGCAGAGCAAACAGAAAACTTTTTCCACGATGAAACGGCTCACGCTCTTTCCCTTCTCTTCTCCCTCTTTTTCATGTCCCGTTTCGCTTCCAGAACACGTGAGCTGATCTGTCCGGCTTGGGTTTCACCGACTCTGATGGGTGAGAGAACGAGGGCGAAAACAGAGATCTATATAATGAAAAAAAGAGAGACAAATAACATAGAACAATGAGACAGCATAGTAGAAAGAGAAGAAAACAGAGAAAAAGAGAGAATAAAGAAACAGAGAAATAGAAATAATGAAGAAATTTAAAAATAAAACAACGTAGGCCACCGTGCTCCGCAATTCTTGCTGGCTTTCCACCAGTATAGACATCCTAATTGTTTGTTGTTGTTTTTTGTTATATGGACGCGTGATATTTATTCAGAAAAACGCAGCCTATTTCACGCACGTTCGGAACAGCGTGGCACGTTTACTTTTCAGGAAAGACAAAATTGCTTTGCCAGCCGCACGCCCGTGGCATATCAAAGCATTCCGGAAACGTGTTCTTTCAAGCCCTCATAGTCTGCGTTTTGTAAGACGAGAAAATAAAAAGGCGTAAAATGCTTTTCTTTTAAAGAGAAAAGAAATGACAGTTTTATGTTTCATTTTGTGAATCCTCAGCACGTACCTTTCAGCGTTTAGGTATAATGTTTTCCCGAAGAAGCGCGATGTAACGATGCTTTGGATAAGGTGCCTCATGGGGAACCTATGCGAAAGAGGTAGCTCGGAATGCATTTTCCTAAGGCCACCACGCTGGCCATATTGTGCTATCTTATAAATATTAATAGGTCACTGCTCCATTTCGTGTGCTGTGTCCCCAATGTTCATTTGGGTACCAGTAGCAAGCAACGATGACCACGAAGTCACGCGCAGTTCTTTGTTTTTGTTCTTTAGTCAACAGATAAAAAGATTGCTACCAGACAAAAGGAAAGCGATTAGCTTTTGTAGAGTCCCGATTCTGTTAAAAATATAAAGCACTCAAAAGAAATTTTCATAGCAGGACATTGGCTCTGCTAAACATTTAACTTCTACTAGCCACAGATCTTTCTTTGAGGATGCAGCTTACTCACTGCATACGTATACTTAACAGCATAATTTTACGGAATAGAAAACTCTAAAAAGAAACCTGCAATCCCTCTTTTTGTGGTAACACAGCTTCCCATCAAATGTTCTATCCTGCAATTGTAGACTCCTAAATGTCCACCGACGAAATTTGAAGCGTCATTCACTAAAGGGCAAAGATTTCTGTTTGTAGCAGAGATCACGACACGTAAGCTTTCGCTGTCAAGTGTAAATGAGCTATTATATTGAACTGATGAAAAAGGTCAAGCTGTAAATAATGCTTGGTGATGCAGAAGAGTTCATGACAGACTATCGCCAGAGCATTGATAACACAAGCCCACCGGTCACGATGACTGCTTCTGATTGGGTGGCGGCAAGATTCCCGCACCTAAGAATATTACACGGTGAGCAGTGCTTGTAATTCGCTATGCAGACATTATCATTCTTCATGTGCTCTTACCTTTGGCTGGTTTCTTTTTCCGGGAATGACTAACAAGAACTACGTGCGAAGCTAATTTTTCAGCAGATATGGTTGCAATGTTTACTGTTGCAACTGACCTCTCTCGGGTGCTCTTGTCCATAACATGACAGTGCCGATTTGCGATTTCCCCTTCCCTTTTCAGTGTACCGGGCAGTCATCCGGAGATTTTCTTTGGTTACCCTTCCTGTCTTTTTCTTATGTTTTTCACTTTCAACACACACAAATGATCGAGCACTCTCGCGTGCGATATTTTGCACTACTTCACTTAGTCATCCTATATTTGTCTTGATGTGAAATCTCACAACATTGATGTTACAAATTGGAAACATGAAATCAAATAATTGGAATGTTTAAAGACACCTGTCATTTATCGGCGCTGCAGAATTCGTTTTTTTTCTGCCTGAGTTGCTTCGTTCGGCATGCTAAATGTTTCTGGTCATTGTCTTCAACAGCACTGAGATGAAGTCAGTGTAGTCCTGCGGTTCTGCATTAGTTCGAGACAAGTATAAATAAATACAGGTAAGCGATCACCATAAACTAACGTTCTCTAATCTGTCTTAAACAGGTGTCGTCGTTATATATAGCTATAACACTGGCGTAGTTTAGCTGAGAGAATGACTGCACTCAACTCCGTTGACCATCTTAAGTCTTTCTCTTCCATGCTGGGTAGTTCTGACCGCAAGTGCAGAGTAGGCGTTTCTTCCTTGACCTAGTTGCTCCCTTCATCTTTGTTTTTTTTTTTCGCTGAAATCACGGTTTTTGCATTAATTCCGAAAATGTACGCAACTTTCTCGGTATAGTCAACTCCCCATTATGCTGCGAGTGCCCCTAATCGGAAGGCGCGTTATGGCGCGCTTTGCTTTTTTTTATTTCTCACGCTTTTTTCTCCACTTGAATGTTCCTGCCGTTCCCATTTCTGCAAATCGGATGCCCCTTTTGTTCAGCTTTCGTGCCGCCTGTCATCTAGGAACTTAGTGCGGCATACTGGGCGGTTCTCTTGACTTCGGTGGTCGTTGCCTTCGTGCACTCTGGCCGTGCATTCCGTGTTCCTCAAGCTTTTGTGGGCTTTTTCAAGGCTTCCGCGACCCAGTGTTCTTTTACTTGCTGGCGTGACACACTTCCTACAGCAGCTAGCAGACGTCAGCGAGTGTGGCGAGCATGGTTTCGTTGCTGGCACTCTCGAACGAAGTCGCCCCGGAAGCAAGAAGGATAGAGTGAATAGGACGAGTGACGCGGACACTCGAGAAGGATTCCGAATCAAGATGTAAAGAAAAAGAGGGGTGGGGGTGGGGGGCTTTTTTTTTTCGCCCTAGTCTTGTCAGTCCCCGAAGTCTTTTAACCGTCATCCATCTTTTTTGTTCCCCTCTTAGTACTACTTCGCCGGTCCCCTAATTCAGACTGAAGCCCCGGCAAGCAGTCACGAACACTGCGCCTGAGAAGAGCGTGGATGGGGTCAGCTGTGTTCAACGACTCTGCAGAGAGGGAAGACGATGAATGAAGGCAGTTACATTAGTGGAATCCTTAGAGGGCTCAATTATCCGCACTCTTCAATAATAGGGGAATAAAGGAAAAGGAACTGTCAGCAAGTGTGAACATACTTGTGGGGTGTCTTTGTCAAACCAACTATTAACAAAATCATCTTTCTCTTCTTAATCACTGAATTAATTATGTCAGTTACAGCATGAAGGGTGCCCAGTGACATTCCATCTACAGAGTGAACTACATCTATGAAAGAAGAAAAAAAAGTTTGTAGAAATTATTGTACAATGCGATTGAAGCCCATTACGTGGTCAGAACATCAGAGCGCGTAGAAGGATTTAAAGTACTGCCAGTTAAGTTCTGATTTCGAGCTACTTCATCAGCCAGCCGAACTGCTCTGAAGAAGTGCGCATAGGTGAAAAAAATTCCTTGGCACCAAAACACCAAATGTTGACAAATTTTCGTTCTTGTGTGACCTTGGCGCAATAAGTAACGTGTTGGGCCGACACTGCTGACTTCACGGAGTATTCGCTTACGAAGACTGACAGCACGGTACAGCACCCTTTTAACCATTTCCACTTCATCATTTCATCTAACACCTGCAGACATTCCTCGCCCCCTGTTCATTCACATCGCTCTTGAAGTTGCATCTCATCACATACTCTGCAATTTTTCCCCTGGTATCTTTTTTTTCTGCAAGCCAGTGTCGTCCCTAGTAAACACGCGCAAGTGATGGCTGTAAAATACGAAAGCTGCAGTTGGTCATGGTCAATGTTTCTGAGTTGGCTTTTTCCATTCAGGTTGTACGTTCACTGAGCATAGGGTATTGGCGTGTAGCCATGAACATGTGCTCCACATATTTGCAAATACAGCAATGGCTCCTGAAGTTGCAATAAAACAAGTTATACATGAAGTTTAACGTTATTGTAAATATTCCATGACCCGGTATTACAATGGGTACAAGTTTTGAATTTATTCAAGATCAAACATTAGCAACATCTCTAGAAAACAAAGGACGAATGGTTTTATAAAGGCAAAACCACCACCGTTAAGAAGGTCCACAATGCACGCACGGAACTCCTGCATACCATAGCGCTATCTATCTTCTCTCTTTTTAGTGGTGCTCGGCTGCTTATCCGAGATCCGTCGGTTCAATACAAGCCTCGACGGTCTCATTTTGATGGAGGCGAAACTTCAGAGGCCAGCGTATTGTGCGATTTAAGGGTACGTTGGAGAACATCGAGTTTTCGTAATTTCCGGAGACCCTCCACACTCGGCACCCGTCATAATCGTGTCATGCTTTTATTAAGTAAGACTCAATAAATTACTTCGTCCTTCCTCTCTCCGTCGCAGTGGGATAGTCAGGGTGAACAGTGGAAGTGCCTCGGACAGGCTGACCGACGTTTCTATAGGAGGAACTATCTTCGTCAAAGGCACCTTGTCATCCTTCGACACGCCAAGGATGACAAAGTGCCTTTGGCGGAGATAGGTCCTCCTATCGAAACGTCGGCCAGCCTGTCTGGGCACTTCAACTGGCCACCTTGACTATCCCGCTACGTGTTTCCATCTGTCGGCTCCCATCTAGATTTTGGCTCTCTCTTTCGGGTATTGCGAGCGTATCTCCGCAATACTGGTAAAACTATCGCAGGAGCGAAATTGCGAACGCAAACAAGGGATGGTGAAATTGCGGAAAATAAAGCCATGGTCTGCAAAGCTGGGGAAATGCAATCTCATGCATAACCTTTTCTTTTGAATTCATGCTCAGCGCACCGAAACCAAACCGCACTTCTTTACGTTTTCACTCAGTCTCCTATTTTCCACTTTCGTTTAACGCTGCTTTGTTCATTCAGTGTTACCATTTCGGTGCGAGTAAAAACGAAATCCCCCCTTCCCCGACCCGTTCTACCAGCCCCCACATGGGCAGCACGCATTCCTAGCAAATCGTATGCAGTGGTACGCTCCCTGTACCAGGCGTTACCTGCATACTTTCTTTGTCCTCTCGAAGTATGCAGCCACGTACCTCTTTTGATTCATTCTGACAGGCTCTAAAACCCGCGCTTCAATGGAGCAACGCAATCTCATTTCCCTACATTTAGCATCATCGTATTGTGTCATACGTTGTTAAAGAACAAACAGGGTCTGCTTCCCGTTCCTGCATCGTGCATATTGTGAGTTGGGATTGTGTCATTGTTGTTTCGCGTGCCTTTTTTTTCTCGGAAACGTTTGTTGTTGCTTATAAGTTAACAATGAAAGTAGTAACCACTGCCTCACAAATCTTTTTTTTATATTAGCTATAGCCTGCTATTTCTTATGGTGGTGGCTGAGGATTTGGTTTTTATACCTCACAATAAAGAATATTAGCTATAGAATGTTTTTCGTGAGATTATATATATATATATATATATATATATATATATATATATATATATATATATATATATATATATATTATTGCGTAAAACACAGAAAAACGAGCCTTTAACTATACACTTCTCTCCCTTATTCATTTACGAGGGTCTCGTACTGGCAGACTTGGTGCCTTTAGGTTGTATACAAGGGACTATTGGTCAGCTGCCGGCTCGTAACAAGTTCACGTTCTGCTACGTGATGCCAAACACGCTCATAAAGACTGTGCCACACTCCCCACCATGGCTACTGGTGGCGCTGACTGACACTCCCACTTTTAAATTCACATATATACCCGAAAAAGGGGCTGGGGGAATAGCCGCTGTGGTAGCTCAGTGGCAGAGCATTGAACGCGTTATTCGAAGGTCGCAGGTTCGGTTCCTGCCCACGGAAAGTTATCTTTTCGCCCACTTTTTTCTATTACATTTCTATTTACATTTATTTACTTTTCTATTTACACTACAACTTGGTCTAATAACTTCTCCTATACATTCCTTGACAGTATTATCTGTTATATCTCGTTATTATCGTCAAAACACGGAAAACGAGCCCTTAAGTATATACTTCTGTCCTATATATATATATATATATATATATATATATATATATATATATATATATATATATATATATATATATATATATATATATATATATATATATATATATATATATATATATATATATATACATGTCCGCATATCTTGCGGCTGGATTTCATGCTTGTAAATGCCTGTGAAAGCCGAGCACGAGCCCTGCGGTGAGGTATCTTGACCGGTTGCAAATGAGATACCAGAAACAGAAAGCAAACGATTGCCAAACGTTGTGCACAACTTATTAGTGGCCGTTAAACGAAATTTCTGTATTTAGTACATGTGAAACATCTACATGCATCACTCAGTCTAAAAAGACAAAGAAGTCACATTCTGTGTGGTAAAGACATAATTTATTTGATGCGAACGCATTTACTACAGGTAGACTGCAGTCTCTCACATGATCTATTCAACATAGTACAGTCTCGCATGGGTTGTTGTAACATATGGTTGTGCTTCCAAGCACCCGGCCTTCTTTTCGACAGTCTATATAGGCCATTTTGTTCTTACAGCTGGAACTTCGCGTTCCTCGGCGCTGTTGTTCTTGGCATCTTAAGCGGGATGTTTCTCGTAGCCTACAATTGAGCGTCTGGCATGGTAATTTACCGCCCCCAGGATAACTTCCAAACAAAAAGCGCAACAAACTTTATTAGCTTTTCAGCAGACACCTTTTCTTTCTCGAAAATTAAGACTGCACATAGTACCCCCCCCCCCCCCAAAAAAAAATCATTACCTTACAATTCTGCGCTATTTCTGATATATGCATGACTGGAGAACTGTGGGGTCATTTTGCCTCGATTTGGTGTTCCCTTACCGCGAATCGTCTCAGTATCCGTTGTTGACACGAGGGCTTTTCAGTGATTACTATTACCGTTCGAACCACTATCGAACTGGTCACCCCACTCTTGCATCAGCAATACCACGCTATAAACCAGACATACAATTCTCACGCAATCGATAAGGCACACCCCATCACCGGATATGTAATGAGGCACTAGAACGCCACTGCATTTTCACTAATTGAAGAGCCGATGAAGCCGGCCGACCATCTCGCAACGGTGCCTTATGCTTACAATTGCCCCAGTAGAAAGCACTAACTGCACTTTCGAGGCTTCTCTCACTCGCGTGCTAGCTTACATCATCGAACATGCAAATGTACCGAAGCATGTCTTCGATGAAGCACACAATTCGCATAATAAACTGGGCATTTCAACTCCGCAGCTGTTTAAGCTTGGCGAACCCCCAATTCATTCAACATATGTCATCATCATGGGCGTGCGTGAGACAATAACTCGGCTGACGCACTCTGTTTGTCCTCATCTTCATCATCAGCTTCTCTCCTGGAACACACGCGCCCCGTGTACGCTCTCCCGCTGCCTTGAGTGTTGCCTTGTTTACTATATCCCACTGTCTCGGGCAGACTAGGCGCTGCCTGAAAATTCGCGTGCGAGAACACTGCAATGCGCTGAAGTCAGCCCCGGGTTTAAATCTGTCCGCCCATTGCACAAAGTGTCGCTGCGTACCTGATATTTAGCGCACGTATATATTATGCAGCCATCGTGATACAAAAACTACAGGGATCGCAGAAGCCTTTTTTATAAAGAAAAATTGGCCCTGTATCGGTATGTTTCACTACAAATGTCGTCGAAAGACGATAGTCTAGCGTCTGGAGAGAATGAACAAAACGTTTATTTGATGTTCTGCGTGAGAAAATTGGTGAATTGTATTCTGGAGACGCTGCGTTGGAGTGCCTCGATCCGTGCAGCGAAAGCGAACGAGCGCATCGAGGCACGTTAGACGCGAGTGCTATCTGGCAGTTATCTTCGAAAACGAAGGAAGGCGTGCACGGCCGTCTCGGAGGCGATAAGGTGTAGAACGCAGACGACGGGCAGATGCCACCACTTTGTCGCCTTAGCAAAGCGTTGAAAACACTTGCTTTTTTGTGAATAGCGTTGCATTGTCAGTGCAGCGTGGTAAACGCTACAATCCTTAGAATTAATTATGTATGCGTTCTCTAGTATAAAACCACACATACAGAATATTAACGTATTGTTATGGTGCCTCAGTTATGCGCAATACTTGCTTTTAAAGATTATAGTCTTTTTTGACGACCTTCGACGCAAAAGTTTTGGTCTGTCTGTCTGTCTGTCTGTCTGTCTGTCTGTCTGTCTGTTTGTCTGTTTGTCTGTACTTTTGTCTTTTTGTACATCCTTAACGGGACCCTGAACGGCATGGCAAGTGACCAAACGATATTCCAAACAGCCGACCTCATCCGCAGGGCCCCACCAATATTGCTCAAGGTTCAGCGTTCATACTTGTGTGATTGTCAATTAAAAAGCAATTATTGCGCATTTCCGAGGCACCATAACAATACGTAAATATTATGTGTGTATTTTTTACTAGAAAAGGCATACACAAGTAATTTTAAGAATCGTAGCCTTTATAATGCTGCGCTGGCCATGCAACGCTTGCACGAAACGGCAGGTGTTTCCAACGCTTTGCTAAGACGACACGGTGGCGGCACCTACACTTCACCTTGCGTTCTACACCTTATCACCTCAGAGACGAGCGCGCACGGCGTGCGCCCCGTTTTCCAGGATAACTGCCAGATAGCGCTCATTTCTCACGTGTCAAGTGACTTGATGCACTCGTTCGCCTCTCCTGCACGCTCGAGGCACTCAAACGCAGCACCTCCCGAATACCATTGACCGATTTGCTTGCGCAGAACATCAAATAAACGTTTTGCTCACACTCTCGAGATGCAATTCTATCGTCTTTCGACGATATTTGCGGTGTAACATGCAGATGCGGGGCCAATTTTCAATTGACAAACGCACAAGTATGACCGCTGAATCTTCAGCACTATTGGTGGGCGCTGCGGATCGGGTTGCTCGTTTTGGGTATTGTTTGGGGCTGTTTAGAGTATTGTTAAGGCAGACAGACAAATGCTCAGACAGACAGACAGACAGACAGACAGACAGACAGACAGACAGACAGACAGACAGACATTTTTGTCGAAGTACCCCAAGAAAGACTATCATCTTTAAAAAAGGAATATATACAGTTGTATCAGCTCACTCTTCGTATCACTCTTAGAGTGTGAAATCTCGTTTCTGGTCGACACTTGATCACGGTGGAACCTCCTTCCCTGTATTTCTTTTTCCCTTCTTGTCTCTGTTATGCATTATCTTCGTCGCATAAACGAAGTTTCAGTCTGTGCTCGCTTGTGTCCCGTTAGTTGGCACTCCCAATATTTCCTTATGAATATATGCCAACTGGCCCACCTATACACCTCTTTACTCTCCCGCTGCACCGGTTGTTACTATGGGACATGCAATAATTCGGATGGGTGAGAGAACGAGTGCAGTAAGAGAGACGGAGAAAGAGACAAAAAAGAGCGAAAAAAAAGAAAGAATAAAAATAACGGAACAAACAAAATGTACCAAAACAAAGACAGAATACCCAGAAAGAAATAGAACAATACAGAGAGAGAGAGAGAGAGAAAAGATAGAAGTGAAGAGGAAGTGAGCTTTGAAGAGACAAAGAGGAAACGCGGAAGAAATGTTCGTAGAGAAAAAGAAATGAAGATGGATGATGGATGAAAAACTTTCATTGAAGAAATGAAGATAGAGGAAAAAATAGGTAGAAAGGAACAGACAAGAAGAGACAGGAAAAACAGATAGAAAGCGAAAGAAGAGGAGAGAAAACGGAGAAGAATAAAAAAGAAACAAAAAACGTAGGCCACCAAGTGCAGCTGTTGGTTCCAACCTTGCCCCGCTACCGTAAGCTCCGCTGGCATTTATCACAAGACGAAGAGAAAAGAGAGGCGTTCACCTGAAGGTTTCACAGCATCAGACTTGTAACTTATAGTGAAGCATTGGGTATTTAGACCAAACATGCGTGTCCCTACATAACAATTTCTACAAGGGCGTCATTCAATAATACGTATGCACCGATTGATTGATTCAGATGTGGGGTTTAACTTAAAACGACCAGACGATTATGAGAGACCCCGTAGTGGAGGGCTCCGGCAATTTCAACCACATGGGGTTCTTTAACGTGCATCCAAATCTAAGCCCACCGGCCTATAGCATTTTCGCCTCCATCGAAAATGCAGTCCGCCGCAGCCCGGATTCAATCCTGCGACCTGCGGTTTAGAAGCCGAGTACCCAGGCCACTAGACCACCACGGCGGGGCTATGTTTACATCAATGTGACCCGCAATGTATGGAACTGCTAAAGAAGCGCAGAAAAAGTGAAGTGTGTTCAGTGAAGAAAGCGAAAATCTAGGTTGCGAAGTTCATTACACTTTGCGAAAATTATTATTGGTTGGTTTCTACATGCTTCTTGAATGTATTGAAGTGGGTAAGGCTATGATAGGCGCCGTTGTGGAGGGCTCCTGATAATCTCGACCTCCCGAGATCTTTTAACGTGCACTGATATAACAGAGTACACGGACCTCTATCACTTTGCTTTCGTTCAAGGGCGACCACCATAGTTGAGATCGAAGCCCCGTCTTCTATGTCAGCAGCCGACTGCCGTTACCACAGTGCCACGGCAGCGGCTCTCAGCGAAAAAGAAAGGAATAAAGTCACGCACTCTCCTTTTGCATTTGTCTGACACGATTGGAAGCTGACAGGCGTATTGTTCATTTGCTTCTCAACCAATTGCATTGATACGACTGCCGCCCTCCCCCCCCCCCCCCACCCATCGGAGCTTTTTGCACGACACGTGTGCACGTCATATTTGTAGCGATTTCAAAATTGAGTGAATTGCTACTAAAGAGCTATCAGCGATGGCGTCCCCCCTGGAAGTAAGGGTATGTGACGTGACAGTGGCGTCATAATGAGGTCACAAATATTGCTGACCTATGACGTCATTTCGACGTCACATAATATTACCATCATATGAGCGCTTTTCTTTACTTTGCAGCATTCGGGCTAACTGTACCAACGCTGTCTTTTCGCGTTATATACAGTTATAGAAGATGCGCCTAAAAATTCGAACTAATAGTTTAGAAGGACAACACAGACAGAAAAAATATATATGCGAAGGGAACCTTTCCTTTATCTTTAACGAATTTGCTTTCACACCATATAAAAAGGCGTCATCTGCCCTGTTATATCACTCGACTATATAATTTAATAAAACTGCAAACAAGTAATGTGCTTGCCCTGGCTGCCATGTCTACCACTGAAACCATACGGCCACTGCGAAGCTTATTGATCGCAAGGTTCAAAACCTCGGCAGTGGCCATACAGGTTTCGATCCAATATACCAATATATATATATATATATATATATATATATATATATATATATATATATATATATATATATATATATATATATATAATGAGATCTAACAGATAGTAATGACAAGGAATGTACAGGAGAAGTTATTAGAACCAATGGAATGTAAATAAGAAGAAAGAAAAGTGGATGAAAAAATAACCAGCCGTTGGTTATTTTTTCTGGCTTTTTCTGGTTATTTTTTCATCTACTTTTGTTTCTTCTTATTCACATTCCATTGGTTCTAATAACTTCCCCTGTACATTCCTTGGCATTACTGTCTGTTAGATCTCATTAACATTGTGTTAAAACACGGAAAAACGAGCCCTTAGGTATACACTTCTTTCCCTTATATATATATATAAGGGAAAGAATATATATATATATTACGGTAAGGAAAATTACCGAACGAAGTGCCAGGGTTTCCTAGCAGCTTCATTTATTTTACGGTTTGTGTGACGTCTTGACACCATGGCTGCACACGGGCGACCATTTCGATTCTACTGCCGTACGTAGAGACAGAGAGATAAGGTGTGGAAAGGTAGGGAGGTTAACCGAAAAACAAATGTCTGGTTCTACTCTACACTGGGAAAAGGGTAAAGGGAGACAGAAAAGTAAAGAGAGAAATCAGAGAAGGAGGGATGGAAGTACAAACACTAACACGAAATAGTGTGACAATCCTTCAACGAGGTGGGTCGCTCGCAGGAACTTCCACCGCGCTTTCGTCGCATTCAGCCGTAAGCCGTTCACGTCTGACACCAGCACAAAAGCATTGTGCGAGCTATTGTTAGCTGCTTTTTGCTCTTTCGCGCATGCCGTATCGCTCACACCTCATGATCGATATTAGGGTATGCATTACGAGGAAACAGATGCGTGTTTTATAGGGTGTGACAACAGTACACTTCCTGAGCCCGTCAATACTCCAGAGTTCTGCGGATTTTCAGCTGTATTTGTACAACTGCATTTACATATACAGCCCTCTGTCGGTATTTGTGTTCCCGTCAACCATTCACCGGCGATAAAAAAGTAAAAAAAAAATCGGGAGAGCTCACGTGCTTTGGAAACCACGTTATGCAAAGCCCGCGGAAGAAAGGTGACCGTGTTGCAATTTTCGATTGAGTAACACGTCATGAAATGACGCTAAATTATTGTTCAAAAGTGGCACACACAGATGTATGTTGAAGAGTTGCAGATGTTTATATAACCAGTTCTTCGCACTTGCGCAACGGTGCAAACTAGAACATGCTTATTAGCAACACCAGAAGCTGATATGAAGTGCTGATGCTCACAAAAATGCTTGCCGTGGACACTGCTACAAAAATCAACTCCAGTGCATGGCATCTAACACATCTGACGTTAACCCGATGTGACGGCTGTATCAAATTAGTACATATGTAATGTTTATAAAATTGGGGAGGTAGCACTGAAACCACTACTAACGTTTCATGAAGATTAGCGTCTATTTGAAAAGTAGTTCCCAGATCTGGCCTGGCTCTATGGCAAAATGCTTCATTGGCACCCAGAATGCTTGATTTCGATTCCAGCTTGAACTCGTCGGGTTGACGCTGCCCAGATCAGGCATTTCTTAACACTCGCTCGTTAAAATTTCCCATGTGTGTTTTCTGCGTCTCTCAGCTTATACCAAGTGACAGTCACCTGTGGCACATACCTGCATATCAGCAGCACATACCTACCCATGGGTATGTGCCACTGTCTGGCGGGAAGTGTTTTATTTATCTTATTTGTTGAATCATACAATACAAAGGATCATCAGACTGCTTGTACTCGTAGCCAATGGCTAGTCCTGGGTCCATAAAGAAAATATATGGAGGGATGCAGGCTTTCTGTTACATAAAAAAGAAACTAACACTCCAAAACACAGGGTGTTGTACAGTACTAGTACACGCATTTTTTAGCATGCGATATTTTGCCCAATGACAATAAAATCTATAATCGCGATAGTGTCAAAAGGTGCACCAACGCAGGCAAATCACTAAAGTGTACATAATAACATAAACAAGACGACTCAAAGACTTATTAAGTAGCCAACAATACCAGTATCCGTATTCCCAAATGCAATACAAATACAACATTCGTTGCTAGGCCACAACATATTTCACAATCCAGAACAGCGGCACGCATTTTGAATAACGCACACACCAAATAACCATCCAGCTCGTATGATACTTCTGTGGCTGCAACGCGACATGCCAGGAAACAAGAAATCGCAAAGTTAGCTCGCATCATTCAAGCTCAGATAAAAAGTTTTTACAGAAGTGTTAAAATTTTGGGCTTTCTTTATCTCAGGCGGCAAGCTGTTCTATATTTTTGCTTCTATAAACGACAACTGACGCTCTCCATACGCGTTGTTTGGGGGGGGCAGATTGAAGTTACCAGACGCAGCATTACTAGTGGGTCGAGAAGTAGTGTAAAACAAGGATGCATCAAAAGGGTTGTTGTACCGTATGATATTATTTACGCAGCAGGCTGTCTTTGCTTTACGCAATGCATCAAAAGGTTAAATTTGCATATCGTTAAACAGTGGTTTACTCGGATAATCATGCTTAGAGTATGTTATTGTTTTTAGAGATCGTTTCTGTAATATTCGAATAGGTTCTAGGTAAGTGTTATAAGTTCATCCCCAAGATTCAATGCAGTATGTAATGTGAGAGTGGATGAATGCGAAGTATAATGTTCGTAAAATGTCTCTATTGAAGTAGTTACGGGCCTGCAGTAAAGCATAACATCCGACGCCAACCTAGTGCAAACTTCCGTTATGTGGTTTTGCCAGTTTAAGTGGTTGTCGAAGTAAACGCCAAGGTAGTTGTAAGAGGTTACATGAAGAAGAGAGTGGTTTCCGATAGCTATATTGATGAAGTTAACATTTGCGGCATGAAAAATTGTATATTTAGTTTTCTTGATATTAATTGTTAATTTGTTGGCACAAAACCAACCGTTTAACAACGTACGCGACAGGATTGTGACACTATCCATGTCTTGACAAGCGCGTCGTATTCGGCAAACCATCTTACCCTCTCAAGCTAATTTGGTTCACACCAAGTAAATGGGGTGACCACGAGATCACCCAAACTTAAGCGGCTAGATAGATAGATAAATAGATAAATACGCTCAAAGTCACCGAAGCTCGTAAAGAAATGCGTCGCATTTAAAGGAAAGAAAAAACTAATTAATTCTGGCTCTTGTTACCTATATATATTTCATAATACCTTAGAGCACTTTGTAGTTCGCACGTTTAATGCCTCATTTTTCTATTTATAGATTTTATAACTACATTAACAACTTGATAAATAGCCAAATGAAGAGCCACATTAGGCTGCGGGTCACGGGAACTTACCTTTACAACCTCGTGCTTCTAGGTGGTTGCTAAATTGTTTGCTGCGCCGAAAATATGTCTGGCGAGTCCTATGAGAGCGTCCAGGGCTATCCATCGTAAAGCAAATATAACCGATCGCCTGCGCACCACCTATTCGAGACACAACTTGGAGGCATCGCTTTATCCAGGTGGCTAACATGTGAGCTTGAAGTGTGCATGTCGCAAAGCTAGCGATATATCATGGTCCCGTAGTCACCTGCTGATTTTGACAATAGGTCAATGCGAAGATTTAGTATATATGTATAATGTCACGCTCCTTTCTAAAGTTGTGTTATCGCGCCATTACACGTGTAAGTGCTGCCTTGCGCAATCTCGCTGATTGACTCACGAACATTCAAGAGAATCGTAGAACTTTCCGATGCGATTACGCCCACAACGAGAACATTACAGATTTGTCCGGAATTTACAAGTCCATTAGCGAAAGCGCAGGAATATTCGACGGCACATGTGTAAATGCCGACGCGCGTCATCACTTGTCAGTTGATTGACGGCCGACGCTCTGTTCGCTCCTATCATGCCCGTGTGTTGTCTACTGAGCCCCCTTCAGTTTTCTGGCGACAAGTTTGGCCAAATCAACAGTTTCCTCTTCAACATACAGTCTGCTACTTCCATGAACGTCGCAACCACGTGACGTCTGGTGGAGCTACTTCACGGCACATGTACCGAACTCCTCCTTCGAGCTGTTAGCCAATCCCACACCGTAAAGGGGCGTCTACGCCAACGCTGAGCAGCGAGACAGCCGCAGACAGCAAGGACTAGAGCCAGAGTACGGGCTGAATCCATAAAATACCAAGTACCCGCATATACCGACATCAACTAGACAGGCAATGACCGACATTGCGCAGCCAGCAACGATTCTTCTCCGGCAGCCCAAAGAGCCTACCACTTTGTGAGGATCGTCATTTGAAGACCCAGAAAGGTGTCTGGAGACGTCGACCGAGTCGCTACTTTAAAAAGCTGGGGCTCCGAAAATTTCACCTAATATACGCCGCTAAGGCGTGGTTCGAGAACTGGAGAACCTGGAAACGAACCTGGATCTCTTTCGAACGACGTTCTTGGGAACCTACATCAGCGTCGTCCGCAAGGAATTGCCGCTAGTACCTTTGAGACACGTGTACAAGTTCCCAACGAAAACTTGAACAACTTCGCTGAAGATATTACCGGGCTGTTCCGTCACGCCGACTCCATCATGACCGAGGAAATGAAAGTGAGCTTCTATATGAGGGTTATAAAACAAGAACTCTTCCCCGGATCAATGAGCAACCCACCGAAAATGGTCGCCGAATTCACTTCGGAAGCATCTACAATCGAGAAGGCGCTCGAAATGTGGGCACCGCGACACAACCACAGCTTCTTGGCTATTTAGAAAAAAATTATTTACAGCATGTACAGAACACAAAGGCTTCATACCATTCCAGTAACAGGGCATATACACCTCGACACATCTATATTTCACGACTAACATCACTACGTTACAGTGAAGACATTTGCTCTAATATACAAGACAATGCTGGCATATATGTACACAAGAACTCAATGCGATATCATGATACAATGGTATAACAATACAATAGATGCAGTGAAACACAATATGTAACAAGTGAAATCATATAAAACAACTCAACGGGCGCTGCTTAGCACCAAGTCGGTTGAAAAATGAGTTGTATCCTTTCGTGTTCCACCTTGACGAAAGGGCACGACCAATGCCGCAGAAACTCTTGCTCCCCGAGGAAGAAAAGCTCCTCGGAGAGGAACGCGAGGATCTCTCGTCTCATTCTCCCCAGTATCGGCCACAAAGCACGCCGGCGGCAATTGGCAGCTACGGCCTCACATCGGTTTCTCCAAAGGCTGAACAGCCCCGCAACTATTAACAGAGCGGAGAAGCGGCTACGCGGAAATCGGCCGTTGGACACGAAAGTTCGCACACCCTGTCCCCGAAAACCAGCATTAACCGCACGCCAAAAAAGCTTCTTGGCTACAAGCTACGCCAACATCCAAGCGGTAGGAACCACTGATCTGCGTGAGACGATCAGAGTAATCGTGCAATTGGAGCTACGAAAATTGCTACCTTCAGCACAGCCTTAAGTGAACTCCATCGTCGTACGCCAGGAGATTCAGCAATCGCTGGGTGTTCCTCAGCTTCCAGAGTCATAGGTGCGAGCGATAAGTTATGCTGCTGTCACGTGGTCGTGACATCACCACCGTACACATCAGCTCCACGCAATGCTTTGACAGCCTGAGGGAAATGTGCACACGCAAAAGGCTGTCAAGAGTGCGCCCTCCCTGAAAACAATTCTGAAGAGATGGGCTTTGATAACTTACGCCCTGTTGAAGTGCGTGCACGAAAGCTCTCTCTTTATGACATATATGGCACCGTGCGTCTAAATTAAAACAGGCATTTGACGTACAAACATAGATAAAAGAACTTCGAATCACCCGAGTAAGCCAGTTTTGTTGGCTTTACATGACTCGTATAGCATATGGGTAACAAATGGGCGATAAGTGAACCAATCGCTTGTCATCTTATTTGATGGTTTTTGCTTTCTATTGGCTGCGAAATCAAAGCATAAATGGTAGAACTGCTTAGCGTGGTATTTTTAGGAGAACGCAGTAACCATGCTTTGTCATTGTGGTGAGCGCACCAATGAGCCACAGTTCCTGCGTGTAAAAAGACAACAAAGACGCTGATCCATGTGTCAAAGAGGCATGAAGTGTCGAGTGCAAGAGAATAAGCTAAAAAAAGGCAGATCACACGTACAGTGGGAATGACATGCGAAGCATGAATGAGAAATATTGACATGACTTCTTTGACATCAGAACAACGTTACGAGGTGAAGGTAAATGATACCGTACATGACTTGCGTGTCATGATTATCATATTCGATGTGTCGTTTACCTTCGTCATCTATTCACATCACCTCATACCTAATTTAATATATGTAGAGCTAGCGAAACAGCCACGAGCACGCTATGAGCGTGGTATGCTGTCATGTTCTTACATGACGCGCGTGTCACGATTATGATGCTTGCACCAGTCATATATTTCGTCATTCATTGACTTCACACAACACCGAATTTGGTATATGTGGAGCTAGCAAAACCGTTGCGAGTGCATCATGAAGGGTCCAATATACTCCAATTTAGCCTCGACGCGTGCCCACACTGGGCACAGTGACGCTACGTTAGGGAAACGCGAGCACTCCATAGTCTGACGCCAGGCGCGACTAGCGTCCATCGTTATAGCCCGACGGCAACCGGTGCGAAATGCGACATGCTGCATTTCGCGCCCATGCGTTACCTAGACAACCCTGCGTCTCCCCGTTTTTGTGATGGAGGGATGCTGGACGCGCTGAAACGCGCATGCGTCAAAGCAACGCCTGCAGCGCGGCGTGCGCCTGCGAGTATATAGCAAGACCGGCGCCTGGCGTGACAATGCCGGCGTGACGCGACGAAATGAACGCCGGCGAGCACGCGCACTGCGTAACGTCGAAAGTATTGGCGTCCTGACATTGACATGTGGTCATGTTCTCACATGACACGCATCTCATGATTATCATGTTGGCCCCAGTCACATATCTTCGTCATCTATTGACGTACTGTAATACCGAATGTGGTATATTTGAAGCTGGCGAAACGGCTGCGAGCGCATCGTGAGTGTGGTATGTAGTCATGTTGTTACATGATAAGCATGTCATGATTTTCATGTTAGGGTCTGTCGATTGTGTTCGCCATGCAGTCATGACATACCATACCAGTTTTGCAACATATCATGTAAATGAAACCACCGCAAAAGCAGCAAGACCATAAAATGTAAATCATGAAATTCATGACATACATATCATGATTTTCATGTTATGACTAGTCAAATATCTTCTTCAAATATCGTATGTTATGTCATACCAAGTTTTGTATTGATATCATTATCGAAACAGCCAGGAAAGTTAAAGGTCGTAGGAGGCTAGATATATAGATAGATAGATAGATAGATAGATAGATAGATAGATAGATAGATAGATAGATAGATAGATAGATAGATGAATAGATCGATAGATGAATAGATAGATAGATAGATAGATAGATAGATAGATAGATAGATAGATAGATAGATAGATAGATAGATAGATAGATAGATAGATAGATAGATAGATAGATAGATAGATAGATAGATAGATAGATACGCTCAAAGGCACCGAAGTTCGTTAAGAAATGCTTCGCATTTAAAAACAGATTGTATTAGTCATTTGCATGAGTCGGGCGGCTGGAACCGAGGGTACAGCCCTAGTGACGCAGTCCACGAGTTGAGACTACGGGCTTCTTGTGGCCGCTAGCTCCCTCCGCCTTGGAACACTTCACATCCTCAAGCTTCAAGCTCCGTCACTACTCTCCAAGAACCAGTGCCTACTTCCTCGAAGTTTCCCTCTCACTATTCAGTACCTCGCCCTCCTCGTCACAATGTCTCAGCCCTACACCTCGCTCCATTTGATAGACAATTAGGGGACTCAGCCCCCATGTATCGTCCATTCTCGAAGTTCCCCTCCTCTTCAACCTCGCCTCCCATTCTCACCTACACCCGCAGTGTAGCAATGAGGGTGAGCTGGTGTCAGCCCCGAACCCATGATTTTTAGGCAACTCCTTATAGCGGCACCCGTTCGTCCCCGTAGTATGTAACAAGTATAACATTTGACCTCCAAGGTGGTGCCGTGTGAGAGACTTCTTATGTGCGTTGTTGAACAATAAAAAATAGTGCTCCATGTACATGTCAATGGCTGCTAATGGAGAATGAGAGGACAGGAGCATTCGGCTTTTAGTTAACGCGCAGGCTGCGATCACCATTAGCAGCCATGGAATGTACATTGAGCACTATCTGACAAGAAAAGATTGCTAGGCTATACTCGCTGGGTGTAACCTCCTTAGCTTTAGAAAGGTTTAGCGAGCGTGTAGCCGCAGTGCCATGAATACAATGAACTTGTATATACCATGAATGAACTCGAGGTGGTTAAAAATGGGAAGTAGATACGAAGCGCAAGCCGTAAGAAAGTAAAAGCCGAATTCTCCGCCTCTCATTTCCCATTAGCAGCCATTGGCATGTACATTGAGCACTATCTGACTGAAAAAGTTTGCTACGTCATACTCACTGGGCGTAACCTCCTTGGTTTTCGAAAGGTTTAGCGAGCGTTCGGCCGCAGTGCCATGAATACAGTGAACTAGTATATACCATGAACTCGAGGTGGTTAAAGGTGGGAAGTGGACCCGAAGCGCAAGCCGTAAGAAAGTGTGCGTGTGCCACCTCTCGTTTAGTCCTTGGAATGTACGCTGGATGGTGGTGCTTCTATATGGGGAATATATGATGAAAAGATGCGAGATGGTGGTACTTGGAGTGTTGAATAGATGGACGAACGGACACATAGACAGATGCATGGATGGACGCATGAACGGATGCAGGGGTGGCTGCATGGACGAACGCAGGGACGGCCGCACGAACAGACGCACGCACGGACGGGCTGATGGACGCATGGATGGACAGAAGCAAGAACGAATGGACGGACGAATCCTTCGCCCCACTCTCCATCATTCACTCCGTGGAATATGCTGCCATTTTTTGTGTGTGTTTGCATTACGGACACGCATTAGATAAATCTCGCTTTTGCTGTATCTTTTTATAAATTATCTCATTGTGTGTGATCTCTGTGTGTACAAAGTAAAGTTTATGAACTTTCAGGTAGCTCCGTCTGTTTGGTGAAACCATCCACGTCCCCAAACATGATAGAAGAGTGTCACTGTTTACGATACAGTCGCCACCAGTCCCATCGGCCACGTGTTTTTCTGCCCGCTAGCTTATTCAGGGGCACCGCTGGTACCGTTAAAAGCATTTCGACGTGTCTCTAGCCGATAACCGAGGAACGTCTGCACGTTTCCTTCGTTCGCCACGTGGAGCGCTAATGGATGTCTCATCTGTGACGAACGCGTAGAATTACCGCAGTTGCTCTAATCGGTCATACATTGACAAGTGGAATGTTTGATACCCAGACTCTTAACATAATCCATCCTATTGATCTGGGCAAACAGAACTGAGCTGTATCGAGAGCGCTAACGTCGAGGCCACTAATGCACTTGAATACTGTAAGTGCGCTATGTACTGCCTTTGAGCGGTGACCCCTTTCGGGCCTTTTTTTTCGGCCTAGGTTTACATTTTGATTCAAATTTACAACAAAAGGCTGTCGTATAAAGACATGCTTGCCAGTGGCTCCATGCCTAGTAAGTTATGGCTTGGTGGCTCCACCCAGTGACAGTCAAATTTTTCAATATAAGTGTCAAGATAACTGTCCGTTTATGACGTTTATTGTTGACATTGGTCATAAGAGCAATTGCGTTATTCACTTAACATATCACTCAACAGCTTTCCATTCACTGAAATTCCAATCCTGTTATTTTAATTCATTGCTAGAAGAACGACAGAAAAATTTAAAAAAAAACTGGCAGATCCCACTTCCAGTGGGAATCAATTATATTCGAAGCATGAATGAGGAAGGGTGATAGGTCACTTTAAAATCAGCACAACGTTAAGAGGCGGAGGTAAACTATGCCATACATGACTTACGTGTCATGATTATCATGTTTGGACTTTTCATTCACCTTCGTCGTCTATGAACGTCACCTGATACCAACTTTGGTATACATGGAGCTAGCGAAAACGGCCACGACCATGCTTTGAGTGTAGCATGTAGCCATGTATTACATAAAACCCATATCAGATTATCCCATTTGGACGTGTCATTTACATTCATCGTCCATTAACGTCGCGTAATACCAAATTTGGTATATGTGAAACTAGTGAAACGGCCAAAAGAACGCTATGAGCGTAGCCATGTAGTCATGTTTTTGTTGAAACGCATATTATGATAATCAAGTTTGGACGTGTCATTTACCTTCGTCGTCTATTATCTTCTCGTGATACAAAATTTGGTACATGTCGAGCTTGCGCAACGGCGGCGAGCGCGTCATGAAAGGCCCAATATACTCCGACGCAACGTTGCCGCACGTGCAGGCTGGGCGCAGCGACGCCACGCTAGCAAAACGCGAGCACTCTATAGTGTGACGCCAACCGCGATCGGTGCCACCAGCGTCCGTCAGCGTGGCCCGGTGGCAACCGGCGCGAAATGCGACATGCCGCATTTCGCGCCGACGACTTTACTTATACAGAACCGCGTCTGCCTCTCTTCGTGACGGAGGAACACCGTGTGCGCTCAAACGCGCATGCGTCAAAGCAACGCAGCGTGGCGCGTGCCTGCGAGCATATGGCATGCAGATCCACAATGAAGGTCAGTGGGCAGACCCACGTGATCTCTACTAGGGGGATATCGACGCCTGGCGTAGCATCGCCGGCATGACGCGATAAAACAAGTGCCGGCGCGCATGCGCGCCGGCTTACGTTGAAGTGTTTTTGCATGACACGCATCTGACGATTATCATGTTTGCACCTGTCACATACCTTAGTCATTCATTCACGTGACGCAATACCAAATTTTGGCATATGTGAAGGTAGTGGAAACGGCCGCGAGTGCATCATGAGTGTGGGACGTAGTCATGTTGTTACACAACACGCATGTTATGATCATCATAATTGGACGTGTCATTTGCCTATATCGTCCGTTCGCGTCACGTAATACCGAATTCGGTACATGCGAAGCTAGCGAAACGGCAGCGAGCGCATTATGAGCGTAGCATGAAGTCAAGATTTTACATGACTCGCATCTCACGATTATCATGTTTGCACCAGTCGCATACCTTGGTCATCCATTCAGGTCCTGTAATACCAAACTCGGTATATGCAAAGCTACGAAGCCTGCAGTGTACACGTCCATTTGCCGCAAA
The DNA here is from genome assembly GCF_013339725.1 of Rhipicephalus microplus. NCBI lineage: Eukaryota > Metazoa > Arthropoda > Arachnida > Ixodida > Ixodidae > Rhipicephalus > Rhipicephalus microplus. The sequence continues at coordinate 312,507,346 of NC_051165.1, read as the reverse complement.
ACTTTAGAGCTATTCTCGTCATCATTGCGATGAATCAACAAAAAACAGGATATGTGACCTTGACATTTCGAGACTCCGTAAAAAGTCAGTCAGGCTTTACCTTTTGGATTTATAGGCGCACGTTGAAGACAAGGACTACAAAGTGCTCACGAATCTCAAAGGAACACGAAAGCTTTTAGTGTAATCACTGGTACGTGCTATTTCTCAATATTACCGCAATGCCCCGCCGTGGTGGTCTCGTGGCTAAGGTACTCGGCTGCTGACCCGCAGGTCGCGGGATCGAATCCCGGCTGCGGCGGCTGCATTTCCGATGGAGGCGGAAATGTTTTAGGCCCGTGTGCTCAGATTCGGGTGCACGTTAAAGAACCCCAGGTGGTCAAAATTTCCGGAGTCCTCCACTACGGCGTCTCTCATAATCGTGTGGGGGTTTTGGGACGTTAAACCCCACAAATCAATCAATCATCAAATCAATCAAGTTTACCGCAATATGTCGCTCCTAATCAGGCCATCAAAGGTAATGTGGGCCTTTCTGTAAACGATGAAATTAAAATTATGCCATTACGACCCGAGCACGAGACGAGGGAGAGAAAGTTAGTGCATTGCCTTGCCCTAAGCTGTAGCGTTTTGATCTGGGGGTATTGTACAGCGGAATGTGCCAGCGCCTCGCACCCCTAATTCACCATGTCTCTTAGACAGCCGGAGTAACAATCTGGTCACGAGTAAGGTCCCTAGGGACCTTAGTGATGACACTGATAGCGATGCAAGGTGCCGCCTAAGCGATAAAAACTTAACTAGAACAAAAATTTGCTCTACTATCTTCCATCATGGGGCATCTAAAGACTACTTTCCCCCAATAAAGCAAAACAGGCGTGAACGCTAGGTAACGAGAAAGAATAGGAAAGGGTAATGGGAGAGGGTGGAGAGCAATCGAATAAGCCGCCATCTCAAAATACACCGCTGTGTGAAAACTCACCTTATTTCAGTCGGATTATTGAAGCTATACTAACGTTAAATAGCGAATCTGTACACGAAAAAGGCTTCAAGCCCCTGAGAGGCTAGACAGACGGCGCTGTCTCGTGGGCTAAGGATGAATATTAAAATGACAAAATTGACATTGCGGATAAATGATGCATTTTATTTATTGTGTAAGTGTCATGCAGCGGCATGATTATTGATGGGTTTCTTTTTAATGATTTTTGCCCTCAAAAGATAAGGCAAAAACAAACGTATCTGTGACTTTGGTTGCGCGAAGCTTCACAAGATATTGAAAGCATTGTCAGGTAGCCCGGTATTTTTTCACTCTTTTGCGTATAGCTTGTATTCACGTGACGCGAAATCGGCAGGACGTGATAAAGGAAGGTGCGCCGGCTGCGCTGAGACCACTTGGCTGCCATTTTTCAGTCCATCGGTTCCAACCAGAGCATTGTTAGATTAGTATCATAGCCCTTTGCTGCCAATAGAAGCTGTAGCCATTGAAAATTCTCCTTGCATTAGCTTTTTTTTTGCCTCAAATGTGTTATTTACCTGTTTGTGAAGTGCAGCCAAGGTTAAGTTCTCGGCTCTCTTGAGCATGTGCGCCGAGAAAATGGATGTTGATGCGAAAAAACGATACGCGGACAAGGTGGCTCTCTGATGTGCCGCTAACCCACTCATTATGGCGAGTAAGCAAGCCGCATATGATATCGCACTCGCATACCGAAGGTGGAACTTTCAGACACGAATAACTACTTGGTGCGCACTACAAGCTTTGTGACGCATGAACAGTTGTATGCCGAGAATTATTTAGAACTCACAATAATTTGATGAGTGGGTTTGGCTATGAACGCTTGCTCAAATCACACGGCCACCACTCTGTTGTGCGCAAAAAGCAAAACAATGCTTCATCATCATCATCATCATCATCAGCAGCAGCAGCAGCAGCAGCAGCAGCAGCACTGACTGCGTCCACTGCAGGCCTCTCCCTTGTTCCGCCAGTTAACTCGGTCATGTGCTTTCTGCTGCCAATTTATACACGCAAACTTCTTCATCTCATCTGCCCACCTAACCTTCTGTCTCCTCCTAACCCACTTGCTTTCTCTTAAAGTCCAGTTAGTTACACTTATTGACCAGCGATTATCCTGTCTACGCGCTACATGCCCGGCCCATGTCCATTTCTCTTCTTGATTTCAACTATGATATCCTTAACCCCCGTTTGTTCTTTAATCCACTCTGCTCTCTTCTTGTCTCTTAAGGTTACACCTACCATTTTTCTTTCCATTGCTCGCTGCGTCGTCCTCAATTTAAGCTGAACCCTCTTTGTAAGCCTCCAGGTTCCTGCTCTGTAGCTAAGTACCGGCAAGATACAGCTGTTATATGACTTCCTCTTGAGGGGTAGTGGCAATCTACCTGTCATAATTTGAGAGTGCTTGCGAAATGTACTCCACCCCATTCTTATTCTTCTAATTACTTCAATCCCGTGATTCGCCTCTGCGGTTATTACCTGCCCTAAGTAGACATAGTCTTTTACAACTTCAAGTGCACCTATCTCGAAGCGCTGTTCTTTTCCCAGGTTGTTGTGCCCTACTTTCGTTTTCTGCTGATTAATTTTAAGACCCATCTTTTTAATCTTCTTGTCTTACGCCGTAATCATGAGTTGCTCAGCAGTGCAATGTAATCGGCGAAGCGCTCCCTGCCTTACACCCTTCTTGATTGGTATTCTGTTGCTTTCTTTATGAAGTACTATGGTAGCAGTTAATCCCTTGTAGATTTCTTCCAATAAGTTTATATATGTTTCATCGACACCTTGATGCCGTAGTGTCTGCATGACTGCTGATATTTCTACTGAATCAAACTCCTTCTCGTAGTCTATGAAGGCTATGTATAGTGGTTGGCTATATTCTAAGCATTTCTCTATTACCTGATTGATAGTATGAATGTGGTCTATTGTTGAGTCGATTGTTGAACGCTTAGCGTTGGGCAAAATCTTCCATCGTCCATCAAAGAGGTCTGGCCCAGACCAGTATCTAACTGAATCTTGCAATAAAGTTGTTTTATTGAACTCACATTTATCACGAAAGGTTAGTTTACCAATTATTTGGATGGCAATGCGATTCTCTATGAAGCTGGTTAAAATATCACTGGTAAAATCACCTGCGAACTGAATGCGCATAAAAGCACAGTTACACGTACGAAGCACTTTCGATTGCAGTCGAGTGCAAACGGGTCGTAAATTTTAAAGATTGACTCACCCGAAGCTTTGATCGATTGCGATTGCAAGTCACCTCTAAGACAATAAATTCTTTCACAAGACGAGGGTTACAAGCCACCTGTGCCTTTGATAGAAATCTACGAAATCTCAGAGCCAGAAGTCCACTATCAAAGAGAGAGACAAAAAAAATTATTGGCAGATCCCCCGTACAGGTGGGAATCAATGATATGTGAAGCATGAACTAGAAAGGTCGGTATATCACTTCAATAGCAGCAGAACGTTATGAGGTGGAGATAATTCTGCCGTACATGACTTCAATGTCATGTTTATCATGTTTGGACGGGTCATCTACCTTTGTCGTCTATTCACGTCACGTAATATGAACTTTGGTATATGTTGAGCCAGCGAAACGGCCGCTAGCGCCCTATGAGCGTAGCAGCTAGTCATTTATTACATGACACGCATATCATGATTATCAAGCTTGGACCTATCATTTGCATTCGCCATCCATTCGCGTTACGTATACCAAATTTGGTACATGTGGAACTAGTGGAATGGCCGCGAGTACGCTGTAAGGGTAGCATTACATGACACGCATATCATGATTGTCATGTTTGTACGTGTCATCTACCTTGATCGTGTATTCACGTCATGTGATAGCAGTTGTTGTATATGTGGAGCTAGCGAAACGGCCGCGAGCTAATCATGAGTGTGGTATGTTGTCATGTTCTTACATGACACGTGTATCATGATTAATATGTTTTCACCAGTCATATCCTTTGTCATCTATTGACGTCACGTAACACCAAATTTGGTATATGTGGAGCTAGCAAAACGGCCGCGAACGCATCATAAAGGGCTCACATACGCCGACGTAACGTTGACGCGTGCGCACGCTGGGTGCCGCGACGCTAAGCTAGCGAAACGGGATGACAGTCGCGACCTGCGCGACCAACGTCCTTGGGCTCGGCCCGGCGGCAACCGGCGCGAAAGGCGACATGCTGCATTTCGCGCCAATCGCGTTGCCCAGACAGCACCTCGTCTGCCTCTCTTCGTGACGGAAGGACGCCGGGCACGCTCAAACGCGCATGCGTCAAAGCAACGCAGGTGCGGAAGCAGATCGCCAACTCGCTTGACATCGCCCACGTGACGTGACGAAACGAACGCCTGCGCGCACGCGCGCATGGTCACGTCGAAGTGAATTGGCACCTAGAGTGTTTCATGTAGTCATGTTCTTACATGACACGCATCTGATGATTATCATGTTTGCGACTTGTCACATACCTTCGTCATCCAGTCAGGTGACGTAATACCAAGTCCGGCATATGTGAAGCTAGTGAAACGGCCGTGAGCGCATCGTGAGTGTGGCATGTAGCCATGTTGTTACATGACACGCATCTGATGTTTGTCATGTTTGCACCAGTATCATACCTTCGTCATCCATTCAAGTGCCGTAATTCCAAGTTTCGTATATGTGACACTAGCGAAATGGCCGCGAGCGCATGATGAGCGTGGCATGTAGTCATGTTGTTTCATAAGACGCATGTCATGATTTTCATGTTAGGGTCTGTCGCTTGTGTGGGACATGCAATCATGCCATACCATACCAGTTTTGACAGATGCCATATGACTGAAACTACCGCAATAGCTGCAAGACCATGAAAAACCAACAGTTTCGCAAACGACCGGGCAAAATAAACCTCAGCCCGTACAGTGATTGGGCAACGAAATAAGACACGGGGAGCGTTAGTTCGAGATAAGCGTCTTATTTTAGGGGTTAAAGATCAATAAGAGACAAGTCCGCATGACCTCAGTGCAACACCTGATGAGGCTACCGTAATCAGTCGTGATCGAGACCTCACTTAGAGGACAGTAATGAATGTAGTTCAGTGTCATGGCTGTATAATTTATGCCAAACAGTTTGCTGTAGAAAGATCAGCCTTTCTTTGATTATATCGTATGAATGAGAACCGATGGGAAGACAGGCCGCGCAGGGGGCAGGTCTGTGCCACTGACAACCGAATGGGGTTTGCGCGCGCACGCTCGCATCGATGTTAAGTTGCACAAGCCCCTCATAGGACCGTTTTCCACAAATCTTGGTGTAGCCGTGGCTCTCTGCTCTGCAGAATTGAGCGGTAAGGAATATAGATCTGAATTCGCTACGGAAGCACGATATTAAAGGAGGCTGTCGGCCGCTTGTGGTATGGCTGCAAAATCATGTCACCAATGAACACCATCGATTTGAAGAGTTTATATATGTCAAAAGGACGTCGTGACCATGAGGCTCGCTGTATTGGCATAATCCGAATTAACTTTCACCCTCTGAAGTGCTTTCATGGACAGCTAAGCCTATCCGTACACTCATCTAACTGCGTTTCAACCATATTTAAATTCCATCACTGTGACAGGATGTAAAACCGATAACCTGGTGCTTAGCAGCGCAGCAAGTTAGACGTTTAGCCACCTCAGCGAGCAGCGTTGTAAAAATTCTTAACTTTTCCCTTAATTTCCTCAATCGAGATTAAAATTCTCGGCTGTTGACAAATCATCATCACCTTCAGCCTCCCTGCATTACTATAAGTTTCTTTGAACCTTTTGAAGAGAGCAGACACGTTAATAAGATGAAAGCGTGTATTAGATCAGTGAGAAAATGCGGCTTTCAGTGGTTTCTATCAATTAAAAAAGTGCTTGGTCACTCTTTTAGGAATTGGTATAACATGAAAGTGAAACGTGCCCTTGCAGAAGTAGTTGAACATTCATTGTGCATTGTTTGGCCGCAGTGGCGAATGAATGAATGCTGCAGTAACATATTGCACTGTCACGCGAAGAACGACAAGTAGCCAGAAACTCACAGTGCACAGCTTAAACAGAAAGCACGCACAAAATTAGCGTATTCACAAGATGAGCATGGATAAAAATTGTCCCAATTCTTATGCGTGAGCAGCGCGCCGCTTTGGTAAACGCGGCCGCAGCAGCGAGCAAATTTATGTTCGTCCTCTCTTTGACTATTGTAACTTCAAAGGATACTTGCACTGGAAGCACAAGAGGAGAACAACGCACCCGAATCCTGAGATAAGCGCGCGTGCGAGTGAGCCACTACGCTGAAGAATATCTATACGCACTATGACCACGCCATGTTTGAAAGGCCGCGCGCACAGTGACGCGTGGGGGGTGGCGCGGCACGACGACTTTTAGAGCACGCGCGCGCTCAACGCGCGCCTGTTGTGAGATCTCTAACTGTTTTGCTGTGGAGAGGTTGAAGTCCATATTGCCTCGGCTACTTCATATCAATAAGTACGGCAGTGAAAAAAAATAAAAGAATAATACTGAACGGTACTCAATAATAAACAAACAAAAAACATAATATCATACTGAAACCAGTTGAAATGTCATGAAATGTACACTTTGCTTGCAGCAGTTCACACAGTCGTAATATGTTCACACGCACACGTTCTTTTCTGCTGCTGTCAGTATATGCACTAACACAATATTATATATATATATATATATATATATATATATATATATATATATATATATATATATATATATATATATCAACCTCTGGCTGTCTGTCACAGGCACTAAGAAGTCTGTCAGCAAGGTGTTCGCCTTTTTTTTTTTTTTGAAGATGCATCTCAGGCCATGCTCCGAGTAATTTCTTTATTGTGAGAGGCCGTCTGTCCAAACTTGCTAGTTTGCCCCTCCGCGGTGGTCTAGTGGCTAAGGTACTCGGCTGCTGACCCGCAGGTCGCGCGTTCAAATCCCGGCTGCGGCGGCTGCATTTCCGATGGGGGCGGAAATGTTGTAGGCCCGTGTGCTCAGATTTGGGCGCATGTTAAAGAACCCCAGGTGGTCGAAATTTCCGGAGTCCTCCACTACGGCGTCTCTCATAATCATATGGCGGTTTTGGGACGTTAAACCCCACAAATCAAGCAAACTTGCTAGTTTTTTTTCTTAGTTTTTCTCCTTAATTCGCGTATTTGACGCACTTCAAAAGAATATGGCGAACAATCTCTTCTGCATGACCAAAATGGTATTCCGGGGAGTTTGCTACTTCCAGTTGAAGTCTGTAGAGTATAGTCTCTAAGTGCCACAGAAGATATGTCGCGATTGAAAATTTTCTGTGCTTCTAATCACCAAAACGCGCTGAGGTTTCCGAACTCTGGGGAACATCAGTGGTACATGGTGTATCTAAATAGCTCGCTGACAATATGGGGCAGAAGGGCTTCTCTGTGGTGTAGTAATTAGGGTCGCAAGCTAAGGAGCGCAATATCGCTAGTTTGATGACCCCCACAGCTCAACTTGGCCTTCTCGTTTCTTTTTTTTTCAATATGCTAGTAAATTTGTGTTTATAACTTCATATCTGAGACAGGAATGCATCACGGGGCAGTGGTGGACCCCGGCATAAAACAAATTTATGTTAAAGAGAAGTATAGTATGTTTGGACCAGTTGAAATTGTACGCTTCGGCCACCCAATATTACACGTGTTAATGACGTTCCCCGCACTACATAATATTCATCAGGTGTTTCTTCGGAGCGATTTCGAACGCAAGCGTCGCTGTGTTGTAGAACATATGCTTGTCTGGAAGAAGGCGTACAATAAATATCCAATCGAATGGAGATTTTTTCAAATGCGAAGAATTTCTTAGCGAACTTCGGCGACATTGCGCGTATCTATCTATCTAGCCACCTACGACATTTAGCTGACTTGGCCGTTTCAATGATAATATCGATACCAAACTTGGTATGGCATAACATGACTGTATGAGAACATATTTGACTAGTCATGACATAAAAATCCAGAAAAGAGAGGACTGCAGCGCACGGATTTGAACGTGGGACCTCTGCGTCGTGAAAGCGAGGCGTCAACCACTGAGCCCATCCCGGAGACCGTACGGTGGTTTCGTTCACATGGCATGTTGCAAAACTGGTATGGTATGCCATGATTGTATGGCGAACACAAGCGACAGACTACTCATTGGCAGTGCCACTGCACGTTGTGGGTGGGGCCCACGGGACGGCTTTTGGCTCTCCCATAGTAAGTACCAGGTACTCTAAATCATGAACAACTTTTTCCAAACACCTGCAAGGAAGTAGGCCAGCTCTTCCATAGTAGAGTACCGAGTACTCTAAATCTTTAAGCACTTTTAAATGCAAAGCATTTCTTAGCGAACTTCGGCGACTTTGCGCGTATCTATCTGTCTAGCCGCCTACGACATTTAGTTCTCCTGGCCGTTTCGATAAAGGTATCAATACCAAACTCGGCATGGCATGACATGAATGTATGAAAGACATAGTTGACTAGTAATAACACGAAAATTATGACAAACATGTTATGACTGCCATGATTTTCATTTCATGGTACTGCGGATCTTGCGGCGGTTTCGTTCAAACGGCATGTCGCAAAACTGGTATGGTATAGTATGATTGCATGGCGAACACAAGCGACAGACCCTAACATGAAAATCATGACATGCGTGTCATGTAACAACATGACTACGTTCCTCACTCATGATGCGCTCGCGGCCGTTTCGCTAGCGTCACATATACCAAATTCGTTATTACGGTACGTGAATAGATGACGAAGGTATGTGACTGGTGCAAACATGATAATCACGAGATCAGTGTCATGTAACAACTTGACTACATGCCACGCTCATGACGCGTTGGCGGCCATTTCGCTAGCTTCACTTAAACCAAATTTGGTATTACGGCACGTGAATGATGGTGGTGGTAAAAAACATTTATTTCAGAAAAAGTCTACTAGAGAGTGCCGACGTGGTCCATCGGCCTGCTAGAGTGGCAAGGCCCTATTCCGGGACGCCAGTGGAGCTGGAAGCTGCCCGTGCGCGCTCCACCAAGGAGCGTTGTGCAGCCAAGGTAGAGCAGCCGAGCAGGTGCTCCTCCCAAGCCTCTCTAGTTGGGATAGGAAAAGGGGATGAGAAAGGGACAGGATTAACTGGGCACGATGCAACGACGTGATATGTGTTGGCGAGGACATGACAGTTCGAGCAAGTGCCATTGATTTCCGGCAAAAAGTGCCTGGCGACCGCCGGACTGATAAAGGTGTTCGTCTGCAGGCGGCGTAGCAGTCGTTCGTCCGCTTTCTCCAAACCGCATGCGGGTTCCGAGTAGAGGCGGCGCGAAGCCCGGTAATAAGCCAAAATTTCGCGAAAGCGCGTCAGGTTGGTATTGCCAGATTCCGTCTCGGGACATGGAGGCGCAACGGCCCGGACAAGAGAAGCGCGGGCAGCGGCATTGGCCGCCTCGTTGCCGGGCAGGCCCGAGTGGCCTGGGGTCCAGACTATACGAATGGGATGAGGGTTAAAGCGCCAAGAGGCTGCCTGTAGTAGGCTAGCCGCCAGTGGGCAATGGAACCCTGAAGGTACTGAGAACAGGCCGAGCGCAAGTCCGTCAGGATGGTGCGTGAGGCAGGGTGAGAGGCGGCCACACCTATGGCAACCTCTTCAGCGTGCGTTACTGTGTCTGCTCGAAAGGAGAGGCCATCTACGTGTTTGCCCTCTGTAATCACAGCAGCCATGAAGTGACCCGAGGGGGAGGGACCCGAGACGTCCACGTAGAAAACACCAGGCCGATCGGAGTGTCGCGTATGAAGGGCCGCGGCGCATGCTAGTCTACGGCCAGGATGGAGGTCGGGGTTCATATTACGGGGTAGAGGTTCCACCCATAGCTTTTGACGCCAAAGACCTGGTACCGGCTGCAGAGGGCCTTGGTCAGATATCGGGTTAAGGCCAAGTCTGTGTAGAAGACGGCGCCCTGAAGGCGTCTGCGACAGTCGATTGTTTGGTTAACGCGATGAGCTTCGCGCATCTCTGCAAAGGTGTTGTGTACCCCCAGAGCCGCGAATCGGCTGTTGGAAGTTGCAATAGGTAGGTCCAGAGCGCGTTTGTTTACTGAACGAAGAAGGACGTCCAGCTAGTGCTCGTGTCGACGACGCAGGCGAAGGTAAGGCAAGGCGTAGAGGACGCGACTGGTCACAAACGCGTGGGCCAATCAGAGGGACTGAGACCCGCGGAGGCCGCCGCGCTTGGTAGAAACTCGCCGTATCATGCGGCTCACCTGTTCGCTGGTGCGTCTGAGGCCTGCTATTGTGCCCTTTGGATCCAAGGACGATGTGAGGTGAAGGCCAAGAACCCGAATATTTTGCACTGACGGGACGGGCCCGGACGGAAGAAAAATTTGAGGCGGTGGTAGCGGAGAGACTGAAAGAAGAGCCGATTTAGCTGGAGAGCACTCCAGGCCGCATGAACCTGCATAGGTGTCCACCAGAAGGGCAGCCTTTTGCAGGCGTTCTTCGATTTGCGCTAAGGAGCCGGTGTTGGTTCAGATTGTGATATCGTCCGCATATAGTGCGTGTTGTATTCCCTCGACCTCGCTTAGAAGAGAGGGGAGGTTCATCATCGCCAGGTTAAAAAGCAGAGGAGACAGGACTGCCCCTTGAGGTGTACCCCGCGTGCCTAATAAGTACGGGCCGTGTTCGGTAGAGTTGAGGCGAATGAAGGCGGTGCGATGTGATAGAAAGGCGCGAATGTAGTTGAAAGTCTTCTGCCCGCAGTTTGTGGTAGACAGGTTAGTGAGTATAGTGCTGTGTTTGAGGTTGTCGAACGCCCCGCGGAGATCGAGAGCGAGCACGGCTTTATCGTTATGGCGCATAGTAGTCGGCTCTATGATATCGTGTTGAAGCTAGAGCAGGACGTCTTGCGCCGACAGATGCGGGCGAAAGTCAAACATCGTGTCGTCAAAGGTCCTCCTGGCCTCCAAGTAGGCGGAAAGGCGTTCGCGAACAATGGTTTCCATGAGCTTGCCTGCGCGAGACGTAAGTGAGATGGGTCTCAGTGCCTCAATACTAATGGACTTTGCCGATTTGGGTATGAATGTCACGACCGATGTGATCCATTCCGTTGGAAGCGGAGAGCCGTTCCATATCGAATTTATAAGGTGAAGTAGCGAGAGGTGTGCTTGGTCGGGAAGATTTGCCAGGAGCGATACTGTAATTCCGTCGCGTCCAGGGGCCGTGCCCCGTCGCATTTTCGTGAGTGCTAATCGTAAATCAGAAAGCGTGTATGGGGCGTCGAGGTCGGTGTTAGGGGCGCCGGAATACGTATATGCTGGGCCTGCAGGATCAATTGTGCGGCAGATGTAGCGGTCACAAAGTTGTCGCGTGAGTTCATCCGTAGTGCCCTGAAAGGCATGCAGAGCACGGTGGAGCTGGCGTTGCGTTTCTCCCCTGGTGGTGGAGAGATCGAGAAGGCTTCTAAAGAGTCGCCGCGCACTCTTAGAGCTCATCTGGTTTGCAGCCTTCGAACAGGTGTCTGCCCAGTTAGCATAAGAAAGTTGTGCGAAATATGCAGCCGCCTCTGCAGTGAGCGCCTCAATGCGAGCACGAAGTTCCCGATTAAGTTTGTTGCGTTTCCAGCGCCTTACGAGCCCGCGGCGAGCGTACCAAAGATGTAGGAGGTGTGGATCGATTGCAGGAGTCAAATTAGAGGTTGCAAGGGTGCGAGTGTTCACTTGTTTCATATGGAGGGCGTATGATGCCCACGCTGCATATTCGGTCGAGGAGAGGACGGCAGGGAATGGTTGCATTCTGAACTGAGTCCAATCGGTGAGACGGGCTTGGCCCCAGTGCCGGCGCATTTTCTGCCGCGGTGTGAACGAAATGCGGAGTAAAAAGTGATCGCTGCCTAGGTTTTCGCCTAAATTTTCCCATGTAGCATCGCGGATGTGACGGGTGAGGGAGAGGTCGGGGCATGTGTCTCGCGTGACCGAGTTGCCGGAACGTGTGGGTTGTGCCAGATCGGTAAGAAGCGTCAGGCTCAGCGAGGAAATGAGCTCCTTGAGCTCTCTGCCCCGGGCCTTCTCGTAGTGGTAACCCCAGTGAGGGCTGGGGGCATTAAAGTCCCCGACAATCACCAATGGTTGTCGGGCCGCTATACTCAGCGCCCTATGGAAGAGATGCGCAAACGAAGCCTTCGCAAGGCGAGGGGGACAGTACACGTTTAGGATATGTATTGATGGTTGGCCCCTCCGCTGAGACAGCACTGATATCATGCAGGAGTCGTAAGGAAGATCCAGATCGAGGTCAATCTGTATCGCCGTGTAAGCTTTATGCACGAGGAGGCATGTTGTGGTGCTGCCTACATAGGAGCAGTATCCAGAAAGGGATGGAGCAGGGCCAGATTCTTGGAGCGCCAAGACGGCCGGCTGAAAGCCAAGTGAGCTGAGGAAAAGGGAAAAATGTGAACGCTTTCGCCTGTTCCCGAAGCCTCCAGGGTTCCATTGTATGATCTCGAATTTAGACGCAAAGTTTGAACGGGACGTACGATTGGTAGCCATCGTGACTGTCTTAGGTTTTATATTTGGTCCTCCATCTCCCGCTCGGAATCCTCAGAGGCAGGGAGGCACGTAAATGAATGACGAAGGTATGATACTGGTGCACACAAGATAAACATGAGATGAGTGTCATGTAGCAACATGACTACATGCTATGCCCATGATGTGCTCGCAGCCGTTTCGCTAGCTTTACATGTGCCAAACTTGGTATTACGCGACGCAATTGGACGGAATAGGTAAATGACACATCCAAACATCATAATCACGACATGCGTGTTATGTAACAACATCACTACATGCCACACTGATAATGTGCGCACGGCCGTTTCGCTAGCTTTACATAAGCCAAACTTGGTATTACGTGACGCGAATGGATGACGAAGGTATGTGACTGGTGCAAACTTGATAATCATGAGACGCGTGTCTTGCGAGAACCTGAGTAAATGCCACAGTCAAGGCACCAGCACATTCCCACGTGACGCGGTGCGCGTGCTCGCTGGCGTGTTCATTTCGTCGCGTCACGCCGGCGTTTGCACGCCATGCACCCGTCCTGCCATATACTCGCAGGCGCGTGCCGTGCTGGGTTGCTTTGACGCATGCGTGTTTCAGTGCGTCCGGTGTCCCTCTATCACGTAAAGAAGGAGCGCATCGGCGCGAAATGCAGCATGTCGCATTTCGTGCCATTTGCCGTCAGGCCGCGCCGACGGGCGGTTGTCGCACTTGGCGTCAAACTATAGAGTGCTCGCGTTTTGCTAACGTTGCGTCGCTGTGCGAAGCGTGTGCACACGGCAACGCTACATCGGAGTGTATTGGGCCCTTCATGATGCGCTCGCGGCTGTTTCGCTAGCTCCACATATACCGAATTTGAAGTTACGTGACGTCAATGGATGGCGAAGTATATGACTCATGCAAACATGATAATCCTCACACGCGTGTCATGTAAGAACATGACAACATGGCACGCTCATAGCGTGCTCGCGGCCATTTCGCTAGCTCCACATACACTAAACTTGGTATTACGTGACGTGAATAGGTGATGAAGGTAAACGACACATCCAAACATGATAATCATGACATGGAAATCATGTCCGGCATCATTTATCTCCACCTTGTAACGTTGTGCTGATTTTAAAATGACACATCTGAATTTTTCATTCGTGCTTCGCATGTCATCGATTCCCACTGTACTTAGAATATGCCAGTTTTTTTATAATTGTTTATTTGCATATATTTCTGTTTTTCGTTTTCTGATTGTCACGGACGGCCATTTTTGGCGACCCCGCGTCACGGCAAATAACGGGCGCCGTACTCCCCCACTGACCATGGGAACGGCGGGCGCATGAAAGAGAGCCGAGAAGTGCAGAATAGGGTGCTCTTCTTCGAACGTCGCCGCCGACGTTTGATCCTTTGTAACTGCGGCGGCGTCTGCAGGGTCGTGGAAGGCCGCGATGTACCCCGAACAAGGATTAGACTACGGGATGCACCGGCTGAGAGCCAAACAGTCTGACCGTTCCCACGGGGAAAACCGTGGGAAAACATCTGGTAGCCAAGCCGTATGACAACACCCCAACAGGTTGTCACTCTCGCTAGTTGAGGGCTCTCTCCTAATTAAAAAGGGATGGGGTCAATATATTTTTTGGGGTAGAGTTTCCATCAATGAAACGCGCATGATTGGACCCATGTAGAGGTCCCCAAGGAAGAGAGCGAGGAGACACGAGGCGGATTTAAGCGCAGGATTTTGCCCTGCTAGGCAGACTAGTCGCTGACCAACATGGTGTAAAAACAGATCAACAAGCATCTCTTCTAGAAGTTTTTAGTCTGGCTCTGTATCGGCTGGCCACCTAAACTTAGCCGTTCGTCTAGTTGTGACGCGATATTAACGTCTGCAACGTAGACATCGGGACTTAGCCTCGAGTTAGCTCAACCTGCTCGAAGTCACCTGCAAGCACTAGACTCCCGGAGCCACCAGCGTTGCAACACCGCCGACATCGCAGTCGTGCCAGAACTCTCTTCGGCTTCTCGCATCCGATCGTCGGGGGCGCAACGCTGCCGGTCATCACACGTATGCCTTCACCTGTTTATATCTTCGAACTTTCTCCTCCGTAGTTTTATTGTTATTAGTTTGTGTAGTTTGTAATAGTTCTCTCTCGTAAGCTGGTTTATTGTTTTTTATATATATTTTTATGTATCAAGTGTTGATGTATTTTGTTAGTTGTATTGAAGTGTTGTACTAGATCCCGTGAGCTGCAATATCACTAGAGTAAAGTTTGTTTTGTTTTCTAACGTCTCTGATCTCTTCACTGTCTCTGCTTGCGTACAGAACGAACTAACCTGCTGTCATTCCCGTCGCCGACTTCGTGCTGGCGACGCTAGAGTGGCAGCTTGTAACAGTGATAATGCCTAATTTTCGCTAGCAATCAGTAGCACGATCTCTAAAACTCTATTGTGCTATTATTGCAGACTTCATTTTTATCTAGCTCCTTTTCCTTAAAGAGTGATACATCTTTGCCTCCAATATGTAATGGAGCTTCACCAATATATCTTGCTGCTATTATGTAAGTAATGGAACGGTGTCTGAAGGAAACCATCGTATCGGAACACTCTAGCACAGCGCTGGCTAAGCGTGGTGGTGAAGCTTGTGTTTCAGACGTGAAAGTTCCGATTGTCACTTCATTTCGTAGTGAGGTAAAAGGACCTAAATGTGTCAGTCACCCATCAATAAACGATCCCAAGGAAGTCTCTGAAAACAGGACTAAGGAAACGATGCACTGTATGAAATCGGCCTGCGTTAACACTAAGATAACTTGTGCATTTGCTACGATGATATATACCCTGATTGGGTATGTAGGGTGTTTGACATAATAATGTCGTCCGTCAATCGATAGTGAGTGCTGTCACTCCCCTTCTTGTCCATGTCTTAGTTTTCGCTTGAATGACCAGTTCGGCCTTTCCCTGCATGACTGAGTCAGCTTAAAGCCCTCCTATATTTGAATACACCATACTCTAAATTGTTGAGCATTTTTTTCTAAACACAGTTTTCAACGATGTTGTAGCCTCCGAGATTTCTTTCTATATTCAGCTGGATTTAAGACATGAAATCTGCCCAAAGGAGATATTCAGTCACATACAAATGTCTAAGACTACGGGACTCTCTGACTTCCAGTGACCTATGCGAAGGCCATGCTGCAATAGGGACCTATTAAGCTGAATGAATAAGGGCAGAATTGTTGCTATTGCGGTATTTACGCAGCTAAACATACAACACGACATACTCTTTCATACCATCGGGCATAAGTGAGTTGTAATTTTACCTGTTATGCTCGGTGATCCAATAGCCGGTCTGTTTTTGACACGTGCCACAAAAAATATATGTATTCAAACTGCCATTTTTAAGGTTATGAAATGTTTAAAAAGGTGTTTAGTGTAGCTTAACTATATCCAGCACAAAAGCCACCTTACCGCGCGGTAAATAAAATTCTCACTTGAATATTTGACCAAATCACACTCGTGTGCGTTTTGAAAAAGTACGTCACAGTTCCATTCTTAGCTTAGGAATTGTATCCAGAAGTTGGAAAGGTGAACAAGTAGCGAGAATGGTGTACCCTTCACTAATATTGAGTTTATTGTTTGCGAGGAAGCCCGCCTCGGCGGAACAGTGGCTAGGGAGCTCGGCAGCTGAGCCGAAGGTCGTGGGTTTGATCCCAGCCGTAGCGGTCGCATTTCAGTGCAGGGGAAATGGTAGAGGCCCATGTACTGTACGGTGTCAGTGCATGGTAAAGAACACCAGACGGCCGAAATTTCCGGAGCCCTCCATAAATATACTCTCATAGTCATATTGTGGTCTTGGAACGTAACCCCCCACCCCATAATATTATTATTATGCTTCTGACAAAATGCTGTATTGTCCCATCAAGTTATGTGAAAAGAACATCGTTCTTCCATTACCGTTTTTTTTTCTTGTTTCTAAACATAAGTGCAACCTGGCTGCATCTGTAGGTGCAAGTTCTGCGGCGTTCGTGTCGAAGCTTGTGCCACCTGAAGAACTTCTTTAAAGCTGACATGTTTCTAGAACACAGCAGTTCGTTGGATATTTAGAGAAAATAACACGTCACAAATTCACTCATCTTTGATCTCTTCACTCTAATTGTCCGCCCCAATATCAAGGCTCCTAATTCGGTTGTTATAACCAGTTATTAAAAGAAAAAAAAATGCTTCATGAATCCTATGACAAGCTACAATATTCTAGATATCTGAAAGATCCTTTGTGTCTTTGCCCATCCAGGTAACTACGTTGGTGAAGCCACAGTCATGACCTGGCGACTCTGCCCATGGGCTCTTGTTTCTCCAGACCATATAAAGTTCTTTCTAGTCATGCCTGTCAAAAAACATGTCACTCTGCGTTCCAACTTGAGTGTTGTGAAATTTTTGATACAGAGAATATCAATAAAGAAGCCATTGCCGTCACTTGTTAGCCACGCTACTGGCAACTTTAGCAATGGCGCCTGTTTACCGAAGATGAGAAGTCGGCTATATCACCAGTAACTGGTTTCAACTGTGAGTGCTCCTATAGTTCGACTGGTGCAACGATGCAAAACTTTGAGGCGGAGACGCGACGCTGTATGACGCAAGTTGCAATCGATATGGAAACAGTGATCAGCATTCCTATCGGCGAAGGGTTCGTTCATACGACCGTTAGTTTCTCGACAAGTTTGCCCATTGGATAAACAACAGCCTCTGCCAACGAAAAGGTTGTTGTGAATAGAGAAGCCTGTAAGCTGTTCATGCGAGTTTGAAACAGCACACCACGCGGCGTTAACTGCCCTGATCACGAAGCGGGTCCCGATCGTTAGCAGATTGCCGCGTCAAGATACGCAACAGAGCGCCTCTATTCTAGCGTTGCTGTCGACATTGATGTGAAGTCAAATTTATCGGTTAGTTCTGAAATCGAGGCAGATACCATATATCTGTGTTTACTGAAGCAGCACAGTCATTGCTAGAAGGATTAATGGCTAACTGATGCATTTATTGCCAATTCTTGTAATAGTATACGCTCTTCTTCCCACCCCTTCCTGTCTTTCCCAGACGCTACAAATTATCTGTACAACAAATTTCTGCTTTTTACAACTCGTTTTCCCAAATCTTCCTTGAAAATGTTCGCGCTATTATGTACCCCTTAAAATAATCTCTATAGCCACTACAGATCCTAACTATTCCAACCCTTTAGGTCCTTTCCCAATTCGGTACATTTTAGTGCCTTGTGCCACATTCTCTTTTGCCGATTGTTTTACCGCAGGGGCAGCCTGCCATAAGAACATCAGAGCAACGGGATGCCCTCCTTGCATCGCATAATTTGGACACGCAGCCTTACTTGTGAACCGGGGTGCCAGTGTCTTGGCCCTGCGTGGTCTGCACACATATAGGAGAGATGCAATAGCCGTCCTATTGGTACATCAATAAAGTTCATCAAAAGGATTTTGTAGTAACTGGCGACGTAACTGGCTTCTTCATTTAGGTTTATTTTCTTTTTTTTCTTCCTCTCTCCCCTTCCCCAGTGCAGGGTAGCCTACCGGGGCTCAGCCCTGGTTAACCTCCCTGCCTTTCTCCTTTTGTTTTCTCTCTCTTCTTTTTCCCGACCATTTGAGTGGGATTAAGATTCACAGTGAGGCAATATAATCGATGTAAGAAGGTATAACATGGAGAGAATGCAACACGCCATGAGGAACGGAGGAAGCGTCAAAGTAGTGAAAAGAAAACTTGAGATTGGCAAAAGCCAGATGTATGCACTAAGGAACAAGGAAGGCAAAGTAACTATCAATATGAATAGGATAGTAAAATTAGTGGAGGAGGTTTACAGAGATCCGTACAGTAGCCAGCACAACCACGACCTTAATAGAAGAACTAGCAGTAACCCAGATGACACGCCACCAGTAATGATAGAAGTCAGAAAAGCCTTGGAGAGCATGCAAAGAGGCGAAGCTGCTGGTGAGGATCAGGTAACATCAGATTTGCTGAAAGATGGAGCACATATTGTGTTTGATGAGGACATTAGGTGTCTGCAGACGGGAAGAGTACCAGAATCTCGGAAGAATGCTAACATCATCTTAATACATAAGAAAGGAGATGACAATGACTTGAAGAACAAGCAGGATTTCGGGCTACTTCAACAATCGACCACATTCATACTATCAATCGGGTAATAGAGAAATGCTCACAGTGGAGCCAACCGCTATACATAGCCTTCATAGATTATGAAAAGGCGTTTGATTAAGTAGAAATATCAGCAGTCATGCAGACACTGCGGAATCAAGGCGTCGACGAAGCATATATAAACATCCTGGAAGAAATCTACAAGGGAATCAACTCCTACCATAGTGCTTCGTAAAGAAAGCGACAGAATTACCAATCAAGAACGGTGTAAAGCAGGGCGACACAATCTCCCCAATGCTATTTACCGCATGCTTACAGGAGGTTTTCGGAGGCCTAGAATGGGAACAGTTAGGTAAAAGAGGTAATGGAGAGTACCTTAGTAACCTGTGCTTCGCCGAAGACATTGCTCTGCCGAGTAACTCAGGGAACGAATTGCAACTCATGATTATGGAGTAAGACAAGGAGAGCAGAAAAGTAGGTCTTAAAACTAATCTGCAGAAAACGAAAGTAATGTAGAACAACCTCTGAAGAGAACACTGCTTTGAGATAGGTAATGATGCACTTGCAGTTGTGAAAGACTATGTCTACAGAGGACAGGTAATAACGGCGGAGCTGAACCACGAGACTGAAGTAACTGAAAGAATAAGAATGGGGTGGAGCACATTTGGCAAGCACTCTCACATCATGACAGGTGGATTGCCACTATTCCTCAAAAGGAAGGTATATAACTGCTGCATCTTGCCGGTACTTAGCTACGGAGCAGAAACCTGGAGACTTACAAAAAGGGTTCCGCTTAAATTGAGGACGACGCAGCGAGCAAGGGAAAGAAAAATGGTAGGTGTAACCTTAAGATACAAGAAGAGAGCAGAGTGGATTAGGGAAAAAACCGGGGTTAAGAATATCATAGTTGAAATCAAAAAGAGGAAATGTACATGGGCCGGGCATGTAGCACGTAGAAAGGATAACCGCTGGTCATTAAGGGTAACTAAGTGGATTCCTAGAGAAGGCAAGTGGGTTAGGGGGAGACAGAAGGGTAAGAGGGTAGATGAGATTAAGAAGTTTGCGGGTATACATTGGCAGCAGCAAGCACAGGACCGAGTTGACTGGCAGAACATGGGAGAGGCCTTCGTCCTGCAGTAGATGTTTTCAGGCTGATAATGATGATGAATATAATCGATCTCGTAAACAACAGAAATGGTACTTGCACGTGCTGATAATGATGACTATATCCTCCAAGTTCTATTTATCGATCGTATTGCCTACCTGCTTAGGAATATAAGTCAGAAGCAAACATAGAACGAAGAGATTAAAGAACATACGGCTCGGATTGCTACTTGCTGCATAAAGAAAGTGAGCGCTAAATAATTTCAGCGTGCAGTGTCTGCGTTACTGCGACATGTAGAAAGTGTGCGCAATATGTCTTCTTGAACATATCATCACTTGATATGTTGCATTGTCCGTGCAAACAATCCTTCGACCAAGGACCTACGCGAGAAAAAAAGTAACGTTTGTTTTTCACGTTTGATAGAAAGGAAGCCCTCCTTTTGCCTAATAGAGTTGTTATGTCAATTGAAAGAACTGATTCTTTTGGCGCAGCAGCTCTTGCAGTGGAATGTGGGCAAGCGGCACAGCTATCTGTTGGGGCATATGTAAGGCCCTACGAAATGAAAAATATAGTGCGCTAGGCTTCAGTGGGAGAGTGTTTCTTTCACTGAGCGTGTACGAAGCCATAAACAATACACAGACAGATAGGCAGACAGAATGGTGATTGAGGGCTTCAGAAGGGAGAAGTCAGAAGAAGGAGCAACAACAATATAGGCGCGCGACGAGCTATTTGCATTTGCATCTTCCGGGAAATGCTGACGTAGCGTCTGAGACGTTTTGGATATGCTGCACATGCATGTACAACATTTTCCAATATGTTGCAACGTATTTCAGCGAACAGCTTCACAGGGACCTAGGAGACCATGGTTTGAATTTTCGAAAAACGTACCATATTTATTCATACAGCGGCATACTGTTACATCCGCTGCTGTTCTACGAATATCGCGCAGCTGCTGCTTTCGAGAAAAAAAAATATTTGGAATGCCGCATTGCACCATCAATTTTTTATTGCCCCATCTCTGATTTCCTAACATAATGACGACAAGTCCACGTTCAACATGAACGCCATATGTTGTGCACGTCGCTCGCCGTTCGTTGATCACCCGAACGAAAGATAAAAGAGAAAGAAAACCATGGCAACGAAAAGCAAAGTAAAAGTAACCTGTTCATCAATATTGATCACTGGTATCTTGACAGACGGACATCAAAGGACAGAAATTTATACAGCTTAAAGCTTTGCCAAAGCTTATCCCTAGCCAATGGAGCCATATTATACAAGTACATAATCATTTTCTACACACAGCGTTTGGTTGACACATCAAGAACTTATTTACAGCGCAACACCAGAAAAACACAGGAAAGGGAAGGAACAAAAGAGAAAGAAAAGACGGCGCTGGTCGACGCGACTGGATAAGAGCATTCAACGAAGAAATCTTGTGTCAAGCGCGAGCAATAGTTAGTACTGATAAACAAACAAAAAAGACGGAAACTGCTGACCTTTTTCAGGCATACCAGATATAAGCGATTACGCCCGCTCACATTCATATTTCTTATCCTTTTTTGTGCGGGAAATCATGTTTCATAAGAGAAGTTGACACGTACACGAAAGAGTGAAAGAGAGACAAGGGGAAACTGAAGGGGAAAAATGAAGACCAGAAAAAATTGTCTTTGTTTAACTCTGATTTTTTGTCTACAGGGGCCCGAGTCAGGATGCAAACTAAAGGCTAAAAGCCAGTTGGGGTGAGGAATAGTTAAATCAGCACGTAAAGAGGATACAAAGCCATACAGAAAGTTATAAGTTATACCAAAAGCGAAGTAAGTGTCTATCTATCTATCTATCTATCTATCTATCTATCTATCTATCTATCTATCTATCTATCTATCTATCTATCTATCTATCTATCTATCTATCTATCTATCTATCTATCTATCTATCTATCTATCTATCTATCTATCTATCTATCTATCTATCTCTCTATCTATCTATCTATCTATCTATCTATCTATCTATCTATCTATCTATCTATCTATCTATCTATCTATCTATCTATCTATCTATCTATCTATCTATCTATCTAATCTTCGAGTGCATATGAGTATATCAGTGGGATGACGGGTTATATGTGCGTAGGGCTACGTCGACACGTCAGGGAAAACAACGTAGTTTTCGGTAAACAAAACAACGCGTGCGTGAGCCCTCTGAAACAAGGCCAAAATACTTTAGAGAACATCACTCCTCCCGTAAATGCGCCACGGAAGAAGGCTTTTAGCTAGAGGCAGGTCCGTGCTGCTTCGTTCTATTCCTTCTCCCCTTGCTCGTTGACGTCACGAGAAGTGCGCTTTCACCTCTTGATGGATCATCGTATACGATCACTCGCAAGACATATACTCGCGAAACATCCAGTTTCTTTCGTTTCTTTTGTTTCTTTCATCGGCGTTGAAAGAATAAATATACAAGAAAAAGAGCAAACAACCTGTCTTTTCTACGGGTGGTGCATTGTAGCGTCGATGTCTGGACTAAGCGCCTGCGGGGGTGAACTGCGCCCTGTCGGGGACTGTGAGCGACGCCCTGTTGTTTATCTAACTCCTTAGCCTTGCCTGCCCTTTCACTGCGGTGTCGGTCATTCAGTGAGAAAGAAGGCCGTAAAAGAAAGCCCGAAGCGAAATGAACAGTTTCTTTTATTGTTGTTTAGTTTCTTTTATTTCATCTCTTTCCCTGTTAACTTACTAAGCATAGTTCTTCAAAAAGCAAACTCTCAATATGGCGTTTTTGTTTTCTTGACCGACGGGGGTGAGCTAGAGAAATTCTTTTTGTTGACTGTAGCATGCAGCACCGTGAGCTCTTTGCCTTCTTAGGTAACAAGTAAATCCCTTGCTTGGGGATTTACTTGTTACCTAAGAATTTCTTGTTTAAGTAAATGTGTGGGTGACTTTCTTTTGTATAACTTAACTTGTGGAGCTTAATCAAAACTTGTGTAGCTTCGACGCAAATGTCTATGAAGTGCTATTCCAGATGTGTACTTATATCTGCCGTACATTTACGTGTATAGACGGTTCTTGTCATACAAAGTCTTCCTCATCATCTTTTGTCATTCAATAATTAGCAGTAGAGCAGACATTTAAATTATGTCATGATACGTCTTCTACTGTTGTGGAACTGTGTGCGATTCTTTCTGCATTGCGCATTATAACACAAAGTAAAGAGGCGCTAAAATAGGTCGCTTTCAGCGAAAGCTGCTCCAGCGTCGCTGCAAAGTGATAAAAAATTTCTCTAAACACTTCCTTATTGTATGAGGCCCTAAAAGAGCACGTAAAAGCAAAATTAATGAAGCACGTGATCACATTTTAATGAATACCAGGTTACTGCAGCATTAAAAGAAACACTGCAATGGACGCCGCTGCAAATGGGGCACTTAATAGTGAAGATATAGTTACTCTTTAAATTTCATGCACTGAAATCCATCTACTCCCAAAACAGAAATCCTGTAGCCTCACCGATACAAATACAAATGGCTCGATCAAAAGTCAAGAAGTTCGGACGTATATTTAACCGAGCATTGCATAAAGCCACGCATTCCATTGGATTTGGGGAAAAATAGGAGATTCGAAATATTAGTCGACTACCTAAAGCTTGATACAGCGCTTCCGCGACCCTTGCTACTCTGGTAAAACGTGCGTCTACTACAGAGTGTTCCTGTGGTCACTCATGGTGAAAATGTACATCACCTGCTTTATAGTGCCGTAAATTTGGGTCAGAATGAAAAACATTAAGAGAAAGTTCAATATTTTTGGATAGGAAGCCTTTCACTGTTAAACAATTCTAGGTCTATGGCCAACTTCAGGTCCTCAGGAATTAGCGCTTATCGCTTTCAATAAGTTTCTTGAAGAATCAAGTACATTGTGGAATATCAGTCTATACTGTGCACGATATCACCTTTGTTTACATATAATGGAAATGTGTATTGCTGAGTCTGTGCGTTTGATTGTATACGTAATCATTTGTCTCAGTGTAAACTGACATTTCCTCTTTGGAGCCCTGCCGCAGTGATCTAGTGGCTAAGGTACTCGGCTGCTGACCCGCAGGTCACGGGATCAAATCCCGGCTGCGATGGCTGCATTTTCGATGGAGACGGAAGTGTTGTAGGCCTGTGTGCTCAGATTTGGATGCACGTTAGAGAACCCCAGGTGGACGAAATTTCTGGAGCCCTCCACTATGGCGTTTCTCATAATCATATGGTGGTTTAGGGCGTTAAAGCCCACATATCAATCAATAAATCGATCAATCAATCAATGATTTTCTGCTTGAACGTGCAATACAACACTTGAGTAGATAGCAACTTATAGGGCGCATCTCCACTGTCATCTGATGTTCGGCTGTGGTGCACTTTCACATCGTATGTAGTACTGTAATGCATTTTGTACCTTATTACATTTCTTACAAGATATTTTGTCTGCCAATTGAGGAGTAGCCGGTGCCACCATAACGGCACCACTCTTTTCTATTTCATTATTCGAATAAAACAAAAAAAAACATGTGGGCTAAAAAACTTATTCTTTGTAAGTCAACCCAACTATTAATCAAGTGATATAAGCTTCGGTGATTTTTCGTGTAACCCTTGTTGCGGAACAGAGCATTGCATGTTCAGTGAACTCTTTATAGGCGAATCCCACTTTGAGATCCGGAGCAGCCACCAAAAAGCTGCAGCGAGAACACGAATCGCAACAAGAAAATTGTGCCAGTAAAACAGGTGAATGCTCCACGTGAGGTCACTCGGAAAATTGTTTATGCATATGCCCACGTACACCGGCTTCGGAATTTATTCGACGTACCCGATATCCATCTTCGAGAGTGCGCACAGTCACCCAGAGAACATTTCTTTAAATATCATATCCATATTCAGTTTGTCGTCATTGCTGCTGCTAGTCAGAACTTATGCTTTCACTATCGCCCAGAGTTAGAAGCAACCCGTAACTCGTACAGCAAAGTCAAACTATACTCTTTCAGGAATGTAAACAAGTGGTCAGGGGGACCAGACACCGCCTGAAAATGCTGAAGGCAACCGAGTTGCCTCACTGTGCCGAAAAGGACGGCACCACGTTGCCTGAGTTCCGATAAAGTCCACCTCTCACAGACGTAACTACGCTGAACGCGCTCCGTCGTGGAGTGGGTTGCTCCGAATCTGCCAGCGGAAAATACGAACTTGCTTCGAGGCGACCAGTGCAACGCAGATTCTCGGCCCGGCCACGCAGCATATAGTCTTGCTACAGATGGATCATTGGAATTCGTAGTAAGGAACCGACCTTGGTCAAGCGGAGAAAGAGCGTTATGTCACAGAGTGGCAAAACTGGACGCTAAGCTTACTTCTCTGACTCACCAGTTACGCGGACGCCTACAAGTGAATGAAGTGGTTGAAATTATTAATTTATTTGTCCAAACTAATTTAGTGCATGCTTAACAAAGCTTCAAGTACGGTGAGGTGTTGCATATCTAACGGGAATTTGGATTGCAAAAACCAAGACATTCACAAGGACAATCGACAGAACTTTGACAAGAAGAGGAGACAGAAGCGTTTCCGTTAGTTCATTTTGTAAATGTCTTTTTTTTGTTCCCGTTTGCGGTGAAAGTACACTCTCCTTCATTCCCATTGTTCTCTTGCAAGTGCTGCGCAGTAGCAGCAAGATTTACGATGCTTCTGATAAACAAGGCCACTTCTTGCTGGTTTTGGATGGAACAAGGGGCATTCGCGAGTATGGTGCACACTTTGTCGTAGGTGGTCTCGAGGCGATGACATAAAAGGAAGCACGCCAACACCTGATTAATGGAGCAATACTTGGAAGGTTGTTTTCCGCGTGAAAGCCAGAATGAGGACCACTCAGTGGTCGGGAACATATCTCCCATGGCGCGAGGAACGAACGCTTCGCCCTTCGTTTCACCATTGGCAGAGGCCACTTTTTTTGTTTATTTATTCCTTACAACCAAAATGTCACCGAGGAAAAAGACTTTACGTGAGAGATGAATATATCTAGTAGAACTCGATGCTTGGTAGGACTGGGCCTTGTCTATCCGGCTTCAATCTGTCCGGGCACAGTCGAAGCGCATGTGCCAAACATCTGTGCGCAAAACCATCTACCGAGCACGCATACGGTTTAAAAATGGACCATCCGTCCATCTTCCCCACCGTCCGTCTGTTCGTTCATTCGTCGACCATCCATGTACCCATGTGTCCGTCCGACCATCCATTCGTTCATCTGCCCATCTTTTATACCAGTTGGTGACTTCAACGTAAACATTATCGGCCTTAGAACGTAGCAGGGCTCCATCATCAGCATTCACTTCATGGATATGCGTGAATTTTTCGCTGTCTATATGAAGAGAAAGGACGCCATCTTTTTGTCGTTTGTTCAGATCGAGTGGCAATCTGCAGGTAGCCTGGACATCTAGACTCGAGGACCATCGTAATGCAAGCTCTAATTTAAAAGGTTCTTGCAGCACTTCCTAAGCTCTCTCAGTATACTATTAGATTTAGTTCAGATGCCTGAAGTTCAAGCGGAGTTCTTGTGCGAAATGTGACCGCCAGCTTGCTGTGTTGTTCGGACTACATCGCAAAAGAGATAGCAAGCGTTTTTCGTTTGTTTATTTGCTGTTTCTGAAACAATTTTTTGAATTGCATGCTTCACGCAGTGTAATAGAATTTATTTCTCTCTCCGTAACTATTGGTCGCATTCACAGTTTATTTTATCCCACGCTGTGGAAATAGGCACACATACTTTGGGAATGAAGCAGAACATAAAAAAAGGAGAACGAAATGAGTTCCTGCCGGTTCAGGAAGAAAAGCATTCATGTTCACACGTCGCTGAACAATGCTCGACTTAAACAGCTCCCCCTAAAATTAAACAAACACAGTTTGAAAATTTATAGTTCCTAGGCTGATTTATTCGACACTTGCAACGCTGACATGGCAGATATGTCATTTTTAAGTTAAGCTATGTGGAGGTTGTTCCCATGCACATATGAAATCATGAAGTATATAGTTGCCTTTCCTGCGGCAACTCATTGATGCACTCTTTGGGCACACCTGTCTTTCACGTTAGGAAGAGTTACCGCATAGTTTGACTTTGTCGAGGCACCTTGCTGAGCGAGTTAACCATTTTAGGAGGGATGCTCTCACTGCAACTATCAAACTGGAAAGCCATCCTGACATGGTCAAAATACCAACCAATGGTAAAGGCTAGAGTTGACCCTGCGAGCACATGCCCTTTAAATTGTTCACTGAAAGTACAAGGAAGCAGTACTCCAGTTTGCTAGTTTCGGCTGGAAGTCATAAGGTGAAATAGGTTGCTCAAAACTTGACGTGACTTCCAACATAATGAGCTCATAATGACTGAAATCCGAAACTGAATCGAAGAACCAGAGAAGGCTGTTGCTGGTATGTTTCTTTCTAAATGCAAAGAAGAAAGGCACAGCTTATTTCCTGTACGACTTTATCGCCCACTGAGCTACTGCTTCCACTGGTTGGTACAATAAAAGAAAAAAGGAACATTCACATACTCTCTTTGAAAACATGTTTCCGGCTGCGTTTGGTAAAACTTCTGCTTGAGCTAGATGGTACAACATAATTTCTAGTTACCTTGAGTGGAAGACAGAATAAGTAATAAACACGACTCATACTTGAGCACATACTTGTCCTGTTTTTCATTGTTAGTTTTCACGTCTTTCTCTTAGCGAAACTGCTTTAGGAAGACAGTTTCCTGCCAGAGATGGCGTCATCTCATCTACGTCTTTCTTATTACAATATTTCAGTGCTCTTTTCTTTTCAGCTGGTTTGAGACACGTAAGGCAAAATGCAGGCGCCAGGTCACATTCCGCAACTTTTTGAAACTTGACTATATCCTGTAGTTGGTCAAAATGACAGCACATCCCACTTCTTGTTTGTCTTACAGATGGACGTGCAAGCGTGGCCGCTGTAGCGCCCACACAACCAACAAGGCACGTCTACTTCCATTTGACTGGAAAGACAACACCACACATGTATTTCTGCTTCGTTTTCAATGCAGGCCTGGGAGAGATGTCAAACTGGATGCGATGGTACGAATTGAGTTATTTTTATCTGAGAGCATCCTTGCAACCATTGTGCAGCGTATTTTCTTTTCGTTCACAACCTGATGGGACCTTTTGTTCTTGAAGTGCTTCTTTCATCATTGTACTGTTACCGCGAAGCACATGGCCAGCAAGGTGCATTACATAAGAAAGGCGCTGAGAATTTAGACAACAGCGGGCGAGCATGCTGAGAAGTGACATGGCACAGGAAGCTTGACTCGAAGCCGGCTCAAGAAGTTCTATTTAAACCTGCATTCAGCTACCTGTGTGTTTAGTCTTCTGGCTAAACACCCGGCCAATGCTCCTATCTCGTGCTCGTAAGATTGAATCCCGGCTCCGGTTGCCGCATTTAGGTGGAAGAGAAATGCTAGAGGCCCGTGTACTTAGATTTAGGTTGAGGTGCACGTTAAAGACCACCACAAGATCAAAATTTCTAGCACTCATGGAACTGAAAAAAAGAAAGCATGGTAGATCCCTCCGCCGTAGGGATCTATGATATCCGTCGTAGGGATATGACACTCAAAGCAGTTGCTAGAAGAGAAACACCGTTGGGAAA
Source organism: Rhipicephalus microplus (assembly GCF_013339725.1). Taxonomy (NCBI): domain Eukaryota; kingdom Metazoa; phylum Arthropoda; class Arachnida; order Ixodida; family Ixodidae; genus Rhipicephalus; species Rhipicephalus microplus. The sequence continues at coordinate 312,478,896 of NC_051165.1, read as the reverse complement.
TGTGGAAGCTGTCCTACTACGGCAATGACTTGCTAGCACGAAGCGAAAGGCAAATAAGGTCACTTGCGTCTAGGGCCATCGTTCCTCACTGGTATCGAGATGCTTTAACCAGGACCCTCGAAATCGTTAAACACGGAAGCCGCACTTTAACTGCATCGTTGCCGAATCGGTCCCGATCCTGCACTCCACTGCTCACATACAGTGGCACCGCCCCGCTCCGCCTACAGCTCCGCCAACAGAGAAAGGCACGCAGGGATTATGTGTAAGACTGAGATATGTGGCGCCTTTGTACAAACTCGTGCTTGTTCTTTCGTCGTGGGCCAGAAAGTCGTAGGATAGTTTCCCTGCCGCAGAATTTTTTTTGATAGTCTTTTCTTTCTCGTTCATTGGCACTCATTTATCCATCGTCAAATCTGTGAAGGAAATACGTACGCAACTAAACTATTAGTTTAACCGGCACAAAACATTTTCGTGTTAAAAAGTCTATACGCGATTCTGCTTTACCACTTTTTTTATTTCAAATCTGCTTCGTTTTTGTGTTCTTAAAGTGACAGCTGAGGTTTCTCGAGAAGGGCTTCTTACGGTAAGAGCAAAAGAACTACACTCGAACCGACAAGTGGTGCCCCAACTTTTTCGCTTCATAAACGACAGATAAATCCTTTACTTCGTCACACCCATCTGCAAACCTGTTTTATCCGATTTCGCACAGTCTCGTACCTACGGAGCTTTTGTTTCGTGGCGAGGCCGCTCCCGACAAGTAATCTCGTTAACTATGCTCCCACGCTCCGTCAGGTGTCAGCGCTGCAGCTCTTGTTAGAAAAGGCAGCCGGTGACGGACGAGCACACGTATAAGAGAGTTTGTCGCATAATTAGTTTTCGCTCCGCGGCACTCGACTTTGCAAACTTTATGTATTATGTCACAGTGTCTCAGTAAAGACACCCTGCGGGAAGACGTCGTTCTGTGATTTCACTCTGCCCCCGCCGCATCGTGCGCAAGAGCTTTTTTCCACTGCCGAGTGTTCGCAAAAAGATAGGAAAAAAGAGAGGTCTGTCGTGTTTTGCCAGCAACGATTATCGGATTAGCGAAGCGAGCCGAGTAAGTTTCGACATCGGTGTGTCCGTGTGCCTGGTTCTGCCTGTTGTACAGCACAATTTTTCATCATAGTTCAAATATATTTCTTTGGTTAGATATCTACATGTCAAGTCACCATTCGCTTAAAAACTGCCAATCCCAAGTACGACAAAATCATATACACATAACGTTTCAAGCACCGAGCTGGTTTACCATAGTAGTGGTCCAGTGGTTATAGTTATCTACTGCTGACCCGCTGGCCACAAAATTGAATCCTTGCCGCAGCGGCTGCCTTCTCGATGGAGGCGAAAATGCTTTAGGTCTGTGTGCTTGATATAGGAAACGTTTAAGAACCCAAGGGGGCCTAAATTTTAGGAGTCATTCTTAATAATCGTATCTTGCTTTTGGGACGTGAAATCCCAATTTTTAATATATTACTACCAAGCCAGTTTGTGTTCTGTGAGCGCACAAATACAAGGGTAGCTAGAATACGCGCAAGAGAGTTGCAAGGTTGCGAAGCATAGCTACGTTAATTACGTATAATGCTTTGCGCGTCACGCTTATGACATTTTGAGGACATCAGAGTGTACCGCTGGTAGGTTATCTTTTTCGTTTGTCCGATTGCAAAGCTGCTTCATTATTTCAGAAAGAAGGAAATATTATAGCATGTTTATGGTTTCATATGGCGAAGAAACATGCACCGCTGTGAGAGATTTCTTCTGTGCGTTGTTCAACAATAAAAATAGTGCTCAATGTACATACCAACGGCTGCTAATGGGGAATGAGAGACAGGAGCACTCGGCTTTTAGTCAACGCGCACGCTGCGATCCCCATTAGCAGCTATTGGCATGTACATTGAGAACTATCTGACAAGAAAGGGTTGCTACGTTATACTCGCTGGGTGTAACCTCCTTGGTTTTAGAAAGGTTTAGCGAGCGTTGGGCCGCATAGCCATGAATACAATGAACTAGTATATACCATGAATGAATTCGAGGTGGTTAAAGGGGGGAAGCAGATACGAAGCGCAAGCCGTAAGAAATTAAAAGCTGAATCCTCCTGTCTCTCATTTCGCATTAGCAGTCACTGGCATGTACATTGAACACTATCTGACAGGAAAAGGTTGCTACGTTATACTCGCTGGGCGTAACCTCCTTGGTTTTAGAAAGGTTTAGCGAGCATTGGGCCGCAGTGCCATGAATACAGTGAACTAGTATATACCATGAGCTCAAGGTGGTTGAAGGTGGGAAGTAGACCCGAAGCGCAAGCCGTAAGAAAGTGTGCGTGTGCCACCTCTCGTTTAGCCCTTGGAATGTCCACTGAATGGCGGTGCTTCTATATGGGGAATATATGATAAAAAGATGCGAGATGGTGGGACTTGGAGTGTTGAATAGATGGACGAACGGACACACAGACAGATGCATGGATGGACGCATCAACGGACGCAGGGGCGGATGCATGAACGAACGCAGGGACGGGCGCACGAACAGACGCATGGACGGTCATACAGACGGACGCATGGACGGACGAATGCTTCGCCCCACTCTCCATCATTCACTCCGTGGATATGCTGCCATTTTTTTTCTTTCTGTAAACGAAACTCAAATACGCAGTAAATAGGGTGACATAAATATAAACGTGAAGAGGGCAGAATCGAAGCGTTGGCAGCGCTATAATTAGGAATTAGCGCAATCATGTAGAGACCAAATTGAATTCAATTACGCGCGAGCTGCTAGAAGTATTCTGGTTAAAGATATCGGAGCCATACGAGAGGACAAAAAGTACATGAAGTGCGCCGATTGCGGCAACAAGACATTAATTACGGGAAAAGAGAATGTCAATAAATGGAAGACAGGAACTTCGCGCAAGGGTATGTTCCGAGCACTTTCAGACGACAGCGGGAAGGAAGAAGAACAACAAGAGAGAAAATACCAGGCACGTGCCCTGATTGCTACCCTACGCTGTGGGAATAGAAAAGGAGAGTATAAAGATGACACAGAGAGAGAGTAAAGTGAACAGAAAGCGGCAAAAAAAAAAAACATTGTCGGCTGCCATCTCGTAATAAGATCACGTAAAAACGACAGCGGCGTAATGCAATTAAAAGCGGGTGACCATCTGGGGCCAGGTCATGTAGAAATGTGAATAACAGAATAAAAGAAAGAAAAAAAGAGAGAAGGGCCTTGAGAGTGAGAAATGAGTGCCACCAATAAAGTCATTTAAAAGCCGAAAAGAAAAAAAATACTAGCGAGACAACCTGCCTAGTAAACGAACCTACTTAAAGAAATGAGGTCGGGTTGGCTTTTCTCTGATGACATAGTATGGAGAAGCACTTATGTGGTCAAGTTGTTCTCAGGGCTCTTGGAAAAACAAAAAGAAAACAAAATCCGAATTTTCAGGCGGTTAGAGAAATCATCCAACGCCTTGCCGCGGTGGTCTAGTGGCTATGGTACTCGGCTGCTGATCCGCAGGTCGCGGGATTAAATCCCGGCTGCGGCGGCTGCATTTTCGATGGAGGCGAAAATGCCGTAGACCCATGTGTTCAGATTCGGGTGCTCGTTAAAGAACCCCTGGTGGTCTAAATATCAGGAGCCCTCCACTACCGCGTCTCTCATAATCGTGTGGTGGTTTTGGGACGATAAACCCCACATATCAATCATCAATCAGAAACAAATAATCCCACTTAATTTCGGTAATTAAAGGTTTATTGCTGGTGTAAAAAGCAGTGGACTTTCTTTTCTCCTCTTAAGTAATTTCCCCCCTTTCCCAGTGCAAGGCTGCCGACCGCACTGCACTTCATTAGGGTTAACAACTTCTCTACCCTCTTTTCCTCCTCCTTCGTAATAACGGCAATAATGCTGATGGTGCTGCCTGTTTGCTGGCCGCTCCTTAAAACACGCAAGGGTACCGCAAGTAGAAACAAGTTGGCCAGTAGTAGTGCCACGTACACTTCTCGCTATATTTTTTCATGTGACCGGGCTTGGCTCACCTAAGCTGTTACACGTGTTTCCACCACTCAGCGCTGGCGTCTCTGGAAACTTTCGCAGGCCTTCATGGTTTTCTTAGGGCGTTCTGATAAGATAGCATGCACGAAGGGATCAGTCAGATGTTTGGGAACCTTCGCAATGGTTCCAGATAAATGCCACCTAGATGATTTCAGGACAGCTCACTGATTCTCGAGCGGGCTCTGACGCCGCTACGTTTGGACCGCGGTGTGCTTCGCTGCTCAGACGTGCCTACGCTTACTCTCATCGCTCGACAGACCAGGATTGCCAAGCCTGACGAATGTTTGCGTGGCGTGCTGGTGTGCTTGTTTGGCGACTCGAGAAGACCATGTTTTTTTGTGTCCTTAGATAACTGCAGCGTGGATACGTGTTGCGCTTTGTGCACTGGATATTGACAATCTGTATGGCTGCGAATCCGAACGGTTGGGCGATGATGCGTGGCGCATCGTCGCGGCATAGGAACTGAAGTTTCGAGTGTTCCCGTTTGGATTCCCAAGGACCACCGAAGAGCAAAATGGGAGCGTGTGGTTCGGCAAGCTCACGTCGACATCTGTTTTCTTCATGACCTGAAGGTACGAGTGTGCGCCCTACATATTGTTTTCTAAATGAAGGTGTCATGTGTGTTTCTGACTTGTTGGCGTAACCCATGGTATGCAAATAATAAACGCGCGTGGCAGTACGCTTTGAGAACAGCCGTTTTTCCTTCAGGGTCGGTAAACATTTTGCTATCGGCGATTAGCGCAGCGGACTTCTTGTATTACTTCTGTTTACTTTGTTGAGAAAAATGGAAGGAATGCTGTTGCGTTGCTTAGTGCATCGGTTTTGTGCATAGTATTATCTTGCCGGTGTATTAAACACTTTATTGTGGTATTATAATTTTGCGCCAGTCTTGCCAGCATCTTAGCCTAATATATTTTCTTGAAATTTACATGCCTGTAGACACGGTAAAACGCTTTCTTAAATGGTTTTCAATAGTGTGAGCTCTACTTCAAGCCAGATTATTTAAGAACCGCAATACCAAATATACCGATTCTAGAACCGACAGTGCAGTTAGGAGCACCCACGGGGGCTACACAATTCAACATTTGTTTCATGCCTTAAGTTATACGAGCAACTACGCACCACTGCAAGAGGCGCCATAGCAAAAGAGGAAACGCAGCTCCTCGTGTAACTGACAAAAGATTTTTGTGAAACAAAAGATTTGTTTTCTCTCTTACATTTGGGAACACCCTGATATTGTGCTAGTAACACACTTCTGGCAGTAAGACACACTCTCCTCAATTACGTGTTTATTAAGACAGATGTTCAAAAGAGTACAAGTAACACTGCAGAAACTTCGCAAATGAGTAAGAAAAGTTTCTCTGCATGTTGTAGATTGTGTGTGTGTGCGTGCGTGTGTGTCTAAATAATTGATGAATAAAATATACCTTATTTGTTTCGTCATTTTATTGGCCTATCAAATTTTGCTCCTATAGATTGACCACACGTTCAATAGCACACATTTTTTTTTTACTTTTTCGCGGAAGAAATGGTTCACAGGTAAATCTCTAAACGCTTTCCAGCGTAATGCAGTGCCTAAACCAGAGTATTCTTTGCCGCAAAAAGCAGAATAAAGATATTAAGCATGTGAAACTCGCAGCGAACGCTTTATCTTTTCAATGGAGACGATGGTCGCAATGAATTTACATCATTTCCCGTACGCGCGCTCGCTCGGGCAAAACGAGTGACGTCACGGTGGAAGTGAGCAGGCTTGAAAATATTTATCTAGGTGGAATTGTACAGACTGCTCTGAACATATCGCGCTCTGGACACTACTAGATGGGTTTATTCTAGAGATAACGCGAGCACTAGTGATAAAGCTGCAATGTTGGAATCAATCACGTACAAACCAGGATGTGTTTCAACTATATGATCGAAAAATCAACGACAGAAGAATGTTGTCGTGGTTACCATTTCACTGCGACCGTTATTTTCTTGTATATTGCCAAGTTCTAATTGATGGCAGCAAGTTAACCCGATAAATATAGATAATTTTTTAGGTCTTACGTGCCAAAGCCTACTGCCAAGTTCTTATTGCCGGGAGCAAGTTCGCCCGATAAATATAATTTCTTTTAGGTTTTACTTGCCAAAGTCACAATGTGAGCATGAGTTATGCAATATTAAAGGGACCCGAAAATTTTGATCGTTTGGTGTTCTTTAAGGGACACTGAAATGCATCAATAATTAGCACTATATATTGATAAATTGTACCCTGAGAACTCCAATGACGTTACTGTCACCACCATAGATTCACAAGTACAGAAGAAATTAAAGGTCAGTGTTTCGGTTTCAACTTTAGAACCAAAACCTTCCCGCATAACGTTCCAGATTTGAGGACTTATTTTTCGTCTTTTCTTTACATTAGCGTAAAAATAATTCCTTGCAATTCGTTCATTAGGTCTATGGTGTCTTGAGAGGACCATGTACTTCATTTTTACTGATTAAGAACTACTTATGATCCAGTGGAGGCCATGAAAATTTATTATGTCAAGGCGTCTGGTGCGGAAATTTTCAAGATGGCGTCACCCCCCTGCCCCCGCAAACACTATTTCTTCCCGCGTGTTTTCCCGCTTACTAAGCGTCATCTTGCGGCAAGTGTGGTGACCTTGTAATTGTCAAAGTGGTATTTTTTATTATGAAAAAACTTGTTCTTCTCTTTAGAGCTGCACAGTACAAGAGCATTTAGCATTCACCAATAGATATTTATTTTATTGTTTACCGATTCGCTCACTTGGTTCTTCACCATCACAGCACCATAACTATAGTAGAGTAGCAGTATTGAGACGAAAAAAAACCCTCCGAAATAAACAAGAAAGTCTGTGACAAAAAACTGACATGAAAATGAAAAAAAAAAAGAACACCACTATACTTCATATCGAACGCATATCTACGAGCACCATGGCTGATAGAGTGCCCCTGTTACTGAAAACTACAGACCGACCGATGTTAGACCTGCATATATTTAGTTCTGAGCCATCTGAAAACAAGAAACCATCGGGTGCCACTTGGAACCGATTGTGTCCTTAGAACTTGTTTAGCAGCAAACACTGCCAACTGTGGAACAGCTAAAGTTGGAGAAGCCCAGAACTTTTTGTTTCCCATGTTTATTGGTTACATTGCTCATTTAAAAATCAATGTGTGCTTTCCTTTTTAGATGTGGTGTAATAATTACTAAAGCTCAACGCAACTGCGAAAAAAATTACGCAGATTTGTACTATAGCGTTGCCAAGCCTGGAAGGGCGGAGATGGACAGGCTTCTTTGTTTCTCTTCGGTGTTCTTTCTTTCTTGTTATCTTCAAGTTCTTTTTGAGTTTTCTTTTGTGCAAAACACTCGCTTGCATAACGTTCGCTCTTCGACGTGGTTTCCTTTGCATGGCACCTACCGTAGCATTTTTATTAGGGTTGTTGCTGTTGCACTCGAAGTGCTAGACGGCGGAGAAACATCCTTGATGCAATTAGAAGCTGCGAGGAGATGTTGCGCGTTAACAGGAGGCGAAATGCAGAGTACGTAACTGGTTCTTACCCGAATGGAGTTGCTGCATTGCCACCGACGGTAAAGTCTCATCCAACATTGCACCGAGGGCCTCCGCTACGCTGAAACGGCTGAAGCGCTCCCTGTAGATGTTCGTTTGCATTGACAAACCAAAATCGCTGTGAAATGGAAGAGATGTGAGAGAGAAAAGGCAAGTTTGTGCATTCTCGTGCATGCGCGTTGGTGTCGCGGTGGGTAGCGCGCTTGTAGCAAATTTTGTCGTGAATGGAGAGCTCATTGGTTCAACTTTCGGGTCATCCGCGTGAACAAAACTTTTATCACAAGTTTATTCTTTTTGTCATTTCTTCGTATCCACTTTATGGTGATCATATCTATGACCGAAATCTCCTAATAAAGTCTTAGTGGACTTTCGTGTTTTTAACACTTTGGTGTTGAAAAAAATGGGGGTGAATTTTTTGTGTGGCTGACTTGAATGGTATGTCAAGCATTTAACCACTTTAGCGCAGACATGCGGTATAGTATAGTGTTAGGTTCCTACAAGCTATAGAAGAAGACTGGCAGGACTATACAAAACTAGCTAGCATTAGAATTATGCGTCTAACTGCTTATGACTTCTCTTTGGGCGTTCTTATTGGCTTCCTTGTAAAATTTTTTGTCAAAACTAGTCATTTAAAATGTTTAGTTTTCGCTTTGTGCTAGTTTTATATAGGCTCACTTCATGAGCGTTTTTTTAAAAATTACACGCCCTAAAATGGTGTTTTTTGGGCATTCTAAAAACGCTAGACAATTTTTCCGAATCACTAGGTAACTCATATAAAATAGCTCAATGAATGACATTGAAGAGCTCGTGTGATTGCTCGAATCAGTGACGGCTCTCTTTTTTTTCCCAGTGCCACCCAGATGCACCCAATCGAGCCGTTCACCACTCTTTTCTCTAGCCCTTTCCTATTCTGATTCATCGCCTAGACTTCACGTGTCCTTATCCTTCAAGGGGCTAAGTAACGTTTTGGGTGATGCCTTACAACAGAAATCAGTTGAAGTAATTTTTTGTTTAGTTGTGGACAGATGCGTGGGGTGGCACACGAGTGCTGTGATGTGGAATTGCTTTCAGCCACGATGAAGGAGCACGAAGGAGCACATCTCATAATGTCAGAGAGGGAAAGGGCGTCTATCGCATCTGCATGGGAAGGCACTTGGACGAACGTGTGACGCAAGCAGCCGCAGCCTTTATGTGGCGTCGCAGCGCGACCACTCTTAACTAAAGTTGACCAGTGGCTCCCATTGAGAAGCGAGCGTTTGCACTGGCATTGAAAAAAAATAAACGAACAAGGAAGCGTTGCGCGAACGCAAAACAATCGCACCTTGCACAAGGCAGAGTAACAGCGCGTTCAAATTAGCAGAACAGGCCTGGTACGACATTCCTCTTCTTCGCATATAAGCAGTCCCACAAGACGTAGTCTGCTGATAACGCCCCATCCCCCCACCGCTTTTGCCATCGTCATTCTCGCCAACGTACAGTACACGCATCATTTGCTTGTCCCTAAAAGAGCATCAAAGCGATGATAAATAAAGAAATGTCGTTTTCTGAAAATAGACTTGCTCAGTTTACTCGTTGGAAATGTTGTAGGCCCGTGTGCTCAGATTTGAGTGCACGTTAAAGAACCCCAGGTGGTCGAAATTTCCGGAGCCCCCCACTACGGCGTCTCTCATAACCATATGGTGGTTTTGGGACGTTAAACCCCACATATCAATCAATTAGCTTACTCGTTGACATGGCTTCACACGTGCAGCGTGCACAAGTTCGCGGTGGTGCCACGGGGATGACTCGTACGATGGGGACTGTGGAGAACGGCTCCGAAGTTGACATTATATATGCATACGCCTGTTCAAGCGTGGTGTGTGTGAAAGAAACAGTTGCGTTCACGCTTGCATATACGTAGTCAGCCGACATAGAAATTTGCCGTGTGATTATTTTCTCGGGGAAGGCGTGGTACCTGTGAAATCGTATTGGCCGGCCACAAACTTCACCGCAGAATATACGTATGATGAAAGAAAAAAGGTTGCTACCCGCCATATTTACGCAACCCTTCGCATTACTTTTTTTTTTCATGTGTAGCGAAAGGGCCACGACGTCTACTTTCGATCGAACGAATTTCGATCAAAAAGCTGTGGTGTGTACAACATTAGTGCAAGGCCAATGGTTACAAAAGCAGACTGCGAGAGGAACGTACCCTTTATGTCCATACAATATTACAATTCTTTTTCTTCTCATTTCAATCTTCCTTTTGGTTTTGCGAAAGCGTATATGAGGTTTGATTTAATACGCTTATTATCTATCTATCTATCTATCTATCTATCTATCTATCTATCTATATATATATATATATATATTATATATATATATATATATTATATATATAATATAACCCACTGAAGAGAAAAATGACCTATGGAAGGTAGAATAGAAAGAAGCAACAAAGTTCATGTGCAGGGGCTGGCAGAACAAGGGAACCGAAGGGATACCAAAGAAGAAACGACGGTGGCTCTTTTGCCCTTATTACAGTTTTGAGATCAGCGTCTTTTATATTCACTTGTTTCGTCTCACTACTAACGTGTCTAGACAATACAGTTGCCAAGCTACCCACTCCCTGTCTGGAAATTTTCTGCTCCGTATGACCACGCCTGACATTCCAGCCGCGTCTGCTCGCTACACGCAATCTTTGGCCGCTACGTGATACTGTCAAAAGCATTAGACGTACATTGCGACTACGCAAGACAAAGGAAAAAAAGTGGCTTCCCCTGAGCGGGTTATGAATGTGTAGCTAGTTTTTCACAGCGACGTTCGGCAGATGGCTGTAATATCTTTTAAAAAGCCATGTCAATCTTGGTAGTTAGCGGACATCACTTTTTGTTTTTTTTTTGTTTTTTATTTCGCGATAGAATACAAAGATCAATTTGAAGACTTTTTTTTCTTTTTCAATATAATTCTTCTCGTATGAACGAGAGTAGACTCATGTATAAGTAATTTTTTGTCTAATGCAAATCTAAGAACAATTTCAAATTTTTTTAGTACTGCATTAAAAAGAAAAGGCTACTATTTAAATGAACAAGTAAATGCAAAGTGACTTTAATGATACCAAAATACCTGCTTTCATTTATTTACAGATTATAAAGAGTGTACAGAAGGTCCTAATTTGAATGTAGAAATAGGGTAACCATCATTCGCTATTCCTGGGTGATACAGCCATGCTGAAATTTTATTGCTTGTTTTAGTGGAGACGACTGATGAATGTTTTCTGGCTTATTATAGCGTAGTACGATGAGTTGTCAGAACAGTATCGTAGACTATTTTAGACGAGACTTATAAACTAATAAATACGAACAGCAAACGTTCGGAAAAGCACGCCATGTCACTGTCTAATACAGAAATAATAGATGTATTAATAAATCATCAATTAATTATTCAGTTTCCTAACTTTTCGTTATATTTCTAATTGTAAACGTATCACACTAGGATGACATATGCACTAGGTTAACACAATCTCACATAAGAAATAATTGTAATGCATCAAAAAGCGGGAGAAATTTCGACCATGACTATAGTAAGGCTAGCAGAAACAAAAGAAATATCACATGTTTCATCTGTCAAAAATTCAAAAAGGCAAAACAAAATTGATTGGAAAGTTATCTAGTCCTTGCTTTTCCAAATTCAGCCATCGTGTCAATGACCAGTGCTGCACCCCGCAAACTATTCAAAGAACGACAAATACACCATCAGCCTTCATGGTACAATCGGCAAAGTAGCGGTTGCCAGCATGAAGTGCCGAAGAGTGCAAGGCTGAGAACGGAGTGACTGTGGTGCCTTTATTATTAAAGGCGAAGTCGTTACGGATCTTTCCTTTTATCACGTTCCGAGAAAAACAGAACCGAAAAGAGTACCGAAAAAGACCCCGCAGTAGCTTTGTCGATAGTGTTGCGCAACGGCGGCCACTGACCGAAAAGCAGCTCGACAAGCAGAGCACCGCACGTCTGCATCAAGTGCACCACTGTTTCACCTGATGAGCAGCCCTTAGAAATGTCTATGGTTTCGTTGGAAGGCTGCATTTTCATCGCACGGGATGCAGTCGCACCTCATTCTAACATGACGTAGCCGCGCAGTTAGTCTGGGAGCGCGACAATGGAGTGCTCTCCTATTACACGTAATACCCCGTCGTCGCAACACATTATTACCGTATAGAAGAAAATTACGACACCGGCATAGACATACGAATGAAGGTGGTCCTCCGGCATGGCTGGCGGTTCAGTGAGCGAAGATACTGTGCCGGCAAAGAAATTGGGCTTAGCAGGCACGTCGAGTAAAGAAAGCGAGAACGCACATGCAATTGCGGTTGTTGTCCCGGCGCACGAAACGTATAAAGTTACACGGGCGACAACCTGATCACATGTACACGTGCGCATTCAATTCCCCGATGAAAAGAAGCACCCGTGCCTAAGAGGGCAGAACGTGCTCAAAAAGCCACATGGAGTACGCTGCAAGAACCAATGTCACAATTTCGAGTTCGTGGCATAAGTATGTTGCGCAGCGTATCCTGCAAGGTCAGCCAGCACGAGAGTTCGAATATTGTTGAAAAAACAACTCAGCAGTCTTATATAGGATAGGTAAGAAAGATACGCCTGAAAAGAAAACAGTCATCGATGAACTGGTCCTTCGGCTTTCTGGCAACAGTGATGTCCGAGGAATGACTGACAAGAAGGCTGGTTGGTTAAGATGCACAGTTACTGAACAGTGCAATGAAGTAAGATGAAAACTTGGTATCGGAGCTAATTACTTGGCATCGGTGCTCTACAACGCAGCCTATTTCGTTCAATTTTTTCATTGCTGTTTTTCTCTTTACACGTCCGCAAATTTGTCCCAATCTATTTTGCACACACAAAAAAAAAAGTTTTCTCAACATATCTATTAGCGACGTTTTCAGTCCACGTGAAATAGCGCGTGAACATTCGGTCCAATTTTGTCAACAGGTTTTTCTTGAATTCTGTGGCTTCTGGTTGACTTCAACTCTCGAATTACTTTTTCGCATGCTCTGGTCATCGCATGATCGGGGCCCGCACGTTTTCTTCTTTCTACTTATATTGACACGCTTAAGTAGGGACTCTTCGTTGTAAATGTCGTGACTTGTAGGAACTTGTAATTGTCGTGACTTGTAGGAATTTGTAGGAACTTCCACCGAAACAACGCGCACACACACAGGGCTGCTGTGCAGAAAAACTCCTCACGAGATAACTTTTTGCTGTCCGGCGCCGGCTCCGAGGATGAAACTTTTGGGTGTGGCACTTGCAATGATGTCGCTGTGTTTACAAACATGCTGAGGTCTACTGAAAGCGTCCAGGTTAGCGTAAGAGTCACAAATGTTAGGCCGTTTGATTACCGAGCAAGGCTCCCAACGGAGCCCGCTGTCCAGGAGCGTTAGAGGAAACGACAGCAAACACCACTCGCTGACGAGCCTGCGCCTGCTTCAAACACAGGAGTACCGCGGTTCATTACTGCCGGAAACGAATCCCTTTGATCAGCGAGAGACGAAGCGGCACTGCCCGATGAAGAGCAACATGCTGCACTCTCCCCGTTCTTTCTGCAGATGGCAAAAATTGCGTAGTGCGTGGGGAAACCTCAGTCTCTCGAGCCTGTCCTCTGCCAGGAAGCCACTTCGCTTTCGGCAACGGTTGCGATCGCACACGTAAGGCAACCTCGCCCTCATCTGGTATCCTTTCGTTGCAAAGGAAATAATTTAGTGCTCCTTAGACGGGTGTGAAGAGAGAGAGAGACATAGATAGTAAAAAAGAATAGCGCAATTGCGTGTTATGAAGTCCAGCTGTAGTTGAAGAATGGTGCTTCATCGACATATCCTGTCCGATAATCTATACGCTTTTGCACGCACCAGTCACCATGAATTCCCCTAATAAATGTCATTGTTTATCGCAAACTTGTCTGGTCCTAGAACAAACAACAAACCTACCTCTATGTTTTTGCCATCTACGTGTTTTTTATTTTGTTATGTTTGTTGGGTGCCCCTTATATGGCTCCTAAATAATCCTAATAATAACAATATCTGAGGTTTTACGAGTCGAAATGGTGGTATGATTACGATGCACGCCATAGTGGAAAACTTGTACACATCGTACAATACTACATACGCGACATTCTGTGATAGAACGTCCCAACAGGTCACGCGGGATGGCTCGAAGCTCGCCATACGTTCAGACTGATAAGAGCAACCAGCCGTTCTGTCAATCATTTTGTCACCTGCTAGTAAAGAACTTGCACAGAACGGGGAGAGAGCGGATGGAGACACCATCACGTTTGAAAGAGGCAATTTGGATTGGATCAAAACGTAACCGCCGAGACCGAAGATTTGAATTAGAATTAATACGTACCAGCTATCTCAACTCTGTTATTTGACACCGTTACGTTTGATAGAGTACATATAATATATATACAACGGTCTCTGAACGATTTTGACTGAATCAAAACGCAACCTTCTGGGCCGAAGAATGTAATTCGCCTACGTTGTGCCTTGTTTAATATAATGACGCGCTAAAATGTTGAGGGAAAATGGCAACCAGCTCCCCTCCTCGCTCTTCACCGAAAGTAAGGTCCCTAGTATTTATCTAGAGACCTTAACCGTAAGTCGTCTGAAAGCCACCTAGCGCCCAATAAATACATTAACACAAATAAATTGTGAGTCAACATGCTCTTCAATTGAAAGCTGTAAATTTCACATTGCCTCATGCGTAAAAAGCATTTATGGATTCGTTCACCTCGCCCATTGACTGTTTGATTCCTCTAGTTCACCCTTGAATTCACGTTCCGTTCTGTCACAGAACGTGTACAAGATTGCGTTCCAGCATAGGGTGCTGGAGTTGGTGGTGATGATGTTGCCACAGGCGGGCTTAGCTCGGCAGATCTGGCTGCAGTTGCACCGCCTGAGCGACTTTTTCCATGTAGTTCAGCTCACCATACATCGCTTAATCCTATCTCTCGCTGAAAACGCAAGAGTATGTTAGTCACTTGCTCTCGCGTCAGTTGCCAACCTGCCGAAAACACGATGTCTTTACAGCTTCCGTGGGGGAACCCTCCTTTCTTCACACTGTCCATTAATGTCTCTCTTTCCCAGCAAAAATACTTGCATGACCAGTGATATATGCTGCATGTCCGCGACTTCACTGCATTCAGTGCACAGAGGGGATGAAGTAACCCTGACTTGAAATAATCATGCAGGAGTATAGGCCGATCGTGTTCTTATTCTGTAGCAGAGTTGGCTCGTCTCGACTGAGGCACCTTGGGACACAAGGCTGATGGGGCGACTTCCATAAAGAGCGGAAATGACATCAAATTGTTTGTTTTCGTAATTGTAGGTTCATATAGGGGCTTTGATTGTCGGTTGTCTTGAAAGTGCGTCGTTGGCTAAAGCATCTGCTCTTTTATTGCCGCTGACACCAACATGTAAAGGTATCCACTGAAAGTTATGTTGATGCCTTTTTCGGTAGCCTCTCTAAGTGACCCTAGTGACTGGCGGCAGAGCTCGTTTGTGAGAGTTCCTCTAGAAAGTTGTGACTTGCAGTCCGAGAGAATCATAGCCGGTTGCGTGGGTCCATTCTTCTGTTTGGGAAGAGCAGCAGCGATAGTTGTGCTCTTAGCAACTGTCGAAAAGTCTCGGTGGTCCAGGTGGCCAGACCATGCAGCTCCGATAGATGACACCCAATATGCCACAGCACAACTGTTATTCTCGATATTGCCGGAACCGTCCATGTATGCGTGAAGACAGTTGAAATAATTTTCTGAACGCTTGAGTACCAGGAAACGCGCTTCCGTAGAAGTTGTTGTTCGCTTAGATTGCAGCCCTCGTATACTGTGGTCGCAAATGACATCTTGAAGCGTCAAAAAAGAAAGGAATCCCCGAGGTCTAGTCTTTACTACTATGCTTTCTCGCATCCCAAGCTCTACTGGCCCAACTCGTACGTATGATACAAAAGAAACACCCATAAGAAGGCCCAGAAAGAGTCGCCAATCTCATCGCTCTACAGCGGTAAATACCTTAGATATTCCGGATATAAAAAGCCTTACAAGAAGGCCACAAAGTTACCCCACCATAGAGTCTTGCTGATACAAAAGTATGAGAGAGAGAGCGCATAATACTACTAACAGATATACAAAGAAGCATTCTGATTTGGTAGTACCTTTCATTCAAACTTTAGCTCAAATTAAATGACTGACAAACGTTAGTAGGGTTGAGAAGGAGATCAACAGAGACCTGAAGGCTGAAATGAGTTCAAAGCTAGACTCATTTCTATTGATTTCTACTGCATAAGAAAGAGCTACACGGTATTTTAGAGTGCTTAAAACCGGATATGCAGTGTGGTGGATGATTCACACAAAAAAGTTGAATTCGTGTAATGTGATTGTCAAAATAGAAAAAGAAACAAGCAAGAAAAAATTGCAGCTCGCTAAACAATGAGCAAAGGCAGTAATGAAGAAGTTGAAACGTGCTCAAGGATTAATGACCACGGATTTTCTTGAAAAATGATGCCGTTTCTGAGCGAAATTCGAGAAAGTAACATTAGGCTATGGAGAAGCTTCTTGCAGGCCCCTTTGTTTCTAACATTTATTTTTCGTTAATATATTTACTGGGCTTGAATATTCCATTCAAAGAACGGGTCCTTGCTACATCTTGATACAAAGAGGCAAGTACTATGCGCCTACGGATACTTAATTTGGAACATAATAAAGAACTTGACTTAGATAGACGGGCACTATGGCTTAATGTCTGCTGTGCAAGAAAAAAAAAACTCCTGACGTGGATTATTATAGCGAGGGCGCTACATTGGGTTTCTAGCGCTTAGAAATCTTTGAATAAGGCTTTATGCTGATTTTACCGTGTACTTGAAAGCTCTTTTTTTTTTGAGAATTCGCGCATAGTTGTTGTCTCACTTTAACGCTTGTTATTCTTTCACATGCAGCTTTCTGCCTATAGAAATGAGTGTAAAAAAAGAGAAATTGGGCAGTGCAATCACGTTATTATAGACATATATACGAGATGGCAATGTTATCCTGAAGTGGTTAGCAATAAGTTGAGCCATTAAGCATTGTGCGTGAAGTGGTATTTCGGCCGAAGTAACCGACTTTTTTGTGATATGAGGTAGTATGCAAATTGATGCACGATAATAGAAGTTAATTTGTTTTATTGATATTGCATAGAATTTGAAGTTACTCTCTGTTGAAGAGCGTGAAAGAGAAGTTGACTGTTTTTCTCGAAAATATTGGGTAACCTGGAATTAAACATTACGTAAAAATAATGCCTTATGATAAGAGTCTATGAAAACAAACAAACAAACAAACAAACAAAACTGGGAGGCAGGAGGACAGACGTACAAAGAACACAGACGCACACACAGAGAAGCAGAGAAAGCGAATGCGAAATTGGAATTCTTTTCCGCGTGTTTGCTTTGAGGGTGTAGACTTTCTGAAACATCGAAATCCTTCTATCACAGCATATTTTCTCAATAATGCCGTTCAGGGCCAAGGTTCTTTGAGTAAAACAACCATTAATATACGCACAAAAGCGTGAACAAAAAGGCTCCGCAAAATGCGTCGAGTGGGACGACGGTGTGCGTAAATATTTCATATCACTGCTACTGTCGCACGAAAGACTCAGTGAACGGTGAAATCGGTGGGAACCATGTAACGTCAGACGGCTTTCAACAGCAGATTTGAATATGCATTCAGGCGAACCTCAAACGCTTCACTTCGTCGTAAGAGATATTTCATAGAGCAGAGAGCTGAGTATAGAATTGCCGAAGGCGACCGCGGTGAGTGGCAGCGTAGCCTTACGGAAGAAACGCTTTTCTAGCTCTGCTCTTGGCCGTGGAGCATAGCATTCCGTGAACGTGACCTGCTATTTCTGCTCAGCCGCTATGTTCCGGTTATCGCCTACCGCGAAGAAAGTAAAATATATAGCGAGGTTAGGTAGTTATATGCTACGTTTTCTTTACAAGCTGCACCTATCAACGAGAAGTTTGCTACCGCCTCGTTATAGTGCTGGTGTTTTCTCTATTCGTTTATGACATATTCTCTAGTAGAACACATTATGCGAATGAGAACCTTATTTTCTTTGGGTTTTGCGTTAGAATGTGCAAACTGACAGCTTAAGATACTTTATAAATGTATTATGACAAAGAAAAGGCCTACGGGCCGCGTATGTGGCATTGAATGGGCAGCCCATTTAACACTTAACGAGGATGTCTAGCAGTGGGCCTCTTTGAAGTATCAATACCTAAGTTGAAGTTATCTTGGTGTTTTTAGAAACTGAGGTCTTTAACAACCGGTGTACAGCAAACAGTATTCGAATTTTGGCCGGGAAAGTTTATCCCTCAATACATTACAACAGATGTACTGCTTTACACATCAATTATGTGGTTTCAGGGGCAAACAGTATGCGACTGACCACACTCCGACAGCCATGTTATAATAGGGAACAAGCGAAATGAAAGAAAAGGAAAAAACAACAGGTGTGCGGCGCCTTTGCCGCATCTCATATTTTCAATCTCGTAGGATAAATAATGTTTGCTCCAGCAGTAAGGCTCAAAGGTTTCCACTCCCGCTCTTAGATTTGATTCAAACATCGTGTTTTATAGTGAGTCAGACGCAATGAAACCCAGTAAAAATGAACATTTCAGAACCCCTCTTAATCTCTTGTTAGATATCTTGAATAAGTATGCATAACCTATACACGACGCAAGTGCAGCCTATTCGCGGAGCTGACTTTTCTCGTCCCGCGTACGAGACTAAAGAAACGTAGCACTTCGTATCAGCACCGTTTTCACACCCGGTTATCAACACCAAGTTTTCGAAAGAAGTTATCTGTGCCATTCTCTATGGGAACTCCTACACGAGTGATAAGCCGAAGTGTTTTGCACGACCAAGAAAACATGTAACATATGGCTGATTATGCAAGTAACCTCAGTAGATATATCGACTAAGTTTTATATTCCCTCTGATAAAATGATTCACCGCTTGAAACTGAATGCTACTGTACTGCTACTCTTTAGTCAGGCGTAGTGTACGGCACGAAACTATAGTTACTTCAGCAGTGTCACACGATTAAATATTGATCTTGGCCTACAGTCCTTAGCAATATGCCGTCACATAGCCATACTAACAATATTCCACAAGTATGTGCACTCTACTGGTCACGTTCCCTTCGTCTCTATGTCCCATCCCGAACATGCAGAATATTACATAATAATATATCAGTTTCGCACGCATACATGGTCTTACATTACCATTCAACTAATCAACAGTCCCAAAGTGGACGATCAATCCCCAAAGTCGCTTCCATTCGGATCTTAGGTATGACGCTAGAAGCAACGGGCACCAATAACATCACGATTCAAAGGTTAGCAAAAAAGGAAGATAGTGTTATTAGGCTCATAAGGCGGGTGGCTAATCGAAGGGCAGGACTATCAGGGGACAACTTGGTCAGGCTTATACATGCTTTTCTGCGGTGTCATTTTACATATGTGATGGCAATGCATGTTGGAAGAGATCGGAAAGAGACAAGCTTAATACAATGATTAGGAGAGCGGTAAAAAATGCCCTTGGGGTCCCCAACTACACTCACACAGGTCGTCTCCTGCAGTTGGGAATTCATAATACATTGGAAGAAATCGCGGAAGCGCAAGAAAGAGCACAGGAAATTAGGCTGCCTGGCTCAAAAGCAGCCCCGCCGTGGTGGTCTAGTGGCTAAGGTTCTCGGCTGCTGACCCGCAAGTCGCGGGTTCGGATCCCGGCTGCGGCGGCTGCATTTCCGATGGAGGCGGAAACGTTGTAGGCCCGTGTGCTCAGATTTGGGTGCACGTTAAAGAACCCCAGGTGGTCTAAATTTCCGGAGCCCTCCACTACGGCGTCTCTCATAATCATATGATGGTTTTGGGACGTTAAACCCCACAAATCAATCATGGCTCAAAAGTGAGAAGGATGATTCTCGTAGATATGGGTATTCGACCAGCTCAGATTGAGGCTCTGTCCTAAGGTTCTCGAGGGATCATAAGGAGAATATCATTGTCTCGCCTGCCCCGCGGAACATGAATCCCCAACGAAATGTTGGAAGGAGGAGAGCGCGCGCTCATGCCCTTATCCGCCAAGGTGCGGATCGTGACGGGGGTGCCTCTTTCGAGACGCGGCGCAATATGATGATCAGAGAGACCGATTCACGGTAGTGACACTCTACCACAAAGGGGTAACAATTAATGCGGCGCCAGTATGCGCCAATACTGTCAATGCAGCCGTTCAGGTTGCCATTGCCTTGGCTCTTTTAGATAAGCGTCATAAACATATATTTAGCGATTCTAGAGCAGCCATTCATGCCTTCAGTGTTGGAGCTGTGTGCAAAGAGGCCAAAACATACTCGGTGAGAAGTCGCTCACAACCCATACCCTTCCATGGTTCCCGGCTCATATGGAAAACATGGACGGAGGGATTATCAATCTCAATGAGTTGGCCCACTCCAGGGCGCGAGGGTTAGCTGTCCGCGGCCATGGAGTACCTTTGGGTTGAACTGGAGATTTCGTAAACAGGGATCCACCAAATACATGCAATGAAATTGCCCAGCATTTCGCTATGGATAGGAGAATTTTTCCACCTCCACATAGGAAGCTAAATAGAGCGCAGGCACCTACATTGCAATTACTTCAAACAGAAACGTACCCTAACCCTACCTCTCTCCACAAGCTTTACCCTGACGTTTATTTAACCAACTCGTGTACAAAATGTGGCGGTTTAGCCAGCTTACACTGCATGCTCTCGGAGTGCCCTTAATTCGGTACGCGGCACCAATACAGCGTCGTCAAGAAAGTGGGACTCCGCTCTTCGGAGTCCGGACATAACATCACAAATTTGGGCTGTCCAGAGGGCCCACGACGCGGCGCTAGGTCTCGGCTTTTCTGTCCCATCGTGGGAGCGGCCCGCTGTGTGCTAGGGCGCACGCCTTCGAACTTTCACAATAAAGTTTTCCCAAACCAAACCAAATCAGCAGTCCCACAAGCCATTGCATTATGGAATAACTTTCCAGACAACATAGCTTCATTGGCCAACCCTGACACATTCCACCACCAATTGCTCATTTCCACTGAAGTCGTTCATTGTCTTCTAACAAAAAGCACAATTTTTGCATATGTATGTATGTATGTATGTATGTATGTATGTATGTATGTATGTATGTATGTATGTATGTATGTATGTATGTATGTATGTATGTATGTATGTATGTATGTATGTATGTATGTATGTATGTATGTATGTATGTATGTATGTATGTGTATTTACGATTATTATGTATACATCATGTATTACTCACTATGCATTATGCCTTAGGTACATCTTATTTATGAAATGTTCAATTCTTTTTCTGTGTCGTTTCCTAGTGGTGCTTGATTCCTTTACATTTTTCTGCTCCTTAATGTTATTTTAGAGCCCCCCTTACACAATGCCCAAGAGGCCTGTAAAGAATTTGAAATAAATAAATAGATTGTTGCGGTAATTTAAAAAAAATTGATAGCCATGTGTTCATAAATGTGTGATTTCTATTCAGTGATCAAATTAACTGTTTAAAAAGCAAGTTTGCGGCCGTATAGATTTCATACGAGCCGAAAAATTTATACAGACCTTAGTATACGGGCGCAAGTGCGCTATGCTTTTATTCGAAAGTTACGGAGGGAACATTTCAATTTTTGTAGCAGATGCAAGTGGTCCTCCATTGACCACCACAGTATCCTCCCCGGCGGCCAATGCTCAGACAATGCTTGTGGCAGAAGTCGCTGACCGGGCAGCCGAACCAACGGCCTGCAAATGAAGCATTTCTCATTAGTTCGGCACTTGCGATACGTAACCCGCGTTCTACTTAAAGGCGAGAGCTTTAATGCCTCGTCAAACGTGGAAAGGGACCGTTTAGGTCTGCGTCAATACGAGTGATGCGAAAAATAATCATGATGTGAGGGCGGCTCTCCATGACGTAAATATATGATGCCACAGGTCGCGAAAGCTTGCGGCTTCAGCATGACATCACTATGGTGTCGTATAGACCCTTTATACGATGACCTTATCATATGACGTCGTCACCTGATCAGACAAGCCAAACGCAGTGGAGGAGGAAGACGAAAAAATAAATAAGTGAAAAGACAGGGAGGTTAGCCCGTTCTTAGACCAGCTTGCTACCCCTTTTGGGGAAGGGGTTGGGGGTAATAAGATATGATAGAAAGAGATGTTACAATGAGAGAGAGAGAGAGAGAGAGAGAAGACTAAAAATAGCGAAAAAGGAAAAGCGAAATCAAAGAAATTATGAATCTAAAGTCGGTTCCTAAGGCAGATGTGCGGAAAAAGCGTATTAAAGCTTTCAAAGCCTGCTGGGCTGAGGATGGACTCGGCCAATGACCCTGAATTCTTTGTTTCGACAAAGACCAATCATCTAGTCTATCTACAGCTTCAGTAAATTTTTGTCTTGGCGTGTTGAAACGGGTACACTCACAGGTACTGCTGAAAACTACGTAAGATGCAGAAAAATTCCAATGCTTCTGGTTTTGGAGGTAGTGCAGATCATGTTGGGCACAGAAAGATTTCGAAGGCATGATTTACATAGCTGACTTGCATGCACAGTGCTAATGTTACTGCCCCCCTATTGTCCAGTACCTCAAGGTATTTCGATATTTCGTTTTGCAAATGGCCAACTAAAGTGTATGCTTTAGCGTGGTCACGTCATGTACGTCCTTGGAAGACCCCCTTGAAGAGCCGAGAACTATACCTGGCTGAAACTCGCATCGACTCAAACTTTCTTTCAAATATCAATCTATACGAAAAGTCGTTTAACGGTAAACAAAACTGCAGAAAACTGCTTTACTCTTAATTTATTACTGACCCCACACACTAGCAGTTCATATAAACGCACGTTATGATATACTCACGGACTCGAACATGTGCCTCTGTATTGTCGTCTTCAACGGCGAAAGTCATGGCCAGGAGGGCTGTATACGTAACATTCACAAATTGTTATTCATATGATAATCTTGTTTTTGGAACACAGATTGTTTGAACTTTAGAGGAGGCCGCCAAACAAATTACTGATTAGATGTATTAGTATACTCAGTCTTCCGGGTAGAGTATATTTCAGAACAGAAAATTAATATGCCAAGTTAAGGGGATTGCATGAGAGTTATCAAGGGGCGTTAAACTACTTCATTGTTCTTGCGGGACTCGGCTGACCATTTTGGGGAGGTTTTTTCACCGGTAATAAATAATGAGGTTTAACGTCCCAAAACCATTATGTGATTATGAGAAACGCCGTAATGGAGGACTCCAGAAATTTTGACCACCCGGGGTATTAATCATGTACCTAAATCTAGGCACACGGGCCTCAAGCATTTTCGCCTCCATCGAGAATACGTCTGCTGTGGTCGGCTCTTTTTTTTTTTCATTCCATTGCCATGTAGCTATAGCTAAGGTGACGCTCAGGCTGTGCAGTGAGACAAGTACAATACCTAAAGAAAGCACTAAATGCAATACAATAAAAGACGTCTAATTTAGGCTATTATGGTTCACGAAGTTTAGCAGGCATGGGGGCGTTATAAGTCTAGAAATGTTGCATAATTTGGTGGGGACAACGCCGCCGCCAAGGTTGGTGCTGCGTTAAATTGATATTGACGCCTGTATATGACCCCGGCCACTTATTTTAACAGAACATACGCAACAAGCAACTAAAACGTGAGTCAACTCACCAGCCAGCAGTCCAAGCATAAACACAAAGGAGAAGTACTTCATTTTGGAAGTAACGGTCACCCTGGTACCTGCATATGGAGATGTTTTTTTTATAACTTGTGTTAAAGAAGCATGGCGCGCATGTTTGCCTTCTACGCTGTTTTCGAGTTGATAGATCTTTTAATTTTTTGATGTGGTTACGCAAATAAGGCACATCCTTTCAGTAGTCATGAAAGAACATCAATCACTCTCTATACAGGATGACTACAGCTCTTCCAACTAGCTGTCGAAATACTATTATAGTGCTGTCATACAAGCAATGCGATTGTGTTTTTCCTTGCTGCATAACACAAGAATACGATTATCTCTATAGAGCTTTTTAGTGACTGAGTAAAAGACGCACCTATTGCCAAAACAACAACAATGCCTAATTGTTCTTCCCTGGAAAACAACTAGCAATTCTATGCGTCTTAAGAAGACAATATACAAAGAATCAATTTCATGCAGTAGGGGCTGACAAAAACTGTGGCATTGGGTGCGATTCGAAAAAGAGAGGGACAGCCAAATATGCACTTACCAGCGGAGAACTGAAGCTCGTAGAAGCAGGTAGCAAGCCTCGGCAACCGTTTTCTTTTATACCGTCCCTTATCGTTCGGGGGTGGGAACGCGTCCACATGCGCACGTACCGAATAACAAGTAAGCAGAACGGAAGGTTACGCCGTCAATGATGACACGTGTGGTCGAAATTGCAACACAAGATATGCCACCTAAGGTCCTGTCCTATCGACGTGGATTGTCAGAGGACTGTTTGCAAGGAGGATTCAGGGCTGGAAGGTCATTGATTGCATGGGAGGCAAAGCACCTGCTGAACTATAGCGTTCTCGTTGCCCTGCTTGTCACACCTGATAGTGCTTTCGAGTTTTCCCGGACACTGAGACGATAATACTGTACGCTACAGGTGGGTGCACTCACTGCTTCAGACGCAATTTCACTGAGGCTACACAACAGAAGAGCCGCAGGAAAGCTGCCCGAAAAGGAGAAAGAATCTGTTGGGCTGGGAGGTTAGCCAGTTCTGAGATCGGTTGGCTACCATGTACTTGGCAAAGGGGTGAGCGGCGTATAAGTTGACCTGAAAAGAGAGGTTACACAGAAAGAAAAAAAAATCAATACGATAAGGTATACACTTCCTAAATTTTTTAGAATGTTCAAATGCGGTAGGCACTTGGCAGCACTGGTCACAGAAATAGCCATGTTTGTGCTGTCTTAGACGAAGTTACTGATACGAGTTCATTAGTCAATTACAAAATCAACTTACTGTCATATTCATGTTCGCGAAGTAGACGAAGCTGTTGAAAATAAGTTTTGCTTGATTAAATCTCTGCAGTAGCTATCTTTTGACCAAGATGCCCCGCCGCGGTAGTCTAGTGGGTAAGGTACTCGGCAGTGCTGACCCGCCGATCCCGGGATCGAATCCCGGCTGTGTCGGTTGCATTTTCAATGGAGGCAAAAATGCTGTAGGCCCACGTGCTCAGATTTGGGTGCACGTTGAAGAACATCTGGTGATCGAAATTTCCGGAGCCCTCCACTATGGCGTCTTTCATATACATATGGTCATTTCGGAACGTGAAACCTCGCATATAAATCAATTAACTTTGGGCCAATTCAACATGGGCAAACCTGTGAAATAATACGTGGCAAAAAAAAAGAAAGAGTGAGAGATTGTAATGGTATGAAATGTATTATTGGATGAAAATAACTGAGTTTGTTAAGCAATCAGAAAATCAACGTAGGGTCATATTTGTGTTGGCAAACTGCAAAAGTTTGGTGCAAATAGATGTTGCTTCTTTCAGTGTGCGCAATACGCAGTAGCTGCAGGAAGGAAAGAAGAAAGGGGGCAGTGAACGGAGTGAAGAGTATGTAGAGATGACACTTTACAAATGGCACAGGTGTTCACCTATAGGCCCGTAGTCTTCAAAAAGCGCGAAAGTGCTTTTATTGCCTTGCGAGCCGTCGAAAGACGACGACTGTGCTCCAGGAGCATCTGAAAATAGTAATGATTAAAATATAATTAAAATATGCGTGGAAAGAAAGTCAAGCAGATGAAACCACAAGTGCGCTGACAGGAACCGAACCTGCAATGTTGGGATGCTCCGTTGATTGAGCCGCGCCTGCAGTCGTCTTCTCGTAATAAGAATAAATAAGTATGTGTAGTTTTATGTCTTAGAACACTATTTGAATATGAGAGATGCAGTAATGAAGGGCTCCGGAAATTTCGACCGGTCTGGTAAGATCACACAATACACGGGCCTCTATACCATTTCACCTCCATCGAAAACTCGAGAGGAACGTCTATGAAGATGACCGACTAAAACACAGGAGGCTTAGTTACGGGCAAACGATACGTGAGCCAGCTATGGGTGACTAAAATTCCCTCTTTTGTTCTCGCTTACACCCAGGCGCCCAGTACGCCTGACAAGTTTGAGCTATCTCACTTAATACGACACAGACATCATCCTTCGCAACCACTTAATTGCCCTTTCGATATGGATCTCCAGAATTGCCACTCGTGAAACCTACTTTACTTATTAATTTTTATTCTTTCGTTATTGCAGCAGCTTCAATGGCATTCTTAATGGCATAAGCGCGGAACAAGTGCATGTGTAGCCCCATGCGGTTTCAAAAGTGACATCCACAGCATCTAAGTAACATTTTAATAGCAGTGTCGACGTTTATTTATTTGGGCTCAGGGCCCCTGGTGAGCCAGAGCACTGCGATAGGACAAGAAGGCAGCGGCAACAAAAACACTTTCATTCACTGGGAGCCGCACTGATGTGTCTATAGCGGCGCACCGAGCGGCAGTCGCAGGGGCGAGCGTACTCGGGTTGCTCATCGTTCTCTTTTTGCTCTTCCAGGCGAACGTCCCCATAATGTCAAACCACCAGTTAACATGCCGGCACTGTCAAATTTCATTATTGCACCCGTCCTGTAATGTTCCAGGAAGATTCCTGCGTGGGGCAATGAAGAATCCAGAAGAAATAAAAATGAGGAAATATATAACGAGCACTAGCAAGCAAAAGGAAGCCTTCAACAACGTATGCATTTGTTTGAGTGCGTATGGCTATAGTGCAGGTTGTTCTTATCTCTAACGTACCCAGCCGTATCGCAAGTTTTGGAAAGCGTTTCTTGCGAAATGTGACCGCCGCCACCGATTTGTCCGTGCAACATTCAGCATGGCGGTGGGAGCCAAAATGCCGAATAACAAAAATTAAAGGTGCTCCCTCCATACAGCTCCGACATCACGATTCGTGGACCTTACTGCCCGTCTAGTTGAGTCTTAAGACGGGGGGTCGCAAAAGCTCTATCACATGGAAGTGCGCAGTAAATGTTGAAGACTATGGTACATAGATGGAGGCTATTTGTTTACCACGCATGACACGCAGCGACAGAAAAAAAAACACATCGTTCGTCTAGACGTTTTTACTTTTAAAATACCAAACGATTTGTGATCTCAGATGGACGTTGTATGACTAGGCACATCAAAATAGACTTAAAGGTATGGCCTGCCGTCTTTGGACGGTCCATTAGACGTATTGCAGCACTGGCCACCGGGGATTGAGGGGAGAATAAGAATGGAGTGATGCCGCAGTGAGTCAAGACTTGCTAAGGGTTAAGACAGTTTGGGCGAAGCCTATGTTTTGCACTCGAATTACTTATCATACCTGCCTGGCTCTTTGAGTGAGAACGGGGTTTGCCAATGGCATCCCGTTTAACGGCAACCTATCCGTTTCGCAAGAGGGTTGTGAATAGAAGCTTCGGCCTCAGGTGATCGTCCAAAAGAAGTAAGCTAATAAAGGGACGACCAAGAGCGATCAAGTGCGAAGGTCAAAGACTTCCACTTCTGCAGTTCTTTCTTGCAAGACATGCGTCGGTCAGTTCGTTCGTGCTTCCGTCCATCCGTGCGGCCGTCCGGCCGCACGGATGGACAGATGGACGCTTCGTCCCACTCATCGTCACTTACTCGGCGGATATGGTGGGATTTTTTTTTTTTGTATTAGCTACAGAGGCCGCCAAAGTCAAAATGTCGCGTTTCGCCCCATATCTCATTTCACCTTACCCTACCGTAGTCGTAAAATGAAAAAAAAAAAACTAAAAGGCAACAAAAACAGCTCATCCGTGAAAATGAAGCAAATGCGACAAACATGTCGGGGCACGTCTAGATACTTAGGAAGACAAAAAGATAGACTAGTTTCCGTAAAGCATATGGGCGCCGTCTTCTTGCGCTGTCAAGACCATCGCAGTGAGGAAGAGGAAGACGACGAGTTCTTGCGGTTGCTGCTGTGCGCGAGATCTGCGTTCGTGTCGGACCGGTGATCTCTGACGACCAAGTCGTCCCTGCTTTCATAATAAATCATCATACGATATTCAGTGGAGGCGCTGGGATTTTTTTTTCGCATATTTCAACGTGAATAATAGTGCCTCGAAACATCGTATGTACCAACAAAGCAATTTTCAAGCGTATGCGCCTACCGTAAGGCAGTTCGTTCGGATGTTAAGCCCGCAAAACACAAAGGTTAACAACCCACAATGGTGGCACTCAGACATGCGTAAAACAGCCCATACCGCTCAGCAGATGCGAATAAAAGTTAGAGTTACCGACACCTGTAACAGCAGAGGTGCGTAGGTGCAGCTCCGTTTGTAATTCGTAAGATAATCATACACATTATTGCCTGAATGCCACTCCTCCATAAAGAAGGTGGTGTTTCAACTGGTCGTTGAACTAGGTTGCAACGGTTGAAAAATTTCAGTGATGACTTTCGGCGGATCTGCAAAAAGCCTTGTGCACGAGCCAGAACAAACTATTCCCGGTCTCAGCGCAACTACATCAATGCAGTGTGGGCATAAAGTAGGCACTCATGGGTGTTTCGAAAGTTCTCGAAGTCACGAACTAATTAGCGATTTGCCCCAGGCGAAAGCGAGATTAGCTGTGCCAGGCGTGAAGGAAGTATAGCAGCATTACGTGTAGTTGTTTTTTAGGGGCGAAGCTCCTTATGGCGGCACCCGTTCGTCCCGCGTATTCGTAGTAGTAGTCGTAGTGTGTAACCAGTCTTACAGTTTGACCTCCAAGGTGGTGCCGATGAGAGATTTCTCCTCTGCATCGTTGAACAATAAAAAAATTCGCAGCGTGCGTGTCAACTAAAAGCCGAATTTTCCTGTCTCTCATTCCTCCTTAGCATTGGCATGTACATTGAGCACTATCTGACAAAAAAGGGTTGCTACGTTATACTCACTGGGCATAACCTCCTTCGTTTTAGATAGGTTTAGCAAGCGTCGGGCCGCAGTGCCATGAATACAGTGAACTAGTATATACCATGAACTCGAGGTGGCTAAAGCTGGGAAGTAGACACGAAGCGCAAGCCGTAAGAAAGTGTGCGTGTGCCATCTCTCGTTTAGTCTTTGGAATGTCCGCTGGATGGCGGTGCTTCTATATTCGGAATATATGATGAAAAGATGCGAGATGGTGGTACTGGGAGTGGTGACTAGATGGTCGAGCGGACACACAGACAGATGCATGGACGGACTCACGGATGGCTGCACCGACGGATGGACGCATGGACGGATACAGGGGCGGATGCGTGGACGAACGCAGGGATGGACGCACAGATGAACGTGCGGTCGCATGAACAGACGCACGCACGGACGGGCGAATGGACGCACGGACGGTCACACAGATTGACGCATGGACGGACGCAAGCAAGAACGAATGGACGGACGGATGCTTCGCCCCAGTCTCCATCATTCACTTCGTGGATATGCTGCCATTTTTTTAAAAGCAGCTTTGTAATTGAGTGATATAACAAGCCAGTGCACTTTGTTAATGCGTTACCGAGCTAATGTTCTCGTTAAATGCCAGACAAATTACCAATAATTTCACTAGTAGCACAGTTTTGTGTAGAATTGGTGCGTGATGTTCGTTCGAGATCGAGCTTTTCCTTTATATTGATACGTGTATGAAACTGTCGCTCCGGCACAGCTGAAATGGCACCCAAAAGGAAGGAAGACGACAACGTGGTTGCTGTGGGTTGGTCTCTCGAGCTTCCCCCGTTGCCTGCATGACTGTGCGCTCATTCAAGCCGTTAGCAAGACCAGCTGTCGGTGAATAAATCTTCCCCATAACATCTTTTGGTGGAAGTTGCGGGGTCTTCACACAACCCGGCTCTGGAACTCCGCAGTGGACGCTAGCTTTCACGTAATCGTCCCCGTAACAATATGTATATGTTCTTCAGTGTATGGTTGTAGTTTTACCTGTTCCAAGTCTTCCTGATATGATTCACCCTATTTTATCACTATCAAAAAAACTTAAACAGCTGTGTGCTAAGCGATCAAGTCTTGTAGTTGTATATTGTTCTGGATAAAAGCAATAAATGTTGTGGCTGGAAACAGTTCTTTTCTTTTCATTTTAACTCGCATATATCAAGAAGCATTGTCACATTAACTTATCCTAGGTGATACTTTTATTAAAGCAACTATCCACACCATTCAGACACAAAGAGGTGACATTCATACTGATCTAAAAAGATTAACATGATGAGAAATGAAATAATAGGGAAGAATAAGCGAGTTGGCTAACCTGTCCAGGATAACCTGTTTACTACCCTAAACATGGGCACAATTTGTACTAAAATACTTACTGCTGGTGGATCAAGCTTGGAGCCAGGTCATGCGGAATGAGGTGAGGATCGTTTGGCATGTTCCTGCGTTTTACCAACACCTCTCCTCAGATCTACTTTTTGAAGACGATAGTCTGTCTTGGAGACCTTAAACGTAAAAATTTTGGTCTGTCTGTAGGTACATTTGTCTGTTCGTCCACCCTTAACGGTACCCTAAACTGCACCAAAGTGGCCAAATGATACTCCAAATGGCCGACCCTATCCGCAGCGCCCACCAATATTGCTCAAGGTTCAGCGGTTATACTTTTGCGATTGTCAATTAAAAAGCGGTTATTGCACATATCTGAGGCACCATAACAACACGCCAATATTCTGTATGTGTGTCTCTCACTAGAAAAGGCATACATAAGTAATTCTAATGACCGTAGTGTTTATCACGTTGCGCTGACCTTGCGACGCTTGCACGAAAAAGCAAGTGTTTCCAACGCTTTGCTTAGACAACAAGGTGGTGGCACCTACCCGTCGCCATGCGTTCTACACCTTATCACCTTCGAGATATGCGCGCAGGGCGCGCGCGCTTCGTTTTCCGAGATAACTGCCAGATGGCGCTCATGTCTCACGTGAGACGCGACTTGATGCGCTCATTCGCCTCCGCCGCAAGCTAAGAGCACTCTAACGCAGCATCTCCAGAATACCATTCACCAATTTTCTTGCGCAGATCATCAAATAAATGTTTTGTTCACTCTCTCCAGACGCAAGGCTATCGTCTTTCGACGACATTTGCAGTGTAACATGCAGATATGGGGCCGGTTTTTTTTTCTGTATACCTGTTTTGAGCTCCACCCACCTATTTCTCCAGTGCAGGGTAACACACCGGTTTATAACAACCCTGCTTTTGTTCTCTGTCCTTTTTCTCTTACCAGTGCTTCGGTGTTCCTCTCCGGAAACTATTATGTCTGGGACACCGTCAGTACAATGGCGTCGAACGATTCGTGCCTGATTATTGACGCGAAGTCATAAGTGTTCCTCGCAGCAAGGATATATGAACCACTGAGAGAGAAACTTACCGGGTCCCTCACGAATTCCCCTAAGACGACTGGAAGGCTAGAGAGACCTTTTTTTTTATCTCAGCTAATATATTTACGATGGCCCGACAACCTCCAAAAGTCTTTCTGCATCTGGCATGAATCTCCAGTGCCTCCACGATCGGAGGAACCTCACCTGGTTTTGCAATGCCTCTGTGATTGGGTAACCTTTAATGAAGCTGCGATGCGACGTAATGACGTCATCATGTTCTGTTACGTCACACAATGACACCGTGTTTTTAAGTCCCAACTTTCAGCGATTTGTGACGCGAAATGGTGACGTCACCTCGTGGTGTCTAATGCCTGACGCCACCGACACGGTAGGCCGAAACTCAAATCACACGTCTTATGAGGCATTTCAAGTTTCCGCCATAATACTTAGTGTAAGTCAGAATCTTACTGATATATAAATACCAACACATGTGAGGACAGTTCAAATACACACCAATCATAAAGACTCAACTCCACATCGTCTCAAGAAAAAAGTTTTAGACAAAAAACGAGCATATCAAAAGCGTGAACTGTTCATAATTTCGTTCGCAAAACGAATGCGGCGAGGAAACGTTGTTTCGGCGAAAGGCAGCACTCCCGGCATCAATAATTTTTCTAAATTCGCTTCTCGGTAATTCATTGAAGTTATCTGCACTTGAACGTCCTTCTAAAGTTCTCAATGCTTCTTACATCTCATAATACTTTGCTTCTGATTGAATGATATGTGGAGTTTAACGTCCCAGAGAGAGAGAGAAAGAGAGAGAGAGAGATAAATAGAGAGGAAAGGCAGGGAGGTTAACTAAGCTTGGCTTGGTTGGCTACCCTACACTTGGGGTGGGAGAAAAGGTGAATAATAGAACGGAAAGAGATAGAAAAGAAGAGGAGTAAGAAAGAGAAGCATGAATAGCCCCAAAACCACCATATGCTTATGAGAGACGCCGTAGTGGAGGGCTCCAGAAATTCTGACCACCTGGGGTTCTTTAACGACCACCTGGGGTTTGACCTGAGGTTCTTTAACGTGCACCCAAATGTGAGCACACAGGCTTACAACATTTTCGCCTCCATCAGAAATGCAGCCGCCGCAGCTGGGATTCGATCCGGTGACCTGCGGGTTAGTGGCCGAGTACTTTAGCCACTACACCATTGCGGCGGGGCATAGTTTGCTTCTTGCAAGCACACCACTCACACTGCTGTCTAGAAGGACCGATTCCTTCTGAAGTTAGATCGCACTCGTTAAATTACTCTTTGTTCGTTCATTTGCTTTAACCAATTTTTATTTCTGGTTGCCGCACTAAGTCAATTATCGATGATATGAGTATTGTGTTTAGAAAAAGTAGTTAACGATTCAGAGTACTCGGTACTCTACTATGGGAGAGCTTAAAGCCGTCCCCGAAACTTCACAGTCACATATTTACTTTTTCTGTTCGTTATTCCCACTGTATAATCAAGTGGTACTTGAACGTCCAGATTGTAAAGGGTCTTCACAATGTTTTAAGTTCACCTTTTTTTAAGTTTTATGCGTTTCCCACGATTTCACTTTAGGCAAGGTGAACACGTTCAGGTACCACTTTTTGTTTCTACTGTCGTAACACAAATATTTTTATTCTGATGCGGTGCCTATAGTTCCAGGGCTGGTTGAAATTTTGTGTAGTACGGATCGCAAATGCTCCCTAGAAAATTTGCGAACACTGTCTACCATTAAAATTTCGTAAGGATATGCAGAAAAATCACTAATGCCACACAAAGGGAAGTGGAGCACGCGTAAAGGGAAGTGAACGAAACACCATTTACACTGCGCGCCATGCCCTCGTGTGCGTTAACCGGAACACACTTTTGTATGGACCATACCTAATTTAAATGGCAACGCATTCATCCTCATCAGCACTGCCACCGTTGCCGTCATAATTTTGCTCTGACTGTGGAACGTAACAGAGAAATAAAATTAAGACTTCGGAGTTGGTAATGCCTCTGATTTGGTAATGCTGCTTGTGATATGTTTGGCAATAGAAAGTATTTCTAATGATCGGCAATAATTCTTTTCATGAGTCAGTCAACAGCGTCTTGTTCTCAGTTGTTACCAAATGCTATCATGTCCCTAGGTGCATCGTCATTTTGATTGCAGACAGAAAGGAGTATTCCTTGTTTCCCCAGACGATACCTACATTTATCGTATTGCAAGAACAAGAAAAATTAATAACCACAAAAAGAAAACTTCGTAGGTAGGTTGTTTTTCTCCCGGAAATCAAGGCAGGAAAACATACACGTAAAAGACAAAAGTGAAAACTGAACATGAAAAAAGCCACGTCTACATGCGCGTTTACAAAAAGAGATTCTATCAGGATTGCTCATTACGACAGCACTGCCGTGATTAATTGCTTGTCTAACCGACCCGAAAAAGACGCTCCCGAGCTCCAAGACAAGGCAAACAGTTTGGGACACCATGCGTAAGGTATACATCGCAGACAAGAACGACGTTCTGTATACCCACAGGCAATCATCACGCTGCATTCGCACGAAAACAAACGAGGTCGTTGCAGCAACCGCTATGTCGTCGTTGCCTCGATGGCTATAAGCGTATCGTCGCAAGGGATACAGCATCAATGTGGACGAAGGAAACTAAAAAGCGAATAAATTTGATGCCGGGGAAAATGTGTTGTCATAGTTCAACGATGGTGAGAACAAGGACAAAACGAGTGTTCTATTTGTATCTTTCCTGTAGCCAATTTTGAAATCAAACAGAAAAAAAAGATGAAAATAAAGCCCTCAAGGAACTTTTACAGGAAGACAGTTCTCCGAATCTTGGTGCGCTCATGGGGTGTTATACAAAGTATTACTTGCAGTTGTTCTGAATTAGGTTTATCACCTACTCACCCTGGGTCAAGTGAAAAACGGCTGTGGGAAAGAGCCACCTGAAAAAAAAAAAAAACCGTATCACACACGCACAGCCCATCCAGGCATGATGTGTTTTAGTACGATGAAAACCGGCGACTTAATGGGATAGGAAGCGAAATTATGAACCTGGAAACGAAGATAGAGAGGAAAAGCCACAGTGTGCTTCAAGAGCCGCGAAGTGGGCGAATCGGGTGTCATAAGTGCATATTGTCAGCTACAAGTTTTCTTTCGTGATGGAGATAAAAAAAGAAATATTCCGTAGCTTATCCAACACCTCCATTTTCTTTCTCTCCCTGTTTCGCTCTCTACTGCGCAGACACTTTGAACTCGCATAGTAATAAGGTAATCTTGCTGGCTTTCCCCGAATGCCTCGATGAGCTTTAATTGCCTCTTCAGTTTGAACCGGCGAGGGCTATCACTCTAGCGTTTTTTAATCTTCTCGCGATGTTATTCCAACATTTCGTGCGCTTTGCTTAACTTTATTCGTTGAATTGAGAAGGTAATTACTGTTGCACTTGCTTCCGGGCGCATGCCTCAGCTGTGCCTACTGTCTGCAAGACAAATGTGCTTCTGTCTTCTGCTCTCACTGGTATATTGTTCTTCGAAACAGTGGTACATTGCTTCGTTACATACTGCGATGTAGCTACGGAGTTATATAGGGCTTGAGTATAGCTAGTCGTGTTTTATAGCCGGAACAATACATATGCAAGCAATATGAAAATCATGCCAGAAACATGCACACTGCTGAGTAGCAGATATATAGGCAGGAGCCAATAAATTGAATTTATAGGATAGGGCTGCTTATATTTTGGTGCTTTGTACTTATTTGCGTACATAAAGTGTTTTAGAGCGAAGCAACATAGTCTCGGATTGTGGGTGTGTCGTGTCGTCATTAGGGTCCATCGTAAACTCGTATGTGACAGAAGAAATTGGGTAAATAGCACTACTTATTACCAGTTCATACTACGCATACCATAAGCTGAAGGTTCAGGGCTACTTCCTGAAAGAATATGTTCGGCTCAGGAGCCGTGGCCGAATCCTCGACAAAATTCACCAAGGGCCTCAGGTTTCTTATCAAAAACTAGAGACACAATCGCGGATCCCTACGGTGAAATTATTCATTTGAACAAGACATTTGAGACATATCTGCGGAGTGATGGTGTCTTATTCGCCACCAGTATCCCACAAATGAAGAAGGCAACGGTGACACCAACATATAGCCTACGACGTGAGTGTAGCTAAGACACACTTCCATATATGCTTGCAAGAAACTGAAACCGAGCATGTTGGGAACAACGAGTAGAAGCACATGAGGGGAAGCTGCATTCCGACCAAACCTGCTCGATTATGACACATTTTTTCGGCTGTATAACGGAGCTGAAACGCTCTTCTCTAAATGCCCGGTTTCAAGCTTGTCGCCACTAGTGACTCACCAAAAACAACAACAACAAAAAAAGATCTCCCTCAAAACAATGTGGCGAGTGGGCCACCGCCTTGCGCAGCCCAGCCTCGGCGACAAACTCTAAGCCGTCCAGCAGGCCCTAGAGGCGGCGGTAGGGCAAGGCCTTGACGTCCCCACGCGGGAGACCTAAGGCCCGCCTGGCCAAAGCTCTGCCGATTTACCAATATAATTGCTTAGATACTTGTTTCTCAGAGTCCTGGTTACTAGCCAAGTGACCCCAGGCCTACCCTTTTCCGCCCTCTCTCTGTTACGTCTCTCGTGGCCCATTGGCAGCGATTTTGCTGTGGGGGACACTAACGGACACTGTATGTTTCGCTCCTCCCCAGGATTCACGTTGGTATAGCTGAGACGTCCTTCCCTACATTCTTCGCGCATCGTTTGTTTTCGATAGTTGTGGCGACTAAGAAACAGCGGGATACGTCAACCTTTGGATGAATTGAACGTCCTGCGTAATAAACGTGTCGTCATATATAAGTTCAGTGTACTGTGAATTGCTGCATATATGAGCAGTTTGCTTGAGGCACTACCGGGTTCCAGGAGTCGTTCGACGGGCAGCTTTCCGGAAGCACTGTCAAAAGTATAAGTTTTGTTCGCTAGAAATGAACATAACAGGAAACGGAAGCATTCATTATTTCTAGCTTGGGAATTGGATATATTTATGGAACTACAGAGCAGCACTGACATCAAGATAGGTTGATCTTTACTACAAATTCGGAATATTCATTGAAAAGTGGACAAATTTGCGTATTATAGCAGTATTTTTGCTGTGACGAAATATTGAGAGTGGTGGCAGTGGCGGTGTGGTGGTGGTGGTGATGTTGCCACAGCCGGGGTCAGTCAGGCAGACCTTGCCGGCAGTTGCTCCACCTGAACTATCTACTCTTTCCATGTGTAAGTTCGGCTCACCAATCATCACTTAACCCTCTCTCTTTCAGAGAAAACGTGCTAGTCGCTTGCTTTCGCATCAACCGCGCACCTGCCGGAAATGATGTCTTCACAGCATCCATGGAGAACACTCCTTACTTCAAAATGCTCATTAATGTATCTCTTTCCCAGCAAAAACGCTTGCACGACAGTAGATAGTGCTGAATATCCGTGACTCTATTCCACTCAGTGCACAACGGGGGTGGAGCTTCTCGGACTTTAAATAACCATGCAGGAGTGTATGCCGATCCTGTTCTTATTCTTTATAGCAGAGTTGACTCGACTCTACTAAAGCCTCTTGTGACACAATACTGATGAGGCTAATTCCATAAACAGCGGAAATGACATCGATTTGTTTGTTTTGGCAGCTGCTGGTTCACGTGAGCTCTGATTGTTGCTTGTATGAAAAGTGCTTGATTGTCCGGGCCTTCTGCTTTTCCGTTGCTGCTGATACCAATATGTGAAGGTGACCAATGAAAATTTATGTGGATGCCTTCTTTGTTAGCATCTTTCAGTGATGCTAGTGACTAGTGACAGAACTTGTTTGTGGGAGTGCCTCGAGAAAGCTGTTGCATTGCCGATTAGTCCGAGAGAATAACAGTTTTCGGGTGGGTTCTTCTGTTTGCGAAGAGCAGCAGCATGGCTAGGAAAACCTTGTACCTTCGAATATTGAGAGTATTGAACTAACGTTGTGTAAACTTTATGCATTTACAGGCACTTAATCGTAAGTTGTGCCTAAAGGGTTTTAAAACGTACTTGTTCTACAACGTACTTGCTAGTCCTACAACGTAGGTAATTCATTAGCACTCGATATAGCAGTGTCATCGTGTTGTGCTACTGGATAATATGCACGACAACAGTGTTCCACGCGCTCTGGAAATGGCTTCAGCTTTTTGATATATGGGCGTCATTATTACTGCAGCATTGGTTAACTTCTTGACGTAAAAGAATGGCAGGCTATAACCGAATGAGTTGATTCCGGCAACAATTTAACGAAGTCGCAAAGCATTATCAACCCGCTCGCAGGGCGTTCTCCTTACCGCACCAAAACATATTACGTCCACAAACGGTTACGCGTAACTCGATAGGTTATCAAAAGAGTCAGGTACGCACGTACCTGACTTTACAGGTTTTGTGCCGGCCAGAAACAAGTTTTTTCATGCACCTTAACTTTTCTTTACTTGCATCATAATTACCGTATTATTGGTAAACACTTCCAATAATGTCTGTATTTATCTTTGGATCATTGACTGTTGTATGTCGCACATCACTACACCAGCAATATGGGCCACTTTTTCAAGCATCGTATCCCAAGTCTTAGCGCGCTTGTGGGATAAGGATATTGACCGCCTGAACGACAGCTGCAGCGCATGGGCTAGGAACGTTTGCTTGCTCCTGAGGTTCACGACTCGACAAACACGCGATTAAAAGGCGGTGAACGACTCTTCACAACTCCTACATATGTGACGTTATATAGTGCTAGCTTCAGCGTAGGTTTCGGCTCCGTGTAGTATAACGTTTGCACAGAGTTGTACGATAGATTTAGTTTTTCTTGTTCCTTTCATTGTTTATTCCTTTTTTCTCGTTCTTTCATTTTTTAACCATTCAGTGAACAACTAATTGCATCCTGTGATTCAGCACTTGTTCTTGTTGTGTCACGGATAATAAAATACTCAAAGCCACTACGTGGGGCGTTCTCATTGCCATTTCCAATTAGGAATTGCTGCACAAAACAAGATTGCAGTTAAGAACATCACAACTGGAAGAGAGAACATATAGCAATACACGTATCGAATGTATAGACTGTGAGCTCAAAGCGTCACTTTGTTTCATGTATGTATGAGTAACAGATACGACAGAAGGCTAGAACGGCCTTGGGCGCAACACGCATCCATAATACAGCAGACGGTCTGGTGGAGTAGCAGGACCTTGTAAAGTGACGGGGCATGTGCGCCCACGACCCCAAAAAACGGGCGGCAATAACTTTATGTGTGTTACAGGAGAGTTCCCACCGCAGATTTTCCGGCTCTTTATTGCAGCCAACGCCGTAGACAACATAGCGTCTTAAATCAGTGGCAGATGCCAAATACGCTTGCACTGGAAGGACGGCGTCTCCCAACGTGCTATCTCCTGAAGAATCTTGAGCTTCTCAACTAACTCCAGACAATGTACCCACAAAAAAAGGCAGCGTATCCATGGAGTGAAGGATGGATAGTGGGGCGGAGCATCCGTCCGTCCATTCGTTCTTGCTTCCGTCCATCCATGCGTGCGTCTGTGTGGCTGCCCGTGCGCCCATCCACCCGTCCGTGCATGCGTCTGTTCGTGCGTCCGCACGTTCATCTGTGCGTCCGTCCCTGCTTTCGTCCATGCATCAGCTCCTGCGTCCATCCATGCATCCATCCGTTCGTGCAGCCATCCATGCAGCCATCCGTGCGTCCATCCATGCATCTGTCCGTGTGTCCGTTTGTCCATCTATTCAACACTACAAGTAACACCACCTCGCATCTTTTCATCACATATTCCTCATATAGAAGCCCCGCCATCCAGTGGACATTCCAAGGACTGAACGAGAGGAGGCACACGCACACTTTCTTACGGCTTGCGATTCATGTCTACTTCCCACCTTTAACCACCTTGAGTTCATGGTATATACTAGTTCACTGTATTCATGGCTATGCGGCCGAACGCTCACTAAACCTTTCTAAAACCTAGAAGCTTACGCCCAGCGAGTATAATGTAGCAACCCTTTGTTGTCTTCTGTGCGTTGTTGAACAATAAAAATTCGCAGCGTGCGCCTTAACTAAAAGCCGAATTCTCCTGTCCCTTATTCCCCCTTAGCAGCTATTGGCATCTACATTGAGCACTATGTTTTAATGTTCAACAACGCACAGAAGAAATCTCTCACCGGCACCACCTTGGAGGTCAAAATGTAATACTTTTTACACACTACGACTACTACTACGACATCGAGGGACAAACAGGTGCCGCTAAAAGGAGCTTCGCCCCCCAGAAAATACTATTTGTAGGTTTGTGCAGAGCAAATCCTTGAAACCCTGATGCGTTAAGGCAAGCGTCCACAGCTGCTTGAATGGCACGCTTGGGTAATGTGGACATATCGAAGTTGGAACGCGGCTTGATGACTACCTTGTAGGAAGGCTCTGTATGTGCCCCTTGAGAATACACTTCCATTGCCTCGTCGTGTATTTGGTGGGGTCGTTTGGGAGCAACACCAGACGCTACTACCGACTCGACCTCACGTGCTGGTGGTATATCGTCGGTAGCATCGTTCGGTCTTTCGGCACAATTCCGTTGCAGGGTCGTCGAACTGTGTTTCAGGCTGTCAGCACTGGACATGACTTCATCGCAGCTCTTGCACTGCAATCGCGGTCTCTGAGACATAGCCGGATGAGTCGGCATCGGGACGTTGTCTTGAACGCAGCATGGACGCACCGGGCCGCAGCGGCACCGGCCGACCTCGACTGCGCACTAGACCTAGGCCTGCTGCGTGAGACGATGGTCGTGGTGCTGAGACAAGAGCACGTAAAGGGCAACGTACCTTGTGGATGGGCGCCAGGTGTACCTATGCAGCTGCCACTACGGTCCAAGAGGTTAAATGGCACATTTAACATAAACAGGAGGCACAAAACACGGAGCGTTACGCATACACATCCAATCGCTTCGAACACTCGCAGCGCCCCCTCCCCCCCACCCCCCCCCGTCACTACTTCCATTACGCACTTTTTTATAGCTGAACTTCCATAATATCGCTCAACTTAAAGGTATACAATATTAGGTTGCCTATATAGCTGTTCCTACAGTGTGCGGCCAGAAAGGTGTTAGAAAGAAACAACAACAACAACAACAACAACAACAACAACAACAACAACAACAACAACAACAACAACAACAACAACAACAACCACAACAACAAAAACAACAACAACAACAACAACAACAACAACAAACTGATGTGCACTGGAAAACAATTTTTTCGTGCCAATGTGTGACGGTAATTTTTTTTCCGCACGCAATTTGTACCAAGTTCCAGCATACCATTTTTTGTGCCTCTCCATCAGACCACTGCACCCGCGTCCTTGAACCCAACACAACCATGGTCACTTTAGTTACCATCGAAACGTATTGCGTAATACATAGTATAAAGTAATAGAATCACACTATGGTAACTCCCTTTCATGCGTGTTTCGGATCTCGCCATGCTCGGCACACTACCACTCTGTGCGGCCACACCTTTCGCCTCCATGGTGATGTACAGGAAGCGCAGGCTTCGTACTTACTAGCCCTCTCGTCTTCTGTTAGAAACCTTAGCCCAATGATCTAAACTAACGCTGAAGGACCTCCCGATACTGCAATTCTAGAGACTGTAAGCGTTATTTAACAAAAAAAAATCGGGG
This sequence comes from Rhipicephalus microplus, assembly GCF_013339725.1. Lineage (NCBI taxonomy): Eukaryota > Metazoa > Arthropoda > Arachnida > Ixodida > Ixodidae > Rhipicephalus > Rhipicephalus microplus. The sequence continues at coordinate 312,438,060 of NC_051165.1, read as the reverse complement.
AGCCTCTTCCTTTCAGACTGAGATGCCGCAGTTTTAATGTTTATCCTCGTCTTCGAAAGCTTCGTATGCGTAGAAGGGCTGGTGTTTTCTTCACACGTCTTTTATCAGGTGCACTTTGTTTGTTTACGGTAGTGAGCAGCACCGCTTCTGTTTCCAATGGTGACAGCGTCCCCTACGTAGCGGTGTGCGAAGCGAATGTACACGTGAACTACAGGAAGCTGTGCAAACATGAATAATTCATCCTCCTATTCGACATTGCCTGCTCCCACGCGAATTCGCTGATATATATGCACGCTAGTCTGTTCCATACGCAGGAAGGAAGGAAGGAAGCAAGCAACAAAAGGGAGAAAGACAGGGAGGTTAACCAGAAAGAGATCCGGTTGGCTGCCTTACACTGCACCAATGCAACATAGTAATACAGGACACCGCCGACAGCTCCCTAGTAGAAAGGTGAACGTGTTCGATTATTCCAGCGTGCAGTAACAGACATGCTTTTCGAGGTGGAAGGCTACGCCCTGAATATATTCGCCCAGACCAACAGAAAAGAAAGTGTGGATGCATGAACAACACAGTTTCTATGGGTTCCCACAGGCCGATATATGATGTGCTTCAGAATAGTATTCGTCATCATGGTGGTTTATATCTTGGGGATAAGCAAAAAACAGTTATCGGGCAGCAACCTTATATATTTTGGGTCTTGTTTACCGATACTCAAGTGAAGTTATCTTAACAGGTGGTGCGGCACGCATGAATGTGTCTCTGCTTAAGCTACCTGCAGCCAAAGACTACCACATACTGCACAGCGTTGCCCTACAGAGACTACTCTCTTATAGCGGTGTAGCAGACAGTGAGCAAGATCACTGGGTTGTCGTTCCAGAGCAATGCAACTCGACCACGCATGTCGTGATGCGTCCTTTTTACCATAAGAAATCACTTCAGATTTTTTGTCCTTTCGAGAGGTGTCCACAGCACACTGTCTGAATCATTCCGAGGCTGTCGTGTACAATTGTAGGCTTTGTGAATTTTCGTAAAGGGTGATTGTGCATCTATGTCCCATTTTTACTTCAACATGGGTGATTAATATCATTTACTTGCATAAATTTGAGTGAATATCATTGCATATGTAGGCATACGTTCAATGATTCAAACAACTAACGCACTTAAGCTGTAATTATGTCAGTGTTGAAGTCCAGGAGAACGTTCTGATAAAATTAGTTGCTCAGGGTTCACATTTTGAGTTATGAAGGTTCTTGGGATGTACATGCACTGTGCTAAAGTGATCTTAGGTTTTCTAATTTACGCTCACACCAATGAGACCAAATTATTGTTGTTTATCGTATCACGTTAGTTTAGGTTGTGACATGTCCTACCTTACATGTGTATTTCATTCATCTCATCATAGTTTCACTAAGTGACACAGATGAATTGCTGCTGCGCAACATTTTCTCATTTTTTATAAAATGCCTTATTTTTATGCATCAACTGAATACTTGTAATCCCACTTTTAGCCCCCTCCATTAAGAAAAACGAAAGTGGAGTTAAGAGCTGTCTGTTGCTGGCTTACATTAAAGAGGAGCACAAGAGACTAGAAACGGCCAGACAAACCACATTTGCGTGACGAATGCCTACCGTTGCCAGTTTTCGAGAGATACAAAACGGACTAACGAATAAAAAAAAATGCCGGTGATCGCGCGTAGCACTAAAATCAGAACCCGATATTCTTACTCCTTCTTTGGAGTTGAGATATCAACCAAGCCCACATTAGGTATCCCAAATAAGATTTATTAGTCGGGTAGGTTGATTTAGTCTCCTTTTAAATGCCATGTTACGTGTCTTGCATTTTTTGAATGATTACGCAGTGGCGAAAAAAATGACATTAGAATTGCTCCAATGTTTCGATCAGGAACCGGCTTTACTCAAGCGACATGTCACCGGTCAGAAACGTCGGAATAATTGCTATGTCTTCCGCTATGACACTGTTTTTTTTTTCATTTATATCGAAGCAATATCTACAAGTTCGCGCTCGTGCTGAATGAACCACGTGATCAGAAAGGACATCTTGTCGAAAGCAGGCCAAGCTGTGGTCGCCAGTCTTCCTTTTTTTTTATTTTCCTTTCCATCTCTTTTCACCTTGAATGTTTTCCCCTATTTGCTTAGCGGTAAATAGGTAAAAAAGACGCGAAGGCAGATGGCTTCCAGAAACAGGTAAAAAATACGCGAAGGAAGAAAGGGTTCGAGAATCGATTCGCGTATTCGTTTGCACACCTGGTCGTGCCGCTATTTTGTGATGGCACACTTCTTTGTGCGTCTCTCGCTCTCTTTTTTTTCTTTCGTTCGTTCATTCGTTTCTTTCTCGCAGTAAAGAACCTTTCTATCTCTGTCATTTTGTTCACACAATCACGGCCGTCATCGTCGTGTTGACGCGTGTTTGTTTACGATCTCCTTCCGGATCTGTTTTCTTTCTCCGGGCGCCTTTCTCCGGGAGGACTTGTTTTGTTCCTCCAATTAAGCATTGACATCTTGACAAAGTCTGCCTACTGCAGTTTTTTTTTGAAGTGTTTTTGTATGACGTAGTAGGTAGAGAGAAAGAGGAAAGAAACATCTTAGAGTGATTTCCGGCGGAGCGTATTGGTATACGTTGACGATGGTGAAGCACTGCTAAAAATGGTAACTTCAGAGGAACACGGAACTAGGTGATACTGGCAACTGGAAGTTTACTTAGAGTTTCTCTTTTATTATTTCCTTCGTATAACGTATTCGAATCCATAGTTTTGATCGATGACGTACTTATTGTATTTAGGGGGGGGGGGCGTTGTTTGCAAATACGCTTTCGGTTGTCAGTAGCGTCATCTGATGTGTTCCTATAAAGTATCCGTTTTTGGTATCACTTTACGATGAAGGAAAGCTGAAAGAGAACGAGTGAGAGAAACAACATGGATGCTAAACAGCTGGTCGAAACCGGTATGCTACCCTGCAAAGGTGGAAGGGATGGGGGATGTTGAAAGAAGAGTAAAGAACGAGAGGGGGAACCCACACGTACACAGATGACAACACAGCGCAAAGCGGCAGTCTTGTGCGGTATGCGACATCATAATCTACAGCTGTTCCTGCAAGTCTATCGTCCTTAGGAATTTTCAGCAATGCCTTGTTCGCTTGAATTCTCGGTGCCTTTGCAGGTTGATATCGGAGAATTGTTTCTATATCATTGTTCTGTTCTCAAGACGAGCGAGGGTGAATGAGAGAGAGTGTCTCTGCTCAGCGTACCGAGGACAGTCGCAGAAGATATGCTGCAAAGTCTCCTTGGTACCGCAGGCATCGCAAAGAGCGTTGTCACCTTCGCGCGACTGGTTCCAAGCCTGAAAGGACAAAGCTCGGTGACCTCATTTGCTTTTTTTTCTTTTTTCTCAATTTTTTCCCTTCACCTGTCGTCTATCTCTTCTTCTGTGTTGTTTTTCGTCTCTGTCTACATCTATTTTTTTATTTCTCGCTCTATACATTTATTTCTCTTGCTTGCTTTTCCTATATTTCTTTCCTTTCTCCTTGGCTCTCCCTCTCTGTATTCTTTTATTTATTTCTATTTTTATAATGAGAAAAGCAGAGATAGGAAACACACAGTCTTTTTGCACTTTCAATACCATTTTTCAATTATAACAGGTTACTGGACTTCGTCTTGAATTGAATTGATGGCATACATGTAATTACAATGTATTAGGAAAGAATGCAATCGAGGAAAATTTATTTTTTCAGGTGTAGACAGCAATTACGACATGGTCCCCCATTTTTGACTGAGTTAAGCAGGGTTCATATGCGACACAGTTGCTATCTACCAAACGTTATTCAATGTCAATGTGTATAGCATTCCACACAGTTCTGCAGCTACTACCGTACGTACACATGCCTGCTTTCATACCTGTACCTGCTGCCATAAACATACCTGCTGCCATATACGTGCCTGATGTCAAAACAAAATCCTGCTTTCGTATATATGCTGTCATAAAAGTGCCAGCTAGATATTTTCTTTTTCCAATATCTCGTCAAACAATGCAACATAAAGCAACAAGAAAGAGAAGCATTGTCTTATGTGTAACACTGATTGTCTTAAATCATTCTTATTCTGTAGATACATTGGTAATGAAGAATTGTTTAAGTAAGTAAAGCTTTCTCGCAATAACCTATATGCACTTTAAGAGAGAATAAATTTAAGCTTGCTGGCTTGGCTTCATGGCAGAAAGCAGCACATATACATGGTACAAAAAAGGGTGACAGGACTTGATGCTGGTAGAACAACAACCTTAAAAAAAATCGACAGATCCTACGCACCATCGAAATCGCTGTTATGCGAAGTATGCGGATGGAATGTGACTGTTGCAATTTTTCAGATGCGAAGCAGCTCTTAGACTCACGTGTGTAACGCCATACGAACTACATGCGACCGTACGAACGCCCCGCAACGCGCTCCCCACGCCGCAAGTGTTGGAGCGGTGCCAAGTAGGTCACGCGGCTGCTGTGCGTTGACGTCAGGATCCCCTCGCACGCTTCCATCGCAGGCGCGTCTGCTGACGTCAATCTTTTTCTCACCCGCAGCACGCTCGCCGCAGTGCCCGCAGCTGCCGGCTCCTCCACCCGTTCGCAACACACTTCTTGCTCGCTTCACCCTCTCCACCACCCGCAATTCACGACCGCTCGTGGAGTGGAAACACTCTTTCGGCTCGTTTATCTGCGATGAAACCTACACGTAATCTAACCCGCCTCCCATGTATTTGCGTTTAAAACATACGTTTACTCGAGTAAACGCTACACCACACTAAGCGAGTCAATGGTGTGCGCACCGCTGCTGTTTCGCATCTCATCAGAGTTCCCTTCGCGAAGCTGGTTCATAATTTTTATTCTGCGAAACGTGATAAACTGGCGCTAAATATATGTACAAACGCATGCACAAAGAAGGGTGGAAAGCAGGGGGACACAATCTCCCCAATGCTATTTACCGCGGGCTTACAGGAAGTTTTCAGAAGCCTAGAATGGGAACAGTTAGTGATCAGAGTTAATGGAGAGTACCTTAGTAACCTGCGCTTCGCCGCTGAAATTGCATTGCTGAGTAACTCAGGGTGCAACTCATGAATACGGAGTTAGACAAGGAGAGCAGAAAGGTGGGTCTTAAAATTAATCTGCAGAAAACGAAAGTAATGTACAACAACCTCGGAAGAGAGCAGCGCTTCGAGATAGGCAATAGTGCACTTGAAGTTGTAAAAGACTATGTCTACTTAGGGCAGGTAACAACCGCGGAGCCAAACCACGAGATTGAAGTAACTAGAAGAATAAGAATGGGGTGGAGCACGTTTGGCAAGCACTCTCAAATTATGACAGGTAGATTGCCACTATCCCTTAAGAGGAAGGTATATAACAGTTGTATCTTGCTGGTAATTTGCTACGGAGCAGAAACCTGGAGACTTACAAAGAGGGTTCAGCTTAAATTGAGGACGACGCAGCGAGCAATGGAAAGAAAAATGGTAGGTGTAACCTTAAGAGACAAGAAGAGAGCAGAGTGGATTAGGGAACAAACAGGGGTTAAGGATATCATAGTTGAAATCAAGAAGAGAAAATGGACATGGGCCGGGCATGTAGCGCGTAGACAGTATAACCGCTGGTCATTAAGGGTAACTAACTGGATTCCCATAGAAGGCAAGTGAGTTAGGGGGAGACAGAAGTTTAGATGGGCAGATGAGATTAAGAAGTTTGCGCGTATAAATTGGCAGCAGCAAACACAGGACCGGGTTAACTGGTGGAACATGGGAGAGGCCTTTGTCCTGCAGTGGGCGTAGTCAGGCTGATGATGACGACGATGATGATGCATGCATAATTGTTAAACAGCCACATATCTTCTGTATAACCAATTATTTGCTGTTGCACAATGATGCCAACAGCAACATGAATACTAGCAACACCAAATGCGGTAAAATGATATGAAGCGCTGGTGCTCGCGAATATGGTAGGCCTGGACACTGGTACATGAATCAACTTCAGCAGATGGCTGACTTAATTACGACGTGACGGCTGTGTCATAGGAGTACATGGTATGTTGGATTACATAACCCACACTGTACCCACAAGTGACTTTTCACGAACCTTAGGGTCTATTTGAAGAGTACTTCCGAGAGTTGGTGTAACTATGTGGCAGAATACTTTATTGCCAGGCAAAATGCTGTGGTTTGATTGCTGCTGGGGCGCTGACATTTTTAAATGCGCAGCATTTCTTAGAGAACTTCGGCAACTTTCAGCGTATCTATCTATCTAGCTGTCTATCTAGCCGCTTACCTTTGGGTGCTCTTGTGGTCACCCTCTTAACTTGGCGTGAACCAAAATTAGCATGGGAGGGTAAGATGGTTTCACGAATATGGTACGCTAGTCAAGACATGAATGATGTCGCAATCCCATCGCGTACGTCGTCAAAAACTTCCCATCAGACAGCGGCACATAACCATGGGCGGGTATGTGCTGCTGGTTTGTGGATATGTGCCACAGGTGATAGACACTTAGTATCTACCCAGGAACGACGAGAACCCCCATGGGCAATTTTTACGCGCGAGCGTTAAGAAATACCCAACATCGGTAGCGTCGACCCGACAAATGCAAAAAATAAATGCCATGGTCCCAGCTGGAATCAAACCCAAGCGTACTGCGTGGCAATGAAGCATTTTACCACAGAGGTCTCGGAGCTACTTTTAGAGTAGACGCCAATCCTCGTGAAACTTCAATAGTGGTTGAAGTGCTGCCTAACCATTTTTATAAACATCACATATGTACTCCTTTGATAAACCGCCACGTCGAGTCAAAGTCAATTCTGGTTAGTTGCCATGCACTGAAGTTGATTTATGTAGCCGTGTCCAGGGCCAGCATCCTCACGAGCATCAGCATTTCATATCAGCTTCTGGTGTTGCTAATATGCCTGTTCCAGTTGGCATCGTTCCACAAGTGCAAAAACTGCATATATAAACATCTGCGACTCTTCAACACATGTCTCTGCGTGCTACATTTGTACATATATTTAGCATCATTTCAAGACGTGAAAAAAAATTGCAATATGGTCAAATTCCCTCCGCATGCTTCGCATAACGCTTATTCCCAGGTACGTGGGATCTGCCAAATTGTTCTCTCAACACAACGGGTCAGCGCTGCCGATTGTAGCTTTTCTCAATGCTAACGGGTTAAAATTGCCATGTCTATCTCGCTTTTCTTGAGTAGATCTATAAACTGTCAATCACCTGTGGCACATATCCGCGGGCGGGTATGTGCCACACGTCTGGAGGAAAGGATTTGGCGACGTACTCGACGGTATTGATACATTATTCATGTCGTAACTAGTAAGTAATATTTGTCCGACCACCTTACCCTCCTATATTATTTTGGTTTACCAAATTAAGGTGGTGATCATAAAAGCACCCATACGTAAGCGGATAGATAGATAGATAGATAGATAGATAGATAGATAGATAGATAGATAGATAGATAGATAGATAGATAGATAGATAGATAGATAGATAGATAGATAGATAGATAGATAGATAGATAGATAGATAGATAGATAGATAGATAGATGCTAGAAGTGCCTGCAGTATGCAAAAAAAATGCTTTACCCTTAACACATTGTTAGCCAAGGCCGAGTCCTGGACGTCTTTCATATACCCTTGTATTTGTGCTGTTCCCTCCTATAAAGCCTACATGCGTCATTTAAAAAATTAGTCATTGACCTTGTTCTCAAACACTTAGGAATCAATGGTGTGTGAATAAACATTGTGATATGATTCGGGCTCCGGGATTTCGACTGTCAACTGTCTCGCTGCTGAGAAGTTTTGCAATGGCGAAACTCTAAATTCATCCAACGATAATTTGGTATGTGAAGTAAACATTGTTGTGGCGCGAAGCGGATGCGGTGCAGGAGATTTTTCTTCGGAAGCACCATCATCACTTACAGGTTTAGTGATGTATTATAACTCTTATCACAGTTTGTTTTTCAGGTTCAGTAAACACCACAAAGAGTTCTGCCACAGCCGATATATTCGAGTGGATTCGCCTCATTCATGTAAGAACCGTCGCCATTCTGTGAAGAGAACTGTTGTCATATATATATATATATATATATATATATAGGTTAGTGAAAGACAATCACAATAATCAGTAGATAAATATCTGGTTCGCTACTCTGCACTGATAAAAAAAATTTGAAAGGAGCGATTGTGATTGTGATTTGTGATCGGTTACTCATTATTTAACGTGTGCAGCCCTGGTTACATTCACACAATCTTCCCAAAGGAAACGCTGACGGGATGTGAAGCAGGAGCGTTGTCGACGCTTGTGTTTGGCCTCCCTGGCTTGGTTTGATTGATATGTGAGATTTAATGTCCCAAAACCACAATATGATTATGAGAGATGCTGTAGTGGAGGGCTACGGACATTTCCACTACCTGGGGTTCTTTAACGTGCACGCAAATCTGAGCCCACCGCCCTACAAAAATGCAGCTGCCACCATCAGGATTCGATCCCGCGACCAGGGGGTCAGCAGCCGAGTACCTTAGCCACTAGACCACCGCGGTGGGGCTCCCTGGCTTTTTCCTCATCGGTGTTGCATGCGCGACGTCTTCATTCGCTGACGCGATCAGCTTCACTGACGCAATCCTTTTCATCGTACATAAACGAGCCGAAAGAGTGTTACCACTCCATGTGCGCTCGAGTGTTGCGAGCGAAGGAGAGGGTGAAGCGAAAGTGAGGTTACATGTACAGACATGTTTCAACGCGTATGTTACACACGCGTCCGATTTATTGTGTGGGAACCGATGAGTTATCGTGCAGTGAGCAGTGGTTGTGATAGCGGTTTGAGCGGTGGTAGCGGCAGATCTTGCGGACGAACGGACGAGGCGGCCCCTGCGGGTGCTGTAGCAAGCATGCGGCAAGCGAGGGATGGAGTGGCTTCAGCGCACACTGTGAGGGGAGCATGATGTCAATGCAGCGTGACCTACTTAGCACCGCTCCGACATCTGCGGCGAAGAGAGCGCTTGCGGCGTGTTCATACGGACGCGCGAAGGGACAGCGTTACATTGGCTACTCGAACAGCTGCTTCAGATCTAGAAAGAAGAACTAATGACGTCGCAAAGGTCAATTCCGTATGTGAGTTTACCCTTCTTGTAGCTGGCCCAGGAAAAACTGCGAGAAAAGAAACGTTCTTGCTGTGAACTGCAGTTGCTCCATCCTCTTTCGCGGAGCATCGTCTGCTTACGGCGCAGAAACCCGCTGTGTCCACTCTTTTTTGAGTACTTCGTGTTTTTCCCGCCACCGCGGAAACACTTCTCTTTTCCGGTACCCGATTCCCAGGTGGCCCAACTTGTTTCGACTCTCTATGGCTGTCTGTCCATGAAGCAGTTTCGCATCGCTGTATTCGGCGGTCAGGTTTTTACGATGGCGGCAGCTTCGTTGACGGCCTGACGTATCGTAACGCGAACTCGAGAAGGGGGCCATCGACCGCCTGCTCTCTTCGGTGCCTGCTGTCCATTTTCGTTCGTACGGCAGCGCCTACAGGATGCCACTATCTTCACCGCATCTCGTCCCAAGACAGAGGCTCAAGCCAATTTTACGTAATGCCAACTAAACATTATCCCATTCCCACCGCCGTTACCGCCAACATGGCCTGTACAACTCTCGGAAAAGGTTTATCAATCTCGAATACCAATAGTACTCCTGGAATATCTTTAGAAGTGTCATCACGTTTAGGAAACCTATACAGTGATGTGCAGTTTACAGTGAGGAGAGAGCCGCTCGGTTAAGTGTAAAATGGCATGATCACTGAAAAAGAAATCAAGAAATAGATGAGTAACTAAAAAAAACTGGAGCTAGGACAGTGGCGAGGATGACAAGGACGACAACGACACCGACGCTGCTTTTTAACACAAGCACAAGCGACGTATGACCTTCGCTCATTTTGGAGAGACTATTACTAAAAACCAGCATATTCTACTCAAGTGACTGGTGTTTGCTACTGTAATCTAACCTCTTCTCGGTTCTCGATATGCCTAAGTGGCTGCGCAATTCAAAAGTCTTTTGTTCACATTGTTGCGGGGACAAAAAATGCGTAGAATCGTCGTGGATGTTGATTCTGGGAGGACCCACACCTCCACCAAAATGCTACGGGGAGAAAAGGCGTTCAAGAATATATCCACAATTTACCACACTTGAAGGCAGGCGCACAAGATGAAGCCCAGTCCACATGTTCCATAAGCATTGTTCTTTCCGATCGTGTTGATCTCTGGCATCCCGTAGCACCATATTCATTTTTTCACCTGTACTTATTCTGCTAAAAACTTGGCATAAAATTGACACACAGCTTATGAGAAAGATGACCTCGAGTGAAAATGGTCGAAGATAGTTTACGAATACTGCAAGTTTGCTGGTGAAGTCACCTGAAGGTAACTAATTACCTTAGTTCCGGCGCGTTGCGGCATCAGTAGGCTGTACAAAGATAACATGTGATGAAGTTGCAAAACAAGCATTGTACCTGCTATGACATGAGTCACGAGCACCTAAGTACTCTTGCCACGTGTACGATACCCAGCCACGCAGCGTATATAGTGGCGAAATACGAGGGCCTTTTGAATATGCATATGCTCTTCGTAAATGTCATTCGCCGCAATTAATGGGCACTCAAGCATTATGTAACTGTGATACCTTAAAAGACCATGCCATATCAGAACATTAAAATATTTGAAAGAGTGCTAAGGACTATTGAGGGCCCGACCATGGCTGAAACAGACTGCTCGTTCATATAGAACGGTTATCTTATGAATTCTGTCGTAGGCATCAATTCATCATCAATTCAGCATCAATTCATGAACATGTCGTAGGCATCAATTCATGCGGACGTAAACGCTCGAACATTCTCTCTTATAATATAGGATGTCAGTTTTAATCAAGTTTACTAGATACGCGCACTAGTTGGGTAATTAATTTTGTCGGATATTTTTTTATTGTGCCATTTACAGATTCACGCATAGAGTTTGTATTCAAGTATTCTGGATTCTGGAGTTTTCCTCGGCAGCTAAGACACTTTTGGTGTAAACGTTTCGGAAACAAGACATCCTAAAAATAACGCAAGTTAAGCTAAAGGTTGGCGTGCCATCTCGAAAGAGCAGGTAAGACGTTTTGGGTGCTGCATTTTATAGATTAGCTTCTTCTTTGGACAGTATTTGGCTCTATTCAGATTGTGATGACACATGCAAATTGCAGCAAATTATGGAACGTTGCTCAGACTGGCCGCTTTCTTACACGCATACATGTTAATCTAAATGATCAACATTTGCTTCCTTACGTTCTGCCTGACAATTAGTTTCGTCTGCTTTCTAAATTACAGATGAAATGTTCGAACAATGTTTCACAGTGAGCTCGCACTTCAGCGTAATCTTATTTTCTGTGTCGCTACTCACCACCAGGTGTAGACGCGCTAGGTCAGAGCCGAGATTCCAGCCAACAGCACGAAGTTTGTCGCCTAATTAGTTTACGGACTACAGTACTTGCTTTTCACCTGGGCTGGCAACATCTCCCAGGCGACAAGAGCTCCCCCAGAAACACGTCGTTCGTGGCCAGGATTTCGCTGTCCGCTTGTTCTGCAAATAGTAAATGGTTCTGCTCAGATGGTTTTGAATAGAACAGCCGCTTCTGTCAATGAAATAATTGCGTTAGCAGATGGAACCAGCTTGTAGTTCTTTGCATTAGAAGACGACAGTATTCCGCTACCTTTAGGCTGCAGAAGTACTGGACGGAGAAATTCGGAGAAGCACTCTTACCGTCTGCTACATTTCTTAAACACACACACAAAAAAACAAAAACCTCCATACTGGAACTAACGCGAATATACTAACAAGGAGTGTTTAACCGTATACAAATGCGTAATATGCACAAAGTTGATACATCTCATTAGAGGTTAGGAAATGTTATTGCGCTGATAAGCGCTGCCGTTTTTATGAACGCGTACAATAGACATATGCTACTTGCCCTGTTCCGTAATAAGGTAGAAATGACAGGATTATTACACATAGCGGCTTTACAACTTGAGGTAATGTGAAAGCGCTGTTGCCGTTTCTTTGAAGAAAAAAAACAGACTGAATGACAATTTGTGACTTTTCGCACACATTGTTGGTGTGAACAACTTCGACGGTGCTATAGACCCTTTTTTGTTTGTTTTTGTCGGCTAATACCGTCACGGGGTCTTCTTATTCTCTTTGACTCTTTTACACCTCTTTCTACTTCTTAAGTACCGAGTATTAAACCGGAGATTTCGCCTCTTCCAAGACCGCGTCGTTCCTTCTGCTTTCTCTCTCCCTCTACGTATAGGGGCAGCGAATCAGAAGGCACAACCTACGGCACAGCTCTGATCTCACTTACCGCACAAACTACGGCAAGCTGCAGCGGCTTCATTGTGTAAAACTACAATGTATTGCGGCTTTTATTCGGGATGATGACGATCAACAAGATACGTGACAGTTGAATGAACTTTACGTTGTGGTCCTTGAGCATAACGTAGCTTGGATCAATAAATATCGGCGACATCGGGGAAATGTCCGTGAGTTCGATTTTCGCAATTAAACAAATTAGGTTTGGTACAAAGGCCTAAACATGTGTTCCGAATCACCTTCGAGCGAGGACCAGCTTTAGAAAATACAAGGTGATCAAGTGCGGTATAAATGAATGATGTGTCTTACTATAAACAGGTGCCAAAATATTTTTCTTTATCAATTGAACAAGTTGCGAGGGCTGTTCGTAAATTAAAGTTCCCGGGGCGCTGTACTCACGAGGTACGAAGCTACGCACCACCCTGTGACTCTGGCGTGCAGCTTGGTTCTGCCTCAGACAGTCTCCGCCCTGGCGATTTGTCTAAGACTTAATCACGGCTTGGCAGCCATGAGGGAGAAAGCTCCCACTTTTCCTGCAAAGTGGGGAATTCCGCGCTGGTTTCAGTTTTATTATTTTTATGTGCAAAAAAATATTGCGCTGGTGAAAATTCATCTGCAAGTGTGTGAAGGTTAAACAGAAAAATACATGAGCGTACAAAGTGTGGCCAAATGCGTGTGTTGCGACTCCATGACGCCGAAAAAGAACCAACACTCCTGTCGGTGGATGTATCCAGAGTCATTGAAGCTGCGCAAGTTAGAACTATACTGTCTGGCGGCAAAGGGATGGCACCCGTACTTCGGTAGAGGAGGTTTTACCGTTACGCGAGAAATGCTTGCCGCTATCACGAGCAATGAACTTCGCTACTGTGAGACGTTAAAAGCCTTCTGGGCGTGCTTGAAATCAAGAGGAGGGGCACGCTAACAACGGGAGTACTTTTCCGTCATTCGTCCACACATCGGTTACGTAACAAGCGCTTAATAAACAAATTTGTTTGTGATACTGTCGCACAGCCTTTTTTAAAGCGAAAACAGCCGCAAAAAACTAGGGTGTCTTGTTTGAATAATAATAATAATAATAATAATAATAATAATAATAATAATAATAATAATAATAATAATAATAATAATAATAATAATAATATAAAATATATTTAATATATTACTATTATAATTATTATTATTATTATTATTATTATTATTATTATTATAATTATTATTATTATTATTATTATTATTATTATTATTATTATTATTATTATTATTATTATTATTATTATTATTATTATTATTATTATTATTATTATTATTGCGACGATGTTTATTCGAACAGAGGAGTCGCAACGAGGTCGCGACGTAAAATGGGCGAACAGCAAGTCTGGCAAAGGCGGCACAGGTTCTCGCGCAATCAGAGCACGGTCTTTTCGTTGTCTTCCGAAGGCGCATACACGTTGGTGCGTATGCTCCACTACAATACCCCCGGGGTGAAGGGTAGCCATCCTGGCGACTCAGGGAGTAGGCACAATGTGGGGGTCGTAGTAGGGCTTGAGACGATCGACGTGTACGGTCTCGCGTCCTCGGCGGCGCAAATCTGGTGATTGTGTTAGTGGCTCGATGACGTAATTCACCAGGGAGGTCGCGTCAATGGCACGGTAGGGACCATGGTACCAGGCCAGAAGTTTAGAAGACAGGCCAGGAACGTGCGGGGGCACCCAAAGCCACACAAGGGAGCCAGCACGAAATGTAGGAGCTATGCGGTGACCGTCGTCGTGTCGAGTCTTTTGTAGACCTTGAGCCTCACTTGTCAGAGACCGAGCCAACTGACGGCAGTCTTCAGCGTATCTGGCGAGTTCCGAAAGCGGGGAGCACTCAGATGCATCAGGGCGGTATACGGTAGTATAGTGTCGAGTGCGTGGGAAGGTTCGCGGCCGTACAATAGAAAGAACGGGGAAAAACCGGTAGTCGCTTGCGTCGCGGTGTTACAAGCGAAGGTAACAAAGGGCAATACAGCGTCTCAGTTAGTGTGGTCGGAGGAGGTGTACATCCTCAGCATGTCGCCAAGTGTGCGGTTGAACCGCTCAGTAAGACCATTTGTCTGTGGATGGTATGTGGTAGATTTCCAGTGGATAATGTTGCATTCAGCGAGGATAGCTTGGATGACCTCCGACAGGAACACTCGACCCCTATCACTGAGTAATTCCCGCGGAGCACCATGGCGTAGAATGAAGCTGCGGAGAATGAAGAGTGCAACTTCGTGGGTGGTCGCTGCCGGTAGAGCTGCAGTCTCAGCGTAGCGTGTCAGATGATCGACTCCGACAATAATCCACCGGTTTCTAGAGCTACTATATGGGAGGGGGCCATAGAGGTCTACACCCACGCGGTCGAATAAGCGAGCCGGGCACGGGAGCGGCTGTAACATGCCAGTAAGGTGCCGCGGAGGTGTCTTGTTCTGTTGGCAAGTGGTGCAAGACTGAACGTATTTCTGCACAAAGCGATACATTCCTCGCCAGTAATAGCGTTGGCGCAGCCTTTCGTAGGTTTTCAGGACACCTGCGTGAGCACTTTGGGGATCTGCATGGAAATTCATGCAGATGTCAGAGCGCATATGAGTTGGGACAGCAAGGAGCCACTTCCGGCCACCAGGCATGTAGTTGCGGCGGTACAGAATGTTGTCTCGTAAGGAAAAGTGGGCTGCTTGCCGGCGTAGCGCTCTCGTGGAAGGGACAGCAGACGGATCGGTAAGGTAGTCGACTACCAAGGCAAGGTATGGGTCTTTGCGCTGCTCCGAAGGCATGTCAGTCGTGTCGAGTGGTGACAAGGTGGTAAAAGGGGGAGACAGAGACGCCACATCTCGTGTTAATGGCGATCGCGAAAGTGCATCGGCATCCGCATGCTTGCGACCGGAACGATATACGACACGGATGTCGTATTCTTGCAATCGAAGTGCCCAACGCTCCAGGCGTTCGGACGGGTCTTTCAAGGTGGACAGCCAACATAGAGCGTGGTGGTCTGTGACCACGTCGAAAGGACGGCCGTAAAGGTACGGGCGAAACTTCGTCAACGCCCACATTATGGCCAAACACTCCTTCTCTGTCACGGAGTAATTCAATTCAGCCTTCTTGAGAGCACGACCTGCATAGGCGACTACGTATTCAGCTTGGGTGCCTTTCCGTTGTGCCAAAACTGCACCAAGACCGATGCCACTTGCATCGGTGTGAATTTCTGTGTCGCAGCAGGGTCAAAGTGACGAAGAATAGATGGTGAGGTCAGCAAGCGGCGCAGCTGGCGAAATGCGTCGTCACATGCAGGTGACCATGCAGATATGCCTTTGCTGTTGGAAAACAGACTCGTGAGAGGTGCGATGATGGACGCGAAGTTGCGCACAAAGCGACGAAAGTAGGAGCAAAGACCGACAAAACTTTTTAGGGCTTTCAGTGATGTGGGCAACGGAAAATCAGCGACAGCTCGAAGCTTATCGGGATCCGGAAGAACACTGTCTCTTGTGATGACATGTCCCAAGATGGTTAGTTTTCGTGCTGCGAAGTGGCACTTCTTGGAGTTAAGTTGTAGGCCTGCAGAAGCTAGACACGTCAGAATCTCGTGGAGGCGAGCAAGATGTGTCGGGAAATCAGATGAAAAGACTACGATGTCGTCCAGGTAACATAAGCAGGTTTTCCACTTGTGGGCACGCAAGATGGTGTCGATCATGCGCTCAAATGTGGCAGGCGCGTTGCAGAGCCCAAATGGCATGACTTTGAACTCATATAGGCCATCCGGCGTTACAAAGGCTGGTTTAGGGCGATCACATTCAGCCATTGGCACCTGCCAATACCCACAACGCAGATTCAAAGATGTAAAGTACTCGGCGCCTATAAATAGTCAAGAGCATCGTCTATTTGTGGTAGCGGGTAGACATATTTTTTCGTAATATTGTTTAAGCGGCGATAGTCCATGCAAAATCGTACGGTGCCATCTTTTTTCTTGACCAGAACCACAGGTGATGACCAAGCGCTTTGAGAAGGCTGTATGACTCCACGTTTAAGCATGTCATCTACTTGCTCCGAAATGACGCGGCGCTCTTCGGCGGAAACGCGGTAAGGACGCTGTCGCAGAGGCGAATGTGAGCCGGTGTCAATAGTATGCGTCGCAGTTGTGGTGCGGACCAAAGCAGGTTCTTGAAAGTCGAAAGAAGAACGAAACTTGTTAAGGAGAGCGACAAGTTGGCGGCGATGCGAGAGGGGAAGGTCTGCGTCAATAGCATCGTCGAAGGCTGACGAACTTGATGGCTTAGACGCATGAGTGATTGCAGCAATGTGACATGGCGTTTCGTCGGGAAGAATAATATCATCGATATGGTCGACAGGTTGCACATATCCTAACGTTTCACCACGAAGTAAGCCAATGGGGTAGTTGCAGTGGTTGGTGACCAGCATTACGGTTAAACCAGACGCAATTGTAAGAACAGCAAATGGGAGAACGATGCCCTTGCGTTCAGTAAAAACCGGAGATGGCGTAAACACCACCGTGCCGTCAGGTTGCGCCACACATGAAAGGCTAATAGGGACCGAAGCTTCAGGAGGCAAGGTGATGTCGTCATCAGCGATGAGTTTGCAGAGCAGAGGAGAGCGGTCGGGTGGTGGAAATTCACATGTTGGCACAAGGGACACTTCGGCACGGGAACAATAGATGATAGCTTCATGACGTGATAAGAAACCCCAACCTAGAATAAGGTCATGAGAGCAAGATGGTAGAACAAAAAACTGTACGACGTACAAAACTTCTCGGATGACGACGCGCGCCATACACACAGCCGAGGGATGAATGCGTTGCGCGCTAGCCGTGGACAGCACCATGCCACAGAGAGATGTGGTCACTTTCTTCAGTTTCCTACAAAATTTTGCGTTCATCACAGAAACGGCGGCCCCGGTATCAATTAACGCTAATGTGGCGACTCCCTCAACATCGACTGCGTCAGTCTTGTTGTACGGTGGTCTTTCGGCCAACTTGCGAGAGCGGAGCTCCAGGTCTGCTCAGGGATCTCAGCAGCCTCCACCAAATGCGATGATGTTTATTCGAACAGAGGAGTCGCAACGAGGTCGCGACGGAAAATGGGCGAACAGCAAGTCTGGCAAAGGCGGCACAGGTTCTCGCGCAATCACAGCACGGTCTTTTCGTTGTCTTCCGAAGGCGCATACACGTTGGTGCGTATGCTCCACTACATTATTATTATTATTATTATTATTATTATTATTATTATTATTATTATTATTATTATTATTATTATTATTATTATTATTATTATTATTATTATTATTATTATTATTATTATTATTATTATTATTATTATTAAAGAAGCACCTGGATGAGATGGGTTTCAGAACAGGGGAAGAGCTGCAAAAACGTTTCAAGCTCTCATCGCCACGTACCGGGGGGGTATTACGACTCAGGCATAAATAATATGTCACACTGCACGTAAAGATGCATTGGTCTTAATGTCGATTGCACCGACAAATAGACGAATGGCTAGTTTTTGCAAAATTCGTTAATTAGGGTAAATAAACATACTTTTTATTGAGAAAAATGATTGGAAACATTACTCTACCGATAACTTTCGTATCACTCGCATCGAGAGTGTTGAGGCTCTCTAAATCAAAAACATTTGTCAGTGATAGCATAGGGTGAAAGGAATCATGTTAATAAGTAAGGAAAGCAGGCCAGTGGAAATAGAGATGTGTAAGATTTACGAGCATGTTACTGCTGCAATATTATCGACATTCTCACGCTTTTATTTACGTTCCTTCGGCTGAAAGTTTAGAGAAAGTAGAATATGATTTGCGTCATCAAATATGTGTCCTTTTAGCAGCGCCACCATACGATTGCCTACTTTTAAAAGTAAAATTGTTACAAAAATAGTGGGCTAATTGTCCCAAAAAATATTTCAGCGAAGCTTTAGCGCTAGTGAAAAATCTGTGAGCTATTTCGATGCGCTTATAATTATGGCCAAACTTTTCTTGCTTTTCCGACAGATATGAAGTGGTCTGTGAGAAATGAATCGCGACCGAATCTAAATAGAGGGGTTACTAAAAAACTTCATTGGATAATATGTGTGAATAACAAAATGAATGAAAAACAAACAATCTCGAAGAAAGCCGAGATATTCCACTTTATGCTGCTCAGCATGCTGCTATCACTTGACAGTGCTCAAACCAATGCCCCTTATTCAGAAATTACTATTGTTTCAAACCGTTCAAAGAAGAAAAGTAATTTAGCTGTTCTTCATTTTAACGTCGTATGTGGCTTGTTTTCTTCCCGTATTTCTTACATTTACAAAAATGGCCTCTCAAGAAAGACGACCATGACCTTGCGATTCAAGGAAGGTTTAAAAAATAAATAGTGAAATATTTTTTTCTGCAGAAGAGTCATCATCATTTGAACACCTCGGGCTCGGCCTTACGAGGAGTTACAAACAGCAATACATAGGTTCCTGAAAGCCTTTAGGAAGAAAAGGAATATTTGTAGTAAAGCGAGAGGAAAGACGAAATCTAAGCAAACACTCAGGTAGGCGTACAGAACTGTAATTAGAGCTTCTACAGCCACCGCTCTCTGTCTCTGGGAAACGCGGCTGCTATCAAGCAAACACTCGAGCCCTTCATACCAGCAGGACCGAGCGAAGTCACCATTACGACGTCTAGGAGTACACTTCCAATTCTACACCAAAGAGCTTCCGGTTCGCGCCAAAAGAAATGTTGTGGGGTGTGAACTAATGACGTGCCAAGGCACCGTGTGGCCTGAGCCAGCCAGAGCTTCTTTTCTTATTGACGGCACTGAGTAGGAGCGTTGGCACCTCGTGACAACTAGAGGGAACGCTAATGAGTTTACACCCGGGCGAAAGGTGAAAGCGTAGGATGAGACTCAAACATTAGAACGAAATAAGTTGGAAGTTAGGCCACACTAAGTTGAGGACGGGCGCAATAAAACAGGCCCTGTGCTCAGCTCTATTTTGAATTTCACTCAAAGAGATGCACAGTTCACAGTGTGCCTTGTCTGTCGCTCGGGCATCTATTACTTCGACGTAATTTTCGCGAATGTCAACGCATGCACTATGCACATTTGTTGTAGAAATTATTTATGAATTTCGCTATGTTTGTTTAGAATAGTTTGAAATATCCCTGACTTTCTTTGAAGTGTAGGGTATAGTGAGCTCTTTTGTGAAATATAGGTAATTATAACGCTGACGTCCTATTGCGAAGAGAAAGATTTCATTAATTAACTCGGAGGAATGGTTCCAAGTAGAAATGGTTGTGACGAGGGGAAAGAGATGGTCAGAAGACGAGTGCTTGAATTACAGTGACGACCATACAAACGCAACTGTATGATGAGAGGGAGAAAATACAAAGTGAAAGCAACAACAACTACATTTTGTTACGTTGTGGCTATATATGTCAGAGCTTTCACATTCCTATCAATCGTATACGGCATAGGAAAAAGAAAGCCAACTTGCTGGACGTACCCCACCGCGGTGGTTTAGTGGCTAAGGTACTCTCGGCTGCTGACCCGCAGGTCACGTGATCCGATTCCGGCTGCGGTGGCTGCACTTTATATGCAGGAGAAAATGTTGTAAGCCCGTGTGCTCAGATTTGGGCACACGTTAAAGAACCTCAGGAGGTCGAAATTTCCCGAGTTCTCTACTACGGTATTTCTCATAATCAAATGGTTGTTTTGGGATGTTAAAATCCACATATAAATCATATCTGGATGAATGTAAACCAAATGCAACAGCTTTTTTTTTACCTACAGTGCTAGACCTCTTCATATTTTAACGTGGTAGTGACCTTGACGAAGGCAGAAGTCGGTGTATTCAAGGCTAAACACTTTATTTGGACAAATCTGCGTTACGACGCATGCGCAGTGGCAGCGACCGCACCGCAAGGGCTCGCGGTGCGCTATTTTAAAACTCCCTAACGAGCTCAAACAATCACAAAACCTTGCGGCACGATCTACGCAGACAATAGCTGGCATTGCACGTAAAACCGTGACACACAAAAAGAAAGTAATAACACCAACATGTCAATATTCTTCCTATTTCAGGCTTTCGTAGTCTTCCCACTCCCAAACTACATGTTAATCAGCCAGCCGTTAATTTACAAAGCCATACCGCGAGCATCGTTTGCTGTGTGATTTTCCAGTTAGCTACGTGTGTTATTGCCTCCTTGATTATCAGCCTTAGGAATTCTCCTCTTCCCTTCTAACTGCAATGTGCCTATACTTCGACATGCAGTAGCTTTTAATCAACAGCACAATCAAACAATGAATTCAGGGTCTTAGTGAGGTTGCTCAGAACTTTCCTTACCACCATTAAAGTAACCTACGAAGCGCCCTTTCAACAGCGTTCAGAACCGCACTCTCTCAGTGAATGTCTGCGCCTCTACCGGGCAAACATATGTGACTTGGAATTTCACTGATTAAGGCTGAATTTTCTAAACAATACATTTGAATGCCCTTTTTGTCTGCTAAGGACCGTACTGCCCAGCGGAAGTAATTACTATATGGACGCGGTGTGAGTTCCTGCAA
The DNA here is from genome assembly GCF_013339725.1 of Rhipicephalus microplus. NCBI lineage: Eukaryota > Metazoa > Arthropoda > Arachnida > Ixodida > Ixodidae > Rhipicephalus > Rhipicephalus microplus. The sequence goes on along the minus strand of NC_051165.1, from coordinate 312,417,061 downwards.
CCTACCAAGATACACAAGGTCGATGTTGATTGGACGGCTGTATTGTAGGTAGATTCGGAAATTGATGCACGTAGCCACCAATAATTGACTTCAGGCTAATAGTTCTGCACTTGTCTCAGAAGGCGAAAAGTGATCTTTGTGGCATCAAGTCACCTTTGCCCGGTGCCCGTAATGATCACATCGGAAAGAAAAAAAGGTGCGACAGAAAGTATGTTCTAATTACCTCAAGCAGCCTATGCGAATCGCTGGCAGATCAGTGACCTCGAACGCGGCAAGTGTCATTATCTTGGTTCTCTGTAACTCCATTAGCTATCGAACCCACGACCAGAAGGTCGCGGGTTCGATTGCGGTAGCGGCGGTCGCATTTCAATTGAGGTGAAATGGTAGAGGCACGCGTACTGTGCAGTGTCAGTGCACGGTAAAAGAACACCAAATGGCAGACATTTTCGGTGTCTCTAGACTACGGCGGCTCTCAAAATCACAGCTTGGATTTTAGGTTGTAAAACCTCAGATGTTACGGTAAGACTATCCTGTGAAACCTAAAGTCCCTCTTTCCTTTAGATTAGACATATTGAGGATGTGAATTTGCGCCTGTCTAAAGCGTTTGTCTTACAGCGGTGATAACTCTAAAATTTTCAGTTGCCTGTTTTCACCGCCAGTTATTCTATTCATTTTTAACTATACTATAATTAACAATACAGTAATATCAAGTATAACACATTAACGTTTATCGCATACTCGATTTGTTCTATCATCTGGCGCAGTTAAAGATTTTTGTGATGTTAAGTCATAACAGGGTTCTCCACAGCATTTGGGAGCTTCCTGATTCACGCTCGTGTTTCTGTCGTGCTATTTGTGTTACTGCGTGAGAGTTATGACCTAGAAAAAATTAAGTTTGCAGAACATAGTTCCGGATGGTGTGGGGTGCCTGCAAACTTTAGAAAATCCGCAATGCCTCATGAATGTCAGGGCAACGTCTTCCTGATTGCTCGAAAAGTGCATATGGACTCTATATAAAGCAGAGGCCTTTGTCTTTCTTCGGTTTCTTCGCTCTTGCTAGTGCTTATTCAATGAATAGCGACAAATAAAAACGCGACTAGAAAGCAAAGAGTACACGGCTGGTAAAGGGGCCGACTATGAGTGATACACTTCCCAGGGAAAAATTGATGGTCTGAGGCAATAGAAACTGAACAAAAAAAGTTATTTTTCATCTATCACGCCTTCGCTTTCAATTTTTTCCCAAACGAATAAAGGGAATCATTAAAAAAAAGAAGACATAAAAGTACACTAGGTGCGCGATATGACTGAAAGAAAAAAAACGATCACGAGAAAAGTTCAAAAGGGAAGGGGAGAAGAAATCATCACTCTGTTTGAAAGCAGACCCTAAAACAGATAATGGCGCAACGAACACACGCAAGTGCCTTACTGAAAATGAAAAACGGAAAAGAAAGCTAAGTTGAAAGCAATGAAATCATGTAGGTTTGCCAAGGGGACATTGTAAGTTTCAAAAAATGTTACAGTGGAGAGAGGGAATGAAAAGGAGGAGGTAGACAGCGGGCTTTCAGGAAAAGAAAGTAGCAAAGGACGTGTCTAAAGTGAAGGATTCTTGGCCTTAGAGGAAGCGAAAGGAATCTGAGTTCTTCCGCTTCCGGCCATGGCGTGATACGGAAGTTTGGAATATTTATTTACGTAGAACGTTTATCTGTGATGAACAAGGGCGTGTTATTGGTAAGCACTTCACGCTGGTTCCCACGAGCTGAGAACAACGCCATATCTTGGTTTTCATTGCAATTGAGCTTGGTGTATACCGTGAAACAGTTAAGTCTGAAAATGTTTGTGTAATGCTAAATAACTATTGAATATATTAAGGCAAAATTTCAAGGTGTCACCAAAGCAATGCTTGCCTCGAAAAAGAACTGGGGCAGCTACTACAAATCGAAAGCTGAGTAAGCAGCGGCGCTGGTAGCGTTGCCTTCTCTTCCTCCTCTTTGCCCTTTCTTCCCTTTCTTAAAATTTTTAGAGAGTGCTATACACGCTTCCTCTCTTTTTTTTCTACATCTCTTCTATGTTTGTTTGTTTTCTTTCTGGCTTCTATCTCTGTCTGTTTTTTTTCTCAGTCTTTCTCTGTATTCCTTCTATTTCTCTTTATTTCTCTGTCTCTCTTTACGTATACTCGTACTCTCACAAATCAAAGTTATTGCATACCATGCCAGGAAAATTGGCGCATGTGTTTAGGAAGCGAAGCAGAATATCACGCAGATGACAGAGAGAGCACGTACCCGTTCATGGTGATATGTTTCCTCATGTCACCACTTGGTATAACGAAAAGCTCAACATCTTTGCTGTAAAAGCTAAACTTGAAGGTAAGCCGACTGTCAGAAATCATCCTGCTAAGCCATTTATTTGACGAGAAGCAGTGGCGACGTTGAGTGCTGGTAAGGTGCTGCGTGAGATATTGACCGCATCTGGCAATCATATGTCAGAAAATAGAGAGAGATAAAGACGCAAGGAAAGGCAGGGAGGTTAATATAGGAGATTAATTTTGCCCAAGGCCTCCGAGATGCACGCGCGTGGCGGATTTCTCTCCGGCAATTTTAATCACCGTACTCTCCAGCAAAATAAACAACGAGGTCTTTATAAGTACGTATATATGCAGTTTTAAATAAAGAAACACGCAGACTAATAGTTACATATTGATGTTCTACCTGAAATGCGCGTAATAATTGCTTTTGAATTGATAATGCTCACAAGTATGAACGCAGCCACCACATAAAGATGGCTGGCTGAATATTGAGCAAGGGGTTAAACTTTTGCTGAGGAACGGAGTGGTTGGTCAGAGAGACAGACGGAGGGACGGAGTGACAGACAGACCGATATGTTTGCTTTGAAGTATCCCAAGAAAAACTATAGTCTTTAAAACAGTGAGCATCTGTTCTGTAATCAATCAACAGCAGTTTACAACCGAGGAGACAGCGAAGATATGTACAAATATTAGCAGACGCAGCACGTTACACTTATACCGATATCCGGTGGATTTTGATCAGTCAGGTAAGAGTGCCCCTAGGCGATGTGCACATCCCCACAATCACGGTATGGTGAAACACGCTTATATTTTTTGGCCTGATCTCTCTCGGGAGCTGGTATGTCGAGGAGTTGCTTTCAGTAAGCACCACGCTTTCTTGGCCTAAGGGCTTTCACATAAACGGAGGTAACGTTACAGAGTAAACAGAAAGGTAGGAAACGTTTACCTGAAACCAAAAGGCAGTACGGATGAAAGGCTTCCTTCATGTTTTCGCGCACAAAAAAAACTAATTCCAGACAGCCGTTTATAATTAGCAGGGCTTTTGTACGAATAGGTGAACTAAATTTGACAAGAAAATGTTGGACAATAGCCTCGTTGTGTTTACAGAAATAGATTGTGGCTATATAAGAGTTAGTGTCCTGTGACATCTTGGACGAAGCTACAAGGGTATACATGCTGAATACTCAGAAAGTAAAGTTTTTTGTGGATTTCTTGTATGTTTGTATGTTTTTCTGTATGTTCTTGTACGTAGATTTCTTGTATGTGTGCGTATAATGAGAGAAGAATTCGTATTAAAATGGACAAGTGTATGGCACATATGAGGGCGGCCTAGTCTGCATTAAAAAAAGCCTGGAGACAGAAAGACTCTACGGATAGACGGCAATGCACTTTTCTGAGCTAGTCACGATAAATGAAGAAAAAGTTGATCATGCGGATCACGATGAGGGCCTTTGAAAATATAACAAAGTAAAGTGACTTAAAGCAGCAAACTGTTGGGAAAAAATTGAGGAAACTTGGCGTTAGAGAGCGAAGTTGAAGAGCAGTAAACGTAAATAAGGGTTTGAGCTAGCTGCACTGTCGAACACGTCTTTCACATTGAGAGAGGTTTGCTATGGTTTTTCGTTATTAATCATGTTGAAATGGATGATTAGTAGTAAATTCTCATGAGTACATTGAGGCCAATCACGTTTAGCTGTAGCGCTGACTCGTAAAAAAAGGAGGTATATAACTAACATGCCCAGCCCATGTCCAATTCCTCTCATAGTTGAAATCAAGAAGAGGAAATGGACATGGGCCGGGCATGTTTCGCGTATACAGGACAGCCGCCACTCATTAAGGGTAACTAACTGGATTCCCAGAGAAGGCAAGCGGGTTAGGGGAAAACAGAAGGTTAGGTGGGCAGATGAGATTAAGAAGTTTGCGGGTATAAATTGGCAGCAGGAAGCACAGGACCGAGTTAACTGGCGGAACATGGGAGAGGCCTTTGTCCTGCAGTGGACGTAGTCTGCTGCTGCTGCTGCTGCTGCTGATGATGATGATGATGGTGATGATGATGATAAATCTTCAAGCCGGCAAATGTGAAAGGCAGTGATGGAGTTTTGGAGAATATTTGGAGTATGAATCGTAATGGACACACATTTTTACCGCTTTCCGTTGGTGATGGGGAGGTTGCCAACCGCGTGAAGATTCATCACACTAATAATCAAGCTATTCTTAACACAGGTTAAAAACATGTCGTATTCACGTCTACAGTAAAGCTAAAGCATTGGTTATTGTTTGTTTTGCAGCACAGCATTCCGCACTCTTTACGTATGCATCTCATACGAACGCATCGAGCAGCATCTCACAGCATCGACGCTGGGTCTAAACACAGCACAGAAGCAATCAGGGAACAACGTTCACTCAACGAAGATAAATTTCAGATGCATAGATAGCAAAAGCACACTGGCACTATGCTCAATCTTCGTTAACGTTTTCGATGGGCGTACCAAAGCATGGTAAACACTCACTGCGCCCTTCAAGCAAGTCTGTGTTTCATTATGCAGGGTCGATAGCGGCCCGATGCAATAAGAAGGCTGCTTTGACTAGGAGGATTATTATCTCCAATGCCCTGAACCAAAAAAGAGCGAGCACTAAGAAAATAGACGAGAGACAAGAAATATGTCAATCCGTCACCATGCAAGCTCTGCAATGTGAACTGCGTCAATATACATAGTATCAAATGGACAGTGCTTTGCCATGATGGCAGCTCCCTCGTCCTCATTTTCTGGTCGCGCGCTGGGTTTCGTTTTAAACTAGTGTAGTGTGACATGCCCCTATTTAGGATTCTGTGTTGTGACAATACCACGCTGCCCACACCTGTATCAACACTAAACAAAACAAACAAAAACAGATGTAGTGGTAGCTGCATAGTTTTTTTTGTGTTTTCAGCATAATTTGTACGCCCTGTACGCGGTATGTATGTGCGCGGACGTACATCAAGCAGAATACCGTGGTAGCATAACACGTGTGGTGTCGCTATGCTGTGCTTGAGGGTACATCATAGATTCCCGACCATGGCGGCCGCACTTCGGTGGGGAGGAAATACAAAACAAAACAGCCGTAAATCAAGATATATGTGCGCATTGGAGAACCCCAAGTGGTCCCAATCAGTCGTAATACCCATCTACAGCGTGCCTAAAAATGATATATTGTTTATCTTGTCATTATTTAGGCATTTATGCCACGCATGGACGTCAGTATGATGGTTTGAACTGAGAGCAAGGTGAAGCAAGTTCAAGGGATTCGGAAAGTAGGTAATCGTGAATGTTTAGTGCAAGTGTCTGCGTGCTTCAATCCAAATGACCTCGAATGACAATAGTTTTATGTCAGCGGTGTTACAATAGTCCTTGCCTCATCCGCAGCCACCCTTCATGCTGTTCTCCCGTACCTTTTCCGTCCTGCAATTGGCAGCACCGTATAGTCGGCAGAGGGCTTTTAGGGGTAAAGCTCCTTATGGCGTGGCTTGGGCATTCCTTGTAGTACGTAACCACCAGTGGCACATACCCGAAATAGGTATAACATTTGACCTCCAAGGTGGTGCTGGTGAGAGATTTCTTCTGTGCGTTGTTTAACAATAAAAAAATAGTGCTCAATGTACATGCCAATGGCTGCTAATGGGGAATGAGAGACAGGAGCATTCGGCTTTTAGTCAACGCGCACGCTGCGATCCCCATTAGCAGCCATTGGCATGTACATTGAGCACTATCGGACAAGAAAGGGTTGCTACATTATACTCGCTGGGTGTAACCTCCTTAGTTTTAGAAAGGTTTAGCGAGCGTTGAGCCACAGGGCCATGTATACAATGAACTACTATATACCATGAATGAATTCGAGGTGGTTAAAGGGGGGAAGCAGATACGAAGCGCAAGCCGTAAGAAATTAAAAGCTGAATCCCCCTGTCTCTCAGTTCACATTAGCAGCCACTGGCATGTACATTGAGCACTATCTGACAGGAAAAGGTTGCTACGTTATACTCGCTGGGCGTAACGTCCTTGGTTTTAGAAAGGTTTAGCGAGCATTGGACCGCAGTGCCATGAATACAGTGAACTAGTATATACCATGAACTCAAGGGGGTTGAAGGTGGGAAGTAGACCCGAAGCGCAAGCCGTAAGAAAGTGTGCGTGTGCCACCTCTCGTTTAGTCCTTGCAATGTCCACTGAATGGCGGTGCTTCTATATGGGCAATATATGATAAAAAGATGCGAGATGGTGGGACTTGGAGTGTTGAATAGATGGACAACGGACTCACAGACAGATGCATAGATGGACGCATGAACGGACGCAGGGGCAGATGCATGAACGAAAACGCGGGACGGTGCGCACGAACGGACGCATGGATGGTCACACAGACCGGACGGCATGGACGGACGAATACTTCGCCCATTCACCCGTGGTACAATGCCCTGAACCAAAAAAGAGCGAGCACTAAGGAAATAGACGAGAGACAAGAAACATGTTAATCCGTCACCGTGCAAGCCCTGCAAAGTGAACTGCGTCAATGCACATAGTATCAAAGGGACAGTGCTGTGCCGTGATGGCAGCTCCCTCGTCCTCATTTTCTGGTCGCGTGCTGGGTTTCATTTTAAACTAGTGCAGTGTGACATGCCCCCATTTATGATTCTGTGTTGTGACGATACCACGCTGCCCACATCTGTATCAACACTAAACAAAACAAACAAAAAACAGATGTAGTGGTAGCTGCATAGTTTCATTGTTTTTTTGCATCATTTGTACGCCCTGTACGTGGTATGTATGCGCGCGGACGTACATCAAGCAGACTACCGTGGTAGCATAACACGTGTGGTGTCGCTATGCTGTGCTTGAGGGTACATGATAGATTCCCGACCACGGCGGCCGCACTTCGGTGGGGAGGAAATACAAAAGAACACCCGTAAATTAAGATATATGTGCGCATTGGAGAACCCCAAGTGGTCACAATTAATCCTAATACCCATCTACAGCGTGCCTAAAATTGATATATTGTTTATCTTGTCATTATTTAGGCATTTATGCCACACATGAACGTCAGCATGATGGTTTGAACTGAGAGCAAGGTGAAACAAGTTCAAGGGACACGGAACGTAGGTAATCGTGAATGTTTAGTGCAAGTGTCTGCGTGCTTCAATCCAAATGACCTCGAATGACGATAGTTTTATGTCAGTGGTGTTAAAAGAGTCCTTGCCTCATCCGCAGCCACTCTTCATGCTATTCTCCCGTACCTTTTTGGTCCTGCAATTGGCAGCACCCTGTAGTCGGCAGAGGGCTTTTTCGTGCATAGCATTACGTTTTCGGCGCAGCGCAAGAAACACTCGAGTCTTTACAGTTACCTATATGTGTGTTCTTTATTAAAGGAACACGCGACTTAATAGTTACATCTTGACGTTTTGCCTCAAATACGTGTAATACTTGTTTTTGTATCAACAATATTCACAAGTATGAACGCAGCTACCAGATTAAGATGTCCTGGCGTTCAGCCAGGGCTTAAACTTTGACTGGGTGGCTGAATTGTGTGACAGACAGACAAACGGACGAACGGACGGACGTACGGACGGACGGACAGACAGACAGACAGACAGACAGACAGACAGACAGACAGACAGACAGACAGACAGACAGACAGACAGACGGACGGATGGACGGATGGATGGATGGATGGATGGACGGACGGACGGACGGACGGACGGACGGACGGATGGACGGACGGACGGACGGACGGACCAATATTTCTGCGTTTAAGTGTCACAAGAACGGTTATCGTCTTTAATCCAAACCGCACGAAACGCGCCACATTGCAAGTGCTTCACTTTCACCCGAGTGCCGTTAGCTGTGCTCATGGTTATACCCTAAGAGGCGTAAAGCTAGGAACGCTAAGTGCCACAGAAGTCGGGCAAAAGTAACCGGAGAATTACTTCTCAGACTTTTTGATATGGCTCAGACGTACTCGCAATTTAACTTCAAAGTGGAATGACTTGAAGTTCCGCATTGCAAAAAGTGTCATTTCAAGCACACTTAAATGTATACACTGAATAAAAAGATTCTGATTGCCGCACTTACGAGAAAAATTGCGCCTTGACATACAGCGATAATAAAAGACGCGTTGGTACAAATTTCTACTTCTTTTCATTTGATATTTTATTCGCATGGTAATTTCCGATACTTCAGCCGAAATACCATTAACGACTGTGATGCTGTTTTTACTTTCCATCGTTTGTGAAAAACGCATTAGCATATCTATTTTAACGCTTTGGCTTGAAGCCTGTAGTGCAGTAAATGCGAAATCGATGGTAAAATAATATGAAACGTTAGAAGAACGTATTCAATCATTTGAAAGTTTTCAAGATTGAACGGCTTCTAAGTAGGGAAGCCAAAAATTTTAATGCAGCAGGTTTATCATCTCCATGGTATTTCAAAGTGTCGTATTATTTTTTTTCAATCCCTCATAAACATTAGTCACAGGATGCAATGTAGTAATACACCTCACAGTTTCTTATCATGTTCCACGCCTTGTCAAACAGAGTTCGGATAAGTCCTTCTCTTATTCTGGGAGACTGAGGTGGTAATGAGAGAACCTGATGATATTATGGCATTGGTTGCTTTTGCTTCATGAAACGTCTTTTGGTGAGGAGAAAAAAAAACACCTGAAGAACATACATACATACATACATACATACATACGTACGTACGTACATACATACATACATACATACATACATACATACATACATACATACATACATACATACATACATACATACGTACATACGTACGTACGTACGTACATACATACATACATACATACATACATACATACATACATACATACATACATACATACATACATACATACATACATACATACATACATACATACATACATACATACATACATACATACATACATACATACATACTGTAGATGTAGAGGCGCTTGGGCATGAGTGCGTGTGGGGCTTGGTGGAAGACTTGAAGAAGTCAGAATAAGAACACCTGGCCTAGCGCACAGAGATGTGTCTTATTTCTCTCACTAGACGCAGTCGTCGTAAACGACCCCTTCAGGCAGACAATGTCTTTGCTCGTGCCTCTACGGCATTGAGCTGCCGCCACTCGAGAGAAGCCGTCCACGCTTACTCGGCCATGCAACCCGGCATCCTGCCAGCGCACCAAGCACGGTTCGGGGACGGCGTATATGCCTCCTCGTCACCTCACAACCTCCCGGTGTGGCGACCGCTGGATCTAGTGAACCGGACTCCATCGTCCCGCCAACCTCCAATGAGCGCCGTGCGTATACCGGAGCTGCTGATGACGGCCTTGCTCTTCTATGCTTCTCAGCCTAGAATTCCGTGGAGCCTTCGCCTGCTCTTACGCAACTTTTGCAAGAGGCCGACGACTTTCCATCGTTGCGCGGCGGTATTCGGCCGACCTTCTTACCATATCCGGCACATTCGGAAGTACCGGTGTTCCGCGGCATACAGGATGGCGCCAACATATGGGTCGCGACCATACATGCACTCGGCTTGCACCATGCCTTGCCCGAAAGTGAAAAGAAAAAGTGACAGCCATTTACTGTCTTCAGGCATGGCAGAAATACGAAGGTGTTGAGCAGCGTTCCTGGATGCAATGGAGTGGCTGGCTGATTGCTGCTTTTGGTCGCATTGGTCACGACACCTGCACGTTTAGCCTGACAATGGCCAAGATCGAGCTCAGGGGAACCTGCTCGAGACTACATCTGTATACTGCAGCTCATATTATCACATCATATTATGTGCATTCGTGCACGCAAAATTAAAAAAAAGGGTTTGACCCCCCCATCTTCGATTTCCCCGGCTACGCTAGTTCTTTCTATTATATTAGATTGTGACATTAAAAATACAAAAGAACCTTGAATGGGTTTAGACAGCGAGCCGAGTATACTACGTAGTTTAAAAATGCAGCAGTCTGCATTCGGCGAAAGAAGTTACGTTTGCATCTCTCGGGACATGAATAATGCGGAAGTGCCACTAAGCGAAACGTCTACCGCACGACAGCTACCTCTGCGCACTTGCTTGCGGCGTCCGGATGGTTTATTCCTTATTCTTATTCCCTTGACGACAGGCGTAAACGAATACTCCTTAAGCATTCCACCAGCGTTAGAGACCACACTTTATGACTTGGGAGCCAGAAATATGACTGAAGGAAATATCATGTAGTGCTGAGTTCGTGCTCTACCTGCAAGATCTGTTCTTTTCTTTTCTTTCTTTTTTTCCCCATTCCAATTGAGTTATGCCTGCGCCGTGTGTCACTGCTTCTTCGTTGAAAGTTGTTTTTGCGGAGTGGTTTGCGTGGCTACCTGAATGGGCAGAAAACGCTTACTTGGGGAGAAGGCATATTCCCTCCATTGCATATCACTGCTGTGACTGCCTATATTGGAGATGCCGACAAACGTGGCCCTGGCAGCTTTGATAGTGATACGGACAAACACTGATAACTCGCTAATCTGCATAGAAAAGTTAGATAACGTGCAATTGTATCAGTGGTAACGAATTGGTGTTTTTTTCTTCTGAAATATTTTATAAACGTACAATTCTCTTCGTTCTCTTTGATTTCTGAGAAAAAACAAAATCACTTGTATTGACGAAATATGGATGCTCGTAACAAATAAGCATTGGAGTTAAGTAATAATTGCATTCATTGAGCTATTAAAGGTCCCTAGCCATAAAGATGTTAGGGTAACCGCTACGTTCATTACCTGCCTCGTCATGTAGAGTCATGTAGAGTCCAACATGCCTCGTCATGTAGAGTCAAGATTATTGGCGCATTATCATCGCCCATGTTCGGGCCACGCAGTGTGGCGTCTATGTGAAGGCTATGTGAAGTGCGGTGATGACCTACTTCACCGAATGGGGAATGATTCGTATTCGATGGGTTGCGTCTGTAATTTAGTTTTATACCTAGCTCGACGCGCTGCCCGTACAAGGCGAAATGATCATACAGGCGACAGATCGAAGGTGCGTGGGGTTGTCTTGGGCTGAACGCCGGGCAACGTGGAAGGCGAACGAGGCTAACACGAATAATGCAAACAGCTGTCATCGTGCTGCCCAACGTGAATAATCATCACTCTTACTTCAGTGTCACCAGCGCATTAACAGTTGCAAAGTCAAGCGAGCAAGGGAGTGCCAGTTTTTAAGTGTGAATACACTTTATAAGCGACCCCAAACCATCCACCGCCGTCGGCGGCATCCGCAGTCTTTTCTCTATCTTTAAAAGAAAGAGGACTTGACGGACCGCAGCGCGACGCTCTACCGAATAAGCCATGGACGCGACGCTGATATCGGTGTCAGTAACGCGCCTTATACCACCTCCCCCTTCGCTCGCTCCTCCGCTCTCCTCGCTCGCTGCAGCTGCGCGCGCACCCCTCTCTCTCGCGTGCCCGCCTTCTCTCTCAGTCTCCCGTCGAGAGCGGGTCGTGAGGGGGAGTAAAATTAAAATCCGTTGGCATTCGCTAGTGAGTTAACGTAAACTCCCCTGTGTGATGAAATTGCGATTCCCAGGAACCATTACACCATAAAGGCACCATAGTGTGATTAATAAATATAATAGTGCGAATTAATAAATACCCCTCATAGCGTCATCCCGTGTATTCGCACTTAACCATGTTCACCCTCGGGGAAATGCTTAGGAGTTTTTTTCGTAGTCTCGGGAGGCCATTCGTGTAGTCTATATGCGCATAACCGTTCTGCGGGTGAGTGCGGGTCTTCGTGCAGACATCCATTATTCACAAAAGCTGGAGCACGGCCAGTGAAACGAACCTTGATGGTAGTTTACTTACGCCTGTCGTTCTCACCCCTTTTGGGCTTTTCCTCAGTGCATGATAGTACGAGCGTCAACCAACTGTCGAGCCATCAAGTCAAGCCGGCGTGACTGATGACGCTATGGTTGAACTGTTATTTTTTCCCACCTTATTGTAGGATAACCAGTGGTTACTAGTTCCAGGTTTACCTCTGAATAAAAAAAATGCAATGCTAAAAGGACATATGAACATACGAGGAACACGGAACTGTCGCTACTGCAAGACTTGAAATTTTTTTTTGTGTATCTGTGACAGTTTTTATGGCTGTTCTAGTGTTCTCTAGCACTAATGTTTTCTTCAGAAGTCATGAACCAACTAGCCGGAGAAAACGTTATGCTAAATCAAGTAAACTTTGCTAAAGTGGTAGCTTGGACGTATTGGTAGACATAGTTAAAAAAAAACAGCGCGAAAAACGAGAGACCAGACGAAGAAGTACACGTACAGAACACTCTGTACTTCTTCGTCTGGTTTCTCGTTTTTCGCGATGTTTGTTTTTTCAAGTAAACTTTCCTACATTTCCTTTTCATTCATTTCTCTCTCACATCTTCACGCGATCTGGTTGGTGCATTAACTTCAAATTCAGAATGTCGCAAATTAAGCCAGTGGTTCTTAAGTATCGCAACGAATGAAGACTTTTTACAGTAGAGATGCTTACCGTTTGTCCGTTCTGCAATGTAGGGGAGAAAGAATAATCATCAGGCGTCTGAATACGTGTGCCCGGTGCGTGCTCTCCTGCAGTGGTGGTTTGTTCGGTGTGGAATGCGAAAACTTACATAAACAAGGGAATGAGCACAGAAAGATAAAAATTGAAAGAGAGAAAAAATCAGAAAGTAGGTAAAGAGGAATACAAGAAACAATAGAAAGAAGGGGAAAAAGTGAGCAAGCATAAAAGACATAGAAGGAGATAGTTACAAAAAGAGATAGACAAAAAGACAAAAAACGTATAAAGTCAGCAAGAAAAAAGTAAGAAACATGGAGAGATATAGGGAGACAGAGACAGAAAGAAATGGAAAGAGGGAGTGTGAATTCGAAAAAAAATATGGAAATAGGGAGAAAGAAACAACCACTAATTGACAGAAAAAAAAAGATTTTTATAGTGGATCTATTTGGATGCTCGAATATTGCTAAACAATACCCAAACCAATATGTCTGCATAAGCGTGATAAGGGGCAAACAGTACCATATGTCCAGCGTATCACATTCATGTATACTGTGGCAATACGTTAGGAAGACAATTTGCATTGAAGAAAATATATCGAGATGAATATTTCAAGACATTTGTCAACTCACGTGGCGCGTGATTGTTCTAGATAATCGCATTGAAAAAAGCAGAAAAAGTGACGTGGCTGACGGTGTGTGCCTCTCTCCACTTTTGAGTAAGACACTCGCGAGAAATGGTTTTCTGTTTGCATCATACAAAGGGGGATGCACCGGATGTAAAACCTGCCTCGTTGAATTGCGCACAGGTGCTAGGAAATGCAGTGCTTTCAGGCAAGCTGAGCTGCTCATTAATAATAAAAATGTGTGTATCCTTAAGCTTTCCCTTTAAGAGTTGAATGCAGTAGCGATATGCTGTCCCTAGTGCGTACTTCAAACACTTATTGCATGAAATCTTTTCGAACTTGCTATGCACCCACTACGCGAACTTAAAGGAATAGGTGCCGTAACACAGGATGACTGGCTTTAAACTAAGAAGTCATCATTATAATCGCATGTTCTGACACCCCACGGCAATGTACGCTTGTACCACGCATTGTTGCTGCAATAGTTCTTGTTGTGTTGGGAAGCACGTATACAGGATGCGTGTGTTCGCAAAGCATGAACTTTACTTTCACTTTAATTTGAAGCAGAAGTTATCTTCACGGTATTCTAAAGCAAACGCGTAGCTTTGTGGAAGAACAACCACTTGTCATGCATATGACCCGGGTTGAGTCCCCACCAATACACAGAATTTTTTATTCCTTATTTTGTTTGCATATTTCTCGAATTTTTTCAGGCACACACGGAATAATTTTTCGCTCCCTACCACCGACGCCAGAATTTATGTGAAACGACCTCTCTATTGCTATCGCATTAATACCTAGAGTTCGGCGTGATAATACCTAGGGTTCGGCGTGTCAAAACGATGATATGATTATGAGATACGGCGTAGCGAAGAAATCTGGAAAACTTTGATATCTGGTTTGCTTTAACATGCCTGACGTGTATATAGCAATTCGCTTCCATAAAAAAGCGATCACCGAGACTGGGATCAGACCATTGACTTTTGGGTCACCAGGCGTGTACCGTAAGCACTATACCACAGCATCTGAAGGATGCTCCCTGGACAGCAGGCGCATGCCATCGGCTTTATCAGCCACTTGTTCTAGTAGGTTAAAGAATGGCCCGGTGTATCTGCGTGATTTCCTGACAAAAGTCTTCAAAAGACGATAGTATTTTTTTTCTGGAGAGAAAGGATAAAGCGTTTATTTGACGTTATGCGCCAAAAAATGGGGGAGTAGGCGTCCATATGAGATATGGACGCTATCTAGCAGAAATTTGAAGAAACAGTTTTTCTAGAACGCAAAGCCACTGGTAGGTGGCAGCACTATGTGGTTTAGTGAAGCGTAGGATACACCTGTATTTCGGTCATAGCGTCGCATCGCCAGCACTGCGTAGTAAAGACTGTGGTTTTTAGAATTACGTATATATGCATTTTAGAAATAAAGTAACACACCATCTAATGACCACGTACTGATGCTGCACCCGAATATGCATAATCTTTATTTTTCATTAACAGTGTTCACCAGTATTAACGCAGCCAGGAGATCAAGATGGGTTGTGCTTGAGCCAGGGGTTAAACTTTCCTCTGATGGCTTAATCGAATGACAGACAGGACCAGAAGGGCAGAGTGAAATTTCTGCGTTGAAGTATCTCAAGAAAGACTATCGTCTTTAAAATTAAGGGGAAAGTACTAAATAAATACGCAATGTGTTTAATTTAGTCGCCAGTTCTGGTGATGCGGTAACAACCGGGTTACAGCGGGCAGAACGCTCTTGTTTTCGCAGCAACTAAAGCTGGCTTTGCCGCATAAAGACTGCGTTTGTAGTGGTGCACGCTTTACAAGAAAAAGAAGTTTTTTAAAATAAATGTTGCAGTACTGCGTGACAGTAAATGAACATTTTAGTTCAGACCAAATTTTGATGTCCCATATCAAAAGGAGGCTAAAAGGAAACGATAAGCTAGTACAGACTAAAGGAATAGTTTCCTATAGTTATATTTTCGTTCATATCTTAAAATGTAAAGTAATCATAATAGCGAGTGGAAGTCAAGGTGTGTTGATAATTGTGCTACAAAAATTGTGCTACTACAAAATGAGGGAGCACTCATTGACTTAGGAAAATATGATCGCTACAAACCCGTGCTGTAAACATGAAATTAAACCCATCATCTTGAGTAATACATTTATTGAACCATGTTGGTTCCAGTACAATTTTTCCATCATTAGCTTTGGTAAATTTTGACAGCGACACCATTAAACATTTTGTTTGCTCGGGGTAGTGAAAAAACATTAACCGGTGTTCACTCACTTTGTTTTCTTCATTTACTTCACTAGCCTAACCCTAGCGCCGATTTGTACGGCCATGGAACGAATAACTAAGATGGGAGAGTTTGTTTAGTGACTATAAATCACGTGACATCCCGTAACTGATAATCATGGGACTAGAATCGCGTAACATCACGTGACTATACATGACCTAAATAAATTAACAATAAAATAACTAGTCACGGGAAAATGATGTAACATTAGGAAAACAAATACTCATGAGACTAAATTACGTAGACTCACGTACCAGCGAGTCAAGTTACTGAAGATCATCTCGCATCGGATCACGTGACTAACTTATGCAGCATGCGTAATGACTAGTCATGCGACTCAAAAATAGCGTAACGTTACTTCACATGTCCCATTACAAAAAGTCACGAAACGTCACGAAATGACCACTGGATGAAAAATCACGTAACACGTAACGTCTAGTCACGTGACAATAAATTACGTAACATCACGTAATACATTGAGACGTGAATAAAATAGCGTAGCATGGCGTAACAATCACCCACGTCACTACAACTACGCAACATCACTTAATGGCTTGTCACGTGACATGTTCCTGTCAATGACCTTGTAACAACTAGGCGCGAGACTCAAAGTCACGATACATTACACAAATAGCTAGGCACGTGACAACTTCCCACTAAAACCGCATAAAATCTAGCGACGTGACATATTTCCTCTGAAACCATACAACAGCTAGTGACGTGTATAAAACCCTGTAACACCACGTAACTAGTCAGGTGATTAAAAGCACAAGGTCAGAGCTAGTAATGGGACTGAAATTGCGGAACAGCTAGTCTCGTGACGGGTTCCAACCAATGCCACGTGACACGCACATAGTGTGAGGAAACATTCAAAACCTCAGGGAGAGAGCCAAGCCTAACCATACTCAGTGCTGCTAGAAAAAAAAAACTTTGAAGCTCTAGCAACAAAAACTTGCATCCCTAACAAAAACATAAAGGAAAAGCTAGTTCGAACGCTAGCTGCCCTGTTGAACCCAAGTACAAGAGGAGCTTTTTTTTTGCACCGTATGGAACCTTGACTGTTGAATAAGACAGTGATCCCGACAATGAACAAGCTTGAGCTCGCCTTGCCCTGAATTGAGTTTCTGATTGCCTGGCAAGAAATGAAACCGGAAACCCATCACAGAGAAAAAGAATATATATCGTCGCTAGAAAGGACGAATATGTGGGAATGGAGCCAGCTTGTTGTAGCGTGTTACTTTCAACGGGGAAAAGGGGGACAGTAAAGGAAATGACTATGCAGGAGGCATGTCTGAAAAAATGTACAAACTGCGCAGTGTACAGGTATTCAAATGCGTAGGATACGCTTCCTTCACTAGCTCTTAGAATTGGGAGAAATGTAATCTCATTTGATGCTTTATAAAAAATGGCTTTTTCGCGGCATTTTTTTAGCATTGTTTAGGACCTGCAGCACTGATAGAAAAGCTACCAAACCACACAGGATTAGTCTACCCATTTGGATAGTAAAAATATTCGGGCATCACCTGAAAAAGTGGTTCAAATATGAAAATACTTGCAATTTCGCATTTTTTTAGCAATTTAGATAAGCAATTTTGCATTCTTTTAAAACCAATAGGGCTTATTTTAGGTAATTGATACTAACGCACAACAGTTGGTGTACAAAGTGCTTTTTTGAGCTTACCGCTATTTTATCATGATGTTTAGGTCCATCAGCCAGCTCGAAAAAACGTAATGTAAAATCAAAATGAAAAGATTGATGAAAACGTCATTTTTTGTATAAGAGATAAGAGACACCGCCCTTGCATTTGATAAAGAAAGAAGAGAAAATTTAAAGTTCGAATACGGACCTTCAGCAACCGAGGTATTGTTGTAATCAAATTGGAGTGCGAAAAAGAAAGACACAATTCAAGGAAAGGTATACACGCTCCACAGAAGTTGAACTCGCTACTGTATCGTGCCGAAGTAGCCCTGGGCACGTCATTCTTTTCATTTGATTGATGTGTAGTGGGGAATTCACAAGGCAATGACTAGTGGGACCATCGCTGAGTGCGAAGCGCGAGCGGGAGCACGAGCTGTAGACGCTGGACTGCCCGAGCATTTGTTTCTGTACCGGCTGTCTGCCTTTTACCTGGCGTCGCTATTAAACCCCCTTGCAAAGTGGTGGAAGTGCGCTGGGTACGCAAACCTAGAACTTCGAAGCCGGAAGCTGCCCACTGCATCAACAATGCTTGATCAGACGACCGAGAAAGGCACTACCCAGCAAAGCACGGCCCAATCTCAACTGGTCATTGTGCCTTCCACCCTGCGCCAACGAGATCCACCCTTCTTCAGCGGCACCGAGGACCAAGATGTGGAGGACTGGTTGCAGCTGTTTGAAAAGGTGAGCGCCGCCAACAAGTGGGACGACCCCTCGAAATTGGAGTATGTCCCATTTTATCTCAAAGACGTCGCCAGCCTGTGGTTCACAAACCACCGTACTGAATTTATCACTTGGGCCGGTTTCAAGACCACCCTCGCAGCTGTGTTCGATCGCCCCGCAGTGCGCAAGCTGCGTGCTGAGCAGCGCCTACGCGGACGTGCACAAAGGCAGGGCGAAAACTTCACTAGCTATATTGAAGATGTAATCGATTTATGCCGGCGCTTTAACCCTGAGATGACCGAACATGACAAGATCAGGCTAATTTTGAAAGGCATAGACGATGATGCCTATCAAATGTTGCTGGCAAAGGGCCGAAAAACCATATCCGAACTTGTGACCTTGTGCCAGAGATTGGAAGAGATTCGGAAACAACGTGCAGCAGTTCGGAGGTCGACGACTGCAGACGACCCTCTCGCTGCCCTGGCCGTCGGTGGTGACAGCTCCCTGCTGGAGCAGATAAAAGAATATGTACGCGAAGAGGTCGCACGACAGCTTTCGTGTCTTTCGTATCTGCCGACCACCGAAGCACCAACGAACCGCCTAACGCCGACAATCAGACAGGCTATTCAGGAGCAGGTCTCCGAGGCATTGCCATTACCTACGCCTGCCTCTCCACCAACGCCTGTTGCCGCGCCATTGACTTATGCGGCCGTCGCGGCAATGCCTCCATCTCGTCTGCCAATGTATACGCCACAACCTGTGCGACCGTCCACCGCGCCGTTTCCAGCTACACAGCAGCACACCGGAAATCCTTGGCGCACTGCTGACAACCGGCCCATATGTTACTTTTGCAGAATTCCAGGTCACGTTGCACGTCTATGTCGTCGGCGCTTCACAGTTAACGCACCAAGATATCCTGACTATTCGTTTCGGCATCCATACCACGTGCCTCACGTACCACCTGAAGTTCATCAACGCGATGCGCATACTGCTTCCGGCGCCCGAACATTCGCTTCTAGACGTTCTACTTCCCGCTCGCCTTCACCTTCAACAAGTCGTCGTTCTGTATCGCCTATGCTTCGACGACCCACCCCCATTGAGACGGAAAACTAACTGCCGCAGCTCCGGAGGCACGAGCTGCGTCATTGTCTAATCGTTTAAGTCCTCGCCTGTCTCCCGCCAATCTTATCGATGTAATCGTCGAAGGTGTACGAACACTCGCACTCATCGATACCGGTGCCGCGATATCTGTGATTAGTCAAAGACTCTGCCGCTCTCTTCGTAAAGTGACGATGCTTTCTCCCGTAGTTTCTCTTAGTACTGCGAGCGCCCAACAAATTGAGCCCGTCGCGGCATGTACAGCAAAAGTGGTTATTCGAGACGTGTTGTACACCATTAAATTTTACGTGTTGGCTTCATGTTCCCACGATGTCATCCTAGGATGGGATTTTTTATCACGTCATCACGCCATCGTGGACTGCGCTCGGGTCGAAGTGGAGCTGTTACCGTTTCGTGATGCGCCTTTTGTTGATGCGGCCGTATCTAGTGTGGCTAACTTTGTCGTCGCGACGGACATAGACCTTCCTCCTTTCAGCACCCAGTTTGTCCCTGCCATGTGTGCTTCACTTTCTTACGCTACCGTCCTATTCACGCCATCTGACATCTTCGGTAGCCGCCACCACACATCGCTGCCATTCGCCGTTATTGAGCTTTGTCAAGACACTACCGGGATATTTATTTCCAATCCCAACTCGTGCCCCCTCAGTTTGCGCCGCAACGAGACGCTCGGCCACAATCAGCTTATCGATGAAGGTACTATCGTGCCTGCCGATTTCTTCGACACCAAGCCGAATATGGAGCTGAACGCGTTGGTTCCTCACTTTGCCTCGAACAGCGTGTCTACCGATGCATTTTACCGTTCTATTGACAGCCATCTCGCCCCGGCTCAATGAGAGCAGCTTGTTACCCTGCTGCACGAATTAAAGCGTTCGTTTGACTTTCCCCAAGCGGTGCTAGGAAGAACGAACACCGTTGTGCACACAATTGACACAGGAAAGAGTACTCTTTTGCGCCAGCGCCCTTATCGTGTGTCACCAGCGGAGCGTCGGGTAATTTCAGAACAAGTAGACGACATGCTACAGCGTGGCGTCATCAAGCCTTCTTGTAGCCCTTGGTCTTCCCCAGTTGTACTCGTCAAAAAAAAAAAAAAAGGATGGTTCAATCCGATTCTGTGTAGACTACATGTGCCTAAATAACATTACGAGGAAAGATGTTTACCCTCTTCCCCACATAGACGACGCTCTCGATTGTCTCCAAGGTGCAAAATTTTTTTCCTCGCTTGACCTTCGCTCGGGTTATTGACAGGTCCCAATGGCTGAGTCTGATCGTCCAAAAACGGCGTTTGTCAAACCGGATGGCCTCTATGAATTTACCGTGATGCCATTCGGACTCTGCAATGCGCCTGCCGCATTCGAGCGAATGATGGAGAGCATTTTACGCGGTCTCAAATGGAACATTAGCTTGTGCTATCTTGATGATGTTGTGGTTTTTTCACCCGATTTCACTTCGCATCTCACTCGTCTGCGTAAGATTCTACAGTGCCTTACAAACGCCAGGCTTCAGCTTAACCTGAAGAAGTGTCACTTCGGGGCTAAACAACCCACCATACTTGGTCATGTTGTCTCAAAAGCCGGCATTCTTCCCAACCCTGACAAGCTTCGTGCTGTTGCCGAATTTCCTAAGCCGACTACTGTTAAAAAACTACGGAGCTTTGTGGGCCTGTGCTCCTATTTTCGTCGCTTTGTCCAGAACTTTGCCTTCATCATCGCTCCACTCACCAAACTCCTTGCTGGCCCTGCAGATCTTTCGAATTGGACAGCAGCCTGTGACGAATCCTTCGCAACACTGCGCCAACTCCTTACCTCACCACCCGTACTGTGCCATTACGACCCTACTGCGCCAACCGAAGTACACACGGATGCAAGTGGCGTCGGCCTTGGTGCAGTACTCGCGCAACGCAAGCCAGGTTTTACGGAGTATGTGGTCGCCTCTGCCAGCCGCGCCCTCACTAAGGCAGAAGCCAACTATTCTGTTACGAAAAAAGAGTGCCTCGCGATTGTGTGGGCGTTAAACAAGTTTCGCCCTTATTTGTACGGCCAAACTATTGATGTGGTAACTGACCATCACGCACTCTGTTGGTTGGCTTCGCTGAAAGATCCTTCCGGCCGCCTTGGACGTTAGGCACTACACCTCCAGGAATTCGACATACGCGTCGTCTACCGATCGGGCGAAAGCACTCTGACGCAGATGCGCTTTCATGACCACCCGTGAAATCTGATGATACGGATATATCAGCCCTGGACCTTCCCCTCTCTGCCATCAGCGTCACAGACATGCCATCCGAACAGCAAAAGGACCCTTGGATTGCCTCGCTCTTGAATATGCTTTCTGACGCATCAACTTCCGGTTACCCACGTGCTCTTCGCCGCCAAGCAATGCATTTCGCCATACGGGATGGCCTGTTATACCGTCGCAACTATCAAGTGGCGGGTCGTAAATGGCTGCTAGTCATACCCAGCCATATGCGGTCTGATATCTGCAAATATTTTCATGCTGAACCGCAACACGCACACGCCGGTGCGCTATAGACGTATGAGCGGATAAGCCAACGTTACTACTGGCGGGGTATGTACACGTTTGTACGCAAACACATTCGCTCATGTTCCCAGTGGCAGCAGCGCAAGACATTCCCTCATTCACCCGGTCAACAGCAGCCTTTGCCATGTCCTGCACGCCCATTTGACCGTGTTGGGATTGACCTATACAGCCCGCTACCGTGCTCTGTTGGTGGTAATCGATGGGTGATTGTGGCTGCCGACCATCTGACAAGCTACGCCGAAACGGCAGCGCTACCTTCGGCTGGCGCTCGTGACGTTGCAACCTTCATCTTCCACCAGTTTGTTCTTCGTCATGGTGCACCACGGGAGCTCCTGAGTGACAGAGGACGCGTATTTTTGTCCGAAGTTCTGCAGCAGCTCCTACATTCATGCCGTACGGTACACCGCACATCAACAGCCTACCACCCTCAGACGAACGGCCTAACGAAACGTTTCAACAGAACCCTCGGAGACATGCTCGCTATATATATTGATTCCGACCACTCCAACTGGGACGTTGTTTTTCCTTTAGTGACGTACGCCTACAATACGGCAATTCAATACACAACAGGCTTTTCTCAA
The DNA here is from genome assembly GCF_013339725.1 of Rhipicephalus microplus. Classification (NCBI taxonomy): domain Eukaryota; kingdom Metazoa; phylum Arthropoda; class Arachnida; order Ixodida; family Ixodidae; genus Rhipicephalus; species Rhipicephalus microplus. The sequence goes on along the minus strand of NC_051165.1, from coordinate 312,394,716 downwards.
TTTTCTCTTTTATATGGTCGTGACCCATGCAACGCACTCGACACAATTTTGCCATACAATCCTGATACCTCCGAGTTCAGCACAGTTTCTGAAATGGCCGAACATGCCGAAGAGTGTCATCAGCTTGCACGGTCCTTCACAGCCGATAACCAAGCCCTCCAAAAAGATCGCCCCGACCATGATCTTGTTCAGAATACCTTCCCCGTCAGTTCTCTCGTGTGGCTCCGACTGCCTTTCCACTCTCCTGGACTGACACCCAAGTTTGCACCCAAGTATACGGGCCCTTACCGCGTCATACAGCACCCTTCTTCTGTCACCTATGTGATTGAACCGCTCAAGCCGTCCACGGACAAGCGCCGCCTTGGTCGTGAGACGGTACACGTCAGTCGCCTCAAGCCCTGTTACGACCCTCCTGTTCTCTCGTCACCTCGAGTCGCCAGGATGGCTCGTCTTCGTCACCGGGGTATTGTAGTGGGGAATTCGCAAGGCAGTGGCTAGTGGGACCATCGCTGAGTGCGAAGCGCGAGCGGGAGCACGAGCTGTAGACGCTGGACTGCCCGAGCATTTGTTTCCGCACCGGCTGTCTGCCTTTTACCTGGCGTCGCTATTAAACCCCCTTGCAGATGTCAATTTTTTTTATTTCTTGGGGCTTATGTCGCTCGACTGCTTACCCGTCAATCCCGACCATGGAGACCACATTTCAATGGAAGCAGAAAGCTTAGGCCCGTGTGCTTAGATTTGGGTGCACGTTAATGAACCACAGGTGGTCAAAAGTTTCGAAAGGTTTACACTATTAGGTCTCTCATGACGACAGCATGGTTTTGGGACGTTACACGACAACAATTATTATTACTGTTTGGTTCGTTCAATTCTGCCCTGTACCATAGCGAGGTAGCAAACAATTTCTAGCCTATTGAGCCTGCCCAGAATTTTCGGCTTTTTTTCATACTCGCACCAATGGGGACGCCACGCTCCCCATGTGAACTCTACAGCTGCAGTAGCTTACCAGATTACCATCCGTGTAATGGACCAACCTCCCTGCGGCACTAATGGACATTACACTCTGCTGGCGAAGGCTATCGGGATCGTTTAAAGGTCGTATACCAGGAGGCTGAGTATTTGCGGTGCGGTGAGACACGATTGAGTTGCCTGGTTCGTTACCGGTATAAAGAGAACGAAAGGCAATCAGTAGCAGGTTTAGGCTCTTGATTACTTCCAGTAGCCCGGACAGACCATCGGGTAATCAGCATCTACCAAACGTGCTGCTCATTAATCTTACCTCAAATATGCCAAGCTGATAGTGTGCAGCTATCAGGCCTCAGTGGGTTGGCGACCCTTAGACGAAGGTTTTGCCAATGCCTGTGAGTGAGTGAAGTAACTTTGTAGCGACCTGTGTCTCTTTTCTATACGGAGAGAACAAAGAAAAAAGAAAGAAAATACGCTTGTACCAGTGTTTGAAATGACCGGCGAAGCAGAGGGCCGGTAGGGTTTCGGTGCAGTGTAGAGGGCGTCCCTTTAACTAATGGCAAGGCTAATTGCTGACTGGCAGAAGGACAGTCTGAACATTTGCCTTGGCGTAATTTTCTTTCACGTTAATTATTTGCATTGCTGGCGTTGATGACGTGGATTGTTTATGAGCTTACGCATATTGGTACACTGATACACTAATACACACACAAGTATCCTGTTTTCAATATTTTCCTTATGCTCGGAACTTAGCGCCTACTTGAACGAAATATGTGAGATTCAGAGAAAAACTGGTGAGCTGACCAACACGGGAAAAAGATCGGGAGCATAAGTTTTAAGGCTGTTTGAGGACTTACTTGTTAACAATAGCATTGTATTATGGCAATCTGTATGCATGCAAAATATCTTACTTTTCTACATGAAAACTTTTTGAACCCACTACTAACTTTTGGCTATTGGTCCAACCGGTTTTCGGCAAGTCTGTACATTTTACGCTTGCCAATATACACTTAAATCTAATTGAATGGAGTGGAAGAGAAAGACCTATTTGAGACAGGGATCCTACATACCCAACTAGAAAGCTGGGCACCGAATTGGCACCGAATCCCCTTCTGGAAAAAACTGACATGATGAAAGTCAGAGGGGACAAAGAAGCTCAGACTCACAACTGATATCTGATTTATTTAAAAAACACAAAAAGTTATCAACAGTTTACAGCTGAAGAAAAAACGACATGTTACTGTCGACGAGTAACAACGTAACCAAAAAATCACCTGCTAAGGATTCAAATTGAACAATCATTGACAATTAGTTACCTGCAGTGCACGTGGAACGCAGATGCGCGAATTTCTTTTCAGACAAACGAATAGAAGCATAGCTAATACACCCGTCTAGTTTACTCCCGATGTGCAAGGCCTCTATTATCTTGCTGCTTATGCATTTACTTTCCCTCGAGGTAAATGCCGAATTGTTAAAGATGGATTCACAGCCACACTCTCTACAACTTCTTTTCAATAAATATATTGTGAGTTAGCGCTCGTTCGTCCCCTCATTCTTTCTTTGTTTCCCGTCCTGCTGCGCAGTTTTTTTTTTTTGTCAAGATGATAATTCATACGCCACAGTCAGTCGGCTTCGTGTAGTAGGAGTCGTTCTTACTTATTACTCTCCGGCCGTGGTGGAGATCTTTTTCAAAGTGCTGCATTGAGTTCACAATGACAGTTCCGGGTGGTTCATTGCTAAGGACATTGACAAATATCTCTTATCACGAGAAAATAAAGGTAATAAGTAATTACGAATACGGTAGATCAGTAGTTCACTCAAAGTTTAGTTGCTGTCCTTTATTATGCCCGTAATCAGCAATATTCAAAGGCTATTTGCGCCAGCATAATCATAGCTCGCATACATGTTCCAGTTCTATGAAGAATGTCTAAAGAAAACAACGCTTTCAGTTCGAGTAAAATTAGTCGCATCTTCTTATATTCTCTGCTAGGGAACACACTAATATATTTGGAAATATTTTATTTATTTAGACAATTAGAAACTTACATTTCATTTAATTAGCATCGCAGAGGTCGCATCTTAGCAAGCGGTTTCCTGAGCACACTAAAAAACGCTGCCCATCAGGCCCCATACGAGAGGTTCCACTCGCAGTAACCAAAGAGCCCTATACTTCTTGAACTCGTTTATCTCTTTCTATCATTCTTTTTCAGGTTTTTAAAAAGTTTGTAAACTGTGTGAGCTAAACGCTGTTGTTGATGTGCTCGTGTGTAAGGTCTATCTGCTGAATTAGGGAGCGCTTAGCACTATCCCATAGTAGAGTTCACAGTGCTCTAAATCATTAAGCATTGTTTTCTAAACCCCCGCTCTCTTGCGTAGTTCTTGTTTCCATGCTGAAATGAAAATCCATGTGGCTTGTGGATTGCAAGAAGTAGCGACATTTTAATCACTTCATTCATTTCTTTCAAGCTTAAGAGCTATGGAAGAACGCCAATGATTCGCATGCAGCAGGAAATATATAGCTTAAAACGTGCCCTACCAAACTTCTACTGAGACGATAGCCGTAATGGCAATTAGTAAAATAGTAATAAAAAATCATGTACTATTTAATTTATACACGAATGCATAAATGCATAAGACACCGAGCGCTTCGCCAGGAGCAAGGTAACACGAATAACGTACAAATGGTTACAACTGCGCAGCAAGCTGTGTTTTTCTTTAAACGTGGTCTGCTTAAACTTGGGCTGCTAGTACAAAAACATTTTTTCAATAAAATTATGAAATCGGAGAAGTTGTCATTATGGTTGCACCAGATACTCATTTCCTCTTAGTAGGCAAGATATGCCGTAAGATCAATAAGGGTACAAAATGTGAGTCAGTACGACATACGCTGTGAAATTACACATTAACGAAAATTCGCAGGTCAGTTCACATACAGAATAATAGGTTCATATGTCCCACACAAGGTCATTTTTCCTCACATGACAGTTCATATTTGCCTAATAGATAGACATGTACACAATTTCCACATACAAGTTCAGTTCACACGGAGACAGATGATTGCACGTGTTAAACACACTATATAAATATTACATACTTTTTTGCATGAAGACGACGTCGCATAGGGTCAATATTTCCATAAAATATTTGATTCCTCAAGAAACGTCTTGAAGGCAACAAGTGCTCTTTTTTGAAGACCTGCAGTTGGCCATGGACATAGTACTTTTGTCACTGTGAAGTGCTTCCTACCTTAAAAGTGCAAACTTATTCGTATTACTTGTCTTTGTGTTTGATATTTCGGGCACTCCAGAAGCAGGTGATGTACATATCCGTCAGGGTGGCCACCGGAGCACTCTGTACTAGGCGCACGCTTTATCTTGTGCAGGAAGTGTCGCGTAAATGCTGTACCAAGCCGTAAGCGGTGGACCAACGTTTCAAGTCTTCTATTGTCTCTTAACTCTGATGAGATGCTTAGTTTTACACATGGGTCTATTAAGTATAAGTCTGAACTATTAAATTTTTCGTCGAACCATTGGTATTTGGTGACGCTACAGGTTAGCTGTCTGAAAAGTAAACGCATTTCAGTGTATGAAATTGGCAGAAGAAATCTCCCTTCATTATTGTGGGCCTGATTGGCCGCGGCGTCCGCTGCAGTGTTTCCTAGAATGCTGCAATGACCTGGAGTTCATTGAAACTCGATCATGTGGTTAATTTTTCTTGCTTTTGTGTGTTATTTTAACGTCTCATATAACAGAGAAACGTTCTGAAAGAGGGTTTTATCGCTTTGCAGCGACGCTACAGCGACCTTCGAATGGCTAAAGATGACCCATATTTGTGACTCTTTTTCAAATGTTATGAAGCGTAGCACAGATAGAATTGCAAACATATCTGAAGAAGTAGAAGACGTCACTCGACATAATTTAAATGTCTACTCTATTGCCAAGTATGGTACGACAAACGCTGAAGAGGAGGAGTTCGCATTGCAAGAACCATCTGTATACACGTGAATATGCTGAGGATATAGGAAATAAATTTGAAATAGTGTCAGCTGCTGTGCAACTGTCACGAACATGTCCTTTTTAGATTTATACCCTCGACCGACAACTGTATTTTTCGGTCTTGGCAGCATCCAAGGAGAAAAATTATTATCTACTCTGTTTATCTCATACCTCGGTAGTAATGCTTTATGTTCCTGCGTGATTTTGTGTAGCTTACATTTATTGCTTTCTGAGTGTGCGAGGTTCAATGAATGAGACTCGTGCTGAGTTTTAATACGTAAAATACGGCAACAAGTTTCAACCGTTCGTATTACAAAGAATGGCGGATGACGAGCTTCGGCAATTACGAGACACCTTGATGTTGCCTGTGGCGCTCCCGTGCATACCCTTAACCCCCTTGCTAGTAATCTCTGAAGGCGCTCCTCTTTAGTTTTTGATAAATCCTGGAGAATCAGTACTGAATAGACAATCTTTTTTGTTTTATTAGTGCGTTATGCACTAGCAGTAGTAAAGAGACTGACCCCCCCCCCCCCCCATGTTGTGCCAGCTATTCGACGTAACACGTTTATAACTATGTTGGCCCCTTTTTCGAAAGCACGGATTCGCGACGTCCATGACGGCTGTCTACCAAAGGTAACGCCAAGAAATTTATGTTCTTTCACCAATGTCAACGTCTGTCTATCCAGTGTGAGTTTGAAGTGGTTCATACGTCGTCTAGTGAAAGGTGATACCGCTGTTTTCACCTACGAGAGACTCGTGCCGCTGTCCTTCCAAAACATGTTGACAAGCTCAAGACCACGTTGCAGCACTGCTTTAACTTCGCATATATCTGGTCTTGAGGCTCATATGCCGACGTCACTGCGTAGAACGAATACCTCCATCCTCTTGGTGACTTTTCTGGTATCGCCGCCATAACACAGTTGAAGAGGAGTGGGCTTAAAACACTTCCTTGTGGGACGCCCTGTGTGACGGAATGATGATTCCTTTGTCCTTCAGTTGTTTTTATCTTTTCCTATCGCTCAAAAAATTTGAAATTCATCGCAATTATTGACCGAATAATCCAAGTTCTAACATCCCCGTCAGCATGTGAATGTGACTGACTCGCACGCTTTCTGAATGTCGAGAAATACCGCTATTGTGATGTTCCCACACATGTGTTCATGTTCTACAAATGTGACAATGTCTAATATCGCATCCATCGTGCAACGCCTTTAATGGAAACCTGTCATATAGTCTGACAACACTTTTCTTTGTTCACACCACCATTGAATTCTACTGTATACCACTCTCTCCATAATCTTGTAAATACAGCTTGTGAGACTGACTGGGCGGAATGATTCAAGATATAAACGGGTCTTTCCTGTCTTTTGAACTAAATTGATTTGTCCTAATTTTCATGATTCAGGAAGAGTTTCTGATATCCAGTTATTATTAAATATCTCTAGCTGTGTCATTCTAACTGCTTCTCCAAGGTTCTTGAGCATCATATACGTAACGCCATCTGGTCCCTCAGATGTTTTTTACGACAGAGCTCAAGAGAACACTTAGGTTCGCCTAGGCTAAACACGCCATCAAGTTGAGGGTGTTCCGACAACACGCTCGCACCTTTCAAGTGGCAAGTGCTGTGGAACTTGCAAGTTGTGGACAAGTAGTTGAGATTCCTGGTCTGGTTATTAACCGACAGAATTCGTCAGCAACATTTGTTGGTGGAGTGTTCAGGGCTACGGCAAGAGCTCGAAAAGGGTGGCTCTGGGTAACAGGATCACTGAAGGATCGGACGATCGCCATATTCTAGGCACAGGAGTGAAAGGACTCAACGACAAGCAGTTTTGTCGCCATCGCCTGCTACCTAATTTCTGTAAGCGACGGTGTGGTTTTGCGTGAATTCTTTGTGCCATCTTGTAGTCCTCGAGTTTCCCGCTGCGATGGTAAGCCCGTTATGCTCGTCTTCTGATTGCTCATAAATGTTCGTATTCCCCGTCAACTGCAGTATACTGTTTTGGCACTATGACTTGCTTGGTGCTAATGTTGTAAGAGTCGTTCAGTATAGTTGTAAAAGTTTCTAAGTTTGGCTTCTTGCCGAATGCACCTGTTATGCCATGACGAAGATGTTGCCACTTAGTATATTTTGAGTAGCGTTGAGTCCTTGTATTCCTCATAAGTCTATGTCCTACCAGAATCGGGAAGTCATCACTCCCATGCGTTTCGATATCCGTTAACCATTCAGAATCCTCAAGAAGGTCATGTGAGCACAGCGTGGCATCTATACAACTGAAACAACGATATCCTCGTATAAACGTTGGAGAGGTATTATTTAGCACTGCTATATTGTATTTCTCAGCAGCACATTCGAAGAAATTTCCGCGAGAGTCAGCGTATTCACTGCGCCAGACTACAATATGAGCGTTAGAGTCTCCTAAAACCAGCACACATGAGTCCACGATATTAAACACATTACTAGGCTGTCTAAAGATATTTTGCAAGATGATTGTAGATAAAGGCTCATCACAGTTACACTTATAATTCTAAAGGATATTTTTCAGGCCACAGGCTCCGGTATATCTGAGTCAATTGACTGTATTAAATAAGATGGCAGGTCTTTTCTAACACAAAGCATAACTCTGCTCTTTCCAGCTCTGCGCGATGACTTATACATCACGTAGTTAGACAGTCGGAAATCATCTCGCACACCTGCTTCCTGTGTGCATAATACAAGGAAGCTATGTCCAGCAAGGAGTTTACAAAAATCAGCTTACTTATTACGAATGTTGTTAGCATTCCACTGATATATAAAGACATTGTTATAACGACTATTCATAGTAAGCCTGCCATGAAGCTGGCTGAGTTTCGCCGCGAATAAAATCGCTCCGTTCACTCCATTCGCACTGTTTGCAACCGCCGAAAATGGTGGTTTTGTTTCACATGAAATGCAAGTGCTCCGAAAATTTCGCTTCGTGACAGATGCGGTGGGTTTCTGCCACCGTTATTTGTGGTAGACACTGCAGAATGTTCCGAATGTATTGTAAAGATCTGTGCATTATGATATCATTGAGTTTCTATGAACGGTAACGAAAGGCCCGCTTGTTTTGACTTTGAGAACACTTTCAAATCTAAATTCATTTTAAAATGCTCAGCATTGGTCATTACCTAAACAAGCACGTCGATCCAATTTCAACGATTTGGCCGACCAGGGCCTATTTCGAGGGATCCCAACCACAAATCGCTACTACCACTGCAATCAGGGCGAAAATTTCCAACATGTTGGTAGCTCACCGCAGACCGCTGTGGCGGGAGCGAACTTCACTACGAGCGAGTCCGCACCCTGAAATAGCTACTTTTGTTTCATGGGAAACGGCCTCAAGTGATTCGGTTTTCGAGATAGCGTGTCGCCGTTCATGGCGCTGCGCTGTGAGATGGCGGCGGCATTGTTTCAAGCCACAAAAAAGTGCTCAAATGAACAAATCGAACAGACGTATGCTATTGGAGAGAAGCACATGTCTGTCGAATCTGCGGGGGAAAGCGCTCAGAAGCACGTATGACGCAAGCAGCGCCACCCCTCATGCAACGTAGCATCATGACCACTCCCTGAAGTAAGGCTGACCGATGACTCCCGTCGAGAAGCGTGCGTTTGCACTGGCTTTGAATGAACTAAAGGAGGCGTCGGTAAGCGAGAACTAATGCTTCTGAACGAAACGTTGACAGTCCTTCTTGTTAGGGCTAGCCATTCGGAGTGTTCAAGATAACGTCTTGTTGATAAACCGTGTTCTGGTTGTGTGAATGTACTAAGAAAGCTACTGACGAGAACGGGAGGTATAATTGTTGTGGTAAGCTCGAAGAAATGCATAAGCAGATTGATTTGTGTGGTTTAACACCCCAAACTACCATATGATTATGATAGACGTTGTAGTGGAGTGCTCCGGAAATTCCGACCACCTAGGGTTCTTTAACGTGCACCCAAATCTGAGCACACGGGCCTACAGCATTTCCGCCTTCATCGAAAATGCAGCCGCCGCAGCCGGAATTAGATCCCGCGACCTGCGGGTCAGCGGCCGGGTACTTTAGTCACTAGACCACCGCGGTGGGCCGAAATGCGTAAGCAGTGTATGGTTTTGTCGTAAGGGTGTTACATACGATTATAATTGCAAAAAAAAACACACAAGACAAATCACAGTCCAGTTTTAAACGATGAAAAGTGATGCCATGAGACTACACTGTATCAATTCTTCGCGTGGTATTGAAGTGACTACGACGGCTTGCGTGTATACTAGTTTACTAAATTTTCCAAACTGCACTCCAAATTGTTCTTAGTATGCTTATCTTGATGAATACGATTTATTTGGCCGACTTTGTTGCATGGCGTGCACGTCGGCTAGCAGACGATCACCGTCAAGGTACATTGTTACAAGATTGTTTTTAACACTGAGCTTTAAATAAATAAATAAATAAATAAATAAATAAATAAATAAATACACGCATCTTAGATGAAACCACAGCACTTCAGTCTACCCTTTTTTTCTCCTTGTAGCCAGTAAGAGAGCAGACTTTAATTAGGCTTATAGCTGTAGAATGAAGTTTAGAGAAGTCACGCGCGAACTTCTATTAAAAAAAGAAAAAAGTTAATCGCTCGCAGCGCGTCGCACTATCTCGCTAAAAGGCAGCATTCATAACGCGAGTATATGCCAGCAACGCAATGCGATATCAAATATCCATAATACTAAAATGTCAATGTTCCAGCGTTAAAGCGCAATAAATTGCGTAAGTGTGCAACATAGTCAGCTGACTTATTACTCGAGAACATGAAACTAGCGGTGGTTACGGGCAACATTTTGTCACGGCGGGATATTGCGTGAGACGCGGACACGCGACTTAATGGTGCTTGCTTTGCAATTACGGCATTCACTTTTTCTGAAGCGCCGAGCTATGATGCCTCCCTCCCGCTTTTCTCGCTTACTTTAGAGTCGTAAATTTATTGGGCTAAACATCAATCTACGAAAATGAAGTGAACTTTGATAAAAAAACTCATCGTATCTGGTAAATTTTATTTCATTAACAGTGCCACGTAGATACTAGCTTCTGCTGACTGCTGCAGAACAAGGTTTTCTGCGTGGCTGAGTCCATATAACGATTTTGACGCTCTTGCCACTTCGCGCACGCATGACGTCACGGGGGCTTGACACCGTCCGTTCAAGTCTCACAGCTGTGGCTCAGTTTCACTTTATTTCATGATCTCGTGGGAAGCGTAAAATTATTAATTGCGAGAAACGCGTGACTAGTGTACAATGAAGTGCTGTCACTCGGGCGGAAAAATGGCCCAGAGTAATTCGGCCGTTCTCGGCCGCGAAAGACGGGCATCAACCAAGTTAAATGTCCAAATAAACTTCCCTATCTTGCGGGAGCACGTTGAGAGATGCTGCTAAATTTTTTGTTGTTTTGGCAGTGCAGCCTTGGAATTCCTGACGCAGGCACAGTTTTTGTTGTTTACATCAGGTGCATTCCTATGTATGTGCGTTATTTTGCTCAATACACCTTGAGGAAGTAACGTGAGAGAGAGAGAGAGAGAAATATCCAGTGAGTGGAGATCAAATCTGGCATTTTCAGTTCTGTAACTTTTGCAAGCATGCCGTTAAAAAGAAATGTGTTCAAAAAGAGACTGCATGGTGCTTCAATGTGTCGTCGGTTGCTTATCTTCTCCTGCATTATATTTTGCATTGCGAAGTTTTTCATTAACCGTGTAACAGTAAATAAAACAGTGAAATTTTTACACATGAAAGGACCTTAACATTCACAGTCCCGGTACTGAAATATAAGTGTTCACACAGCAGAAATGTTCACACGACAAAATGTTCACACACCCAAAACCTGTTTATTTCGAGTCAACATAAGGTGCCATTTGATCCTGAAGATTTCCCAAGAGATATGTCGGCATTTCTTTCAAACATTTACAAAGGAACATGGAGGACTACACTGTCATAGTTTCACTGAAGCAAGGGTTCTTTGCATTCGTAGGTGTTGCGTCAACAATTGATTCCCCTTACGAAAGCTCACCCGCTTTAGTAGCGTTTCGGACTGGCCATCGCTTATAGATAATTTGGACGGTCCCTACCAATTTACCAAAACTGCGGATTAGAGACCTCCACGAGCCAAATGATTGGCTCCTTGCCTTGAAAGCGAATGAACTTCGTGACTGGAATTTTGTCGGAGCAGAGAAGGATTGACACTTCTCTGCTCCATTCACGCACGCTTTGAATTCGAGAAGGCTTATGAGCTCAGAAGGATTGTACTGGGAGCTTTGAATAATGATGCAAATACGCTTTAAGCGCTCGATTTCGATCGGTCAAGTATAGACCTCTCTCCCCATCCACCATAGGGTGAATGAAGAGGGGAGTAATTTTTGTTATTAGATAGATAGATAGATAGATAGATAGATAGATAGATAGATAGATAGATAGATAGATAGATAGATAGATAGATAGATAGATAGATAGATAGATAGATAGATAGATAGATAGATAGATAGATAGATAGATAGATAGATAGATAGATAGATAGATAGATAGATAGATAGATAGATAGACAGATAGATAGATAGATAGATAGATATTTGTAGAGATGAGCATATATGGATCTAGTGTCTTGCCTACTAAGACCACATACATTTTTTTTCCATCACGTCTTCAGAACTTCACATTCTGAGTCGAAGAGAAAGAGAGAGAGATAGAGACAGCAATGTGAGAAAAACAAGACATGTTTACCAATCGATAAACATTCGGTTTGCCCCTCTGCCCTGGGAAAGCTGTTACACGCTAGCTTAGTTTTGGCTAAGTTCTCTTTATGCTTGATAAGTAGGCGTACGAATATATAAAGGCGTGCAAGAGCAAGATATTGTGGCACTTTGCCACGCGCGTCTCGTCTGATCCATCTATTTTTCACGGATTAGAAAAAGAAGAATGAATGTTTTGGCGAAGGAATTATTGCATAAGTCTCACTTTCGTAATTTCCAGCGGCGTTTCTGAAACGCAGGCATGGATCAGTGTTTAGGTGGTCATGAAAGTGCGGATCAACCATTGTGCTTTTCATGTTCTTACAAGTGGCTGGTGGATGCACTCACTGATATTGGTGGTATTGGTGGTATTGGTGATATTTTCTTCTTCGCCACGACGCACGTTAGTGGAAAACAGGACAGCGTCTATGATACAGAAATTCGTCGACAGAAAGCCCCCCGTACGCAATAGCGTTGGATGACTGCCGTGTAAGTAAACTAGGTTAAACAATGAAATACTTTTTCCCTCTTTTACCACCTTGAAAAGCTGCAGCTTCCGTTTTTGGGTACTATAGCGTAACGGTTGGCTTAGTCCTTTAGCACAGCCAAATGCGTGTGTCTTAGCTCGTACTTTAAATCCCTACATCACTTAGCTGTGGGTGGAAATTTTTTTTTCGTAGTTGCGTAACTCTACACGAAATTCTTTGTGAAATACGAAAACATTTTTTTATGTAACCGACTACCATATTTACTTGCGTATCGCAACTATACCTCCCGAGGGGACAAGTGGTGATCATTTAACTTCATTAGGTTGTGTATTGTTGCAGAGGATTATTTCCCTGGATGCACTACCATGTTCGACAATCGTTCGACGTGACGCATTCCAAGGCCAACGTGAAAGGTATTTTTTTCTTCGCTCGAAACAAACACAACCAAAAAATAAATTGTGCATACTCTTCAGGCCTAATAGCGAATTCTTTTTATGCAAATACTGCAGCTGTCTTGTGGCAGAATAATTATATATTTAGTTAAATATTATTACCTTTATTTACTAGAACTCACGCAGAACAACGATTTCCTTCATTTTATTATTTGGAATGCAATACTCAGTGTCTTGCAATTATGCCACGCGAATTTGACGCGTTTCTGACTGCGCATCATAATTCGTGACTGAAGGGGTTTTTATGTATTTAGTGAGCTATTGTATAGTTGTCATTTATGATGTGCCTTTCCTGACTCATTTTACATATACATGTGCGTTTAGCCTCTCGCTTGGTAGCATACAGTTGCCTTAAAATTGTTGTAAATGAATTAAATGCACAATATTTAAGAAACCCACCCACCTGGCCGACAAGATATCGCGGCTAGAAGGTACCAATAAACAGCGAGAAAATGTAAGAAATAGAAACAGACGAGTACCCATGTGTATCCCCTTAATAAAGGGTAGCAAACCGGCTGTTACAATTGCTTTTGACCTCCAGTCTTTCTATGTTTCTTCATTAACGCTCGCTCTCTTTCTCTTCACGTCGGCTTTATCCGCACGTTCTGATCCACAGGCTACTTTCCTGTCTACGTGCTACATGCCCGGCCCATGTCCTTTTCCTCTTCTTTATTTCAACTATGATATCCTTAACCCCCGTTTGTCCCCTAATCCACTCTGCTCTCTTCTTGTCTCTTAAGGTGACACCTACCATTTTTCTTTCCATTGCTCGCTGCGTCGTCCTCAATTTAAGCTGAACCCTCTTTGTAAGTCTCCAGGTTTCTGCTCCGTAGCTAAGTACCGGCAAGATACAGCTGCTATATACCTTCCTCTTGAGGGATAGTGGCAATCTACCTGTCATAATTTGAGAGTGCTTGCCGAATGTGCTCCACCCCATTCTTATTCTTCTAGTTACTTCAATCTCGTGGTTCGGCTCTGCGGTTATTACCTGCCCTAAGTAGACATAGTCTTTTACAACTTCAAGTGCACTATTACTAATCTCGAAGCGCTGCTCCTTTCCGAGGTTGTTGTACATTACTTTCGTTTTCTGCAGAATAATTGTAAGACCCACCTTTCTGCTCTCCTCGTCTAACTACTTTGCGTACTGTAACATTATTCAAGTACATGCATTGTCTATACAACTGATTTGTCATTCGCTGAGCGTTGCGTTTTCTAAAAATCAGAAACAAAGGTGAACAAGAAACGGCCCCTGGCCGTCCCCCACTGAGTGGCAAAGAGAGACAGAGAAGGAAACAAAAGAGCAAGAAGAAAGATAGAAAAAAAACAGAAGGATGAAAAGAAAGCGAGAAGAATGGAAAGAAAAAAAGAAGGATTGAAAGAAGGAAGGAAAGAAAGAAAGAAAGAAACAAACAAACAAAGAAGTACGAGAGCTGACACATCTAATAGGAACAGCATTCTCTCCTCAATATCTTCTATATCATCTGCTTGAGTGCCCATATGTTCTTTCAGGCCGGAACCCATATGTTTGTTTAGACAGCCAGAACCAACCACTGCGATAACAAAACCAGTAAGAAGCCCCCTCTCCATCGATTGGAGTGCAGCACACTTTAACGGTCCTTGCTGCCTTCAGACAACTTCGATCTCGAATTGGACATCAGTATCTTCTCGATTCCTCATTCCCAAGAGCTCCGGCCGCGTCGTCTGCTCATAGCTTCTCGAAACCAGTCACTCAGTAGTGGGCTTACATGGCTAGAGAGCTGTGGCCAGAAATTAGATTGAGTGTAACATCAACAATGTGGACGGGTGGAGAGTGATATGTATAGCCTGGTTCCGAGCCCCCGGGAAACGAGCTTCTATTCGCGAAAAAGTCACTCCACGTGAGAAGTCTTCGGGGCATAGCTTTTCTTTGCAAGCGCATATGGTGCATCGAGCAGAAACACTATTTCTTCGTACGCGTTAATCTTTGGGTTCTTCGTGCTATTCTTGGCTGCGGTGTCAATGACCTTTCCTCGGCGGATTTCGTTGTGTATCTTGTGACGAAATGTTACAATTTTCACGCTGATGACTTAACAGCTCTTCCGTACAAGTTGAGTGGAGCTGTCCCGGAAACATCTCTTACCATCAATTTATAAGGAACACCACGATATAGAAGGCTCCGGAATGTGCAGCTCTTCACGCCATACTTTGGGCAGCGATATGACTGCCATCTCGGCAACACGTCCGAGAGTGGGCTAGTGTAGCATTCCCACACAACTCGAAACACCTTGATCCCCCCCCCCCCCAAAAAAACAAACAACAAAAAGGGCTGTCCGTTAGGGCTATGCAGCCACACAAAGCAAAAAAAAAATTATGTGAACTCTGATGACCAGCGGGGCGACGTCAAAGCTAGCGACGCGTTCACATGGGTCGCTGTGGCTTTTTCGGGATGCTACGGCACTGACTCGGATCGTGTGCTGCCATCTGAGCTATCATAAGTCGCCGTATAGCCTTTCCTGGGGAGAGGCGGGAGAACTCACCCGACATCTTTTTCTCCCGGCTTTAACCCATGCGCGTGTCCTTGGCCACTGGAACTTTGCTACATCAAGGGTGCAAGAAACCTTTTACGGCAATCTGTTATTGGCTAGCTTCTTCTTGGGTGGTGTCGTGTATGTGTGATTGCTTGCCATCAAGAAGAAGAAGCTAGCCTGAGGTGTTATTGTATATTAGTGGTGCTGAGTGCTGGCTTAGATTCCATATGTTGCCATCATATCCAAGGATATAGTTGACAACATAAGTAAAGCGCTCTGTCACATTGTCAATTCAACTTTTAAAGCTTCAGCGTTTCCCGAACGACATGAAGAGATCAAAAATAATTCCAGTGTATAAAAAGGAGATGCGGCTTTATTAGTAAACTACAGGCCTATATCTATTTTGCCTTGTTTGAGTAAAGTTGTTGAAAAACTGATTGAAAAAGAGCTTACTAATGATTTGGACAAGTTTAAACTATTAACGCCAAGTCAATTAGTTTTCGTCGAGGGTATTCTACCAATTTGGCTTTAATTGCACTCACTGATAATATCAAAGCCGGAATTGACCAAAACAGATATGTGAAAATGTGAAATCTGTTTTTATTGATTATTCAAAAGCATTTGATTCTCTAGATCACAGCATTCTCTTTTCTATACTCAACGCTTACGGCAGAACAGGACCATCGTTGGACCTTCTGCGCAGCTACCCTACGCAATCGACTACAGCAGGTTTGCATTTCAGAGTACTATCTAACGCGCAAATACTTAACACTGGTGTTCCGCAGGGGTTCATACTCAGACCGCTGTAATTTCTCATATATATAAATGAATTTTAGAACTGTCTCATTTCTACTAAATGTCTTCTGTCCGCGGATAATACCACTGTATTTATCTCTAGTAATGAAATAAGTGTATTGACAGACAGATTTATATATGCATTGAGCTAAATAATATCATTTGTTGGCGTAGAAAAAACGAATTGCTGATGAACCCACAAAAGACAAAATATATGGTTTTTAGTTCACACAGGGTAAACCTCTATCGAATGTTGTTCCACTGTACCTATAGGAGCCCACCCCATACCTGCATCTAATGAATGCTCATTTTTAGGTATTCAACTTGATTCATTTTTGAAATTTAACATTCAAATCAACTTCTTAAAGAAGAAAACCGTGTACGGCGTCAGGGCCTTCTTAAAGGCGAGACTACTTTCAAAGGCACACTCTTCTGACATTATACTATGCCTTTATCTTCAGTCATGTAAATTATTGTATACCATCATGAGTGCCTCACATATCACTATCATATAGTCCCCTTGCAGTGCATTCAAAATAATGCTGTTCGCACTATCGCTTCGGCTCTCACACAACGCCCATGTTACCTCCAGTTTCGCCGAGTTATATCTGCTCACATTAAATAAGCTTATCTCCCCTACAATCACGGTATTTTGATTTATTGCATGCTCAAGAATCAGCAGTTACTTTATGTCATTGGTCTAAACAGTCTTGCTAATCCAAATAATACTAGGTTTTGTTCAAAAAATAACATTTTACTTCCGAAATCACGAAGCAACCACGGAAAACTAACTGTCGGTTTTGCGAGCATCAAACTATCGAATGATCTACCAGTTCTTTTGAAATCTTCACCTTCATAGTCATCATACCAACGATCATTAAAAGCTTATTTGATTTCTTTGTAAATACTGCCGATTCTTTATTTTCAGTGAATCTTGAACTTTTTTATTTGTCTTTTCATTCATTATTTGTAATCGCTATTCTTTTAGTGTATTTTTTTCTCGTTTGTGTTATATGCAATGAAATCTTGTGCTACCACGTGTATCTTTATCATTTCAAGCAATATGTAAGTTTCGTGTATATTTCTGTTCGCTACCGTTGCATATTTATTCTTGTTCTGTCATTGTTAACAAGAAGTCCCACTACAGTTCTTTAACTGTGGGACCTCTTTCTGTATACTTTCTTCTGTTTTGTAATATCTTGAGAAAGAATAAACTTGAACTTAAACTTGAGCGTGACAAGATGCTCTGTGCCATGGGCGAATGGCATCCAGTTCACTCGTTGCTGAATAGTTACCTTTTTTTTCTGTGTGTACAAGTTGGTATGAAGTACCAGTAAACTTGTTTTTTTTTTCGTTTTTCCTACTATTGACCGTCATTTCCTCAACCCAGGAAAATCTGAGGTTATTCGTGGTCACGAACAACCTCAATGATGGTGGATGTTGATCGACTACTATATTCGCTGTCAGTCATCTTGCATGAGTCATACGAACTGCTGTTCAAGATTCGGTACCATATGCCATAGAGATTGCATAATAATTGCCGTGTTAGATATGGAGGTATGCCTCCATATCTACCACCCACTTCAGCCTTTGTACATGAGTGTTTGGTATATACAGCATTGTTACTGACTGCTGAACATAAGTATCTCGTTGACGCTTACTACAGAGCAGTACGACCTACTCATCTTGTACTGGTCATGCAACCAATATGTGCGCACATTCATTCAAGTGTAAGAGACTGCTTTACCGATTTCATAGACATGTAAACATGAAGAATCGAAAGTTGCAGCAAACCATAAGTCCAATGGAGCTCTCAAAGTATAAAGATGTTGACCCTTATTTCTAACATCATCAAGCCCACACCTGTAGAAATCACACAGTTCGAGCAGTGTCTCATGTTTATACCCCCAAGGTATGAAAGCTAAGCCTCGGGAAATATTCAACTTCCGCTCGTAGCCATGGTAACACATTTCGAACATCTTTTTCACCGATTGTGCCGCGTATAGACTTTAGGAGCATACAGGTGTTTTATAAATGCTCGTACAACATATACAGTGATGAAGCTTGCCCGAAACGTTGGTGAATCATGATTGTATGGGAACTGCGCGAACGTAAACAATGATGACATGCGTTTCTTATGAGTCCATTCTCTACGTTCACGCCGTTCTTAGCATCTGGATTCGAGATAACCGTTGCGCTGTAATAAATTAAAAGGGGGGATAACACGAAGCCGCACGTACTCTCCGAAAACGAATGCGAATGCTCATGATATGTCGTGGCTATTTCTTTTCCGCAAGGTGCTGATGAAGTGCAGACAATAAATTAAATCTAAGTTGTGATCGATGGCTGCATTGAATTGTTCAAAACGTTTTCAAGTATTTAAAATAATGCTTGCGGATTTACTTGCTCATCTTCGTTTCGTGTATCTTCGCTGCAAAAAAAAAGGCACTATTCTTGGCTTTCTGACTTAAATATTGACAAACCCCTGAGAAAGAACATTAAATTTTTCTTTAAGAAAAAGGATTCTTTGTTTCCGATCTCCCCTCGACTCCCGTTGCCTTAAAGAAACAAAATTTTAATTAAAGTTCAAGCTACCAGGTCTGATCTGGCTTTTATTAGGTACGTTAGGTAACCCACTGTTCATTTATTGTTTGTTATAAAGTTTAACCATAAGATGCTCGCAAACGCGGGGTAGTTATTACCTATTACAAAAGTTCAATCAGGCCCGTAATTGGATAGGAACCTGTTACTGACGAGTGCACAATAAAAACAGGACATATACGTTAGATAATGCATGAGCAGCCAACCTATACGGGCAGCATTTTGAAATCGAATGAAGACTTTGAAATTGTCCCCCACTGTTATACGTTCGAACGAGGTCGTCAGCTCTGGATATTAGAACGAGCGAGAAACGATGAAACACACATGGCCGGCACGTTCAGTAAAAAGGCTACCATATTAACATTCTATAATGGCGTGCAGAGAGAATAAAGAATAGAGAATAATGGCGATAACCAACCTACCCTGACGTTTTCGATTTCAAGCTTTAATCATTAGTGCAGACTAAAACTATCGATCGTAAATCTTGTTCAGTGTTTGCAGAAGTCATGCCCAACACAATAAAAATTATGCTAACCATAGCAACTGAGTAAGCACGAAGTGCACGAACACCAATTTCACAATTTTTTATATTGCGGCAAATAACAAGAAGTTTAATCTGCCGCTAACAATAATTTCATTCAAGGATATTGAAACGAACTTGCCTCAGCGTTTACGTAAGGTAAAATTTAACCTCAATAAAACGCGATTGCATCAATCACTCCGGTTTCGGCATTAATTAGCGTGACAGTGCTGTTGTAGTGGTGAGTGGTCCTAGTTTAACTAGCTGCTTAATCATAGCAAATGCCAGGATACTTGCATGTAGAGATAATTACGTAGAAAACTGCTTTTCTGCTATATTTAGCGAAAAAAAAAACTTTTACCGATAGCTTTGTTATCTTGGTTACGACACGCCATAATATTTAAGAGAAAAACCTCAGCTAAAACTCTTGATCTGTGATGTCATTGATCCTGGTGTGCTGATTAGTTAGCCTCTTGCAATTGTTATGGATCCATATACTTCAGTCTAATGTGATATATCGCAAAATAACACTTTTAGCGCATGGCAGCTGCCATTTACCTTCATCGTTAAAGAAGAGCTTTGCGCTTACGATTCGTATGTTAAACCAATGCGATCAGTGTTTGGGTTTTTCGCCACAAAACCATTATGTGGTTATCAGAGACGCCGCACTGGAGAGCTGCGAGAACTACAATCAACTAGAGTCCTTTACCATGCACCTAAATCTTACACAAGGCTCCACCATTTCACCGGCATCTAAATTTTAATCACTGCTGTTTGGGATTAGATCCTGTGACCTTCGGGAAGTAGCCGAGTTGCATAACGACTAGACCAACCTGGCGGGCAACCAGTGACAGCTATGCTAGGTAGAGGAGCCCGCAGGGTATAAATTCAAATGAGTGTTCTACCGAGCAAAGCTAAATGAGCACTGGAACACTAATATGAGCACCGAAACAATTCTAAAGCCTGAACACACTTACAAGACGCGCAAAACTGCCTTCAGGCTTGTGCTGAAAAAAACCGGCACTCTCAACGTCACTTCAACCATCACCATAGAAAAAGCTTCTCACCACTTCAAATTTGGCGCTAATGTTGTGACCAAACAAAATTTCCCCTTTGCTATTGATGGACCTCCATGAGATCTCTAGCACGCTTGCTGACTACGGGCAGACACTACTCAATGAATTCTTTTCATGCTTTCCCGTATTCGCCCATCAGAAGTCATTCTTCATTGAAATGACGACCTGCTCATTTGAGAATATTATTTCGTAAGCGAGAGTTCCAATTAGCGACGACAAGTTTGGGTGTGTGTGTGCGTGAAGAGTTCTATATCCGACGATGCGTACTGCTAATTCACGGAACGCCACTTTTCACTTCGTCTTATTAGCTCGTCATCAATGAAATCGGCACGCCGTTCATGAAATTGTTGATGTGTTGTCATCAGAAGTAACAGCAGCGATTTTACGACAGTTAGGTCGCTATTTACGTTCAAAGTAATGAACGCAGAAGTAATGAAGACAGCGGCGGATGTCACGTGGCGTCCGTACCACCATTGTGCGTCCACAGAGAGATGAGACAAGATTCTGCTTACGATCTCCGCGACGAGGACCTACGTTTCAATCGCTGTGTTGAGGTTATTGATGAGCCCAATGCGCACACTCCTCACCGAATTGACAACCCCATCAGCCTGAAGCACAATGCAAGTTCGGGATACCTTGGAGCCAGTCATTGTGGCCTTTTTGAACATGATGGGTTGCAGTGCACTTCATATAAGACAGTCGAAAGTGATCCGTACTCTGTGACCCTTTGCACTTTTATGACTTTCTGGGCATGCGTGGTACACGCTCAGCTGCGCATGCTATTGTATTACTTTGCATCTATTTCCTTCTTTCCTTCTATAATTTTTTCCTCCCATTACCCCCTTCCTCGTGTAGGGTAGCGGATCAAGTGTAATTTGGTGAACTTCCCGGCCTTTCTTTAGTTTTTGTCTCTCTTTGTTTTTAGGCACATACATAGAACGTGGCAGCCTAAAGTGTGCGGGCGTCTTCCTCAATACGCACATGTTTGAATTCATTCTTTTCAATTTTTTATCCACCACGAGTGCTCTTATATATAAGAGAGTACATAACTGGATCTGCGTGCTATGGCTTTCAAAAAAACTTTTTTTTCGTCAGACCTATTATAAGAACGCATGCTTTGAAGGAGCGTCTAAGGCAAATACACTTACAACGAAAACACATTTACGTATATACACGTGCATACCCTATGTACATGCTTTTTAGGGTGTAATTTATGGCATTGAGTTTTCTTGTGGAAAACGTTATTTTGGCCGAACTGAGCATTGGTAAAAACAATAGCCTTCTGTATCACGAAGCTGCCCTTAAAGCCCCCAAAAATTGAGTGCCTTTTTATACACGAATACACTCGCACATGTGAGAAAATTGTTCTCCCTGATTTGAGTTTCAGTTTCTTATTTTCAACAAACATTTATGTTGTGAGCGCTCTGTCTGGCTAAACCTTTCTTTGCCTTTCTTGTTTGCGTTGTTTTTAGAAATGCACCTGCTCGATATTGTTCATTGCTTATGAAACAAATTCGTTTTTTGAAACAAAAATAAAATGGCTTGAGCAACTCGCAGAAAGTATTTATATTCAATGGGCTTGCGTAGGTAAGGAGCTTGTTTATATGTATATAGGAGAGAGAAAGAAACAGAGTGCGTGTTCTTCGAACGTGGCTTTGGTACTTTTAGTGTTATTGTGAGTGCTTGCGCAGGCTCGCGGTGGCATCCTGCGGTGGCTACTGTAAATTTACAACTCAAGACGCCCAAATCAGCCAATGGCTGGAGACTGTGTATATGGCATATGACGTCATTCAGAGAGAAAAGGAGTGATGCTCTAGTTGATATAGAGAACTATTTTTAGACTCCAGTCAGCGTGCCGTGCTATAAAGTTTCGGTCACATGTTCTCAGTAGATTCGACTACCCATCGGCTGTGTTTTTTTTCGCCATAATCAAAAGTGGTCACATGTTCTGTTTTAAAAGACACTTTAAAGAAAAACAATTTATCTTTGAGAATGTTATGCCTTCACATTACTGAAATCGCAACTCTTGCCTCGAGAAGACGACTAGTTAGCGTATAAACGCACAAAAAGAAAACTCAAGTGTTGACGTCACTTAGAACTTCTCGCACCAACTTGAATAGATGCCGCACTCTCTGACAGCGTCTGCAGGAGCCCTACGCAGTTCTTAGATGGCGAGATGTATGTACGTTATCCTATGAGGTGGCGAGTGCTTGATTTACTAGTTTACGGTATTTTAGGGGACAAAATGTGGTCACCAAACTGGCCACCAATGTGGTCATCTTAGCAAAACAAGTAAAAATAAGAGAATCATACGTTTAAGACATCAGCTTTGTTGAGGACAAAAGGATAAGCCGCCATGCCCATCGCAAAGCTCACCCGTTGACTTCTTTATTCCGAATGCACTGCCCTCATCCCCGATGATGATAATGTCGCTCCTCGTCCTCTACACAGTTTGCAACATCCTCCACGCCCCCGCAGTGAGGCCTCGTGATTAACAATATTACAGTAGCTGTAAAACATGCAATGTTCATCACTAATAGTTCGAGGTCCAAGTCAATCCACGTGGAACAATCCGGGTTTGCTCTTGCGCCTGGTTTTCAAACAGTGCTTCCGACGCTTGTTCCATATACGCACTTTCGAACGCATCTCCTTCGGTGAACTTGCGCTAACGATGATCAGGTTTCGTTAGCATAAACATGTTTTTTTTCTGCGAGCTTCTGGTCTATTTCATTTTGAGAAGTTTTGCTTTATAATTTTTTGCCTTGGCTGTGTTTACCTTGCAAGCATCATTCTTCTGCTTCCACCCTGAACTTGATTGCTTCATTCGGCTGCTGTGGTCCTGTCTCGATATACTTAATCGGCAGTGAGGTAACTTGTACGGTCCGCATTCTTCTCCACCTTGATGTTTGCAGCTTACTCGTGTAGCTTATAGGACTAGTACAGGCAGCAGGCTCCTATTGCCCTCGCAATTTTTCTATTGCTTCTTTTCGCTTGAATGCATCTTGATTTGCTTCTGTCAGATATTTCTTCCTGTGGCTGCGAGACTGTACAACATCTGAATCTATTGGTTGTGGCTTGCACCCATTCTTAATATCGCACGAATGTCCTTTTAGATCTTCAAAGGCTTCCCGCATTTCATCAATAGAACTTTAACCCTCCACCATATCCACTTGAGTTGTTGTAACTGTCGTGTCCTTTGCTTCGTTCTTAGTGTACGCTGACCGGAGTTCTAAAAGCGTGGACCAGTTCCTTCAAAGTAGCGGTTCTGTGCGTGCTTGAATGTTCGTTAGGATGGTGAAATTGGCGACTTCTTGGCTTCCAGCACGTTCAGCATTTCGTCATGAATTTGAGTCTTCTAGCTTCCGTAGAAGAAGATTGCTGCTGAAAAAGCAGAGGCTAGATGGTGGCGCCACAGACGAAGAGGGCACGTTAGCTTGTACTTCTGTCCAAATCCTTTGCCACAAGGCCTCCAAGCGAGCTTGTCGAGCATTTAATGCGGCCGCGATCTTATGCTCCCCTCTGACCTTGGCTAGAATGATCTTGTGTTAACCTTGGCTAGGATGGTCTGGTGAGAAGGAGCTCTGCTTCTTCCATTTTTGCTTCCAAATGATTGATGTCAACTGTGTTTTCAATCTTCTAATCGATTCCTCTGAGAAGATCTTACTGTTCAGTCAAAATTTGGTGAGTGTTCCTAAATCACATATTGGTGGGCGATACAGTTGTCGAAAACGTTCGATATCTGCGATGACCTGCGTGGCGGCCTTGTGTACTTGACTTCGCCTTTCGAAGAGGGCCTTCATAATAAGGTCTAGTGTCGTAAGCATAACAAATCACTGGCTGGCCGCGTCACGAGGCAAAGTCGGAGTCAACTCGCACAACACCAACGAAGCTCCACACAACGAATATTCGGGCATCGTTGAGATGTCATCATTCACGATCCGGGTCCCTAGTAGGGTTGGCCTTTGCACATCAGCTTTACCCAAGGCGGCTTCCTGACAGTCCCCCAGGCTTCAAATGAGGTCGAAAAATCGTAAAGTCCGCTTGGCCTCACTTCTAAAGGTTCTCTCTCCCGTGTTTCACGGCACCATAATGTTGAGGGCGAAAGGATGAGCCACCGTGCACATCGCAAAGCCCACCGTCGACTTGCTTGCTTGCTTGCTTGCTTGCTTCATTCTTTTTCGTGGCTCTCACCTACTAAAGGGGATTGGCCAAGAAGCCGGCGGTTAATATAAGTCAATAACTTAGGGAAATTTGTTGTTTTTACTTGGCGGGATTATTTTGGCACAATGTGAAAAAAAGTGAAAGAAAAAAAATAATATAATTTTTTGAATAGATTAGGTGTAATCGTTATATGAAATTTTCTGAAGGTTAAGTCATTACAGTGTAACAGTTAAATATTAATTGTGTAGTGGAGCATACGCACCAACGCGTATGCGCCTTCGGAAGACAACGAGAAGCCCGTGCTCTGATTGCGCGAGAACCTGTGCCACCTTTGCCAGACTTGCTGTTCGCCCATTTTCCGTCGCGACCTCGTTGCGACTCCTCTGTTCTAATAAACATCATCGCATTTGGTGGAGGCTGCTGAGATCCCCAAGCAGACCTGGAGCTCCGCTCTCGCAAGTTGGCCGAAAGACTACCGTACAACATGACTGACGCAGTCGCCAACCAGCCCATCCCAGCACAGCCAGCACCATCGGCTGCCCCGTCGACCTGCCCCGGTGCTACCCGTCAGCGGGACCCACCAATCTTCAGCGGCAGTGGTGAGCAAGACGTCGAAGACTGGCTCTCCTTGTACGAACGCGTGAGTGCCAGCAACAAATGGGACAACGACTCCAAGCTTGCCTATGTCATCTTTTACTTGGCTGACGTCGCCAAGCTATGGTTCACCAACCGCGAAACCGCCATCGCCAGCTGGTCCACCTTCAAGACCCTCGTGACCGAAGCGTTCGGCCGACCAGAGGTCCTGCAAGCTCCGCGCTGACCAGCGTCTGCGCCACCGAGCCCAGCAACCTGGTGAGACCTTTACTAGCTATATTGAGGATGTGCTCGACCTCTGCAAGCGTGTTAACTCATCCATGCCTGAAGAAGAGAAAATTCGACATATTCTCAAAGGCATCGAGGATGGCGCATTCCAGATGTTGCTGGCGAAGAGCCCGACCACGGTGGCAGTCCTCGTAAGCCTGTGCCAGAGCTTCGATGAATTGCGTCGTCAGCGTTCCATCGCCCGACAGAGTGTTCCATCACCAGATTCGATCTCGGCCGTCGCACTCGCCAATGGCAACGTTCACTAAGGAACTCTGTCGAACCAGATTAAAGACTTCATCAGGGAGGAAGTCGCCCGACAGCTTTCCCTGCTGCCGCATAGTGACGCGCCCACGACAAGCCTCCCTTCGAATATGCAGCAGGCCATACGCACTGAAATTTGCAATGCACTCCCTACAGTTCCGGCCTCTTACCCGTGCACTTCGGTGCCATCTGATCTCTCAACTGCTGGCTACGCACCAACTGCGCCGCCTTCACCTCTCAGCTACGCAGCTGTGGTCGCGCGGCCCCCACCGCATCCAGTCGCCTTATCGGCTCCACCTCCTCCGGCCTCGCCTCCAGTCTACAGGCCCCCACCTCGCTTTTTCCGTCCATCTAATGAGTGGCGCACCCGAGACAATCGTCCCATCTGCTTCGCGTGTGGCATCGCTGGCCACATTGCACGCTTCTGCCGCCGCCGTCCCACGCCTGCGCACGCATACTTCGGAGCTCCTACCTACGCACCGCAGCAGACCACCACGTCTGCATATGAACAGAGGCACTCCGACTCGGATCGCCACCCATCGACTGCTCGTTTCCCATCACCTCGTCGCCGATCGCCATCGCCTATGCGTCGTCGACCACCTCTCGAGGAGGGAAACTAATCAGTGCAGTTCCGGAGGCAAGAACTGCAACTTGTGCGCAATTCCCAAGGCCTCCATTTTCGCCGCAAAATGTTGTTGATGTCGATGTTGAGGGAGTCGCCACATTAGCGTTAATTGATACCGGGGCCGCCGTTTCTGTGATGAACGCAAACTTTTGTAGGAAACTGAAGAAAGTGACCACATCTCTCAGTGGCTTGGTGCTGTCCACGGCTAGCGCGCAACGCATTCATCCCTCGGCTGTGTGTACGGCGCGCGTCGTCATCCGAGACGTTTTGTACGTCGTACAGTTTTTTGTTCTACCATCTTGCTCTCATGACCTTATCCTGGGTTGGGATTTCTTATCACGTCATGAAGCTATCATCGATTGTTCCCGTGCCGAAGTGTCCCTTGTGCCAACATGTGAATTTCCACCACCCGACCGCTCTCCTCTGCTCTGCAAAGTCATCGCTGATGACGACATCACCTTGCCTCCTGAAGCTTCGGTCCCTATTAGCCTTTCATGTCTGGCGCAACCTGACGGCACGGTGGTGTTTACGCCATCTCCGGTTTTTACTGAACGCAAGGGCATCGTTCTCCCATTTGCTGTTCTTACAATTGCGTCTGGTTTAACCGTAATGCTGGTCACCAACCACTGCAACTACCCCATTGGCTTACTTCGTGGTGAAACGTTAGGATATGTGCAACCTGTCGACCATATCGATGATATTATTCTTCCCGACGAAACGCCATGTCACATTGCTGCAATCACTCATGCGTCTGAGCCATCAAGTTCGTCAGCCTTCGACAATGCTATTGACGCAGACCTTCCCCTCTCGCATCGCCGCCAACTTGTTGCTCTCCTTAACAAGTTTCGTTCTTTTTTCGACTTTCAAGAACCTGCTTTGGGCCGCACCACGACTATCGCTCATACTATTGACACCGGCTCACATTCGCCTCTGCGACAGCGTCCTTACCGCGTTTCCGCCGAAGAGCGCCGCGTCATTACGGAGCAAGTAGATGACATGCTTAAACGTGGAGTCATACAGCCTTCTCAAAGCGCTTGGTCATCACCTGTGGTTCTGGTCAAGAAAAAAGATGGCACCGTACGATTTTGCGTGGACTATCGCCGCTTAAACAATATTACGAAAAAAGATGTCTACCCGCTACCACGAATAGACGATGCTCTTGACTGTTTACAAGGCGCCGAGTACTTTACATCTTTGGATCTGCGTTGTGGGTATTGGCAGGTGCCAATGGCTGAATGTGATCGCCCTAAAACAGCCTTTGTAACGCCGGATGGCCTATATGAGTTCAAAGTCATGCCATTTGGGCTCTGCAACGCGCCTGCCACATTTGAGCGCATGATCGACACCATCTTGCGTGCCCACAAGTGGAAAACCTGCTTATGTTACCTGGACGACATCGTAGTCTTTTCATCTGATTTCCCGACACATCTTGCTCGCCTCCACGAGATTCTGACGTGTCTAACTTCTGCAGGCCTACAACTTAACTCCAAGAAGTGCCACTTCGCAGCACGAAAACTAACCATCTTGGGACATGTCATCACCAGAGACGGTGTTCTTCCGGATCCCGATAAGCTTCGAGCTGTCGCTGACTTTCCGTTGCCCACATCTCTGAAAGCCCTAAGAAGTTTCGTCGGTCTCTGCTCCTACTTTCGTCGCTTCGTGCGCAACTTCGCGTCCATCATCGCACCTCTCACGAGTCTGCTTTCCAACAGCAAAGGCATATCTGCATGGTCACCTGCATGTGACGACGCATTTCGCCAGCTCCGCCGCCTGCTGACCTCACCACCTATTCTTCGTCACTTCGACCCTGCTGCGGCCACAGAAATTCACACCGATGCAAGTGGCATCGGTCTTGGTGCAGTTTTGGCACAACGGAAAGGCACCCAAGCTGAATACGTAGTCGCCTATGCAAGTCGCGCTCTCAAGAAGGCTGAATTGAATTACTCCGTGACAGAGAAGGAGTGTTTGGCCATAATCTGGGCGTTGACGAAGTTTCGCCCGTACCTTTACGGCCGTCCTTTCGACGTGGTCACAGACCACCACGCTCTATGTTGGCTGTCCACCTTGAAAGACCCGTCCGGACGCCTGGGGCGTTGGGCACTTCGATTGCAAGAATACGACATCCGTGTCGTATATCGTTCCGGTCGCAAGCATGCGGATGCCGATGCACTTTCGCGATCGCCATTAACACCAGATGTGGCTTCTCTGTCTCCCCCTTTTACCACCTTGTCACCGCTCGACACGACTGACATGCTTTCGGAGCAGCGTAAAGACCCACACCTTGCCTTGTTAGTCGACTACCTTACCGATCCGTCTGCTGTCCCTTCCACGAGAGCGCTACGCCGGCAAGCAGCCCACTTTTCCTTACGAGACAACATTCTGTACCGCCGTAACTACATGCCTGGTGGTCGGAAGTGGCTCCTTGCTGTCCCAACTCATATGCGCTCTGACATCTGCATGAATTTCCATGCAGATCCCCAAAGTGCTCACGCAGGTGTCCTGAAAACCTACGAAAGGCTGCGCCAGCGCTATTACTGGCGAGGAATGTATCGCTTTGTGCAGAAATACGTTCAGTCTTGCACCACTTGCCAACAGAACAAGACACCTCCGCGGCACCTTACTGGCATGTTACAGCCGCTCCCGTGCCCGGCTCGCCCATTCGACCGCGTGGGTATAGACCTCTATGGCCCCCTCCCATATAGTATCTCTGGAAACCGGTGGATTATTGTCGGAGTCGATCATCTGACACGCTAC
The DNA here is from genome assembly GCF_013339725.1 of Rhipicephalus microplus. Taxonomy (NCBI): domain Eukaryota; kingdom Metazoa; phylum Arthropoda; class Arachnida; order Ixodida; family Ixodidae; genus Rhipicephalus; species Rhipicephalus microplus. The sequence continues at coordinate 312,365,891 of NC_051165.1, read as the reverse complement.
GCTGAGACTGCAGCTCTACCGGCAGCGACCGCCCACGAAGTTGCACTCTTCATTCTCCGCAGCTTCATTCTACGCCATGGTGCTCCGCGGGAATTACTCAGTGATAGGGGTCGAGTGTTCCTGTCGGAGGTCATCCAAGCTATCCTCGCTGAATGCAACATTATCCACCGGAAATCTACCGCATACCATCCACAGACAAATGGTCTTACTGAGCGGTTCAACCGCACACTTGGCGACATGCTGAGGATGTACACCTCCTCCGACCACACTAACTGGGACGCTGTATTGCCCTTTGTTACCTTCGCTTATAACACCGCGACGCAAGCGACTACCGGTTTTTCCCCGTTCTTTCTATTGTACGGCCGCGAACCTTCCCACCCACTCGACACTATACTACCGTATCGCCCTGATGCATCTGAGTGCTCCCCGCTTTCGGAAGTCACCAGATACGCTGAAGACTGCCGTCAGTTGGCTCGGTCTCTGACAAGTGAGGCTCAAGGCCTACAAAAGACTCGACACGACGACGCTCACCGCATAGCTCCTACATTTCGTGCTGGCTCCCTTGTGTGGCTTTGGGTGCCCCCGCACGTTCCTGGCCTGTCTTCTAAACTTCTGGCCCGGTACCATGGTCCCTACCGTGTCATTGACGCGACCTCCCCGGTGAATTACGTCATCGAGCCATTAACACAATCACCAGATTTGCGCCGTCGAGGACGCGAGACCGTACACGTCGACCGTCTCAAGCCCTACTACGACCCCCTCATTGTGCCTACTCCCTGAGTCGCCAGGATGGCTACCCTTCACCCCGGGGGTATTGTAGTGGAGCATACGCACCAACGCGTATGCGCCTTCGGAAGACAACGAGAAGCCCGTGCTCTGATTGCGCGAGAACCTGTGCCGCCTTTGCCAGACTTGCTGTTCGCCCATTTTCCGTCGCGACCTCGTTGCGACTCCTCTGTTCTAATAAACATCATCGCAATTGTTAGATTGGCTAGTAGAAATCGAGAGCTGATCAATGGCTCAGCAAGGTAATCTTCTTGTGTTACATAGGAATTCGTGTAGAGCCCCGCAGATGTTCCTGTCGCTGAGTCCTAATGAAGCAGCCCCAAAGGACAAATTATTAGGAGCAGTAAGTGATATTTAGTTTCTTGAACAAAATTTTGAACCTATTTTTTTTTAAACGGTGGCTCGCGAGAAGAAAGTGGTCGATATGTTTGGTTTCATTACAGCTTGAGCACAGAGCTAGGGGATGGAACCAGATCAGACCTGTTCAAATAAAAATTAAGAAGTCGTACACGGCAACGTAGTTTTGTTATGGATACTTCCAATTTACGCGTGGGACCCCATTTAATATTCCATGCGAAGTGCAGGTTCAAGAAACCTGTATTCAGGTTGTAATTTTTGATGAGTCTAGAAGAAAGGAAAGTTTTCTGAACCTCGATGCTGTTACATAAGCTGTAATAGGCATGATTGGCACAATTATAAGATCAAGGGAGGCTCGCGCGAATGAGTCAGCCATCTTATTTATAAGTACACTACAGTGACCTGGCACCCATATCATTCGCACTCGACGAATGTTTGCTAGAAATAATATTTAAAAGTGTTTAGTAGTGCTGATGCCGAAGATGATGACAAAAGTGCTCACACGGAATACAAGTCAGTCACTAGCACAGCTGTCGAATGAGTCGCAGAAAGTTTACGAATAGGTAGTATAACGGCCGCTAATTTCGCTTCAAATATTGGTGTGTAATCTGGGAGGCGTAATTGAATATGACCAGAATAATGAGAGAGAAAAAATACCCACGCCTGCTTTCTCACCACTCATAGATGTATTCGTAGCGATTACTATATTAGTACCTAATTGAGACAGGTGTTCTTCTAATAAGCCAATCAATATATTTAGAAGGCAAGTGCTTAGCATTCGTTGGGAAGATATTGTCAAATTCTATTTGAACTTGGCTGATTGGTTTGTCAGATGAGTATTATCTCAAATATATTAGCATTTAAAGCATGTAGAAGTGCTTGAACAAATAGCATTTGGGGTTTATATGCACAGGACCAATGCTCATTCATTTTAAGTAATGTACAACAACCTCGGAAAAGAGCAGCGCTTCGAGATAGGTAATAGTGCACTTCAAGTTGTAAAAGACTATGTCTACTTAGGGCAGGTAATGACCGCGGAGCCGAACCACGAGATTAAAGTAACTAGAAGAATAAGAATGGGGTGGCGCACATTTGGCAAGCACTCTCAAATTATGACAGGTAGATTGTCACTATCCCTCAAGAGGAAGGTATATAATAGCTGTATCTTGCTGGTACTTAGCTACGGAGCAGAAACCTGGAGACTTACAAAGAGGGTTCAGCTTAAATTGAGGACGACGCAGCAAGCAATCGAAAGAAAAATGATAGGTGTAACCTTAAGAGACAAGAAGAGAGCAGAGAAGATTAGGGAACAAACGGGGGTTAAGGATATCATATAGTTGAAATCAAGAAGAGGAAATGGACATGGGCCGGGCATGTAGCGCATAGACAGGATAACCACTGGTCATTAAGGGTAACTAACTGGATTCCCAGAGAAGGCAAGTGGGTTAGGGGGAGACAGAAGGTTAGGTGTGCAGATGAGATTAAGAAGTTTGCGGGTATAAATTGGCAGCAGCAAGCACAGGACCAGATTAACTGGCGGAACATGGAAGAGGTCTTTGTCCTGCAGTGGACGTAGTCAGGCTTATGATGATGATTATGATGATGAATGTTCATTGAAAAAGATACCAGGCTAGCCAAAGAATACGAACTGACGCCTTCTTAAAGTGAATTCAGAAAATTTTAAATAGGCTCTAACTGTTTGAATACGGAATCTGCAAGCAAGAGTGGGTATCCGAGCTTCTTGATACAAAACATTGTTAGCTGTGAATTTTGGCACACCTAAACATCTTCGAAGAGGTTCCCGCTCTAAGAAAATCGAGGGCTTTATTTTGTATGCTGGTCCACCAGAGAATAGTACACATCCGAATTCAAGAATCAGACGAACGCACATGCGGCATATCATGATAAGCGTATCTCTGCAAAGACCGGAACGGAGCCGGCCAATCCTACCTATCATCCCAACAGCGCGTGTAGCTTAATTTTAATATGTTCAATGTGATCACGCCAGCTCAGTTTTTGATCGTACAGTACACCCAGATATTTAATACAGTTAATTGGGGATTTAATTCTTGATGGTACTGAAGAAAAATATTAACTGGTACATCCAATGGAAAAACTAATATAGCACATTTAGTTACGTTCAGTTTCATATGAATTTTCTGAAACCAGGTTTTCAATGTTGCCAAATAAAACTGTAGAGTTGAATGTAGTAAATGAATATCACAGTCAGATGCAAAAAACGCAATATCATCTGCATATACATATACTTGTACCTTATCACTCAGTGGTATTGAGCTTAACAAAATGTTAAATAGCACTGGCGATAGAACAGAGCCTTGAGGAACACCTCTCGTTTGCCTATACTTCGGTGTTGAAACACCTCGTTGGGAGCAATAGAATTTTCTGTCTTTTAAAATTCGTGCATCCAATTTGTTATGTAGTGCGGGAAGTTTAAGTCCTTTAGGGCAGTGAAAAGAATAGCATGTTCAACACTATCATATGCCTTGGCTAAATCAAGGGTTACTAGGGCCGCATATTGTCGTCTGGGGCGAGCAAGCATTATACGAGCCTCTAAATCAACGTGCGCCCACCATATAGAGTAACCTGGTCTAAATTCAATCTGGCACGTACTGAGTATTGCATTATCTGTTACGAATTTCATAATTCTAATGTGAAGTATTCTTTCTATTAACTTAACTACATGTGATGTTAAAGCGATTGGCCTAATGTTATCTATCTGCATTCCTAGTCCCTGTTTTTTAAGAAGTGGTATTATTTTAGCTAGTCTCCAGGCAGGAGGTATCCAACTATTTCCAAGTGAGGGGTTGACAACGTTATGAAGGTCTTCAAGAGAGATGTCGAATAATATTTTTAACATTCCTGAAGTGACACCATCTAGTCCAGGACCTGTGTTTGGCAGAAAACGAACGACGTGCGGCAGTTCATTCCTACTTACTTCAAAAAATCATATCCGAATGAAGGTTTTACAAACTTTATTTGTATTTGCGATGTAAACCTCTTCTCCAATCCTCGTGCAATTTCAGCTAATATATATTCCAACTCCTGGGGGTAAAGAATAACTGAGTCAATATTTACGGGTGCTGCAACAGCTTTACGACTACGAAAAAATCTGAAAGAGCTTTCTTGTTGTCGCTCTTAGATAGATAGCTATGACATTTTAGGGGCGAAGCTCCTTATGGCGTGGCTTGTGCGTCCCTCGTAGTACGTAACCACCAGTGGCACATACCCGAACTAGCGGTCCTTACAATGTCTGCTGGATGGGGGCACTTGTATATTACGAATACATGATGAAAAGATGTGAGATGGCTGTGCTTGGAGTTTTCTCTAGACATATGGACGGACGAACGGACTGACACACGCACGGACGGACAGACAGAGGGGCGCACGGACGGATGGACAGACAGAGGGATGGCCGCAAAAAGAGATGGATGGACAGACAGACGAATGAACAAACGGACGGATGCACCAAGGATCACACAGATAGGTGGACGCAAGAACGAATGGACAGACAGACTGACGAACGCTGCGCCCCACCAATCATCATTCACTCCGTGGATATGCTGTGATTTTTACTCCTCCTCCTAAAAGAAAAACGAAAAGACGCCAGATGTTTCTGAAGCAAAACAAAATGAAGACGCCAGCTGTTTAACGAAAGACGCCAGGTGTTTTCAAAAGCAATGGTTTTATAATCAAAACCATATCGATACAGGTTTGTAGTTGCCGATGCTTGTTGCCGTCGGTGCGTGCTCGTATGGATAAGGATGCCGAAAGGAGGGTGCGCAGGGCAGCGGCGAGGCGCGCTCGCAGGCAGGACCCTGAAGTGAGGGCACGCGAGGCAGAAGCGTGCCGGGAAGCTGCGCGACGTCGCCGCCAAGATCCTGCTGTACGGGAACAAGAAGCCACATCAACAAGGTAGCGTCGGCAAGATACCACCGTTCGTGAACAAGAATCTGCAGCGGCACGTCAGCGTCGGCAAGATCATGCTGCACGGGAACAAGAAGCCACATCAACAAGGCAGCGTCGGCAAGATACCACCGTGCGTGAACAAGAAGCTGCACCGGCACGTCAGCGTTGGCAAGATCCTTCCGTACGGGAACGAGAGGCCAAGGCAGCACGTCAACGTCGCGAAGCAGATCTTGAAAACGGTCGACAATAGGAAGCGGCGAGGAAGCACGCATATCACCAGGGGAATTAACGGAAGAAAATTTCACGGTATTACTTCCAGGAGCTTCGCCCAATCTCATCACCATTCACCTTGTGGATCTGTCGTCAATTTTTTTCTTCATAGTCGTCTTTCGCTAATGAAATTGTTCTCTTAAACGTAGCTTTAGCGTATAAATAATTTCTCCAATTAGTAGGACATTGGTTGATAACGAGTTTTTTTCATGCAGCTTTCTGGCGTCTATAATTTTAGCACAATCCATATTCCACCAGGCAGATATGGATTTTCCTTTTGCTGAAGATATAGTGATCTGTGATTTTTCAATTGTACGTTTTAGAGTGGAACAAAGGCTCATAGCTTTAACATTTGTTTCCATACTGGGCAAGGAAAACAACGTTAACTGTAAATTCTTTTTAAATTTAGAGTAGTCTACAAAACTTTGCACCTGGTGGTCCACCGTCCCTAAAGGAATGCCGACTTCAAATACCAGGGGGCAGTGATCACTACTTGTAGCGGTATCAAGAACTGTCTAAGACGATATGGTCACATTTGAGCTAGCAAATGTCAAATCTAAGACGGACCTCAAATTACATCGAACGAATTTGGGAACTCTGGAATTTATCAAATAAGGTTATTCCGATTAGCCCAGTCTCACAGCCAGTGTTCCCGATGAGTGTGGAAAAGCCCGACGCGTGATAGGAATTGAAGTCTCCCGCAAAAAGTATACTGTTTTTCTGCAAAAACTCACAGTCACATCAAGGACTCTTTCATCTTGTATCCCAGCTGGAAAGTACTTGTTGACTATAGGTAGTGGCGCGCATCCGGGAAAGTGAATTTCCAAAACCAATACTTCATAATTGTGTGATATTAGTTTGTAAACTAAGTGTGCTTTATGATTAATTTTGGATGAAATAAAAAAAGTTAATCCTCCACCACGTGAGTCTCTGTTCAGTTGAAAGCACTGATAGTTGCTTAGATAGAAGTTTGATCAGCTGACAGCCAAGTTTCTTGTAAAATTATAGCGTCTGGAGATTCTTGAGAAATTGGGCATAATAAGTCTGTAGTTACAGAGAGAATTGAACGGCAGGTCACTGAAGTATTCTAAGGCACCCTATGATGACAAGCAAGCAGTAGCAACTGCTTGATTTAAATACTGTCTTTGAAGAAGTCCGCTTTATTCCTAGGTTCTTTCACACTCTTTGTTTGTTTTCGGATGAGAATAATTATAAAATTTGCTAGTAGGTGATCTGGTGCGTTTCAGAAGGTGAGTATCCATATCTACATACCGACTACTTATTGAGTCTGAATCAGATATACCTTCCTGCTCAGTTGTGTTAGATCGGGAAGGCCTTGCTTCATCATCAATAGAGGCATCTGTCTGATGTTCGGCAGGCCTATTTATCGAAGCACTAGGTGGTTGGATATGCTTATTTATTCGATCATATGCGCCCGACATCTGTGAATCCATAATATATTGAGTGAGTCGGACAGATTGAGTAATTTTTTCTAATACTTTTTCTGTGACCTTTTCTACCATAGCTGAAATAGACTGAGAAAGTGATGCATTCATTGCAAGAGACGGATGAGCTGCTATGCCGGCATAATAACCCTGATTCGTGCTTTAAATTTCAGCCATGCTTCTATACGAGAGCATCGTCTCCTTCCAATGATTTCAAGCACCTGAAGTTCCTTTGAACTTGCAGGGCAGTTAGGATCGTCTGCAGCGTGATTTGCCTTGCACACACAGCACGTCTTATTGTCTAATTGGCACTCAGCAGTACTATGGCCGGCCCCGCATATGGCCTCGCATATGCGGCATCGAGTGTCCGATCGACAAACTTTAGTACTATGTCCAAAGCGCCAGCATTTAGCACATTGCAGCGGACGGGGAGCTAGAGCTACGACCCTATAGATAAGCGGCCATGCCTTGATCTCCGAAGTGCGATCCGTTCAAGCAAATGTGGCAATTACGGTTTCAGTGGGAACTTTCTGTTTGTTTTTTGTTTGGTACAGCGGTAAACCGAAATAACACCTGCTAGAGAAAAGATGTCCACGACTTCTGCTGGACTTTGACTTGCGTCTACCCCCGAACCAATCCTTTGCAGCAAGCTAGATAAGGTGGGATAAAAGAGCTCACCGGATGTGATGCAAAATTAGTACACTTTAGTAGTTTTTGGATACAAGCCTTGTCTGGTGAGCAGCATAGTATCGCCCCGCGTCCAAACTGAAGAACGTGTGTTATCAGTAGGGAGTGGGGAGTGATCGCACGGAGTTCCGTTTGGATTGCCTTGGGATTCTTCATACGGATGAACCCACCAGTGGTCGGCACCAAAGCGACAGGAACGCTACGGGTTCCATTGCGGCCAAACCACTCCAAGGGTAAGATCCTGAGGGGGAACAGAGCCTGACCAGAGGGTAGGCCTCTGGCCCGGAGAAGAAACAGACATGAAAGAAGGTGAAGTTACAGTTAGAAATGCACTCAGAACAGTTGCGGAACAAGAGGTAGATCTAATAAAATAAAAGTAACCGCTGGCTTCTTGACCGCAACCCTGAAGATGGAACAAGAGACGTTGGGCCGAACAGTAAGAACTCTGCCGTGGCCGGATGAAATGCTGTTCTCCTGCAGTGCAAAATGACCTTCTTCTTTATTTCAAATCCACTGCCTTCATTCTCGATGATGATAGTGTCTCTCCTTGTCTTCTACATAATTTGCAACAGGCTTCATGTCCATAGTGAGGAATCGCGGTGCGAAATTTTAAAGTATCAATGTGATATACATTTTATCTTATATGAACGAGGCCTGTGACCATGGTGTACAACGACATTGTAGAGTTTGAGAATAATGATTTATTCCTTCGACCTGCCACTGGTGGTGAGTGGTTATGGAGGTTGACTGCTGACTCGAAGGTTGGATGATCGAATCCTGGTCGCAGCAGGCGCGCTTTCGATAAAGGGAAAGATGCATGAGGATCGTTTGCTTAGATTTAGTGCACGTTAAACAAGCCCGGTGTTCGACATTTCTGAAGCCCTCCTCCATGATGTCCGTCATAAGCATATTGTGGTTTTGGGACGTTAAACCTAAAAAAAAAGCCTTAGTGTTATTAGTATAATTTACCCGTATAAATTAACTAATTTTCCTGCTTCTAGTGTTCTCTTAACACATCAATGTCCTCCATACAACGCTGAAGTGGTTGGGCAGTTTTACAATATGTTAGTCTTACTTGGGTTTAAGCGATTCTACAGGAAGTTGGGTAGAACCTCTCGTCGTAATCGTTCAATTTCCCGCTTCCAACAGCTGCACAAAGAAAGTACGTTGGCTGTCTTTCATCTCTTACAAAAAGAAAACAAAGTAAGGAAATAAAAATGATTACAGCGGGAAGCTGCCAGTAGGAAGATGAAGTGCACTGGCTGCGTAATAACAAAACGAGAAGCTTGAAACGACAAAAAAGGCTTAGATAAGGCCCATGCATATTGCTGAAAAAAAAAAACAGGTGAAAGCGTGGGTGTGGAATTCATGCATCCCCATAACGCTCCCGTATATGCGGCACCCTCCAGAACACGACCTCCAACGGCGATGATCCATCATTGGCCTGATGAGAATATTATCGCAGCACGTCCGATTTTCCATCTCCCATGAAGAGTCAGAAGTGCTGGCCTGGGTTCTCTTTTACTTGAGGTCGAAAACGAAAGACCCCTCTTTTGTTTGAGAAAAAAAGCTTTCCTGAAAAAAAAATTCAGAAATAAGCAGAACAGTGCGCTGCCTCAAAATTTAAAGAAGAATTTCAGAGCTGTTCTATTTTTATTGTACTGCTTTCCTTTAGCACTACCTTTTTTGTAGTATGAGGAGAAATTGAAAAGTTGGACTAAATAAAACTGGGGCACATCAAGATCTTGTAGCCTACGTAAAAAACTATAAAACGTTCTGTGAATGCATATACAAGTAAATGAGATAAGACACTGGCAAAATAGTTTTTTAGAGGATAGATAGATAGATAAATGAATGGATATATATATATATATATATATATATATATATATATATATATATTTATATATATATATATATATAATATATATATATATATATATATATATATATATATATATATATATATATATATATATATATATAGATAGATAGATAGATAGATAGATAGATAGATAGATAGATAGATAGATAGATAGATAGATAGATAGATAGATAGAATTCTAGTAAATGCAAGGCAAGATAAACAGGGACAGTCACATTGTAAAGCAATGGAAAACGGAAGAAGGAAGGAAAAGTAGAAAAGAAATACAATGATATTATTCAGTCCAGAAGGACCGGAACGCTAGACTATATTGGAGAAAAGGATTAGGTTGTTTAAAGATAGAGAAGAGAGAGAGGGGGGGGCGATCAGCACACACATTAACGAAGCTGACATTGATGACAACTCCCTTAGTTCATAACCGCCAGTGCAAGTCTGATAGCTTCAAGAAGTTGAGCGCTGCCTTCTTCGCCTTCGCCTGTGATAACCTGCCAGTACGACATTCAGAAATGGTTTCTGCTGATCGAACATCATTGTGGGCGTGTTCATTGCCTACCATGCCACAATGAGTTGGCAGCCGCTGAAATGTCACTTGGCGTACCCTTTTGAAGTATGGAGACGATTCAAGGATGTTCATACCATAACAGGCTCAACTTTCCAACATTGCGTAAAGATATATTCGCATGGTGTGTGGTTTAACTGGTAGCGCAGGAAGAGTACACCACTTATGTGCATTTGCGAGCGAAAGGTCATGTCTCATTATCCTATATCTTGTCTGTGTTGCAACTTGCACCCACAGCACCTGCTTATATATAGACAGAGAAATGTTGACATGCCGCTTGAAGAGCGGTACAAAAAGTACACACTTACATAGGCATATTTCAATTTATAATTTGCATCTTATTTATTACACCATGCAGTTTGAAGACCTAGCAGGTGATCGTGACAGCTCCACATGGTTCAAAAAAGCAAAACAGATTCTCACAGATCCCGCCTCCCCCCCTTCCCCCCAAAAAGAAGATAATAAAAAAGTAGTGGGACAGCGTACTGTCTTTTCCGCAACCTGGCGTTTTACGAGGGTATAAATTTCTACGTGCTTCACATCCACTCCCTCTTGTGGCGTTCTTGGAAGCATATGTTTACTTTTAGTTTTTATACAGGCTGCAAAAGGTTAGATGTGTATTTCTCCAAATGGTAGGTCATTTCCGTGTGGGAAGACACATATCGAGATCCGTCAAGGACAAAAACTCCACTCTGGTAAGGCTAAACAAGAAGAGCCAGCACGATTGAACAGCTGCGCATGGTTTCTTCTTCTGCGACGACAGCTCCTGGCATTCGGAATGATCATATAGGGGGCGTCACTCGCTAGTACGGTTTGCTTTGTATAAACTAGTTATTGACAATACTTCATTGTCTCGTACAGTTCTATGTATGAAAGGATTGCAGTGTTTCCTTTGTCGTACGGTTGTTCTTGTGGGCATGTCTACATAATGTGTACATAATTACACCAATAATGATAATACAGCAAAGAAAAACAAATCATGCAGGCAGGAATTGGGCAGGAAAGTCGAGTTATAAATGACTGTCGAGGATGACAGGCGTTATGATTTCTCTTTTTCTATCTTTGGCTTCCGGAAACGAGGGAAGATGGATGCTGCGCCGCCAGGAAGTCGTAAGCTTCACTAGGTCCACTCGTGGTCAACCGGACTTCCGGTGTTGTCCTTGGGTGGCGCGACTGAAGCCCTGCCCGCTGAGTCGCGTTATCTGGCGCTGTAAGTCCACCCGTCCTTTATTAATGGCACGACTCTCGCTCGCACCCTATCGTTCGTTCTGAACTGCAACATGGTGCCCGAGATTGTTGCCGCGCGGTGGTGTGGAGACTATGCAATATAAAAAAAAATGAACGCCGCACAACGGCTGATATTCTTTACGCCGCCGCATGCTGACGATACCTAGAGGAGATATAGCAGGTTTGACTGATGGAATCGTGTTCTAACTCAGGCTCAACTGAAGCGCTGCCCGTATAGGCTGCAGGTTGTCTGCATAGCGTTGCCGCATAATTTTGGCATTTGTAATCACTTAAGGTGAATATACCGTGAAGAATTTACATTGCCATCACAAATGATCGTAAAAGCAAAGACCCAACTCAGCGCCTCTCTCTCATTCTATTCACTTTTATCTGACTTATTTCGATTCTTGGACATAGGTTCTGCACTTGTCAGTGCATTTTCCCAGTTATCAAGTGATGACTACCGTGGCATATGCAAGGAAGGTGGCATATGCCACGGTAGTCAAATGAATAAATGAAAAAGGGCAAAAATGGAAAACTTAACTTCAGCAGAAGCGCGTTTTTTTTTTTGTTCAGAATAATACAAGATGACAGAAACAACGGTGGTTGATTCGCCATGGAGACGCGTATTGGAAGCGAAGGTGGCCAAGACTGCAATGTCGAAGGTTGTCATATCGTATGCGCAGCTTCAACATGCGATGCTTATGTGAGTGATTTGACGGCTATGTTCTTTGCGGGTGGTCCTTGGCAAGGGATATTTTTGCGTGTCACTTCCCAATTCTGTAGATCACCGGGGAATACGCTGATCCTTCGTAGCAGCATCTTTTCTCACGTTCGAGTTGCAAGCAGACGACAGCTTCGAATCATCAGACAGCTTGAAGAGAAAAAAAAAGAAACCCTACGTGCTACACACGTGCACACCAAAAAACCATGCTCCAGCACAGGGAACAAGAGGCAAGATGCTCACACACATGGTTACACATAAAAGCACACGATAAAGCACACGAAAAAGCTCACGAACATTCGTAATTGCTTAAACAACCAGATTGTAGCAATAACCAGTGTCTGACTTGCGTACCGAAGCAGTGGCGTCTTCACCAAAAACAGCGGCCGCAGTTTTACTCAGCCGAGGGCACACTCGCTCATTGGCGCCGAAGACACGCAAGAGATCACCCGTATTTAGTTTTTTTTTTCTACTTTTGCTTTTTGATGTAGAGGCCATGGCGTTTGCTATCTGATCTTCAGAAATAAAAATTCAGTTCTTAGTATGGCACGACTTGTCCTCTTCCACGGTTCCTGCCGTTTAAGCGCTATGGTTTCAAAGAACGTAAGAAACCAACTAGCCCAAATGTCTGTTCTCGAGGTTCAAAGTGATGTTCGAGGTATAGCGCATCCAGGACGGGACAGAGAAGAAAACGCAGAACACATACACGGCGCTTCAAAGTGACCCTGCAACACTTTTCGGCATGGGCAGAAAGCACTGCCGCTATGTAGTCGAGGCTCCTGAGAACACGCGAGCCAAACATTATAGCGCAGCACGTGGCCAGGAATTTTGAAATAATTCTCAGTCAGCAGGAAATCGCTTCCTTATTTCTCCACAAATGATGTCATATACCACAGTTCACGCTCGTTGGCTGATTTGGATATCATGAGATGAGCAGTATAGTTACCGTGCCTGCCGCTGGATGCCGCCACGTGCCAGCACACTGGCCCATGATCACACTGAAAGTAAGCCGCGCGTTCGTGCAAAGAAATAGAGAGGAGCTCAGGGTCATGACGCACAACGACGAACGTACGCATCTTCTTGCCCCCGTGAATAGCGTACGCAAAGTTTGCGGGTTTTGTAGGCGTAGTGTTAGCGTTCGTCACACTACGGGAACCCGAAAGAGGTTAGCGTACGACGCATGCGCAAAGCAAACGCATAGTTTTGCATTGCGGCGTTCTAAATCTCTTTATTCACTTACCGGTGTAGCTTTCATCACGTGTGCTGAAGGCTACGCAGGGCGTAGTGGCTAATTATGTCATAATTGGCATTTCGCACGCTTACTCGCAGCAGGCATCTTAAGTTAGTCTAAAAGGCCTAATATTACGCGCACAGACGGTTCTTTTCCTTGCGGTACGGCTGAAGGCAATGTGCACGGGGTACGATTACGCCATCGCGTACTAGTTTTGCAGTCGAAGCAGATGCCTCCTCAAATCGTTTCCCTTAAAGAGAGATGCAATGGCAATAGGAAGCTCAAGACAATACAGATGATATACGATAATTTAAGGGTTACGCGTTATGAAAGTCAGGTAATGCTTCTGACACTCTATGCTCATCTTGCTCAATTACAACCCCTTCGTTTCAGTTCACTTCATGGGCCAATGTAACGAGCAAAGAAATTTATATTAAGTGGCTTCTCGTATAGATTTCAAGCAGAAGGTAACTTGCGCTAGTGAATGCCACGAATTCGCATACAGCCATCTAGCGATTGCTTCATTTAGCCTTTGCCTTACCGTTTTGCGTCTCTGTAGACTTTTAAAGGGTATTCAGCTGCGCACTGCACGTTATTACGTTGGTTCACGGGTAGTTTTCAAGAATTAGTTCCAAGAAACTCGCATCCAGCGCCTCGCCGCTGTGGCTTTCGTGATTACAAGTGGCCCGACTGAACTAGCCAACTGGCTGCCAGTTAGCCAGGAAAGTGCCTGAGGGAATTCAGTGAGTCCCGGTCGTCGCTATTAGATGCGCAGTTGCGCAACTGCGTGAAGCGAAGTCAACTCGGTCGCCAAGCTATCACGCGTAGGTTTCAAACAGTCAAGGCGACCGTAACGACTCCATTGAAATGCTCATTTAGAGATTCATAGCGAAAGTGATTACAAGGTGAATCCCCCGGTAGCGAACCCATAATTTATCTGGATTATTGAAATACCAGCCCCGCACATGCACTGTAGGTGCTATGCTATACCTACTATCGATAGGTGTAATTCCTTAGAATAGTTTGAGAAATACGGAAGAACTTTTGAGAGGTTAAAATGGCTCCAGCCTAGTTTGTAGAGATCCAGATGTTTGGGGAGTGGTTCAGTTCCTCTCTTCAGGAGGTTACCGCGTTGGTCGTGTCTTGTTTCACCACGGCTCCGGCTTTTCTTTCGCTTCACGTTTTGGAAACCATGGGCGTATACTGAATGCATTGTTCCTAACAACCAGTTAACGTTTGTAGGTCTGTTCTGAGTGTGCCAGGACTGGAGTAATAGCCTGCTTCCCAGATTTTTTTTCTGTTGTTGAAACAGTGCCATCGCAGTAAATCGTGATCTTTGTGGTCGTGCTTCTCTCGGTGCTCTGCAAGAGTGCTGCGTTGTACTTTTATCTTCCTGACGTCGTTTGTATGTTGGCGTATTCTCTCTGAGAAAAGCTTTCTCTCGCCTACGTAGCTGGCAGGACGCTCGAAATACGGCGCCTTATAGACTACCCCTTGGTGTTGCTTTTTAGAACGTTGATCCTTCGGCAGCAGAAGCAAGCGGGGGAAAGTAGAAGCAGGCTTGCGAATCACCGTGACCCCCGCTTTCTCGAGAATCCTGGAATATTTTTCACTGATGCCCGGCACTAATGGATTGAAGATGCGCCGGGCTCGCTTCTTAGATTACATTGTCGCCGGTGGGATGACCAGTGACTGAGAGGGGTCGTGTAATGTGTCCATCGCTCGTGCCTCTCCGCCGTGCGGAGGTCGTCCTCACAACACACGGCGTGACACTCGGTGGTTGAGCGGCTTTCGTGTGTGTAATGCCCAGCAGCTGGCCGACAATACTCTGCTATTCCCTCGTTCTCTCCCCTTCTGTCGCGGAGATTGTTCTTGTACGGGGCGGGAGCACCAAAACCAGCGAACATTTGTGGGGATATAGATGATAGGGCGGGAAATGCAAATACCTGCCAGTGTGTGTTGGCTTTCTGTACACCGACAAGGTCATGCACTCACTCTGTCGTCTGCCTGCAACGTCGAGAAATGGAAGCGTCCCGTCTCGCTCTTGCTCCGCAGTGGACTGGATCGCCCTGCGGATGGAATTCAGATGTCGGAACAAACTGTCTACGGCTGACTTCTTAGTGCAGAAGCATCCATACGCGTACTTCGCAAACACTTCAGGCTTGTCAATTCGCAACTTTCACGACCTATAGGTGGCACGACTCTACCTACATTCAACATGGCTGTCGTTGAGATGATTGCCCCGAAAGAGACAGTGCCGGAAAGTGCACTTTTGGTGAAGACTGTAAATTTTCGCGATTCAGTGGCCCTTTGATTTATGTTTTTCAGAAAGTAGGGCAGCGCTAATATAATATGTCATGTGAATAAATGCCGGTTAGCACTGGGTAGATAAATATACTCGAAATTTTAAATAAGTACACACGTATGCCCATCACCAGGCGTTGTGCGTAATCGCACGCAACGACTGTTGTCATGTTGGAAAAGGATTATATTGGGAGTCTCAGTACACGAATTTCTCAGAAATGTCAGACAAATTTTTAGAGACGCGCTTTGTCTTACAGTATCGCTTGCGTTGTATTCCGCGCAAAGCTTGTTCAGCTCACCTAAAGCGCGAAGCAGAGTAAGCTGACGAAAAAAAGTTGTTTTTCGATTCTGAAGCAAGAGCGCCATGTCATATTACTGGCAATAAATAGTAGGGTGCTTTGTTGACTAAAACAAAAACAACTGAATATCAAGAAAGTAAATTCGGCAAGTAGCACGAACGAAACCAGTGGTAATATACAATATTTGCGTTTAAGAGGGGTCGTTCCCGTTAATATTCCATGTTTCGGTGTTTTAGAAGTACAAAATATAGCATGGTACGGGGCAGAAACGGAAAAAAAAAACGCCATCAGCAAGTAATACCGGACACAAATGGCTGCACACCTGAAGGTCATGGAGCCACTTTGCAGACGCCTCGAATGTGTAATGATGCAATGAACATTTTGAAACCGGTCCTTCAACCATTCATTCTATTCTAGAGGCGGAACACATTCCTAATTTAGTTCTGGTACTGTTTGTACATTAACCATGTCGATAGAGCAGACGATCTAAGCGCGAAAACTGCAAACCTGGAAGTTGCTGTACTCGTACACAAAATGGGTGTTCAATACATTCACGGGCTTTATTTGCCTGTTAATTTTAACCTTATTAACCACTCATGGCTTTTTGTGGCGCTAATTTGAACGGGAGGTTTTACTTTTTCTCACGGTGTATGTAGGCTGTGAGCACCGAGGCTCGCAATCAGTTGGCTTTTGCCGACTGAAAGCAGTAAGATTTTTCTTTTGAATGCGAAGCATTCCTTAGCGAAATTCGGCGACTTTGAGCGTATCTATCTATCTATCTATCTATCTATCTATCTATCTATCTATCTATCTATCTGCTTACGTTTGGGTGCTCTCGCGGTCACTCCCTTAACTTGACGTGCACCAAAATTAGCATGGGGGGTGGGATAGTTTGACGAATATGAAGTGTTGGTTGAGACATGCATAATGTCACAATCCCGTCACGTACATTGTCAAACACTTCCCGCCAGACAGTGGCACATACCCACGGCAAGTATGTGCCGCTGGTGTGCGGGTACGTGCCACAAGTGATTGACACTTAGTATCTACCCCAGGAACGACGAGAACACACATAGATAATTGGAACGCGTGAGCGTTAAGTAATACCCGACATCGGTAGCGTCGACCCAACGAAGACGTCAAATAAATGATTGATTGATATGTGGGGTTTAACGTCCCAAAACCACTATATGATTATGAGAGACGCCGTAGTGGAGGGCTCCGGAAATTTAGACCACCTGGGGTTCTTTAACGTGCACCCAAATCTGAGCACACGGGCCTACAACATTTCCGCCTCCATCGGAAATGCAGCCGCCGCAGCCGGGATTCGAACCCACGCCCTGCGGGTCAGCAGCCGAGTACCTTAGACACTAGACCACCGCGGCGGGGCGACGTCAAATAAATGTCAGTGTCAAGAGAAAGCTGACATAGGCAGCATTGACCCCGCGACAAATGCAAATAATAAATTTCAGGGTTCAAGCAAGAATCGAACCCTAGCATTCTGCATGGCAGTCAAACACTCCACCACAGAGCTTCGTCACATCTCGGAACTGCTTGTGAAATAGACGATAATCTTTGACAAATCTCAATAGGTTGCAGTGCTGCCTACCCAATTTTATGAACATTACATATGTGCTCATTCGATACAGCCGTCACGTCGGGTTAACGTCAATTGTGGTTACGGGCCATGCTCTGAAGTTGATTTATGTAGCAGTGCCCAGCGCCAGCATCCTCGCGAGCACCAGCGCTTGATATCAGCTTCTGGTGTTGCTAATACGCATGTTCCAGTTGACTTCGTTGGATTGGATAAACTTTTAATTAGTCCTTCAAAACACAGATCACTGTGTTGTGGGCAGCTCCCACGTGGGGACTGAGATGTCAAGCTCCTCAGCCGCCTCGCGGGCTTGGTGGACAGCCCAGAGCTGATCTGCCAAGGACGAGCGGCGGATTGCCACCTCCCATCTGGCAGAGGTGATGTTCAATAATTGAGCTGAATTTGGTGCACTGCCAGAGCATGTGCTCTAATGAAGCTATTTCACCACAATGTGGACAAAGATTACTTGTGTATAGGTCAGGGTACATGATGTGTAACATTTTCAAAGTAGGTACATCCGCGTTTGCAAAAGCCTTAATGTAAGTGCTTGGGGCCGGGTTAGATTTTTGTGAGGTGGAGGAAAAATCCTTCTAGACAGGTAGAAATGTTTAGTGAGCTCGTTATATGTTGTAAGAATTTCCCGGTTATCCCCTTCACCGGTAGAACGCATCCCCGGGGAGGCGCGGTTGGAGAGTTCTCGCGCCGCCTCGAGTGCTGCTTCATTGAGAATGGGAGGGGAATCGTTGATTTGTCCAAGGTGAGCTGGGAACAAACTCAGAAGATGATGTGTTATGTTCTTGCCTTGCAGTATTCTCAGTGTTTGTTCAGAGACTGCCTCCTTGGCGAACGCCCGTAGTGCTGCCATGGAATCACTGTAGACGACTTAAATGTTATCCATCTTGAGTGCTAAGGCTATGGCCACCTGTTCCGCCATGATTGGGTCTTTCGTCCTGACCATCGCTGAGTTGACGACATGCCAGCCCCATCGACCACAACTGCCACAAACGCTTTCCCATTAACGTAGGAAGCCGCGTCAACAAATACGACCCCTCGTTCCTCGTTTGAGACTTGACGAGCTATAGTCCTGGCCCTCGCTACTCTTCTTCCGACGTTGTGTATCTGGATGCATGTTTCTTGGTATAGGAGGATACCGTGATAGTCTCCCTGATGTTGTCAGGGATATCGTTGTAATTGCGTCTTATTGCTACTGGGTGTTGGCCTAGCTTCTGCAGGATCATTCTCCCCGACCTTGTTGTGATATCCCTTGCAAACTGTGCTCTGTCTTGGGCTTCTGCTATTTCTTCGAGCGTGTTGTGTATGCCAAGCTGAAGCAGACGCTCGGTACTGGTATGTTTGGGTAGGCCCAGGACCTTCTTGATAACTTTCCTGAGGAGCGCATTCAGTGTCTCGGACTCTGCTCTTGACCAGTTGTGCATTGCTGCCTCGTACATGAAGTGGCTTAGAACAAACGCATGCATCAACCTGATGAGGTTGTCTTCCTTGATCCTATTTCTTTTGTAGGCCACTCTGCGTATGAGTTGCATCACACTGTCTGTTTTCCAAGTTAACTTGGCTATAGATTTGCTGTTGGCGCCAGTAGACTCTATCAGCATGCTCAGGACTTTGATAGAGTCGACCCTCTGGATGGAATCTCCTTGATTTGTACAGAGGTGGATGTCTATCTGGTTTAACGGCTTCCATTCTCTGGGCTTCGGTCCCCGGCGTGCAGTCCGATACAGTAAACGTTCTGACTTACTCGAGCAGCACTTGAGCCCAGAAGGACGAAGGTACTCTTATACGGTGTCAATCGCCTCTTGCAGAGCGCTCTCAATCTGCCCCTCGCTTCCACCTGTGCACCAGATGGGAATGTAATCTGCGTAGATGCTGTGCTTCAATCCTTCAATGCTCGATAATTTCTTTGACAGTACAATCATGACATTGTTGAACAGCATTGGTGAAATCACTGCCCCTTGCAGCGTGCCCCTTGCTTCTAGTTCGATTGCTGCGGTCTCGATATCTGCAATCTTCGTCACGGCTTTCCGATCTGTAAAAAAGGACCATATGTAGTCATAAAAGGCTTTCCCCAGACAAAGCTTAAAAATTGCTTCGAGTATGAATGAGTGGTGGATGTTGTCAAACGCTTTTTCTAGATCTAGGCACAGCATGGCTCTCACGTCTCTCGTTTTGTTGTCGATGACCTGCTGTTTGATAAGCTTCAATGCATCTTGTGTGGATAGCCCTAACCTGAATTCAATCATATTGTGTGTATATATGTCGTTATCTTCCAAGTACTTGTTTATCCTGTGCAGTATGTCATGTTCTGCAACCTTGCCGATACATGATGTCAAGGATATTGGCCTGATGTTGTCCAAGTTAGGCGGCTTTCCTGGCTTAGGAATAAGGATCGTCCTGGCCATCTTCCACTGTTCTGGCACCCTGTTTTCTTTCCATGCTGCATTGATCATATCCTTCAGGGTTTCAATTGAATCGTCATCAAGGTTACGAAGGTTCTTGTTGGATATACCGTCCGGGCCAGGGGCCGACCTGCCGTTGAGATTATGCAAGGCTCTTCTGATCTCCTCGATGTTAAAGTCGCCCTCAAGACCTGGATTGTGACTGCCCTGGTACTGTATACTTGGTGGTGCCAATCCTTTTTTGATTGGGAGGTACTTATGCATGAGCCGCTGCACAATTTGGTGTTCTGTAGTGCGCCCTATCTCTTTATGCAAAGTTCGAGCGATAACACGCTTCTGATTGGTTTTGGTGGTGTGTTCGTTCAGGAGATGCTTTAACATATTCCATGTCTTGCCATTGCGCATCTGACCATCGACGGACTTGCAGATTTCGTCCCATTGCTGCCTGGATAGTGTGCGACAATGTTTTTCGACTGATCTGTTTACCTCAGCTATCTTCTTCCTCAGTCTTCGGTTCAGGCGCTGACCCTTACAACGGTTCAGTAGTGCTTGCTTTGCCTCAAGAAGATGAGCGAGCCGGCTATCCATTCTTTCAACCGGAAAATCTGTGGTAATGGTGGAGGAGACAGATTTGATGTCATCTTTAATCTGTTTGACCCACTGCTGCAAGCCTTGTCTGTGGCCATCTTGTTCCTTTTCCATCCTTATCTTCCTGAACTTATCCCAGTCTGTGAAGTGGAATTGTCTCTGCTTTTTACGCTCCACGGAGAAGGTAGTGGCAAGAATGCAGTGGTCACTCCCTAGGTCTACAGCAAGGTTCATCTACTGAGCCTTCATGATGTTCCTTAGAAATTTAAGGTCCGCGGTGGAATCCCTGCAGCAAGATGTACCAAGCCTTGTTGGTAGGCTGGGGTCTGTGATTAGGGTGAGATCAAGTTCACTGGCACTTTGCCAAAGTCGATTTCCTTTCCCAGTGTTGTACTTGCAACCCCATGTATGATGAGGGGCGTTGAAATCACCTGCTATGACGAGTGGACGTTCCCCGGCGATATTAACAGCTTTCTTTAGAACCGTCTTGAACCCTTGCTTTTGTTTCTTTGGACTGCTGTATATATTAAGAATGAAAATGCTCTGACGGTTGCTGGTACCTGGCACGATCTCTACCATGACGTGTTCCAACCGCCCTGCTTCTATCTTGAGGTCGTGGATTACGTGCGTTAGTTTGTTGCATACGAAGGTGCAGACTCCCCTCCCTTCAGTATCCCCTATTACAGGCCAGAATCCAGGCAACGTTGCTTGCGGTGAAACGGTCTCTTGTAATAATATAATATGAGGGCTTTCTTGGCTGCTCCTGATATACTGCTGTAGGGTCGCCTTCTTTTTAAGGTAACCTCCACAGTTCCTTTGCCAGATACGAAATGCTTCACGTAGCGCTGCCATCATGGTTATTACATGGGCGGCCAGAGCCTGATGCTGCACCTGTCGACAGGTTTGGTACCACTAGTACTGGTGGCCGAAGGGGTGAGTTTGGTGCATGAGGAGGCTTTGCTGGGTTGTGCAGATATGCTTCTACCTTTGTAATGCGCAAAGTCATATGCTCTTCCAGTGCCGCCACGCTTGATTTTAGCCTACCCATTTGCTCGCTAAGATTGGCTACTACTTTGCTGAGTGTGTCAAAGACGTCTTTCATATCTGACATGGTCGTTTGGTTGGCTTCCACGTGTTCTGCCATGACTGCCCTCTTTTTGGTAGTTCTCGAGTCCCCCACGTTTTCAGCCACAGGGACATCAACTGGCTGAGGCATTGGCCGTGAAGACTGCGCGCTGGTTAGCTTAGCGAGAAGAATTTTTATTTCATTTAACTCAGCTGATAGCCTCTCATTCGATTTTGTAAGTCTCGCGTTTTCTTGCTCTAGCTGTGCAATTCTATCATGCTCTGGCAGCTTACCTGTCATCACCTCTGCCGCGCCGTTGCGCAGTCGCTCAGCCCAGCTGCCTTTCGATGTAACTGCAGGCGTCCTCCCCGGGTGTGAAGCCGTGATCTCGAACTGAACGCCAGGCAGCTGGCCATTCGTGTGCCGCCCAGGCTGATCCCGACCCTGA
This sequence comes from Rhipicephalus microplus, assembly GCF_013339725.1. Taxonomy (NCBI): domain Eukaryota; kingdom Metazoa; phylum Arthropoda; class Arachnida; order Ixodida; family Ixodidae; genus Rhipicephalus; species Rhipicephalus microplus. The sequence goes on along the minus strand of NC_051165.1, from coordinate 312,344,080 downwards.
TGGTGACCTTGAGAACTCGAGCGCCCCGTGATTGGGAGCGGGCCTTGGGTCTAGAACCTCTTCTGGAACGCGACCTCCCCCTGGAGTGGGGCCGCTTTTCCTGTTCTTGTGTAGTCTGGATTCTCTGGGTCCCGTAGGTAATAAGCTGCTTGTCGTTGATGTCTGGACTCGATGTGATTGATGCGTCCCGGGCTTCTGCGGCTGCTCGCGATCTTTCCCAACGTCTGCGTCTGACGACGTGTGGCACTAAGAACCTGTTTTTGCACTCCTTGTTTGCCGTGGGATGGCGACCGTCGCACAGCCTGCATCTTAGATTGCACTGGTGCAGGCTATCTGGGTTTTCGATCTCGCAGCCTCTGCAGATGGTTTCAGCTGGGTTCGGACAGACGTCCGACCGATGTCCCAGCTTTCCACAGACATAAAAAATATCGATGTTCTTGCGGTAAAGGGAGCACTGCAAAAGTGAAGGTCCATCTCTCACGAATCTGGGCCCCTTGTGTCCTTCGAACGCTATGATGGTTATCTCAGTGTCCTTGATTCTCTTGGCCTGCAGCGCGAACGGGTTGTTCGCGTTCACAATCTTTCGGGTCAAAATGTCCTGAGTATCGATTACGGGCATCCCGCGAATCACTCCTTTACAAGTATCGTGGGGTGCCGTGGCGTACGCGCTAACCTCGAAAACTTTGCCTCCAATGTCAATTTGCTTGACCTTGAGGTATCTTAAAGCTCTGTCTTGGTCCGGAGTGCTTGCAACTATAGTGTTCGGCTGCAAGTTGGAACAGATGATGTCCTGCATGACCTCCTCCTCTTTGACGCCGGCCGCCAGTTTTATCGCGTCTGCCATGGCTCCAGTGCCAATTCTCGAGATATTTAATCCTCCACGTGGTCGTAGCACAATTTTTCTGGAGTCCTTGGGTAGTGGCGGCATGCGTCCAACTCGCACGATTGTATGCTTAGTGTCATACCTACTACGACTGGCTCGAGCATCTCCCGCAACGCCAGCCTTGGTCGAACCCTTGGCAGCAGTAACGCTAACCGCGGCTTGCTTATTCCTTGAGCGTCTCGTTTCGGCTTCCTTCCAACCCATGTCTTCCATGCAATCCTCTGGAGAGATGTCCTCTTCATCTACTTGGTATTCCATTCTCAGTTGCAGGTCCTGGAACGCGCAGAGCGATGAGTCACGTTGGCGCCGGTTCGGCGCATCGGCGACAATAGCCTCCTTGGTTAGGCTTAAATCCCCCGGTGGCGTTGCCGTGTAAAAATGTCCCAAAAACGGTTTAGAAGTCCACTCACCAGCACAAAGGTGGTATCTGCTGATTTCTTGAGAACTTAGGCACACGATGGGACTGAAAACTCGGCGACAAATTCGTGAATACCACAGGAAAGCATTCTTGAAAGCAGGAGCCAATCTTCGCGCGTGCGCACTGGTCGGCACCTAGAGCGTCTCCCCTGTTGACTTCGTTGTGCAAGTGCAAACAACTGACTATATAAACAACATAAACGTATGTCTGTGCGTGCAGATATATAGATGCATATGTAGGGTTTAACGTCCCAAAACTACCAAATAATTTTGAGAGACGCTGTAATGCAGGGCTACAGAAATTTCGACCACCTGGGTTTTTTTAACGTGCACTGAAACCTGAGCACATGCGCCTACAGTATTTTCGCCTCCATCAAAAATGCAGCCGCCGCAGCCGGGATTCGATACCATGCCCTGCGGGTCAGCAGCTGACTACCTTAGCCACTAGACCACCACAGCGGGGCGTCTGTGCGTGCAACATTTGTGTATATAGTTAGCGTCATTTCATCACGTGCCGCTTAATAAAAAATTGCAACATGGTCACCTTCTCTCCACATGCTTCGCATAACGTTGATTCCCAAGTACGTGGGATCTGCCAAATTTTAAATGCGAAGCCTTTCTTAGCGAGCTTCAACAACTTTGAACGTATCTATCTATCTATCTATCTATCTATCTATCTATCTATCTATCTATCTATCTATCTATCTATCTATCTATCTATCTATCTATCTATCTATCTATCTATCTATCTATCTATCTATCTATCTGCCTTTTACTTTTAGTCTTACTTGCCGTATATTTAATGGTATCAATACCAAACTTGGTATGGCAAAACACGACTGTATGAAGAACATATTTAGCTAGTCATAACATGAAAATCATGACATGTATGTCATGAATGTTATGATTAACACTTCATGGTCCTGTTGCTCTTGCGGTGGTTTCATTCGCATGGCATGTTGCTAAACTGATATAGTATGATACAGGCTTGTGTTCGCCATGCAATCATGGCGAACACAAGCGACAGCCCCTAACACGAAAATCATGACATGCGTGTCATGTAACAACATGACTACATGCCACACTCATGATGCGTTCGCGGCCGTATCACTAGCGTCACAAATGCCAAATTTGGTATTACAGTACGTGAATGGATGACAGAGGTATGTGACTGGTGCAAACATAATGATCATGAGAGGCATGTCATGTAACAACATGACTACATGCCGCGCTCATGATGTGCTGGCGGCCGTTTCGCTAGCTTCAGTTATATCGAATTCGATATTACGGGAGGCGAATGGATGACGAAGGTATGATACTGGGGATAACATGAAAAGCGTGAGATGCGTGTCATATACCTACATGACTACATGAAATAATAGCGAAAGTTGTTCTGGTTGGTGGTTTACACTTTGGAAGTAAAAGCAGCGCAAAAATTCTTGTCCTTGTGTACATTTTTGCGCTGTTTTTACTTCTCAAGTATGACTACATGCTACCTTCATGATGCGCTCGCGGCCTTTTCGCTAGAGTCACATATACCAAACTCGGTATTACGCGACGCGAACGGACGGCATAGGTAAATGACACATTCAAACATAATAATCTCGACATGCGTGTCATGTAACAAGATGACTGCATGCCACAGTGATCATGCGCTCGCGGCCGTTTCGCAAGCTTCTTATAAAACCGTGACGCCAACGGATGACAATGTGTGAGTTGTGCAAACATGATAATCATGAGATGCGTGTCATGTGAGAGCATGACTACATGCTACAGTCAAGGCGCCAATACATTTTGACGTGACGCGGTGCGCGTTCTCACCAGCGTTCATTTCATCGCGTAACGCCCGCGTTGCCACGCCAGGCACTGGTCTTGCCATACACCCGCAGGCACGCACGCGCCGCACTGCGTTGCTTTGAGGCATGCGCGTTTCAGTGCGTCTGGTGTCCTTCCGTAACAAAAAGAGAGAGGCGCGAGGTAGTCTGGGGGGAGACGCGTAAAGTGCCAACCACTGGCACGCGTATGCTTGCGCCCACGCGTCAAAAGCGTCTAGTCGCGCCTGTGGAGGAAAAGGGCGTGCAACTACTGGCACGCGTCGACCACGTTGACGCCCACGCATCCAAGGCCGATGCACAATGTTGCTTGATCTTTTGGCTTAGAACTGTCCAAGTTCAGCACAGAACGGCACATTCTCAAATGGAGCGGGAATGTATGTTTCAGAGGATATGAGAACACGTTAACAAGTTGATAGTGCTTCAACCACCACAGTTTAGACTATTTTAGAAGTAATTGACATTTCAGTGCCCAAAGTAACCACAGCAGTATGCACCAGACATCAACGTTTTTAGAACAATCCAGACATTAACATCGGTGCGTGCGCCGCTCCCGCGAATGAACATTCGCGTCTATTATACTGTACGTCTATCATAGGCGTGTGCAGGGCTCTCCTTAAGGGGGGGGGCAAAAGTTTGTCCCAGTGCCCCTCCCCAGGGCTGACTTAGCACCCCCTCCCTATTATGTTAATATATGGAGTTGACATTGAGCTCCCCCCCCCTCTCCTCTCTGCGGTGAATGAGGCGTGGCTGCCCTCCTGATCAGGCTTACAAACCACCGGGTTTCTATGCCTGCACTACCAAAGTTACTAACAATATCTTGCATATGCTGGTACCTTCAGTATATTTACACAACATATTTTATATCAGTCAACTTAATAATTACGCCTGCAACTTCATGATCTGACAGATTTAAGTCAGTCATAAGACTACAATTGAGGCCAGAGTAGAAGGCTTTCGGTTGATGTGTGTGTTTGAAATATCCTCTAATGCAACAAAGCACACCCGGTTCTTATTGACACAAGAGATATCGGTCATAAGATAGGAACCAAATACTGCGTAGAATGCTTTCGGGCATTTTCCATAGCCGAAATGTGCTCTAATGCAACTAACTGTGCCTGACACTTCATGATGTGACAGATATTGGTCAGAATATTTCAACTGAACCTTGCATTGGAAGACTTCTGGACGTTGTCTTTAGTCAAAGTATTCTCTAAAACGACACCTAACTGTTCATGAAGTCACAGATATCGGTCATAATATTAAAACTGAAACCTTAATCCAAGACTTCTAGACGTTGTCTTTAGTCTACGTATTCTCTAAAACGACAGACGACACCCAACTGTCCATGAAGTCGCAGATATCGGTCATAATTTTAGAACTGAAACCTCAATACAAGACTTCTGGACGTTGTCTTTAGTCAAAGTATTCTCTAGAACGACAGACGACACCCAACTGTTCATGAAGTCACAGATATCGGTCATAATATTAGAACTGAAACCTTATAGCAAGACTTCTGGACGTTGTCTTTATCAAAGTATTCTCTAGAACCACAGAGGACACCCAACTGTTCATGAAGTCACAAATATCGGTCATAATGCTAGAACTGAAACCTTAATACAAGACTTCTGGACGTTGTCTTTAGTCAAAGTATTCTCTAGAACGACAGACGACACCCAACTGTTCATGAAGTGACAGATATCGGTCATAATATTAGAACTGAAACCTCAATACAAGACTTCTGGACGTTGTCTTTAGTCAAAGTATTCTCTAGAACGACAGACGACACCCAACTGTTCATGAAGTGACAGATATCAATCATAATATTAGAACTGAAACCTTAATGCAAGACTTCTGGACGTTGTCTTTAGTCAAAGTATTCTCTAAAACGACAGACGACACCCAACTGTTCATGAAGTCACAGATATCGGTCATAATATTAGAACTGAAACCTTAATGCAAGACTTCTGGACGTTGTCTTTAGTCAAAGTATTCTCTAAAACGACAGACGACACCCAACTGTTCATGAAGTCACAGATATCGGTCATAATATTAGAACTGAAACCTCAATACAAGACTTGATGATGATGATGATATATGGTGTTTTTTGGCGCAAGGGCCATTTGAAATACAACACTTCTGGACGTTGTCTTTAGTCAAAGTATTCTCTAGAACGACAGACGACACCCAACTGTTCATGAAGTGACAGATATCGGTCATAATATTAGAACTGAAACCTCAATACATGACTTCTGAACGTTGTCTTTAGTCAAAGTATTCTCTAGAACGACACACGACACCCAACTGTTCATGAAGTCACAGATATCGGTCATAATATTAGAACTGAAACCTTAATGCAAGACTTCTGGACATTGTCTTTAGTCAAAGTATTCTCTAAAACGACAGACGACACCCAACTGTTCATGAAGTGACAGATATCGGTCATAATATTAGAACTGAAACCTCAATACAAGACTTCTGGACGTTGTCTTTAGTCAAAGTATTGTTTAGAACGACAGACGACACCCAACTGTTCATGAAGTGACAGATATCGGTCATAATATTAGAACTGAAACCTCAATACAAGACTTCTGGACGTTGTCTTTAGTCAAAGTATTCTCTAGAACGACAGACGACACCCAACTGTTCATGAAGTGACAGATATCGGTCATAATATTAGAACTGAAACCTTAATGCAAGACTTCTGGACGTTGTCTTTAGTCAAAGTATTCTCTAAAACGACAGACGACACCCAACTGTTCATGAAGTCACAGATATCGGTCATAATATTAGAACTGAAACCTCAATACAAGACTTCTGGACGTTGTCTTTAGTCAAAGTATTCTCTAAAACGACAGACGACACCCAACTGTTCATGAAGTCACAGATATCGGTCATAATATTAGAACTGAAACCTCAATACAAGACTTCTGGACGTTGTCTTTAGTCAAAGTATTCTCTAGAACGACAGACGACACCCAACTGTTCATGAAGTCACAGATATCGGTCATAATATTAGAACTGAAACCTCAATACAAGACTTCTGGACGTTGTCTTTAGTCAAAGTATTCTCTAGAATGACAGACGACACCCAACTGTTCTTGAAGTCGCAGATATCGGTCATAATATTGGAACGGAACCCTGTATGGAAGACTTCTGGATGTTCTCTTTAGTCAAATTATTCTCTTAAATGAGAAACCACACCCAACTGTTCATAAAGTCAACGTTATCAGTCATAATATTGGAAGTGAACCCTGTATAGAAGGCTTTTGAACGTTGCCTGCAGCCGAAATGTTCTGCAATGCAACAACCCACACCCTACTCTTCATGATGTGACGGATTTAGGTAATGAGGCTGTAATTGTGCCCTGTTCAGAGGGCTTTGAATGATAAGCGTATTGGAAATATCCTGTAATGCAAGAAACCGCATTTGGCTCTTAATGATACAACAGATACTGGTCATAAGAATGGAACCAAGCACTACGTAGAATGCCTCTGGGCATTTTTTGTAGTCAAAATATGCTCTAATGCAACTAACTGTACTTGAAGTTTTCATGATGAGACAGATATTGGCCATAGGGCTGCAACTGAACCTTGTAGGAAAGACTTCTGGATGTTGTCTGTAGTTAAAGTATTCTCTAAAACGACAAACTGCGTCTAACTCTTCATGAAGTCACAGATATCAGTCATAATACTGGAACTGAACCCTGCATGGAAGGCAGCCAAAATGTTCTCCAATGCAATAAAACACACCCGACACATCATGATGCAACAGATATTAGCGACCAGATTGGAACCGAGCACAGCGTTGAACACTTTCGGATGGTATATTTATTTATTTTCAAATACAGCTGCTCACTGTGAGGCTACTGCAAAAGTGGCGTACATATATACAAAATGAAAGGATATAAACAGTAATATCAAATTAAGTGTGCCAAGGTAAACAAATATCACTACCCTTGAGTGCACCCCTGTAATAAATGAGAGAAATAGGACATTATTATAATACAAGTGCCTCCAAAAAGTCAGACACACTGGAATTAGGAATCAAAGCAAGTAGATCAACGCAGTGTTTGATAGCTTTATTTGAACGTGTTAGAGAGCTCTACAAATGACTTCTAAGCTGAGTGGTGATTGCGGATCAGTGCTGTGTTGAAGACTTCAGCACTTTGCTGGTAGTTTAAATATCCTTTCACATCTACAAAATGCATCTGACACTTCTTGATGAGACAGACATTGGTTTTGAGATTACAGCCAAGCACTGTGGCTTTCACATGTCATCAATTGTCAAAATACCCTATAATGCAATAAAGCATGCCAAAAATTTTTGATGGGACAGATACTGATCAAAGGATTGCACCAGAGCACCGTACAGAAGTTTTGGCAAGTTTTGCAACAGAACTAAACAGAATATGCTTAAGTGAATGCGTATATATAATCCAAGTTAATGCATATACTAAAAAACCGAACAGAAATGAAGGACTCCTTGGAAACACGTACAAATATTCAATGTTCAGAACCATCAAATATATTCAGTTCATTACAGTCTGGAGGCACAGATAAATACAAGCACAGCTCTGAAAGGTCTCATAAGTCGCATGAGGTACTTTTAGCATTTCTTCTATACAAAGTGCAGCACCATACTAGTGCGCCTTCATTCATTCTGTGCATACATGTGGCGATCTTCTCTTCCCACAATCGTGTCATCGTGCAGCTGATTTCAAATCAGGTGCTTCTCACAAGGTTTTCAGTTATCTGTCCAGCTGTGAACAGAACGCGCGTTATGTTATAGTAAACTGTAAAACGACGGAGAAGCGCCATTGTATGCCTATAGCTATGAGTATCAGAATGAACTACAAATTAAGAATGTGTGTGTTAGAATGCCTCCAAACAACGTATGTGCTACTGAGCGTGGCACAGAAGCAGAAGAAGCGAGAAGTGAAATAGCAGGCAATACCAGCAGCACTTAATCATGCAACTTTCTTTTTCGATCACCACAGCAACGCACGCTCGAGTTTCTGTCTTGTACGTGAATGGAAATGAGACTGCTGACAGCTCAATGTGTCAGCGTCGCTGGTACTCGACACGAAGTCACATCTCACTGCTACCAACCGGCGCACGCTTGTTATTAGCTTGGCAACACACGAAAACGATTAGCACCGAAGCCAACGAATGTTTCCGCGTCATGCAATTCGTGAATACACTTATATAAGTACGTACGTTTTCACATCACGGAAATGTGTTGGCTAGTGCGAGGTTCGCTTTCATCGATGATGAATACTGATGTTGAAAACAAACACAAACACAGTGCAGATAAAAACTCCTCCGTATGACCTACGCGATATTTCGGGCGTCGTATATGGTGTCTATGTTGCGACGGAAACTACCGTAGAGTTTTTTCCGCCGATGTGCCTCGCATGTGCTGGTTCATACGAACTAGATGGTAGAGGCTTGCACTGGATGCAGATGACACCGATCTGAATATCCTCCGTGGTAGGCGAGGGCTCACGCTCAAACCTTCGAACCTCCGAAGTCTGTTCACACTCGTTTTTAGCACAGAGGGTCACAGATCAAAGCACAAGAACACCAACATGCTCCTTTCGCTCGGCCGACGATCGCACAGGGGTCCGGCGCTAGCATAGCCGGCCGGCATTCGCGATTTGTCGGCGTCGCTCGAACTCGGCACGAAACCGCGTCACGCTGGTAGCACTCGCAGTCGTTTCGTTGTCGTTCTAGATTACGAAGCGGTCATTCAGGAACGTTTGGAGTAGTTTTCATGCTTGCTTTCAGCACACGACTGTGCCTTCGAAGCGGCGGCCATTAGGCACAGCATTCGGAGTCATCGCGGCCTCTGGTTGGTTGGCGCGCGGCCTCTGGTTGGTTGGCGCCGCTGTACGCGTGGTGACGTGGCGTACGCGAGGCGAAATATCAAGCCCGGCTTGATCCCTCGCGCCTGCTCGCGTATGCCCCTCCGAAGCCGACGCCGAGAGGCGCATTTGACGCTTTTGACGCGTAGACGCGAGCATACGCGTGCCAGTGGTTGGCACTTAAGGCGCCCGGCAGGAGCAGTCGCTCATCGCGTCGACTCCGTGTTTTCTGGATGTTTCGCGGCGGAAATCACCATATCCAGCGTATTTGTCGTTACGAATCGACGCCACAAGTCATCGCGACCATCCTGACGAAAAATCAGGTGGGAGGACTTGCATTTGACCATTTTATGACCGTTTTTGTGTTCGCTGCGTCGGAAGAAGAGCCACCTGCATAGCGTTCGCCGTAGACACCGCCGTCACCGCTGCGACGCAGCTAGCGTCGCGAGGAACCACGAAGAACGTGGCACCGTCTTTTCTTCGCGGTGTGCCGACAAGACGCCGGGTGAAGACTTCGAGGGCTCGGCGCCCTACAGGTACGAGGTTCCGTTATCAAAGATTTGGCTAGTACGCGACCACTACGGTGGTTGGTAGCCATCGCCACGAGCCTTATGCTCGTCCAAGTGCGTTAAACCACATGAGTGATACTGCAGGACACAATGAAAAGCCTGGGGGCTTACAGGTGCGTCCAAGCATCATAAAGCCGGCACGTTTGCAAATTCACAACCGCGAAATGGCTCAAGCGAGCACAGCAGCATTGGAAGACGATGAAACTGAGAGCAAGAAGCCTCGCTTAGAAGAGAATCCTCTCGACGATAAAACGCCAACTTATCACCTAAGTGATGAAGAAGACATGGGCGAAGATGAACCATTTACGTTGGTTACTTATAAAAAGAAACGAGCAGAGGGTATCCCAGTCGTCTTTCGTCGAACAGCTGAAGGTGCTAGCTTCTGGAAAGTGAACCCCAATCGAGTGTCAGCTGAAGTAGTTTCCGCTGCTAAAGAAAAAGTGCAGTCATTCAGAACGACCAGAGATGGAAGCTTTAGTGTCAGCATTGCTTCCTTAAGTTCAGCTAAGCGACTTCTGATGCTTTCAAATGTAGGTGGCCTGGAAGTTAAGCCTTTCATCCCAGAGTCATACACTCGGAACGTTGGGAAAGTAAAACATGTTCCTCTGCAGTATTCAGACGAACAACTCCTAGAGTACTTGAGAGATGCAGGGGTTATATCGGCGCGACGGCAAATAAAATACTACCGCCAGGAAGATGGAGGAGTAACGACGCGTCCACTTCACTCAGTGATCCTGACTTTTCGAGATGACCGCCCGATTCCAGGAAGAATCTACTTAGGATTCACCAGTCAGCCAGTGGAAGAATATCTTGGTCCAGCACTTCGGTGCTATAACTGCCAGCGATTCGGACACATGGCGAAAAGTTGCCGTAACACACGCCGGTGTAAGATCTGCTCAGAAGAACACCATCATAAGGAGTGCAAGTCTGTTCTTCAGCCAAAGTGTGCAAACTGTGCAGGTAATCACGCTGCCTCATATTCAGGCTGCCCACAAAGTAAAGCTGCTACAAAAATGCGTCAGCATGAGCTCATCCATGGAAGAAAACCGCGCCCCAATGAACCATCTCCAAACCTTGAGATTGCTCATCCTGTACGTGATCCACCTCAGCGGCCACCGCAACAACAGCCGACAAGCACGCCAAGAGAACCGCCAAGGGAGACGCCAAGAGCACACTCGAGAGACCACTCACGAGAAGTACCTTCAAGTAACCCAACCTACGCGTCAAAGCTACGAACGCCCACGGGTCCTCTGCCGGAAAGTAGCAAAACCGACGGTGCCAGTGTTCGCCCCAAAATGCCACGTCATTCTCAACAGGCCTCAGAAAATCAACCATTCAATGGAGACCATGCCTCTGCATCAGTCATGCAATTGATTCTGCCAATGCTTTTCGCAGCACTTAAGGCAATCCTGTCTGCTTTACCGGAAGCAAACAACCTGCCAGAAGTAAAAGCCCTGCTGCCTCTGGCGTCTCACGTTGGCGTCTCACGGCGTCTCTGGGCTGGCGGACGCCCGTCATGGCAAGCCAGCCCCCGAAGAAGGCGCTAGCCTTCGACGTAGTCGTCCCCGAGGGGACTAGTCCCGAAGACGTCGTTGACGAGACGTCTTCAATAGTAGGAATCGAAGAAGTATACTGCGTTCAGCACTTTGGAGGCCGGAACTACCAAGTTACCGTCAACAGTGAGGCCGCACTGGTCCAAATCGTAGACGCGTCGCACCTTATCATCCGAGGAGAGCGCGTCGCCATCGTACCCCTGGGACACCAAGTGACCCAAGTGACCGTCCTGTTCCTGCCATGCCGCGTACCCAGCGAAGTCCTCGCACAAGCACTCTCTCCCTACGGGAAGGTGCTGCACATCACCAGAGGACTCATGGGATCGCGCTCAACCGTGACCACCGGGACGCGATACGTCCGCATGGAAATGAAGGCTTCGTCACCGGTTCCCAACTACCTCAAGGTCGCGGGCCATCGAGTAACCTCTGACTATAAAGGCATCCAGCGAGTGTGCCGTCGATGTGGAGACAGTGGGCACTTCCGCATGAACTGCACAGCTCCGTTTTGTGGAAGGTGCGGCGTTTATGGCCACGACAGCAAAGGCTGCTCGCTGCCCTGTCGCCGTTGTGGGGACCCGCATGCCACCGTGGCCTGCACCATCAGGCCATCGTATTCCGAGGCGGCATCCAAGGATTTCCCTCCACTTCAACCAGGAACGCCATCTAAGAACAAGTGCGACGATTCGTCAACGCGAGCCGTGGTAACCGACCACGACCAAGGTGAGCCAATCGCGACGTTGCACCAGACGCCCACTGCGTCCCCAACGATTACGGGCCTGGTACTCCCTCCAGGTACTGAAAACTTAAGTTCCCCGCGTCCCGTGGCCATTTCTGAGGAATCGCAGGCCAAGCCCTCGTGAGGACGGCGTCTCGGATGGGAATATTGCATCTGACGCTCCTCGCGTTGCTGCTCTGTCGACAACAAGTTCAGGTATCATCGAGGAGTCTACATCTCAAGACGACGACGCCTGCATTAACGAGGACTCCAACAGCACCGCGAGTGAGGCGCCCCTACAAATTGACGAAGACACCAGCCCCAGTGACTTAAGCCAGGACAGTGGAGACGTCTTTGTACCATCCTCGCTCAAAACCCCGGACACCAAACGCCACCGGATAACTACTCGTGACTTAGAAGCCCCCACCAGAGACAGAAGTCCCCTGCGGACTTCGACGCGATCCCGGAGGCCCCGAGCCTCCGGTGGATCGCCTGGCCGGAAAAAATGACTCAGCCACTTGCGGGGCATTGGCTCCCGCACCTGATATACGTACCCCTGCATTTGCGTGATTCTATACTATGTTTTCATTTTCCCCATGGCTCTTACTCTAAAAGTTATTACTTTTAACGTTCAAGGTTTCTGAAATCCACAAAAACAGGCTGAGGTATTGGCTTTTGCACGTTCAGTGCACTGTGATTTGCTGTTCCTGCAAGAAACAAATTTTTTCAAGCTTTCTGATGTACTCGCTTTCAAGCGCGCGTTCAATTTTGATTGTTTCTTTTCGTACGCCAGCACGCATTCCACTGGCGTCGGAGTCGTTATTTTTAACCGAGGTCTTTTACGTGACCATCATGTTTCCTTCGATGCCTTCGGACGCGTGCTGGCGTTCGACTGCACCTTTCTTTCGTTAAGAATAAGATTTGTTGCCGTGTATGCCCCAGCAGCACGCGAGAACTCAAACGCGTTCTTCCAATCTCTTGATGTGTTTCTTTTAAATTCCCGACATATGGTACTTTTAGGGGATTTTAATTGTGTCTTAGACTCACACGCAGACGTTCGAGGTCCGGGTCGCGGCCGGTCAAACTGGAATGCCAGAGAACTCGAACGTCTAGTGCAGCAATTGGCATTGAGTGACATTCATCAAAGTGTGCATGGCAGTAATTATGCCTATACTTGGCGTCGAGCAGCGTCGAGCAGCCGAATTGATCGCGTGTATGCATCCCCCAGTCTCATTACCTACGTTCACGACACCGGGGTAATGTCATTGCCACCGACACCAGTATACATTAGCGACCATCGGCCGGTTATGTTCTCTCTCCGCCTGCCAGCGGGGACGCCAACGGTTCACAGACCATGGCGTCTCGATTGCCGCGTCGTCCAGGACTCTCAGGCTACAGAGAAATTATCCCGAGCGTTACGCGCATCGCTCATTGGGGCCGATGTAGCTGATTGGGATCGCCTCAAAGAACAGTGGCGGCATCATTGCAGTGTGTCGGGCAGAGGACTTTGCAACCGTATGTCGAAAGATGCGTCATTGTTAATCGAGAAGATACGCATTGCCAATCGAGATCCCAGTCCTTCCACTGTAATGCGGGCATGGCAAGAGGAGCTCGTTGAACGGTACCAGCGTATTATGCGCGCTTCTTCACTCTCGGCTGCAGCTTGGCGCTGTAGACGTGCACCCTGTGCGCACCCTGAGGTGCTAAGGTATGCACGCAGAGCTCTGCTTTGTCCACCAGGCTCGCCTGCCCACTCGCTGAACTCTATCACCCCAGCTGCTGCGGGTACGCGCGACTTTCAGGAATTCACTCAACACTTTGAGTCAATGGCTAAATCTGGTGCTAATGTCTGTTACCCAAGTTCCGTTTCTTCGCATCCTCTGCTAACAGATTTACCTCATGATTCCAACATGTCAAATGACGTCCTCCTATCACCGCCATCCGATGACGAAATCAAAGGCGCATTAGACGCAATGAAAAAGGGATCGGCCCCAGGGCCTGACGGACTCCCTGCAGAGTTTTATGTACAGTTCTGGCCTATCATTGGTCCAACTATGTCACGCGTCATTCGAAAGTGTTTCCAAGATATTACACTTCCAACTTCTTTCCACAAAGGCCGTATAACACTAGTTCCCAAGAAAGACCCAATGTCCACGCGACCAGAAGATTGGCGCCCTATTACCCTGCTCAATGTAGATTACAAGCTCTTGGCTAACATTTTGGTGCGCCGAATCAGTCCATTTCTTGCAACATTAATCGCTCCCCACCAGGTCTGTTCTGTTCCGGGCCGAGAAATACACACCCATACGTGGTTAACGCGTGAAATCATTCAATACACCATTAGCCGATGTGCGCAAGGACATTTGGTTTCATTAGATCAAGAGAAAGCTTTTGATTTCATAGAACATGGCTACATACTAAATGTTTTACATGCATACAGATTCCCGGATAAGTTCATTGACCTTATTAACGCGATGTACACTAATTTAGAAAGTACCCTTTACTTAGATTCCCGCGAAAGTCACGCATTTAGAGTCACGCGTGGGGTCCGTCAAGGGTGTCCCCTCTCCCCAGTGTTATTTATCCTTGCATTAGAGCCCTTCTTAAGGGCCGTTGAACATCACCCGCAGATTCGTGGCTTACTTCTACCCGAGAACACTCAAGTAAAAGTCGCTGCATATGCAGATGATATCACTCTATATGTACATAATGAACAGTCGCTGCAGCATGCTCTTGATACATTCCATGATTTCGGTATTATCTCCGGTGCAAAGTTAAACTTTTCTAAAAGCCAGTATTTTTTCATTGGCAACCCTAGCGGTCGTATCAACATCACGTCGCCTTTACAGTGGTCTCCTGAGATTTCAATACCCGGAGTTACTTTCACTGTATTTGGTATACAGGATAGCATCTGGTCATCCGTTGTACAAACTCTTCTAAATGATATCAAAGCAGCCAGGCACTTCGATTTCCCCCTCTTGGAACGCCGATACTTAACTCAAACGGTGTACCTAGGAAAATTTTGGTACCTTTGCCATTCTGTTAAACCACCGCTCCACGTCTGCAGGAAAGTGCAAAGCTGCATCAGTTCATTTTTCTGGTCTGGTGGCACAGAATTGTTATCGCGTCCAGCGTTAGCTCAACCGCGAGATCAAGGCGGTTTTGCATTCCCTGACGTTTCCGTCGCGGCTTCTACATTGTGCCTCCGCACTCTATTGCGAATGCTAAGCAATGATGACATGCCCGCTCAGACACTGGCTCGCTACCATCTGGGGCCATCACTACGTGTCTTCTTGCCGGATAGCCAAATAAACAAAGGTCCCCAATCAACTGAATTACCATCTTTGTATCGAGCCCTTCTGGCATTTCACCGACGTTTGGAAGCTACGTGCCCAGAGATAGAGGTGGCCGATTCTAAAGTGGTGGACACAATGGCCGCCCTTCTACGGCCCTTAGTGCCCCAGCATCGTCAATCTGTATTGAACCGCGCTTGGAAACCAATAACTGCCGCAGTGTTGCCAGGGCATCTCAGAGACTTTGTCTGGAGGTTGGGCTGGGGCTTGCTCCCCACGCGAGATCGGTTGCAGCGATGGCAGGTGGTTCGCACTTCCACTTGCCCTAACTGCGTCATGGTAGAGACCAATCGACATGCGACGTTTGAATGTGTGGTTTCCCGCCTTTTTTGGCGTGCGGTTAATGCTGGTTTTCGGGGACAGGGTGTGCGAACTTTCGTGTCAAACGGCCGATTTCCGCGTAGCCGCTTCTCCGCTCTCTTAATAGTTGCGGGGCTGTTCAGCCTTTGGAGAAACCGATGAGAGGCCGTAGCTGCCAATTGCCGCCGACGTGCCTTGTGGCCGATACTGGGGAGAATGAGACGAGAGATCCTCGCGTTCCTCTCCGAAGAGCTTTTCTTCCTCGGGGAGCAAGAGTTTCTGCGGCATTGGTCGTGCCCTTTCGTCAAGGAGGAACACGAAAGGATACAACTCATTTTTCGACCGACTTGGTGCTAAGCAACGCCCGTTGAGTTGTTATATATGATTGCATTTGTTACAAATTGTGTTTCATTTGGATCTATTGTATCGTTATACCCTTGTATCGTGATATCACATTGAATTTTTGTGTACATGTGCGCCAACATAATCATGTATATTAGAGCAAATGTCTTCACTGTAACGTAGTGATGTTAGTCGTGAAATATAGATGTGCCGAAGTGTATGTGCCCTGTTACTGGAATGATGTGAAGCCTTTGTGTTCTGTACATGCTGTAAATAAACTTTTTCTAAACCAGGAATGAATGATGATTTCCGTCTCTCCAACTACGTGATATATAAGTCATCTCGTCGAAGTGGTCCTAGCAGAGTACATTTGTGCGTCAGAAAGGACCTACCTTCTCATCAAGTTAACTCAAGTGATTCGGACTTCCCGGAATTCGTCGCTTGCAAAGTATCCTTTGGTGAGCAGTGCTTTACAGTGATCAATTTTTACCTACAACCTTCCAGCCGCATTTCGGTGGAAGAGCTAACAAATATCTTCAACATTTCTAATTCATGTACGTTTATATGCGGAGACTTTAATGCGCACAACATAATCTGGGGTAGTGATCGATGTGATGCACGTGGGAACATTGTTGAGTGTGCCGCAGACAAATGCAATTTGACAATTTTAAATGACGGCTCCCCAACTTTTCTCCGAGGGCATAATTACTCTAGTTGCATCGATGTAACCTTGTGTTCCCAAGATCTAGTGAATGGTGTGGTATGGACGACGGATGTAGAAACACGTGGAAGTGACCATTTTCCCATTCTAATAAGTCACCCCTACTTGCGAAAAGACGACACCAGACGCTACAGCAAATTGACGAACTGGAAAGCTTTTCGGCACCACATAACAAACCAAAATAGTGAACTCACGACAGTTGAAAGGTTTACTGAATTTCTGCAAGACAATTCGAATAAATGTACAAAGAAAGTCCCGATTCCGAAAGACTATGCTGCAGTCGATGGAGAGTATGAACATCTAAGAGCCATCAGACGACGTTCAGAAAGGGCATATCGACGCAGCGGAAGTTTAGAAGCATACAAAAATGCACAGAAAATCCACAGTGTAATGCGCAGACGGCTAGAAAATTTAGGTAAACGACGCTGGCGTGATTTCTGTGGCACGCTCTCTCCCCACACACCTGTTCCAAGAATTTGGCTTGTAATTCGAGCACTTATTGGCCCTGTATCACAGAGCTTCCCATTTCGTGATCTTGCTGTAGCTTTGGACAAACCGGAAGCTGTGGTAGCAGATGAATTTTGTCAACTTATCAGTAGGCCCGCCGCATCACAATGTGCCTTATTTGATAATTCTGTTGCATTAGCCAGCCAGAAAATTAATGCTTGCTTTTGGGCCGAGCATCCTCAGCTAGACCCTGTATTTACGTTAAGGGAGCTGCATTGTGCTATAGCATCATGTCGTCAAAAATCGGCCTCTGGACCGGACGGCATTACGTACAATATGCTAAAGAACCTTGGGCCCACAGGCACAACTATTCTCTTTGATATTTACAATAATCTATGGACGCAAGAAATTGTACCCGAGTCTTGGAAGTCTGCTCGCATCATTCCGATCTTAAAACCGGCTAAGACACCCTTGAACCTTGAATCCTTCCGTCCAATCAGTCTGACAAGCTGTTTATGTAAGGTAATGGAAAAAATGATTGATGCGCGACTTCAATGGTGGTGCAACAGAACTGGTGTATTCTCCAACTACTTGACAAGATTTAGGAAACAGAGATGCACAATGGATGCAATACTGGACCTAGTAACGTATGTGGAGCATGAACGCGCCTGTGGTAGTTTGACGGTCGCAGTGTTCTTGGACATCAAAAGGGCATTTGACACAGTCAGTCACACTCATGTTCTGCTGAGTATGTTGGAACACGGACTGTCTGGCAGGTCTTTGCGGTGGGTATCCAAATTTTTATCAGGTCGTAAAATATTCATTCAGACAAGCGAAGGAAAAAGTGCAGAACACGACGTCAGACAGGGAGTGCCACAAGGAAGCGTACTCAGCCCTTTTCTTTTCAACTGTGTTATGGCTGATTTAGCTAAAAGACTGCCTTCCAGGTTAAAATACTCCTTATATGCAGATGATGTGTGCATTTGGGCATCTGGCACGGACATACGGTTAATTCAGATTGCATTGCAAGACGGAATAAATATTGTCAACAACTTTTTAAAAGAAAGAGGAATGATTCTATCGCACGCAAAGACAACTGTATTGCCCTTCACCCGTAAGAAGTTAAAGAACTTCAATCTCAATTTAGAAGAAGAACCACTAATGATTGTGACACAGCATCGATTTCTCGGAGTAATACTTGATAGGCAGCTATCATGGGCACCTCACATAAAGAAACTCGAAAACGAGGTGAATACACTAGTGAATATACTCCGCAGAATTGCTGGCACATCATGGGGCGGATCTGTATCATCCATGCTCGCTGTTCACAATGCTTTAATACGACAAAAAGTTGCATATTCTGCAGCAGTGTTACACGGCCTTTCCCGCACTTCAGAGGAGCGACTTCAAAGACTATTAGCTAGGGGACTGCGCGTCTGCATAGGTGTTCCACGAGCGACTTCCAGCAGCCTTGTCATAGCAGAGACTCGACAACCACCCTTTCCAGTCATGAGAACAATTGAAACATGCCGCCATTTTTTCGCTTACAGACGCAACACAGGGACCACCCATTGGCGCTGGAGATTTTACTAAGAGATAAAAGCAATGCTCATAACGAAGTCCAGAGTAATGTACATATATTACCCAGCCATGAATTTTGGAACTCTGAAATGGACTATCCTCCATGGGTGCTTGTTATACCAAGCATTGAATTCTCAGTGGATGGCATTATTAGAAAGAAAGACATGTTCATCCAAGCTGCTCAACAACTAGCGCTTTATCAGATACACATGCGGTATCCAGGGTACATACATATTTACACAGATGGCTCAAGTACTACAACGTCTTCAACATCGGCATTTATCATACCACAGCTCAATATTCAGGAATAGTTTAAATTATGCCGCACGACGTCATCTACAACATCTGAGCTCTTCGCTATTCTGTATGCTCTAAAGTTTATAAACTTGGTAGCAGACGCTAGAAAATGGGTACTTTTCAGTGACTCACAGGCCGCATTAAGATCACTCTCCAGTACAAACAGGACAGTAATAAGTGATAGTATGACATACGAAACGCTGAAGGAGCTCACTAAAGCAAAGAAGGCGCAACATGAGATCGAATTCCAGTGGATACCTGGCCACTGCAAGATTCCTGGAAACACAGCTGCCGATGAAGCAGCACGACAAGTACATCGTAAAGACGTTACTGTTTCTTTACCGATTTCGAAAAATGAATTGCGTAGTATTATAAAGAATACAACTTTCAGAATGAGCAAAACTGCTTGGTTTGACCAAAGTATAAAGAGCTGCGATTTATATCACATCGATCCATTTATTGAATTCAAAATTTCGCTGGCATTAGATAGAAGGATGGAAACTCTAATTCACCGATTGAGGCTAGGCACCGCATACACAAAACATTTTTTGCACAGAATCGGCAGAGCTGAAACTCCCGAATGCGATTGTGGATTTATAGATGAAGACGTATGTCACCTTCTCATAGACTGTCCACATCATGACACGCCAAGACGCCGTCTTAAAAGCGAACTGTTCGCATTGGACCACAGACCATTTAGCATGAAAAAACTTCTGGGCCCGTGGCCAACTGGAGTTTTACAGTCCCACGCTTTAAGAGCTTTAACACGTTTTTTACAAGACAGCGGGATTGCTGACAAGTATTAACAAAGAACAAGCTTTCATCTGTAACACATGTACTTATTATATACAGTATCATGTGAAACCCATCACGTGTGTGTTGTGAAATGAATGACGTGTCGACTATTATGTACATACGAGCGAATGCATCTTTATAAGGACCAGACGTGTGCTTTGTTATTTTGTTGTTGTGTTTTGTGTTTGTTGTTTGTGTTTTGTTGTTTCCAGAGACTTCTTACAATGACTTTCAAACATTTACTTACCATTGTGATATGTACGTATAAGTGTGTCTTTACATATCTGTGCCTGAGTTTTCTACTTTCCATGCACTGCTTTGTATGTTTTTGCTTCAAGATACGTGTTCAAGTTTCAATTAACGGCTAAGGAGTAGCCGGCGCCATAATGGTGCGCCAACATCTCCTTATATATCATATCAATAAAAAAAAAAGAGGTAGTCTGGCTAACGCATCGGCGCGAATTGCAGCATGTCGCATTTTGCGCCGCTTGCCGTCGGGCCACGTCGATGGACGCTGGTCGCGCCTGGCGTCAGACTACAGAGTGGTCGCGTTTCGCTAACGTAGCGTCACTGTGCCCAGCGTGCGCGCGCGTCAACGCTACATTGGAGAATATTGGGCCCTTGATGATGCGCTCGCGGCCGTTTTGCTAGCTTACACATATACCAAATTATGGTTTTACGTGACGTCAATGCATGGCGAAGTGTATGATTGGTGAAATGCATGATAATCCTGAGAACCGTGTCATGTAAGAACATGACAACACACCACGCTCATAGCATGCTCGCAGGCGTTTTACCAGCTCTACATATACTGAATTTGGTATCACGTGATGCGAATAGATGTTGTAGGTAAAGGACACATCCAAACATGAATATCATGACACGGAAGTCACGTACGGCATCATTTACCTCCACCTCGTAACGTTTCGCTGATTTTAAAGTGACATATCAACCTTTCTCATTCGTGCTTCACATATCATAGATTTCCACTGTACGTGGGATCTGCCAATTATTTTCTACTTTCCCTTTAACTTGAGAAACTCAAAGGGTTCCGGTAATATTGAGGCCGTTCACAATGTTGCAGAACGACCACAAACGCGGGGAAACAAGCAACAACTGCTGTTTGAAGAAGGTCCGAAACCTCGATCGTCTCAACAGAGCTTCCAGCCACCACCGCACAGTGGCGCCACGGTGCCTGGAAGTTGCGATGTCTCTTCTATGTGCTTCGTTGTGCGGTTCGCCTCTGTAACGGTGATTACTGCCCCCTTCGTGGTCCCACTGGTGTGTCTGTAGAAGTTCTCGTTGACACTGAAGCATGTTGCCTTGAGGAAATTCTCTAGTAGGCGACAAAGCCCTTCGATCCTTAGGCAGATTATCTCGCCCAAGATTGATATTCACTCAAAGCTGCTTGTGCACAGGAGACCGCTAGCGCTATGGGCACACTTCTGAACAGGGACGCGACTTCGAATGACACGGTACACTCGTCACTGCTCAATGTCACGTCTTTCATGTGCCTGATGAAGTGCCTTGTGTTGCGAGTATGGGATGGTGTTTTGCTCTCGAGCAGTGCCAGAGTCCAGTGGAGATGCTTGGACAGCGCACAGAATAGAGGTGACGTAAAATCTCAAGATCCACCAACCCACCGTCCGCTCTGTCCTATTGTGGATTTCGGTTAACCAGGGAAATCCTCCGCTTTGCTACCCCGTACTTGGGAATGGCAAGAGATAGTGTGAAATAACGAAAGTCTTGACTGAAGCACTGTCCAAGTACTACACAGCAACATTGTCTGTTAAACACTCTTAGTTTGTCTTTCAGGGCGGTTGAGTGAAGAAACTGCCACAACGCCCTAAGACCGGCTCGTTCTGAAGGGTGGGTAGTTCAGGGTATCAGGATTTAGCTCTTCATATAAAAATGGTTTATCAAGGGGATCAAAGGGAAAACGGAGTGAGGAAAAGGAATAGTAGGAGGTAGAGCGGGGAAAGACAGAAAGAAAGACTAAGAGAGAAATTGGAGGAAAAGAGAGAAAAAAAGACACAAAAACTGAGAATAAACAGATAAACGAACAAAAGAAAATAGAAAAAGATTGACCCCGTATCTGCATGTTTCACTGCAAATGTCGTCAAAAAAATGGCAGCATATCCACGGAGTGAATGATGGAGAGTGGGGCGAAGAATTTTTCCGTCCATTCGTTCTTGCTTCCGTCCGTCCATGCGTCCGTCAGTGTGACCACGTTCATCAGCCCGTCCGTGCGTGCGTGTGTTCGTGCGTCCGTCCCTGCGTTTGTCCATGCAGCCGCCCCTGCGTCCGTTTATGCGTTCATCCATGCATCTGTCTATGTGTCCGTTCGTCCATCTATTCAACACTCCAAGTACCACCATCTCGCATCTTTTCATCATATATTTCCCATATACAAGCACCGCCGTCCAGCGGACATTCCAAGGACTAAACGAGAGGTGGCACACGCACACTTTCTTACGGCTTGCGCTTAGGGGCCACTTCCCACCTTTAACCACCTCGAGTTCATGGTATATACTAGTTCACTGTATTCATGGCACTGCGGCTGAACGCTCGCTAAACCTTTCGAAAACCAAGGAGGTTACGCCCAGCGAGTATGACGTAGCAAACTTTTTCAGTCAGATAGTGCTCAATGTACATGCCAATGGCTGCTAATGGGAAATGAGAGGTGGAGAATTCGGCTTTTACTGTCTTACGGCTTGCGCTTCGTATCTACTTCCCATTTTTAACCACCTCGAGTTCATTCATGGTGTATACAAGTTCATTGTATTCATGGCACTGCGGCTCAACGCTCGCTAAACCTTTCTAAAGCTAAGGAGGTTACACCCAGCGAGTATAACGTAGCAACCCTTTCTTGTCAGATAGTGTTCAATGTACATGCCAATGGCTGCTAATGGTGATCGCAGCCTGCGCGTTAACTAAAAGCCGATTGCTTCTGTCTCTTATTCCCCATTAGCAGCCATTGACATGTACATTGAGCACTATTTTTTATTGTTCAAAAACGCACAGAAGAAGTCTCTCAACGGCACGACCTTGGAGGTCAAAATGTTATACTTGTTACATACTACGGGGAACGAACGGGTGCCGCTATAAAGAGCTTCGCCCCTAAAATGATAGTCTTGCGTCTGGAGAGAGTGAACAAAGCGTTTATTTGATGTTGCGCGTGAAAACATTCGGTGAATTGTATTTTGGAGGCGCTGCGTTAGTGTGATTCGATCCGTTCAGCGAAGGCGAACGAGCACATCGAGGCACGACAGACACAAGCGCTATCTGGAAGTTATCTTCGAAAACGAAGGAAGACGTACGCGCCTGCCTCGGGAGGCGATAAGGGGTAGAACGCAAAGCGATGGGCAGGTGCCCCCACCATGTCGTCTTCGCAAAGCGTTAGAAACACTTGCCTTTTTAAGCATAGCGTTGCATTATCAGCGCAGCGTGATAAACGCTATGGCCCTTAGAATTACTTATGTATGCTTTCCCTAGTATAGAGACACACATACAGAATATTGATGTGTTGTTATAGTGCCTCAGATATGCACAATAAATATTTTTTAATTCACGATCATTCACGTATGAACACTTACACTTGAGCAATATTGGTGAGTGCTGCAGATAGAGTTGGCCACTTGAAATATTTTTGGAGCCGTTTGTGGTATCGTTACAGTGGACAGAGAAATGTGCAGACAGACAGACACACACACAGACAGACAGCCAGCCAGACAGACAGACAGACAGACAGACAGACAGACAGACAGACAGACAGACAGACTCACAGACAGACAGACAGACAGACAGACAGACAGACAGACAGACAGACAGACAGACAGACAGACCAAAATTTTAACGTCGAAGGGGTGACGAGCTTTCTGAAGGACTTCAGAAAGCTCGTCACCCCTAGGACGCTCACCAAACGCTGACCTGGGGAGCCGCCGGCAGCTGCACCGACGCTGGGGACGCCCGCGTCGGAGCTTCATTCAGCTATGGCTTTCAACGCGGCGACCTACCAACAATACCACCTCCTAGACCGGGATGGTACAGCAGACGACCAAATGGATCAACTCCAGGGCGACCACGATACGGTGAGCCAAGACGCTATCGGCGCTCAATCGCATGCAGAAGAGGACGCTAGCTGGCAGGCAGCGAAATCCACCAAAAAACGCAAGCAGGAGGCACCGGAGTGGAGGCGCGGCAGCGCAGGGCTCCAGGACCAAGTTAAGACAGGCACGCCAACATTCAAGAAATTGCCAAAGCTACCGCCGTTGCCGAAGGACGATTACAAGATCGTCATTCGTCCAAACCAGGGCCTCCCGCTGAGAAACATTCTGACTCTTACGCTTGCGCAAGCAATCATCGAGGCATGCCAAGCTGGCATCAGAGATGACCATTTCATCCTTAGAATCAACCCAGGGTCAAACATAGCGATTCTGTCGACCAAATATGAGGAAGTGGCGGACAAAGTGCGTCTGATACGCACCCTTGTGCTTAACGGCAGGGCTCACACTGTCCGTGACTACGCCGCAAATGGAGACGATACTCTGAGAGGGGTGATTCACGGCGTACCGATGAACACCTCAACCGAAACTCTCATGGCGCACCTACGTGTCAGAACGCAGGGTGTGGAGATCATCACTGCCAGAATGATAGGCACAACGAAAAGCGCAGCCATTACATTTTTCGGTCCAACGCTACCTCGTACCGTCTACTATTACGGGGGTGAACTCCGCTGCTACCCCTTCCGACCTACGATTCAAGTCTGCAAGGTCTGCCAAGAAAAAGGACACCGCGCGGACGTTTGCCCGCATCCGGATCACCCCATTTGCCGGCTGTGCGGACTGACTAATCCAACGAATGGACATCCGTGTTCTATTAGTTGCGCCTCGTGCGGGGAGGCTCACCCCACAGGAGATCCAACTTGCAAAAAAAGACTTAAGCCGCCGAAGCCTAAACAGCCGCAAGTACAAGCAGGCTACAGTGATAAGCTTCAACAGGGCACTAGCAACGACCCACCGAGGACCAAGAATCTCCGCTGGTTCTCCTCCGAAGAGGAAGAAAACGCCTACAAGTCAACCGATGACAAGCACAGTTCCCGGTCGCATTCACGGTCCCCGGGCAGAAAGCCGCACTCGCCATCCAAGAAGAGCCCGCCAGCACCGACTCAGCAGAACCTCCACCGCGGTCCTCCAGGAGGGGGAGCCAAAGGCAACGGCGGGGATCAAGGATGCACCCAACAGGCATCATCACTTCCGGTAAGCTGGGCGGAAGCCGTGGCTCCCAAGTCTGCATGTACTCCCCCCATCACACAAAACGTACACTATCAAGCAGTAATCGCTGAAAACAAACAGCTTAAGCAACGCCTTGACAAATACGAGAACAAAATAATGTGGCTCGAAAAACAGCTGGCCCAATTAATGCGAGCCACCCCGAAAACTACAGTCCAGGCCTCTCAAAATCTAACTAGCCACCCAAGCGAAAAGCTACGGGACAATGGGCACATCCAACCGCAATCGACACCACCACGAGATCCTGTAGCCAATATAGGAACAGAACAAACAGCGACAAACCTCACTTTACAACAACAACTGCAGCTAATGCAACAGCACATACTGCAGCAAACAGAAGCCCGAATGAAACAGTTCTTTGTCGAATTTCAAGACCTGAAGCGATACGTTCATAAAAGCCTCGACAAAGAAACGAAGCGTCGACGTAAGCAGAGCCAACCGCGGTCCCAGGAGTCTGACGCCAAAAGCATGCTTACCTCGGACGCTGAAAGCACACCCACCTCCTCGCATCATGGCAATTAACCGACGCATAGCAAACGAGAATCTCACTATATGGTCCTGGAACTGTCGTTCCCTGCACAACAAGCACGCTACACTCACTCTATACATAAAGGCGGCGCTGGTTCCTCCTGACGTAATCTGCTTGCAAGAGGTGGGAGCCAGGCCTAAAACAGTTTCTGGCTACAAACTGTACATGGATCCAAATACACCTAAGATTGCGACACTCGTCCGGAAAGAATTGGCAGCTACATGCATAACGGCACCGAACGAAGAGCCGCAACACCTTATCGTAACGCTCTGGCCAGCGAAGAAAGGACGCCCGAGGCAGGTTATATGTAACATATACAGCCCCCCACAAGACAGAAAAGCAGAATTCAGCAATATCTTCCACTATTTGAACAACAAGCTTCAACCACGCGACCGCTTGATCATCACTGGGGACTTCAACGCTTGGCACATCACATGGGGTTATAGCGCAGACAGACCCAAAGGTACGCGACTTTTAGAAGCGATACAGCGCTACGACTACACACTCCTCACGACACCGGGCATACCGACTCGTATAGGAAACAGTGTCAACAGGGACACCACTCCCGACCTTACCGTAACCAACAATGCCGCGACCATGCGCTGGAGTGTGCTGGACGACAATCTGGGCAGCGATCACAATATTGTGCAAATAACATATGAAACAGCTCGACTGCGACGCCCGCTCGGAAAAGCCAGACTGACTAACTGGACTAAATATAGAGAGCAACAGGAAGTAGACGGGCCCAAGCCAACAACTATAGCCCAATGTACACCGTACATTAAGGGTCTCTATGACAAGAACACCAAGATATATCAAACAACTACCGACGCACCTGCCATTGACACTCACTTGACACATCTTTGGGAAGCTCGTCGAGGCCTCACGAAACGGTGGCGCCGACAAAAGCTAAATAAGAAACTCAGACTCCGTATAGCGAAAATCACGGAGGAAGTAAACGCATACTCAAAGGAACTTTACAACAACAACTGGCGCACCTTCTGCGATTCCTTAAAAGGCACATTAAGCACGAAAAAGACGTGGAACATCCTACGGAGTCTTTTGGATCCCTCTGCAACAAGAACCGAAACAAACGCTACCCTTCAACGGCTAGCTGGGGAATTTCAAGGTGATCCGGATCAGTTAATAGAAGAGCTGAAACAACGCTACACAGGAGAACGCAAGCGAAACGTTAGCCCAACACCCAGTCAAGAATACAATGGAGAACCCAACACTGAGCTCGACGCCCCCATAACCTTTGCTGAGGTTTATGCAGCGGCTCAAAGCTTCAAAAGAAATACAGCGCCCGGATTGGATGGCATTACAAATGCCATGGTACGGAACCTCAGCGATGAAGCATTACAAGCCATCACAGACCACTTTAATCAGGAAGTCTGGACACCGAGTGGAAAAATACCTGCAGAATGGACACTGGCACAGGTTGTACTCATACCTAAACCAGGCAAACGGCGAAGCCTTGATCAGCTACGACCAATTTCTTTAACGTCATGCATTGGCAAGCTCTTCGAAAAAGTTATACTCACTCGCCTTGAGCAATACACAGAAGAACGGGGGCTTCTACCAACATCTATGTACGGATTTAGGCGAGGAGTGTCTACCCAGGATATCTTCTTACTGCTCGAAGAGGAAGTGCTTAACCCAGCGCCAGGTAGTCTCAACAATCTACTCGTTGCACTCGACATCGAAAAAGCATTTGATAATATTGCGCACTCTACCATACTAGACGGTCTTGCAGCCATAGGATGCGGACAACGCATATTCAACTATGCCTCTGATTTTCTTGGAAATCGCAAGGCGCAGATTGGCATAGCTGGTACCAAATCATCACCATACGACCTCCCACTGAAAGGCACACCTCAGGGCTCCATCTTGTCTCCATTTTTATTCAATATCGGCCTCCGGAAACTAGTCCTCCAGCTGGAGACTGTACCAAACCTGGGCTGTGCCTTTTACGCGGACGATATTACGCTATGGGCAACAAAGGGCTCCTATGGAGAACGACAAGATGTACTGCAAACCGCTATAGACATGATTCAAGGCTACCTCACTGCTGCAGGCATGTCGTGCGCACCTAGCAAATCGAAATATTTTCAAATAAGACCCCCACGCACTCGGTCCAACCGTGCACCCACGCTGCAGCTAGAAATTGCCGGACAGATCATCAACAGGACCCCAGTAGCTCAAATATTAGGCATGCACGTGCAAGAAAACAACAGCGTAAAGACTGCAATAGGCAAACTCAAACACACCGTAAAGAGTATTGCATCCCTTATAGCTAGAATTGCGCGAAGTAATGATGGGATGACAGAGGCCGACACGGTACGCCTTGTACAGGTCTTCGTTCTCAGCCGAGTCACGTTCGCTCTTCCCTTTCAATCAACACGCAAGCCCGAAATAGAGCAGCTTGACAGACTCATCAGAATTGCGTACAAAGCAGCATTGCGACTTCCGAACAGCACAAGCACAGAAAAACTCATGAGACTCGGCATGCATAATACGTATGAAGAATTGGCCGCCGCCACGCTAATCGCACAGCGAGAACGACTCACCACTACGCTCCAGGGAAGAACACTGCTATAGAGGCTGGGATACCCTCTCACCCCTCAATACTGTGGCGATGAGACAGTCATTGTACCCAAGCAAATACGTGATCAAATAATCGTGGAACCAGTTCCAAAAAACATGCACCCACTCTACAACAAAAAGCGCCGTCAAGCGCGAGCACGAAAACTCCTGCAGAGAAGTAGCGATCCAGACGCTTACTTTACCGACGTCAGTCTTTATCCCGCGCCACCACAAGGCTCCAGAAAACAAGCATATGCATTGGCAGTGACTAAACAAAGCAAAGTCGTGGCCTGCGCGTCCCTACGCACCAGATCAAGTGCCACCGCAGAGGCAGCAGCCATAGCCTTGGCAATCAGAGAAGCCGAAAGAATGGGGCGCTCAGCGTATATTTTGACAGACTCACAAGCTGCATGTCGCTTATACCTTAGAGGCACACTTCCAAGGTGCGTCACTGATATTTTGGGGTCCATGTTGATGGAGGCACATGGCGTCACTTGGTGCCCAGGGCATGACGGCCTGGGGGGGAACGAGGTGGCAAACTGCGTAGCTCGCGGACTTACTGGCCGAGACGCAGGGCTCTCCTCAGGACACCTCACAGGGCATCATGAAGAGCTAAGTGTAACAAGCAGGCAGATATTGGAAAACCAACGCCTTACAAGACGCACGTACGCCCCTCCACATCCGAACTTAAGCAGCCAACAAGCCCGGGATTGGCGCCGCCTCCAAACGAACACATACCCCCACATATCAAAACTACACGCAATTTTTCCACAGATATACACAACAGGGGTATGCCCATGGTGTAGTAACCACACAGCCACACTTACACACATAACCTACCAATGTACCGAGCGGCCAGCCAATGCAGTATCTAGGTTGGTGCGCTCACTACAAACACTCACAACGTGGTCTTGGGAGGCACGGCATTCCGAGCTGGCACTGGGGAGCCAACTGGTGACCCTAGACCAGGCCCGGCGAGCCGCTGTGGCCAGTGGGGCTCTACAAGAGGGCTCCACCCGGGATTAGTCACGTAATTTTAATTCTTCAATAAAGTTTATTCTCTGGCACTGGCGCCGGAATGTTCGTGAAACGAGCTCTTTAAAGCTGTCGCGTTAAAGGAGCAAGTATAGCCAGATATTGTATAATATAGCAAGGGGTGGGAAATAGTTGGGAAAAAAAGGACACTCTCCTCGCGCCTGTGTTCTAAAGAAACTGAGAGCAATAGACACACGGAAGAGCGTCGTTTGTTTCAAGCACTTGGACAATAGGCCCTCCGAACTCCGGTTGCAGATAAAACTCAGCACTGAAAACCAAGTGCCGTGTTACCATCTTTCTACAACAGTCGATTCGTCTTGGAAACAAGACCGGTTGAAATATTACTTTCTTCCTGTCCATGGTTTGGGAAGTGGTTGGGTGACACCGAGGACGAATGCTTGGACTGCCTTTGCGATACGCCCCATTTAATCAGACGCTCGGGGTTGAGTGGGTGTTCGATAACAAGTTCTGCGTGGTCTTAGCGGGTGGGTGCTTCGAACGAAGTTCTCTGCCAACAGTCATGTTGTTTAGACACATGCACTGTCCTTCCTTCTTATATCTACAGCTTTGTATCTCCGGCTCAAGAGGTCGCACACGTCGGGTCCTTCGGGGCCGACAGAGACATAAAGAGAAGAGCGCACATCAGCAGATTGATGATCCTCGGTTCAGAACTCGCGAGGCAAGCCTCCGACAATCCCTCATGCCTTCTCCTTGTCCGAAAGGCCAGCTTTTCGCGGACGTTGCTAGTGACCGATGACGGTACTCTCGTTGACACGTTTACGCACACCGGGACGAGCACTCGTTTCGTTTGTCACAAGTACAGTGCACTAGCTGTTAGAGAGCGATTCGTACCCGTTGCGGTGGTGGAAGCGTCCTCGTGCAACTGTATTGCTTTTCGCGCGCATCGCGCAATGGACCTGCATTTTTTGAGAAGTTCACGTTAGTGACCTGTTAATCGCACGAGAAAGGGTCCATTGTATCCACCATGCGTGCGCCAAAAATTAAGCGTGTGCTAGATGCAACATGGTTATGCTATTTAGTAACACAGGCACCGGGTGACAGCATTGGTTTATCTTCCATGCGCATCCGCTCAAGCACCGATTCCCGGTTTTTCGTATATAAAAAAACAGGTGCAAAAACTGGACTTCTGGGAAATCAACAGTTCTGGTTCCGATTGAAGGCTTTATTGGATACGTCTAATATCAGTGCACAAGTTTATTTAATATAAAGCACAAAAAGGTGCCATGATAGGTATGGAAAATAAAAAATAACTAAGTTCAATGAAAAGAGAGAGAGAGAAATGAATAAAAGGAAGAAATTAACCTAGAAGAACTGGTTTGCTACTCTGTGCGGGGGTGACATAAGGGTCGGAAAGAGAATAGATATAGAGATATAAAATAAAATAGAAAAAATTCACATGCACACACATGCAGGGCGTTTCGATCACAGTCATTTGAACTAGCCGGTTGAACGCAAGAAACGCAGGAGCGCCTCCACAGACTTCTGCGATATAAAGTCCTGTCGGTAGCACAGAATTATTTCTTCCGAAAGAGTCTGGTTTTCCAGTTCGTCTAGTGCATTGTAGAGTGACTGTCTCTGCGAGCAGTATTGTGGACATTCACACAGAATGTGCCAAGTTGTTTCGTCACTGCCGCAACGGTCGCACGTGGCAGTGTCGGCCATTCCTATGCGGAACGCATACGCATTGGTAAATGCGACACCCAACCATAAAATGCACAGCGTGATAGCGTCTCGTCGGCAAAGTTCTGGAGGAATTCTAAGACTGAGAGTTGGGTCTAAGGCACATATTAATGCATTAGTGAAATGTGACTCGTTCCATTGCGACGTGGTACGCTTGCGAGCAAGCATGCGGAGTTTCCACGCAGCGTCAGTTTTGGAGAAAGGAATTGATATTTGATCGCTTTCAGTTTGGGCAGAAAGGGCGGCTCGACCGGCTTGTTGATTGCCAATTATTCCACAAAGCACATCTGCGTTCTACGTAACCGGGGATTCCTATCCTAGTAAGTGGAGGTTTCAACGCTTCACGTACAGATTGGGGATAGAAGCACAACTCCCAACGAGGATGCCAGGTTAAAAACATTATGACTGATGCCACTTTTACTCTGTTGAATGATCACGTTGTATCTACCTGCTCTGTACGTACGATATCTGAAACGCACGCTCCAGATATCAAATGGTGATTGGGTCCTGGGACGCCGCAATGGCGAGTGGAGCCGGATACCTGGAGTAGTAACCATATGCTGATCATCATTGGTTTACAAAGAAGACGCATAAGAAAAATTCAACGACGCGTAGCGATCACGCGTTGGGATAAACGCGTAGGATCACGCGTTGGGATCACGCGTTGGGCAATCATCAATTGATAGTTCCCACAGAGCCCACAGAAATTCTTCCCGATTTGCAAGAACTGCTCCGCAGTAACACAGAAATGACCTCCATTGACGAAGAACTTCAACCAGACCTCAGACCTCGCTCTTTTGAGACTCTGGGCGAAGCGGCGTCAGGCGGAGTTGTATGCGTCAAGAAATTCAGATGTACCAGGTAGCCGTGCACATGCCAACCATATAGCAGCAAAGATGCGTCGGCACGAAAAGCAGCTTTTGCGACAGCGGTGGCATGAGTGGTGTGAAAAACTTGGATCTGGCATGGGAAACAGAGCCATTTGGCGTACGTACCGGTCGATGAAACAGGGTCACAAGCAATCTGACCCTGAAGCGAGCGTTAGGTTATCGATGCCTTTCGGCATGGCCGAACTAATAGCGGCGATTGAAACTTCTCACCAAGGAACAACACCTCGTCCCGACGGTATTCCTCATAAAGTTTTAAAGAACATGGAATGTGAAGTTCTCGATCCACTTCTACAGGCTATTATTAAGTATGAGAGACCGGGGACGTTCCATCTAATTGGAAACACTCAGCTGTCGTCCTGATATCAAAACCCGGAAAGTCTCCAAATAACCTGCAATTTTTACGCCCCATTTTATTGACTGCTACTGTCTGTAGACTTGCTGAAAAGATGCTTGCTACACATGTTTCCTTGTGGCTTGAACGACAAAATAGGTACCATCCGGCTCAAATCGGGTTCAATCCTCATTTGGGGACTGAATATGGCCTTTATATTATGTCGAATGACAATTTACAAGTTTCTCCACACAGCCGCGCAGGATGCACTGTAGTAGCAACGGACGTAACGAAAGCTTACGGCAAACACAACCATGACGTCATTTTATCCAACCTCGTCGAGCTCAGATTTCCACTGCGGATAGTAAGATTTGTTGACTATTTTCTTCACAACCATACATTTGCGATAAAATAGATGGAAAGACTGAAGGTTGCTTCATGTCCAACAGAGGTGCCCCGCAAGGATTCATTTTGGCTCCTCTTCTGTTCAACATAGCTCTAAAGGCTGTAGCATGGCAACTACACCGAATTCTAGACGTGAGGTTTCTGATATGTTGAGGATGTAACTTTATGGTCGGTGCATAAAGAAGTCTCAAGACAAGCACAACAGCTTCAGAAAGCCCTTGATGTTCTTCAGAACTACACTCGGAACGCAGGGGTTAGACATGTCCGCCCAAAGATCAAGCTATGTTCAGGTGGCTAACAAGGCAGGGCGCAGAAATATCAAGCAGTGCCCCTTTACATTTACACTAGGTGCAGTGACCATTCCCGAGGTCTGAGAGGTCCGCATGTAGGTCTTGATATTCACCAGTCCGGCAGTGAAGTGGACTGGCTTCGCAAAGTTAGGCAGAGTTCCACAAAAAACACTTCATCTGATTCGCCGCATTGCATCGAAAGCAGCTGGAGCACGTACACATGTAGCTCGACAGCTCATCTGCACAGTTCTGCAGCGAAGAATTATGTACCAGGCGCAATTTCAATGGTTAACTTCGGCACAGTTGACACAGTTCGAGACTATTATGCTATGCGTACAATAAAAGCACTACCTCGCATCACTCCCATACCAACTTAAAAGGAGCATGCCGAGCTTAACACAATCGCAGAGCTGATTTCGGAAAAAAAAGCTCGTGAAATCAAAGGGCAACTTGTGCCAGTTGCTGCTGTGTTGCATGCTCACTTCCAACGTGGCTCTCGCATTGACAACCAGCCCGCGGCTTTGCCTCCATGGGAATTCACCACCATCACATTTAATGACCCAATAAATAACCCCGCCTGAATCAACCCTCACATTCGACAACACATGATAAACTGGGTAGCAAACCGGACGTGCGTCTGGTTGACCTCCCTGCCTTTCATTTGTTCCCTTCCTCCTCCTCCTCCTCCACATTTAATGACAACAAAGTTACGGCGCTCCGATACACCATCTACAATTGACGAACGCTCCATAATTG
The DNA here is from genome assembly GCF_013339725.1 of Rhipicephalus microplus. NCBI lineage: Eukaryota > Metazoa > Arthropoda > Arachnida > Ixodida > Ixodidae > Rhipicephalus > Rhipicephalus microplus. The sequence continues at coordinate 312,310,595 of NC_051165.1, read as the reverse complement.
AGACCCCATGCGCTAATACCTGCAAACTATATACAGATGCTGCTATCCTACAAGACGGCGGAAGGACATCATTCTTCAGTACTGAATACGCATAATTTTGTTTCTGGCCACCAGCGTTACCTATTACGGAAGCCACTCCTCTTGTGACGGAACTTCAAGCCATACATAACGCAATCCAGGATGCCACTCCTAAGCTGCCTACAATTAAGCAGATTGACGTATACACTGACCCCTTAGGAGCTATTAAGGAGCTCAAGAAAGTACACAAGGCGATACAGATCTGTGAGGTGATTCATAGGCTGAACTATAACACGGCTATTGCGTAAAAGTACATTGGATTCAAGGCCATGCTGCGAACCCACACAACATTGCTGCTGACCAGCAGGCGCACTGCTTTCAAGACATGGACCTTCCGCCAATCCCCTACCACCTCATCCCCTTAACTTACTCCATACCCGTAAAAATGTTCTCCGGTAGGATACACGTGCTCTCATTTTACCGTGTGTCCGCTCTCTCCCCCCTCACCTTACTAGGGCGGATGAAGTTGTGCTTAGGAGGCTTCGGGTATGGGTGACCCTTACACCAGCCGTTATGTTATCATGTAACTGGGCGCATTTAGACTTGTTGATACATGTCCGTATTGTCCCACTCCAGCGATGCAAGCAGATGCATACCACCTTATATGGACATGTAAAGGGTTTCAGCCAGAACACTCCCGTCACCTCCATCAAAGCTACACAGCCAGCTACAGCCGCTCAATACATGGCAACACATTCCACAAGACACTACTCCACTTCCTACAGAACACCGGTCTAACGGCGCACATTCAATAAACATACTCGCAAAAATAATATGCCTTAAAGGCAAGTCTTTGTCGCGAATAAAAAATGATATAGAAATCAATAAGTAAGATATATTCATTCGTTGCCTCTATTTCATATCGTACAATCCTAAATAAGATGTACACTGCCCTCAGAAAAGCCTTCATCTTGTGTGGTGAGCGCCGAGTCGAAAATTGTGAAACTGTGAATTTAGCCACATTTCCTTTCAGAAGTGACCGGACTTTTTTTGTGTGTGTGTGAACGTGGGTGAGTACTGGAAATAGTTTGTTTCGAAGATTACCTCCACTTCCAGCTTCGGCTTCATTAATGTAATAAATCGCTTACTTTGCAACAAGCAGGTGAGCTTAAAGAAGCGAACAAGAGTCCTTAACGAGAACTTACTGGAAGGAAGGCCTAGCAAAGCGAATAGTTACATTTCGCGCGATGACCCACTCGGTTACACAGAAAACATCGCGGAATGCTCTCTGGTGCACGCTTCTTTTCTTCGGGAGCCAATTTCTTCGAATCATCAGGACAATCCTTCTTGACCTTGGCCAAATTAGTTCCACCTTGCGCTTCCAAGAATTGATCAGCCCATTCAAGCATGCCTTCAAGTGACTCAGCCTTCCTCTCTTTCAAGTACAGCGACAGGCTTGGGTGGCAACTAGTAAAAAATTGTTCTCTAATTAGGAGCTCTCTAAGCTCATCGTACTCCTGCGCTGTCCCTGAAAGTTCAATCCATCTGTCGAAATAATGACAAAGTCGGGCGGCATACTGCGTAGCCGTCTCACCATCAGCTGGCTTTCCTGTCCTAAATCTGTCCCGGAATCCTTCCACGGTAAATCTATATCGCTTCCGCAAAGCAGCTTTCACCTTTGCATAGTTGGCTGCATCGGTCGGCGTCAGCCTACCGTACACACTGAGCGCTTCACCACTCAAGCAAGTACTCAAAGCAGTTGCCCATTGATGTTCCGGCCAATTCTGGCTCTTCGAAATCGTCTCAAATCGGTGAAGGTACGCGTCAAGTTCGTCCATCCTTTCATCAAACGCCACGAGCAGCTTGCTTGGGTTCAAGCGGAAGCCGTGGTCCTCCCGTTCGCTGCTTTCAACTCTAGCTTGGACCGGAGTTTCACTTCGCTGTTGCAAACGGAGCCGCTCGAGTTCTATCTCGTGCAGTCGCTTCCGTTCTCTTTCCTCTCTTTCTTCTTTCAGCTGTCGCTCCTTTGCCTCTCTTTCTTCTCTCGCCCTTTCGGCTGCCAACTTTTCTCTCTCCAGCTCCAACTTCAATTGCTGCTCTCTTTCTTCTTTCAGTTGTCGCTCCTTTGCCTCTCTTTCTCTCTCGCCCTTTCAGCTGCCAACTTTTATCTCTTCAATTCCAACTTCAATTGTTGCTCTCTTTCTCCCTTCTCTCTCGCAGCTGCCAACCTCTCTCTCTCCAACTCAGCTGCTTTTTCTTCCTTGGCCCTCTCAGCTGCCAACCTCTCTCGTTCCAACTCAGCTGCTTTTCCTTCCTTGGCTCTCTCAGCTGCCAACCTCTCTCTCTCCACCGCCTCTTTTTCCTTCTGGCTTACCCATTTCCGTAGTTCGGCGCCAGAAAGACCCATCTTCTCACCCAGAGCTACTAACTTTTCGAGATCCATTGTGTCTCGCAAATAAAACCTTGCCGCGTGTAAAATTTATCTGCCTAAATCAGTCTATCGGAACACTCCCCTGCACTCGTTAACGAGAACACTGAACAACACACAAAATCGTTCCGATAGCACTATCAACAACTCGAGGCTTTTTCTTACTACTTTGGACACACTGTGCACCAAAAGGTCCTGTGTCGCGGACGCCAGATTAATTGTCACACACAGGTCCCGTTAATTCGGGAGGCGATCGCCGGGCTAATTCCAAGGGCCGAAGTATCGGCCCCCCGAACCGCACCACGAAAGCGTGGACAATTTAGAAGTGGCCCTTTTTGGCGCGCTAGTGGACGCCGGCTGTGGCCCAAAGAACAAGTCAGAGCCGAGAGTTGATAAACAAAAACAAAAATTATATTCTCAAAGCTGGCAGATCGAAAACAATACACAAGAATGCACACTCCACAATAGTTGAGTACAATATGTCACCAATCAAAACAACGTACTACACATTACAATCAGCCACACTCGAAACAACGGACTCAGACAACAATACGCACTACAATGCAGTCGCATGCATTGAACAACCAAGGCCCTTAAAGACTAAAGAGATAGAAAACCTATTCAGTCCAAAGTTCTTGGAACCAAAGTCTAGATGATACTCTTTTGAGAATCACTCACTCAAAGTCCAGCGTTGTTGTCGTTGCGCAGCTCTCGAAGTTTCTCTTCCAGGAAACCTCGCCGAAGTTTCTCTTCCAGGAAACCTCACGTCTTCAATAGGCCACTCTCCGAGCTTCAAACTTCTTCGCCGGAACACGTCGACTTCACACACGCCGCTGTTGCCACGCGTCTTCGCTCGATAGCGGTAGACACACGCTGTTGCCTGTAGCTCGAGCCTTCACCCCTCAGGTGGAAATCCTCTTCTTCTTCTCCTGCTTTGTCGCTACGGACAAAACCTTCGCCGACTACACGGCGGAATCCCTACGCGCTCTGGCGCTAACTTCCGTCTTCTCCTGATCTCTCGTCTCCGCTGCTCGGTTAAATACCTTCCGCACGACATTCCAGAATGTTCTCGTCATTTCGTCGGCGCGATACGCAGCGAAGGCTGGGAAGGGGGGTGAGACGGTTCGAATGCCCTCCGCGATGGATGACTCAACCCCGCGTGACCACGCCTCTTTCGTTCTGGAATTCTCGCGGGCTTGCTCGGCCGCCGATGTGGGGTGAGGAGGTTCGTCGGCGAAGCCACGCTTCCGAGGGGAGAGCGCGCGCCCGGGGAGCCTTGGATGTTTGTTTTCTTTTTTTTCTTTTGACCTCCCGGCGTCTCCCCCGCGCGTTATCGCAAGAATTTGGCGGCGCGCCCATTTTTAGCGCTCGTTCTGTGACATCGTCCCGATACCAAAACCCGGAAAGTCTACAAATAACCTGCAATTTTTACGCCCCATTTCATTGACTGCTACTGCCTGCAGACTTGCTGAAAAGATGCTGGCTACACATGTTTCCTTGTGGCTTGAACGACAAAATAGGTACCATCCGGCTCAAATCGGGTTCAATCCTCATTTGGGGACTGAATATGGCCTTTATATTATGTCGAATGACAATTTACAAGTTTCTCCACACAGCCGCGCAGGATGCACTGTAGTAGCAACGGACGTAACGAAAGCTTACGGCAACACAAACCATGACGTCATTTTATCCAACCTCGTCGAGCTCAGATTTCCACTGCGGATAGTAAGATTTGTTTACTATTTTCTTCACAACCATACATTTGCGATAAGAATAGATGGAAAGACTGAAGGTTGCTTCATGTCCAACAGAGGTGCCCCGCAAGGATTCATTTTGGCTCCTCTTCTGTTCAACATAGCTCTAAAGGCTGTAGCATGGCAACTACACCGAATTCCAGACGTGAGGTTTCTGATATGTTGAGGATGTAACTTTATGGTCTGTGCATAAAGACGTCTCAAGACAAGCACAACAGCTTCAGAAAGCCCTTGATGTTCTTCAGAACTACACTCGGAATGCAGGGGTTAGACATGTCCGCCCAAAGATCAAGCTATGTTCAGGTGGCTAACAAGGCAGGGCGCAGAAATATCAAGCAGTGCCCCTTTACATTTACACTAGGTGCAGTGACCATTCCCGAGGTCTGGGAGGTCCGCATGTAGGTCTTGATATTCACCAGTCCGGCAGTGGAGTGCACTGGCTTCGCAAAGTTAGGCAGAGTTCCACAAAAAAACACTTCATCTGATTCGCCGCATTGCATCGAAAGCAGCTGGAGCACGTACACATGTAGCTCGACAGCTCGTCTGCACAGTTCTGCAGCCAAGAATTATGTACCAGGCGCAATTTCAATGGTTAACTTCGGCACAGTTGACACAGTTCGAGACTATTATGCTATGCGTACAATAAAAGCGCTACCTCGCATCACTCCCATACCAACTTAAAAGGAGCACGCCGAGCTTAACACAATCGCAGAGCTGATTTCGAAAAAAAATCTCGTGAAATCAAAGGGCAACTTGTGCCAGTTGCTGCTGCGTTGCATGCTCACTTCCAACGTGGCTCTCGCATTGACAACCAGCCGAGGCTATGCCTCCCTGGGAATTCACCACCATCACATTTAATGACCCAATAAATAACCCCGCCCGAATCAACCCTCACATTCGACAACACATGATAAATTGGGTAGCAAACCGGACGTGCGTCCTGGTTGACCTCCCTGCCTTTCATTTCTTCCCTTCCTCCTCCTCCTCCACATTTAATGACAACAAAGTTACGGCGCTCCGATACACCATCTACAATTGACGAACGCTCCATAATTGAGACCCCATGCGCTAATACCTGCAAACTATATACAGATGCTGCTATCCTACAAGACGGCGGAAGGACATCATTCTTCAGTACTGTATACGCATAATTTTGTTTCTGGCCACCAGCGTTACCTATTACGGAAGCCACTCCTCTTGTGACGGAACTTCAAGCCATACATAACGCAATCCAGGATGCCACTTCTAAGCTGCCTACAATTAAGCAGATTGACGTATACACTGACCCCTTAGGAGCTATTAAAGAGCTCAAGAAAGTACACAAGGCGATAGAGATCTGCGAGGCGATTCATAAGCTGAACTATAATACGGCTATTGCGTAAAAGTACATTGGATTCAAGGCCATGCTGCGAACCCACACAACATTGCTGCTGACCAGCAGGCGCACTGCTTTCAAGACATGGACCTTCCGCCAATCCCCTACCACCTCATCCCCTTAACTTACTCCATACCCGTAAAAATGTTCTCCGGTAGGATACACGTGCTCTCATTTCACCGTGTGTCCGCTCTCTCCCCCCTCACCTTACTAGGGCGGATGAAGTTGTGCTTAGGAGGCTTCGGGTATGGGTGACCCTTACACCAGCCGTTATGTTATCATGTAACTGGGCGCATTTAGACTTGTTGATACATGTCCGTATTGTCCCACTCCAGCGATGCAAGCAGATGCATACCACCTTATATGGACATGTAAAGGGTTTCAGCCAGAACACTCCCGTCACCTCCATCAAAGCTACACAGCCAGCTACAGCCGCTGAATACATGGCAACACATTCCACAAGACACTACTCACTTCCTACAGAACACCGGCCTAACGGCGCACATTCAATAAACATACTCGCAAAAATAATATGCCTTAAAGGCAAGTCTTTGTCGCGAATAAAAAATGATATAGAAATCAATAAGTAAGATATATTCTTCATAATTCATTCGTTGCCTCTATTTCATATCGTACAATCCTAAATAAGATGTACACTGCCCTCAGAAAAGCCTTCATCTTGTGTGGTGAGCGCCGAGTCGAAAATTGTGAAACTGTGAATTTAGCCACATTTCCTTTCAGAAGTGACCGGACTTTTTTTTGTGTGTGTGTGAACGTGGGTGAGTACTGGAAATAGTTTGTTTCGAAGATTACCTCCACTTCCAGCTTCGGCTTCATTAATGTAATAAATCGCTTACTTTGCAACAAGCAGGTGAGCTTAAAGAAGCGAACAAGAGTCCTTAACGAGAACTTACTGGAAGGAAGGCCTAGCAAAGCGAATAGTTTACATTTGACTGGTAAAACTACAATACATCACTGACGTAATATGAAAAGGCAAATGCACGCGCTAGTGTGAATAAAAATTCATTCCCACCTTTCCGGAAATCTTGGCTCCTGTTGGGTGATAGAAGCAGCATTTGCAGAGTTGATTTTTTTGTCTTCTTTAGACAGCTAAGCACGCGAAGTGTTCTGGTTGGTCAAAAAAATAAGCACAAATAATTAAAAGAAGGTATTTTGAGCTTCAGGCATGATGATCTCTGTCACTGACTGACAATGCGGCATCGCACGTTGTTTGCTGTTTTATTCTGTGTTATTATGTGTCCTCTACTTCAACATGCGCGTATTCTTCGTATTCGCTTCATTTTGTAATGCTTAAATAAGATGACGCTTGCACATCTTAGATTTGGTGCAACTAACGTGCAACAGTTTCGCGTAGCTTCTTTATACCTATATTACAGTGAAGTTTTCAGTTTAGGTGTTCAGACTTGGTATTTGTACATGCCAAAGGCGTTCTTATATTGTGTCAAAGACAAGGCTGGGCGCTCTCAGAATTTCACGGAGCAGCAGCAGACGTACGTTAATACTAAGCATGTACACTACTCCTCTATAAAATTTAATGTCATCAAGAGTAACACTCAAAGACCACATTTTGCCTTACCTCTTTAGATATGGGTAGACTCTTTCTCTCTTTGACAGAACATTGTCATACACGACTGTTATGCCTCAATAACGAAAAAGTTACGAGTACATGTGACATTGAAAAAGGAATAGTTCAATAAGTTCACTGTGTGGTAAATCTGTTGTGCTGCTGATAAGTTAGTGTGAAGTTTGAATAAGTCCTGTCTATCGCACTCCACTTGAACCACTGTCTCATGTTGGTTACTCTGCATCGTGTTTATTTTCACCTCAAAGAGACACCGGGTTATCATTCTGCGTTTCTAGGCCGTGCCATCTAAGTAAGCCAAGCGTAAGAAAAGTATGCGGCACGTGGGCGCTGAGTAATCACAAATATTTTGTTCCGACTTCATCGTCTATACGACAGACTCATAGTGGCTACGGGTTAGGCAGACACCCTTCTTATCCAATACGGGCATTATTAACAGCGTGATATTCCTGCGCGGCAGCCAACGTAAACACGGTAGCGCTGAAATCTTCTCGGAGTTCCGTAGAAAGGAGCTCTCAATTGGTAGACACGAGTGCTTGGTCGCTTTTGTCTCCACATTCCGGCCTGTTTGCACTGAGTCGCTACTCATTTACCTTTGCTGAAAAACATGCCGTGATTGGCACAGAAAAGTTTAGAAGGCAGCTATGACATGTGCCGGATCTGGATCTCGTCCGTGCGTGCCTTATCAAACGCGACAATTCGACTGACGTCCCGCGTCGACCACATCAACGCGAGTGAGGCAAAACATCATTATCTAGAGATGAAGTAACAATATGAAATCATCGTGACGTTACAGATCGCCAAAACTTGCTACGCTCTTACGAGGTCTCGCTGACGTCACGTGACATAACGTCCTACGATGGCGTCATCACATGACATCGTGGCTTGATCGAATGGGGGTGAATCATAGATGCAAAGCAAAAAACCAGGTGAAGTGACTGCGATCCTGGACGCAGTGGCAAATCACGCCAAGTGCACAAGGCTTTAAAAGGCTAGCAGAGCAGGATCTATGCATCGAATGGTGAAAAAATGGCTTCCGTCTTCCAAAATTCTTAAGTTAGTGCGTAAAGAACTCAGTTTTTATTCGAACGAGCATTAAGTTACAATTTTGTTTCTCTTCTAAGCGTATCCAGCCAGGCACTTACTTCCACTTATAGAATATCCATAAAAAAGTACTAAAAACGGGAATAGATGGTTCCGCTTCAAGCTAAAAGAGTGGTGTATTATACAAGTAATATTGGAGGCTGATTTTACTTAAGCTAAGGGCAAAGTTATTGTCAGGATACTTCATCAAGTTAGTCAATTGAGTTCAGTGAAAGATCGTGCATGCTTGGGGCCGTCGCGGCACCTATCGCAGGAGATTTGAAGTACGCGCTTCTTTCTATGCGGCCTCTGAGATCCGCTTCGGCAGCACAATGAAACACGAAGTTCACCCGAGAAACAGACAGTGCAGACGAACGCCAATGTGTGAGTGGTGCTAGCAGACACGTAGTTGAAGGATTATGGCCAGCTCTAGATTTTGCCAGTGGCCTGCTTTTTGGGTTTCAAGATAACCTCGTATCACTGTCTGCGTATAAGTGGCGCTACAAGTACAAGTAATGTCTTTGAAAGCGGAAACATCCGTCTTCTCCACAACTCGTCACTCCTCAATCCACCCTGCTGTCATAGTTTGCTAATGTATTGGTTATTAGCCTTCATTTACAAAAGCAGTATGCGTTACGGTCAAGCATAACACTATGAATGGATGAATGAACATTATTAAGGTCCAACAGGTCGTGCTAGTGTCCTAATTTGAAGCGGGCCGCTCCCACGTTGGGATCGAGAGGCCTAGCCTTTCAGCCGCTTCGCGGGCCCGCTGAACTGCCCATAACTGTCTCTCTAATGCAGGACTACGCAAAGCTGCGTCCAATATTTCTTCAGTATTTTCCTTGTTGCTTCGTAATGCGAAGCAGTGCCAGATCACATGAGCAAGGTCTATGGTGTCGTGGCATTTATCGCATGTTGTAGGAACAGAGAACTCCGGATAAATCCTGTTAATTAACAGCGGGCTAACAGCAAAGCACAATGTTTGAATTTATTGCTTAGCTAGTTTGTAAAGCTTACGCTTGTAACCACCACTTTTTTTTAATTGGGTTGTATGATGTTGATATTGTGAGGCAGACAGGGCTTATATGTTAAATAATGGCAAAGGATATACTTTTTCTTATATATAGCTGAAGCCTTGATAAGACAGGCAGTTTCTTTTCGTTTTGAACTAACTCAAGAGACGCACTGTTGATAGAGTGTACATCCACTGGGTTACGAAAGCTGGAACCTTTAGAGACGTTCTCGCCTCAGGCTTAGTGCCTCATAAACGTAACAATACAGACCAAATAATGCTGAACAACGTAAAACTTAGCTAGCTGGGTAGAAAGGACAGCCACACTTGCGCCATAAGCATCAACGACAACGCAAGTGGAGCGGGTGTCGTAGGAAGCAACGCGATGCTTCAATGCGAGGCTTTGCCGAAGAATAGGGCGTCTTCGATCTATCGGTTTTTTCGAAATAAGCTCCTTTCACGGCCCAGTCCTCTCGAGGGCATAAGTTCCAGGACTTGCGAAACACGTAGGGCCTGCAAACCTTTGGAGGATGGCTCAGAAGGCTGTTGCGGTGCGAACAACTGAGGCTCAACCTTAGTAATTTTCGGGAATGCGATGGAAAGCTTTCTTGAGGAGCAAAGCACGCGTATTTTGCACATGTTCTTGCGGTGACACTGGCAACTTTCTCAAGAGACTTGAAAGCACCGACTCAGCCTGAGTGGGAAGACGCACTTTTGCAATGTGCTAGCAGTATCACAAAGCAGTTGCTGTTGCGAGTGAAAAAGAGAGCGCATATATTTCTTGGGGCGCAGAGCCTCGGGGTCGACGACCATCCGTGTGCGATACTCTAACAGACAGAAGAGAATTTTTTAGCTTTGTTTGCTTATTCTGCTATAGATCTCGATGGCGGCAACGTCAACTTCGGCATGCAGTGCCATTGGGCTGTATTATTCGTAAGGTCACTGTCTAGCTGTGCATGTCATTTCTGTTCTCCATACAGATAAGTCATCTATCTAGAAGAAATATATACGTACTAACTGCTGATGCACTTTATCTATCATGTGAAATATGTTGTCATCTATTTAAATACTGCGCGCTATAAGCGACCTTACTATGGAGCGCTAGATCTGTCGCAGTATGTTGTGCTATGTTGCCTTTTATTGCCACTGTACCCCCTGCCCTGCCGCGGTGGTCTAGTGGCTAAGGTACTGGGCTACTGACCCGCAGGTCGCGGGTTCGAATCCCGGCTGCGGCAGCTGCATTTACGATGGAGGCGAAAATGTTGCAGGCCCGTGTGCTCAGATTTGGGTGCACGTTAAAGAACCCCAGGCGGTCGAAATTTCCGGAGCCCTCCACTATCGCGTCTCTCATAAATCATGGTTTTGGGACATTAAACCCCACGTATCAATCATCATGCCACTGTACCCTTTACTGTTCTAGCTTTGCCGTCTCTTTACTGCCACAGTACAATGTGCCTTTGGTGTGCTGCCCTATGCAACCAGTCACATCAACCCGCGCTAACGTTTTTGCGTAAAACTATTTTGGCCCTCTCGTTATGAACATTTTTCTGGGTTCGTGTTCAATTTCGCTGTTTTATTCATTTTAATTTTGTTTGTGTTTTGTGCCTGTCTTTTTTTTTCATGAGTTATTCCCTCTGCCCGAAAGGGCAAGCACGCTTGATGCACCTCTTCGGTGCGGTTGTTAGGCTGCTTTCTCACTTTTTTATGGCATTCTTGCTTGGTTGCGTACGTAAATCAGACAATAGTAAAGATCGCGTCGTTATGAGACGTACCGCAGTAGAACATTCCGGATGATCTTGATCACCTGGACTTCGTTATCTTGCACCCAATACTGAGCACACGTCTTTATTTTTCAGTTATCACATTTCTTTTTCTTAAAAGCACTGGCGACCTCGGTAAAATATCGGCAAGATTTCACGGGAAGAGCGCAACATGCCAGTTGAATCTATTATAGCGATAGCAATTATAATGGACACTCTTCGCTGGATTTCGCCGCGGGCGTGGGCGTCGATGTAATGCATCATATATGTATACGTATTCATATATAGAAAACTCTAGAAAGAAAAAAAATCCCATGAAAAAGAAGTACTCCGGCGCACGGTATCGAATGTGGGACCTCCTCGTCGTGAATGCGAGGAGCTAATCACTGAACCACAGAGAGGTACCTCCTTCAACCTTCAAACGGCAAGTTATTCATATCTACCCCTTACCGCTGTTGGCGCGCATCTCGGGGGAGGGGGAACTATCGTATTTTCAGCATTATCAGCAAGATGTCGCAGTGAGCGCGCGGCGGCTGTCTTCTCTCACACGTATATATTTGTTAGAGAATAAAGGGGAGTACGCTCGATCACGCGCCCTTATCTTGCAGTGGGGAGTGTCGTACGTCTTCGCTAGCCTTTGAGTTTCGTCGGAACGATTTTGTTGTAGTTACCAGGCGCATAAAGGTCACTGCAATCGTTGCGTAGCCTCCGTTTGCGAAAAGGGCACGCTTTTCAGACACAGCGAAGTAACAAATGAGACCCTTATTCGCGTTAATCTGTACCTGTGAACGTTTCGTGCGCCCTTTGTGCGTGAGAAATGCAGGGAACGTTTCAATGTGTCAGCCATTTTGCGCGTGACCTTTCAATTTCTTGCTATCGCGTTGATTGCTTCGCCTTTGCGGCAAAGCTATGACTTCTTTTTCTAAAGCTTCTTTACACTGTGGCGTGCTAGAGTTAGCTGTGTTACCCGTTAACCCAGTTCCTCATAGGCACGAACCGGCAGCATGCAATTCGTACTACGCACTAAACTTGCAGTTTCATTTCCTCGCGATTGACGATTTTCACGAACGAATTGGGGCGGCAGCTGACCCTGAGCACGTTTTCTCGCATTCAGCCGACCGATTCAGCGTTACCGAAAAATACTCGTGGCAAAACGTGATTGAAAGAGAGACTACTCGCTGTGCTCCGAACTGAAGCATAAGAGTTGTACAGCAAAGGAGAACCACGAGTGTGTTTATCAATAGCATTCATCGCACCTAAACTATACGCGTGTGTTCCACTCAGCGCCATCATCATCATCATCATCAGCATCAGCAGCAGCAGCAGCAGCAGCAGCAGCAGCAGCAGCAGCAGCAGCATCAGGTACACAGCCGATGGCGCTATAGCCAGCGTGCTATCCGGCTGCAAGGTCATAGCACATTCCACGTGGGACAGCTCACAAAACAGGAGCGGGCTCTGAAGCGCGCTTGCAACGAGATCCAGTGCTCCAGATGGCCCGAATCCCAACATGACATTGCGCACCCGGCTTCTAGCGCTTTTCGTGCGCAAAAGCACAATCCTGAGAGGCAGACAACTTTCCCCTCACTGCGTCGTCGGCGCCAAGGTTTTCCGGTGAGTGTCGACGCAGCGGAATGCTAATCACTGCCTGCAGACGCAGCAAAAGAGAGCAGAATAGCGGGCGGCGAATGATGTTGCGCTTGAGTGACGCTCGCTCTGTGCCACGCAAAGAACGTGCTTTGCATGAAAGAGAGCTATTTCGACGTTACTTACGTATTTCCCTTTTTGTTCATTACGCGTCATTCACGTGCCGCGCCGCCCACATGCTTTGTCCGTCCGCCCTCTGTGGAACTCGGCAGAATGGGCTAATATATACCCCGGGACTGGAACCCAGGATATTCATTACGTTACGTTTGGAAATTTTTCGCTGATTCGCGAGCCCTGGTCGCGAACGCGGTAAGATTTAGTAATGCCAAATGAGTGCCCGCACGTTCCGGACGCCCACCATCGGTCACTATGCTGTAACACATAATGCCTTCGCTAATGACAGCCACGGCTTGAGAGACGTTTCTGAGAAGTGTTTCAGAGGGAAAAGGATGCACGCGCGTAGTTTTTAATGGAGCTTGTTTTGTAAGTTGTTTCTTATTGGTACAGCTTTCTTGTTTTTTTTTGGCTGGCGAATTCATACTTGATGCATTGTCTGATATCCTATCAAAATGTGACACGTCAAGGTGTATTATCACTTTTTTTTGCCTTCAGTGTTAGTAGGTTCTTGTTAAACTGAATATAAAGATAGTAAAGGACCTAATTTTGCTGACACAGCATCAAGACGAGTTGAATAACTTAAAGTCATCGCACTGATTACGGCTGAACTGAGAATTATGACCACTTGCGCACTCATAAAGTCCATGAGCCACATATTTTTCTTACGCAAATGTAAATTCTTGCTCGTTTACTGCAAATGAAGCATTTGAGAATGAAAAGAGGCGCATGTCATACGATATATATTAACAACTGTTCTCACTCCTAACTTTAAAGCCTGATGAGCTTTTTGCAACACTGCACAAGCATGTGAGAAGAGATTTGTATTTTGCCAAGCCCCAACCTATTAGTAAAAAAGTCATTGCGAGGTCAAGAACAAACATAGGACTTGAAACATTTTTCAACAGAAGAAACATTCCTGCCTTTAGCTTAACCTAACCATTTTCCACGAGTATACTGAAAAATCGTCACGCTTGGGAATACCGCCCTTGTAAAAGCTCTGCTATCAAAGGCCAAAACACACGTATAAGCAGCTCATGCAGGCAAAAAAAAAACGCCATAGTAACCGCAACATAACATACCACGGGCAAACCAAAACACCATCACAATGTTCTCCACGTGCCGGTGTGTTGTCCCTTCTGTGCCCCTGGGTGAAACAGACCTACCTGTGATTCAGAAAAAAAAAAACTCAAGCACCTCAAGACATGAGGCAATCTCAAGAGTCTTCCACGAGCTGTCGGCGTCTGTGAAATTCCTTCAATACACGATCCCGTCCTGCGCACGTTTTTCTGTTGGTGCGGTAAAAAGCACATCGCAGCAACTGCATCCGTTGGAAGAAAAAAATAAGATTGGGCATGCACGTCCTCCCGGTATCCATTACACAATGAAAAAATCGGCAGATATGACGTATACTGTGGGAATCGATTATATGTGAAGCACGAATGAAGAAAGTCAATATCTTACTTTAATGCCAGCACAATGTTACGAGGTGGACGTAAATTATGTCGTGCATGACTTCCTTGTCATGATTGTCATGTTTAGACGTGTCATTTACCTTCATCATCTATTGACGTCACACTAAATTTGGTACATGTTGAGCTAGCGAAACGGCCGCGAGCACGCCATGAGGGTGGCAGTAGTCATGTTCTTACATGACATGCTTCTCATGATTATCTTGTTTGAACCAGTCATATACCTTCGTCATCCATTCACGTCCCGTAATACTGAATTTGTTATATGTGAAGCTTGCGAAACGACTGCAAGCGCACCACGAGCGTGGCGTCTAGTCATTACTGTGATGACAGGCATGTCATGATTTCCACGTTAGGGTCTGTCACCTATTTTCGCCATGCAGCCTTGTCATATCATACCAGTTTTGCAATGTGTCATGTGAATGAACACACCGCAAGAGCAGCAAGACCATGAAACGTAAATCATGAGATTCTTGACATTCGCGTCCTGGTTTTCATGTTGACTACTCACTTACGCTCATCATACAGTCATGTTATGCCATACCAATTTTCGTATCAACACCATTATCGAAACAGCCGGGAGAGCTAAACGTCGTTGGAGGCTAGATATATAGATAGATAGATAGATAGATAGATAGATAGATAGATAGATAGATAGATAGATAGATAGATAGATAGATAGATAGATAGATAGATAGATAGATAGATAGATAGATAGATAGATAGATAGATAGATAGATAGATAGATAGATAGATAGATAGATAGATAGATAGATAGATAGATAGATAGATAGATAGATAGATAGATAGATAGATAGATAGATAGATAGATAGATAGATAGATAGATAGATAGATAGATAGATAGATAGATAGATAGATAGATAGATAGATAGATAGATAGATAGATACGCTCAATGTCGCCGAAGTTCACTAAGAAATGCCTGTTTACGGATATCAACCAAATGATCCCACACGTTTTTGCAGATTTGCTGTCTGTGTGCTGAATAATCTTCTTTGTAAAACTATTGCTGGTTCCTTTCAACTTTCTGGCGTTCATAAGAGCTTCAAGTTGGTTTTGAAGTTCAGTAACTGAAAGATTACAAGGCACCCCTTTTCACTTCGACGCGTGCTGTATCGGTGGCTGCGTTCAATGTCATCGCATTGAATTCCAATCTTTCGGGATAGCGAGCTTGTCACAGAAACCATCATCGTTCTGGAAGTTTTTAGGGGCGAAGCTCCTTATAGCGGCGCCCGTTCGTCCCCCGTAGTATGTAACAAGTATAACATTTTGACCTCCAAGGTGGTGCCGGTGAGAGACTTCTTCTGTGCGTTGTTGAACAATAAAAAATAGTGCTTAATGAACATGTCAATGGCTGCTAATGGGGAATGAGAGACAGGAGCACACGGCTTTTAGTTAACACGCAGGCTGCGATCACCATTAGCAGCCGTTGGCATGTACATTGAGCACTATCTGACAAGAAAGGGTTGCTACGTTATACTCGCTGGGTGTAACCTCCTTAGCTTTAGAAAGGTTTAGCGAGCGTTGAGCCGCAGTGCCATGAATACAATGAACTTGTATATACCTGAATGAAACTCGAGGTGGTTAAAAATGGGAAGTAGATACGAAGCGCAAGCCGTAAGAAAGTAAAAGCTGAATTCTCCGCCTCTCATTTCCCATTAGCAGCCATTGGCATGTACATTGAGCACTATCTGACTGAAAAAGTTTGCTACGTCATACTCGCTGAGCGTAACCTCCTTGGTTTTCGAAAGGTTTAGCGAGCGTTCGGCCGCAGTGCCATGAATACAGTGAACTAGTATATACCATGAACTCGAGGTGGTTAAAGGTGGGAAGTGGACCCGAAGCGCAAGCCGTAAGAAAGTGTGCGTGTGCCACCTCTCGTTTAGTCCTTGGAATGTCCGCTGGATGGCGGTGCTTCTATATGGGGAATATATGATGAAAAGATGCGAGATGGTGGTACTTGGAGTGTTTAATAGATGGACGAACGGACACATAGACAGATGCATGGATGGACGCATGAATGCACGCAGGGGCGGCTGCATGGACGAACACAGGGACGGACGCACGAACAGACGCACGCACGGACGGGCTGATGGACGCATGGACGGTCACACTGACGGACGCATGGACGGACGAATTCTTTGCCCCACTCTCCATCATTCACTCTGTGGATATGTTGCCTTTTTTTTTCGTTGGTTCATTGAGGTAATAAAGGAGGAGGAAGAAAGTTTAAGCGGAAAGACGGGGAGGTTAGCCAGTTCTTAGACCGGCTGGCTACCCTGTGCTGGGGAAAGGGGTGAGGGGAATGATAGATGTTAAAAAGAAATGTTGCGAAGAGAGGGAGAAATTACAAAAAAAATTGCGACAGAGGAAAGGCAACATCAAAGAGTATAAGACACTAAAGTCTGTCTCTGAGGCCAGTTGTCCGCAAAAAGCGTAGCAAAGCTTTGAAAGCCTTCTGGGCTGAGGATGGGCTTGGCCAATGACCCAGAATCCTTTGTTCCGACAAAGGCCGATTGTCTAGTCTATCCAGAGCTGCAGTGAGTTCTTGTCTTTGCACGTTGAAATAGGTGCACTCACACAGAAGGTGCGCGATGGTTTCTTCGCAACTGCAGTAAGTGCATGTAGGAGAGCTGGCCATCCCGATGAGATAAGAGTATGCGTTCGTGAAGGCCACTCCAAGCCACAGGCGGCATAGAAGAGTCTCCTCAGCTCGAGATATCCTTGGGGGAAGACGAAGCTGCAGATCGGGATCCAAGTTATGCAGGCGCGCGTTTGTGAAGTCTGTCGAGTTCCACTGTACCAGTGTGAGGTCACGTGCAAGCGAACGAAGTCTTGTAGCTGCGTCGGTTCTTGAGAACGGGATGGCTGTGTATTGGGTACCATCGTGTGCAGATCTAGCGGCCTCATCTGCGCGGTCATTGCCATATATACCGCAATGACCTGGTATCCACTGATACACTATGCTGTGCTGTTTTTCGGTTGCTTGGTGATGAAGAAGCCTTATTTCAGCTACTAACTGTTCATTAGGTCCATGGCGAAAGGGTGATATAAGACATTGAAGAGATGCCTTCGAGTCCGAGAAGATCGACCAAATTCCCGAAGGTTCTTTCACTATAAACTCCAGAGCTGCACGAATGGCTGCAAGTTCTGCAGCTGTCGACGACGTCAAATGCGATGTCATGAATTTAATTGTGATGTTCCTCGCGGGAATAACCACCGCCCCTGCAGAGCTTACTGAAGACACCGAGCCATCCGTGTAAATGTGAAGGCGTCCGTTGTGCTTCTCTTGCAGGAAAAGTAATGTGGCCTGTTTCAGGGCTAGATGCGACGACTTTTTCTTATTTTGGATGCCAGGAATTGTAAGAAGGGCTTTGAGTGGGTGTAGGCACCATAATGGTATCGGCGGCTGTGCTGCATGCGTGAAGTGCAATGGAAGCACTGCGCAATGCTGAGCTACAGTTGCGCTGAACGCTGAGTGGGGCCTGGAAGTTCGAAGTGAGGCTAGGTGATGAGATGGAAGCCGAGCGAAATGTCTTATGTGCATTCTCAAAGCGTCTACGCGGATGTATGCGTTGACTGGATAATCACGCGCAATGATGACTGTCGCTGCTGTAGACGCGCATCTCGGGAGACCAAGGCATATCCTCAGGGCTTGGGCTTGGATCGACTGGAGGACGCGCAAGTTTGTTCTTCGGATCCCGCAAAGCACGGGTAAGCTGTATCGCATATAACCGAGGAACAAAACAGTGTAGAGTTGGAGCATTGCTTGTACCGATGCACCCCACGTTTTTCCAGCAAGAAACCTCAGTACGTGGGTGATCATGGTGAGTTTAGTTTTCATGTGGGCGATGTGAGGGCTCCAGGAGAGGTCGCGATCAACTATGACTCCGAGGAATCGGTGGGTCTTCACGTAGTTGATCGTGTGTCCGTTGATTTTAATAACATATGGGCTCATAGCCTTATGCGTGAATGCTATAAGCGAGCATTTCTCTGATGACAGCTCTAGTCCCCGTTCTTCCAGGTACTTTGTCGCTATTTTTGCCGCTCTCTGAAGCCGGGCACGCAAATGAAGGCGTGTTACGCCTGACGCCCAGATGCAGATGTCATCTGCATATATTGATAGATGGACAGATTCTGGAAGTGCATCAACCAGGCCGAGTAGCGCTAGATTGAAAAGTGTGGGGCTAAGAACGCCGCCTTGAGGCACACCTCGACGGTTGCAATGGTGCGTTGTTGTGCCATTCTCCGTCTGTACAAAGAAAGTTCTGCCTTTCAGATAGCTGTGGATCCATTGGTAAACCCGACCCCCTAATCCAACATTTTCCATGACATCCAGAATGGCTTCATGTGATACGTTATCGTATGCACCTTTCACGTCCAAGAACAACGCCGCAGATAAACGTTTCAGTCTTTTTTGATGCTGAACAGATGAGACCAGGTCTATAACGTTATCAATTGCGGACCTCCCACGCCGAAAGCCCGTCATAGCATGAGGGTATACCTCGTGGCGCTCCAGGTACCACTCTAGACGAGTCAAAATCATCCTCTCCATCACTTTCCCGAAACAGCTGGTAAGCGCGATGGGGCGATAAGAGGTCAAGTGCAGAGGAGATTTACCTGGTTTAAGCACAGGGACGAGGCGGCTGGATTTCCATGAATGAGGGATAAATCCGCTGCTCCACGAGTCGTTGTACACGGATAGAAGGGCCCGTCGAGCTGCTTCTCCGAGGTTGCAAAGAGCCATGTACGTGATCCCATCCGGACCAGGCGATGAAGATCGTTTGCATGCCGTCAAGGCCGCTTGTAGTTCCTCTAGAGAGAAAAAGGTGTCCATTCTTGAATCTCTGGAAACTGGAGCGTTTTCTAGGTGGCGCGTGGTGCACGTGGACGCATGACCGGCAACTTTCATGCAGAAATCTTCTGCTACTTCAATTTCGGTGCGTCCTTGGTGGAGAGAAAGACACTTGAAGGGGCGATGTTGATGTGGCGATGTTCGTAGGCCACGGACAATCCTCCATGTCTGCGTCAAAGGCTTGTGTGGATCCAAAGATTCGCACAGATGTTTCCAGCGAAAGGATTGAAGTGAAATGATTCGCCGCTGAATTTTTTTCTGTAGGCGCCTTGCCTCCCTCAAGTCGTGAATGGACTTAGTGCGCCTATATCTTCTTTCTGCGCGACGACGGATCGCTCTGAGCCGTTCCAATTCCGCTTGATATTGACAATAATCTGAAGTATGTTGAATATGATAGGTCGCTTCTTGAGTAGCACCTCTAATCATATCCTCGAGGGTGTCAAGAGGAGGCGTTTTATTTTCTTGACACCTTTTTTCCGTCAGTGACCTGAACTTTGTCCAGTCGATGCGAGTCGAAGTGTCGTAGTTTGGCGATTTTTCCAGGCCCTTGATCTTCAAATAAGTTGGTATGTGGTCGCTTCCATGAGTTTCATAGTCTGCGAACCACTTGACCTTTCCATTTAGGCTTCGTGACACAAATGTCAAGTCAAGGCAGCTGCTGTATGTCGTTCCCCGTAGAAACGTTGGGCTTCCGTCGTTTACACAAAGCAGCTGCTGCTCCAGAGCAAAGGAGAATACTTGCCTTCCGCGACTGTCTGTCTTCTGACTTCCCCATAGTGGGTGGTGAGCGTTGAAATCTCCGGTGATGATCCATGGTCCAGGTGTGGCTGTTAACAGTGCACGTAGTCTTTCAGGTTCAAAACGGTTCGAAGGTGATATATATGCGCCTACGAGCGTGAAATTGAGGTCTCTACGTTTAACTGTCAAGCAGACATACTGGTTGTCATCGTGAGGTGCTACACGGTGCTCGATATAGGTAAGGTCGCATCTGATATATACAATGACTTTACTCTGTTCGTTGCAGGTAGCGGACTTGAAGGCTTCGTACCTGGATAGTCGTATTGCATTGTGTAGCCTTGGCTCACAGATAACAATAATTGGAAACTGGTTTTTGAACACAAATTGTCGTATATCAGAAATGCGGGGCTTGAGGCCTCGGGCATTCCACTGAAATATCGAAGCTCCTTTGACCTCTTTACGAAAGGCTTGCAGAGGCGGAGCCATGGTGCCTTTCCAGACTTGATAGCACCGGCTTCAGCGCATCCACTAACTGAAGTGCACTCTTTGCAGCCGGACTGTCAATGCTAGTGAGGAGCATACGAATGGTATTCATAAGGGCCTTTACCATGGCTACGATTTCTTTGTCGCGACTATCACCGCATTCTCGTTCCGAAGTGATTGTATACGAGCGATGTGGTGGCTCAGACGGTGGGTCTATCGTTGGCAGCACTGGCCATGCTTCAGGCGAGCCGGTGATGCTCTTGTCTTGCTTGGAGGATTTGTTGTCGGCGTGTCTGGACGCTTGAGGTGGTATGCCGGTGGTCGTTTGGTGAGGTTCAATCCTTGCTTCAGCACTGGGTCTCCTCAGGGGCCTCCGGCGACGAGACCGCCGGCGTCGTACTTGGGCAGCGGCCTCCCTGTGAGTTGAGCCATCCCGGACCATTTGCCTCAACACTTGCATTTCCTTTTTCATGATTGGGCAATCTTTCGACGATGTTTCGTGAGGGCCATGACAGTTTCGACATTTTCGAAGTTCTGCCTGGCAAGCGTCTGCGCTATGTGATTCTGAGCATAGCGAGCACACAGCCAGGTTTGTACAAACAGCACTGACATGTCCCAATCTATAACATTTCCGGCATTGAAGGGGCTTCGGTACGAAGGGTCGCACTGTGTGTCGAAAATGGCCGACCTTGACTTGCGATGGAAGGCTGTCACCCTTGAACACGAGCTTCACGCAGCGTGATTTGCCAAGGCGACGAGCTTGCAGTATAGTAGGTCCTGCAGACACCGGTTTGATGACAGCAGCAAAGTCACTTTCGCTGATGGAAATGTCGACGTCGTAAATGACGCCTGCCGTAGAGTCGCGGCCATCAGGTATATATGAGCGAACATTGATGTTATCCAACATCTTGACGTTGCTCAGCACTTCCAATGTGCTTCGTTGAGTGACGTCTACGGCGAGGATATTCTTACGGCCATTGATCCGCACGTCCGCGATCTCTCCCTGGGCGAGTTCCTCAAGAAACCTAGACGTGACTTGACGATTGAGCCGGTTGAGACTATGAGCCGCATCGACCGGCACAAACAGAATTGTGTATATCGTGGGCTCTCGCGTCGTCGTCACATTCTTACTTGTTGTTGGAGACGGCATCACTAGTCTTCTTTTTCGCTGCCGCCTTGTCACAGGCACGAAGTCGCCTTCATCGGAGCTCTCGTCGCTGGCCGTAGAGTAAATCAGCGTGTCTTCGCTGTCGGCATCACTCGGGTGGCCCGTACGCTTTCTCGTGGTAGCTGCGGACGACGTCGATGGTTGCGGTGGAAGCCCAGGCGAATCCACGTCCATCGCCGCAGTCACTGGAACGGTGTCTTCCACAGAGTCGCAGAAGAACTTTGAAAAATTACAGATAGTGACAGCAGTGTTCTACGCCAGAATCACTTCGTCGTCGTTCTGAGGTAATAAATGATCAAATTATTCCTCTGGGATCAATTTTCAAGGTCATCACTTCTGCGATCAAGTTTGTTGATTGTGTATTTGAGGTTTGCAACTCCTACGTCTAGTTCGTAAACGCGTTGGAGGGTATCATTTGCTATTAAAGACAATGTTTCAATGCGGCAGAGCCATAAAAACATGGCACCTCACTTCCTTGATCAAATTTATGTCTTAGCTCATGCACTTCAAACCTTTTTTTTCCATCGTGCGCCACCCAATGTTTTCTCGTCTACAATCACGTGGTCTGCTGTGCATTGTTTTTATCATCGTTTCCATCATCATTCAGTGGGGTAAAAATGCAGAACCCACGATAAGGTCCAGCAGGCCAGCGATGCGTGCTCATTCCCGTGCCGCTCCCCAACGCAGTTAGTGCGTGACCCGTGGTTGGAGTCGCAGCCCCGAATTAGTGATCAGCAGAGCGGATCCGGAAATGGCCTCGCCACTCATGAACCCCGAAGGGCGACTAGCCGGAGCTCAAATGCGCCGGGATCGCGTAAGGTCTTTTTTTTTTTTCAGACTCCCGCTTTCTGTGTCGCATCGTACCTTACCTTATCATCTTAACGTTTCCCGCTGGCTTCCACTTACCACCTCACACCGGCCGTCTTCATCGATTCTATATTATAACTGCTCCCCGTATCACGGTCCTGAGTCGGCTTATGTTCGGCTTGCCGGACGAAAAACGTAGCGCTAAAGGAACAGGCCACAGCGAAAAATGCGAGAAGGCTGGCTGGAGCATGCTGCATTTGGGGGAGTTCCAAGATAAACCTTTCGGTGTACAATCTACCATGTAAATTAGGTCCCCAGAGAGCCACGTTATCACACATGGTCCAGTAGAGCCAAAACAACCTTTTATTTTGGCCAACATTAGTCCAAAAATGTCTAGTGGGAGGCTTCCCTATCAAGCTCTGACTCAGTGCAGCAAACAGCCCTAGCCAACCCTAGCCTGTACGCCGGCAAGAGCCAATGGTCTTTCAAATTAGGAGGTTTAAGCCCTAGCGACTGAACTTGTTAGGATTCACAAAACAAGATGATGGAGTATAAACAAATATGCGCTGATAAGAATGCTGCCAACTGTAGAGAGATGAAAAGAAAGCGGCAAGTATACGAACTAGGCGGCGATTCAAGTGAACTCGAGAAAGCAATTATAGAAGCACCCGGGAACTCGCAATCATGAAAACCTAATAAAGAAGGTTAAAAAGAAAAGGAAAGAATTAGAGGTAAAAGTGGAAACGCACAAGCATAGAATCCTGCTTAAGTAAATAATAGGGTGCAGAGATGGCGTTGTGGTGAAAGTAAAGGGCGTGTCACTATTTAATAGGTAGAGCAAAGCAGACGGCTTGCATTCTAAGAAGTCATCGTTGATGAGGCAGCAATAAGGGAAAGCGAGCTATCTAATTGCAGCAAGGGCAGTGCAAACAAGAAAATTGAGTAACATTGTGGAGGAAGAAATTAGGCCGAAAAAGTGACTGCCTGATGCACATAACATAATTGGCAATCGAATGCAAAAGACGAGACGAGATAGAGCTAGCATCGGAGAGTAAGAAATAGATGGGGGAAAACGCAGGGAGGTGAAACTGGTACTAGTAACCAGTTTGCTATTCTGCACAGGGGTAGGGAAATAGAGGCCGTATCAGAGGTTGCTTTACCACGTGGGAATGAACAACACAAGGGAATGAGGTGGTGGAGATTGTTATATATTTGCTGCTGGGAGAAGAAAGGGGCTAGATGAGGCTTCCAGCTGTGGAGGCTGGTTGCAGCTGTGTTTTAGGGGCGAAGCTCCTCAAGGCGTGGGTTGGCAGTCACCTGTATGTATGCATGTATGTAGTAACCACCTTACTGCATATCCACAAAGTTCACGATTGGGTGAAGCTTCGGAGGGTTTTATCGGCTAACCGTGAATCATCCGCTGGCCGCGTCTGTCTGTCTGTCTGTCTGTCTGTCTGTCTGTCTGTCTGTCTGTCTGTCTGTCTGTCTGTCTGTCTGTCTGTCTGTCTGCCTGTCTGTCTGTATGTAATGATTGATTGATATGTGGAGTTTAACGTCCCAAAACCACCATATGATTATGAGAGACGCCGTAGTGGAGGGCTCCGGAAATTTCGACCACCTGGGGTTCTTTAACGTGCACCCAAATCTGAGCACACGGGCCTACAACATTTCCGCCTCCATCGGTACGTAAGTACGTACGTACGTACGTATGTATGTATGTATGTATGTATGTATGTATGTATGTATGTATGTATGTATGTATGTATGTATGTATGTATGTATTTATGTATGTATGTATGTATGTATGTATGTATGTATGTATGTATGTATGTATGTATGTATGTATGTATGTATGTATGTATGTATGTATGTATGACGCATGGAGGGACGGACGAAGTGACAAACGTTGGGACGGATGGATGCACAGAAGGACGCAATGATGGACGCACGGGTGGGCGGGTGGACGGATTGACGGACGCGCGGACTGATGCACGGACGTACGGAAGGAAGAACGAATGAACGGAAGAAAGTGTGGACGGACTGATGGACGCTTCGCCCCACTCATCATCATTCACTCTGTGGTTATGCTGTGACCTTTTTCATTACTCGTGTTGACGCCGGCTACGTGAAACGCCGGTCACTTTTCACTCTTGGTCAGGCATCCAAGGCTTTCGCATTGAAGGAAAAAATTGCCCGCAGCTTCCCTCGGGGGAACACAGAGGAGGATGCGGACCATATAATTGGTTAACGGGGTGTTAAAGTGCGACTTACTTGGGTCGATGGCTAAATTGGTTAACGTGGTTGTGAAATGGGGTGTTAAATTGCGACTTACTTGGGTCGATGGCTAAATTG
Source organism: Rhipicephalus microplus (assembly GCF_013339725.1). Classification (NCBI taxonomy): domain Eukaryota; kingdom Metazoa; phylum Arthropoda; class Arachnida; order Ixodida; family Ixodidae; genus Rhipicephalus; species Rhipicephalus microplus. Next base: position 312,285,906 of record NC_051165.1, on the reverse strand, counting down.
GTTAACGTGGTTGTAAGAGGGGGTGTTAAATGAGTGAACACGTACACACGTATGCGAAAGGGCGGCGCTGGTTGAAGGAACGTCGATCATTGTGTTTGTGGATTCGTTGGAATTCATTTCACCGCGACCTTGGACGTCGACGCGCCGTACAAACCAACCGACGAGCGGCAACTGAGCGAGCGAGCGCCGACCTTGAGTATATATACAGCACGACGGCGCATGCACTGTCAGCTGTTGAATGTTCTCGAAGCGCGACGCCACATGCGCGTCCACTGGAGAATCAGGAGAATTGTAGAGGTCGAACGCGGTGTGTAGAGGAGGAAGGGTGCACAGATGGTGGAGGAGTGAAGCGCGTGCGGTGTGTAGAGGAGGAAGGGATGCACAGATGGTGGAAGAGTGGGCGACGGCGCGACGGCGCATGCGCGCGCGTCAGCTGTCGAATGTTCGAGAAGCGGTGCGGACGGCGCGGACGGCGCACTACAAGGCGCGAGTATAAGATGCTCCGCATCTAAAACAAAATATATCGCGCATTGTACAACACGCACGTACGGTAATGAAACGAGACTGCACATGTCACGTATAAGAGTTTGTTATGAATAAAGCAAAGGTTTGTTAATAACGAAACAAAATAACTGTTTCTCAAGAAGGTTTTGAAACAATTTTCATGCACTCCATAGGCGGAATACCAAAAGTCACCCTTCCGGCATGGCCGAGGGAGCAAATGTGCAGACCCGTCATGGTCAGGTGCTCTAGTGGCTATTGGTGGGTTTTTACCCAAGCTAGGCCAAAAATGGGTGATTTGTGTTCCCTTCCGGCATTTGTGACGCCATTGTTTTTCTCCTTATTGTCGCCGCCACGACATCTTTTTTCTCCCTCAGGACTCGCTTCACGCTTTGCGCGCAGTATAACGAGGCAAAGACTGAGAGACCGACAATGTTCCAAAATAATCAGAATTAAAGAGCGAAGCATATATTGTATTAGTTGTAATCTATCACGCCCGTCCGACTTGAATGCCACCACTTTGTGAACAATAAAATACGTTGTAGTTAAAAAGACATCGTAGATATTGACTCCTGCCTCTTTTGGCACACCATATGAGACCACTAGCGTTTATTCTTTGTTTAAAGGCACAACGTAATTGATACTGGTTAAGACAAAAAAAAATCAAGAAAGAAAGAAAGCTGGAGTGGGGCGAAGCATGCAGTGTTTTGAGCGAGATTTCTTTGATGATGCACTATTGGTTTCAAGCCTGAAGCCGGGTATGTAGAAATGGGTGTTTCCACTCCACTAACGGCCCCTGAAAATTGCATGAGATAGCAGCATTCCCCGAGGTGGCTCTTATTCTTCTTCCTACGTGTCTGGTGTCAGTTACATACGGCATGTGTAAGGAAGTGTTTTTCTGCTCCACTAACGTTGTCGGTTGTTTGTTGGACTACAACTGTTGCCTCGTTTATTTTTAGTGGACAGGCGGCAAGTAGTGAGATTTACACATTGAGGCGCATACTCGCCTCGATGATGAACTATTAGGACAGTAGACACCGACAAACCTAGCCCTTAAGGTACTTCTGAAATAAACCTTTTTTTATTGCAACATGTGAAGTTTACTCCCCCCCCTCCCCCCAAGCACACAACAGATGGTCATATCTCTTTTAAATCCGTATTTCAGGCTTGCAAACAGTGTTTTCACAAACGAGTCGTGAGTGATCATGCCTACATAATCAAAATGATGTATGCAATCAACTATGCATACCAAAAATAATCAAGTGACAAATATCGCATTGCTGATCTTCCAGCTAATGTCACCCGTAGACACTGCGAACGTGAACGTTTTTTTCGTCTTTGTGTCAGGGATATGTTCTTTTCTTCGGAGCATGTCAGTTCCAGCACTTTTCGCGACGAGTTGAATAAAGGCATTTTTTCTATGTGTCATACATGCCGATAGATTGACGCGCCGGGGGTAAAAGAGCCAACATTTTGAAGTCGCTTGGGAAGGCAAAAGTACGTCCGGGGCGTTGACGGAAGCTTTGCACAATGTACTACAGACCGGGCTGCAGGAGTGCACACTAAAGAATCAAGGCAAGCAAGCAACAAGCTTCTTCATGAAGCGACGGTTGAAAAGTGACAGCGCTGACCTTGACCTTTGTGCAAACATTCTTTCCACGAAACTTTGAAAGTAAACAGCGTCACATAATTGAGAATTTCACTTTCGAGGAACTGTCGTTTCGTGAAAATTCCAAAGAGTGCGACGAGGGCTACTGGGAATAGGAGACGACCTGAAAGCGTCGCGAATGCGTCAGATGATCCGCGATAAAAAGCATTTCTATGTTCCTCTTTCGACAATGTAAAAGGGCGCCACTTAGAGAGCGTTAAACACAAAACATATGTGAGTTGTGGCGAACGTTTGTGTATCACGTCCAGGGAGGTCTTTATTCTCCGACAAAAGTTGCACGTCTGCTTTAGTAGGCGCGGGAATGGCGTCAGTATATTTCATCCAATACGCCACGGCCGCGATCAACACTGGCAGACGAAATAATACAGAGACAGCGTTTTGGAAGACGAGATCCGAGGTGGGAGCCTGACAGGATCCATGACAACAGTCGGCGTGAAGATGAGTAAGCATTGAGCATAAAGAGAAACAAAAGAAACAAAATAACAATGCATTAAATAGACAGATGGTGCAAATATCTTTATTGGAAAAAAATGTTCAATACTGGCCCCCACCGCCTCTCTTCCCTCTCTCCACCCCCACACAAAAAAACAAAGGCACAAGTGGTCATACATATGACAAAATTCGCAATTTAATGGAGCCGTGACTAATAAACATACCCGCAGAAATCTTAAAGAAGGATTGTCCCTGCTTCTATTCTTGACACAGACAGACTTTGTTTTTACTGTAAAACTCTACAACAAGCAGGTCAATGCAAATTTGAATATTACCTGGCTTGAAGGTGAGAAAGCGTGAAACCGCAATCGTTATCTGCCCCCAATTACTGCCCGGACGTGGGCACAAAAAAAAATTCATTAAAGTATACAGAGAAAGAATAAGGCTTAGGCTAAGTGCATCTAAAAGCAGAAAGTGGACAAATTCAAACAAGGCACACATTTCTAATAAACAAGCTCTATTAATGACCCGTAATCAGTGTTTCTACCTAGGGCCAATCCCGAATCGATTTTTATTCGTTTGTGCTCTCTGCGATTCGTTGATCGGTAATAGTACGCCCAAATTATGATTGGCTATTCTACGTGTAGGAAAATGTTTTGCGTAACAGGTTTTTGTGAATGCGAATCCTGGGCTGTTAACATCACGTTACTACAGTGCTTTTTTGGGGCTACACAATGAAAGAATATATCGACACAATAGGTGAAATTTCCAGTGAAGCAAGATTAACAAGGCCTTATGAATGTTTGTTCTTGGCGATATTTAAAACACATCAAACTGAATGTGCAAGCTCACAGCTTCCTTTCTGATATGCGAATACCTTCATCTTTAATTTCGGTGTGTGAAACTCTACATGGAAGAGACATTTAATTTTTCTCGACTGCCATTGTCCACAGACAATTTTGTCTAAGTGACACTTCCATGAGATAAGTATTTCGGTGGCTGCTTGGCTCACCAAGATGTCGCCTGGCCTAAGCGGAACACGCAGCACAGTCAGAGTCAACAATGGGCGAACTTATATTGCATGGTGGTGTCAGTATGTCATTTCAGTGTGCTGTAAACTTCTCCTCTACCTATTGCTTTACTTCGTATAAAATGCAATGGCAGTTTTTTATTTATTTATTTATTTTTATTTATTTATCAATACTGCAGGCCAATATGCTGGCCCATGCAGGAGAGGCAAATACAAAAAGCAATAACAAGGAATTCACAAAAAGACTAACAACGCAAGAAAAAAAACATACAGTGCAAGACGCTTGCTTCGCAAAACAATTTACACGAGTGATAGCAACGAAAAAAATGTTAAGACAGTACAGAGCACTACACAGAGCATGAGATTCACGACACAATTGTAAGAAATATTTAACACTGATAATATTGATACTAAACATAAAGAGAAGTGGTTTTCCAATTCTTTTGTAATGTTGTCCGATTGTATCACGTGAACAGGTAAAGAGTTCTATTCTTTTATGGTGCGCGGAAAAAAACTTCATGTGAGATTTGGTTTTGGCGAATATAGGCGTGAGGGAAAAGCTGTGTCTGTGTCTAGTCAACCGTGTGTTTAGGGGTACTAAAGAGTGAGGCTTCTGAAGGCCAATTTTCCCTTTTAGATGCGGAGCATCTTATACTCGCGCCTTGTAGTGCGCCGTCCGCGCCGTCCGCACCGCTTCTCGAACATTCTACAGCTGACGCGCGCGCATGCGCCGTCGCGCCGTCGCCCACTCTTCCACCATCTGTGCATCCCTTCCTCCTCTACACACCGCGCGCGCTTCACTCCTCCACCATCTGTGCACCCTTCCTCCTCTACACACCGCGTTCGACATCTACAATTCTCCTGATTCTCCAGTGGACGCGCATGTGGCGTCGCGCTTCGAGAACATTCAACAGCTGACAGTGCATGCGCCGTCGTGCTGTATATATCATTCAAGGTCGGCGCTCGCTCGCTCAGTTGCCGCTCGTCGGTTGGTTTGTACGGCGCGTCGACGTCCAAGGTCGCGGTGAAATGAATTCCAACGAATCCACAAACACAATGATCGACGTCCCTTCGACCAGCGCCGCCCTTTCGCATACGTGTGTACGTGTTCACTCATTTAACACCCCCTCCTACAACCACGTTAACCAATTTAGCTATCGACCCAAGTAAGTCACAATTTAACACCCCATTTCACAACCACGTTAACCAATTTAGCCATCGACCCAAGTAAGTCGCACTTTAACACCCCGTTAACCAATTATATGGTCCGCATCCTCCTCAGTGTTCCCCCGAGGGAAGCTGCGGGCAATTTTTTATTATGTTGTGCAGGAACTGTAGGCGACTAAGTTTACGGCGATGTTCTAGTGAACCTATTTTATTGGTAAGCATTAGAAGTTAAGGGGAATGTTCTCTTTTTTATTTTCCGAAAATAAATCTAACAGCCTTCCTCTGCACACACTCCAAATTCATGATGTCTTTTTTGGTGTGAGGATCCCATACAACCGCTGCATATTCAAGTTTTGAGCGCACAATTGCGTTGTATGCCAAAAGCTTTGTACTCGCCGTAGCTTTGCTAAGCTTTCTTTTCAAAAACCACAATTTGCACAAGGCCGAAGAGCATGTTAGAGATATATGATCTGACCAAGTAAGTTTGTTATTAAACGTGGCGCCTAAGTATTTATACTGGTCAGCCTTGGTTATTATAGTGTCGTTGAGAACGTAATATGCTATGTTGTTTTTTTCTTGTTACTCGCATCAAAACTGTTTTGTGTACATTTATTTCCATTCCCCAAAGTCTACACCACTCTGAAATAGCTGTGACTGATTGCTGCAAGCTTTGGTGATCATTCTGCTAGGTAACTTCTTTAAATATGACACAGTCATCCGCAAATAAATATACATGCACGTCACTAGGGAGTTTTTCCGAGATATCATTTATATAGATCAAGAATAGGAGTGGTCCCAGTACGCTGCCTTGCGGCACGCCCGAGGTTACATGGCGCGCAACGGACGAGCATTGCTTAATTTCTACTGAACTATTGCCTGTGCCGTAGGTATGCCTGGATCCATAGTATAATGTTTGAAGGGAGACCAATGCACTCAAGCTTGTAGATTAATTTTCCGTGAGGCACACCTATCGAAGGCTTTACTGAAATTGACTTTAGTGAGTTGTAGTCGATAACCCCTTTCGAAATTCATGCTGTTGTTGAGAGAGGACCTTGTGATCACTCAAATACTGGCGAATAAAACCTGCCACAATGTGTTCTAATAATTTACTACAAGTACTTGTATTAGAAACTGGTCGATAATTAGAAACTGCAAGATAGTCTCCCTTTTTATAAATTCTCTTTTGCTTTCAATGAAAATGGTTTGGTCTTCTTTTCATCTTGTCCTTGTTCTGCTCCACCTATTGCCCGTGATCCCACTGCGGGGGATTGACAAAGAATCGAGTGGTTATATAAAGTATTAGGCAGTTTTAGAATAATTAAGATTATATATAGAAAGATTACCGATTACCTAGGAAATTGAGTTGCTTGGTCTAATGCATATAAATATTTAATTAAAAATAGGTTATTCCTTAATATTAGCAATACTATGACTTTTATACGTATATAATGTTGTAGGCACGTTACTATAGTAATATACAAGTAATTATTCAACCTAATAGTTTCAATATTATTATCCCGTACAGACGCGCATACCCTCGCACTGGAGAACCCAGGAATCGGAAGCTCCAAAAGACAAAATGACAGGCACAAATGAATCCATACCAATACCACGTAAAGGTATTCCTAAAAATATTCAGTAAAGGTATTTCTAAAAGGGTTTCTAAAAGGTATTTCTGAAAGGGTTCAGCTCAAGCACCAAGAGCTTCTTTGTCTTCGACGCAGGAATAAGAGGTTATATATACTGTGTCACGTGTAGCGCGCGCGCACGCTTGTCTGTGTGTGCAAGTGTTCCTCGTAGTAGAAAAGATAAAACATTACTTTTGTCCTTGCTGGGGTCAAGGGAGGCGGGGGCTAGGAGCGAAAGTTCGAAGATTGGCCTATCTAGAGCCTGCTGCAGACTCGCGTGGGGCAGCTACTAAAAAGTTGCACGATACCCATTGTGTCACCAATCATAACTTTTGTGGTGTAGGGAAGCACCAACTACGTTATTTTTTAGTCATTCTGCGGATAATCGTGGTACCCTCTACAGAACCATAAAACGCTATCGTGCTCTTTGTTTGTGCCGTAGCTCATGACGATGAAGAATTATGGCTGATCCCTTTGTAATGGACTAGAAACATTTAACGACTCGCTGGTTGTGATAATCGCATTGTGACTTCTGATTGTTATTCCACTATTCTACGGCGCTATATTACACACGTTAACACGATTGCTCACCCAACATTACGCATGTATAAAGTATTTTCGTGGAGGTGATTCAAGTGCCACCATGGCTCAATGGTAGAATAGTTGACTGCCCAGCAGAGTGCCCGGTTTCAGGTGCCAACCAATCCTAGAATATTTTGTCTCAACGCATTCCTTCTTAATTCACCCGATAGCTTCTTTGGGAACCGATCGCGGCTGCACCGGTGAATAATTACGGTGCCAAAGTTGGATGTTGTGAACTCATTAAGACCACGCTATATGCAGCGTCTTTGCCAGCCTTTTCTCGGCGCCAACGCTACCGGTGACGATGGCCGAAACGTCCACTTCAGGACGTTCCACACAGTGGCGTAGCGAGAAATTTTTTTTCGGAGGCGGGGGGGTACCATCTTGATTTCGGGAAGGGTACCCCTTTTCAATGGTCATCTTTGGCTCTCGATGCTATGGCTAAAAATCAGGTGGGGGGGGGGGGGGGGGGGGTCCCGGGCCCGGTGTTCTACCTCTTCGCTACGCCCATGGTTCCAGACATCTGCAGCGTCGGCGTCGAAGCCGGAAGTGGTACGATGGATGGTGAACCAATCAGCACGCGGCTGACAGCAACTTCCGCTACGTAACGGCATTGTCACTGCTGCCAAATGGCTGGTGACCGCGTCGGATCTATTACGTCGTTACCGTGGTTTGTGTGACCCGGAAGTTCTCGTCTGATGCTTGTATTTTTTGACATAGCTTGTTCCTTAGAAGCTTCGACAGCAAGACCTAAGGATTTTTTCGTACTGTTTCCGAGCGCCATCCCCAACTTTATCGGTATACGCTTAGCAGGCCTGAGTGTATTGGCCGTATATACGTGTTTCAAGAATGTGCTACAACGTTATTATCAGGGACGAAAAATTGCTAATTTTTGGTTCTTCTTCTTCTCTATAGCTGGCGCTACAAAGTAAATAAATAAAAAACCTTTTAGTCATGTGACTTTTTCCCTCACTAAAGAAGTGCAAATGAGACATGAAACCTATAGTCAAAAATATTTCTTGTTGTTACATGTCACGGACACTGCACTCTGCTTTGAGTGTTGTCACGTCATTTCCTTTGGTCACAATGTGTGACGCTGAGCTGGCGCAGGCCTCAGCACTTTCCATGTGGCTTCCCACCATCTCTGGCGGTGTCTGTGTCATGACACTGGCATACGCAAAGCCACATAACACCGGCAAAAACGCTGCAAGTTATTCAGCCTTAACGGCTCTCACTGTAAAAGCACGGCGCCAGCGAGTGTACACGCCCTCGCAGGTGCGCCTGTCATATGCGTATTTATATGCGCTGTTTTCCAATGATTACCGATCCATCTATCTTGCACTTGGTGGCGATGAGCAGTTTATGACGATATAATTTGATCTTGTCAGATTACCTTGTCTATTGAGGTTACTTTATTCGAGGTGACGTGAGCTTTAATTGAGAAGCTTTCAATGAGGCCCTATTTCAATGATGCCCTTCGCTGTTTAATTTAATTGATTCAACTATGGGCCATCACTATTTCTTATTGCAACACATGTGCGGCGCTCCTAAGCTCGTGAGTGAAAGTTACGAGCAAGAAATGTGGAATGAGACACAGAGAAAGAAAAAAAGAAAAAAAAAGAAAAAGAATGAAGGAAATAATAAAAAAAGAAAAAGGAAAGAAACGAAGGAAGGAACCAAAAAATGGTACAAAAAGCACCAATTGCCTTCACCTTCATCTTCCTAAAAAAGGAAGGTCTCCTAATTTTTAAGAATGATTTCTAACTTCTCCCACAGAAGCGTTGCTACTTCGTTGTTTTATTTATTTCAGGCCAACGTGAAGCTCCTTGTATGAGGTCACAGTTCGTACCAACTTGGCACAAAAAAAAAAGCGCAAGTTGCGAGCACTGCTGACGCAAAATGCTCGTCGAAAAAAAAAACACATAAAGATAAGGTTCACACTATTGTATACGGTTAACAAGGCAGGCGGAACCTCATCATGACTTTACTGCAATTCACTGCGCTTCGGTGACGATGCTGGGGCCAGATTGCATTCGGTGTTGCAACCGGCTTTCCTGGGTGGTTACGGACTTTACTCTGGTCGGACTGAATGGAAAAATGCAGATTAGACGCGCGCACTCTTTCTCGCCTCTTCTATTCCTTGCCGGCCGTGCGCAACAATGCCAGGTCACGGCACGGCCGCAATGCAGCTGCTGTGCATCTTCAGAGACGAGCTGCGCAAATCTATTACCGTATGCCTACGGGGAACACTTTGATCCGAATTGAATTCAGGTTAGAGCATCCAATTTATATAGCGGAGTCACATATACAGCACGGCTTACAAATATTTGTAAACGCAGAAAAGCACAATGCGAAACAACTGATTGCATATCGATTTTTCAATTTGTTAGCGATTTGATAGAGAAAATTGAAAATAAAAGCTGAAAGCCAATCTGATTATGGGCTGCGATGCATAAAATGAGCTGCGAACGTGTCTAGATAAATGGCATCGAGTTCGGTGTTCGTGCTGCCTCCTTTTTTCGAGAGGTTAAAACCTTCAATGAGGAACATCTGTGAATTCCCATTTTTCGTTGCCTCAGTGTATGTCGGCTTCTAAGCGTCCTTCGTAGAATCAAGCGCAAAACGAAAGTTCCGTCAGGTTGTCGCCATAAACTTACCTCAACAAACACAACATCAGGACAAAAAAAATGCATCCACCTTTTCCGCACCTTTCTGCAACATGGACAAATGATGTGCAAACCGCAAGCCACCGTTGCGTAATAGGCTGGTAAGCTATTTGAGTAACGACAGATTGACGAATAGAAACATACAGTTGTGATAGTTACACGAGAGGAAAGAGGAAACATAGTAACTGAGTTGCTTTGCTGTGAGCGTTATTGTGCATGCGCGTGCACACACGTACACGCACTCACACACACAACAAGCGCGCACGCAGGCGACACAGTCTATATCTATACAGGGTGTGCTTATTTTAAACAATACCTACTTTTATTAGAATTTCTGACGGTCACGACAGGTATAATTTTCACTCACGTACTCTATGCCGAGGTGGAGAACCATTATTACAGACTTAACACTTTGAAGCACTTTGCTGCAGCTAAAAAGACATTTACTTGACTAATTACCAAAAAAAACTTGATTCAAACTAAACGAGAAAATGAGCAAGTGAGAAAAAACTTTGTCATTGCTTCTTTACCAACGCTGTGTGACAGGCAGATGGGTTGAAATTGTGCTGTGAGATTTATAGCTCACTGAAACGACATGCTGACAGTACCGCGCACTATAAGTTGGCACAAGACTCCCGTTAATGGATTGCCCAAGGATGACGTATCTCACTAGAAACGACACGAGAGAAGACACGCTGATCGTCTCTGCATTCAACATGAACCGCGAATGACTTCGATGCGTGCATGCGCGACGTATTGGAGGAGACACGCACTTCGAAAACGACCGATGAAGAGAGTTTCCTGAAAGAAGGCTGAAATCAGCCAAATATCGACCGATTGCTGCAAGAAAGTTGCTTCTGAGAGGAAATTCTCGTACCTGCCGAGACGACACGTGCAAGCGTTATTGTGCCGCGAAATGTCGGAAAGGGGTGTGCAGTATGCTTTATTCCGCGAACGAAATTATTAGAGGGAAATCGCAATAAGCTAGAAGTTAAGGGAAGACGGAGTGCTGAAGCGATGGTGAATCCTCGGAACACCAGGTGTCGCGGGAGTCAAGGTTTGGAAAAGCACTCTTCGGCAAGGCATGCCTTTTCCCCCTCTTTTATCTGGGTTGGACGAAAGGGAGTGAATCATGCAGATACGCGCGATGGGGAAGCAGTTCAAGCTTTGGAAGAGATAAGACCCTTGTCAAAACGTATGTTCAGTGCCGTTCCCTGTCCCAAGTACTTTTCCATAGCCTGGTGAATGCTTTGGAAGTGTGAACCCCTCCCCCTCCTCTTCAGGCGAAAGTGTTTAAATCTTGCTTCGCGAGTTTTTGTTATCTATATATACCTAAACTGCGGACACATTCAAACAACCATACGAACATACGTAAATGGGCAAGGACGCCCCTTTTCAGGCAGGGAAAAATAAAGTGGGCTGCGCACCTGTTTGCGCAACCTGTACAAATTCCTCAACATAGTTTTTTTTGTTAACATTGCGGACCACCTTTCTTTCGAAGCAATTGAAGTGGAATGACTGTAATTCTTTCACACGTGTGAAGGGTAAGCTGAAGTGAAACAATGTGATGCAGAAGCCATTCAGTGTTAGGTGCCGTCATACATAGGCGGGAGTAACTCAATTAAGCGCACGCAGCTGTAGCTGTCTTCGGTGTGGTGCCCGAGTTTTTCAACGCTATAGTGTTTCCGATCGGAAGTTCCATCATTGTGCGAAACAGTATTGAGCGCCGATGAATGCGCTAGCCTATGTTCTGCGAGTCCTAATCATCAATTGTTCGGCACTTTCAACGATAGCCGTGACTCAAGAGGTTAACATTGCAAGTGTCTGCCTTGCTGACAGGCGCGAATGTTTACACTTTGTCTGGTTTGGTCGCTATTCTAAAGCTAACGCACGGGCTAAATCGGCCTTTGTTTTACTCGGCAAACAAAGGAAAAATTACACCTTGCCTAAAGCCTAATCAGCAAATACTGCATGTCGTTAAAAGTTTATGGGACTTGTAAAAATATTACGTGGATAAGTGTTTATATGTTGGGCCATATTGCCCTACATCTACACTGGTATGCTACGAAGTATTATGCAATACTCTAAAAAAATCATGCCCTAGCTGCTCCTCACACGGAAACTTCATGAGACTCGGTATACTGTGATGCGAATTTTTTGTAGTCCTTGAATAGGAAGCCAGACGTGATGATAACTATTTCGTGGTTTGCGGAGATAACATGGCCACAGCTATATCACTGGTGTTTAGCTATAGCACAGCTATAACACTCATACGAAATGTAATACATTGGGAGCGACCAAAAGACTTAAACCAGAGAAAGTTTTGAAACCGTCTATGAAACTAGATTAGACGCAAAAGTGAGACACCTAAAGAGCAATCAAGTGTTTTCGGTGAGCGATCTAACTTGGCTCGAGCAACGTTGTGGCTTACCTTACGTTTCACTTCCCCATGCTATTAGCCAACGGACGAATTTTAAAGCAGATTGTCGATCATGTTTCAAACGAATATTGCTTCATTTGCTTTCACGCCAATTTCAAGAACTGGTGGGAAATTCTTGCCTCCGAATACTGAAGTGTTGAAGCCACCGTCACATTTCGAGTTTTTTAATAGACTAGTTGAACAGACTAGTTGGTTATTCACGCTAGAAATTAACAGTGCAAGAGAACACGGCTACGATAAGCAAACATGTAGGACAGGCACTGAAACTTTCATGAGCATGTTTTTTCACGGTGTTTATCTCCGGTTCTATTCACTGAACTATCTATAGCCCCACTTTATCTTAACCAGCGCTCTTAACAAAGCATTCAAAGCCGTAGCCAACACTTATGAGAATAAGCCGATCGATTTAACACGAAGCAACGTTTTTTGTAGGCGTGCAGTTGTGACATGGTCGATTTTAGTTTGCTATATATATCGAACAACCGAGGTTCTCCGCATCGCTATGCCGTGAACCAAGAATGTCCGCATTCGGCGCACGTGTCAGACACGCTAACGCACGCGTGACAGCCAGGCAGGCGGCAATCCGAGCTCGCAGTTTTCTGTTACGAAATGCCTCGTCTAAGGGTATACAGCCTCGGGCGCGTAACCAAGCGCGCACCTCCACAGGCGATACGCAGGCGAATTTGTCGAGCAAGGAACGCGGTATAGGAGGAACGTGACTGCCGTTGGGAGGTCGTTTGTCTTCAGAGGCACTGGGACTCTCGCACGATTCATGGCAGCGCTGTCGTATGCTCTACGATGTTCCGCAAGATCAGCCGTACTAACAGGCGAAAGCAGTTTGCGAAATAAAATCAGCATCCTTGTTAATGCCACTGGCACAGCTTGAATGCGTAGAAGTCTGGGTGTGTGCAGCAATCAAGGAAAGTTCAGCGAAACTGCAAAGGCAACATATCGTGATATTACAGCTATAACAGTGCTGCTAAGTGTCCCTAAGTGGCGTAATAGAAGTATGATTGTTGGGGTTTCACTTTCCTAATTTACGACGTGATTACGAGGGATGCAATATTTGGAGGTTTTCGAAAATTTTGACCATCTGGTGTTTTTTAACGTTGACACAAATCCTAGCAAACGAACCTCTAGCTTTTCGCCTTTATCTAAATGCAGCTGCCGCGGCTGGGATTCCGTTCCGTGACCATCCCGCCCCACTGGATCTCAATTGAAGTATGGCACCTATATGTAGTCGTCAGCAGTCATAGTCGAAAATCACATGTTCTGTTTCGCACGTTTCTACGCTTGAGCACGTTAGCAGTGAGTGTGAAGTCGACGCCTCGCGTCTCTTGCCCTCCATAGCGTGAAAAGTTGCTCTGCGATTGTAAAAGCTCTTGCGAGTGGTTTCGGCATCATGCTATAAAAAATTGTATATTGCAAACCTTTCTTTCTATGTTGCACTTAAAAACGTTGAAAAACGTGAGTGTAAACAGTGTGTAAGTACTCACCCACAATAGCGCTCATGAAAGAGCGTAGCATTGGGACCAACAACCTTTCTGTATCTGGAGAAAGTGCGCAGATTTAGTAGAACTGACACCTGATTAATCTGACTGTGTGCACGCGGGTCGTTATGCTTCATAGAGAAAACCAGAAGGATATCCAGTGAACTCAAAAAACTTGAAACTATGATATTCTAAACGTCCTTCAGTCACCACTAACGCAATTAGGCATCACTATTCGCTTTGCGTATACAGCAACAGCCTTTTATGCGTCAATCGTGCTTATTTTATCAAAAACGTATATTTTCATTTAGCCGTTCGTGATTTCTTTTGTACTGTGAGAATCGCACCTGTTAACGCGACCATGCTTGGAGAGTACTGCAAGGAAGCATTCAGGAACATGCGCGCGAAATAAACAAGTACAAACGACGGCAAAAAGCAACAACAAAATACCGAATTCGTAAGCACGACACAACGATTAACAATTCGCAGGCCCATTCGAATATGTGATTATATGCTAGTATTTATATTTATGTATACAACCGCAAAGTTGACGAAGCAAGGCAGCGCTTGTTTCCTCTGCTAAAAGCAAGCTGAGACATCGTGACTCCTCCAGTCGCATAGTATCTCCCGCTCCACGACCCTTTCGGCCGCAGGGAATCATATATAACTGCAACATTATTTCAAATGTAGTGTCTAAAGACAGCAAAAACAGGTGCAGGGTGAAGCGGGCACCTGCGCCGAATTAGTTGCGATATCTTACGCACGTAATCTCGTAGAGGCAACGGAGCAAATGGGTTTTCTAATAAGAGCACCCAACCAGGCGGAAAGAGCGCCGCCAAACGAGTGAGACTCGTTGCTTGCTGCATAATTACTACTTAATGCGAGCCTCTGTGCGTTGCTTGCTCGTGGAATATAACCTACTAAAAGCACAAAATATATGTAAGAGAAAAATGAAGGCGCGTGTTCAACGTGGGTGAAAAAGGTGGTGTTGTGTGTAGCGTAATTAAACGAAGTGTATGTTGCCCAGTGAGCTTCGATTTCGTATTTAACTATCGGTCACTGGACTTCGCGATGTCGAGGGTCCATGCTTTGCAGTTAGAAGGAAACAATCACAGCCCTAATAAAAGCAAGACCTTACTGCATAATATATTCGGTTACCGGTATGTGAATATTGCGTTGATTTCGAAGTGCAAGAAAGAGAAAAGTGGCTTGCTTTTCTTTTATCATAAACAGCCTGACTTTGAAAGGGCGCCAGATCATCGTGCCTTTCAGCTTTTTCCACCTGTGGGCTTATTTTACGGCACTGGCTTAGATAAAGGTTGAAGCTCTCTATTTCAGGCGATCGGTAGTATACACGTCGCTCAAGTGGCGAGACGCAGCGTTTAAGTGCAGCCTTTCATTGCCACCCTTTTACCGAATAAGATGATATGCTGACTGTTCAACTAGTAAAAATTCAAGATATCGTTTGTGGCATCATTGTTCATGCTGGTATTTACTTTACTCTTGTATATCGCTGACGGGAATCGGCAGTGTTTGACCAGATCAAGAAAATTTGGGGAGAAGGGGTGAATCAGAATAACAGAATAACATACTGCTGAGCTAGTTGATACGCATTCGTTCTAAAAGACAAATTCAAAAACAAGTAAGAGGTCCTTACTTCCTTCATATGTTCGTGTTCGCACACCCTGTCTTTTGGTATGAAGTGCAGCAGTTGTGAAATGGAAAGAAAATCGAATGTTTCATAGTGCGAACAAGCTTAATGTATAACAGAACACGAACAGCTACTTGTGATCAGCTCATACAGTAATAAAGTCTGTCTCGAGGGAAGAATGTATGTAAATTAAGCGGAGCCACAAAAACGCTGATTACCAAAATGAGCAATAGCAAAAATATTGCGAGGCGAGTTAGGAGAGAAGGTCTCCAGCAGACGCACCAGACATATTAAGTAGCGAGAGAATAAATAGTCTGGTTCCCATTCGAATCAGGGCTGATAAATCGACTTTAATTTCTTGTCGTAAGGTATGCCGCATGAAGGCAGCTGTTCAATTATGGAGCCCTTGTATCTTGCCCGGTCGCGACCCGTAATACGCCTTGCTGTGTCCCTTTTAGCAATTGCACTTTTGCAAGAGCTCATGAAAAGATCGAGCAAAAAAAAAGTGACCTGGATAGCTTACCAGGCGGTATACCACCTATTATGGCTGTTGGCTACTCTTTCGATGAAGTAAATCACAAAAATGTGTGGTATTCTTTTGTCCATTTCATAGTGAATTACAATGTCCTATTTAACCAGTGCCACAAACTACAAATAAACAACATGGAACATTTTTTTTTTCAGATTCGATCTCAGAAATAGGACGCGATAGCCAATTGGTACCTGTACAGTATCTCTTTGTCAGTCACTGGTCTTGCTTTTCTTTTGAGAGGATACCTCCACCATGCTCAAAAGAATAGGCCTCCTGTCCACTTAACGTTGGTCGCTTCATAATATCATGAAATGCCTAATAAAATTACTGTTAAGAACCACCGACCATGCCATAATCCTTCCATCTGCAAATTTGTGAAGCAAACTCACTACGCATGCGTAAAGTAACAAGCGCACCCACACAGCTGCTGCATCTCTCGATGTCTGCAACTGATTGGTATTGATTGAATCAGTACTGTAAAATTTATGCGAAACGAGTCCGTTAACGCTGTCGTGCTAAAATGCTATCACTGCGAGGACCTTATGTATATCCGCCCACGTTCACGTTACGCGTTAACGTGATAGCGTTGAAGACCTCGTTTCATAAAATATCCGGTGTCGGCGTCACTGGTTGTGAGGGCATTCTACAGGGTGATTTGAAACAGCCGATATGACGTGCGCAGATTCATGGCGCAATCGGGCCCTGCACAGGGCCTGATTAGCTCTATCGTGTTCTAATCTCGAGGCGAAACTCAAGCATTGAAGTTTTCCCCCCTTATTCCTTCTTTGGCTCATGAGTCAACTCAGTAAATTAATGCAGTTGCACGGCTCCCTAATTATTCCTGTCTAGCTAACACAAGAACGTGCCTGTGTATTGCAAGTGGATTTTATTTTGTTATTATCTTGTGCTCCCACCTTCTATGTGACTGCTGGCATGCTAGGGGTGCAAGCGAGAAAACGCATCTGGATGGCACAAGAGGTTCTGCATGTTCAATAGAATACATTGTCAGCGTTGTCTAGAACTCACACCCGTATGAGCGGGAGGAAACACTTCTTTTTATTTTGTTCTTTGAACGGGTTATTAATGCCGACTTATCTTCGAAATATTGATCGCATTAGAACAGGTGAGAATTCAGTACCGTGTGTACAGTTTGAAGTGTCTTGTTGCGAGATCTGGGCTGCGCATTTGCATTCGGCATGGTTGTATTCACGGTCATGAGCGTAAGCTGATGTATCTCCTCGTTTATTCAAAGCAAACAACGCTAGCAGTTACACGCAGGTGGTTGCATGGTCACAGTCGCGATTGTCGCGCCGACCTGTGCTGACTAGACGCGTGGATAGTTATCGGTTACGCAGACTAATCAGCGTAATTCTTCATCATGGATTATTCTTGCACACAGTTTGTTGTATCCGGAGTCTTCGTTTTTTTTAGGTGTGCGATGCTGACGGTAAAATGCGTAGAGAATAGCAAATGTTGTGGAGGAGAGTTATTGCTCCCATCGTATTTATCGACAGATATTCGGAAAATGAAATTCTGGCACGTCAGTTATATAGAAGTTTAGGTTGAGTGAAACTCTGGCACCTCAGCCGTAGGAAAACTCGAGGTTGAATCTGCATCACCGGGATGTTGACTGCTTCATACTAACCGGTAGGCTAGCGAGCTATTTTTCTGCGCATGACAAGGAGAAGTAAGAATAAGCCCAATTTTCATGACAGTTATACTGGATGCTTGATGATAGTCAAGTTCGATGATGCTCATAACAGGAAAGTTTTTTTTATTATTTTTATGCATAGGTATATTCATTTACCGCAGGCTATATAAATCGATTTAGTCCATGTTTTTTTTTTCATTATTATTAAAGGCAACCTACTTAGGTTGCTCACACGAGCGGTAAACCTGACCCGCTTGACCGCCCGTTTCAAATGAAGCACACCATATTGTAGCACTGAATAAAAATAGATGGTATTGATTTTTACCACCGCACAAATAATGATGCGTTATCACACCTTGCTAGGACCTTGCTATTGCTGCGCTATGGAGTGTAAGTGTACTTCATCTGCGCCGTAATACAACGTCATTGTTTGCATCATTCCAGGAACAATAATTGTGACGCGGACACAATTTAATAAGGAAGTTGAAACACTGCACTCGTTTCATAGATTTTTCAAAGTGCAGTGAGGGGTCTTGAAAAAAAGTTTCAAGGAATAAGTGAATTTTAAAAACCTAGAATTTTCCTTTGTAGAAGTTCATGTCACCACTGTGCGTTCTTCAAACAGTGTTTGAACAAAGCACAAGCCAGTCCTAGCTAAAATGAAAGCACATACACAAGAGTTTTCTTACATACATTTCCATTTTCAACTCTAGCTTCCCTTGGCAAAACACATGTCCTTTCACAGTCGCGCTTCGAGTCACGCCAGTCTCGACTCTACGACTTCGACAGGATGCCTTGTTTTCTATCCGTGATTACTCAATTAGTAGTCGCGTATTCATATTATAGGGCTAAACATAGCCTAAAACTAACGCTTTCAACAATTTATAAGCTGAAAATGTACACGTTTACACAGGAGTTTTCACGTGAGAGTTGAACTGTTTTTTTGGTCATTTGTTCATTCGGTCATTTCTTCCGAGTCCTTTATAGCTGTTAAGAGAGACCATGGATTGTGCATCAGTACGTTCTAGCAACCACAGCCATTTTTTGAAGAACTTGAAATCTATTAGGTGAACCAAGCACAAACCAGTTTTCATGCCAGTCATTGGACAGCTTTTAAAATATAAAAGTTACATATTTTTAAATTTGTCATTCTTTAAATTAAACATAAGAAAATGGTAATAGGCAACAAAAGGTGGTGCGGACCTACAGTTGATCATGCAAAAACCACTTGCTCAGTTATATCCCAGATACTTTTTTTTGCCATTTAAGAAGTAATACGAAGGTGGTATTTCGCTTCTAGGTTCTCCTCGTGTCAACTACAACCACTGTTTGTAGGGGTAGAAACTTTCTGCGAGTGTAAACACGAGAAGTGACAGACGCCCGCCAACGCAGTAACAAAAGAATATTTAAAATTCGACCATACTGTTATAAAATTTCGTAAGCTTTCTGTGCTTGGAATACATATGCTGCTTTATACACATGCTGGTACCATACACACAATTATTCGGCTCAATTCCTACGAGAACCTGTACATACTCCACCAAGCCTAATGCTTTCACCGGAAGCTTTTATTTTTTGTTATCTGACACGCATATGCCTTCAATAACAGTGTTACATCCGCGTAAAATAAGTTTACGCGAACTGCAATGCTTGCCAATTTGCAGCTTGAAGAAAAAGTGAACTTCACGTGAAGCATTGGTCTAAACTTTGAAACCAGCCATCGCTTCCGGGCGCAGCTCCGCAGTGCGAAGGTAGAGTTGCGAGCAGCTGTTGTTTGGGGGCAACGCAAGATGGAGTAGAGAAAGCGGCGGCCACTTACGAGGCAAGACAGCGCTTGATTGATGAAGTGCTAACTCGCCGTGAAAGGCTGCAGCAGGGCCTGTTTACAGATAGCCTCCTGTCGACTTCTTTAAGCAGCCAAGTGGAGTTTCCTATGCATGGTTTCCCAATGTAAGGTTTTTATTTCACCCGTTTTCGTACTGAAAGAATAGAGAAGGTGCTCTATTCTTTGTAGACCAAGTCGTATATACAAAAATGACGCACGCTCACTTCTAGTCGGGTTTCAACGGGCTGCCTGCAGAACAGCCAATACGATGCGTGCGTCAGGAGATCGCATTGCGCAACGTTACTTCACTGGAGCTTCGCTTAACCATATTTTATTTCTCATGTCTACTGAAAGTCCCTCCTCTGAACAGCTGCCGGCTCGAGCTTGAGCGCTCATGGAGGCACGCTTCTCGCGTCACCGTGCACTATGTGAAAGCAAGAAAATGGTATAGCTCTCACAGATGATCCCACCTAGACTACACGTGGACACAAGCATTAACGTGTTTATGAGGCTAGAGACGAATTAAGCTAGCATTACGCCTTGTGAAACCTCTTACGAGCTTATCGGAATGGCTGACAACGCTGTCTACGAATAATGCAGTGTCGAAGAGACCCTCGAAGACGTTTTTGTTTTGCAACTTTCAAAATTACTGATTGCACATGCATAACTCGAAAATGCTCTGTGTCACGTTCACTCCAATGAGCTGTCACATCAAATCATTATAGAGTAGAGAGAGAGGTAGAGAAAAGTTTGGTGAAAGTCAGGGAGGTTAACCAAAAGAAAATTTCTGGTTTGATACCCTGTATTAGGGAAGGAGATAGAAAGGTAAGCAGGGGAAAAGAAAGAGTGATTGTGAAAGAAAGGAAACGAGATCGCGCACTCATTCAATTACGAGAGTTTCATAGTCGTTTTGCGAGTCCGGTTGACCACAGAAACGTCAGCAGCGCCTTCATCGCTTTCTGGCTGAAATGTCAAACGTTCCGATACTCCAAAATTGAGTGCTCTGAAAGCGGCTGGTCTTTGAGCCACATTAACGTCGCCGAAACTTGTCTTTGGGAGCTGTGCGTAGGACACTCGCAAAGAACATGTGCAATGGTATCATCACTGCCACCGTGATCACACACAACACTGTCTGCCACACCGATTCTGTGAGCAAAGAAGTTCGTTAATGACACTCCAAACCACAAGCGGCAGATAACGGTTGTTTTGTATCGTGATAGTCCGGGTGGAATTTGAAGTTTAAAAAACACCTTAATAAGCTGGCGAGGCAGATACCTGCGAATACATCATCACAATAGCTAATGAAACTTAAACACTGACCGACCTATCACTCTACTGTCATTCGCTGCAATCGTATGGCATACACTCTTTTCCCTTTCTCTTTCCTTCTGATTACATTGATTCATATTCCCTCGCCTGCAAGCTGGGTGTTGCTTACAAGATTTTTATCTTGATAACGTTCCTCCTACTGTGTTCTTTTTTGTTCTTATGATCGTCCCTATATATGTCTCCCAGTTAGCTCTCATATTCTACAGAAGCAGGACAATAAAAAAACAAACGACACTCTTTCACCCTTGCATTCTCTACAAGAGTAGTTGACATCAGTGTTTTGCACACATTCTTAACTTGCCCTGTCAGCTCAACTGTAATCTGTCAAAAGATGATTCATGTGCGCGTATTATTGCTTTCAGAAGGTACAGCGGAAGCACAACGTTGAAGACAGGAATACGAGTTACCTGAAAAGGGAGGAGTAGAAAGGCAGGAAGCTTAACTAGAAAAGTATCTGATTGGCTACTTTATGATGTGCGATTTGGTAACAGATAGGAAAGATGAAAGAGAGAGGGAAGGAAAGAAAAAGTGAGCAGTAACTCATTGGCTGTACTCTTTTTTTTAACCTTTAGCCTAAGAGTCCCGTTTGAAGCCAATAACATTAGGACCCACATGTACATGTTTGATTGTAGCAATCATAGTAACTGTATCTAATAATAAACTGACGTTGCAGCTCACACTAATAGCACATTCTCGCACGCGTCAACTACTAGTGGTAAGGGACCGTAAATGACAATTACTGCTGGCGGACGAATAAAACACCACCAGGTTGAAATGTTCCTGTCCAAGTATCTCGTGCCAGATTATTCTAGTACTCTTTCTTGCTTCTTCACAAGCCAGCGTTTTTGGTGCCTACAAAGCTCTGCGCTTTCGCGCATGAGAACTGTTTAAAGGAAACCTTTGGACAGCGCCCACAGTGGTCACACAACTAAAGAGAGGAATGAAAGAATTGGAAATTCTTTTCGAAGTACTTGTTTCTTTGTTAAAAGCAACCAGATGATGTGAACAGGCAGTGTGGTTGTCGAATACATAGGGGAGGTTAGTGTTCTGTTTAAGTGTAGTGTTTAAAGGAGGACTAAAATTGGTACAAATTAAAAATCCGCAAAAATGACATTGACTCCCATGGGTAGGATTCGACCCCGCGACCTCTTGATTACGCTTGATTCATTCGAATCATTGTTACCCGAATAAGTCGCTGCATTTTCTTCTTGTTATTATATACCTCATCTCCTTCTCTCTATTCAAAACAAGGGCACGAGAATGAGACATGAAAATAAGTAAAAAACTGACAAACCCAGCTTGTTTGTAAACATACGCTTTCGCTTCAACGTTCACGCAGTTGATGTCAAACCTGATCAAGTCTATGTCAAGCGCAGCACCGCTTCATCCCAGGGCGATAAGTTTAGAATGTGAAAAATAAATGAAAGACTGCTTACTTCCTTGCACCTAGCGGCTCCACTTAATTACAAGAGACACGTTTTTTTTGTGTGTGTGCGTGCGTGCGTGCTTCTATACCATCCATTGGAAAAGCAGCCTAAGGACCGTGAAACGGCTTGCAGAGAGTTTCGTGCTTTTTCTCTGCCCATCTGACGCCTGCAGAAGACCTTGTCCCTGGAGGGTTTACTGCTGTGATAATTATCCCGGTAGTTATTACGTGTGCCAGAGACACTGAACGGGCTAAGCGTAATAAAAAGCGGAACGAAATAATGACCGTTAATCGATTAACCGGCATCCTTTAATGAATCTTTTCCCTGTGCGTTTAAGCTGCGCCCTGGGCGCAGAGAGGCAGCCAACTGACTGCCAGACAAAATACAATCAGTGCAAGGTACGGGCATTACAGCGTCGTAATTGGTTGTGTCAGACAGCAAACATAAACATCTCACGCGTTGCTGGGTTAAGGAACCAGTGAATGGTTTCATTATTTGGTTGTAAAAGCTGTGATTTATGAGAGTCATAAAAAGTAAAGTGAATATGGTGTTCATTAATATACACACAAAACTGAATAGCTGTGTTCGTTAAGCAACCTTCTTTAACATGCATGAACGTAATGGAAAACTTGACGTAGGGCGCTACTTCAAAAACAAAAAACAAAACAGGGATTAATACTATGTCTTACGAAGCAGTTTGTCGGTTTCGACAACTAATCCTCTCAGAAAATTCTGAAGGTAGCGACCACTACTTGTAAAGTGGGTGACTTGGCTAGATAGTACATTCTTTGTTGTCACTACGGGTCCCGAATTCGTAAAAGCAGCTCAAAAACTACGAAGCGTCTTTGTAGTAATTTAGGTCGTAGCAAAAAGATTATTATTAAAAATGGATGAATCTTCAAATAATGCGGTAGATTTAAGATGTTCATGTTATATTTTCTTGCATTTTAAAGAAAAATTTAATGAAGAATGCATACTGAGATTGCCCCACGCCACACACTTATTTATAGCAGAATCTGTGTGTTTTAATATTTCATCTGCGTTGATAGATATTCACACATAAATGAGAGCATAAGATTTCAACAGTTAGGTGCATTATGATTGCATTCTTTTTTTCTTCATTTCAGTATGACAATTTCAAAAAACTTAAGGCCGAGATTGCCGCACCCAGAGCACTGCACCTAACATGCGCCTAAATTTAGACATTCACTAGTAGCCGTTGCCTTCTTTAGTGCCGTAGAGTTAGTAAGAAATACTACTAGCAAAAGCCAGGCCACCCCAATTATTGAAGAAAAAATGAATAGACGGAAAGCTGTAATACTACACTGTAAAATTTTGCGAAGACTGTATCTCCTCCTCCTCTCTTTTTCTTTTTTTCTCTCATTCCCGTCTACACCCCATGTAGGGTAACAAACTGGACTTAGTCTGGTTGACCTCCTTACCTTCCTGATATTCTTTTTTTCTCTCTCTTCGCGGGGAGTATTGCGTCCCGGCATGCTGACCATTTTCCATAAAAACTATCAAGCGAAGGGTTCTGTAGCGCCTTTGAGACGCACAGGTGACAGAATTAGAATAAAAAGAGGCCTGCATTGCACAAAACCATTGGCCCGGAAACAGCGTAATGCATAATGTATGTCTAATGCATAAGTGGCCTGCATGGCACATTTCTCTCACAACAGTGAAGACTATATTCAGAATAGTTTTTCTCTTAGTTTTTAGATCGTCTTACTGGCGGAAAGTGTAATATGTTTACTAGCAAGGAAGAACTGACGCACTGCAGAAAGAAGCAACCAATCATACGGGCATCGGGGTAAAGTTTTATAACTCGCTTGAACGACAAAAAAAACAATGCAATATTCCAATAATCGAAGATATTCTGACTGCTCTTGAACGAGAAAAGTAGATTTTATATATATATATATATATATATATATATATATATATATATATATATATATATATATATATATATATATATATATATATATATATATTATGAGACCACGTCCGGTACGGCGATAACCAGGTTATCCTCTTTAATCCAGGTGCACGAGCCAAAGAGACCCAGCCCGCGTGACATACGATGATGATCACTACAATGGTATTGTTATACAGATGAAGATAAAGTACATTCTCAGCGCTCACACTATTTTCCCCCCTTCGCGAAAGAGGGCAGCAAGTTAGAAAGGGTTGGAATGCCAAATATATGGTTTGAGTCGAGAGAAGTGAACGATCTCATTGTGGCGGTGACGACGATCAGGAGCCGCCATGACAGGAGCAACGTGATAGTTGACTTCGGATGTTCGTTCCAGAACGGTGTATGGACCAAGATATCGGAGAAGGAATTTTTCGCAGAGCCCAGGTGCACGAACAGGTGTCCACAAAAGCACTTCGTCGCGTGGGCGGAACAGAACAACTCGACGCTTTGCATCAATGTCGATTTTTCTCTTCTCCTGAATGGTAGCAGTGTTGGCGCGGGCGATTTCACGGCAGCGGGCGACGCGAGCGGCGAACTCTTCCGGAAGAGATGAACATGGAATGGAAGATGTGGACAAAAAGATGGTGTCCAGAACAAAAGTCGGTACACGGCCATAAACGAGAAAAAAGGGGCTGTAATTCGTCGTACGCTGTATGGCAGTATTATATGCGAACGTGACAAAAGGAAGTATAGTGTCACAGTTTTCGTTATCCGGTTGAACGTACATGGAGATCATGTCGAACAAAGTTTGATGAAAACGCTCAGTCAGACGATTAGTTTCTGGGTGATACGCTGATGTGGTCTTGTGGATGGTGTTACAGGCCTGGAGGACTTCAGCAAGGACATGTGAAAGAAATGTCTCGCCACGGTCACTAAGAAGCACACGCGGTGCGCCATGTCGTAAAATAATGGCGAGAAGAAAAAAATCTGCGACTTCAGAGGTAGCACCAGATGGAAGAGCTGCCGTCTCCGCGTAGCGAGTGAGGTGGTCCACGGCAGTAACAATCCAACGGTGACCGGCTGGCGTAAGCGGAAGAGGTCCGCATAAGTCTATGCCCACAAATTCAAAGGGAGTGGACGGGCATGGCAGCGGTTGCAATGGTCCCGCGGGAATACACGTGGTACGTTTGCGGTGCTGGCATGACGCACAAAAGGGACGTACTTGGCGACAGAAGTGGAGAGGCCAGGCCAAAAGCAGCGAGTTTTGGGGTGGTCGTAAGTCTTGTGGAACCCTAAGTGGCCAGCTGTCGCGTCGTCATGAAACGCCTCTATGACTTCCAGACGTATTGAGCGAGGAATGACGGGAACCCATTGGTTACCGAAAGGATGGTAAATTTGCCGACATAATGTTCCATCTTGAAGTAACAGAATAGAAAGTTGGGCGAGTTGGTGTATATTCATATTAAAAGAAAAGCGGCGCACAAAAAGACGGAGACAAAGAAGAGAACCACAAACAGCGCTGCACTCACAAATGAAAGTTTAATCCGAGCAACAAGAGTTTAAAAAGTAATAGCCGCGCATGACAAGTGAGGTACAACGAGATCAAGAGATACGCTCATCAATAAAAGCGAACTCTTTTTTGTGCAATGTAACAGAGGTCTGGCTTACACAAGCATCACGTGACTTGTTAATATGATAGGCTTCCGACACCTTCTTGTTGCTCGGATTAAACTTTCAGTTCTGAGTGCAGCGCTGTTTGTGGTTCCATCTTGAAGCTTGAAACGGGCAAGTTGTCGTCTTAGGCGGCTGTTTGGAGCACGCGATAAGCCAGTGAGCCGATCGATGATAGTGCGGCAGTAGGTATCGGCATGTTGGAGTGAGGCGAGATCTGTGGACGAAAGAAGGTCCGCCGAGGCAACTAACTGTTTCGAAGCAGCAGCCGTCTGTTTGGTCACTTTGGCGGGCGGTGACGAACAGATGGAAGGTGACACTTCGGCGCTTTGCGAGAGCGGGCAACGAGACAAAGCGTCGGTATCTTGGTGCTCTCTGACCGACCTATATGTGACGCTGTAGTCATACTCTTGCAATCGTAGTACCCAACGGCCAAGGCGTCCCGACAAATTTTTGAGAGACGATAACCAACACAGAGCATGATGGTCAGTCACTATTGTGAAATGCCGGCCGTATAAGTAAGGACGAAACTTTTGTACGGACCACACGATGGCGAGACATTCTTGCTCAGTGATGCTGTAGTTTCGCTCAGCACGTGACAGAGTATGGCTCGCGTAGGCCACGACTTGTTCTTCGGAAGCGTGGTTCCGCTGAAGAAGGACAGCACCAATGCCAAGTCCACTTGCGTCAGTGTGTAGCACAGTAGGTGCTGCAGGGTCGAAATGGCGAAGCACTGGCCGTGTTGCGAGGCATAGCTTGAGGGTGTGAAAAGTGGCTTCGCAGTCATCCAACCAGACAAAGGGTGCGCTCGTGGTCAGAAGTTTGTTCAGAGGAGCCGCAATAGTAGCGAAATCACGCACAAAGCGGCGGAAATACGACGCCAAGCCAAGAAAGCTGCGGAGGTCTTTGGGTATTGTTGGTGTAGGAAAGTACAGTACCGCGGCAACCTTGTCGGGATCGGGCTCAACGCCATGTTTACTGACGACGTGACCTAACACCTTGATGCTGTGACTGGCAAACCGACACTTCTTAGTGTTGAGCTGGAAACCGGCCTTAGCTAAACACGTGAGGACTTCGTCTAGCCGTTCCAGGTGCTGTGAGAAGCTGGACGAAAAGATGACAATGTCGTCGAAGTAGCAAAGGCACGTCTTCCATTTTAATCCCCGCAGTACCGTGTCTATCATTCTTTCAAATGTGGCTGGGGCGTTGCATAGGCCAAAAAGCATCACATTGAATTCAAAGAGCCCTATTGGCGTAGCAAACGCAGTCTTCTCTTTATCAGACTCGTGCATCGGAATCTGCCAATAACCAGAGCGCAAGTCGTGACTTGAAAAGTACTCAGCACCTTGTAAAGTATCAAGAGCGTCGTCAATGCGAGGCATTGGGTAGACGTCCTTACGAGTAATTTTGTTGAGTGATCTATAATCAATGCAAAACCGTACCGAGCCAGCCTTTTTTTTTTTGACTAGTACGACAGGAGAAGACCATGCGCTTGTCGAAGGCCTGATGACGTTGCGCGCGAGCATGTCGTTGACTTGTTCTTCTATAAGCTTGCGTTCAGAAGCCGACACACGGTAAGGGCAGCGGCGAATGACACGGGATCCGTCGGTGTCGATACGATGAGCGGCCACTGTTGTTTGACCCAGACCATCGGAACAAACGTCAAAGCATGTTTTGTGCTTCATTAATAACGCTAGTAAGGCATCAGTTTGTGTTGGGTTGAGATGTTCACTCAAAGTGGCTTTGAGAGCGGGAGATGGATCTTCAGCTGGCATACACTTTGAGAATGACGAAGCAGATGAACCAGTAACGACACAAACGGGGGCTTCTTCGGTAATGGTGGCAACAGTGGTTCCCTCTGGCAGAAGTTGTGGTTCTGGCGTCGTGTTGCAGGCGGTCATGCTTGCATGACCACGTGAGAACCGCACTAAACAAGATGCGATGGTGATCCCTCGAAAAATACAGCGCTGGCAAGAAAAAACCACAGCGTCACCATCTAGAATGCCTCGTGACTTGATTGTAAGGACACGTTCTTGTTCGGGAGACAGGAGGAAATCCGCAGCTGTGACAAGGTTGGGCGACAAAAGGTCGGCAGCAGAACAAAGCTCAGTGTCCGTAGTACGAATAAGTGGCCGACCACTCAAAACTTCAGCCGACGCAGCTGATAAGAAGTCCCAGCCCAAGATTATCTGATGAGTGCACAAAGATAGCACAGCCAATTGTACGTGATGACGGATTCCATCAGTCAGAACACGAGCAGTACACAATCCGGTTGGGCAAATCGGACAGTCATTAGCGCCGCATAACATGGGACCGGAATAAGGAGTTTGCACTTTACGCAGGCGAAAACACAATTCACAATCAATTACCAAAATGGTGACACCAGTGTCTATAAGGGCATCAACAAAAACACCTTCCACACAAACAGGCAGTAAATTAGCTGGGCGAGACGGAGGAGTTGTAACGTTTCGACAACAAGCAGTTTCCCTTCCAGAAACTGCACCTTCTAGTTTTCCGAGTCCAGAGAGATCGGTGCGGGACGCAGGGGCGATGACGTACGCCGAAACGGTGATGGAGAACGGCGACGAGATGAACGAGAAGGATGAGATCCAGCTTGAGACCGTGGAGGGGAGGGCGACTGATGGGATGTGGATGGATACGGTGCGAGATCGTATTCATCGGGTCTCGGGGCAAAGACTCTTTCGTAAGCTGGATAACCACGACGTTCATCCTGCTGACGGCGGCAGCAGAAACGGGATATATGACCCCTTATGCCACAGTAGAAGCAGACGGGGCGCGGAGGACGCCATGTAGAATATTGGGCTGCCTTGGCACTTGCGTTACCATCGCAGCCAAATGGTCGCATCCGATGTCCGTAGGCACGGTTGGAACTGGTGCCGGGGCCCGTGATGCAACTTCTGCGTACGAAGGCACTGGGAAGCGCACAGGAGACGGGGCATGTGCAGCGCTTGTCATTGATGCCAGTTCGTCCTTGATTATCTCACGCAGGTTGGGAGGAGGTGGGCGGACAGACGCAATGGTTGGGTTGCCTGGCATAAGACCGTGGAGTTCCTCTCTGACAATTGTGCGGATAAGGGCTCGCAGTTCATGCTGTCCGGTAAAGCTAGCGTCGCAGGAGGCGTGTGGAAGGCGCATGGAATAAAGCGCGTCCAGGCGTTGACATATGGTGGTGACGTCGCGGACGGTAGTTGGGTTCTCGATAACGAGAGCATTGAAGGCCACAGAGTTGATACCTTTCAGTAGGTGTTGGATGCGCTCCGCCTCCGTCTTGTCATTTTGTGCTCGGCGACAGAGAGCCAGAACATCTTCAATGTAGGACGTATATGATTCGTCGTCCCCCTGGATGCGGGTTGCGAGCTTCTGTTTCGCTACCGCAGAGCATCCTGCAGATGTGCCAAATACCTTACGGAGATGCCCCGTGAAGGCCGACCAATTGGAGAAGTCGCTCTCGTGGTTGTAATACCAGGTTTTAGCGACGCCATCAAGGTAAAAAGGAAGGTAGCGCAGTTTGTAGCACCTCGTCCCAATAATTACACACGCTGGTTCGATCATAACTGTCCAGCCATTCTTCGACGTCTTCGCCGCGAAGGCCGGAAAATACCAGAGGGTCTCGGGGAGAGGTACTCATGGTGCAGTGAAGCCTAAGTGGCTGAGAAGGAGTGGTTGCAGCAGCGGACACGTTGGGTTCTGCCATCGCTGTTGCTTGAGGGCACAACCTTCGAGCAGACCGGAGCTCCAGGGGTGACGGGTAGAGCAGGAGGACGTGGGAACCAAAGCGCGCTCCACCACTTATGAGACCACGTCCGGTACGGCGGTAACCAGGTTATCTCTTTAATCCAGGTGCACGAGCCAAAGAGACCCAGCCCGCGTGACATACGATGATGATCCCTACAATGGTATTGTCATACAGATGAAGGTGAAGTACATAGTCAGCGCTCACAATATATATATATTACAATATGTTTTTATTGATTCTGAAAGCTGATGTGCCGTAGAATAAATATAAAAAGTGGGCTATGTTTTAATATTGGTCAAAAATTTGCCTTGTATGGCTATTTGCTTGAAGTTAGCGCGATTATATCTTTTTATTGAAAAGTGCTAATAATATAATCTTTGGAAGTTTCATATTAAACATGTTGGAAAATTTGCCCGAAATTTTCACAGCTCTGCCATAGGCCCTTTGTGAAATAAAGGCCTGTAAACTTGGAAGAAAAACGATTTATAGGATCAAATTCGATAATTTTGATTTAAAATTTACACTACGCAGTCAGTCTCATATAAATGAACGTAAGCACCAGTACATCTATATGTAGCCAAATAAATTTGAGGCACGTAGCCTCAATATATTTTGTGTAATTCATCGCCAAATTCGAAAGAAAGCAGCATAGCAGGTAAGCGTGGCACTTCACCTCTCCGTCATTATTGAGTTACTGTACTTCCAAAAAAAATTCCAGCAATATCAATTGAGGATCTCTTCTTTCCACTGATCAGGGAACATTACATACAATTCTGAAAAAAAAATAAGAGGCTCACCAGCCATGCTTTGCTAGATATTACGCGGAATCCCCGCCACCCGCATATAAAAGCACGTAAGGCTGTAGATTATTACAAAATAGCTCCTATAAAGCTGTGATAGGGAAAGGAAAAACAAACTGGGGTGTAGCGAAGCTTGCAGGGAAGGGGGATTTCAGCTCCTATAACGTAGAACCTGGAGAGAGAGGGGTATAGACTGCATTGTTGCATCTTCTTCTTGTTTTTCTGCTTCCATACATGCCCGTTTTCAGTTCATGTTCAGTTCATGTAGGGAAGAGTTTTTACACCTCCGCTAACGTTGCCTGCTATTTGTAGGACTAACGTGTTCCCTTCTTCATATTTAGTGGACCGGTGCTCACTAGTAGACTTTACCCTATCTTTAGGGCACCTATCCGTTTATGACCATGACAACATGACACGCTGTGACGACAAGGGACGCCGAGCTCGCAAACTCGTGCGACGCGCTTCGTTGCAATCATGGAGGAAGAAGAAGAAAGGACGGAGCATGACGTGGCACCGCCGGCCTTTGCAAGCCAACCAGTTTTCAAGCCAGCTGTGTCACGCCAACGCGCGACCTTTTGCGACGACATTACGCAAGAAACGAGACTTGCCGAGACATCAGAGTGTGGCGCCCGGTAGCTTTTATCCGAAACGCGCTTGTTCGGCGAAGAGCGGCCAGCTCACACAGGAGGCTCAAAACCGCAACACCACCGAGAGTACTGAAACATACCACACGCTCTGACGTTTTGGTCGCGTTTTGGGTCGGCACAGTGGGCTTCACCTCGTGTGACGTAATGCTCCCTGCTTTCTTTTTCCTTCCTCCACGGTTGCGAAACTCTCCTCACTGGTAAGGTTTTTCTTCCGTATACGACGCAGGCCTCTCTCTCTGTCTTGATGAGGAACCACGACGTCATGACATACCGTCGCCACACGCATGACACGCCGACAAGCCGAATCTCTTTTCCCCTTAGAAACAGACAGACGAACAAACAAACAAAAAACAAAAAAACAAACAAACAAACAAACAAAACGATTAGCTATGCAATCTCATTAACGACGAAAAGGTATGGGTGGCCGAGCCCCTTTACTGCGATACAGCGAAGAGGCTCGGCTTTTTTTTTTTTCCTGACGTGGGAGTGGCCCCTTGGGTGCGAAATCACGCCTTGAAGGACCACTGTAAATGCTTTCATATCTCTATTTGAGAAATCTATGACTGCCACAAAAGGGGGGGGGGGAAGGCATGAGCTGTTGCTAAATAAGTTGGCCGTGTGAAAAAAATCAAAGGAGGCAAAATTAAGAACGAGCAAAATGAGGCAAATAAATATTGTTATCATAAAGTCAGTGTTAAAATGCTTGCAAGAAATCACAAATATCTCTGCGACCATGCTGGCTCAGCTTAGAGTGTAACACCGCACCGAGAACTAATTGTTAGTATTGAGCAACATCCAGCGCAACTTTATGTATTAACAGGCACCAGCGATCGGGAAAGCAATTTAGGAGGTCATGGGCACCCCAATAAAAGAAAGAGAGAAATAAATTAAAAAAGAAAACAAGCCAGAACAGAAATAACAGATAAAAACATAGATTTAGCGAATGGGTCTTTCATATAGATAACGTCATCATAGCTGAAATGGAGCTGCACCATGGCATCTCGAAGCAACCAGTATCCATAGCACAGTTGCCGTGGTAGTGGTTAAACGCAAAAAATCGGGGATCGCAATACAGAAGAACTGATTTATTGGCGTCTAGTCTGCCATAACAATCACGGGTGTTGCGAGAGCCCACAGCGGTATGATTTTCGGAAACGAACTTTCGCCATGGCTCCGCAGCCACGGCAAATGACGCCGGCAACAATGCGGTGTATACAAAGGAGCTATTCTTGCTCAGCTAATCGGCGTGAGGTAGCCGACCTCGGCACGATACGGCGTGCTGTCCTTTGCTGCGATCGAATGTGGTCGGCTTTCGACAAGGGCACGAGGGCACGTATCGACTGGAAGGCCTTCATTGAAGGGGGACACAGAAATCATGGAGGTCTGCGCAGCTTTTCGAAAGCCATGCACTTCACGAGTGGTAAACTATAGCCGAAGTATGGCTTATCTCCTTTTCTTATACTTTGTGGTTGAATTAAGCTTTATGTATTGGTGAGGGGTACAGTATGCGATTTATTTAATATTTATTAGAAAGCTTACAAAACACGATCAGAATTATGTTGGGACTGCGTAACCACAACGTTTCTTAACCCCTTTGAACCTCTTAATTTTCAAATTTTGTAATCTTTCTACTCGCAATCGCTTAGCGTTGTTTTGAAATTATGGATTCAGTATGTCGCAAGAGAGAGAGAGAAACAAAGAGCCCCGCCGCGGTAGTCTAGTGGCTAAGGTACACGGCTGCTGACCCGCAGGTTACGGGATCAAATCCCTGCGGCGGCGACTGCATTTCCGATGGTGGCAGAAATGTTGTAGGCCCATGTGCTCAGATTTGGGTGCACGTTAAAGAACCCCAGGAGGTCGAAATCTCTCTGGAGCTCTCCACTACGACGTCTGTGATAATCAAAAGGTGGTTTTGGGACGTTAAACCCCACATATCAATCAGAGTAACAAAGAGTATTCTTATTGAGAAAAGCAGGAGTTCCATAAGAAAGCCCTGTCTTTGCGAGACAGTCGAATGTTACTAGGACCCCCGATGTTGGGCCGAAAAAGTCAAAGAAAACGAGCGGATTCATTTATGGTCAACGTCGGTTGTGAATAAGTCGGCGAACTCACTCATGAGCCGACTTACTCGGATTCACTCAGGCTAGGATCGAGCCATGAGCCAGAGTGAGTTCAGCGACGTAATAGTTTCGTGACTCTGAGTTCAAGTGAGTCCGGTTGAAGAAAACTTTCGAGCGTGAGTGAATTTGGTTTAGGAAACTTTTGTTGAGTCTGAGTCCGAGTGAGTCGAAAGCACAAAGTATATTTCTTGAGTGAGTCTGAGTGAGCTTCCCAAGTTTTTCCGGCCTATAGTTGTGACTAACGGTATAGTGACCATGGTGTGTGTGGCCCGTGAGGGAGGAGATCAAATAAACACGACAATAAAGATACTAGGATAAAACATTTCGTATATTTGCCAATTGTAGTGCAGAGAGGTTGGTATAATCTACAACGCACTTTTCGTAAATGAATAACCAGAGAGTATTCGGAGGCCACCTTTCATTGGGCATCTACGAAGCAGAAACACAGCTGTGGTGCTTGCTGATGGTTTCGAGTTGCACAAAAAAGGCGTTTGTATTTAAGGCAAAAGCTTTAGGTGCCTTATCGAACGGCAAAACTGTCCGTCGGCGGCAGCGGCGTCAGCATTAGTGATGCGAAAGTCATTATCGCGTGGTGACGCCACCATGTGACGTCATGTGACGTCATAGGTCATTTAAGTTTGTGGCGTTACTAGAACGTCACAAACACAACTTCACGTTACAGTAGTTTCCCGTGAATATTTCTTTATATGACATAGTCACTTTGTCTAAAAGGCTTTACCAAGTAAACCCGGGATCTCAAACTCGCTGCCTGCAGTTCTTTTGCTAGCGGCCTGCGGTATCACTCGGAATGTAAGGTTGCGACTTTGCTAAGTCATACTGGCATTGTTTCCGAGCCTATAGGGACGAATACCTTTTTGTTTGGATAGATATACAAAGGAAAGACTGGCCTCACGGATGCTTTATCGTGAGGCATAATGGGCTCACTATGGGTTGAAGCATTTCAGCGGCACTACAATGCGGGCTGAGGCCTCCTCTTACGTGATTGATTGTACTCTACGTGAATATAAGTTGCTCATCGAACAAAGGCCAATCAACGAAGGACCAGCATCCAGTGTTAGGATGAATTACGCTTGTAAAACAGCAAAAAAAAAACATCCAATAGTGACTCCGAACAATGGCTATCAAAGATCGCCGACCAGTTAGAGGTCGTTTCAAGTAAAAAAAAAAATTGTGAATTGAAACCGAGATCTGCGAACAACAATTGCAAACCAATGACGCCGGTATATCAGAAGCAACAATATTTGAATTACGATATCTCTAATGTTCTCTGTAAATCTTTTTCATCATTGTTTTCACATATTGTAAGTCTGTAA
Organism: Rhipicephalus microplus; assembly: GCF_013339725.1. Taxonomy (NCBI): domain Eukaryota; kingdom Metazoa; phylum Arthropoda; class Arachnida; order Ixodida; family Ixodidae; genus Rhipicephalus; species Rhipicephalus microplus. Next base: position 312,251,639 of record NC_051165.1, on the reverse strand, counting down.
ATCAATCATACTGGAATGCAAGAATAACATGTCTCATTCATGTGAAGTATAATTTCTTAAACTTGTGTTAAGTGGTAAAAGTATTATGAATATGAAGCTTGTAATAGCCGTTTGGTGGAACAAGGAGGTGGAGTCAGGTGGATCAGAAGGAAAAGTAGTAGCAAGTATTTGTGAAATACAACAAGGCAGGCACATCACCGAAGGCGGATGCGTGAAGGCACGTTATCTCTTTCTGTGCTGACGTTCTGTCTTCTCGTGTATACAACGCATTAGCTTGTTGATAGATATTTGTACGATCACGTATGGCCGTCAGCTTCTTCTGTATTTCTCTCATACGGCAACAAGAAAAACACAAACACCTTTGCTGAAGACGTAAGTTGGCAGACCGTGCACTTGTCACTACCTTCCCTTTCCTTTATAAAAGCACTCCAGCATTTGTACGCTGAGACGCGAGAGAAACCTGCGGAGAATGAAATACCGTTCTGTACAACGTGCTGCGATGTGCGCGCGCGCATACAGCTGTGGGCCGTAAGACCAAAACAAATTGGCCAGAACGCATCTTCATGCCGTGTTTGTTTGTTTGTTTTGGTAATTTTTTGTTGGTGGCACATTGGTACGTTTCCCATAAATCGACTGAATAGATTTCTTTCATATGTTCGTGGTATGAGCCTGATATGTTGTTCTATATGTTTCTTGACATGGTACCACGGTTGTAGTACTATATTCGAGGCCCTAATAACAGCCAGGCATTCTATCTTGCGAGATTTCAACGACGTTTGTAAACTCTGAGAATGTTTCACGGTTTCAAAGAGCAGACTAGCTCACGCCAGACTGTCTTCTTTGTCCTCTTCATAGCGATGCCTCTAGTGCGTACCCATTGCTATCTCTCTCTCACACACACACACACTGTCTCTCTCTCTTGCTACCTCAATATATATATATATATATATATATATATATATATATACAGCAGGAAGTTCAAGGGGTCTGGTACGTATAAAGAACACAAGCGAGTACACGTACGAAAGTATTGCTCTTTCGTACGTGTACTCGCTTGTGTTCTATATATATATATATATATATATATATATATATATATATATATATATATGTATATATATATATATCTTGCAGGCACATTTACAGTACTTCATTTTCACTTGTTCATAACCATCATCATCTTTATTCTTTTTCTCGTTTGTGTTTGGAGCCGAGGCTGACAGAGAGAGAGAGACGCAAGAAAAGGCAGCAAGGTTTACCAAACACCCATCTGGTTTGCTAATTTGCATTGGAGAAGAGATAAGAAGTTGAAAAGAAATAGAAAAGTGTGGAATCGGTAAAATACAGCTTTTTGGGGGGAGTGCATGCAGTGTACAGGTGGTCACACAGATGCGTTCATTCAGGGTAAATAAGTAGTACTTGCGTTGCCTTCTGCACCTTCGACACGTGTTCATGGTCCTATAACCTTAGTTGCAAAACACAGAAAGCTGAACATACCGTATTGTTCAGCCTGGACGAAACGTTGTATCGTGAGATTCTCTCAATATGAGCCACAGGGACTCTGCTTACAGAACGTATAAAAAAGTTATTGCACGTTCTATGACAGCCCTGAGAACATACAAGTGGAAGCGACATCGGCAAAACTTGCATTGGTGCAGCAGTTAACATTTCGTAAGACGCTCACTTTAAACAATAACATCGTCGAGTTCTCTTTGGATTAGGGCAACGAACTTCCTTCGTTTGACAGAACCACTAGTACTGTAGCCCGTTGTCACCTTAATTCAAACTCGAATGGTTTATATGTATGCGGCTAGGATCACTCTAACTTGAAGAGCGTCTTCCTTTTCTTCTGAATCGATGCATTGACACACACGCCCTCAACCTCGGATAGCTTTCTGCACCTTACGTGGTCTTACACTCCCTCCACGTTAGCAGGCATAGCAAGCTCTTGCATATCACGATCTACGTCACAGGGCTCAGACTTTCTCCGCTAGCAGGCCACAGTCCCAAACTTTAGACCCACGAGGCCATTACAGATAGCCGAAACGGGAACGGGGGAGGGGGTACGATGAATGGATGGATGGGAAATCCTTATTATGGTGCCTCGGAAGTTTGACCAAAATATCACCTAACGTTGCCTTTAAAAACACGTCTTTACGTATCTAACGCATGAATAGTTTCTGAAGGTGACTTGGCGTCATGTTTTAAAAAAAAATGATACTGACCTCCACACTGATACATATCTGGAAGGCGACTCTAGAATGTAGCGTTTTGGTTTCCCCGTTATGCTTCATAACTCATAATGAGAACATGAGGCTCCGCACTACAATGACTTACTCCCTACTTTCATTACCCCGAATCCGAAAAGGAGCAGCCCAAATGCGTTCACTACCCAATGCTCTTTTTTATTAGCACCTCTGATTTTGTTTTGTCGCATGTTTTGTTGCTCGACATTTCTGTCCTACAGACAAAACACGCTTTACAGGCGGATATTGAGCTACGTTGTGGTTGAACTACGTAAACCAATCCTAACGAGCGCAAGGGCATGGTAAGAATTTTTTGGGGGGAAAGAAGAGTAAATAATACAGTTAACAACACTTTTATGTTTGTTCGTGAGTGTTCTTGAATGTAAAATGATATTTTGCGGGCATTATGAGACCCCCTACACATGTCCCGACCGGCTTTGACAATGATAGTCGAGTGACAGCAGTGAGTTATGGCGACAAGCTGTTCATATTTTTTTTCGTATTGCAAGCGTGGTATTCGTGCCACAGGAGTAGGTTTAGAGGCATGCACGCCCACCGGCTAGCAGCTCTAGCTGACTCTAGCTGACCGACAGAGTGGGGTGTGTGGGAGACGAGAGCGACCCGACACTACACATGTCCGTTTCTATGACGACGCACGTTCAAACTGCTTCATCTTCAAAGCCAAACGTTTTTCTTTATTATTTTCCCGTCCAGTGTCTGTATTTTGCTGCTCATAAGTAAAAGTAATTTTTTCGCGTGCCATGACACATACATTAGGGTTGTTTTGGGCAATTCGACAAAATATATACTTGTGACTATTATTCATACTTTTTCAAAAGCAACGGGGACGATGCAAGTCTGCGATGTTTCATTTTAGCACGTCGAGTTAGTTTAAAGAGACCGACAAGAGATTTTTCTCGCCACATTTATTTAAGGCGTCACAGCAAGCTCACCATTCATAGTGTTTGTAGCTGCAGTAGTAGATCCAAAAAGCTCGTAGTTATTTTACAAGCAGTATTTTTCGACCAGAAATGCTCTAAACAGAGACCTGCTGTTCCTTCAGTAAAGTTGAGAAATAAAACAATGCCACTAGTTCTTTTCGCTATTTGCAAAAACTGTCATTGTTCTTCTTTCTCAGGAGTTCTTGTAACTATGCTAGGGACATCCACTTAGAGCCGTTAAGCTATTTTTTGAAATACCAAGCTGCTACAACGAGATGATGTGTGAATATAACCTTACCTGTATTTGTACAACGCCGTATGTGTCTGCGCCTTGGGTTGCCTGCATGTACTGCACGTGGCTCATTTAAGCACATGCAGGCAAGAGCCACGTGCAGCCTGCACGTGCTGCACGTGGCTCTCTCAATACATTAACCAAGTCATGTTAACGAAGACGTCACTACTAAGAGCAGACTGAAAAGTTTTTCAACATAGGATGACGAGCATGCGACCATTACGCCAGGCGAAGGCACCACCAGTTGAATGCATACTACTAACGGAGGATTAAGTGTATATTGATACACAACAGTCGCCACAGCCTTGCTGCAAGAAAGATAAAGACGACGTTGGTGGCTGGTTGTTGATGAACTGTCGCCATCTTGTTCGCCTACCATGGTGCATCGTATTTAATTTGTTAAATAAGTTATCCGTAACATTAGTGGTGGAGGTCGACAACTCCCGTACCTCGATAAGACGCGCAGCGGTCGCAAGACCGGGGACTCTTCGGCTACTTCAACTGCCAGTGCCTCATCACCACCGGTCGCTCGATCCGAGTCGACAACCTACGTCACCCTGCCACCCCTGCGGGATCCTGGAACTTTCTCTGCTGACGGTACCATCGACGTTGATTCCTGGCTGCACCGGTACGAGCGGGTCAGTGCTACCCACCGCTGGGATCCCACGCTCATGCTCGCCAATGTTGTGTTCTATACCTCGACGGCACGCCGCGGACATGGTTCGAAACCAACGAAGCCGAAATCACAAGCTGGGATCTTTTCAAATTGAAGATCCGTGATCTTTTCGGCGATTCATCTGGTCGTCAGCTCGCTGCCAAGAAGACTCTTGCCACTCGCGCCCAGACGTCTACTGAATCGTACGTCTCATACATTCTTGACGTCTTGGTGCTTTGTAGCAAGGTCTACCAGCGCATGTCAGAAGACGAAAAAGTTAATCACGTCCTCAACGGGATTGCTGACGATGCCTTCAACTGCTGGTTTTTAATAATGTCATGAGCATCGACACAATCTTGACAGAATACCGCCGTTTAGAATAGGCTAAAGCCCACCGCGTCACCCACGGCATCACGCGCATGCCGAACACAGCTGCTACTTCCACTTGTGATGACGCCGTCCGCCCAGTTCCCCGATGTGACAACCTCACCCGCATCATTCGTCGCGAGGTCGAGGCAGCCCAACCAGTAGCTACTCCATTTCCAACGCCTGATCCTTCACCGACCACCATCTCACTGATACAGCCGTCGTTCGTCAAGAATTATCGAACGTCATCCTACACCCCATTCAACCAGTCTACTCTGCCGAGCCTTTTTATCGTCGTCACTCTGCTCCTCGCTTTGGTTCTAACTACTCTCGACGGCGCGATTTGTCCCAATGGCGTACACTGGACGACAAGCCTATATGCTTCAACTGCCAACGTGTCGGTCATATTGCTCGCCACTGCCGCAATCACTGGGCTCCTGCCGGCTCACTATGGGCCTCCTATCCAGGCCACTTCTGTCCACCAGTCGTCCTCAGCATTTGATTTTGATTCCCCTATGCAGACCACATCCTCTGATTCTGCCGCACCTCTGACGAGACCTCGCTACGCCCGCTCATCATCCCCTGCTCGCCGTCAATCTCGTTCGCCCCCACAACGCCGTCCTGCCTCTCCGACCTATTCGTAGCGCCCCCAACCGGAAAACTAGGTAGTGCAGCTTCTGGAGGTGAAGCTGCATTGACGACTACCTATGCAAGAAATCCTCGTGTAACATTACCGACCACCAGGAATCTGTTGAACGTTACTTTAGACAATGTACCTGTGCGCGCTGTTAATCGATACCGGCGCGCATGTGTCCATAATGAGTGCTGCTCTTCGTCGCCGCCTAAAGAAAGTTATCACACCCGCCTTGAACCGACCTGGTCGAGTCGCCGACGGGGGAACTGCCGCCATTATTGGCATGTGCTCTGCCCGTGTGACTATCGCCGATAGAAGCACTGCTGTTCTTTTCACCGTTATAGAAAATTGTCCTTCATGAAGTAATTCTAGGCATGGATTTTCTAACCGCTCACTTGGCCCTTATAGATTGTTCAGCCAGCTGTCTTGACCTTGAAATGCCTCTACTTTCTGATATGACAAACCCACCCCAAAGCCATCTTTGCTGCATTGATTTTGCACGCCTTCCGTCTAACTGTGTCACATATATCGACCTCTTCTCTACAACACCTGTACCTGACGGTGATTACATGGTGGCACCAATTCATGCCGTGATGCTTACGCATGGCGTCGCTGTTCCGCACACTATTTTGACAATCTTTGAAAACCACAGATGCTTTCCTATTGTCAATTTTGCCCTCACTGCCCAAATTCTTCCACAAGGTATCTCCCTGGCCGAAATTACTGCTCTACAAACCATACGGTTTAACCCTTCAGAGTGGATGATTGATGCACCTCAGACCATGAACCAACTCTATCACGTTCATCGGGCGTCGACGTTGACCACATGGTACCATCCAACCTCGCTCCTGATCAAGCGGAAGCTCTCCGTCACGTCCTGGAGTCCTATAGTGACATTTTCGACTTCGTCAGCACGGCTTTGAGCTGAACGAGTGTTGTTACTCATCGCATCAATACTGGTGACGTGAGTCCCATTCACCGACATCCATATCGTGTTTCCGCGTCCGAGCGTACAGTCAAACAACAGGAAGTCGAAAAGATGCTTGCAAAAGACATAATCAAGCCCTTGTGTAGACCCTGGGCTTCTCCTGTCGTCCTCATCAGAAAGAAGGATGGAACATGGCGCTTTTGTGTAGATTATTGGCATCTCAACAAAATCACGAAGAAAGATGTTTACCCGTTGCCTAGAATCGACGATGCCTTAGACTCCCTTTACGGTGCTACGTATTTTTTCACTATTGACCTTTGATCTGGCTATTGGCAAATCGCTGTGGACGAGATCGACCGTGAGAAGACCGCATTCATCACTCCTGACGGTCTTTATCACTTCAAAGTTATGCCCTTTGGTCTCTGTAATGCGCCGGCCACATTCGAAAGAATGATGGACTCATTGCTCCAAGGGTTTAAATGGTCAACCTGCTTATGTTATTTAGACGACGTTATCGTTTTCTCGCCCACATTCGACTCTCATCTCAAGCGTTTATCGGCGATTCTTGAAGTTTTTAGTCGAGGCGGACTTCAAGTGAACTCGTCAAAATGCCACTTTGCTCGTCGTCAAATAACCGTACTTGGCCACATCGTCTATGCCGCAGGAGTCCACCCGGACCCCGCCAAAATTCGCGCTGTCATGAACTTTCCTGTTCCGAAGTCAACAAAGGACGTTCGCAGTTTTGTGGGCTTGTGCTCATACTTTCGACGGTTTGTTAAGGACTTCGCCATCATTGCACGCCCACTCACAAACCTCCTGAAGAAGGACGCCCCGTTTTTCTGGGGTGCTGATCAAGCCTCATCTTTTTCCCAGCTCACGACGCTCCTTACAACACCGCCGATTTTAGCTCATTTCGATCCATCAGCTCCAACCGAGGTTCGCACTGACGCTATTGGGCACGGCATCGGGGCAATGTCATTGCAACACCAACGCGGACATGACCGTGTTATAGCATATGCAAGCAGAGTGCTATCTACCGCCGAGCGCAACTATTCAATCACGGAGCGTGAGTGTCTCGCTCTTGTGTGGACAGTCGCCAAGTTTCGCCTATACTTATACGGGCATCCATTCCGGGTAGTCACCGACCACCACGCGCTTTGCTGGCTGGCCTCACTCAAGGATCCTAAAGGACGCCTCGCTCGTTGGTCCCTACGATTACAAGAATACCCGTTCACCGTATCGTACAAAACAGGGCGGTCACATCAAGATGCGGATTGTTTATCACGCTACCCTGTAGTAGAGGCTGCCCATACTGACACCTTTCCAGACCTTCTGTCTGTGACGCAGCTACTCAACCTTGGCCACAAACAACGCCGGGATGCTTCCCTGCGAACCACCATTGACACAGCTTAAGTCAATGTCTCGCGACGCATCTCTACAAATGTTCCTGGTAAAAGACGGGATCCTGTATCGCCGTAACCTCGATCCATATGGCCATGACTTGCTCCCCGTCATACCAGCACATCTTCGTGCGACTGTTCTCAACCAACTTCATGACGCTCCTTTGGCGGGCCACTTGGGCGTCTCTCGCACATACGACCGTGTACGTCGTCGTTTCTTTTGGCCTGGTCTTGCCCGCTCTGTTCGACGCTACGTCGCCGCTTGTGAGCCCTGTCAGCGCCGCAAAAAGCCATCTTCCCTACCAGCTGGATTCCTTCAGCCAATCGACATTCCCATTGAACATTTTTCGTGTTCGGCCTTGACCTGCTTGGCCCATTCCCGATCTCCAGCTCAGGCAACAAATGGATCGCTGTCGCCACTGACTATGCGACACGGTACGCTATCACACGAGCACTTCCGACGAGTTGCGCAACCGATGTGGCGGACTTTCTGGTATATGATATTATTTTAGTACACTGAGCTCCACGCCAACTTCTCATTGACCGGGGCCGGACCTTCCTATCAGCTGTCGTTGATGAAATCCTGCGCTCTTGCTCTGCCAAGCACAAGTTTGCCACTTCGTACCATCCGCAAACGAACGGTCTTACGGAGCGCCTCAACCACACCATAACCGACATGCTTTCTAAATACGTAGCGGCCGATCACCAAGACTGGGACATTCATTTGCCATTTGTGACGTTCGCATATAATTCGTCACGTCACGACACTGCCGGCTATTCACCATTCTATCTTCTATACGGCCGAGAACCCGCCCTACCATTTGACACCTTGCTGCCCTCGGTCACTGAGTATGCCGGCGAAGCCATCGCGCGAGCCGACCACGCACGCCAACTCGACCCGCAGCTGCCTGCAGGCCTCACAGGAGCACCAAAGACAGCTCCTACGATTACCATCATCAAAACGTGCACTTTTCACCGGGTTCCCTTGTCCTCCTCTGGTCCCCCACTCGGCGTGTAGGGCTTTCTGAAAAACTGCTGTCACGCCACACTGGACCATACCGCGTCGTTCGCCAGGTGACTGACGTTACATACGAGATCGTTTCAGCCGATTCGACGTCATCATCGCCACCTTCGAGTGACGTCGTGCACATAGCTCGACTCAAGCCTTATCACCCTCTTTCTACCGCATCCGAGTTGCTCAAGCACCAAGACGGTGCTTCTACCGCCGGGGGGTTATCATACACAACAGCCGGCACAGCCTTGCTGCAAGAAAGAGAAAGACGACATCGGTGGCTGGTTGTTGATGAACTGTCACCATCTTGTTCGCCGAGCACGGTGCATCGTATTTAATTTATTAAATAAGTTACCCGTAACAATATCTTTATAAAGTAATACATTTTAATATACAGAAAGAAACAATATTTCAGTACGGCCAAACAAATCGTCAAACGCATACAGCAGTAACGATCACGCGACTGGGTGCATAAGATTAGTGATGTTTCTATCACCAGAGGCACCACACGTAATTTGTCGTTACTTTCAGCGAAGAAGCAAAGATATAAATCCACCTCCCACAAAAACACATGGTTGGTTTGAACCAACGCGACGGGCAATCTTTTTATCTGTGGAGCCATCTCATTTTATGTTTTGGAAAGTTGTCAGTCTCCTTAACAGTGTAAAACAATACGAGTAAATTTTTTACTTCGTGTGGCCTGTTTTATTCCAACTCAGTTTCTTGTTTGGATCATCATCTTACTATAGCGAACAGCTTTTGTCAGTGCTGTTTTGAATGCTCGCGTCGTGCTAATGTAAAATGATGCGTTCCGTAACATCGCAATAGAGTATACGCGACAAAGCCTTGGTTAGCTATCGCAAGCGTACATTCCGTATTTAGGGCCGACTAGCTTCCTCGGCACAGATGAAACTCTCATAGGCCTCTTCAAGTGAGCAACACTGCGACGTAATGAGATGGGAATACGCAATCGGTCTCCTTCTACCCGTTTTCTCAATGAGACCTTACTGGGTATTGCACGGCTGCAGCTCATTTAACGCATAATTGAATGTCATAGGGAGGAGTCTAGGTACACTTTCTGGAGACAATTAGAGGTCTGATTTCGTTTCGCGCTGGGAGATAAAGCTTCTGAAGTAATGTAGTAGGCAGTGTAATACGGGGTGCTGATGGACAGACACAAGTGGTGGTATTTGCGGAGTTCATTTTGTGGCAGAGACTGTTGCCACACAACAGGCTTAGACACACACACACACACACACACACACACACACACACGCACGCACACACACACACACGCACGCACGCACCGCACACGCACGCACGCACGCACACACACACACACACACACACGCACGCTCGCACACGCACTGCTGACAAACAACGAAGAGTAGACTTGTTAGGTTTTTTTTGTCTTTAAGTACGGTGATAGTAATTATAACTATTGCTGTCAAGTGCTCTACATGAATCAATTGCGTTTGTTAACTTTGTCTTTTGTAAAGGACAATACAGCACAGACGTGCAAGCTATTACCAGTTATACAAAATTTTCTTCACACGCGCATGTAAACACCACACTCCCAAAATGTACTAGAACGCAATTACAATTCTTGAATTTTCTTTTCACCACTAGAACACCTAATAATGACCTAAGGTGTCAAGCCTGGTAAGACGAATGTGTTGCAAACAGGCTACACAGAATATCGCCACACGCACTCCAATCTTTTTTTATGCTACCGCCTCCTTCCACGCGTAACTGCTGCCTTGCACAAACCGCACCCGAATGACTAAGGACCATCTAGATAAACTTAAAACCTTCCGGGGTGATTTCACGCACGACATGTACATTAGAGTTTGCTCCAGAACGTACGTGGCCTCTAGCAATAATATTGGATTCCTCAATAAGACCTGTATATAGGACAACGTGCTTCACCACTTGGCAGACTATTGGCCGCTGACGTTCTATTTACCGCTATCAGTGCACAGTGTGTATTGCTCGTAGTTTGAATTTGTTTCTTAGCAAAAATTCAAGCAAAATAAAGGGTTTTATCGCATCTTGAACACGCCTTCTACTTCCTTCATCAATATCCCGACTCCAGTGACATGTGGTGGAGATGCTGCTTCATTTATGATCTGGCTGCATCCACAATTTTCTGATTGATGATTTATAGGGGGGGGGGGGGTTAATGTCCGAAAACCACCATATGATTATTAGAGACGCTGTAGTAGAGGAGTCCAGAAATTTTGACTACCTGGGGTTCTTTATCGTGCGTCCAAATATGAACACACGAGCATACCTCATTACCGATTCCATCGGAAGTAAGCCGCCGCAGCCAGGATTTGATCCCGCGACCTGCGGGTCAGCAGCCGAGTACCTTAGCCGCTAGAACACCATGGCGAGGCATCCACGATGTTCTGACCGATGCCCAAGTCATAAAGACGACAACACAAAGGACAACCCGTATCGTCAAATTAGCCGCAAGCAAAGGGGGCTTGAGCCAATGCAAGGGCTTCCTACCGAAGACACCAGGCTGTCCAAGACAGTGCGTGACTTCGACCACAGGCACAGCGTCTGTTCCGCCTGCACTAAACCGTGCTCTGCAAGCCCAAAGAGCCGAAAACATTCCGTGGGTCATCAGAGGAATATCCGGGAATATGGCTATCGGAATACGACTGGGTCGCTACCTTTAACCACTAGAACAATGGCGACAAGCTTCGACATGTCTTTTTCACCTTACAAGACGCTACTCAGACCAGGTTCAAGAATAAAGAGGAAAGCCTGACAACGGCGGCCCTTTTTGCACCAAATTCCCTCGCCCAGTTAGCAAGCGTCTTCTGCAAGGAGATGACTGTAGCTTTCCTCGAAACCCGTGAGCAGCTTCCAGATGAAAACGTGGCGCCCTTTACAGAACAAATTACTAGGCAGTTATGCCAGGGAGACCTTGAAATGCCCGACGAAAAAAAAAAGTTTGCATCCTCGTGCGAGGAGTGAAGGAGCTCTTCGAGGGACTGATGTGGAACCTACCGACTAATGTCCGGCAAGTTGTCTCGGAAGCGACGACTATGGAGAAGACCCAGAACATGCGTAACCGACGATACGATCATCGTTCGACGCCCCACTTGGCCAATATCCAAGGGCACTGCTTCACCAACGTGCGTGAGACAATCAAAGTAAAGTCAGGGAGGTTAACCACAGGAAAATTCTGGTTTGCTTCCCTGTGCTTTGAGAGAAGTGAAAAAGGGTCAGAAAGAGCAGCTTTAAATAGATCGCGGACGTTGTGGGCCAAGACATCCACCAATCTTTGGGAGTTTCTCAGCTAGCAGAGCCGCTGCCGCAGGCTATTGGCTACGTTGCCACTGCCCATCCTCCTGTTCCTGAACCGCGCCTTCGTATAAACGCCCAATCACCGCACTTCCGCGGCCAGGCACTACCGCCGCCAGGCCTCACCACCGTTATACCGCCCGGCAGCTGGCCGGTGACACACGCCGAGAAAGAACGACGATTCGTGCGTTCCGACTACCACCCATTATGCCGCTTCGGAGAAGCCGGAAGCTCGTATCACTGCTCTCAAGCGCGTGATATGGAAGTGCGTGTCTTCGCCGGGAACGTGCCATGTCCGCGGCCAGGTGGATGGCCACGTGACATCGCCACGTCTCTCACAAGAGCACAATGGTCTTACCGGCAACCTTCTCGATTGCCGTCGTCAGGCCGCTACGTCTCTCCTTAACGGCAACCACACATTGACCAATCCGAGGCTGGTCGCCTAGCCCGTATCCGGAACACTAAGGGCTGCGACCGATAGATGTGTGGTTGCTGCACGTTGAAATACAAAAACCAGCCCTCCGCCAATAATAGAGGCTGCGTCGTGCTTACGGTAAGCCCGACTCAAGCTTTCACAACGGCATAAAAAAAACAAATTAGTATAGTGACGTGTTGATCCAAACAAGAGCCCGTGCATGCTTAAAAGGGGCCACGTGAAAAAAAATGAAACCTACTCATCTTGTTCTGCGCTGTTAAACTACTTCCACCCGCTCTAAAAGAGTTCAGAGAATTGTATCGCCCCTGTTCCTTTTCAAAATCAATATAATATTCACAAATAAATATTTTTTCGAACGTGCTTACAGGAACAATGATGTTTGCATGTGCTAATGCCCGAGAAAAAAACTTACCAATAATAAGCAGCACAATACAGACACTGAACAAGAGAAAATACAAACAAAAGTGTTTGCCTTTGAAAATAAATTCATTTGAAATTTCAGCGTCATAGATAAGTGCATATTCATTAGAAGAGAAGAAAGGGAAGGCGATTATTTCTGTCTTCCCCATTGGGGACAAACAGACCTGTTTGGTGTGGGTTTGTTCTCTTCCCCCGTGTACCCTACTTTGTTAATCGGCGAGAGCTGTAACCTGGTGGGCACGTGCTCCTCTGAACATATTCCTGTAACGCGAATGACATGCCTGCTGTACGAAAAGAAACGTGGACAACTGACCACCACCAATTGCAACTATGGCTCAACTATCATTGGCATAGCCAGTGGAGGGTAGAGGAGGGGCTCAAAGTATCGTACCGACTACAAATTTCACACTGCATGCAAAAACACACACATACACAAATGTTTTTTTTAGCCATTCCCTTGCCCCCTACCCCCAGAAAAACATTTTGACCACGCCCTTGCGCCATTTTGAAACCACGGCATAGCTCGAGTTTGCTTCAGGCCTAATCGCCTGTAGAGCGTGCTTTGCCTGTAAAATAGTAATGTCGTGCAACAAAAGATCAACAACGGTGCCTATAAAAAGAGAATGTCATAGTGTACGCACTCGGGCTGCTTATTTCATTACTGGAAGAAGTGAAGCGAGTCGGCAAACAATTCAAAATTTGAAATGTGAAACGAACTGCTGTATCTCATTATTTTATGGGGGAATAACAATAAATAAATGTGTCTGTCACACTGATTTGGTGAATCACAGGCATCGTTCAGGTCAGCGTAGAGGTCATTTTGTAGGCAATACAAGCTTTTATAGGCCACCAGCCGAGAGAGCTTATTTGAGCGTGAGGTTCATACGCATTACTTTACATGTCTGTTTCTGAAGCCGCTCAATGGTATTGCTGTTGGATTTAGAAATTACATTCCAGATCACGGACGCAAACTAAAGTTGGGACCTATTTAAGTGACGCATTTTTAGCGACATAAGAGTGCTCGTAAATCACGCCTTATGTAAGCGGACGGGATCAAATAAACAAAAAGCAATCAAAGGCTCAGCGCCAACGCGAAAGAATAAATGCGATAGCAACAAAATTTCTCTAATGTTATGCGTAGTAAAGCTGGCATATACCATTTTAGGATTCCATCTCACGTAGCTCTGCAAAACGACATTGTAAGGAAATACGGGTGCTACAGCAATAGAAGCGGTTTTCGCGCAGTCTCTTGCCTCAACGCGACGTGGTGGAAACAAAGCACGCAATCGAGCTATTTATTTGCGAATCTCCCAAAAAGGCGTGGGCACCGGTGATCGCAACCAAGCCCGTATTATTGAATTTCGCCGTTTTTACTGGAGCAGCACAGCGACCCCCACCCTCCCCAGCCTCTCTTCATGCTCCTTACGAAAAACAAATACATCATTTCCAGTCTGCTCGAGGAGCAGTCGACCGCAGGTCTTACACGCAGGGAATGTTATCGCATGCAACCTTTGTGCGACAGAAACGGCGGGCTCATTTCATCTGCGCTTCAGCTTCTAGGGTTTTACAAGTGGGTAGAACACAGGATATCTGGGACAAATTTATCGATATAGATAATGACGGTGATTTTAAAAAAACCGTTGAAACTGTGATTATAATCGCTGTCACCATAAAGGAGAAAGTGCTCAATGTGCTGATGCTCACTGACGTAACTTCTTTTCCGCCTTTCATACCCTGCGTAATGTTTTCAATGCGCTTGTCAAGAAGAGAGTAGTGGGAAAAGTGCTTGAAGTGTTCGGCAAGTTTATGTAACTCTACTAGTACTCTGTGGAATCTAAGAAAAAAAAAGCTTTGAGGCAATCTATGTGTCAACCAGTGATGTCTGATAGTGAAGTGAGATCATTCAATGACCATTTGCAAAGTTGTTGCAGGGCCCCTTCAAATGAGTGGCGAAATTTGTGGGGACAAACAAGAAAAGTTTCTGGGCCTGAAACTTCAACACGTTTATTATTCGACATGCACATCTCTCAAATTTTACAGAAGTGATAAAAAATGAAAGTGCGGCGTTAAATAGAATAAAAACACGTGACAACAATAATAATATTAACAATAAAAATTTGGTGTATTATTGTGTTGAAAATCTATTTACTTGAAGCTTTCATAACTATGCCAAGGACAGCAAAGAAGGGCCAATACATCTTCATAATAGCGTCTCTCATAATCATATGGTGGTTTGGGACGTTAAACCCTACATATCATTACTTCTTTGAAATAAAAGATGCCTTATCACGAGACCTATACTACATGATCGCGCTATTTACAAAGGGGTTTTTCTCTCTTCTTGTGCATATTTTTCTTTGAAAATGACTCTTGTTTTCTGGTATGAGTAGTTTCCTAACTGTTAAAATATGATTCCTCTCTCAGGCGGAAAACCTGTCTGAACACAACACACCAAAATTTGTTCCGTCAATTTTTATGCACTTGACATGCGCGTCGACGCGAGCTAAACAACACAAACAGACGTTTCCAGTACCATACGTAATCACAAGACTATACCACATATCTATGCTCAAAGTGGAGGGGAGTCTCGTTCAAAAGGTCGTCCTTCCGAGAATTAATGCCGGCAGCTGCGATGACAGCGTCCATGTTGTCAGCGGATGACGAGGGCGTTGGCTCTCGTACAGAAAACTTGCGGCACGTCAAGCAGGGCCAGTTCTGTCATTTATATTTGCTTAGCTCACTTAGTCTCATTTTATACTCCTTGCAGAGAAACCTTGATGATAGGAGCAGTGAGCTGTCGGAAACACGAACGTTAAGAGAGGGAAAAGTGAGAAGAAAAGAGGGCGCAGATGCTTTGGCAGGGGAATATTTGCAACAATGTTTCCCAGTGACTTGCAAAAAGAAAACGAAGAACAAGAGAGCTAATATTAGAGCAAGGAGCTCAATAAGACCGCTACTCAGGAAGAAACAAGAAGACAAGACGAGAACTGTAGCACTCATCAGTTCTTCGGATTCCTTTCTTTTTCATTGTTTTATTATTTATCTCTTTAACAAACCGCGGCTGAAAACCAATCATTCCAGCCAGAACCCACAAAAAAGTCCACATGATTTTCTCAGAAAGGAAGCTTCCTTGTGAGAAGAAAAATCGGTTTCTCTTCCACCACCTAGAAGAATTTTGCACAACACATTCGCATAATACGTATTCATATGTGTTTCGAATACGCCCTCACGCTGCCACTCGCTAGCTTCCTTGTAAGCTGAATTAGCCAAGCAACCATCCTGGAGAAGCATCGGTCGCAGGTTCGATCGTAGGACCAGGACTCAGCCTCTAAAAAGGTTTCTTTCGAAAAAAATTACGCAGATTTTGTTGTGATTTAATGCAACAAGTCTGTAGTAGTCAGTTTCCCTTGCTTAACCCGTCCACACCGGGATTCCGCACAACTCGTCTCCATAATTGCTCTCCTTGTTGGCATGTGAGCTCCAACAAACTCGGTGAAGCTTAAGTTCTTAGAAATACCAAATCAACATAAATTGTTTTTTTTGTGTCTCAAGTATTTGTCCTTGTTTTTTAGCACTTGTGTTTCAGCTTTTCAAGTATGAAACAACTTGCCGTTCAAGTAAACCTTTTATTACGAACGAGCATGGAATAATAGTGCCACCCAGATAGCGTCCGATGAATCTGAAGTGCTGACAGGAACTGTCACGTGCGCACTATCGTTTGTAGAGGCGGTGCATTCTTTAACAGACAACTTTATGAAACCTTCAGATTACCTCGAAGGAAACCACGCACATAGAGACGTGCAAGCTTCCAATCACCCTTTAAAAACAAGAGCACCGTCTGACCTTTTTAATGCTCACTTCCTACGTATAGGACACCTTTTGAAGAGACACGTAAACAGTTTGTGGAGACTACCCTCTCTTGGGACGGTATAATGAGGTTCATACATTTTTGCAGGACAAGGAACTGCCGGCCCTGGCATTGTACTCAGGTTGTGGGGCTCGTGCGACGCTAATGACGTCCCGGCTGATTTCCTGTCAAGATTGTTTTATTTTTCTTCGGCAGCTAAGCAGGCCGAGATCGGGTTCGAAGCTGTTATTACCTTATCCCTCGCAGTGCAGGAATAGCAGCTCCTCTTTTAACGATGCCCTGTCAGCATCAACAGCGGCTCGTGGATGCATGCGTTTTGCTTGTCAGCGATTTCGTTTTAAGGCAAATGCCTGGAGTTTCACATTTCATTTTTTAACAGAGAAAGATAGGAAAAGTTCGTGATTTATAATGAATCCTGAAGAAATTCACCACTGAAGCCAGGTAATTCAAATGTGTGCGGTGAAAAATAAATTGATATGTTCTTGTCCCAGTCAACACACAAGCTGAAGTATATATCTCAATCAGACTGTAGTCTCTGGGGTATGAATTTGTGCTTTTATTCCTGCTGCTAGTGAGACTAAATGGCAAATATTTCTAGTGCTGTACACTCGATTTAAGCACTAAAATTCGTGTTTCATACAAATAAGTAAATTATCGGAATCAACAGCAGCAGAAAAATGTTGGGAAAAAAGGTATGCATGGTTCTGGGATTACGCGACACAGAATATGCAGGCAGCCGTTCTCAATCATTTCGTGTAATTTCGAATTTGTGTGCACATATTCTTACACCATTTTTCGCGCCTATTAAAAATGAGTCAGCCAGTCAGACATCGTATCATGTTTCACCTATCAAACTTATCAATGTAAAAATAAGCTTTTTGTTTTTCGAAATGGCCTCAAAGCTGCACTTTTTTTCTTGAATAAAATACATACTGAAGCAAGAAGTTCTTGTATGCTCGCGATGACCCAGGCGGCAACATGCGCGCTGCTGAGCTTATATAAAAGTTATGTTATTGTATAAAAGTGTGCGCACTTGCGTGGTATCTGTGAAGAGGTGGAAATGCGAGCGTAGATGCGTTTGTGTGGGTGTGCGAAGCCCACGAAAAAAATTCCTAGGAAACCTAAGAGATTGGTTTACGCGGAAAAAAATGGACGCACGAGGTCTTCTTCCCATTATTAGGACAAGTGTTAAAACCCCCGCATATGAAAGCGCTTTGAAGTTTTATTCATCTTCAAAGATGAAAGATGACATGCTTTCTATTTCGCTTGTTTATTCAGTAGCTGTGCGATGTAGAAGAATGAGTGATGAAGTCAACAGCGGATATCATGCTTCCAGGAAAGTTTCGCCTTGACAGAACGGCCGCTGCAAACGCGGAAGTCGACCCACTTTCATTAGAACTAGAACCCTTTGATCTACGACAAATAAGACCTCGTGGACAACTGTGAATGTATCGCCACGTGCCCACGACGCCGCCTTCTCCTCTGCGAGCTCACGCGTGGGGGTTATACTTTAATCACGAATTCTCCTATTCTTTACGGGACGCGTGCTGAAAAAGCGGGCTGCGACTTTCTCAGGCTTTCCGCTCACTGGAAAACTGAGTTTAAAAGGACCAGGCCTTTGCTCTATCAAAAAAAAAAAAAACTTGGTTGAGCGACAAGCTTGGCGTGCACGTACCTGATGTTGTAATTCCCCTTCTTTCTTTCTTTGTTTCTTTCTTTCTTTCGTTCTTTCTTTCTTTCTATCTTTCTTCCTTCCTTCCTTCCTTCCTTCCTTCCTTCCTTTCTTTCTTTCTTTCTTTCTTTCTCTCTTTCTTTCTATCTTTCTTTCTTTCTTTCTTTCTTTCTTCTTTCTTTGCTTTTTTTCTTTCTTTCTTTCTGCTCCCCCTCCCCCTCCCCCAACCTAGGGTAGAAACGAAAAAATAACCTGAAAAAAGGATTATCTAACGTTGCCATTTAGAAGAAACACCTTTCCGCTCTCTTATACTGGGTAACTTGTGAAGGACATCTGGCGTCAGGTATCGAAAAAACATATCGACACTAATTTACGTCAAGGCTGAAATGTAAACGCCGATTATGAAATTAGAGTTCTCGTTCAGGGTGATGTTTCAACTTATAGTGACCGCACGAGTTGCAACAGAAAAAAAATGTGGGGCAGCTGTCCTGTCTTTGTCACTCACCCGAAAAAAGCGCTATAATAGGCAAGAAAATAACGGGAGTACTATATAACAAATTCACAAAACTATATTCCACATGAAGCCGCGGTATTCACATGGAATAGTTGTCCGTACAGTATCGAAATTCTCTGGTAGCAAAGATCGTTCTCCTGACGTAGAACTATTTTGCTACCAGACACGCACCACTAATTTCGTTCAGAAGTACTTTCTGCTCGCGTAGTCGGTTTGTAAATGGTATTGACAATATAAGCTGTAGTCACTCAGATCAAAACTGTCCTGTCAATAGGTCCTTATCTGCAGCACGCACGTTAGAAGCAGGGCCAGGAGAAAACACATGCACATTGCCCGTGCGTGTGGCGCGCAGCAGCGTTGAAAAAAGCCACTGGGGGCGTGGCTAGCCAATAAGAAAGCAGGTGAGACGAGCCCACGGGCTTTTTGCGCGGCAGGGCGATGAGACGCGGTGACAGTCGGGCCAGGCGCGATGGTTTTCCCCTGTGAGCGCTGCAGTTCAGAGGCCACGCTGGTTTGGGGCGTCCGCTAAGCCGAGCCGCTGGCTCGTCTTCTACTGCGATTTACTTGTGAGTTTGCTTTTCTTGATTGATTTGATTTGTAGGTTCAACGTCCCAAAACAACCATATGATATGAGAGACGCCGTAGTGGAGGGCTCCGGAAATTTCGACTCACCTGGGGTTC
The DNA here is from genome assembly GCF_013339725.1 of Rhipicephalus microplus. Classification (NCBI taxonomy): domain Eukaryota; kingdom Metazoa; phylum Arthropoda; class Arachnida; order Ixodida; family Ixodidae; genus Rhipicephalus; species Rhipicephalus microplus. The sequence goes on along the minus strand of NC_051165.1, from coordinate 312,232,256 downwards.
TTTAACGTGCACCCGTATCTGAGCACACAGGCCTCAGCATTTTCGCCTCCATCGAAAATGCAGCTGCCGCAGCCGGGATTCGATCCCGCGACCTGCGGGTCGGCAGCCGAGTACCTTAGCCACTAGACCACCTGCCGTTATGTTTCGCGCCGTATGTTTCATTGACCGCCAGTCTTCGGGGATTGTTCGTTCCGAGCTTTTGGTCCTCCAGTATGCGTCAGCGCCGTGTTGTGCCGGTCTGGAAGGCTGTTTGGGATTCTTTTGAGACGTGAATGAAAAGCGGTTCTGCTTCCTAGCGTTGCTGGCTGGTGTCGTCTGAATCGCGCCTCACTGACCCCGCTGAGTGGAGGCGGGGCCTTCAAAAGAAAAAAAAGGGGGGGGGGAAGGAGTAGACGTGCCTGAATATTTTTCCTTTATTTATTTATTTATGCCTTGAATTAAGTAAGCCCGTAAAAGTTCCTGCATCTATGTGTGGTTGAGCGAGATATCAAGAAGAAAAGTTATTTGAAAATAATGGAACGCTCTGTCACAGTACTCCGCAATGAGAAGGAATGTGTAGTCCATTCAAAAGCAGCCGAGTGTCTGGTCGTGACTCTTGCCACCGCCACAAGGAAGATTTTTTCCTAAGTCCATAAAAGATGCCACTGGTTACTTGCCAAAGGACAATTGGACAGTCGGAAAGGAAATCAACTGCCACTGCTTTGGAGTTTTCACCACCTTACAACATCTCGTGTTGTGCCTATCGAAATGCTGCACTGTGAGGGGTGACGTATTCAAAAGTTTAACACATAACTGCCCTAATAAAATGCTCTCTAATGTTTAGTCTAAAAAAAAAGAAACACCGGAAGGAAGAGAAAATTTAGCAGCCGAAACATATCCAAGAATGAAGGGAGGAAGGGCAGATAAGAATTCTTTCGAACATAGCTTCATTCATTCTAATGCTAACCAGACTCGTGTTCAGTTGAATGCAAAGCGACGAGGTCCTGTGCAATAAGTGAGCTCATTGTTTGCTTGGAAAGTCACCAGTGATTGCTTGGCAGTCACCAGTGGTGAACCTCCCTGCCTTTCCTTGCATCTTTATATATCTCTCTCTCACCAGCGATCTTAGAATATTCGAAAAAAATATATTCGCTTGAAGAAAAACAAGCTTCTTGAGCGTGTGGCGGTCTTTCGCAAGCTTCGACGTTCCCAGTATATATCTTACAACGTGGGCACGCAGTATAGTTTGCGACATATAAGCGGATTTATACAAAGGCAGAAAGCAACAAAAGCTACGAGCTTAATGTGCTGGAAAACCGTATCGTGTCAGGCACTAATCTTAATGACCCGGAAATACTGAAAAGGCGGGTATGCATTCCGTTAAGTTGTGCCTGCCTTGGTTAGTATTACGACAGCGCCACACATAGGAGAAACCATGTTGCAATGTCAATTTACGTTTCCGAAGTATCCGTCGGTTGTTTCTATGTATGCATAAATTGAAACACCAGAGAAATCAGTGAAAGAGAAGTTGCACATTGACGCCGGAGGCGTTTCCCAATAAGTTACTCAACCTTGGTACCCAGTGCGACGCCGTATTCGTAGAGCATGGACAACGTCGCATGCGTCTTTGTCACAGCGCAGCACGTGCTCATTGAGTACGTGAACTGCTCTTGTTGGACAAAGGGAAAAGTGGTGCTACTTCATGCGAGTCAAGCCAAGGACGGTTAAAGCAAGCGTATAGCTCAGCCGCGCAAGGGACGTAGTAGGAAAATAACAACCATAAAAAAGGAGCACATACGAGGTTGGCTTTCTGGCTGTGAAAAACTTTGTGAAGGAACAATGTTGTGTAGCGAATTCTCTTCATTTCGCAAATGTACAATAGCGCTCCAGATGGTAAGCTTCTAGACGCATGTTAGCCTACAGTAAACTACTTGTGCTTACTTTCTTTAAAGGCTGCTATATTATTCGTGCCGTAGGAAACGAACTTCCACATAAGGTCTCGGTAAATCTTCGCATCTTACGTAGTTATAAAGAATTTGACACTGCAATTAAGGAGAGGAAAGAGAAAGATAGTGAATGGTGATTGATTGATTGATTGATTGATTGATTGATTGATATGTGGAGTTTAACGCCCCAAAATTACCATATGATTATGAGAGACACCGTAGTGAAGAGCTCCAGAAATTTTGACCACCTGGTGTTCTTTAACGTGCACCAAAAACATAGCACACGGGCCTAAAGCATTTCTGCGTTCATCGAAAATGCAGCTGCCGCAGGCGGGATTTGATCTCGCGACCGGCGGGTCAGCAGCCGAGTACCTTAGCCACTAGAACACCACGGTGGGGCAGCTATAGGCGAAACGCAGCGAAGTCATCAAAATTTCCCGGTTTGCTTTTTCCAAGAGTAAGGTGGGGAGGAAAGTGATGGTTAAAAGAGTACAGAAAGAGATAAAACGAGAGAAAATGCAAGAAAACACGGTACTGTGCAATAATAAAGACGTTAGCACAGGTTTAAAAACTGAGACTGAGGGCTGGTGAGGAAAATGCACCTGCAGAGCTGAACAATCCCGTTCACAAACATAAGAGGTGTCTTCCTCGCCTGCAATTTGACAAGGTCGACTAAAGAGTACAGTGAACTGACTGATTAATTGAAGTTCTCCCATTGGAGTGCCAGTGGGTTACTATTGCTTACGTAAAATTAGAAGTCGTGAATTATGACTGAATATATTTTACTGGTACAAACAATGCTATTGCTTAACTGGAGTGCGTGGAAATCTCTCAATCGAGAAAGACTAGATATCGACTTTTATCTGACTGAGCAGATGCTCAGTCAATGAAAGACGATGTCTGACCGATGTCCCATGTCAGAGACATTCACGTTTCTATATTAATGAGTCATTCAGAAACAGCGCAATAGCTTCTCAAATCGGTGTTGGACCTTACATTTGTTCAATTAGGTTAGGCGTGCTTCACAATATAGAACGCTTTTACCTCCCTGTGCACCATTGTTAACCTCGACTTCAGGCAATGCTTCAAGGTACAACGTTTATTTGACGTTTGAAGCTTGAATAGTGTTTTCTGATGGCTACTCTCACGTAATCATAATGTCCAGAAATTTCGGAAACGAGGTGTCTATGGGGGTTTAGACAAGGCGCTTACACACCTTAGCGATTGTCGTGACTTGCGTGCACATAGCGATGTGTTTGAGGCTACGGTTGTTGAAAATGACAGACGTTCCCTAACGACAACCAGACTTCTTGGATGCTGGTAGCAACAGTCGCTAGCCCGAACAACTCTGATATGGCTGGTGTGTGTACCCGTGTGCGTGCGTGTGTGAGCATTTGTGTGACCTTTGGTGACATCCCGCCATTCCCTAGTGCAGAATAACCAACCGGTCAGTTAAACTGCTTAACCTATTTGCCTTTCTTCTCTCGTTTCCCCCCTCGATTCCTTTTTGGCTCGCACCAAAGGTCTTGAAGAAGACAGCATAAGACAACACGAGAAAACAGACACCGTTGGCACCGGGAACACCAACAAGCGAATACATGAACCGCCTGCAAACTATCTGGTCAGGCTCTCATAAAAAGGGGGCGACAGTGTTTGCAGTGGTGTTCGGGGAAACACAGCACGATGGTGGCAGGAAATATACAGCCGTCGTAAACAAAGCTGTGATCCGTTTTCCCTTGGCTGTCCCATGGTGACCGTCTTCGCCAGTCTCCGGCATTAGCATTCCTGGCCGTTTCCTGGTTAGTGGGGAGCGACTTTACGGCATCACCTGATCCCAGCAGTCACAAATTGCAGTTTCTTTCATTTGTCCAGTTGGAAACGAATGCACCTAATGTAAAAAACAGGGCGCTTGCACTTTCACAAAGGCAGAAGTATGCCACGCAACATGACATCAAAGCTACAGGGTGAAATTTACGCTTCGATATGTCGTGATGATCATGTTCCATATCAATACGTGAACGAACGTGATCTCCTTATGTACATATGAAGATCACGTTCAGTCACTATGTATTATATGCCCATCTAATAGACACGGTGATTATGTATAATGGATATAATACACATATACACATATGCTTAGTGTATGGAAAATATATCAGCATAATTTCTAAAGGACGTCTGTGATATCGATCTACTGCTCTTGAAACACGATACATAGAACTCGTGCACGTCGGTGCTTTTTGTGCAACTGATACACGCTGAAAACATCGCACTTGTGAAAGAGAGGGCCTTTGTGACGTACTTTGACTCTACCTGCTCTTTCAAATATCAAACGGTCTCGGGAGACGCAAGAAGCATAGCCACCATGCGTTCCGGTGATCGAGTTTCACTGTGAGCACTAGTCGCATACTAAACGCGGGTATCATATGGAACATACACTTATGTGGCATATCAAATTGGTATAAATATGATCGTACGGAAATGTTGAATGCACGCTTTATAATTAGAAAACAGTATGACTTGCATCAAACCCCGTTGATATCATGTGGCTAGCGCAGTCACTGCAGCACGACCTTCTAATAAGCTTCAGAAATCTAAAGTGAAACAGTGACAAGATGTTAGCCAGTGACATATATGATGTTTCTGAAAACACACACACAGAACGAAACAGTGTCGTGTTCTTTCAATAGCCCGTGCCGAGATTAAGCATACGAGCACCTCGATTTAGAATATATAAATTCTAAATCGATATATCTCTATATATATTCTAATATATATATTCTAAATTTTGATTTCTTTAATGTTCGTATATGAACATTAAAAACAGCCAAAAAGTTAACAATTAGTTTTCACGCATGACATCTTCTGTTCTTTCTTTTTAATGGGCACAGCATAAGCTAAAGAAAAGCGGCTGAGACATTGGAGCTGTTATTGCGTGGCAACTGATGCGAAGTGAGTCTTCATAAGCGATAAAGCAAGATCATGGAGCGGGACTTTTGGGGACCTGCACATTAGAGCTTTGTATGGGTCATGGAACTAAATGGTAATGTTGCATTTTTAGGTGGTACATGTCGTTCATATGTGAAAAAAAATTAGACAAAGTAACAACGTAGTGCACGATGCGCTAACACGAGGAACTAAAATGAAACAAATTCTATGACTATCGCAGAACTGTTTTAATAGGACGAAATGCGACACATTGAAAAAAATCTAGTTAAATTTTTAAAAAGTCTAATCACACACACTTTGCGCTAAACAGTGGCGAAAAAGTGGAAAAGGTGACCTTGTTAAAAGAAGTTTAAAAAAAGTACATGAGAGTTGAAAAATGAAACTACTCTAAAAGGACAATGCTTCTTTTGCCTAAGTTATTCTTTATTACATCTTCTTTTTGTAGAGACGCCTGAAAATTCGAACTAACGATTATTATCTCAGCCGAGCATCTACGTTTAGGAGCATGAAGAATTCCAAGCATGCCTTCGTTTCCCGTCTTGGTGTAGGCGCTGTGAATCGAATGAATCTGGCCGAACCTTGCCCTCTAGAACAACTCTGAAACTCAGTCGCTATAGAGTGCGCATAAGCGTATTATGTGTAACTGTCATGTAACTCTTGTGTAATGGATGTGAATTTCAGCTATGCACTTGATTTTATTGTTTATTACTGAGCCATACGCGGAATAGCACTACGATAGAATAACATTTGGTCATCTCATTATCTTACTGTTATGAGACGTCGAGACACATTATGGCTTGCACATTTTGTATAAATCCATACAATTACCAGCATCATGTTGCTAAAGCAATAAAACAAGCAAACAAAGAAACAACACGGTGCTTTAAGTGACCAAGGTTTCAGCCGTGGCAAGAGTCCATTTATGCCGAATGCTTCGCGGGGAAAGCACCAGCATCCACGAAATTGTGAAATAGCGTGTAAATTGCGAGCTATTTCACGAACAATGAGGGAAAAAAGAGGGGCATCTTCGCTTCATGAAAGTGCCGGGAACTCGAGTGGTGAGCTCACACTTCTTGTGGTTGCTACCTGAGATGCTGACAGTCATTTAGAAGGAGGAAGCAATCAAGAATGATACGAGTCAATAAAAAACACAGATAAAATAGGCTTAGGCAACCTCGTAGGAAAGAAATGCTAAGAAATAACTTATCGTTTCCCGGGCACACCAAGTAAAACGATAAAAAGAAATAACTGGTACCTCTATGCCAACGCAGCGTAAATTATTTAGAATATATGGGTGAATTCTCAGAGGGGTAACCACTCTTGCCGCCAAACGCGCGAGTGCATTCCTGTCTGGAAAGGTAGGCAACGTTGTTGCATTACTAAGTCTCAATATCCACCACTGCAACTGCTCTTGTTTTCTCCTGCTTTATTCTTGTTTCTCCAACGAATGTTTTTTCTGAAAAAGTGCGAGGAATGAGTTCAATACATTAACAGTTAGTTATTGTTACACCTGAGCTTCTGGTAGAGTTTTTTAAATTGTTTCTATAGGTATGAAGAGGTGCAGGTTAGTGCACAAACAAGACAGGTTTGCTGTAGTGTTGTAGTGGTTATGGTGGTGTGCAGCCGTTGTGAAGGTCGCGGTTTCGATTCCGGCTGCGGCGGTCACTTTTCAATGAAGGTGAAACGATAGAGACCCGTGTTCTATGCAATGTCAGTGCGTATTAAGGAATGCCAGACAGTCGAAATTCCAGATCCCTCAACTACACGGTGTGTCTGATAATCGTGTCGTGTTTTTACGCATGAAACCCTAAATATTGTTATATCGAGTAAGTAGAACAAAAAAAACATGAGGAAATCGAGATGAAATATTCATTTATTTATGTATTTATAATACCCTCAGGGCCAAAAAGCATTGAAGAGGGGAGTTAGTAAATACGTAAAAAATAGCAAATAAAACAGTACAGCATATATGAATAAAACAATACCTAAAAAGAATCAGGTAACATCAAGATTTCTTCAGATTACACAAGTATAGTAGTTATAAAAATAAAAATAAACAGAAGCAATAAATACAGGTGACTTTTATTTAAGGCTATACAATATTAGCTAAGGTTTTGTGAAAAATTGTGCAGTCAGTGATATTTGCGACATAAAAGAAGATAATTTCCATCTAGAGATGTACGGGAATAAAATTTCACAATGAATAACTTTTTTGTTAGATGAAGTTATTCAATCGATAACATCTCGTTGGAACAGCCAGACCATCTGAAGACAGTCGCGAGATCAGCCATGCCTATAGAAGGTTATGTACACGCATGTGTATTAAAGGCTCTGGTGTTGCTCTGATTACGTTGCTTCCGGTTTTCTCGACTGCGAAATTCTCCCACAAATTTTCTCGTGTGCCTTCCATAGCGCCAACAGCTGCATGCGGCTTCTAAGTTTCTCGCTGCTGAAGCTCCTCTTAAATCTCCGCTGTTGCACACTTCAAATGTATGACAGAATGCTTGTGAAGTCTGGTAAAAGCCGCTGCGTCGTCATAACTCGCTCATGGCATCATCTTCTATTCAAAGCAGTGACCTTACGGCAATTTTTCAGCGATACACGCCGTCAACAGCAACGGAGCCACGAGAATGTATGAATGAATAAACCTTATTTGAAGTCTGGCAGTTTCCTGCGGGTGAGGTGAGAAAAGAGGGGATTAACCCCTGTCCCTTCCCACCATCCATCGATGATAATTGTGGTGTCTCAGGTTAGCGTCCGAAGACCTTGGACCCGGGTGGCATCTTCGGCTTGCCGGACGGCCAGCTCGTCGCTGGTGAGTGCGGCCTGCCAGCGGTAGCGAAGCTGAGGCAGCTGATCCGCAGCAGTGACCACAGCCGCGGCGGTGGCCAGCCCCTGCTTTCGCGTGGTGTAAGCAACAGCAATTTGCCTCAGGAGTTTGTCCCTGCCTAACATGCGTCGCGAAGTGAGTGGCTGGCAGCGACATTAACTTTTCCGGCACACTACCAACGCTTGTGCCGCAGTGTTGCCACGAGAAACGGGAAATGATTTAATGCCGATGAAAGCAAAATAAAGAGGTGCAATACCGACATTGTCTTGCTTACGATTTTCGTTTTAGGGACGAAGGCTCCGTTAAGGCAGTGGGTCGTGCGTTCCCGATGTATTTATTTGTAGTAGGTAGCCACTGGTGGCACATACCCTCTCTAGAGCGGGTATGTGCCACAGGGTATGCGAGATGCCAGATGGCGGTACTTAGTGTGTTCATTAAATGGATGCGTGGAAGTACGGATAGGCAGACTGATGGACGGACTCACGGGCCGACGCACGTACAAATGGACGGACGCATGGATGAACGGAAGCACGGACGGGCTGATAGACGCTTCGCCCCACTCATCATCCTTCACTCCGTGCATATCATCATCATCATCAGCCTGACTACGTTCACTGTAGGACAAAGGCCTCTCTCATGTTCCGCCAGTAAACTCGGTTCTCTGCTTGCTGCTGCCAATTTATACCCGCAAACTTCTTACTCTCATCTGCCCACCTAACCTTCTGTCTCCCCCTAACCCAGCTTGCCTTCTCTGGGAATCAAGTTAGTTACCCTTAATGACCAGCGGTTATCTTGTCTATGCGCTACATGCCCGGCCCATGCCCATTTCTCTTCTTGAGTTCAACTTTGGAACCCTTAACCTCCGTTTGTTCCCCAATCCACTCTGCTCTCTTCTTGTCTCTTAAGGTTACACCTACCATTTTTCTTTCCATTGCTCGCTGCGTCGTCCTCAACTTAAGCTGAACTCTTTTTGTAAGTTTCCAGGTTTCTGCTCCGTAGCTAAGTACCGGCAAGATGCAGCTGTTATATACCTTCTTTTTGAGGAATAGTGGCAATCCACCTGTCATGATGTGAGAGTGCTTGCCAAATGTGCTCCATGTTGTGATTTTTTCTCTCGAAAGTATCACGAAACATTGTAAGGACCTACGCAATAGAGTACGTAGAGTACCGCGTGATGAATTCAAAGAGAAAACTAACACACGCATGTGCAACCCGATGCCCGACTGCGCTGAAATTCTTCGGAGTTAGCTTATAAGTTATGTGGAATGATCTACCAATAATACTGAGATTCTACCAAACCACACTAAAACCGAATAAGACGAGAAACTTCCGCGATACCTTTCTGTAGCTTTCAAATTCGAGGCTCTTACAGAGCAAAGTAAAAAAACCGCACGTACGATCCCCACATTCACACAACATCTCGCGCACACGCAGTCCCTAAAAAAAAAAGAACAGATTCAGCGAAGAAATTGAAGGACTGATCAGATTAAACGCAATACTAAGTGAATCTAGGTCAGAGGCCTAAAAATATATGCATAGAAAAACAAAGACCAATACATAGCTTCAGAATGCTGGAAGCATACCGACAGTGTCCGTGATCCGATTCGATTCAACGTAAACGTATATAGCGCAGTGAAAAGGAATTGAACAGAATTGAGTCTGGTATAAGCATAAAAAAACGATAGCTAAGAAAGTGGGAAGATGCGCTTAGATTGAGCAAGCATCTCGCAGACGTTAGCAAAAAAGATTGAGTTTTGTGAGGCGCTAACGCAGATACCATTCCTTTCAGGCTCTGCTTGGAGGACTTTGGCCTGTGTGAAACATGCCAGATCCGCAGTGAAAGCGGAATTCCAGATTTCCAGGCTTTGTGTTACCAATGTTTTTTTTTTCGTTTAGCCACCTGTTTCTTTTTTAGAACATCGCGAAAAACGCACGAACTCAGCAGCTTTCACCGACGATTGTTTTACTGCTGACTGCATTTCTCTGTTGTTGTGCTCGCTTCGTGACAAAGTTCTTATGCGTAAATTAAGGACGTGCTTGTGCTGTGAGATTGGGCATAAGACGATTGCAACGTAGGTATGTAAACAGAGGCGTGTGGAGTGGTTGAGTGCGACTGCACCCATATGTACGTGTCAATTTGCGCTCTTCGGAGCACTAAAAAAAGAGGGAGAAAAAATTATCACCGTTTTAGTATACCTGTTATTGCATATTTGCCGCAGTTACAATGTTGGCTTAAGTGAATGTATTCTAGGGCTGTCAAATGTGCCACCGCTCAATTTTTTTTTCTGTCTTTACTGCAACGCGGAGAAAGGAAGGAAGAGAGATAAACTGCATGGGATATTAACCATGGTCGTGCATGATTACTTACGCTAGTCCTTCAGAACGTGGAAGGTGGTAGAATATATTGCATATATACAAAAATATACTATCAGGAATAACAAAAGGGGGCTAATCTGCGTGGGGAAAGCAAACATTAACACGTGTCAGAACAACAATGACTTAATTAGATTACGTTTTAGGTTATAATAATAAAAAATTAGAAGAAATAATAACAAAAAACGCACGCGTACTTTACGACAGTCTTCACATTACTAAACTTTCCTTCATGAGAGGCCGTGAGAAAATCTTCAAATAAAGCAATATGTCGCTCACTCACGAACTATGTATGTTCCGTTCCAATGTAAAAACGAACACAGGAGCTGAATACATGAACATAATCTCGTGGTCGATGCAACTCATGCCTCAGTCGCCAAGCAAGCAGAACGTCTTTTGCTTGGTCTCTACAGACTAAGAACGTTTTAAATTATGAGCAAACACCCAATTTTGTTTGTAGATAAAGGGTAGTCATCGCTTATCACTCGCTATCAATCCACGACATACTAAATAGTACCGTCTGTTTCATAGTATGGGGTGCATTGGCGTTTACACTTTCTCTACGGCTTGTGTATTTTTTCAGCTAACTTCGTGCAGCTGCACAGTGTCTTTTCTGAAACTTCGAAGTAGAAATTATATGTGTACCTAACCACTGCTCTCATTAATATTCTTCGGTTTAGCCCATTTGGCCGTTATCGTATACAGTACAATATAGGCTCTACACAGCGTCACGGTATCACATTAAACGGCGCATCTTTCTAACGCCATTGCGAGTTTTCTGAAAACCCTGATAAAACGTATGGCAGCTCCACTATGATCAAATCTGAGGGAATACGTAGCACTGGGCACCCACTGGTTCCAGTTCGCAGAGTTCCCACTGCTCCATTTACTGAAGGGTCAGTGATGCCATCATTTCAGGTAAGAATGTAGGGTTTTCCCGGCCCGTGTGGAATTTCGCTATGGGAAATTTCACGTGCTCGGTGTGCGACATGTGCACTGCTTTTAAGACTGATATTCTTTCTTGGGATACTTCAACGCAAAAGTTTTGGTCTGTCTGTCACGCGGTTCAGCCACCCGGCCAATCTTCAGACACTTGCTGAACGCCTAGCCAGCTTGAACTAGAGCCTGCGTTCATACTTGCTAACATTGTTAATAAAAAAAAACAACTGTGGAAAAAGGAGGAAAACTTGTGCAGGTGGAGCACTGCACGAGAATAATAAGTTGTAACCCAGAAACGGCGTTGGTCTGGTTTCTTCGCCGATCGATAGTTTCCTTCACAAACTATTACGCACATATGAGATGCAACATCAATACGCAAGTATGACGTTCTGTGTTCCTTTACACAGATGCGTCATTCTAAATACCGTAGTGCTTCTTAGGCTCCACTGAAAATGCGACTCTGTGCTCGAAAAGAGCCTCTGCTGTGCCCCGCCACGGTGGTCTAGTGGCTAAGGTACTCGGCTGCTGACCCGCAGGTCGCGGGTTCGAATCCCGGCTGCGGCGGCTGCATTTCCGATGGAGGCGGAAATGTTGTAGGCCCGTGTGCTCAGATTTGGGTGCACGTTAAAGAACCCCAGGTGGTCGAAATTTTCGGAGTCCTCCACTACGGCGTCTCTCATAAACATATAGTGGTTTTGGGAAGTTAAACGCCACATATCGATCAATCAAGCCCTCTGCTGACAATATGGGACTGCCTCCTGACAGTAGCCCTGGCTTCTGTATCCCGACGGCACTGCCAGATGGCGTTCATTGCTCACGCAACGATTCGTCTATTTTATAAATGCCAGTCAGATGCGGCTGATTCAACGTGGAGGAGGCGCTGTCTGAGGCGAGGTAAAACGTTGTGGTACGGCCGGCAAAAGACTGTCGCTATTCGACGATATTCGCGCCGATGCACGCAGATACACGACTTTTTTTTTCTTGTTTGTTTCGTTTTAGCGATTTCGGTTGGAGTTTACTTCGTCTTAGCGATTTTGGTCGGACTGTTTCTGCCATCATATGTAACCTCGTAGTGACTCAGCGTGACGCCAGCACAGGGCCAACGTAGAGGCAGGCGGCGCAGGCGAAGGAGCGTTCGCTCACTCGTCGAGGTGCTGTCGATGTGCTGGCAGCCTCTCGCACCTTGCTTGAGTCAGCCTTATGTTCACAACAACAACAACAACAACAACAACAACAACAACAACAACAACAACACCACCAGCAACAACAACAACAAAACAACAACAACAACAACAACGACGACGACGACGACGACGACGATGACGACGACGACGACAACAACAACAACAACGACGACGACGACGACAACAACATGTGGGGCTTTATCTCCAATACTATGATTATTATGAGAGATGAAGTAGTGAAGAGCTCTGGAAATTTCGACCAACTGGCGTTCTTAAACGTGAATATCGACCAGTACACGAGCTTCTACCAATTCACTTCCACCGAAAGGCGACTGCCGCTACCGGGGTCGAACCCGTGGTCTTCAGGTCAGCAGCCCCGCACCCAAGTCACCGAGGTGGATGGTCAGCCGTTTGTCTGAGTAGCGTATTAGCGATTTTAATTTAATGCGAATGGTGCTTGGCTATTCCCGTTAGGTATACTATTTTAGACCTTGTTGGTTCGTCTTAACCCGGGTTTGAGCATTGCTGATCTTTTTATGGCCTCTTTTTAGCGCTGTACCATGAGACGCCACGCAAGATGCATGACTGGATGATAATCCGGGTCCCTTATATGCTCCGCAAAGCATGTTCAGCAGCACACCTTTGCATAGATGGGGCACTGGTACGTGGCTATATGCTATATGTATACCTTTAGCCTTTGCAACGTCAAAGTATAAAGCGAAACGTAAACACAGTTGGTCGTTCTTAGCCGAATAGCCTGCTTAGTGGAATAACTGGAGCGAAATGCGTATACGCTGTATACGCTAAACGAACCGCAGTGTTTGCCGTGCACCCGCTATGTTTAATACATAGCGTTACTGTGCTTGCGTGGTTTACATAGTGTATACGCACAACATGGTGGCTGTTTCGGACGTCCATATCGAACTGAAAGTGGCGTTTGCGCGGTGGTATTCTTTACGTTCACAGCAAATGACCGTGTTAAATGATTTCACTTATCTTCAGGCAGCTTAGACGACCGAGTTTATAGGTCAACTTAAGAGAGGGCGCAAACACATTTGCAGCATATCATGTCTCTTTTGGTGCGTGACTTATATACATTTCCTTTGGTTATTACTAAAACAGTAGTGATATATCCCTATCCAAGGATACAGGCGAGCCTTTTCATTTTTTTTACTTTCCAATTTCTTTACGCAGACAGACGATGCCACCGTCATGTCTTATGCCCTTAAACGCTATGCCGCTGTACTAAAACACAGTGCCAGCAACGAAAGTTCGCGGTGCGGTAAAGTTATTTCTTTGACCACCGCTATCACGTTAAACTTATTTTGCCTCTAATATCTTGGGTTTAACGTTAGGAGTAACAACATAATAATGAGGGGCGCTGTAGTGGAGGGTCACTGAAGTTCGGACCATACGATGTTCTTTAACATGCCCTGACAACGCACAGTACACGAGGTCCCACTGTTCTGCCTCCACCGAATACGCGGAATCGAACCCGCGACCTTCGAAGTCAGCAGCCGAGCACCGTAACCAGTTCACCAGCGCGACGGAGAACCGTAAAGAACGAAAATACCAAAGAGGGCTACTATTACAAAGTGCAATATTATCTTGCTTTCTTTTTGTTCCCCCCACATTTCGCGAAATCAGTTATCTGTGGCGGGAAAGAATTTGAATAGTAGCAACTTGCGACACAACTAAGTCTTCCCCTTTGCAAAGGAAGAGACGCTGTCAGGATGATAACAATTGACATGCCGACGAACGCGTATTTTGTGATAAGGATAAAATCATCCCGTTTGATCGCGGGGCGCAAAAAAAGTGGCAAACATAGAGATGCGTGCCCTGTGTGAAATAAGAAGAGGCCAGTTTTACTTAAACGTCGCTGACATCGCCGACGCTCCTTCGCTCCCTGTGCATGCCCGTAATGCTTCTTTGATCTTTCACATTATTAGACTTTTTCTTTCGCCGGCGTATACGTTTTCGCCACCACATTATTCGAAGCATGCAGAGCGAAAGAATGCAACTGCAATGCTGCTTCAACGCTATAGTGCGAAATTGGTGTGTTGTTTCTTCGCCTTTCGTTATTCGCGTCCTTGCGCACACAGTATGAGACGCGTGTGCACGAGAGTGCTTCTAGAGTATAAATAGCAAGATTGATGATTGATTTGTGGAGTTTAACGTCCCAAAACCACCATATGATTATGAGAGACGCCGTAGTGGAGGGCTGCGGAAATTTCGACCACCTGGGGTTGGTTCTTTAACGTGCACCCAAATCTGAGTACACGGGCCTGCAACATTTCCGCCTCCGTATAAATAGTAACATGTAGTGCAATGCTTTGCATAAGCAGAACATAGAGTGGACAACGCTACATCCACCGGTAATGTGTGCGTATGCCGGGCTTAGGCGTTCGCAGACAGCGTCAACAACGGCCTGTGCAGTTTATGCGCTGTTCGTTGGTATGCGTATTTTGCAGGCACGCAAAGTTCGCGTGTTCATTATCCTTCGCTGACGGTTTAGTGCGTAAGTGCTTCAGTATTCTTCCGTACGAAAATCACGTGTATGCTATCGTGAACAATACGAGCTCGAGCACGCGAGCGCGTGGCAAATAGCCCCAAAACCGAGATAGCGTGATACGTGGACGGCGCTGCCGAAAGATGAGGGGAAAAAGAGGTGCTCTTCCGCTTACTGTCGGCACTCCCGTTTCGCTATAGCGTTGCTGCAAAAGGGCTGCTGAATGCGTGGCATTGGCCGCGAGGGATGCGCGCCCACACACACGCCCTCCCACACACGCCTCCACCCACCCACACACGCCCCACACACACACGCCCACACACGCACGCCTACACACAAACGTCCCCCCCACACGCCCCCCCCCCACACGCCCACACACACATGCCCTCTCCCCACCCCCCAAACACGTAGGATATCGACGAAAACAAGATAAAAGAATAGAGCAGGCATATCAAAATCCCCAGCCGGCATCACCTAGATAAAATACAAGCATGGTCCATGCATACCGGCAGGGTACGTCACAGGCGATATCTCAGCTGCTACATGCCATGATGGGTCACTGCGTCGGACTGGGTGCGTCGAAGTGAATTCATATCACTGCTAGCGGTCACTGACAAGCTCCTGCTTTGCACCAACGATATCCTGGTGGGAGTGCCAACAGCTAGCGGAAACTCGGAACCCTTTCCGCTTTGCTTCCGCCAGCAGCCGCTCCAAATCGACCGATATAGGATTCGAGGATACCGATGGAGGCGGAAATGTTGTAGGCCCGTGTGCTCAGATTTGGGCGCACGTTAAAGAACCCCAGGTGGTCGAAATTTCCGGAGCCCTCCACTACGGCGTCTCTCATAATCATATGTTGGTTTTGGGACGTTAAACCCCACAAATCAATCAATCAAATCAGGATTCGAGGATATTCGACACGTGTTCGCGTGTTCTAACTCCTATTGCTCATGAAGTACATCCTCATTGAAACGAAGTGGTTACACAATAGATATCATAAAGTGGCCAGAGAAAACAGCTTTGGCCCATTTGAATCGTGAATTGTATGGAAATCCCTGAGGGGCGCGCTACATCTAATGTGCGTTAATTTCTATACCACTATGATCCTGCAGATATCGCACAAGTACGCATGCGAATCCGAGTTTGGTTAATATGATTGATATGTAAGGATTAACGTCCCCTGAACTACCATATGATAATGAGAGATGACTAGTGGAGAGCTCCAAAATTTTCGGTCACTTAGGGTTCTTTAACGTGCACCTTATTATGAGGGGTGTAGGAAAAATTGTCTCCCGAGGAAATGCTCCCTCTGACATGGCTGTCTAGGAAGAAAGGTCCTCAGGTGAAAATTAACCGTGAAACAAATAAACTGCAATCTTTGTTCGACGCTTCGAGTATTTTTAAGGTGTGCTGGAAAACGAATGAAGTTAGAACCTAATCGTGTCTCCAACAGCCTTCAGTGAGATAGAAGTTTCTGTCCATAAACTAGGTGCTGCTCTCTGGTGACATCAAGCACGTTGCCCTGGCTAATATAAGTAGTTTTTTCGGAGTTTCTGGGCAGTACCATAGCACAGGAAGCGCTCTTGACGGTCGCCCGCAGCGATTGTTCGAGAAGCCGGAATAGCAAGGTCCCTGAGGCTGACGAGACTTGGTGGGTATATCTTGCTCCGCTGCTGACTAGTGCAGTGTTTCAGGCTCTGCTCGCTGCCTATGCGGCATTTTTTTTTTCGTTATTAAGGTTTCTGACCGCAACTGCGACGTTGGCACCGGCTTTTTCTCTCAAGACAAGTGTAGTCTTGTTCATTTTCTGCTTTGTTCTTGAAATAATAATCGCAGCCTTATTTTCAGGGTGGTTGGGGTCAACCCGTAAGTGGTATTCCGTTGCTTGATGATTTCTCCGTAACTAAAACGCCTTTGTATCTATTGCGTTTAGCACAACGCCAGCGGATACCCAAGACAGTACCTTTTTTTTTTGTCTTTACATATCCACCCCGGCACAAATTCTTGCCTCCTTCGTTTGATTTCATAGTCTCCATTGCGCAAACAAGTACCGTTAGGTCAACCACAGAGCAAGTATCGATTGAGCTCCCGAAAGCGTGCACTTAACTGCTCAGTAGTTGGTGCGACAAAGCTGCTGCCTCCGGATGAAATGCATGGGCGCTGAACTGCCGCCCCCATTATGTGTTTTTCAGGCGCGTGCATAGCTAGATTGCATTTATCTGAAACGCGCATTGCATGTGATGTTGCATCTGACATTTTATTTACACAGATAAGTTGGTACAGTTGGTATGTAATTATGGTGGTTCGTCAATAATCTTTCAGTAAACTGCAATCTTGATTGATTGATTGATATCTGGGGTTTAACGTCCCAAAACTACTATATGATTATGAGAGACGCCGTAGTGAGTAAACTGCAATCTTTGCGCACACTTTTTTTTTCTTTGAGAAATAAAGAATTGGTTAGTAGAAGGCGCAACGTTCGACGATGTCCGTGTTGTGGGGAAGTTTTTTTTTCCGACAACGCAAATGGGGACACTTTATTGCGATAGCAATTATATGGACAATCTCGGCTGGATTTTGCCGTCGGCATCGATGTTATGCACCGTATACGTATACGTACCTGTATATATGAAAACGCAAGAAAGAAAAAAATGGCCCCGAATCTGCATGTTACACTGCAAATATCATCGAAAGGCTTGCGTTTGGAGAGAGTGAACAAAACGTTTCTTTGATGTTCTGCACAAGAAAATTGTTGAATGGTATTCTGGAGGCGCTGCGTTAGAGTACCTCGAGCATGTCGCGGATTCCAACGAGCGCATCGAAGCACGTTAGATGCAAGTGCCATCTGGCAGTTATCTTCAAAAACGAAGGCGTGCGCACCGGAGGAGAAAGATGTGTGCGCCTGTCTCGGAGGTGATAATGTGTAGAACGCAAAGCGACGAGCAGGTGCCACCCCCGTGTCGTTGTAGCAAAGCGTTGGAAACACTTACTTTATTGAGCATCGCGTTGCACTGTCAGCGCCGCGCAATGAACGAGACCGTCCTTAGAATTACTTGTGTGTGCATCTTCTAGTATAAAGGCAGACATGCAACACATCAACGTGTTGTTATGGCACCTCAGATATGCGCAATAATTGCGTTTTAATTGACAACCGCACAACTGTGCACACTAAATCTTGAGCAGTGTTGGTGGGTGCTGCGGATGGGGTTGGCCGTTTGGTGCCGTTTGAGGTATAGTTAAGGGCGGACAAACAGACAAATGTACAAACAGACAGACAAAAACTTTTTTTGTCGAAGGTCCCCATCGTCTTTAAAAAAAGTCACAGAAAATCACTCCTTCGCGTGGAATCGAACGTGGAACGTCTGCGTCGTGAATGCGAGGCGCTAACCACTGAGCCACCGAGAGGTACCTCCTTCAACGTTCAAACGGCAAGCTATCCACACTTACCACTTACCGCTGTTGGCGTGCATCTCGGGGCAGAACTATCGTGTTTACAGCATTATCAGCAAGATGGCACAGTGAGCACGCGGCTGCTCTCATCTCTCACGCGTACTTTGGCCCGCGTAGAAAAAAAGAGGGTGTACGCTCGATCGCGCGCCCCCTATCTTGCAGCGGGGAGAATCATACGTCTTGGCTAGCCTTTGAGTTCCGTCGGAACGATTCTGCTATAGTTACCGGGCACACAAAGGCCACTGCAATCGTTGCATAGCCTCCATTTGCTAAAAGGGTGCGCTTTTCAGATACAGCGAAGTACCAACTGAGACGCTTATTCGCGTTAGTCTGTACTTGTTAGTACGTTTCGTGCGTCCTTTGTGCGTGAGAAACGTGGGGCACGTTTCGATCTTCGCCAGTCGGCGCGTCACCTTCCGATTTGTTGCTATCACGTTGATTGCTTCGCCTTTGCGGCAAAGCTGTGACTTTTTTTCAGTGACATATTTTCCGGGAAATTTTATTCAGGGGATGCATCTTCCGGGGTCATTTCTTTTGTGGACGTTTTTTCTGGAACTCAAGTATGAGCACTCGAGACTACAGCATTTTGGCCTCCAACGAAAAATGCCACTGACGCAGCCAGGAAGAAATCCCGCCACATGTGAGTCAGCGGGCCGAGTACTTTATAGCCACTAGACCACAGCAGACCACCGCGACAGGGCCGGATTCCAGTTTGAAGTACCGGGATACTAGAAGTGTTTTAAACGCTAAGTGATCATGAAGGCAGCTTGAGAGGAACATGATGTTCATTCACGTTGTTTCAAAGGGAACACAAACCGATCAGCCCAACTACCCCTTTTGCTACAATAGAAAATACGGATTGTCATATCGTAACGACGGTCGATAGCTCCGTTATACTCACAGACTTATGCTCTATGGAAGCACCACCGAATGGGAGGAGCGGGAAGATATGACATGTAGGGCCGATAACTATTTTGTTCAGTTTGTCACACATGGGTGTGAAACAGATGCTCGAGAACATTTGTTGAACGTGACGGGGCCTTCAGGACGATCGCGCGCCCGCACGCTTGTATATCCATTGGCTAAGAGCATTAAAGGTATTTTCAATGAACTATTACTTTGCGTGCAAAAGCGCCGTTAAAATAGCATGCTGCAAAGACGGCCATCTTTTTACACAGAACGCCTTTCGCTCCTGCTTCAATGCACAAATACTTTCCCTATCACTGCAGCAACATTCTAAATACTTCATAGGCTGCCAGGCTAACTAAAATAACAAATCACAAAAATATACTAAAATATATGCACCAATATGACTGCAAACTAACCTGTTCTGCCGTGTTTATTATGAAGCATAAGTGTGCGGTTCCAGAAGGACAAAAGGGACAGCTAGGTTTAACAGAAGGAACTCACGAAAATTGAAGTGCTGTTCGTATGAAAATCAGGCAGCTGCATACAATGGAGGACAGGACGAGGTCGCCGCAATTGCGTGCATCTGATTGGACAGGGAAACATGAAATCACTCTTTCAAAGTGTACACACCGTTTTGATTCGCCACTGATTTTTTCCCCTTTCGATAGTTGCCGCAAGCATTTGCATATTGTGCTCGTTCGTGATAAGAAAGGTAACGCAAGTCCATACAATAGGAAACAAAATGTTCTGGTTACTCTCAAACACCTGAACGCTTTCACAAGCAAATAGTCTTCTCAACACTGGCATGCGAAAAATATGCGAAATTTGTATGCGCACCGAGTTTGCATTGACACCTGCGCTCCCGTTCTTTCCCAGACCAACGCTTCTGGGATGCTGGTCTCGTCTCCAAAGCACGTGCTGCACATTCCGCGATGCCTCCAGTGGTGAGTGTCCCTGCTATACTTCTTTTCTCAACTAGAGGATGACCTAGATCTTGACTAAGGAATGCTGGTGGTGTAGGGTTGAGACCGGCGCGTCTCGAAAGGGGTTCTAAGTATGGCATGACAGCCAATGCGTTCTATTTGCGACACGGTTCTTTCTGTCGCTGACGCAAGCTTTTGCCATGATGAAACAAGCGCTAAAAAATACACACACTCAGAGAGGACACAGTCGAGCGCCTACTAACACATGAAAATTTTATTTTGAAGTGAACACTAATAAAGGCATAACACGCATATATGTCATTTCGAACCTTCTCCTGACATCAACAACGTGATATACTAAACAAACCACTCCCATAATCAATGGCAAACAACCGGAAACAATCACGTGTGAAGCCGCCCCCCCCCCCTTAAAAAAACTAAGAAAGGAAAACATAAGAAAGAAAATGCACTGGGTTATGTTACATCCAAAAAAAGTTAATCCCTGCGCACATGTTAGTAAAACAGACGCTTGGCTGACGGAACTGTCACCTCCTTTCCTAATTCTATACGCTTCCAATATTTCTCTCGTTGTCCGCTTCTTGTGTGTCATCGATTATGAGAGTTGTTATTTTGGTGTATCACGTTCTTGATGATGTCAGGGGAAGCTTCGGGATGACGTACATGGTGTTATGCATCTATTAGTGTTCGCTTCGAAATAAAAATTTCAGTTGCTAGTGAGCGCTCATATGTGTCCTCTCTGAGTGTGTGTAATTTTCAGCGCTTGTTTCATCATAAACATTTACCAACATGCCCATCTGGCAGTCATCTTGAAAGTCTTTGCCATTGCTATGCCGTTTCGGCAAAGACGTTACCGCGAACAGTGAGCCAACCATAAATTAAGCGTAATTGTCGCTTAAATTTTCTCCGTATCACTTCTGACTGAAATATTTTTCCGCAAAAAATTGATTGGGTGAAGGCAAAGCCATGTTTAACAATACGGTGGACGTGGGGCGAATTGGCAGGATCTTCGAAACATTTTTTTTTTCACCTTGCGTGCTCGCTGCCAGCCTCTAACGAAAGCATGCATTTTGAGTGGCTCACAGGGTCTGAGGTATGACAGACACATAGCTTGAGTGTACAATATTTGGATCATTACTGGCTATGCACGTAAAGGTAAGCGCTGTAAAATACCCAGTACTAACACTTCCAGTTGCTTAAACTTTGGTCCCTGCAATCTAGGCACCAGTATATGTAGATTTTTGTGTATATATAGACAGGCGATCTCAAGCCATATCTCAAAGGATGCGGCAGATTCACAGACATAGCGTATAACATATGAAAACCCACTGTTTGATGGCTTGCTCGCTGAGTCGACAGACATTGCCTTTCCTCTCATCACCCATAAATGTTCGTTCCAGTAGACAGCAGTGGGGGAACAAGTCTGAGCAATCTATCCGATTGTACATTTCTTTTGTGTTTTTGAAGTGAGGTGGTGTCAAGTCACAGAGGTGATTTCAGAAGTCTCTTCTGTTAAGGACCTGAGCCAGTCTTAACCATAAGCCCGAACTTTCTTTGATACAGGACAAAATAGGGCCAGGCGTGTTTATTGCTATGTTCTGATGTAGTCGTGCTTAACCTAAAAAAAAAAAAGACTGTTATCGACGTTCGTTGAAGACCCCGCCACAATGTTTCAGAAGCTTCGCATTTTATGAGATCATTCTGTTAAAGATGATGTGCAGGACACGAACAGTCAAGTTTATTCGAGAGATTGCCAAGCACCAGCGATAACGTCGGAAAGTTCGACGACTGATATATATAAAGACGGTGGGCTCGATCAATGGTCACAGTAATCGACGGCCGGCAAATGTTCTCGCCTCAGTCAGCGCAGAGCATGAGTCAGTAGTATTTAGAGTATTCATCTTTCGGGTTCAAGTTCACCTAAATGAAAGGTGTTCACCTAAATTTAGTTCACCTAAATGAAATCTACAAGGGAATCAACTCCTACCATGTTCTTCATAAAGAAAGCGGCAGAATACTAATAAAGAAGGGTGTAAGGCAGGGGGACACAATCTTCCCACTGCTATTTACCGCGTGCTTACAGGAGGTTTTCAGAAGCCTAGAATGGGAACAGTTAGGAATAAGAGTTAATGGAGAATACCTTAGTAACCTGCGCTTCACCGATGAAATTGCATTGCTGAATACTCAGAGAACGAATTGCAACTCATGATTACGGAGTTAGACAAGCAGAGCAGAAAGGTGGGTCTTAAAATTAGTCTGCAGAAAACGAAAGTAATGTACAACAACCTCGGAAAAGAGCAGCGCTTAGAGATAGGTAATAGTGCACTTCAAGTTGTAAAATACTATGTCTACTTAGGGCAGGTAATAACCGCAGAGCCAAACCACGAGTTTGAAGTAACTAGAAGAATAAGAATGGGTTGGAGCACATTTGGCAAGCACTCTCAAATTATGACAGGTAGATTGCCACTATCCCTCAAAAGGAAGGTATATAACAGCTGTATCTATCCTGTACTTATCTACGGAGCAGAAACCTGGAGACTTACAAGGAGGGTTCAGCTTAAATTGAGGACGACGCAGCGAGCAATGGAAAGAAAAATGGTATAGGTGTAACCTTAAGAGACAAGAAGAGAGCAGAGTGGATTAGGGAACAAACGGGGATTAAAGATATCGTAGTTGAAATCAAGAAGAGGAAATGGACGTGGGCCGGCCCATGTAGCGCGTAGACAGGATAAACGCTGGTCATTAAGGGTAACTAATTGGATTCCCAGAGAAGGCAAGCGGGTTAGGGAGAGACAGAAGGTTAGGTGGGCAGATGAGATTAAGAAGTTTGCGGGTATAAATTGGCAGCAGCAAGCACAGGACCGGGTTAACTGGCGGAACATGGGAGAGGCATTTGTTCTGAAGTGGACGTAGTCAGGCTGATGTTGATGATTATGATGATGATGAATGACGGTAGGCTCCTGGAATAGCTTAAGAAGGAAGTGTTTTAGCGCGTAAATGATTACGGGACGAATTCGAACGTGTTCCTTGATAGCGTGTAAAAGTTACCTTCCTAGTATTGGTGCATGCAGTGTGGCAGCTGTAGTACAATCTCTCATAAGTGTTCAGCCAAGGCGGAGTAGCATAGCAGAGATGAGAAAGCACAAACACGTCTGTTATTACAAGTACGTATACTATGTGAAACCCGCCGTTTTTTATAAGTGGTATACGCCTGTGTGCTACTGATTCTACTCGACATTTAGCTTCAGTTTGCCAGTTCTGTTTACTTCGTTTGATGCATACAATAAGATCTCAAATTTTCAGAAGCACTTCAAACTATCCACGACTTAATCTTGAACACAGCCAGACGCCAATAGTATTACTAATAAACATTTTCCCATGCAAACGGCTGCCAAAGCTGTGCATGTCACGCTACCCTACATAATAATGGTGGATTAATACCCTTCGCTCTGCGACAATGGCTAAAGAAGGCGTCTAAAAAACTTAGTAGAGAACAGATATGGACAGAGTAGCTGAAGCACTTGCAGAAGCATTGATTTCTAAACCCACTACAGCAATCTCTTGCTCATAAAAAAGCCTTTGCGATTGTTTTAGGATGTGTTATTTTATAACCACATGTCAGAGGGAAAATATTACAGAATGACTGAACTTATAAGCCTACACCCCTACACCCCTACAAGAACGTCATATGCATGAACATTCCTGAAATCGATACACGCGTATTCATTCATTCGCTATACTGGCTGTTACTTTAGGCATTGAGGTTTTACGTAGCAAGAACAGGATTCGATTATGAGGTGAGTTGTTGTGCGTTACTTTTATACAGCTCCAGTTCAGTAAAGCGTGGCTAAATTTGAGTATTGTAGAGCAAAAATAAAGAAAAAAACATGAAATGAAAGTATAGCCGGTCACTCTAGCGAGTCGTTCCTTTCGGCCTGCTACTTTCGCAGCATAGATGTTACCGGGGTGACCTAAATTTCAGCACTGCAAGGCCACAGTCCTACTGTGGTATGCGGCGTCAGCAGCTGCTCATGAGTCCATTTTGGCGGTAGTAGCTGCTTGTGTCTTTGTTCTTAGGTCATTTCTTGCACCAGGACATTACGCAGTGCTTAATGGGGTGAGACTCAGACATGGCGGTTATTCGGAGCCAGAATAGGCCACATTGTTTGAAGCAATTGATATGTGGGGTTTAACTTCCCGAACCACAAAATGATTATGAGAGACGCCGTAGTAGAGGGGTCCGCAAATTTCGACAACCCGGGGTTCTTTAACGCACACCCAAATCTGAGCATACGAGCCTACAGCATCTTCGCCTCCATCGAAATGTAGCCGACGCAGCCGCGATACGTTGTTTGAAGTAGGTATGCCCTTCAAAGTAACAATGTGCATGCGCTCTACCATAAAAATTGTGGTTTGTTAGTACTTGATCATACAATGAACAAGCTGGAGGCTAAGATTCATACAAAAAGGACAAACGATGGCACAGCTTGCTAATTTCCATTGGTTTTCATTCGCATAAGCTTACATGTGTAATCTTTCTACTTGTCCTACGTGCTTGTACGTGTATATGCTCAGCCATATTTATTGCTCTTGAAGACAACTTTGTAAGCTTTGAGGTCGTGTTACGTTCATCACGTTTAAGAAGACGTTCAATACAAAACCCTTTATCGGGGAAAACTCGTGCCAGGCAATGAAAAGTACGCTGGTATGTACACGGATAACAAGAACGGTCTTCGGTTAT
This sequence comes from Rhipicephalus microplus, assembly GCF_013339725.1. NCBI lineage: Eukaryota > Metazoa > Arthropoda > Arachnida > Ixodida > Ixodidae > Rhipicephalus > Rhipicephalus microplus. Next base: position 312,207,506 of record NC_051165.1, on the reverse strand, counting down.
TGATAACCTTATCAGCACTAAAACGCGTGGGAATTTTATACCTGTGGCATCCAAGATTAGAACATTACTAAATCAGGTGAATTTATTGGCGTACAGACCGTCAACGACAGCAAAATGTTTGTTACGCTGTTGACGAGTGGCACGCAACGCACTGAGAGAGCATGATTTCGAGGCACGTATATGGGCAAGCTGTAAAGGTTCAACTCGAAATATTGCACACATTCATGCTACAATATATTGATCTAATTGCGACAAGATTATTGTGTCACCCTGATTTCTATCGAAAGGAAGCTTTATGTTCAACTAGATCATTTTTACATACGGACGCTGATCACGGTTTTAGTGCGAGAGCTTGAACCCTCACATTGAACGTCGTATAAATTTTCGAACATCCTGCTTTTATTCAGCCAAGAATAGAACTTAAGGTTGTGATACTTTGGGCTTAACAAAGCCCATTAAAAACTTTCGAAGTTGTGCCCTTATAACATTTGTTTTTTTCACGCCGGAATACGGCTAATTAGAATCGCAGGGCCTATTCTGAGGGATACGTGGCCCGTTTGAGAACAAAAACTAAACTGGCGAGACTAATTAGTTACGCCTATGCTTTCGTTAGCGCAACGGGCTTTTCGCACTCTCGTGAAAGCCGATTTTGCAAGCGCTATCTCTAGCAGTAAACTTTGACATACGCTCGAGGCAATCCAAAGAAACTGTACAACAAATGCGATGCCTTGGCGAAAGTATGGCAACACGAAGTGAGCTGAGCACATGCTCATGCTGTTGCAACACTCTTGCACAGTTGAGCAACGCTTTTAAGTGGAATACGAAATTCGCCCATTCAAAATATTCGAGGCTGATGAGCCGTATCTGTTACACTTGTAAGGTTGCCGTATTTGTTAGTGTGAGTCGCTTCACATCGCATACTGCGCAAGGGCGCGGGATGATGGTTGTGAAACTAGGAAAACAACCGCTGGCAGGTATTGTTAACAGGCTAGCCCAACGCATGTTTGCCTGAATGAATACTGAGATATAACGAAAGGTCAACCGCGTTCCCCAGATTTTACTTTTAAATAAAAATGAGGATTTGAATATTTGGTAATTTTCGACACGTGCGGTGTTCTGATGGGCTTATTTGGAAGCCGGCTTTTTAATATAAAAAATATTACCTGATCATATACTTTATACTCTCTCAAACGAGCACTGCTTAGTTCTGTGGTGATTTTAACAATGTGCACATTAAGTATATACAGGATGCGCAAGTTTAACTGTTTCGTGGGAGAGCTTCGTTTATCGGTAAGTGAATTCTGCCTTTCACAGCACAGCTACGCGGACCGTTTTTTGTAAAGAGGCGCATAAGAAAATACAAACGTTGGCCTGTACTCATCGAGAAATTACTGCGAAATTGTGTTCAGCACTTGTTTCACTGCATTCTAAGGTTAGGAATTGTATGCATTATGTGCTGGCGGAACTTCTTCACATAATTCAATGCTGGCTGTTTAGCAACCGAAACATGAATAACAGGTGGAGTGGTGCTGATAGAAAGTCCCCGTATCGTACGTTATTATGTAAAATATTCGGTTCCTTCATATCTGACCATCCGGTTGTGTGCACGCCGTGACGCCTCACCTCTCATTTCGAGACAATAGTGCTTCGTCGTCTGTGATAGAGTGTCGCTATTACCGAATATTTTCCTTCCCGTCAGCGTCAGAATGTAGTTCCGCTTGCAATCGCTGCGGAAGTGAGGGAACTCTCAAACATGTTTTTTTTTTCCTCTTCTGCCACTTCCCTCGCTACAGCGCCCACAGGTCGTTGACAGAGGGTGTTAGAGCCAGTCTAGCGTACAGGCCGCTTTCAGAGGAGACAGCTCCGGAACGCCTACCTAAAACACGTTCGCACCACAAGTGATCTTAGACGTGTCAGTTTGATTTTTTTTCCATTTCTGATCTCCTCCCTTTTAAGGCGGAAGCCTCATATGACTCACGAAACGCGAAAAGCGACCACCACCGCTGGTGTCAGCATGAACGGTAGGAGATGTACCACGTGATCACATGTGACGTCATATGGGACGTCATCATAACGTCACATATCAAGTAAAAATGACGTGATATGGACACCACTATGTCGTCACATACCGTAACGTCATACGTGACGTGTATGATGACGTAAGTGCTTGTTAGAGGGTAGGCTGAGACCTCGGAGAAAATTAACACCTGTGGTGGTGAGTGCCTTTGGGGGAGGGGAGATGGGATCAATATCATCAAGTGAGAAAAAAAGTAAAAGACGGCTGTAGCCTTTAAGTGTTCTTATGCGAATGGGTAAGGGGCAATGATACTATGTATTTCTCGCTCATAGTGATTCTTGTCTCCGTTGTTTTTCCCATTTATCTGCTTACCATGTATATAGACTTACAAATGAAATGCTTCTATTCCAATTAAATTTAAACCTGCCTTTCCTCCGTTTCTCTCTCATTCTCTCAGAAAGAGAAGATTTTTATTCATTCAAGAATTGTCACAAAACAACACAGTATACACATGGAGGTCCGAAAACTCTAGGCTGCAAAGGAACTTTTTCACCCTTTCTTAGCAGTACGCTCGCCACTGCGTCCGATTTCCGGAATTCGCATTCTCTAGACGGAGCGCGAAGGCACACAGCGTATTTGCTCATGCTTTCTTAACGCATGAAGATCCCTCAACAACGTTTCTCAATTAGCGCAGCAGCTTTTCTCAATCACAACGTTCCCCCGAACGTTCAAACAGTTGAGCCGGTTGATTCAGCACGACGAATTGGCTGCAGTGCAATACTTTCTCCTTGACGACGATTTGAACAAGACGCTCCAGACGCTTGATAGCGTGTATGCTTTCGCTAATTGTGGCGCGTTTCGCGAGCGTGTATTATATACGAACTAATCATTTCGTGCAATCCTTTGTATGGTCAGACCATTATCTCAAAAGCCCTTTTATACCGTGTATATCTAGACAAAAAACTGAGCTGAGAAGTTGGAATTCATCCCACAAGAAAGTAACGATTGTTGCCTTGTGTTTGCTTCGGCACGCCTTACCTTCTTTAATGACATACTTCTCGTCTTGGCCTCGTACATTCACGCTAAACTTGTCATACGATACCAATTTAAATTAATTCGGTTTGGTTGAATAATATATTTTTTCAGCTTTAGTATCATTCGCGGAGCGCTACAGCCACCTGAAATCTCGGCCATGGTTTGAAAAAAAAATCCTTAGGACCTGTGTGAAGTGTTGTTGGTGCGGAATCATGAACCATATTACAGGGAACTCTGAAGATCGATGCATGCGAGAAAGAAAACTAAAGAAAGAAGACTCCACTATCTCTCTCTCTCTCTCTCTCTCTCTCTATATATATATATATATATATATATATATATATATATATATATATATATATATATATATACATATTGTTACCACATGTGTAATTTAGGTATGTGCACCTGTGTAGCGGGGAACATGGTGGTAGCAGAAGAGGAGGACGTTCAGTTGGTGGCAAAAGCTCGCTGCTGTCCGTTCACTGCGGTATACCGTCGAGTCGACCGTTACGTCTGCTTCGAATAAACCCCTCGTAGACGTAACAGAGTGGTGGAGGTGCTGGGTACGACACATCGACGTACCACGGAGCTACAGCTGTTCGGAGTTCGCCGGAGCCGTCGTCTTGCCGGTCTGCCGCCGACAACAGTCGTCATGACCCAGAGCGAAGGTCAGGAATCAACCGCCTCGACTTCGCGCCAATCTACACTGGCTACACCAAGGCATCACTACATGGAACCCCGCCCGTTCGCGGGAATGGCAGGAGAAGATGTGGACGCGTGGCTAACGCACTACAAAAGGGTGAGCCGGTACAACCACTGGAACTCTATCGATCAGCTGGAAAACGTCGCGCTGTTTCTCACGGACACTGCCCTGATGTGGTATGAAAACCACGAAGAGTCCTTGACAACATGGGCTATTTTTGCTCAAGAACTCAAGAAGTGTTTTGGTGACTCCGACTCAAGAAAGAAAAGCGCGGAGCGGACTCTTGCTGGAAGAGCCCAGACTCCTGGAGAAACCTGCACTGCCTATATAGAGGACGTTCTTAAGCTTTGCAAGATTATAAACCCGCAGATGTCTGAAGAAGACAGGGTCGGACACCTATTGAAAGGCATAGCGGAAGACGTTTACAATTTTCTGATAGGCAGGGATGACCTCACCTCTGCCTCCGACGTCCAACATCACTGCCGCACGTTTGAAAAATTGAAGACTCGTCGCATCGCCCCGAAATTTGGTAGGCTGGCAAATGTGACAACGGTTGCCAGCGTCGACGTGAGCCCGCCCACCGACCTTGCCGCTACTATTCGGGCAATTGTGCGTGAAGAGCTGCAACGACAAGGTAGTAGGGTTGACGAAACCATTCCTCATCCACCTACCAATCCACCCTACTACACGGCGGCACCATCAGCTTCTTTGCCACCATCGGTATGTGTGGCAGACATCAGCGAAACTGGAAATCCGCGGCCACGTCGTGACTCATTCGTGGCCGACCAGCGATATGGCCAACGCCTTCGGCACGGCCCCGCCACACAGAGGTGGGCAGCCCCCGCTCAACAAGCTCGTCACCGACCCTTCACAGGTGAGCGGTCCCAGCATTGGTTCGGTGAGCGTTCTCTACCAGTCTGTTACAACTGTGGCTTCGAAGGACACATTGCCAGGTATTGCAATTACCGGCAGCCGCCAAGGTATGACCGATCACCGAGATTTAACCGTTCTGGCGTTACCCGAGCACCGACATTTCCGGGAAGCGCGTCTTACGAGATCCCAGGACCGCTACGAAACCAATCTCCGGCCTCTGACCGCAGTGTGACACCACCACCTGCCCCTCGTGCCAACCGATCACCGTCTCCTCGGCGCCGCCACTCCTCGCCTCTTACGGAAAACTAGCCGGCGCGGCCGTTGGAGGTGAGGTCGCCGGACAGTCTTCGATTTCAACAGATATACCTCCGTTAGCTTCCATGTTTAGAAATAAGGTTCGAGTGCTTATCGATGGTGTACCAACGATGGCGTTGGTGGACACAGGTGCAAGCGTGTCAGTGATGAGTTTAGTTTTCACCCGCCTTCTTGGACGAAAGGTTATGTTTCATTGGGACCGTCCTGATACGTTTCGTGGAGTGAGCGGAGAGGTGTTACAACCTGTTGGTGTCTGCACTGTGACTGTTAGTTTGGCGTGCCAGAACTTTGTCGCAGAGTTTGCTGTTCTCCCTCATACTACGCATGACGTCATTCTGGGACTCGATTTCTTGAAGCTATGTGGTGCTACTGTCGATTGCCGCACAGGACAAATTACAGTAGATTCTGATATCCCAGTTTCGTTTATGGAAAACTCGCCCTCTCAAGAAAGTGCTCTTTGCGTGTCTGTGGACACAACTGTGCCGCCGTTGTCTGCAAAATGCGTCCCTGTTGTCTGTTCACCTGCAAGCGAGAAAACATTTGACGCAACTGTGGAGCCCGTGCATCTCAGTTGCATAAAGAAGACAGTTTTAATACCGTACTGTACACTATCGGTTGCGCAAGGGCATACTGGTTTGTGGGTGATTAACTGCTCTAGTGAACCTACAGTGCTGCCGAAGGATCTGAAACTTGCAGAGATTCGTGAACACCAAGTATTCTCGCTTGCCACCCTCGCAGAAAGCAATGATTCCCCGGATAAGACCCGTTGCAATAATCTGCACGCCAGGGACACCACCATTATGGCTATGATTGATAAGTCACTCAGCACCAAGGAACGTAATGAACTGGCGAGTATTCTGCGCAAACATGCCGGTATTTTTGATTTCGCTCAGCATGATTCACCGTCATTCCCTGCTTCTCGTATAAAGCACCGAATCGACACGACATCTCACAGACCTCTCCGACAGAAACCATATCGTGTATCGCCGTCAGAACGCGCAGTGATCAATGAACAGGTTTGCGAGATGCTCAAGCAAAATGTAATTCAGGAATCATGTAGTCCGTGGGCCGCCCCAGTAATTCTAGTGAAGAAGAAGGATGGGACATGGCGATTTTGTGTTGACTACCGCCGTCTCAACGCCATCACTAAAAAAGACGTATACCCACTCCCACGGATTGATGATGCTATCGACTGTCTATCATCGGCCTCTTACTTTTCGTCTGTGGATCTGAGGTCAGGCTACTGGCAGATTCCAATGCACGAGGAAGACAAGGAGAAAACGGCATTTGTTACAACAGATGGACTATTTGAATTCAATGTGATGCCGTTCGGACTCTGCAACGCGCCCGCAACTTTTGAGCGATTTATGGACAACATTCTGCGTGGATTGAAGTGGGAAGTGTGTATGTGTTACTTGGACGACGTTGTAATTTTTGGGCGCACCTTTTGTGAGCACAACACACGCCTTGACCTCGTACTGGACTGCCTAAGCAAAGCACGCTTGGTGCTCAACTCAAAGAAATGTCGTTTTGGAGAGCGCCAAACACTCGTCCTTGGACACTTAGTAAACAAAGAAGGCATACGACCGGATCCCGCCAAGACGGCCGCAGTGGAGGCATTTAAGCAGCCAAACTCGGTGAAAGAACTGCGCAGCTTTTTGGGGCTTTGTTCATACTTTCGCCGATTCATTCCTGGCTTTGCCAATATTGCATACCCGCTCACGTGTCTGCTTCAGAAAGGTGCGCAGTTTGACTGGACCCCGGAATGCGAGTCTGCTTTTTCGGAGTTGAAGTTTCTTTTGACGTCCCATCCGATTCTTCAACACTTCAATCCTCTCGCTCCCACTGAGATTCACACAGACGCCAGCGGTATTGGTGTAGGTGCTGTCCTGGTTCAACGCTTGGATAATCAAGAACACGTCGTAGCGTATGCAAGTCGCTCGCTCAGCAAGTCCGAGCGTAACTACACTGTCACAGAGCAAGAATGCCTCGCAGTAGTCTTCGCAGTGCAGCGCTTCCGGTCCTACCTGTACGGACGCCCCTTTACCGTCGTGACAGACCATCATTCTCTCTGCTGGTTGGTTAATCTGCGTGACCCATCTGGTCGGCTGGCGCGCTGGGCACTTCGTCTACAAGAATATGACTTCACGGTTTCGTATAAAAGCGGCCGACGTCACGCTGACGCAGATTGTCTTTCGCGACTACCGCTTCCAACGATGGAATGTGACGCGGACACCTTCGATACCTACATTGCATCACTCGACCAACCATTTCCTGATAACAAGACCTTTAAGGATGAGCAACAAAGGGACAGCACCATACAACAGCTTCTTGCTACCAAACCAAAATCATCGCCTACGCGCTTCTGCATCCGAGACGGGCTAGTTTACAAAAAGAACTACACCAACACCGGCTCACGATATCTTCTGGTGGTTCCGAAGAGTCTTCGCGTTTATGTCTTGCAGGCTATGCATGATGACCCAACATCCGGTCATCTAGGCACAGCAAAAACTCTTTGCCGTCTTCAAGAAAGATTCTACTGGCCCAAAATGCGCCACACGACGGAACAATACGTGTCTAGCTGCAACGAGTGTCAACGTCATAAGCGCCCAACAAGTGCTCCTTTAGGGCGATTACATCCGGTGCCGCCCCCTAGAACTCCATTCGAGCAAGTCGGGATTGACCTCCTTGGACCCTTTCCCCGGTCTTCTAATGGAAATCGCTGGATAGTCGTTTGCACCGACCATTTAACACGGTACTGCGAGACCGCTGCCATACCATCGGCAACTGCAGCTGATGTGTCTTCCTTCATGCTACGTTTTGTCATTCTTCGACATGGGCCTCCCAAAATCGTAATCAGTGACCGTGGCCGACAATTCACAGCAGACGTGATGGAAGAGATGCTTCGTGTCTGTGCTTCAAGGTTTCGGCACTCTACGCCATACCATCCCCAAACGAACGGTCTAACTGAACGAACGAACAGAACTCTCTCGAACATGCTGTCTATGTATGTTGCATCCGATCACAAGGACTGGGACAGCATTCTACCCTTTATCACATATGCATTCAACACCGCTCAGCATGAAACTACCGGCTACAGTCCTTTCTTTCTTCTATATGCTCGACCACCTCGTCATACCCTGAATACAATCTTCCCGTGTTTGGACCATCATGATCCCTGCATATCCGAGATCATCTGTCGGGCAGAAGAAGCTAGACGCCTTGCTTATTTGCGCACTCTTGCTTCGCAAGACCGCTCGAAGGCACATTTTGACCGCCGACGCCGACACGTGACGTACAATCGCGGCGACCTAGTGTTGCTCTGGACACCAACTAGAAAACGCGGTTTGAGCGAGAAACTGCTAGCGCACTATGCGGGACCTTATCTTGTTGTAGACCGTATCAGTGATTTAGTTTACCGCATAGCGCGTCTCCATTCAAACGGCCGACGGTCTGCAAAAACTGAACTTGTCCATGTTGCACGTTTGAAGCGCTTTATTCCTCGAGAGACTGTTTGACTCGCCCAGTGGGCCTCGTCTGCGCGGAGGGAAATGTTACCACATGTGTAATTTAGGTATGTGCACCTGTGTAGCGGGGAACATGGTGGTAGCAGAAGAGGAGGACGTTCAGTTGGTGGCAAAAGCTCGCTGCTGCCCGTTCACTGCGGTATACCGTCGAGTCGACCGTTACGTCTGCTTCGAATAAACCCCTCGTAGACGTAACAATATATATATATATATATATATATATATATATATATATATATATATATATATATATATATATATATATATATATATATATATATATATATAAACTATCTCTTTCACTGGGCGCAACTCGACGCATTCCTGCTCCTGCGTGAAGCCGTTGGGTAAGACCAAGTGCAGAAACAATGGCGCAACTAAACAGGAGATTTGAATTCAGCGCAACTACAACGCCGGTTGCTGAAAGGCGTCAAGACGTGTTTCGAGGGCCATAGCATTCCGGGAGAGCCACGGAATCCGATCCGACGCTTATAACCAGTGGCTCTGTTTTGTGCAACGTTCATGCGGTCGGTTTTTTTTTTTTTTTGGACGCTTGTGTGCACCGAACCGTCGTCAAGGAACTCAAAAGGACGACCCGAATATTAGAAAGTCATAGTCATGAGGCTAGTGTTGAGCAAGTTTCTCGGGCGCGATGGCCTCACAAATAAAGCTGACTTCAAGCGGGAAGGTTGCAAAAGAATTCTTGGCATCTGACAGCCCTGATATTATTTGAAACGGACGTTTCCTGCACATATTTTCTATTTATCTGTCTGTCTGTCTGTCTGTCTGTCTGTCTGTCTGTCTGTCTGTCTGTCTGTCTGTCTGTCTGTCTGTCTGTCTGTCTGTCTGTCGGTCGGTCGGTCGGTCGGTCGGTCGGTCGGTCGGTCGGTCGGTCGGTCGGTCGGTCGGTCGGTCGGTCGGTCGGTTGGTCGGTCGGTCGGTCGGTCGGTCGGTCGGTTGGTCGGTCGGTCGGTCGGTTGGCCGGTTAGGTACGTATATGAAGACTAAGGGTAGCCTTCCAGGGTCATCGACAACTTCATTTCTTATCGTGGTTTCAGGCATGATTGCCTCTACAATCCAGCTGCTGACCCCTTGCATCTATCACACCACCCCTCTCACACCAAAAACGCGCGTGCACACACACACACACACACGCACACACACACACACACGCGCACACACACACACAAAAACGCACGCGCGCGCGCACACACAAACACACAAAAACGCGCACACACACACACACACACACACACAAAACGCACGCGCGCGTGCACACACAAACACACAAAAACGCGCGCACACACACACGCACACAAACGCACGCGCGCGCGCACACACAAACACACAAAAACGCGCGTGCACACACACACACACACAAACGCACACACACACACACACAAAACGCACGCGCGCGTGCACCCCCAAACACACAAAAACGCGCGCACACACACACACACACACAAACGCACGCGCGCGCGCACACACAAACACACAAAAACGCGCGTGCACACACACACACACACAAACGCACGCGCGCACACACACACACACACGCGCAGACACACACACGCACACACGCACAAAAACGCACGCGCGCGCGCACACACAAACACACAAAAACGCGCGCACACACACACACACACAAAACGCACGCGCGCGCGCACACACAAACACACAAAAACGCGCGCACACACACACACACACACACAAACGCACGCGCGCGCACACACACAAACACACAAAAACGCGCGTGCACACACACACACAAAAACGCACGCACACACACACACACACACACACACAACACAAGTAGTCAACAGCGCTTTCATGGTGCGTAAGGCGCCAGTGGTGCTTTGTCGTGGGTTCAAAATACGCTGCCGTTCTGCACTTGTAGTTGGTGGTGAAATGTCTGACACTGATTTCAAGCTAATTTTCTATGTGCCATTACATATATTGTAAAAAACGTACCCAGTCGATAAGAAAGAGCTGGTTTGAAGCAACGGGCAGAGTTTATTCGTAGACGCTTTTCCCAGCACCCCAGACTGCTGTTCTAAATGTCCAGCGGGAGGGCGCGGTAAAATATACGTAGCTTATATTATTTATCATGCGCCGATCTCCAAAAGCATTGCCCAGGCGGCTGCTGCATGTCTGCAGTTGGGATAAAAACCCGGGGATCGATCTATAATAATGTTTCACCTCTTGGTCCAACATCGCTGTATAATTGGGACTCCATAAGCACCTCTTAATTTGCTGGAACATAATCACATGCATTGGAGTCGCGCGTATGGTCATCAGCTGCTGGTCGAAGTTCTAACTGCCAAAAGGGTGTATGATCCGGGGTCGTAAAACAGCCGTCCATACTCCCACGATTTATCACGCGTTAGTTCCCTCACACCACGTCGTCGCCACGGGATGAAAGAGACTTGCCCAGCGTGGGGTGTGTTTCGGAGCATGCCTGGTGTAGTTTGGAGCGAAAACACGTCAAGTTACAGATATACTTGGAGAAGTATCGTTTACGAATTCTTTTAATTTATTTTTACTTTGTTTGTTTGTCTGTCTTTCTACAGCTCCCTTATTCCTTCTGACTCTTTTCCAGTGCAGCGCATCTAAGTGGTCCCAGCATTGCCCAACACGAACATTTATTGAGGAAGGTGGAATGTATACGCATAAAAAAAAGGGGGTGCAAGGATCTCCAACCTCCTGCTTGGTTAGGCGAAAATTCCCGCTGTAAAAAGGCAGCAGAAATCGTGCAATGGCAGGCCCAAATAGTGCTTCAGTCAGGCGGGTTACAGCTGAAACAAAAATTGACAGTGGCTTAGCTCAGCTATGCCAGGATATACGTAGCGTTAGCAAAGGTTCAGCTGATTATTCTTAGCTTTCCAGATATCATGCTTGCAGCTGTTCTAATGACACACACACGGTATACGTATATGTGGAACATGTATATTTATTTTGCCGGGCAACTACTTCGGGATCTGATGAGGTAAGCTTCTCCGCTCTACTGCACCGTTGAACAGCATTTGCACTCTCCTTCTCCATGGCTATACCACAGTGGCAAACGTCAGTCAGAGGCGCTGTCAAGCGGCTCCAGCATATATGGAAATATATGCTGGAGCCGCTTATATGGAAATATTATATGGAAAAATATATGGAAAAATATATGGAAAATTATGGAAAGGGGTCACGGTTCCTGGGATGACGTTCGGCAATGCGGTCTTGTGCATGAGATCAGAAGTTCAAGCAAGATTAGAAATTAAGCAAAATGGAATAGGTAGGCTTGCTTTAGGAGCTCACGGGAATACACCAAATCAGGGAGTACAAGGTGATATGGGATGGACATCATTTGAGGGCAGGGAAGCTAGCAGCAAGATAAAATTTGCGAAGCGATTGAGAGAAATGGGGGAGGAATGTTGGGCTAGGAAGGTTTTCAGCTACTTGTACATGAAGAATGTCGATACAAAATGGAGGAAGCGAACCAGGAAATTGACTGGTAAATACTTAGAAAACAGCAGGTGGCCAAACCAAAAAGAACTAGCGGTTAAGAAGAAAGTGAAGGAAACAGAGACTGACATGTGGAGAATGTGCATGATTAAGAAGTCCGCACTAGAGGTCTATCGAACTTTTAGGCAGGAAATTGCCAAGGAAAGAATCTATGATAATACTCGGGGTAGTTCTCTACTGTTTGAGGCCGGGACGGGTGTACTGCGAACCAAGACATATCGGGCCAAATACGAAGAGTTAGACACAGTATGCAGTGCGTGTGGAGAGGAAGAAGAAACTTCCGAACACTTGATAATTTTCTGTAAAGGGCTTCACCCTATAGTTCAGGATGGTGGCGCAGAGTTTCTTAAAGCACTGGGGTTTAGGGACCGGGAGGGTAAAATAGACTTTAAGCGGGTAGACTTAACTAGAAGGAGGTTATCTGATTGGTGGCTAAAGTCAAGGCACGAGTGAAAATTACACCCTTCAATGCAAAGTACGAATCCTCAAACTCACTTTTTAAAGAAAAAAAATAAATCTAGTTTTTGGTTCATTAAGTATTACGGCTTGGTGGCGCTAGCCACCGCCTGATCTAAAGAGTACAGCCATATCCATCCATCCATCCAGCACAGTGTCAGATGGCGACTGCACAAGGAAGGTGCGCGCGTCGGCGTCCATATGTCTACCAAGGCTATGACGGCACTCCCCTGGAAAGCGCACACCGGCGGCGAGCCGCCCGCAGTGGTGGCGTATCATTGCGCATGCGCAGGCCAGTGCCACGCGAAATTGGCTCAGCGAGGTCAGTGTAGCGAACGCTACAAAAGTCAAATTTTAACTAGCCCAACACACACGCACACACGCATGCACACACACACAAAGAAAGAGAGGAGGGCTGCAGCCTTCCACGCCAGTTTCTTTTTTTCTTTCTTTCTTTCTTTCTTTCTTTCTTTTTTTCTCTCGTTCCACCTCACATGTCTGCGCGCTTCAGTGTCTTGAAAGCATCGTCTTAGGAAGACACCCAAGGTTGCGCCATAAAGAGCATCACTTTTAACCTCGCTGCGTTTAAGTTATAGGTTAGTCTACTCAGCTAGAACTTGAAGACACCAACCTATAGGTTGCGGCGTACCCAGAGCGCGGGTATGCCGCAACCTTTGAACCGAAGCGCAGCAGCTCCTCCTCGGCTCATCGACCAAAGAAATAGTACTACTCATGTACTAGAAAGCGCTCTCGAAAGGTGGGCATACGTAGCCTAGTGTGAGCAGCCACTTTTGACAAGAAAATGCCATGACCTTCTAAATTTGCATACCACTGTAGAGTACGGATACAATCTCGGCGTGAAATGACACACGAAATCAATTTCGGCCATTCAGCAATTGAGGTTGTACAACGTAGAAAAACATTCGATGTATACTTCCATATACATATGCTCTGGGACACACAAGTATATGATGTAACCAAGCCATTTCTGAAATGCGTTGGTGTCATGGCAGAACTACGCACACTATACTACCGTCGAATATAAAAATCTGAATTATATTGAATTACTTATGTCCAACTTGAACACCTCCTTTCTACTCTGGGCCAAAACCACATCATCTATAATTTAAATCATTCGCATACACTTTAAAATAGTGCTGTTCCATGTGATGTGCAGCCAAAAAACTGTTCATTCGGTGCAGTTTTATCTTCATGCCGACCCTTCACTCGTGCACCCTGCCTACAATGTAGAAACAGTGTTTAAAGAATAATTAGCAAATGCTACTTTCCCTGGAAGAATTAAAAGCGACAGCACCCCTGCATGCTACGCGTCACAACGAATTCCACCGAGTACTTTTTAAAGAAACAAATACGCTTAGCAAAACTTTCGATACACCCTTCCTGTATTGTTAAATATGTTCATTCAACGAGGAAGTAATATTACGAACAACACGAAAAAGGATCTACGCAATCACTTTGCAATAAAACGCTTTATTACCTACTCATGTAACACGAAAATATAATTTAAATGATATTAGGCGTAAATTCAAGAACTGTTTTGTCATGTTTCAAAGCTCTATCTGTATTTATTCTTTTTCTGACGTATGTAGCGATTTTAGCAGTATTGTTTAACTTCTGCCTGCTAATGTTCTGTTCTTCCTTTGATACTGGTGACGCTATATGTACATGTGTGTATTATATGCCTCTTTGCTGTATGTCTTGCTTAGGGGGCCCCAATTTTCGTCAAGTGGGAATTGTCATTTTTGTTCGGGCCTTCCCCCTTTTTAAAGAAGAAAAACTGAAACTCAAATTGAAGTGGCTTGCAAACCTTGCCGCGTGGTAGCTTATATAAACAAGTGAGTCCAGAAGGAAAGAGTTATAATTAACACGCGTCCTCTGCTGTAGAAGCAATCTATCTATCGTCGGCCTCAGACATGCGCTTCACGAGCATTGTGTGCGTGCATAGCTGCATCTGAAACCAGACAATGGTCCATGTCACACTGCAAACTCAATCATCATGATGGAATCTGAGCATGTGAAAACATTTTGCTCTTTTCGTTGGAAGGAACTGAAACGATAGCTCTCTTAGATTAAAAAAATGGCAGCATATCCACGGAGTGAATGATGGAGAGTGGGGCGAAGAATTCGTCCGTCCATTCGTTCTTGCTTCCGTCCGTCCATGCGTCCGTCAGTGTGACCGTCAATGCGTCCATCAGCCCGTCCGTGCGTGCGTCTGTTCATGCGTCCGTCCCTGCGTTCGTCCATGCAGCCGCCCCTGCGTCCGTTCAAGCGTTCATCCATGCATCTGTCTATGTGTCCGTTCGTCCATCTGTTCAACACTCCAAGTACCACCATCTCGCATCTTTTTATCATATATTCCCCATATAAAAGCACCGCCATCCATCTGACATTCCAAGGACTAAACGAGAGGTGGCACATGCACACTTTCTTACGGCTTGCGCTTCGGGTCCACTTCCCACCTTTAACCACCTCGAGTTCATGGTATATACTAGTTCACTGTATTCATGGCACTGCGTCCGAACGCTCGCTAAACCTTTCGAAAACCGAGGAGGTTACGCCCAGCTAGTATGACGTAGCAAACTTTTTCAGTCAGATAGCGCTCAGTGTACATGCCAATGGCTGCTAATGGGAAATTAGAGGCGAAGAATTCGGCTTTTACTTTCTTACGGCTTGCGCTTCGTATCTACTTCCCATTTTTAACCACCTCGAGTTCATTCATGGTATATACAAGTTCATTGTTCATGGCACTGCGGCTCAACGCTCGCTAAACCTTTCTAAAGCTAAGGAGGTTACACCCAGCGAGTATAACGTAGCAACCCTTTCTTGTCAGATAGTGCTCAATGTACATGCCAATGGCTGCTAATGGTGACCGCAGCCAGCGCGTTAACTAAAAGCCGAATGCTCTTGTCTCTCATTCCCCATTAGCAGCTATTGACATGTACATTGAGCACCATTTTTTATTGTTCAACAACGCAGAGAAGAAGTCTCTCACCGGCACCACCTTGGAGGTCAAATTGTTATACTTGTTACATACTACGGGGGACGAACGGGTGGTGCTATAAGGAGTTTCACCCCTAAAAACTGAGTTGGCGATGAAGATACCTGCCTCTGTGCAGAAGGGCAACCAGTATTGGAAACCACAAACTTGCCATGGTTGAGAATGAAGGCAATGAGGAAAAGGCGCTGCGGTTCCTTGTCGGTGGTTCAGTGCGATAAGAGATTGATGGTGACGACAGGACAGCGTAGCATGCCGAAAGCAAACCGTATCGACCCGGAAGGGCCGAGTACAAGGCCTAGCTGTGAGATATTTCTGCTTCTTCTACTACTGAGCACTTTCTTCGCTAGTCCTTCGTTATTTTTTTTCATTGCAGGTTGTTTGGAAGATGCTAGTGCTTTTATATCGCACCGTCTTCTCGTTTTCATTATTAACAGTATTCTATACAATAACAGGGAGAACATCAGACAGCAAGAGTTCGTGTAAGTCTATTCGCATGGCGACACTGAAAAAAAAAATTGACAGATCTCACGTACACTGGGAATTGATGATATGCGAAGTACTAATGATAATTGTTGACATGTCACTTGAAAATCAGCACGTTATTAGGTGGAGTTAAATGATGCCGTACATGACTTCCGTGTCATGATGTTTATTTTTCTATTTGTCGTTTACCTTCGTCATATATTCAAATGACGTGATAGCAAATTTAGTATACGTAGAGCTAGCGAAACGGCCGCGACCACGCTATGAGCGTGGTATGTTGTCATTTTCTTACATGACGCGCGTGTCACGATTATGATGCTTGGACCAGTCATATATTTCGTCATTGATTGACGTCACACAACACCAAATTGGTATATGTGGAGCTAGCAAAACCGTTGCGAGCGCATCATGAAGGGTCCAATATACTCCAATGTAGTGTTGATGCGCGCGCACGTTGGTTACAGTGACGCTACGTTAGCAAAACGCTGGCACTCTCTAGTCTTGCGCCAGGCGCGACCAGCGTCCGTCGGCGCGGCCCGAAGGCAACCAGCGTGAAATGCGACATGCTGCATTTCCCGCTGATGCGTTACCCAGACAACACCGCGTCTCCCTCTTTTCGGAACGGGGGGACGCCGGACGCGCTGAAACGCGCATGCGTCAAATCAACGCAGCGCGCCGCGTGCCTGCGAGTATATGGCAGGACCGGCGCCTGGCGTGGCAACGCCGGCGTGACGCGAAGAAATGAACCTCGGCGAGCACGCACACCGCATCACGTCGAAATGTATTGGCGCTTTGACTGTGGAATATAGTCATGTTCTCATATGACACGCATCTCATGATTATCATGTTTGCACCAGTCACATGCCTTCGTCATCCATTGGCGTCACGTAATACCAAATTTGGCGTATGTGAAGCTAACAAAACGACCATGAGCGCATCATCAGTGTGGCATGTACTCATGGGTTTACATGACACGCATGTCGTGATAATGATGTTTGGATGTTTCATTTAACTATGTCGTCCGTTCGCGTCGCGTAATACCGTGTTTGGTACATGTGAAGCTAGCGAAACAGCCGCGAGAGCTTCATCACCGTAGCATGTAGTCATGTTGGTACATGACACGCATCTCATGTTTATCATGTTTGCACCAGTATCATACCTTCATCATTCATTCACGTCTTGTAGTACCGAATTTGGTATAAGCGATGCTAGCAAAACAGCCGACTGCGCATCATGAGCGTGACATGTAGTCATGCTGTTACATGACGAGCATCTCATGATTATCATATGTTTGCACCGGTCACAAACCTTCGCCATCCATTCACGTACTGTAATACAAAATTTGGTATATATGGCGCTAGCGAAACAGCTAAGAGCACATCATGAGCGGGGCATGTAGTCATGTTACATGACACGCTTTTCATTATTTTCATGTTAGGGTCTGTCGCTTGTGTTCGCCATGCAATCATGCCGTACCATACCAGTTTTGCAACATGACATGTGAACGAAACCACCGGAAGAGTTGCAGGACCATGAAATATAAATCATGACATTCATGGCATACATGTCATGATTTCCATGCTATGACTAGTGAAATATGTTCTTCATACAGTCATGTTATGCCATATCAAGTTTGGTATCGATACCATTATCAAAACGGCCAGGAGAGCTAAAAGTCGTAAGCGGCTACATAGATAGATAGATAGATAGATAGATAGATAGATAGATAGATAGATAGATAGATAGATAGATAGATAGATAGATAGATAGATAGATAGATAGATAGATAGATAGATAGATAGATAGATAGATAGATAGATAGATAGATAGATAGATAGATAGATAGATAGATAGATAGATAGATAGATAGATAGATAGATAGATAGATAGATAGATAGATAGATAGATAGATAGATAGATAGATAGATAGATAGATAGATAGATAGATAGATAGATAGATAGATAGATAGATAGATACGCTCAATGTCACCGAAGTTCACTAAGAAATGCTTTGCATTTAAAACATCGAATACAATCCAGTCACATAAGGCTATCACAAAAACTCTCTCTCGCAAACACCGCATATACAAAAAATAATACACAACACCTCGTCACGTAAAAAAAGAACTGAAATTAGCAAAGTCCCGTAAAAAAAAGCTCGTTTGCTGCTGAAGTGTCATAAAATGCGACTCTTGTTGTCCACATTTAGCAAATAAAGGGCATCTGTAGAACGAGAACAGCTCTGAAGAGGGGGGTAATCCTTCAGGCTAGCAAACAAGCACGTCACTGTTATGTACGATCACATGATTTTGTCGTCTGTCTAGTGGTTCGTTGTGGTTCTATAGCTACGTCCTTCGATAAACATTCGATGATTTTCGTGATAGCTAAAACACCTCCTGAACCCATTCTTGAGATTCATTTATCCAATTCTACGTTCGCCTCACGTCTGATCCAGTAACGTCCTCTGATTTCCCACTCTCTCTTGCATCTGTTAATATAGCAACTTATTTCGCTCCCTGTTCTTGGGTTTTCCGAAGCTGTAAGGTCTATTCGTGTGCTTCACGCCGTATAGGGGGGATTTGACCTTTAAAACTTTGTATCCAACTAGGTTATCGTGCTGAGCTGTGCTTTTGCGGTGAGGTGAACACTCGCTGCCGCTGGCGCGTTTTTCGTAATTTGAAGTTGCCAATTCGCAAGAGCAGTGAATCCCTTATAATATTGTGGCTGTCTTTTGCGGGTGTGCTCTATTACTAATCTTAGATGGCTAAATAGACAGCTAAATTGACGGCAGCCATCTTAAGTCTCATTTCAATTCTCACGTAGCCGGCAAAATAGACAGCTTCGAGAACATGGAATCCTAGACAAATATGATGCAGGCTACCTTGCTCTCTAAACGAAATGGCGTCTCAGCAAATTGCTCAGATAGATCGGATCTCGCCGGAATGGTCGTCTGCACATAAGCAGATGCTTCATTTGAGTAATGTCTAAATTTTATTTCGATGGCAATTATATAGATACTCTCGGCTGGATTTCGCCACCGGCGTCGGCGTCGATGTCAGGCACTGTATGTGTATTCGTATCTATATGTATAAAAGCGCAAGAAAAAGATCCCCCAGGAAGGACTCTGGCGCGCGGAATCGAATGGGGGACCTCCGCGTCGTGAATGCGTGTCGTTAACCACTGAGCCACCGGGCTACCTCCTTAAACGTTCAAACGGCAAGCTATTCATATCTACTACTTACCGCTGTTGGCGGGCTTCTCGGGGGGGAGGAGCTATCGTGTTTTTAGCGTTATCAGTAGGATGGCGCAGCGAGCGCGCGGTGGTTCTCACCTGTCACGCGTACTTTGGCCCGCGTACAGAATAAGAGAGTGTACGCTCGATCGCGCGCCCTTATCTTGCAGTGGGGAGAATCGTACGTCTTGGGTAGCCTTTGGGCTTCGTCGGAACGATTGTGTTCTAATTACTGGGCGCACAAAGGTCACTGCAATCGTTGGACAGTCTCCGTTTGCGAAAAGGACGCGCTTTTCAGACACAGGGAAGTAACTACTGAGACGCTTATTCGCGTTCATCTGCACCAGTGAGTACGTTTTTTGTGTCATTTGTGCGTGAGAAATGCGAGGCACGTCTCGATCTGCTTGCCATTCTGCGCATGACCTTCCAATTTGTTGCTATCGCGTTTATTCCTTCGCCTTTGTGGCAAAGCTGTGACTTTTTTTTCAATTTCAACACGAAATAAGTCAGAAAATACTACAGTTACGTTTCTTTAACTCAGCTTTCTGTTCTCGACGCAAGGTGGCGCCTTGTCGCGTATAAGTCGCCCACGCGCATTCTATTTGTCAGACTGCATGGACTCGGTGCTGTCTTCTAAGCTGTCTGCGTAGACTGTCTACGTGCTGTCTAAGAATTAGAACACAGCCTGTGCATCCCGCGAAGCGCTTTCCGTGTAATCAGTCACACAGCAGGTGCGGTAAAAAGTAAGCGCCGACTTGCAGAACATCGCCGTTGACGCTGAAACGACGCTACACGTGTGAAATGGCGGTCGCTTTCGGTGATAATTGAGCTGGTGCTTCTGCCTCTCACCGGGTGGGGGCGTGTAAACTTCTGTAACACGCGAACGCTTATTAAATGTGAATCATTTTTTGTGAATCTAAAGTACATATACCAGTTCTATATACCTATCTATCTGGCCGCCTGCGTTTATTTGCGCTCACCCGATTGTTTTCTTGATTTGGCTAATACTGCAGTTTGCATGCGAAAATATTGAGGTATCACAAACGCGACGAAAAGGTCATTACATCAATTGCGTGAAGTTTTTGGCATGTACGTAAAGAAACCGTTATCTTCTGTAACGTGGGGCATGTACCTGTCTATTACACTCTATGGAATGTAGGCAGAAGGCACAGGTAGATTTACAACTAGTTTTGTCAAACCAGAAATGGCAATGATGGAACTTCAAAAATCTCTACGAGATCGCGTAGTGAAGCTTGTGCGGCAAAGAGTGCGGGGTAAGTGTCGGCAGTCTCGTAGGTTAGGGAAAAAATGGTGGAATTTAAATTCACAAAAGTTCACTTGGAGCTGGAATAAACCCGGGCATTCCACATGGTATAGAAAACTTCACTATAATCAAGTTTTCTATACCAGAGTTACTCCAGTGCCTCAAACATCGTACGAGAAAATCCTGTTGTGGCATCATATTGTGCCAACGTTCACCGTGGAGGCCGTGTTCTATATCGGCTCTTATAAAAGTGTAATAAACATTACAAATGAGCTCCTGTGACTGGCCAAGCTATAGTCAACCTTGCACAACCAGGAGATATACTGCGAACACCGCTTCTCATCGTTTACACATCATCTTTGTGTACCATACAGTTCATTTCGATAAAACGGACCGTTGTGTTCAAGTGTGAGTACCACCGTTACATTAGGGCCATTGATACCTCTTGGAAGTCAGAAGTGGGCGTGCCTAAACCCACAAATATTCTCTTAGGAGTCACTCGCTGGATTCCGTGCCGACCGGTTGTGCGCCCGCGCGCTCCGCGCGCTTGCGATCTCTGGCGTCAGCGTAGCTCTGGCCGACTAGGCTCGCCGTATACGTCACCTCCTGACGCCGACGACCTTCGACGACAGTGTAGCTCTGACCTACTGGACCTGCTCTACGCCATCTACAGACGCCGACAACATCTCTCGCAAGTGTACCCCGTCCTCGGACTCCAGTGACCGTGCTTCCATCTTTCCTGTCTCTCCTATCCCCCCAGTTTGTTGTTGCTTCTTCTTCCTCTTTTCTACACCTTTACTTCTACTCTTTTTATCCCTCCTCACCCCCATCCCTTGTGAGCCCTGTGGCGGTGTCGCTCACTGAAGCAGACAATAACGGGGCTCACTTTTCTCTTCCTTTCTCTCTATCTTAAGAACCACTCGCAAATAATCCCTTAGCCTGGGAGTCCTAGGAGCAGATGTTCTTCTCCTATGCTGTTGCTAGCTCAAACAGATATTTTTGAACATTGGTGTTTTCGTCAGAGTCCAACTTTCAGCAGGTTTCACCGCAACCCCCGGAAAAAGTTTCTCGCTACGACCCTACCCGAGATGTCCCTATTACTACTCAAGATGCACAAAGGATTCGGTCGAACTCACAATGCTTGACTAAGATCGATGCCTCGCCGCGGTGGTCTAGTGGCTAGGGTATTCGGTTGCTGACTCGCAGGTGCGCGGGATCGAATTCCGACTGCGGCGGCTTCATTTCCGATGGAGATTTGGCTAATACTGAAGTTTGCATGCGAAAATATTGAGGTATCACAAACGCGACGAAAAGGTCATTACATCAATTGCGTGAAGTTTTTGGCATGTGCGTAAAGAAACCGTTATCTTCTGTAAAGTGGGGCATGTACCTGTCTATTACACTCCATGGAATGTAGGCAGAAGGCACAGGTAGATTTACAACTAGTTTTGTCAAACCAGGAATGGCAATGATGGAACTTCAAAAATCCCTACGAGATCGCGTAGTGGAGCTTGTGCGGCAAAGAGTGCGGGGTAAGTGTCGGCAGTCTCGTAGGTGAGGGAAAAAATGGTGGAATTTAAAGGCACAAAAGTTCACTTGGAGCTGGAATAAACCCGGGCATTCTACATGGTATAGAAAACTTCACTATAATCAAGTTTTCTATACCAGAGTTACTCCAGTGCCTCAAACATCTTACGAGAAAATCTTGTAGTGGCATGATATTGTGCCAACGTCCACTGTGGAGGCGGTGTTCTATATCGGCTCTTATAAAAGTGTAATAAACATAACAAATGAGCTCGTGACTGGCCAAGCTATAGTCAACCTTTGCACAACCAGGAGATATACTGCGAACACCGCTTCTCATCATTTACACATCATCTTTGTGTACCGTACAGTTCATTTCGATAAAACGGACCATTGTGTTCAAGTGTGAGTACCGCCGTTACATTTGGGCCATTGATACCTCTTGGAAGACAGAAGTGGGCGTGCCTAAACCCACAATAATCCCTTAGCCTGGGAGTCCTAGGAGCAGACGTTCTTCTCCTATGCTGTGGCTTGCTCAAACAGATATTTTTGAAGAAAACATTAGTGTTTTCGTCAGAGTCCAACTTTCAGCAGGTTTCACCGCAACCCCGGAAAAAGTTTCTCGCTACGACCCTACCCGAGATGTCCCTATAACTACTCAAGATGCACAAAAGATTCGGTCGAACTCACGAGGCTTGACTAAGATCAATGCCTCGCCACGGTGGTCTAGTGGCTAGGGTACTCGGTTGCTGACTCGCAGGTGCGCGGGATCGAATTCCGACTGCGGCGGCTTCATTTCCGTTGAAGACGCAAATGTTGTGGGCCCGTGTGCTCAGATTCAGATGCACGTTAAAAAACCCCAGGTGGTCAAAATTTCCGGAGCCCTCCACTACGGCGTCTCTCATAATCATGTGGTGGTTTTGGGACGTTAAACTCCACATGTCAGTCACTAAGATCAACAATAACAAGAAATGTGGTAGAGTCCCCTAGTCACCTACTGCTTCGCACGACATCGACTCCTAGCGTGACTTGGCTTTGCCAAACTTTTTTTCGAGTCACGGCATGGAAGGAGTCCCGTGCGTGCTCTCCGCGTCTCTCCCGTCTCATAATGAAGCTTGACTGAGCAACCAAAACTTCCCCTTCGAGTAAGTGCGTAGACTCTCAGTGTCAAACCTAAAAACTCTGTCATTCTGGGGAATATTTACGTAGTCAACGCTTGCAAGAGAGGAGCCATCGTAGTAAAAAATATGGGCTATATACTCGTTTTCGTTTGTTTCGCTGCGCATCACACTGCGATGGGCGAACACGTGTCCCGTAATAGACGTACGCGTGCGGCGTAAAACTCCATGAATAATGAATGCCTAATGGTGATTCTCACTGTCATAACAAGGGTAAAATATAATGAGTTTAGCATCTGAATGCAAGCAATAAACCGACTGGGTTCTCAGGAAAGAGCAGGCCGAAATGCATCAGTGGTGTATTTCCCAAAGTCCAGTGTTCGTGGTTTGTGCGTGCAAGCGCGCGCGTGTGTGTGTGTGTGTGTGTGCGTGGCTGTGTGTTTATTTAAAATGCGTTGCTGTTAAGTACGCGAAAGTCCAAACATGACGGCGAGGGGCGATACAAGGCAGTGGCCTCGAGAATGAGGTAAGCGTTGACAAGGATGGTAACAGTGGTCTGTCGGAAATTCAAGTCTATTTCTTCACCAGGAACAGGGTTGCCGGTCCCATCAAACACTCGTAGCAACCAGCGATGCAACAAGAAACCATCGGCATCCTGTTTTCCACTGCGAGCTTAGATAAGACATTAGTTGAAGTAGTGGGATGCTTTTTATAATAAAATGAGCATAAGAGAATTACTCGCACACGTTGTAGATGACATGGCTTATGTATAAAGGGAAGATGTAGCAGTTATGATATCGGTATACCAGTCTAAAGGGTTTTCCAGATCTTTATTGCGGTAACTAGGAGTATAATCAAGAGCATGCACGCAAAATTATGACAGATTACGATAGCAAGGGAGAACGCTAGTGTGCGTGTGTATGTGTATGTGTATGTGTGTGTGTTTGTGTGTACGTGTACGTTTGTGTGTGCGTGTACGTTTGTGTATGTGTGTGTGTGTGTGTGCATGTGCATGCGCATGCGCACTCTGAGTTCATAATCTCTTAACCGGCCACATTTGTTATAGCCTGCTGCAAAAGATTATTCGCTTGTCATTCAGTTCAGTATCGTCAATACATATACAGGTACAGGACCACTTACCGTACTCACAGAGCGGGTGCTTAGAGACCTCAAGGTGGTTGATGTTTCATTCCTAAGACGCCCATTAGAAAAGAAGTTTGCTTTTCCGTTAGTCTGTGATTCATGCAGCAATCAATTGTGAGGCCTCACTGCGTGGTTTATTTCCTTTTTCAACGTTCTTGGAAAGCTAAATTTTGATAGGATAACTTTTCAACAGTACTTTTAATGCAAACAGCATGATTCCCAAGGCATTGTGTGCAAAAAAACAACAACAATTAAGAACGAAAAACTGCAAGTAGATTAAACTGTAGACTATTCACTGGGCCAACGACAAAGATGAAGCCGTTTTCATAATGCGAGAGAATACACAAATATATTTTTCTCGGTGATAAGGCTAACATTTTCATGTTCGAACGTGCACCGCAATCACGGAAACGGTGAAAGAGGCTAAATGCTTCAGCGACGAAGGCAAACCACATGGCGGGACACGCTGGCGCAGGCGAGCCATTAGTACTATAATAAGGTGGAATCGCAGATGTGGTGGTGACGGGGGCATTGCACAGCAGCAGCAGTAGCAGCACCGATTACGACGGCCATTAGAACACCCACCGCAAACGACGTACATCAGTGGCATCGGCATCCGAACGGCCTGGTGCGTCGCCGTCGGGGTGTGGAGTTTGGTGTATTAGCCACATCTGCGCGCACAAAAACGGGGAAACTAGCCAGCGCAAGTGGTTAGTACAGCTGGGGCTTCGCACGCGATGGTGCGCCAGCATTTGGTTATAGTTTCGCCACGCACGTTCGTCTTTACTTTTGAATAAAACGGTGAATACTTCCTTCAATACGTATTTATGTGTAGCGTTCAACGTTGCCAAAGCTGGGACGTATGATAGGGGTCTACTTGCGTAGAGTAGTGTAGGGTGCGACTACGTTACTCAAAGCAGCAAAATGGCAAATAATGCGAAGTATGCCACAAGGTAAAGCCGCAGATTCTTTTCTGACAGAATAACAGCGCGAAAGTCAGAAGTTTTGATATTTTTCAGAGGTAATAACAAAAAGAACGCTTAGAGTAAAATGAGATGAAGTTATTGTATTAATTCATTGGGCTGGGAAATATTAAAAGTACTTCATCGACTAGCTATACACTTAACCTTACAAGGAAAGCCGACAGTTGCTTTTATATAATGTTTCTTCTTTCGACATGCAATAAACCCAAATCAGGAGTCTGCTGCCCTGTCAAAATAAACTTGCGAGATGCAGTAAGGGAGGAAGCGCTTAATGAATGACGCATGCTATCAGCACCACGGATCACACATGTACGGACTAAACTGTGTCTGAGAAGTTCCCGTTGTACTACACACAGTTTCCCATAAGTACACTAGAGGGAACTGTTAGTACTAATGTCTATAGGAGCAGCAATGCATGTCATTTCAGCCAGCATGGGAATGGGGCAGTGAATGAATTTGTCTGAACATCATTCTTTTGATTCTGTTTGGCTCCATGTGACATGGAGTGCTTTGTCGCAGGGCGAAGTGCAGCAAATATTTCGCAGGTGCACAAAAATCTTTATAGGCTTACCTATTTAAATAGGCTCACTAGGGTCAAAACGGCCCATTCTTTTATCGGAAACAAAACCGAAACCAAGACACAACAATAAATGAAGCCAGAAGTGATTTTAAAACCCGCAAGCACGAAGATTTAAAAAAATTATTGAGAGGGTGGCTTCATAATCAGAGCGTCAGAGTTCCCTCTAGTAAAAGAAACAGAGAAAAAGTAGGGTCGTGTGAAAGGCAGGGAGGTTAACCAGAAGAAAATCTTCTCTAGTAAACATTATAGGAAATTTTAAGATAATACAAGTGCAGCATCTTCGAAATGTGCATTGCTGAGGACAGATCCAGAACATTGAGCGAAATGTAAACGATGTGCATTTCAGAAAGAGAACAGCGAGGGTATGACTAAAGATTAATTGCCAAGTTCAATACAGCTCTATTACTGTTCTTTTCACAGCCACTTTCATCTACCTAACCATATAAAACAGCCGAAAGAGAAATTTCGAATAGTTGCCCCGATCCTAAAGCTGGCAGAAGCTTCCGTATCAAATTCCTAGCCAAAAAAATACTGCGGCACGTTCTCCTTTCGACGACGAGCAACAAAAAAATTGAACAAGCAGTCTTGTTTTCATTAAAATTACCAGAGCATATCACTGTGTGATGGTGAGAGCCGTGCAATTACAAGCTGCATAATTCTGCAGCTTAGTGGATCATTAACAATCGTTAATTAGAGCACATCATGCAAACCCACAACTTAAACTAGTGAAATTGGTCTCATCGTCCAAAAAGGATGACTGGTGGTGAAATGAAAGTACCACCGGCACATGCTAGAATGACATCCTAGCGCCTCATTACATAGAGAAACAGAAGCATGTAGAAAAAAGTGCAGAACGCACCAACCGTAAGTCCCATTTTTATTTTTGAAAGCCACAGAAGACTGAAGACCGCAGATCACTTGTCGGACCCCTGAAGCTTCTCAAAAGATATCTTCATTCTGGTCGAAAAAAGATCACCTGAAAACCTCTTCCGCTCAAACGTTCTCGCTCGAATACATCATGTGGTGGGCCACTGAGGGCTCACCTGCAAGAGCACCTGGCCCGAATTGAAACAGGTAAACGTTCATTGAATCTATTTCGTTGGAAAGGACATAAGAAACCTTTCAAACAGACATCACATGATAGGTGCTCTTTCAAACTCGTTTAGTATCGTACGCAAGCACTCAGTGTAATGGGAGTGGCGAGCGCTGATACAAATTCAATACGGTTTGACCCAGGGACGATGGTAGACGGTTACGCTGCTCGAGCGTGCTTATTGAAGGGGGAACAAGGAGATTGATTGCAGAAAAGAGTACATGTTCCCAAACTGTCATACAAAGGACAAACAATAATGAAAATTTTGTTGAAGCGCACTAAAAAAAACACATGGACAGAAGAGGCTGACAAGAACAGCGCTTGCAAACCTCTTCTTTCCGTACATTTTTTAGTGTCCTTCAACAAAACTTCCAATTATGAACGTAACCCAACTGGCCCACCTGGCCATCTTGCTGAAAGCACAAACACCCTGGGTAGGCTGGAAGGCAGGCAAAGGAATTTATTTGATCCGGAGACGACGCTCGCCCCCCATAGGGGGAGTTCTTTGTCGGCACTCGGGATGTGGTGTGATCAGTCTGTACCTGTACAGTTAAAAGAAGGTTATTTCCCAGGTTACCAGATAATGTGCTTTTGGAAGTTTTACAGACAAGAAGCACATTATCTGGTCCTGGGAAATAACGTTCTTTTAATGTCCATGTACAGACTGATCACACCAAAAAACAAGTGTCGACTAAGAACTATAATATTTCCAGACGTTTTCTTCCCATATACACAAATAATGGTATATTACAAAAAAAAAACGCAGGTATGCTCGGGTATGCATGCTCACGTGCATAATGTGCTCTTATGTTTACTTTGAACTTGAAGCTCAGTGAAGACGTGCAGTACTTCCAACACTCGTCGAGGCCGCATCATTTTCGAATGTCGCAGTCTATCACCGATTCTACGCTACGAAACGAGGTGGATACCAAAAGAACGCAGGTTTGAAACTGCATGGCAGGCAGCAAGGGTGAACTGCTATAACGACCGTGCATGCGGTTTGGATCCTAATGACCCCTGCCAACTTTGCCGTGGCCCCAAACGACCTCGCGTGCTTCGATCAACGGAACGTGTCATTTACTTCATCGACGTAGCGCGTTTTAAAACATAGGACAGCGGAAGGGACAGAAGGGACCCTTTTGTCCCTTCCACTAAAAAAGGGTCCCTTCCACTGTCCTATGTTTTAAAACGTGCTACGTCGATTAAGTATGTCTTACCAACACGCCCAACTTTATACTCTATGTCATTTACGATTGCGCGGCTAGGGGCTAGATTTGGACACAATGATAGCGTATAAAGACTAACAATCCTGCACTAGTGGTGTATAAATGACTGAAAACCACCGTCTGACTCTGACACAGGCGTGATATGTGCCTTGTGATTTGACGACGATGAAATAATTATGCCAGTCGATAATGACATCAAATTCTTTATTCCACTCAAATATATACCAGGTAAGACTTCAGCAGGTTTCTCAGCTCTCCTTTTTCATGTTCAGTGATTCTTCTCGTATTCTCATTGCGACAGGTAATAACTACTGTTGCTGTCTATAGTTAAGAATACAGTACTTCTTGCTTATTTGAGGAGGTCCTTACCGTATACATATATGTCTGAACATCTTCTGGAATACGTTGTGTTCAAACTTACTTTTGCGAGATCTTCATAAGAAACAATAGGCACTTCTATAAGTTCGGTCGCCGAGGAGATATGAACCCTATCCGCTCCTCAGCAAGCTATACTTAGAACAGAACAAAAGCAAAACGGTTTGTCCGCTGGCTGTTTGCGATTGTTTATCTTCTCCGCTCTTCGCACTCAGAAATTCGATAACTATACACCAAAGACGGGTCCTTTAATGTCTTTAACAAACTCTTGGCAGGTTGCAAATAACTCCAAGTTTATCATTATCATGATTTATTATTTTCAAAAGAAGTAATCTCTTGGCGGAGAGAGTCTTTTAGTGCAGTGTGCCTTTTTTTCAGTCTTCGAACGTTCATGTGAATTGTTTTTTACTACAAGTTAGTACTTTCAAAATCAGGGTTGTACATCTCAACACCACCATATGATAATTAGAGACGCGGTAGTAGTGCAGGGCTCTGAAAATTTTGATAAATTGGTGTTCTCTAACATAGGCTGACATCACACAGTACTCGGGCATCTGCCGTTCCGTCTCCATTGAATTGCAACCACCGCGGCCGGTATCAAACCGGGGAGCTTCGGGTCACAGCTGAACACCGTAACCACTGATCTGTAGACCGTGGCGGACTCGTTTCAAGCTCAGCGACTCGATTCTGTCGTGGGCAGCCAGCAAAAAGCCCCAGAAAAATCTGCGAAAGTCAACGAACGAAGCTCTAATTCACTGGCATACGAAAAAAAAAACACGAACAAAAACATCAAGGTACCTCGTTTTGTAAGTGGAAATCTTGTTCATTTATTATCGCAGTATTTCTAGATTTGCAAATCTTATTAGAGCATGTCCTTTCAGTTAAACAGAAAAACACCCCCTCTCGAGCGTTGGTTTGCACACAACACGTGAAAGCACAGAAACAATACAAAACTCGCAGCACAGAGGGCGCGCTTTTCGAATGTAAATTTATCTAGAGCTGGCAAAGAAGCAAAAGACAAATTTGAGTTTTATACGAATAAGACGAGATATAGCAATGCAAAGTGAGAGGGGTGAAATATTTAATGGAAACCAAGGAATAATGCAATAACTCATGAAGAGTGTCGAAAGACGAAATGTTTGTTTTTTGGGAGGAGCGACTCACGAAGTCATTTACATACAGAAAATAGGGGGTGGTTTCTCTGTACACACGCGCCATAAGAAATAGAGTCAACAAGACAGCGGATACTTGGAGGGAATAGTATACATTTTCACGAAGTTAAAGAGGACGTGCCGATGAATGACAAAATTGAAACCCTAAAATATGTAAAAAAAAGCACTGACAGAATTTCATGACTCAAGTGCCACAGTTGTTATGAATATCCCCATCAGCTGTTGATGTTTTGAAGAGACCAATGTCAGCCTCGGTTTTCTTGGCTGACTTATTTTTCCCCCTAAGAATTTAATTCATTGCTAGTCTTGATCCTTCTGTGTTCATCAATATCTAAAGGCAAGTCAGAATGTACTTTTGATTGGTATGTGGGGTTTAATGTCCCAAAACCACCATATGATTTTGGAAGACGCCATAGTGCAGAGCTACGAAAATTTTGACCACTTGGGGTTCTTTAACGTGCTCCCAAATCTGAGCACACGGGCCTACAACATTTCCACCTCCATCGGAAATGCAGCCACCGTAGCCGGGATTCAATCCCGCAATCTGCGGGTCAGCAGCCGAGTACCTTATAACCACTATACCACCGCGGCAGGGTAGCAATGTACTTTTCTCGGACGATTTAATAATAACAGAATGGTATAGGTTCTGTATATTGAAAACCTTCATTCTGTAGGTTGTGAACTGATGTGTCTTTTTTCTAATTCAGTTGCAGGGACAGACAACCATAGATAGCACTCCACATCACTGATCTTGCTTAAGCAGGCACAGAGCCATGAAGTGGATCGTACCAAGCGTATACTGACAAGCAGTGGCACACTAGCTCGGGCTTGCGGGATGCTAGTTGAGGAGAAAGAAGAACCAGAATAGACAAGCCGGCTATTATTGATTACATATTTAAATTGATTGTTGGAAGATCACCTTAAGAGCCTACATAAAAGTTATAGCTGCAGATGCTTCTGTCGCTGTTAGTAGGCAGGAGTAGGTTTTTATTCAACACCATTAAACTGCTACTTTTCACTTCAATTGGCCAGTTCTGCGCCAATATTTCAGGCATAATTACCGATATTTTTGGGGGCATAATGAAAACTTCCACAACATATTTTTCCAGTGGTAATTCTGACCGATTCTTTATTTGTATACGTTGCATTGACTGCACCAAAGTCATCCCACTGCTAGTCAGGATTCTAGGCTGCCCCAGCTACTTTTAGCCAGAGTTTAAAATATTTCAGAAACACGCAATTACGACGAGATCAAAAGCATGTTGCTGACCGTTCCCTGAAGTTAGACTATTTTTTGTGTTCTGATGTATCGTTTAATTAGACCCTTTTAACTAATTAGGTTCTGAAGGAACAAAGTTGGGTCAAATATTTCAAAAAGGAAGCTGTAAATCGGTGTGCAAAATGTCTGATTAGACAATTTAGAGCTTTATATTGTTAATTATTAGTGTTTCCTGCTAACTACAAATTTCCTCGAAATGCATAAGAAGAATAGCAAGTGACAAACACACTGGCGTGCCTACACGCACCCTAACGTTCAGCTTGCGAACAATATGCTTCCCTCGCACCGGTTCATGGCAGTGGTAAGCAGTCACACTCTTTATCGCTTTTGTGGCCGATAGCGAAACTTGTTCATCGCAAAGCCAGCACAATCGTTTCGGCCCTGTCGAGACTTGAGACAGCACAATTGGGCAAACGGTATGGTCGTTCGAACGCGGAACGTTAGGCAGCACTAGAATCATAATACGCACTGGCACGCGAGTGGGCTTTTCTCGTAGTATTTTTTGCACATTGCGGGCATTTGAAGTTAGTAGTAAAACACTAATCATTAGCAGATATAAAGCTCAAAACTGTCAAATCGAACGCTCTTTAAACCAACCAACAACTTTCTCATTGAAATGTACGGCCTATTTTCGTTGCTTAAAATTTAGTTAATAAAGGTGACCTGATTAGGCAATTAATTAGAACACAAAAAATGGTCTGACTAAACCAATGAACAACTTTCTCATTGGAATGTCCGGCCTATTTTGGTTGCCTAAAGAGTTAGTTAATAAAGGTGACCTGATTCGGCAATTAATTAGAACACAAAGAATGGTCTGAGTCACTGCAGGCAACAGTCAGCAACACACGTTTGATCGCGTCGTCATTGCGTTTGTTGGCATGTTTTTGTACTCTGGCTAAAGATAACTGTATACCCAATCATATACGTGTTATTCATATAGCTTGGGTGACAGGTCATAATAGATTAACATTAGCTGAAGCTGTGGACACACTAAGAACAGAATCGATTCAGGGTCCGGTCTTCGAGATTAAGCCCTCTTCCCAAGATACTATCACGCGATTTCGAATTTTTTTTTCGTATACGACAGGCACATACAAACTCTTTTGATCGAAATGGTGCTTATTTCAGCATCCCAAGTTTCATGGATATTGCTCATGGCATGAAACAGGAAAATTTGAAGTGACATTACCTAAACTATACGAATCGAAAATTCGCCTCCCAATGTTTATTTCTACAGAACTGACTTTGTTCTTTCCCCTCAATGTTACTGTTGTAAACAAACGTAAACCATAGAGTGCATATACAGCGAAAGCTGTTAGGAGATCACAACTCAGGTCTCGTGCAGCGCCATAGTGTTCCGCCACCACCACCGCCGCCGTTGGTGTCCGTAACCACATCGAGCGGAATGAGAAAAAAAAAACCTAGTATGAATGGCACAGTGAAGCTCAGGCATGAGTCCACTGGGTGCTAGCCCAGTATTCTACCACTGAGCCACGCCGGTGCTTGGTACTTGTTGTCAAACTTGCCTTAGGCAGGCTTGATGTCGGGTGGAAAGCAATCGCTGTAATACGACTTATAGAGCGTTTTAAAACAGCGAAAGAACAAGCAGTCGTCGCACAATGCGAATGCGTAATGCTCCAGCCCATTACAAAAGCTTGTTTTTGTTCAGCTATTAACTGGGGCGCATACCACCTTCAGGTATTTTTCCTCATTCGTCGCCAGCCACTGCATGAGCAATTGGCACAGAACTCCTCGCAATAGTTTAGCGGATACCACAATTGTCAGAAGAATGAAGAAAAATAGCATAGCAAATGCCGGCCTAGTACCCTAAATGCTTAGTATTATTGCCGTAGTGGGCATCAAGCAAGTGTGCTTACAGCAATGAGTGTTTAGAAAAGGCTCTGAAAGGCCGCTCTTTTAGTTTTAGCTGCGACTGTGCTGCGCCTACCGCGCAGGCCTGGCGTTTTTTTTTTTTAATGTCGCAGGCATCTAAGTTTGAGGCAAAGATTTCTGAACCACTTTTCCCAAAACATGTCCTTCATATTTCTGAAACGGTAATACTCTCCCTCAGGGGGCTTAGGTATTAGGTCATTGCAACAGGGACATATAGAAGGCCGTATTTGATTAAATTAAGGAAGCAAAGAGGCTGCCTTTTTAATATTAGCACTATAGACTAATTATCTAATTTCTTCATTAGTTATTTCGCGTATCGTCACAATTTTTATATATTTCTGACATTTTTACGAAAATCTTTCTTTCCTTCACATTGCATAAAACTACTGTGAACACCCCTTATCCATTCACTTTCCTTCAAAAACCTGTCTTTTCAGGCCTTTTCTCTTTTAATGTTCACAAATTTAACAGCTCCACCATTGATAGCTAAATAACAGTGGTGGGTTTAGCCACTCCTCTAGGACTCAGCAAGAATGTGATCTCTTTTTGATGCCTTAACCATGGCACAGTCAAAACCAACGTAAAATAAGCTTGCCACCACGGGTCATTCATCGGCGCTGGGGGTTTTTCTTCTTGCGAACGCCATTCACGGTAATCACGGAGACCGTGAGCCTTCCACTGCCGCAAGCACCAACGCCACCATTCGAGGGTGGTAAAATTATATTAGGATTTGTTTGCTGTAGGAGATAAATAAGATCTATGTAAGCGGAAGATACGGAACGACTATTCCACTGGAGTACTTTTACAGGTGCTTTAATGGGCTTAATATAGTTGACTCGACTGCAAAACGCAAAACGTCCTGCTCGTTGTTGGTATCAGTAATAACTTTTTTGGTTTCGACACTGGCAAACTGGTTGGAGACAATGGAGCATTGCGTCGTTTATGAACTGATATTACCAAGCCTCATGTCACCAAACGACCCACTGGGCCCCACAGGGGTCGGCGACTGAGCGCTGACGAGCGTTTCAGGGGTAACATCTTCTTGACGCCGATTATTTTGTTCATTGTCGAGATGAACAGCTTCACCCTGGACCGTGCGTGACAGTGTGAGCAGCGGAGGGGGGAATAAGGCTGTTTAACCTGGCAGCGAGCATCTCGGTCAGACCTTCAGCAAAGGTGTTCAAAAGCCGTTCCATAATCATCGGCATGGCCTTATCTATCGCTGCCGACACTGCGGAAGCGACCGTCGCTTCATTTGACCCACACTGGCGTGACGTAGCAGCAGCGTACCCCACATCGCGCTCTTCAATGAAGGAAGTTGCCTCAGACCGATAACAACGGTGTTTCTTCATTATATGTAGAATTTGTGTTTCACGTTCTCGAGCAGGGCAGCTATTGTCCGTGGCTGTGTGTGCTCCATCACATAGGCAACACCTGCAGTTTTCTACCTGACAATTTGATGCGGCATGTGCCCCACCGCAATTCGCACATCTCAATGAGGACCTGCAACCATTAGCGCTATGTCCAAATCGCCAGCAGTTACGGCATTGCAGTGGGCGAGGTGTCAATGCCTCTACACGGAATAGATAAGGCCAGGTCTTCAGCTCAGAGGGGCGTGTGAGTCCAGCAAAGGTAACGATGACGCTTTCTGTAGGAACTCGCGTATCACCTACAGGTCTGGTGCATCTGTAGACAGATATCACACCAGCCGGAGAGACCATCTTTAGGAATGCTTCAGGACTAATGTTAGTTGGAACGCCACTGAACAATGTCCTTCACGCAAGCAAGATGAGGGGGGATAAAAGCGCGAACAGCAATGAACGCAAATCTCGTGGCGGCCAGTAAGTCTCTTAAGCATTGAATATTTGAAGACTTGCATAGTATGGCAGTCTTGCCGAAACGCCTCATATCCGAGATGTCCAGAAAATGACCGCTTATGTTGCGAAGTTCTTCTTAAAACACCTCCGTTTCACTCAACCCAATGGCTCCACCATCAGTGGGCACAAGCGTGACAGGCAAACTGCTTACGCCGTTCTTGAGGAAACACTCCAGTGGTACCGATTCAGCAGGGCGACTGGCCGACCAGGGCGAGCCCTGGCCAGGACCGGAGACCGGCAACGATAGCTCCTGAAAAATCAGCAAAAAGAAATTCTACCGCAAATAAAGAACCAAAGGTGATGAGTGTGGCCAATTCCCTCTTACAGGACGTGCAATCGAAAGCGCCAGCTACTGCAGGAACGGTTGACTGTCGGCGCTACGTCATCACCATCCAACACGTCAGCTTGTTCCTCCAGGCCACGATGCAACGTCCGTCCGGCTTGTCTCCTCTTCTTTTTTCAATGGGCGCGCTCCAATGCCCCTTCATTCTTCTCATCTTGCAGGTGATGTGGCGCTGTCGTCTGCTATGCTCCCATTTTTTTAAGCTACTACATCACAACCACCTTCATGGTGGTATTACGGCGTGGTACGAATGAGAACTCGTGAGGCAGCAGTCCTGCGCGGAATGGGGCGTCAGGTTGATAGCTGCGGTCGGATGGAATCACTTTCACTTCCACAAAGGTTTCAATATATATAGAAAGCAAAATTGGCGGATCCTCAAACTTCGCATTTAAAAGTTGAACGCGATAGCAATATTCTGTCTCTGGTGAAGGTTTCAAACACTTAGTCAGTCACTCAAGAATTTTATGAAAAAGTCCTGAGGAATTTTTTTTGTTTTTTTTAACATTGTATCCACTACGTGGCTTTAATGAAATAGGCGGAGTAAAGTGTGTGCCTTTTGTAGTGGTTGACCGGCTTTTACTCATGAAGTCATTAGGATAATCATATTTTATGACGCCCGGTGGCAATGTACGCATGTACCATACGTTTTTACTGCAATATTTTATGTTGTATTGTGGAGCATGTATACAGGACGCGTGGGTTTGTAAAACAATAACGTTACCTTGGCGGCTTTCCCGAGCTTATTTTCACTGGATTCACATCCTGATGCGCGGCTGCGTGGTAGAACACTTGCTTGCCACGCAAACGACCCTGGTTAATTATAAAATATAAAACCTAAAAAATACAAATTTTATATAATTTGTTTCATTAGCACATTCCTCGATATCTCGCTCACGCACAAGATGACCATTATTCCCTCGCAGCCAACAACACCAGCGCTGACGACCAATTTCTGTGAAACGAATTCTTTAAGACTATCGCGTTAATAGATAATAGCAACACCAGACATGTTGGCCTCCATGGTACATCATCTGATATCGCTCTCCTAGTGCCGGGTGATTGCTAAGGTACATTCCATGATAAAGTAAAGACACGATTTATACCTAGAGTTAACACGCTCATACATATATACACGAAAGTGATTCGTAATCTTTCATTAATATGTGTATACGTTAAAAACAACAGCTTCGAGCTGCGGCACCTCTTTGGCCTGTGACAATGCAGAGCACGCGCGTCACGCAAAATTTAAGTAAGTATGAGTATCATGTCAACGAGCAGCCGCTTATGACCTACTTATCTAGTGCATCTCTCCTCGAGTAAATTCAGCAACCATGCGTTCTTGACGGGCTCAAAAATATCAGTTTTCTCAATGCTTGTCACTTAAACGCAAGAAAGAATCCGTTCACTAATATCTTTTTTTCTCTTTTAAACACCAGCCACTGCGTTTTTATAGCATAGACTGTAATAATTTCTGCGTGTTTTATGATGTGTCCGTTGCTTCTTTATAGCGTGTGCGCACTAACCTGGGTAATCCTTAGAAACATCCAAAATGATATCGAGCACAAAGTAAAAAGTTTGTAATTTATCACATAATGCTTCATTTATCATTCCTTTTCACTTAGAGCACTCCCGGGGCACATCTTTACTTTTAAGTCTTTCAAGTTTTCATTAAAGAGGGTCTTTCACAATGGGTCAAAAAAAAGAACGCTATTGTTATCAAGTTCTCATCCTGTAAACAAGGCTTGGTTTGATGAAAGCAGTGGTTCATAGAGGCGCAAGAGCACGCAGTTTCTTTCTGACACTTTCAGTACTTGAGTCGACGTCATGAACTCTTTGTTTCACTCTATTATAAATATTTTTTGTGCTCTCTGAAAACTAAAATACAGTCAAGCCATTTTCTAACATTAAAACTTAGTGCTGCAGCTGGCACATCAAACCATGGCAAGTAAAATAAAAAAAAGCGAAAACTCCCACGCTTCGCCTTTGTAGTTGAACGCACTAGCAATATCCTGTACAGTGCACATACCTAAAACGTTTAGTGCATGAATTGTTTTCGGACTTGCCATGCATCCGCTGCGTAGTCTTAAGAGAATGGGCGCAGTAACGTGTGTGCCTTTTAACGTGATAGCGTTAAGAAGTTCGTATCGTAGAAACTCCGGCGTTGGCGTCGTTGGTTGTGAGCGAAAAGTTATCATTTACGCGTGACCACAAATTGAGAAAGATGCAAATCAAATTAATAAAAATTAAGAGTCTTAGTGGGAATTGAACCCAGGTCGTTTGAGTGACAAGTGGGTGCTCTGCTATAGCCAAACCTGAGCTTCTGAATACAGCGAAAATAGCTTCATCTGCATGGAAACGTAGTGAAGGTAACTTTCATGTTTAACATAAACAAGCGTGCAGTATACGTGCTCGACAATACATAAAATATTACCGTAGTAATGTTTGGTACAACTGCATATTGCCGTCGCTTGTCAGAACATGGAAGTTCTCGTAATGACTTCATAATTTAAAACCAGTCAACCACTACAAAAGGCACACAGGCTATTGCACCCTTAAGGCCACGTATAGTGGGCGCATGGCAAGTTCGAATACGTTTCATACACTAAGTGTTTGAAGTCGGCACTAGGAACAAAATATCGCTCTCACGTTCCACTCCCAAAGGCGAAGCTTAAGGGTCCCGCAATTTTTTTGTGTGAGGTGACAAGGCTACTAGCCTGTCCTACATCTCCTGTTCTTTGAATTAAACTTTGACGCCAAAACAAACCGAATTGAACGTTCCAGGAAAAAAGAGAGACAGCGAGAAACGCTGGATACCACGTATCACTCGCACAAACATAGCATGAGCGACGTTGAAGAATTCCGGAATGTGTGCATTTTCAAAGCGCGCAGTTGCCATTTTGCATGAATGTTTCTAAAACTAGGGCATTCGTGATAGGAAATTCAAGCCGTGAAAAAAGATGGTTGCCAGCACATTGCCGGCGTCATTTGAAATCTCTTCACGGAATGTGCGTGGGTCCGCATGCCGCACAACGCTTTCTCTACGTCAGCGACAAGCCCTCAGGCTCGACGATTTCTAGGCTTTTTCGCCAGTTCGTTTTTTTTTTTTTTCAACTTACGCGGCTCATCCCTGGCTTGTAGCCAAAATATTTGTGCAGAAAAGCGGGCGTTCATAACTAGTGTTAGCCATTACACAAAGGCCCCTAGCAGCCGGTGTGTATTGGAACAAATAAGTAGGTCCTTGTAAAGACAGTGCACACATATTTACAAACCACCCATCTTTTCAGTTTGATTTTCATAGGTTTTTTTAACGCCATCTATGTGCACAATAACTGCACGCATGGTCACTGGACCCAAGTAATAACTCTTTTCAGAGAGCTACTACGCAACAGCATAACAATTACTATCGTCACACATGCACAAAACTATGCACACTAGGCAAACTATAGCCCATATCGCAATAGTCTAAAGAACACTAGGGTAAGCTGAGACATAATGAGACGAGGGGCAAAACTTGGCTTTTTCACTTCCACAAACTCTGCAGCTAACACAAAAAGTACTTTGCTTTGTTTCACGATTCAAGCGCGAAGTGCTGGTACTTGTACATCTTTCTGTGTTAAAAGTTGACGATTGCTCACAGCACTCACGCGGGAAAATTTACGCGGTTGCTGTCAGTGCATTAGTGTCAAAAACGGGTCATTACACGAATTTATGTATTTGTTACTAATTACTCATTTGTGATTACTACTAATTATATTTATTTTAGGGGCAAAGCTCCTTAGAGCGGCACTTGTTCGTCCCTCGTAGTCGTAGTAGTGAAGTGTAACCAGTCTTACATTTTGACCTCCAAGATGGTGCCGGTGGGAGATTTCTTCTGTGCGTTGTTGAACAACGAAAAATTCGCAGCGTGCGCGTTAACTAAAAGCCGAATTCTCTTGTCTCTCATTCCCCCTTAGCAGCCATTGGAATGTGCATTGAGCAGTATCTGACAAGAAAGGGTTGCTACGTTATACTAACTGGGCGTAACCTCCTTGGTCTTAGAAAGGTTTAGCGCGTGTTGAGCCACAGTGCCATGAATACAGTGTACTAGTATATACCATGAATTCGAGGTGGTTAAAGGGCCATTCACCAGGCCCCATACCGAGTTTTAGTTAGACAGTGGAAGTAATTGGGTGTCCTATGAGGAACATTTTGCCACAAAAAGTTTTTCGAATCGGTTGATCACGAGCGGAGAAAACACGTTTTTTGAAGCGGTGCGAAACGAGGATGAGAGGAGGCTAACTCGAAACCCTTGCCGCTCCTCCGCGTAGCCTTCGCAAGCTAAATCTCTTCCCCACCCTCTCCAGCACCCGACCCTGAGGTGACGGGCGCATGACGTGCCCAGACAAGTCTAACCCCCGAGAACGCGAGCAGCGTTGCTTTGTTGACCAGCGTTATTTTGTGGTCTTCTGCCTGTTTCTTCGGGATGGTTTGGAAAAGCTAGCTTAGACGCGGTAGAGTAGATGAGCGCAATGATTCCGCGAACGCGTAGGAGCGTTCCACAGCGGTCGTCTGCTCAATGCGCTGACCGCGGGGACATAAACGCATGCGAAACGCTGGTACATTAGCCTCGCATCTCGTAGCATTTCACGGGAAAAAAATACAAGAAAAGCACACACATTTTTTATTGTGTCTCATTATTTATTTCATGTTTTATTAATCTCTTAAAGCAACAAATACATAGACTACGCATGCTGTGTTAAATAATTTTTGCCATGTCACGTGGTATACTGTTGACAACGTCAGAGCAGACTCGTCTACGTAGAGGACCAACGTCACTGCATTGCCTTGTACGTAGGGCCATTCCTATGCCTACGTCATGCCCTCATTCTCTACGCGTGCGCCGGCAGAGGGAAGGGGGGGCAGCTTTCATCTTGAAATTTGACCCATTTCT
This sequence comes from Rhipicephalus microplus, assembly GCF_013339725.1. Classification (NCBI taxonomy): domain Eukaryota; kingdom Metazoa; phylum Arthropoda; class Arachnida; order Ixodida; family Ixodidae; genus Rhipicephalus; species Rhipicephalus microplus. The sequence goes on along the minus strand of NC_051165.1, from coordinate 312,167,539 downwards.
GCGGCACGTAGCGTTGCAAAGTTTGGCAGACGTGATCATGAACGCCTCGTCTACGCATTGCGCTTGTCCGCTGAAAATTGTCAAACCTGGTGAGTGGCCCTTTAAAGGTGGGAAGTAGACACGAAGCGCAAGCCGTAAGAAAGTTTGCGTGTGCCTCCTCTCGTTCAGTCCTTGGAATGGCCGCTGGATGACGGTGCTTCTATAAGAGGAACATATGATGAAAATATGCGAGATGGTGGTACTAAGAGTGTTGAATGGGTGGACGAATGGACACACAGACAGATGCATGGACGAACGCACGGATGGCTGCATGGACGAATGGACGCATGGACTGACGCAGGAGTGGATGCATGGACGAACGCAGGGATGGACGCACAGATGGACGTGTGGACGCATGAACAGACGCACGCACGGATGGGCGGATGGATGCATGGGCAGCCACACAGACGCACGCATGGACGGACGGAAGCAAGAATGAATGGACGGACGAATGCTTCGCCCCACTCTCCATCATTCGCTCCGTGGATATGCTGCCGTTTTTGTTACTTCTTACTTCTAACTATACTTACCACCGAAATTTTAGTTCATTTGGTGCTCGGCGCTCAAGGGAGTTTTTTTTTTATTTCGGGCATGCCAAAAATACCAAACACAACAAAAACACCAGAGTGTCTTATGAAGTAAACAATGTACTTACACTCCTTATATATACCACATATACCACAAGACATTGTTTAGGAGTGTTTGCACATACAAGATAGTATGATATAGAGCTTAGTGAAACAAAAAATACTAGAAAGAACACTGATCGCTGTTGAGAATCACTTCATTCGCTCTGTGCCGAGGTTGTTCCGCGTTCCCAAAGATGCTCTCAAGAGGCGCATGAAAAAACTCCCAAGCATTTCCCCGAGGGTGAACATGGTTAAGTGCGAATGCACGGGGTGATGCTATGAGGGGTATTTATTAATTCGCACTATTATATTTATTAATCACACTATGGTGCCTTTATGGTGTAACCGTTCCTGGGAATCGCAATTTGATCACACGGGGAAGTTTACGTTAACTCACTGGCGAATGCCAACAGATTTTAACTTTACTCCCCCTCATAGCATGCGAGCCCCGGACGAGCAAAGTCCAGGGCTCGCACCCTCTCCCGCGCGGCACGTTCACTGGCTCGAACGGCTTCGGGAACGTCCACTCGCCGTTGACGATTGCGAGCGGCGTCTTGACGCCGGCCTTCATCGCCCTTCTCCGCCTGACGCTTGCGTTGTCGTTGCGCTTCTTGGGCCGCGTTCGCGGCTTGATGCTGACGCCTCATCTCGGCCTCGCGAGCACGCAGTTCACCATCCGCTGCACGCTTCGCCCACTTGTCCTCGGCCTCGCGAGCGCGCAGTTCGGCATCCGCTGCACGCTTCGCCCGCTTGCACTCGGCCTCGCGAGCGCGCAGTTCGGCATCCGCTGCAAGCTTCGCCCGCTTACGTTCGGTCTCACGAGCCCTTCGCAGCGCCGCCTTGTCTTCCAACGTCGGCGAAACCACCGCGGTACCGTCACCTCCAACGACGGGTGCAGTGCTGGCATTCGGTTGTACTGCATTCGTTGTTGATGGTAGCGTTGCCTCCGGGACATCCATCGCACGCCCCGCTTTCGACGGGAGACTGAGAGAGAAGGCGGGCGCGCGAGAGAGAGGGGTGCGCGCGCAGCTGCAGCGAGCGAGGAGAGCGGAGGAGCGAGCGAAGGGGGATATCAGCGTCGCGTCCGTGGCTTATTCGGTAGAGCGTCACGCTGCGGCCCACCAAGTCCTCTTTATTTTGAAGATAGAGAGAAATAAGACTGCGGACGCCGCCGACGGCGGTGGATGGTTTGAGGGTCGCTTATAAAGTGTATTCACACTTAAAACTGTAAGAATCTCCAAGTTAAGCCGTACACAAACACGTCTTAGAGTCAACTTTTCAGCACAATTTTTTTTCTAATACCAAAATGTTTAATATAAGGAGCACTTAAAACAATCTGAAATTCATTGCCTGAAAAAGCCCGGCCGACGTTAGTTGAAAGGCACGAAATGCCCACGCAGTTCTGCATCACAACGTCAAAACTAGGGGAAGAAGACGTTGCAGAACACATCTGGGTTCCGATCGTTCAGTATTTCAATAGTATGCAATTGTTCAACAAAAAATGACATTAGCACAAAGAAAGAGAGATGGTGTTTGATCTGCAAGCAGTTTCGGAACAACAGAGCGCTAGGGTCTGTCTGGATTTAATGCAGGAAGTGCGAGAACTAGACTCATCAAGACTGCGGGAGGGGCCACGGAGTTAAGTTAAAGTGCTTCTACAGCAACATCATTTCAGGTGAAACTTTTTTCACACTGTCTCTTTTGGCCCCGTAGATTAAAAAAAAATGTGAAACCAGGAGGAATATATTTTTTGATTTTATAATAATGACACTATAAAACGGACTATAAACGGACACTATAATGACACTATAAACGGACGAAGTGTGACAACATATTCATATTTATGAAGCACATACCTTGTACCCTAAAAGAAGTTTCTGCATTGATGTTTAATGACAACGATTGAAATGAAAAAATAACAATTTTCAAATTTTGTGGCATTTTTCCCACGCTACTTTACAACCTCGAATAATGTCTACAGTGCCATTTTAAGATTGCCATATTAAGTCAACTTAATAAAAAGGCAACGAATCAGAAAGATGGTTTATATAAGAAAACCTAAATGTGTAGAGGCCCCACCTAGTTAGCCCAAACGTTAAAACTGGTTGCCTTTGTAACTAAAGACAGTTCGACTCAAAAATGTAAATTTTTTTTACTATAAAGAATACTTTTTAGTTGAGAATTTCGGGTTGAAATGCTGCAGAACATCCCTCGTCTATTTAGTTAGGCGAACTAACAGCCCCCGCCCTCTAGAGGTGTAGTTTCCTTTTTTTTTTTTGTAACAATTGAGATTTTTTTATAGTACTGCTATAAGAGTAATGATCCACTCGTTTTCGCACATCGCACCCAAGAAATAGCTTTTGTACTATCTATGCCAACTGAAACCATAACGGCGGCACCCAGCATCAAGTCATCACCACTGACAGGCCCACAGCACTTATGTGGCGCAGTGCATGTCCACGCGGATGCCTGGATGGTGCGCTTTATACCAATGCTAATGCTTGCTGCTATTATGTATTATTTGGCGCTGATATAATAGCAGAAAATTTCGGAATGATTACCGATATTCCCGACCATATTTGTGCTTCAGCATACCTCTATTCAAATTTTTTCCTTTCCTTGTAGCATTTATTGTTCCGGTATGACGAAACCAATACGCCGCGTTTTCTGCATACCGGTTACGACCACTTTCAATTACGATCATAAATTTCGATCGCGAATACATTGAATTACGAGTACGTTTTGTGATTTTTTAAAACGAAAGGATGCCACCAATTGATATGCACAACTTTTCAAACTGACCTCAAGCCAATAAGTATAAAGCTAAATAACGAGTTTCTATCGTTAGCACTCTCAATGTCATTTGGTGGGGGCAATTCATTTCCGCCTCCATACAGATTACGTGCTTGAAAATTACAGGAGTGACACTATATAAATGTTTTGTTCGGAAAATATCTATTGTCGAAAAAAAAAACTTGTGTAAAGCAGTGCATCACATGCTACGGTGCGGCGACGGTGGCCACAGATTGTCCCATTAAATAACCGCCAACAGTTGTTCAATGTGATCAAATGTAACTACGCGGGCGTTCTGGTACATTACCTCCGAGTGCAAATGAAAAAAAAAAAACCATCGACTGAGAAGAGATACATCGACTAAGGAAAAGAAAAAACGATTCATGAATTGTTCATAAGAAAGAACGCAAAGAAGAAACTTCTTGTTGAAGAGACTGGACGTGCAAACACGGGCACCAGAGAAAACTTAACACACCTAGACTTCCATTTTTTGTGTGTGTTTCTACGGTTAATCTTTGACATAAGCACGCACCATCTGCCTCAGCTCTCTGTTGTTCTGTCGCTTTCGCCTTCGAATCGTCTTAAGCGAGCTCATACGGCACCATCTGCATTATATTGCAGTAAAGTAGATACTAAGCATCGTATTTACTTGATAATTCCAAGCAGACAGTCTGATTATATGTTACGCCCTAAAGCCGGCGAATTGTATTTCCCATAGCCACCGCGCTGCCACATAAGCAATCCCAAACACGGATCTACCCATTCTGATAAAACCAGCGTACGAAGGAGTGGTCTTTAAGCATATAAGCCGCCTCGGGAACAGCCGCTGCGTTAAGATAGTCTTTGAGGGCGACTCAATCCCTACGCACGTCAAGGTAGGACATTTCCGGCATGTGGTACAGCATTTTGTCCCAAAGCCGCTTCAGTGCCACAAGTGCTTCAAGATCGGTCATGTCAAGGGCGTCTGTGCGAACTCCACCGTATGCCCCCGGTGCGCGGAGGCGCACACGGTAGACACCTGTTGTGCAACAACTTATAGGTGCGGCCATTGTCGAGGTACGCATGAGGCCACGTCTAAGGAATGCCCAAGACTCAAGAACGAAATGGGTATCCTGAAAGAAATGGTCAGGGATAACTCCACCCATAGAGAAGCTTCACAGAAAATCCGGCGTCGACGTTGCCACCGACGGAAGCGCTCCAGTCATGGTGATATTCATGCACCACATCGGTCTACACCACCATCAACATCCAGTAGAAAGCCAGAGAGTACAAGAAAACGTCCACCGGCGAAGCCTCTCTCCCCTGAAGACTGGCCGGTGCTTGCGAACGCACGGTCTTCCGAGCAGCCTTCCCGCTCTCTGCTCCCAGTGAAAGCCAATGGTGCTGATGACGAGGCTCCAAAAGCAGATCGTCAAATTATTCCTATGCTGCGATCCATTGTGAGTGTCATCAGAAGTCTTCTGACAAGCATCGATACGCCAACTGCTAGGAGCGGCCTACAGGTGCTGGACGCGTTGAGTCCGGTCCTTGCAAGCCTCCAGTAAAGCCATGGCCGACAATCACAAGTCGTTCCGTCAGGAGGTCAGAGAAGCGTCGATTTTTCAGTGGAACGCAAGAGGTCTGAGATCTCGCATATCTGATTTTCGCCAGTTTGTTCATCTGCACCTATTTCCTATCATTATTATATGTGAACCGAAATTATCGCACCCAATCAGATTATCCGGCTACGAGTCATTTTTCTCTTCAAGTGACATAGAAAGTAGCAAGGTGGTTGTATTTATTCGCCGGGAGCTTACTTACGTCGTCCAGCCAGTGCAACCTCACGACAGCAATCAGTATGTGTACTTGTCTGTTAAAAAAGGAAAAGTGACATTCGCACTTCTAGGCGTGTATATATCTCCATCAGGTCATTTCGACGCCAACAAACTAGACGGCATATTAAGGGCACATCCGGGTCCGTGGGTTATCACCCGGGATTTCAATGCGCATCATCCCATCTGGGGAAGCTCAAGGCTTAATTCAACGGGACGACGTCTAGCATCATTGGTTTCCAGCCATGGTCTCGTACTTCTGAATGACGCCAGTCCTACGTTTTTACGAGGCACTACATATAGCAGCTGCCTTGATTTGTCCTTTGTTTCACGCCGATTTGCTACACGGGTAAAGTGGTTTTTGGACATTGAAACACACGGAAGCGACCACATCCCCACTTACCTGAAGATCAAAGGTATTTCGAACACGTACTCCTCTACCACAACACAAAGAATAGATTGGAGTGTGTTCAAGACTCAACTTGAGGATGCTTGTGAAGAAGGTCTGTCCAATGGTCTTCAGCAAGCTATTATGGAAACTGCACATGCGACTACGCGCACAATAATACGCTCTTCGAAGTACTCTGAATATGACCTCGAGATGGAGCGACTTCGTGCGATACGCCGTCGTGCCGAAAGACGATACCGACGCATCAATTCCACAGACGACCTACGGACAGCCCGGCGCATCCAAAAAAAGATACAACGGCGACTTGACAAATTAGACACCCAACGATGGAGGAAATTTTGTGCGTCGCTAGATCCTCATAAACCACTGTCTCAGATATGGAGAATTGTGCGAGGCCTACGTTCTGTTCAGAGCAGCGTTTTCCCCTCAAAGCCCTTGCACTTTTTCATCGCCGGCATGAAATTGAGGTAGCAGAAGATTTCTGCGCTATGACCGTTGGCCAGACAGCGTACACAAGCCTACATACAGTAAATCAAATCCCTCACTCATGGGACCCACGCATGGATCTACTGTTTACATCACAGGAGCTCGATGCGGCGCTCGTCTTATGTAATAAGTCGTCGTCAACTGGCCCGGATGACATCTCATACAAGATGCTGTGCAACCTTAGTAAACGGACACGAGAAGCACTCCTTAACATCTTCAACGATTCCTGGCAAGCTGGCGTCGTTCCGCAAGATTGGAAGATTAGCCGCTTGGTACCGATCCTTAAGCCTGGCAAATCTCCCCTGGACATTGCCTCTTACCGACCGATCGCACTCTCAAGTTGCGTAGGAAAGGTAATGAAGAGAATGATCTTGGCCAGGCTTGAATGGTACCTGGAATACTATGAGATATATCCGAACGCCATGGCTGGTTTTCGCCGTTACCGATGTTCGATAGACAATGTTATAGATCTCGTCACATATGTCCTGCAACAAAAGGCAGGTAAACGACTATCTGCAGCCATGTTCCTTGACGTAAAAGGAGCATACGACAACGTTTCACATGACGCCATCCTCGAAGCCATTGAGTCAGTGGGCCTAGGCGGGCAACTGTATTGTTGGACACGCAGCTATTTACAAGGGCGGACCTTGTTTGTGAACACTGCAGATGGTCCAACTTCCCCACACCCAACGCATCGTGGAGTCCCGCAAGGTGGCGTCTTGAGTCCAACCCTCTTCAACCTCGTTCTCATTGGTCTTGTAGAACGATTACCAAGTGTGGTCAAGTTATCTATGTACGCTGACGACATCTGCGTCTGGACATCTGGCGTGACAAGGCCTCAGGGTACGCGCAAGACTTCAGAAAGCTGTGACATTGGTATCAGTGTACCTCAAGGACCAGGGTCTGAAAATATCGCCAGCGAAATGTGCATTGATTGCTTTTAGTCGAAAGCCAATGAGAACATACGCTATATCAATCGATCGCCAAGTCATACCATATGTCAGGACGCACAAATTTCTAGGCGTATTCATTGATACAGACCTCTGCTGGGGCCCACATGTGGCCCACCTGAAGAAGAGGCTGACAGAAATTGCTAACTTATTCAAGTATTTCGGAGGAAAAACCTGGGGGACTTCAGTACATGCAATGATGCAATTGTACAAGACGCTTTTTCTTGGCTATGTGCGCTACAGTTTGCCTGTGTTGACCAACACCTGTAGAACCAACATTCGGACTCTCGAAAGCATCCAGGCCATGGCTCTGCGAGTTTGTCTGGGGCTACCGCGATGTTCATCATCAGCTGAGACAATCGAGATCGCTAATGACTACCCGCTAAAGACGCATATCATGATGGAAGTGCTCAGAGCACACGTGAGGCATCTTACTCGTGCCCCTGCCCATCATCTAGCTTCACTGCCAGAAGCCTGACCTCGAGCTCATTTTCGCCAGACAGTCTTGTCATATCGCACACGCATTCCTGCGGGATATACAACTCCATCGAGGATTTCAACTCCACCATGGAATATGACCTGTGCACATGTTGAACTCACGGTTCCAGGCATAGGATCAAAAGCCCGGCTTTCGTCTCCAGCGCTAAAGCAGCTTTCTCTTCTCTTGTTATATTTATTTATTTATTTATTTAGAAGAATACTGCCAGTCTGAATGCCAGACTTTGGGCAGGGGTGGGCGGTACAATGAACACAAATGCAGGAAGTACAAAAAAAATTGAACAGATTATACAGTGGTACAAAAAAAAGGAACGCGTTGATTCACATAGAAAGGAACTGGAAATGCAGTCCACAATTGCCGTGCCATACAAGGCTATACTGAAAACTGCACGAAAGTAGTGCTCAGCAGGTTTTGCTGTGTGAAAAAAAAAAAAAAAAAAAAAAAGTTCAAGTACAAGAATAGTCAGCAACAATTCAAAAGTACATCCGGGCATGTTAGTTACAAGCGTGGCAAATTGTAAGGCAAATATTTGTCTAAAATGGGCACAAGAACAAAGGCACTGTAAAGGAAATGGGAGTGTAGCTATCAGAAAGATGGAGCAGGTAACGCACGGAGAAATGATTTCAGATCGACACTTTCCAGAGCCTCTGGTGGCAATTTGTTCCACTCGTTGATTGCGCGGGAAAAAAAGGATACCTATATATGTTAGTATGACAGAGAAGCTCATCAATTCTTTTAGGGTGGGAGGAGCGCGTTTCGCGGCGCAAAATTGGTTTAATGTAATTGGTTTTCCGAATTGCTAGCTTGTCATTATATATGAGGTAGAACAACTTCATTCTTTCATGGTAACGTCTCCATTGCAAAGTTTTCAGCTTAGCGCTTTCCAAAAGAGCTGATGGAGATGTGTCGTGTCGGTAGGCATTAAACACGAACCGTACAGATTTTCGCTGTATTGATTCAAGTTTATCAATATGAGAAATACAGTGACCATACTCATCTGTATACTGACGCTTCAACTAAAGTGGATGGGTCTGCAGGGTCGGTGATCTTTCCTGCAACAGCGACAACGGTGAAGTTTCGTTTATCCCACCAGACATCATCGACAGCTGCGGAACTTGCTGCTCTACGTAGCGCAATTCAAGTCATTAAACACCAAGAAGCCAAGAAATGGAGCGTGTTCACGGACTCTAAGGCAGCACTAGTGTTTGACATTCGCCTTACGCCGAGGACCTCATGAACAACTAGTGCTGGAAATTAGAGAGCTGCTTCACCACCTCTTCGACGAAGGACCACAGAATCACGTTTCAGCGGATTCCAAGTCACTGCGGCATATTGGGCAACCAACATGCCGATGCAGCTGCCCGATCAGCACCCAAGATGGTAGAAGAAACATTATACCATTTTCAAGGACTGATGCTGCAATGACCATCCGAAAAATCGCTAATGCAGAATTAAAATCCTTGTGGAACACCGAGTGCTTACGGCACACGCAACTGCGCAGACTGGACACGTCTCGTCGACTCCGGCCTCCGTCTGGACTCTCCCGACTCGAGACAACGGTGCTTTGCCGACTATGGCTTGGTGTCGCCTTCACCAAAACTTTCGCCTTCCGAATCGGCATGGAAGACAGTGCTGCTTGCGGTCATTGCGGCAGCGATGAAACTATAGAGCACGTTCTCTGTCACTGCCCTCGTTACAGCGTGCAAAGACGGCAACCAGCTGCTGCGTTAGCTCGCCTTGACGACAGACCTTTGTCTGAACAATCAGTGCTGGAAAGACGACATGATTTGTGTGCTCACAGAAAATCAGTGAAGGCCTTACTGAACTTTTTGCGTGGCAGCGGCCTATTGTATAGACTGTAGCACCCCAGCTTCCCCTAAGCGTGAATTCACCCGCAGAATAAGCTGATATTAAGGTGTTCTTGCTCGTATCTAGCGGTGTCCCTTGTTTTCTCTGTGTCCAAGACATTTCGAGGTAATGACTACAACGGCAACAACAACATGTGCAATTCATATTCGAATGAGAATACTTAGTCAGGTGCTGCTTATATGCATGCATATGTACTTGCCGCGATTCAACACCTCACTTTTTCGCGTTCAATACACGGAGCTAAAAAAACACGCCTGGTTGAAATCTTCAGCAACAATAAATGGCGCGTCATGTAATGAGCAACGTGATCTATCAAAGCAGCCAAATCTGCACGGTTTACGACGACAGACCGAAAGGCTCCTGAATTCAAACCTCGAATTTAACTCAACTAAGCAGCTCTTTGTTCTCCCCTTTTCTTCTTGTTATCCCACGGTGGATAAGCTTATCGACACCAAAGAGAAAAACTTCCTGTTTTCATTCCCTGTCCCCTTTCAAGTGTGTCTCTCGAAAAGCGGAGACCATAGGGCATTACGTGATATACACGTCAACCACGTACTGCAAAACTAGGTAGCCGGAAATGTCTGGTTCCGACAGGGCGTGTTAAGTTAGCTTGTTGTTCTTTCTGTTTTCTTTCCTTTTTTTCTCATTGCTAAGCAGGGTGTCTTTATCAATTTATTTCCTGCTTACGTACTCTTCACCCTCTGTTTGCATTCGCGTTGATTCAGCACCTTTTTATGCATTTAAATTCTTTCATTTCCCAACGCAACCCAAGCACGGCCCTTCATACTCTGATCACGTTCGACTCCGGTACACAAGCCTCGCTTCCGACTGCTCTTTGCGTTCCATTCGCAGCGGATATCCCGTGTGTCGCGTTCAGAAGAGAAATTGTGCCCCCCCCCCTTTTTTTAATGCTTTTATCGGCTATCAAGTGCACCCCTCTCTATTTGTTCTTCTTTAGAGAACATTTTTCACACTAAAAATGGGTCATGGTCAGATGTATGTGAAGGAGAGAAAAAAAATTGGCGGAACTAGATCCGCATTTGTACTCGTCTCCTCTCCCATCCAACAATAACATTTTGTCTTGTTGTGGCACAAACAAAACAAAACAAAACGACGCTCGATATGACACTCATGCACTCGCAAACTTACGAATGATGTGGGCTCCAATAATAAATTTCGCAATAACCTCTCGCCTGGCTCTTTATGATGCCACTCATGAGGGACTGCCTGAAAATTGTCAGACTAAGAAAACGTTAATTAAATGCACTCATTACTGTATAACACAAAATAGTGTAATATTAGTGCATTATAATAACCAATTTGAATTAAGTTCTAATTCAGTATGTATTCATTGAAAAGTCATTGACGCTCTGTTTTGGCATATATAGAACAAAATGTTAGACCAATAATATACTTCAATATTATTTTTGGTTATGTGTATTTGAGGCTAAATGAAGACACGTTTATTATGTAGGGGGTTGAATTCAATGTACACTATACGGTGTATATATCGTGTCAAAAGACTAGCCACAATAGATCCACAGGAGTAAAGTAGATGAGTTGAAATGATGTATTCGCATGTTTATTGGCATGACATTAACGAGCTCGTTTCTCAGTAATTACGGTGTCGGCATCGTTTGTTCTGATTGAAAATTTGTAAAAGATGTAATGCAGTTATTTTTAAAATATTTCGTTCGAGTGGGAGCTAAATCCAATACTTTTGCGTGACGAGGAAGTGTTATGCTCTAGAGCTGTGCCCAAAAAAACAAATAACGAAACACTGCATGAATGTCATGAAATGCTAGAAGCAACCTGTTTGCGTTGAAGACGTGCAAAATCGCCAAACTTCAAGTTATGAGAATTACACCAGTGAGAAGTTTTAAGACCCACCCCCCTGTTGAAAATACCCAGGCTTATTTCGTTATTATCATCAGCAAGAACATTAACGAAATTTGCAGTTGCCTTCATTGTATGTTCGCTCTTTGCCCTTAGGCCCGGCAGTGTGCATTTGGCTCGTTCGCAAAAAGAAAAAAAATTCATAGCGGAAACTTCGTAACTACTCCCAGTCGCCATTCTATAGTATATTTTGAAGCTTGCGATGTTGCCCGTGCAGACATTCTTTTTTTTTTTTTGGGGGGGGGGGGGGGGGGGGCTTGGTCGAGGTATCCACCGAAAAGCAAAGTGAGACAATAATACAGAAGCACTAACAGCGGCACTAATAGACACAAACGAGGCCAGATCGTGGTATCACTTTTGAACTTTTGAGGCAAAGCTCAAGCGTCCTGCAGCATTTTTTCGCGTTTCTTATTCAAGCCTCTAAATGGAGCAGCAAGAAAAAAAAAAGACGAACCTAGCAGGCTAGCGCTATCGTTGTTTCTCAATGTAGCAATCTTAACAGTTGTGTTACGGCCGTATAACGCTCGTTACTGTCGTATAACACTCGCTCACCAATGCAGAAGCATGCATGATGTCTTGCCATGCTGCGAGAACAGGAATGGTACTGTTAGAACTGGCTGGTGCACCGTAAGAATGCGCATTTTCATTGCCATAAAGCCTGGGCCTTAAGAAAATCAGGCTAAAAAGAGATGGCATTATGTTCATAGGCCAGTTTCCTCTTATTGCTATTTATCGACAATAGAAAATGGGGCAGACAGCGAATGTTTCAGTGCGCGTGAACTTCAGAACATAGTTAAAGAAACCTATACAAGCCAGCCGTTTTTTAAGAATGCGTAGAAGACTTCACTGTCTTATTCAAGAGCCAATAACCAGGTGACAAAATTGCCATTATGCCCGTGATCTTATCATCATCATCATCATCGTCATCATCATCATCATCAAAGATTACACCTATCATTTTTCTTTTCATCACTCGTTGTGTCGTCCTCAATTCAAGCTGAACCTTCTTTGTAAGCATATATGTTTCTGCCCCGCAGGTAAGTACCGGCAATACGTAGCTGTTATATACCTTCCTCTTGAGGGTTAGTAGTAGGTTGCTATTCATGATTTGAGAATGCTCGCCGAATGTGATCAACCATCATCATCACCATTAACATCATCAGCCTGTCTACGTCCACTGCAGCAGAAAAGCCTCTCTCATGTTTCGCCAGTTAACTCGGTCCTGTGCTTGCTGCTGCCAATTTATACCCGCAAACTTCTTAATCTCATCTGCCCACCTAACCTTCTGTTTCCCCTAACCCGCTTGCCTTCTCTGGGAATCCAGTTAGTTACCCTCAATTACCAGTGGTTATCCTGTCTACGCGCTACATGCCTAGCCCACGTCCACTTCCTCTTCTTGATTTCAACTATGATATCCTTAACCCCTGTTTGTTCCCTAATCCACTCTGCTCTCTTCTTGTCTCTTAAGGTTAAAGCTACCATTTTTTTTCCATTGCTCACTACGTCGTCCACAATTTAAGCTGTACCCTCTTTAGTAAGTCTCCAGGTTTCTGCTCCGTAGCTAAGTACCAGCAAGATACAGCTGTTATATACCTTCCTCTTGAGGGATAGTGCAATGTACCTGTCATAATTTGAAAGTGCTTGCCAAGTGTGCTCCACCCCTTTCTTATTCTTCTAGTTACTTAAATCTCGTGGTTTTGTTCTGCGGTTATTACCTGCCCTAAGTAGACATAGTGTTTTACAGCTTTAAGTGCACTATTACCTATCTGGAAGCGCTGCTCTCTTCCAAGGTTCTTGTACGTTACTTTCGTTTTCTGCAGATTAGTTTTAAGACCCATCTCTCTGCTCTTCTTGTCTAACTCCGTAATCACGAGTGGCAATTCGTCCCCTGAGTTACTCAGCAATGCAATGTCATCGGCGAAGCGCAGGTTACTAAGGTACTCTCCATTAACTCTTATCCCTAACTGTTCCTATTCTAGGCCTCTGAAAACCTCCTGTAAGCACGCGTTGAATAGCACTGGGGAGATTGTATCCCCCTGCCTGACACCCTTCTTGATTGGTATTCTGTTGCTTTCTTTATGAAGCACTATGGTAGCAGTTGAGCCCCTGTAGATTTCTTCCAGGATGTTTATATATGCTTCATTGACGCCCTGAATCCACAGCGTCTGCACCACTGCTGATATTTCTACTGAATCAAACGCCTTCCCGTAATCATGAAGGCTATGTGTAGTGGTTGGATGTATTCTGAGCATTTCTCTCTACCTGATTGATAGTATGAATGTGTTCGATTGTTGAGTAGCCTGTTCAAAATTCTGCTTGTTCCTTTGGTTGATTGAATTCTAATGTTTTCTTAACTCTGTTAGAAATTAAATTTGTAAATAGCTTGTATACTACGGAGAGCAAGCTGGTCGGCCTGTAATTCTTCAAGTCCTTGTCATCTACTTCCTTATGTATTAAGATGATGTTAGCATTCTTCCAAGACTCCTGGTACTCTTCCCGTCAGGAGACACCTCGTAAACAAGATGGCTAGATTTTCTAAGACAATCTGTCCTCCAATTATAAGGATGTGATCAACCACATCCTTATAGTTCTAGTTATTTCACTGTGATATGTACAGCTCCGGGGTTACTACCTGTCCTAAGATGACATACTCCTTTACAACTTCCAGCGTCTCTCCACATATCGCAAAGCGCTATTTTCTGCCGAGACTGTTGCACAATAATTTGGTTTTGAGCAGAACATTCGCAGGCCTACTCTTCCTCTTTCCGTGTCCAGGAAACCAACGCACCAAACAGTACATCTACAATTTACATCAAAAACACCCGCATTGACGACACCGTTTCCCTCGCAGTTATCAACCGTGAATCCAGATACTTCACTTCGTGCCCGCTTATTGACGCTCCCTTATCCTCGTCTCCCCATTCGAGGGGAGCAATGTCGTCACCGAGGGCGTTTTCGATTCATTGATCTGTGGGGTTTACCGTCCCAAAACCACCATATAATTATGGGAGACACCGTAGTGGAGGGCTCCGAAAATTTCGACCACCTGGGGTTCTTAAAACGTGCACCCAAATTATAGCACACGGGCTTACAGCTTTTTCACCTCCATCAAAAATGCAGCCGCCACAGTCGCGATTCGATCTCACGACCTGCGGGTCAGCAGCCGAGTACCTTAGCAACTAGACCACCATGGCAGAGCCGAGGGCATTTTCAAAGTGAATGCTAGATGCGTTGTTTTATGCGTTGGTTTCGGTTTCAACTGCTAAACTGGCCATATTTTATCACTCCGTCGTGGTTACGGGCTGCCACCTCTGAAAAACTTCGAAGCGGTAGGAAGGGCTTGAATTTGCCCATTAGACTAGATTGGTTATAGTTCTACTGGAGAAAAAGTTAATTTTGTTAATTTCGCTAATTGCTGCCGTAATTATGTTTTGTGCAAATCTGAAAATGCATTTTTTACAGTGAAAGGAACACCAAAGGTCGGACGGAGATTCCTCTTTGCTGTAATTTTAAATACCAATGGACACATTCCTTGAAGCACACTGTACATGTGGGGTAAGACAGCTATGTGCGGGAAGCGGACTGCAACTGAGAGCCTTGTTGGCCGCGTGTTTGAGGCTCCTGTTATGAGATGTAAGACTCACTTCTAATTTCTTTCGGTTACAATCTCGCGTAACTCTATACAACACTGTAGTAAGGGAAGACAGCCGCGTCAGTGAGCTAAGCAGTTTTATTACTGTCTTTCACCTCAACGCCTGTCTCGTACTTTGGTACCTACTGATTTTGTATGTAGGAGGTGACTCTTTGTTTTGTACATGGGATAATAGTAAATAAACGTGAGCTTCAGCTTGAACGTGATGCGGCGAGAGCGGAGTATGTAAATGGGGTAGGCGCTGCCTACTAATGCACTGAAAAATAGAACGGGGGGGTTCCCGTGTACTACGATTTTTTAATGAAAGCTTGCAGTTGCTGCCCGAGTGACGCAGTACTCTAATCGACAACCCTTCATGCTCTTTCACCCGACATATCCGGCTGGTGAGCTCCCGCTCTGCTTGAGCCGCGTTCGGCTGCAGTTTTCGCAAGCTTTCGCTCGCACATATGGCATACGAAGCGCATGGCGGCGTTATTTATTTGGATTTACTAGAAAGCATGACGTCGATGAAAAAACATGAGTCTCGAGGATTCATGTAATTTTTTAAAACACATTGACATAAGCTTGCAATTATATATTATACACGTAGAATGAATGAATGAACAACTTTATTAGGCCTAAGAAGCCTTCAGGAGCCTGCGCCGGATGGAAGTGGTCTCCCCTTCACGGTAATTCATATGCGTCTCCCGCCTCCTGGCCCCTGAAAACGAGCCGCAGAACGCCAAAACACTAGTGGAAAAGAGCATACTGTACGGGAGTGCAGGTCGGAATTTAAAAGGGTACAAGAAAGGGACTGGTAACGACACGAGGCGCACGTGTACTTCAGACCCTTTCTTTGTCATCGATCCACTCAGTGTTATCAAGCTACGAAAAGAAAGTAAGAGAAAAATGAAGAGAGTTGAAGTCTTTGAGAGAGCGTGAACATCGTAAGTGAAGCTGCGTGGGGAGCTCGGCGAATGCAATTGAGCACGAGCAAACACAAAGGAACGAATTACTTCCGCGTCCGCGGGCACAAAGAAGTGAGGGACGTCGAACGGGTTGCCATTATTTCGGTCGAGGAAGCGTGTACGCCTTCGCAAACCCTAGTCGCCGTATAGAGGCAAATGCCAGCCAGCTTAGCCGCACCCGGACGCGTTCGCACAAAGGAAAAGAAAGTGCGCCGACGCACACTCACAAAAGCATAAGGACCCGATGACGAAGATCGTCCGTTGTCTCTTAAGATGCCACCATGCGCGTTCACAAAGACTTCGCTGCTATTAACCGATGGAGGGATGCTTAGCCGTGCACTGTTGCCGCTCAGTGAAGTTCCCGAGCACCCAACGTACAGAATCTGCGTCGCTGTCGGCACAACTTCGTGATCACTAGTCGCTCAACAAATAAAGTGCCTAAGGGCTTGGCATTGGAGACCGGAAACGCACTACAAAGCCAGGTTGGTAGCGTGGGCTATCAAGACTTCTTTCGATACATCAGAGTCAATTACTTAAATTAAGATGGGGATAACGCTAGTTCTAAGCTCTGAATGGCCCGCAACACGGTGATCAAGGCTTTTGGAATTCTGGAAGTGTTGTACTGGATGGCTGCGATAACATGTGCTTTGAAAGACTCAATGAAAAATGTTCAAGATATGGCTGGATAAAATTCATTAAAGCTGTGCTACCATTATTTTTCACAATCACTACTGAATATTACCTTTCCGTACTAGTGCAAGTTGTTCTATGTATATATACTAGTCACCACCAATATGAGACAGTGTTAGAGGGAAACCGTGTGGCATGAAACTTCTGGACAACTTTCAGCGAACTGTATATTGAGTAGTGCTCCAGTCAGTACTCACAACTTGCTTTCAAGGAATATCACATGCCTTTCATTGTGGTGTTCAAGTTGTCAGTGTAACATTGCGACAAAAAAGGAATTTCATTGGTTGTTTAGTACACAAGCATTAAGTGGTCATTAAGCCGCATTATTTCGTGTCAAGGACACGAAGTTCCAACTAACGCTTGCTGACTATATACTATACGTAAAAACACAGAAAACTTAATAATTCTATTTCCCTGGACATGCGCATGACTGTGTAATTGCACATGAGAAATCGATTCGCTATCCAAATGGTTCGTAATGGAAATTTGTCTTATCTAAACGATTATGTTGCGCACACTTATTTGAATGTGCGACTAAATCTTTACCGCCAGCCAGAGCTCAGCTAACATCTTAGGCGTGTTATGGGAGGCAGTGGTTTCACAACACACCTTCAGCGATGACGGTGACCTCAGGGCAATGAAAACACGTGCGTGGGTTGGCTCTCTTGCCGGTATTAGGCATCGAACGACCTTCTGTCTCAACGCTTTATTTAGGAAGCCTCTTTACATCAAACATTCTTTGGACTTCGCAATATGGCGATTAACAGCGGGGGATTTATTTGATGAAGATTCGTTAAATGTTTGCGTAATAGCTCTATCGGCTGTACTGTTAAGCATTATTCCGCTAAACCGAACCGCTCTTTCGGCCAGTACAAAGCTTTCGTTCACTTGTGGTATATACCGATACCAAAATGTTTGTTTTACTTGCCAGCTACGCATTTTCAAGGACAATGGAAAGTTCAAAGCCCGCAATTTTTTTTTCTCGCTTAAAGGGGCCCTGCAACACTTTTTGAGCACGGTTGGAAAATGCTCGGTAGTCGGGGTCGGTGTCCAGGCTCCCGACAACATTCAAGTATTATAGCATAGCACACGGCCTGAAATTTCTAATAAACTACCAAAGTCAGCTAAAAATCCCTATCTCTGCTCTCGACAAATGACGCTACAGATTCAACATCACTATGTTCCCGACCTAGTATCAGCCATGGGCTGATTTCAGTATGGCACACTCGGTCGTTACTGTGACCACCGTGGGAGGGCGGGATAGGTCCACGAGTGCACGCACGATCACACTGAAAAACCACGCATTCAAAGAGAGAAAACAAAAAGAGGAAAAGTGCTCAAGGTCAGTAGGTGCGCGTGACGCATTTTCTTACCCCGTGTCATCTCTCCCTGCTTAGCTCCCAGTGCTTTCGTCGGGATGTCAAAGAGAGAATGCGTCTGCAGCGTGCGACAAATGTTTGCAACTCCGCTCGTACGGGTGGATTCTTGAAACTTTTGCGATGGTGAGGCAATTGCGATTCGTGAGGCAATAAGCTCCTTTATGAATCTATTTCATGGCTACTTAGAACAGTGTTGCGGGGCCTCTTTAAGCTATCCCAAGCGCTCCCTGCGCTAGATTAACATTAGCGAGGTTCTCAGGAAATTGTTTCGTTGTGAAAATATTCAGGGCTGCAACAGACTACAATTATTCTCCCCAAAATCGCGAAATGTAGGAAAAGTATATAATTTTCCCCACATATTTCAGAGTGTTTCTTTTTTTCTTTGTGTTGATGCAGTCCAAGTCAAAATCCTCATGACACGATGTTTGATGGAACTTTTTATGCTAAGTAATACACTGCCTTCTACGGAGTCTTGAACTACACGATCTTTGAATGATTGCCATCTTCCCAACCGTCACCGTAAGTCTTTGCAGGACTAGATCATAAACTTTTTGGTCATTTTGCCTATAGAAAGTCCGGAGGTACAAATGTGGATATATATATATATATATATATATATATATATATATATATATATATATATATATATATATATATATATATATATATATATATATATAGCATGAGAGGCCCGTTATGGTGACCAGAGCTCCCGGATTAAATAGTGTACAAATATTGAATTGTGCAATTAGTAATCAAGTCTCGCTACTACGGACCTGGCCGCGGAAAGTGATGCTCGCTCTAGCAGAAGTGTACAAGCCAATAGGGAGTTTTAGGATGGCGAACTGTGAGCCTTTGCGGAGTGGTCGCTGCCACTGCGCATGCGTCGTAACGCGAGTCGCTGGTCGCGTTCGCTACCCACCCGCAAAGATCTGGAATAGCGGCCGCTTGTGCGGCCCGCAAGAGCTGGTTTTGAGGCTAGGGTGTCGCAGCGATTGTGCGTTGTTGTTTGCAGGAGGGCAAACGCTATTCTGAAACTCATATGGCGCCCGCTATGCTGACGACGCCCGCAGCGCCTGCAAACGTTATTCTACAACTGTCTAATATTCCATAAGGGTGGCTTGAACAGAAGGCATTAGGAGATGAAACCATAGGCGTGGTTTACTTATTCATAACTTGTACGTACGCGACGGGATTTTTAAGTTATTCATATTATGACATAGCAGACTATTCATCGAAGCTCTTTAAGCTCCCGTACTTTTCTAAATCTGCCTCAAGTTAAATAAGCAATCGTGAAAGCACCTAGACGTAAGTGGCTAAACAGATATGATAGATACTTAGAATCGTTCAAACTGCCGGAAGTTCGTGAAGAAATGCTTCGCATTCTGTAGAACCAAATAGAAATTGTTGGTGTACCATTAAAAATAAAAGAAGTTGTGGCTCTTCATTAGAGCCATCACGCTTTAAAGTTCTTCATCAGGCACTGAATGGCTGTGGAACCTTGTGGGGACGCAATGACAGCTTTTCCAGTGCGAGCTGTTCGGGCTATGGGGTTCACCGAAAGTCATTGCGAATGCAACTGTTAGGCAACACAGCATATTGAGATGTTAAAACGCAATAGGGTACGATCCTTTTTATATTATTTTCATCCGTAAATGACTCTTAAGGCGTGATGTCCAACTACGTCTACATAGTAGTGTCTGCTTTAGCAGTTATTCCCCGCACCTTGGTCGTTGAACTCGTTCACCGAGAGCCACTAGAGACAAAAATGCGGGGTATCAAGTAATTAGCAACACAGGGTGCATATTATGTGTATATAGAGAGCGCAGCACCTAAAATAAACGTATTACGCAAGCTGGCCTACTACAATTTTACAAAGGCAATCGTTAGCCTAACAAAGAGACGCTGACCATGGAAGTCGTATTGGAGCCAATCTCGACAATCAGAAGTCGCCAGATTTTGATGCCGTGTCCCCCCATTGAACTTACACTTGCACAGGGCTGCTCTGACGATATCACCCCTCTGCTGATTCCACAGAGAACTATATGAAATGTTGCGCATTGCTTTTTGTCATGTCGAAAATATCATATTATTAGAATTAAACTTCTTATTTTTCCTCTTTCAAAATTAGGCTTAACTTTATCGCAGGGAAATGTTTCAAGCCTCGGTGCCTCAGGCTTAGGGTACTGCCACATGGATGCCTTTGATGCCATGTGTAAATTCATTTGAACTACTCACCGAGTACTAGTTTATTCTGGTATTTAAAACTCTTTGTCGACAATAAGGCATTATCTAACTTATCTCTTCAAAATTGTTCTCATCAGGTTAATACGGCAGTCTGAAATACAAGCTAAATAGCATAATACATGCATTTTAAATATAATGTATTGCGCATTATTGTCATTTCATTTCTTTTTTTAAACACCTAACACTCTTAAATTATCTTGTCAAAGTCTCAATGTCGCATTCTTGGCCAATCCCCCAGAGTGGGTACGCGCCATATATTGAAGGAAACAAACAAACAAACAAATAACAATAAACTGCATTCCGACGCAGTTTTCCCTGACGTCTGTAAAGTGAAAACACCCTTCTCTACATGCCAAGTGTCAGGTCCTGACACCACTAGTGATTCATCAAAGAAATCTCTATCAAAACCCTACATGGTTCACTGCTCCCCATGCAGGTTTCACGCTGGTGGAGCCGAAACACCCTTTCCTACGAGCTTCACTTCTCCCCAGTAATTTCTTTCCTTTTTTTAATGACCCTAAACCCCGTCTTTCGAAGTTTACATTCAACGCTGAAGCGCGTGTTCTGGTAATTATGTTCAATTGAGGATGTACTTCGTCCCTTGTGGACTTGCACGCGTCCGAGAGGGCACTGCAGAGGCGCCTCGGGATTCGGCCCACGATAGCTTTACGCCTGGCGAGGCGCGCAGGGCTCTAACATAAACCCGTACTTGCAGGTGACTCGGGTTAGGTTTAGCGAGTAGTCTTATAAGCAGGGGCTGGTAGGGTGTCTTCCAGGAGCTGGGCGCTTAAGCATCTCGTGTCTTGAGAGCGGAAACCCCGAGGCCGCGATTCGGGCGCGGGTGCAATTTACCCCCGCGGCGGTTCGCAGTTGCCTTGCATATAGGCCTCGGGTAAAGGGTTCGCGCTATGATTTACGACGCGGCTTAGGCTTCGCTTAGTGCCCGGCAAGTCACCGCAGCCATTGCGAAGGAACGTTAGTATAAACAAAGACCGAAGAAAATGTTAAATAATGGGGAACGAAGGGAAGGAGACGGTGGAAAGCAGGGGGATTCGTACCTTCCTGTGCCCTCCTCGCAAAATGCGCGACCGCTTTTAAAACTTTCGCGGGCCCGGGACTTTGCGATATTACGGTCAGCGTTATTCTCTTTCTGCGTCATCCCTTTCAGTGGACGGCAAAGTCATGTTTACAATGCAAGCGCACGCTGTGAAAAGAGAAAAAAAAAAGGCGGGAAAGGCATTTACTTTAAGCATGCGAAGCATGCATAATTCAATGCGATAAGCGCGCGCCTAAACCTGCCGGCTGCGTAGACGCGGCTCAGCACGTGCTCATGTGCGTGCGTGTTTGTGTGCCGCCTGCGGCCGGCCTGTGCCCCGGGCCCTAAACGCGACGGATGGGCCAACGCGCGGGTCACGTCAACCTCTTTATCACGTCTAGCCCAAAGGGTGATTAAAATTGCCAGCTTCCACTGCCCGCGGCAACTGCGTTGGCCTCTGCGGGCCGTGAAATGAAACGATATGAAGCGAATAACGTATATTGTCTGCTCCAGCGGTGTATTATTATGTCGGTCAACGCCCGATGACGTACATGTTAGCGATTATCTCAGCGTCAAATTGCGTTATTATGGTTGTTTTGTTCTCTTTGGATAAGCAGAAGTTTTCCAGCCCCACTTTACATCTCTGCGGAAATTTTAATCCAGACGTCGATATCCAAGCAGAGACTATAGCTTGGCATTCCTTAAACCGAATGAAATTGGAATGAAATTTAAACTGCATTCGACTGCGAACTTCAAGGTAATGTGATGCGCGTTTCGGTCGCACTGCGGCTCGTGATGCTTTGCAAGAAGCCTGCTCTTCGATCGTATAACTTAATGCATTAGCGATTGTGCTTCACACTTTCGCCTTCAAGTGCAACAGAGCGTGCAACATGATATCTAACTTTCTCTGTTAGTGTCCATTTTTTGCTCTGGTTTATCAGGTGAATATTAATAAATGAAGAGGTCACTGTCGTAAAGGAATGCACACAAGAACTTTATGATATTGACACCCATTACACTCTGATAAAAAATGATTATTTCTCTTAACTAGACGTTTATCACTTCCATAAGATGAGTGTGTTGCCAATTTTCTTCAGGTTTTCCACTGGGCCTGTTACAAATAACAATAGTTTATCAGTGGCCCTCCTTTATGAAGCGAATATCTGCGATGACATAATGATATAAATGTCAACATATCTCTCCTAAATATTGTATACCCTATAACCGTTTCGAAGAAGCATTTCTACAATGCAGACGTGGCTTCTCTCTCAAAGCTTTCTTTGCGTAGCAGAGCTTGCCTCGCAGAAAAATTGAAGGCACGAATTGTGTCGTTACTGAAAAGTGTGGTTCCACCTTCGAGTTATCAAAGAAAATAAACGTACGATATAGGTTTCAATCGGAACAACTTTTTTCTGGTAAGCAAGACAGGCTGTTTTCTTAGCTCAAAGTGTTTGGAGAAGTACTGTATAAGAAATAAACTGGGGTTTGAGAACAAGTTTTGATGTTTGAATATTAGAAACCTTATTTCGAGCAGAATTCTCCTGAAAGTCATGCGCAAAAGAACAGTGCTCCCTAACCCTAAAAGACACAAGCGAAAATGAAGCAGGAGTCGTGCATCGGCGTGACACAATTGTGGAACTGTTAATCTTAGGTCCTCTTGGTGTCACCAAATTCTATGCAGGCTTAGCCGCCGTCGAGGTCTGTTTAATTGCATTGTCCAGTGTCTGCAATCAGCAGTAGCAAAAAAAGAAGTACAAATGTTGTCAAAAAAGACTTTACCAGCGCAATATTACGATGCAGACAGAAAAGAAAGTGCACCACCAAAACCGGTGCTAGTGGCGTACTTTCCTTCTTATTAGTTTGTCATCCTAAGGTGTGTTTTAAAACTGTGTTAAGATGAATTTAACGTATCTCAAAAAAGAAGCGATATTATCTATGACAGATAAAACGTTAGATAGAACGTTGACTACATTGCATCAATAGGTAAAGAAAAAAAAGCCAGCACATAGTAAATGTAAATATGCCGCACAGCAATATCGCTCGCCTTTAGAACCCTATTTTATCTGATTGTGAAATACAAACATATAATTCTTGAGAGAGCTGTGAAGCGCATTGCGGCATAGTGGTAAAGTGCGCTTAGTCCCGGGGCGTTTATCGACGCGCGCTCTTCTCCAAGATCAATTAGGCTAATTATCGAAAGGGAACGATCAGAGTGGGAGGATTGACTCCTCGCTGCGCGTGACAGTATCAGCGCACCCGGCTTCTCGAAAGGGTCCGCTATACGGATGATTAACCGAAAGTTAATTACCGTTCGTGCCTTCAGGCAGTGCTGCAACTCCCTCACCGACAAAGAGGCAAGCCATGATGTGGCCGCTAATATATGAGCCGGTGTATTTGCGGACATAACAAACCATGCTTTTCTTCAGTCTAGTAGATTAATTACAATTATTGTGTAAGAATAAAAATCATAATAAATAAATAAAGAAAGAAAGAAATAATAACAATGAACGAAGAAATAGAAGATGCGTGGTTTACAAGATTATTAGAGACGTTGTAGTGAAGCGCTCCGGAAATTTCCGTGTGCTGACTTCCCATAGTACACAGGCCCGTGTCACTTCGCTTCCGTAGAATTGTGATAACTGAGGCTCGGATGGAACCCGTGACCGTCCAATCAGCAGTTAATATGAAATTTGAAGTAAATTGCTGGCGATGCGTATAGCAACGTACTCCGGGCAAACGTTATCAAACATGTCTCGACGACCACAACTGTACGCTGCATCTCTAAACACTTTTCAAGCCTTATGATCTCTAATTCATAAACGTAAGACGCGTGCTCCATAGTAACAACAATAATTGCTGAAATATTGCGTTCCAAAATACTGATATGATTCTTTGAGGTGTAGTTGCAGAGGGCTTCGGAAAGGTTCAGCACATGGGGTTCTTTAAAATAGAGCTAATTCGTATAACCGGGGCCTTTACGTCCGTGGCAATGTGGCCACCACGGCTGGGATTCAATCCCACTACCTTCGGATAAGCATTCAGGTGCCATCACCACTAGTACACCGTGGCTGGTCACATACCACATGCCAAGGCATAGAACCCTTTTTTTAATGTGCCGCTTTCGAACGAGTGAAGCCCTAAAGAAACAAGAATATTACCTTTCTGTGTGTCGTTTTCACGATTTTTACTACTAAACAAGCCACGAGTTAGTAAAAAAAGAGGCAACAATAGTAAGAATACGAATGTACGTTCTTCTGTTTTCTTTTTTTATATTTTGACGAGAAGCCTTTTTTTCATTTCCTTCAACTTGCTGTTCCAGGAAAGAACGAAGAGAAAAAAGGATGCACACACATTGCGTTTAATATAATTATAATAGTTTCGTAATTACTTGGAATGCACCATTATACCCAGCAAACGGAATGCCACGTCTGCCCTAAAGTAAAAAAAAATGTGCCCGAGCTTTTTTGCAAAGAAATTTGCTGGAAGTAGCGTTGTTGCTGACGCTAGCTTTAAATGCCGGCCCATTTCCCAAATCAGTGCAGAAACAGTAAGAAACGTGGTTGTAAAATGCTACGCAAAAAAAAACGAAGCATAAAAATCAGACAATGACGACAAAAAAAAAACGGAACGTGTCTGTAAAGCAATGCTGGTTATGCACATGCATACCGAAACAGCGGCAACAAAGAAGCGTGCAAGCGGTATGACACTCCACGTGCGCTGAAAATAGACTGAATGACATGTGTTTCGCATTTGAATGAAACTGAATGCTTTCGTTGAAAAACTTTTTCTCAAGCTCGCCTAATGTGTTTGAACGAACTAGCCCTCGAACAAAGTATTTCATTCATGCATCCGAGTCGAAGGAATATAAAATTACGTATATCTGACCAATGATACATGATTCATTGACTTGATGTGTGAGGTTTAACATCTCAAAACTACCATATGATTATGAGAGACACCGTAGTGGAGGGTTCCGAAAATTTCAACCACCTGGGGTTCTTTAACGTGCACAGAAATCTGAGCACCCACAGCCTTTTTCACTTCCGTCGAAAATGCAGCCGCCGCAGCCAGGATTCGGTCCCGCGACCTGCGTGTCTGCGGACCGAGTACCTTAGTCACTAGACTACGGTGGCGGGGCCACCCATGATACAGCCTTCAATTTTAATTTAAGATCTAAAGCTCATTAACGATCTAAAGACCCCCTCCCCTCTCCCCCATACCATTAAGAGACGCTGTATACTATATAGGCTTTGGGAATTTTGACCACACTGGTTTCTTTACCGTGCACTTAAACCTATAGGCACACGGCCTTGAAGTGTTTTCACCTCAATGGAAAATGCGGCCGCCACAGCCGGGTTTCGATGCCATGACTTGCGGGTCAGCGGTCGAGCACCACAACCATTAGACTACCGTAGCGGGTCGTCGCTAATTTCAGTTAGGTGCCACTCATTGATGTCGACCTAAGTAGTACAATCCTGGGCTACCATCCTCGCAAGCACAAGCGCTCCTTATCAGCTCGTCGCTTCTGGAGTTGGTATTACATACGTTGGTGGTTGCATTGTGAACGACACTATGAACAACTGCTTATACAGAACATATGCGGCTGTTCAACATAAATTTGTGCGTACAACATTTGTTCCTAGTTTTAGCACTATTTCTTTACGTTTCGCTCATTAACAAGATTGCACCAAGGTCACCTAGCCTCCACATGCTTCGCATAAAAACGATTCCCATAGTACTTTAAGAAGGCACGCATGTCAACGCTAGCCCTGAAGCAATTGACTTTGCGTCTGTTGGACGAAAGATACTTCGACCGCATACATGTTACACCGATGGCTCCACTAATTCCAACAGCTCCACAGAAGCAGTGGTTGTTCCATCTGAGAATGTGTTGCTTCAGTACAAGTTTTCTCACACCACGACGTCGACAGCAGTAGAGCTCGCAGCACTTCAAGGTGCAGTAAAGTACATTCTTCGCCAGCAACCTAACCAATGGGCCATCTTTTGCGACTCCAGATCAGCCTTACAGTCACTACGGTTTGTTATGCAGCATGGGCTACATGAACAATCAGTATATCAGATAAGGCACGACTACCACGAAGCGCTCGCGGAAGGTCACGATATTGTATTTCAGTGGTTGCCGAGTCATTGCGGAATCGTCGGCAATGACCGCGCGGATGAAGCTGCTCGATCGGCTCATGACCAAGACCAGCGCACGCCCATACCACTCTTGAGAACGGATGCTGCAAGGCTACTACAATCACTTGCTCGCCGTATATCTCTCCTACAATGGAATACGCAGGGCTTCTCCAACACGCACCTGTATTCGATCGACCCAAACTTGCAACTTCGTTTGCCATCCGGGCTCCCACGATGCGCAGAAACTTTACTGTGTCGCATGAGGTTTGGCGTGGCATTTACGAATTCGAACTCTCGTCTCCTTGGAATGGCGAGCACTTCGGCATGCAACATCTGCGCCTGCGAGGAAACGCTTGAGCACATTCTATGTTATTGCCCAGCATACCAGACCGAATGACGTATTATGGAAGCCAAGCTCTGTCAGCTGGATTCACGGCCGCTTACAGAAGAGAAGATCCTGCTTCCCATACGCGCAAAGCCACGAAAGCCCTCTTGTACTTTTTAAGGACCACCAAACTTCACGACCGCTTGTGAAAGAACGGTGCGAGGCCGTGCTGTGTAGTCTCGAGCTGACTATTTATGCTTCTCTTGGATCTGGATAATTTAAAAATAAAAAATAGTTTATGCCATTAACGTAAGATATAACTTCTGATGCTTTAACTATTGTTAGGTAACACAGAAGAGGTTACTGTACTGGCTACCACTGCAACAGCTGGTAGTCGTCGCCAGTTAGAGTTCCCAGATCGAGTAATATAACGTAGAACTGAGCAGTTTGTATGTGTTGGTACACTGTGCTCTGTCTCAAGTAAGTATCACCATTATGAACCGACACGTGCTCTCTTAATCATTTTTTACAGTGAACTTATTGAAGCTATCCAAGACCTGTGCTCCACCGGGCACATCTCCTTAGGTTTGCACATGTACCACAAGAGTTGGGCGAGGGCCACTACCCCGTACAGCAGGTGCGAGCGTTGACCGAAAACGGACATTAAAAAGCGAGACAGAAAGATGACGTAATAAATAAAGAGAGGAGGGAGAGATAAATGAACAGACACAATTACAGAAAGATGAACAATAGGAACAAAATACAAATAGTGAGAAACAAGGAAATAGAAAGAAACATATACAAAAAACAGACACAAGGAACTCAAAGATAAATGAGAGTAAATAAAGCAGAAAAAAAGAAGGATTTATTTTAGGCTTACCACTACTTGTGCGAAGCTGAAATTTTTTTCGTTTTCAGCAGTATTTAACAGCTTTGTTCAATACGCTAGATCAGGAGTCTCAAATACCCGGCCCGTGCGTCACATGCGGCCCCCGGAGCATTCACAAGTGGTTCGTCATGACTAACAAGAAACTGCCTTCGTCCAGTAATAATTATCTTATTTTCCTAATAAGTGTGTTCACAGCCTGCAAACACATGACTGGTGTCAAACACTTCCAGTCGTGAGGTACCATATGCGATCACTGTGTCTTAGAGCAGAACCATGGAACTAAGCTATATTTAAGAATCATCGTCCATGTTTAGGTCGATGCGGATAACGGCATCAATCGGTTCCTCGAATCCTGATAGTGAATTCCCTCCAGAAATGATACGTATAAGGCAAAGGCTGCCTATAGAAACTTGAAGTGGAAATTTTTGCTCGTAATTGATATACCCAGTACCCGCTCCGCCATCCCTTTTTGTTATGACTGTCCCGACCTTTTCAGAAATAAACTGCGTGATGGCAGCCCGCTAGATGAGGTGAGTTTGAAGCCCCTGCCCTAGATTCTTTGGCGGCTCATGATGACACAATGCGTACTACACCGACCGTGAAGCTTCTCTAAAGAAAGTCTCTGAACTCATCTAGATGCTTACCTGTGGCCTCAAGAGCGTTTTCTGACCCCCAACGATGTTCTAAAGGTTATGGTGTTTGACTATTTACCCGCCGGTCGCAGAATCTAATTACAGCCTTGGCGACCGTATTTTTGATGAAGACATAAATGATTGAGGACCATTTACTTATATTTCGAAGCACGGTAAAAAACCATGGGGGCACGCCGAGACTGAGAGAGAGAAGCAACTTTATTAATGGCATAGCAAGGCTGTTGAATTAAATTTGCCGGTGGTTCGAAAGGTGGTAGCCAAAAGCTTACCACGACCATTTCGGCCCAATCAATCACTCCTGCCTGAAAGACGGTAGTCAGCTAACCACAGGAGTAACTCCGTCGCCCCGAGGGAGGAAGCTGGCAGTTTTGCTTTTGGTGGAGGCTTCCCCTCGTATTCCCAAAAAATGTAATTTTGGGTGACCTTTACGCAGCTGCATTGTAATCGGGTGAGATAGTGATCTTAGGAACTTAAACGCCACCAATTATTTTTAATAAGAATTTTTAAGTAGCATTGTTTTTTCTAGCCTTCCTATGTAGCTAACAGTACTTCAAGCTTGTCACGCGTATGTCAAGACCATTCTAAGAATCCTTCAGCGGAATTTGTTCGTTAGAGTTCATCAAATCGGTGCCAGTTGTTACGTGAACTTGCTAAAGTTGAACACTGAGCGCGTTGGTAAAGCATGACTGTAGACTGCATAGCGCGCGATATCGACGAGACACAAAGATACGCACACAACAACCGCTAATTTTCAAAAAATAGTTTCATTCCCTTTACTGCCTGAATAAATACAGAAACATCATCTAGGAAAGAGCGACCAAGTACGCGAATAAGCACGGCCTCAATGAACCCAAATTGAACCAATAAATTGATTTCCTCGTGTCATAAATAGAAAAGTGCGTCATTTTTAGCCTTTACTTCCACTTCAAAAATGTTTGTGAATAGGCGGTATAGTATTGCTAGAAGATTATCTTGTGCTATCTTGTTTCTGTTTTTATTCTACCATGAAAACAGAATAAAGTTTATTGTGAAAAGTTGGCGCTTGTTGTGTGTATAGCTTTCTTGTGTCTCGTCGGTTTTGTGCACTTTGCAATCTTCTGCGATCTTGGTGGTGTAAACTTGACTGAATAAAATCTCGAAGATGAGAATTACTTATGACAAGAGCTGTACTCTCTGAATCTAAAACGTATGGCCCCGCCACGGTGGTCTAGGTGCTGAGGCACTTGATTGCTGACCCGCAGGTTGCGGCTGTGGCGGTTCCGGCTGTGGCGGTTGCATTTTCGATGGAGGCGAAAATTCTGTAGGCCCGGGTGCTCATATTTGGGTGCATAGATTACCCTGATATCAAATAACAAGCACCGATGAGAGACCAGGGAATACAGAGAGATCATATTACGTCTGCTCCTCACTTTTGTGAAGCTTAGGTCGGGAAAATCGCGGCTACTTTTCAATTGAAGGCGGGCTAGTTCAGCTGGCTCGGTAAAACCCGACTAAGAGCTTTGATACTGAGTTACGTGGGTGCTTACGGTTAGATGAAACGAAACCGGGATAAAAGCCGAGAGTAACCAGCGAAGCAAACTGCATAGTGACGGGTCCTCGAGTCGGCAACACCTTGCGCAAGAGGCAAACACTGTGACAAACGGGTCCTTTGCCCTTCCCCCGCTCACCCATCTACCATGAACGACTCCCTCAAGCCCTCTTTGGTTGTTGTAGTAAGCACCTATCACGGGGCACGGGTTCGCAAGAACCTCTCGGCGGACTTGCGAAATTTCGGCGCACAGAAAGCAGCCCGCAGTGTCGCCTCTCAAGGGATTGTAGAGCGAGTAATTTGCCCCAGAGGCCACCGTGCAAGCATCCGCTCGCAAGAGGATGTCAAGCACAGCAATAAATACAAGTTACCGCAACTCTGGGGAGATAACTGGCACTGTTGATTTACAGAAAGGTCGAGAGGAGATGTAGGTACCGGTGCGGCACCAGTATTTCCGGAAAGCATTAGCGCAACACCAAGGAAATAAAAAAAAAGGAAGACGTAGCCGAAGAAATGACCGTATCGATCGTCTACTCGACCTGCGACGCACCCATTCTACAGCAGCTTCTGCTATTTTCCAGCGCTGATTGTGCAACAACCGTGGTGGGGAGCCTGGAGATAAATACGTCTGGCCGGCAGTGAAGGCTTATTTTATACCTGAGTTCACGTACAAAAACTTCTAAACTGTTCCGGCGGGCTTGCCTTGCGGTAGGAATTCACTTCAATTCCTGAGAGAGTTTGAAAGGTTATATTGTGAAGGGTGGCAGGAATCAGAAAGGAGGAAATCAGAAAGGTCAACCAGGAAAGCGTCTGTTTGACCCCTATGTATACGCTTGGTGAATGAAAAAGCGGGATAGAAAGATGAAAAAGAAAAACGAAGGAAAGATTAGAACGGCGGATTTACCTGCGCGTGTGAGAAGGCATGCACAAATCAGATGTGGGGGCGTAAACTCGCCGTTTTCAAAGAAAATCAGCTTCACTGCCAGGATAAAACAATGAATGCAATAGCAACAAACTAGAATGTGGTACGAAAATTGGTAGCTTACGCTTAATAGGATCTTTCTTAACGCAACAAAGCACTGGTTTAGGAGAATACGGCTCATTCTAGAGATCTAAGTGGTCTTGTACTGCCAGTTTTCTAAACGCGAAGTAAAGGTTGAGAGCCCTGAAGGTTTACTATTCGTCTCCTGATGTCTTTCGAGGTAGCACGCTAAAAAGCGCTCGCAACCGTACCTCTATGAGTAATATTTGCAATTTGCCATTCTGGCGACGCTTGCCCTCTGCCCTTTTCCCGGTGAGTGGCGTGGCTTCACGCTCCCTAACGGGGCGTTTTTTAGGGGCGAAGCTCCTTAAGGCGTGGGCTGAGCGTCCCGTCGTAATCGTATGTAGCCATCTCTCGTTAGTTCTTGAAGCAGCCGTAGAGGGCGGTACTTGTTCATATAGCGAAATGCGTATACGCTGAAAAATGATAATGGTACGATACTAGAGGCCGTTACTTATTTTATGATAAATAATAAAAGTCACCACATATCAATGGAGTGAATGATGATAACTGGGGCGACGCGTCGATCAGTCTGTCCGCACTGCCATCGGTTCGTTAGTTCTTGCTTCCGTCAATCAGTGAGTCCATCCGTCCGTCCGTGCGTCCGTTCATTCATCCATGCGTCCATCCGTCCATTCGTGCATGCGTTCGTCCGTTCGTGCGTCCGTCCTCTCCTGCGTCTATCCGTGCGTCCATGGGCACATCCGTCCGTCCATACGTCCATCCCTGTGTTCGTTCATGCATTCTTCCGTCTGTCTGTGTGTCCGTCCGTGCATCCGCCCATGCGTCCGTCCATGCACCCATACATGGTTTCATCCATCCGTCCATGCTTCCGTCCGTTGGTCCGTGCGTCCGTCTTCTGCCTGTCAGTCCAGCCGTCTGTCCGCTTCGCCCCACTCGTCATCATTCACCTCGTGTATATGCTGCATTTCTTTTTCTCTGCTTGACAATGCATTGACGTAAGGCCTCGCATGCGGGCGATGTTACCTATGTGCCCTCCGTGTGACGGAGACGGCCGGCTCGTTTCATCTATGCTTCAGGTACGCTCGTCCATAGCGCGGGCGGGCTTTTATTGGTGCGTGGACAATACCATGTGCTGGGTCATGTTATCGGCTTAGACTGCTATCGACTTAGACTAACGGCGACGGAAAAATCCCACCGATAGTGTCCGTATAATTGGTATTGCAATAAAAGCACAAGAGTGTCTTTATTGCCTTTTTGGAAGACAATTGACGAGGATGGTTTTTGGCGAAAGGTCGCCATGGCACGTAAATAAGGACTTGTATTCCGGAGGAAAAATTCAAGACAATAACAACAAGTGGTCACTGTATTACCCGGTGCCACAAACATCGCATGCCACACTGTCGTTATTATTGTGAAACTATACTACAATCTAATAGTCACCTAATTCCCTGGGAATATAGACCTCTTACAAAGCTATCCAGAAAAATGGCGCCGTATCTGCTTGTTAATCTGCAGATGTCGTCGAAAGACGATAGTCTCGCGTGTGGAGAGAGTGAACAAAACATTTATTTGATGTTCTGCGCAAGAAAATCGGTGAATGGTATTCTGGAGGCGCTGCGTTAGAGTGCCTCGAGCATGCAGCGGAGGTGAACGAGCGCATCAAGTCACGTAACACGTGAGACTTGAGCACCATCTGGCAGTTAGTTATCTTGGAAAACGAAGCACGTGGCTCTGAGACGGGTGTGCGCGCCCGTCTTAGAGGTGGTAAGGTATAGAACGCAAAGCGACGGGTAGGTGCCACCACCGTCTCGTCTTAGCAAAACGCTAGAAACACTCGCCTTTTCGAGCAAGCGTTGCATGGTCAGTGCAGCGTGATAAGCGCTATGGTCCTTAAAATTACTTATGGATGCCTTTTCTAGTAAAAGACACACATGCGGAATATATACGTGTTGTTATGGTGCCCCAGACACGCGCAATAATTGCTTTTCAATTGACAATTGCACAAGTATGAACGCTGAACGTTGAGCAACATTGGTAGGCGCTGCGGATGGGGTCGACCGTTTAAGTACCTGTTGCCGTTGAGGGTAGACAAACAGACAAGTGTACAGACAGACAGACCAAAATTTTTGCGTCGAAGGTCCCCAAGAAAGACTATCGTCTTTAATACTACTCGCTTTTCCGGTGGCATCAACTATTACAACTCTTACGGGACTAATGGCTTTACCCTACAGGGCATAGCCCATTCCCGCAGGACCCAAGCAGAAAGCGTGCGTTCTTTTTCTTCTTTTTTACACAGGATTGCTACTCACTGGACCTGCTAGAATAATCAGACTGCTTGCTGTGCATAATCTACACATTCATTAGCGGCTGAGAAAAGTAAACGTTAACACTTGTAGTAGAAATTTACGCTCGAAACCTAACTTGATTTTCTGTGCTAGCTTAACGACCCACCATGATCATTTTCTTTTTGTAAGTGGCTGTATTTCTGCCTGTTCCGCTTGTGCGACCAGGGAGTGATGAAAAAAAAAGCCATTTAGCTAGAGTTTGTGTGCAGATGGTGCTTTTGACTGAAAAAAGCTAGCGAGTGATCCAGTTTTTCGGTGTTTCCATAGTTACTCATCGGGAAAGTTTCAATAGTCTTTATCGGTACCACTTTTTTTTCGTTGATCGCATTTGAAGTGAAGAGAAGTGATAATAAAACATAAAGTAGGAGTGATGTTTTGCAGCTTGCTAGTTAGGCCAAACACTAAAGCCGTTATGCGATCTAAGGCATTCAAAACAGACAAGGCATTCAGAAAACAGACTCGCACTATTACGCAAAAGCGACGGGGTAAAGGTTCATCTACTTGGCATAGCAAAAAATGACTAAAGCCGATGTCTTCTATGAACTCTGATGCCTTCCACTTTGATCAATCAATCAATCAATTAATGAATCAAATAATCAATCAATCGGTACATGTTCATTCACAGCCGAATATATTGTAATGCAATGGTTGAGCCGCAAGGCACTTCTTTTATTCACCGAGTCTGAGCCCCATATTTCAGGCCAGAGTCATGATGATGAGTATGCACAGATGAGAAAACGAAGCGTGAAGCGTATGACGATTGCTTGCACTAACCCCCCCCCCCCCTCTCCTCCCATTACACGCAACTTTTACAGTGCACCACCGCGTGGCTTCTTCTGACATGAAAGCACGTCCACTATGGAAAGGGAAGGCGTGCAGCTTCGCGTATTCGTGGTCCCTGGGTTCTCCACAGGAAGAGCGCGTTGCGGCACGTCAAAAAGCTACCCGCTGACGCGCAGCAGCAGGTGTGTGTGATCCGGCCTTTAAACGAAAAAGGGACGTGGAAAGGATGGCTTCCGACTGAACGATCTCAGAACCATGGCAATGTGGACCTGAAGAAAGCTCGGCGGGAGCGACACGATAGTTCTCTGATGTTTTTTTTTTTTTACTGATTATAGAGGGTCCCATAAAGCGTGACTAAAGCTTGTCGCGCAATCCTGGAGTACGAGCACCTTAAGCAACATGAGAGCTGTCGTAGCGTTGTTTTTTGGCTAGTTTCTGTATTTAGGCGCACTTGTATCTGACATTCTTCAAGCTTTGAGACAAACTGCTCTGATGTAGTTGCTAAAGCTTCAGTTGGAATGTTTAAGAGAGGGACGTCGAAGGCGAATGCAGGGGAACGGCCGTACGCAAGGCAGAAAGGAAAGTCTGCGACGCATTTACTCGAGTTTCCATGGTAGGAACATGCGGGCGGCTTTTCAGGGGCGAAGCTCTTTATGGCGTGGCTTGTGCTTCCCCCGCTGTCGTTGTGCGTAACCGCTGGTGGCACACAGCCGACAGGGGATAGACGGGTATGTGCCACCGAGGCAGGAGAGAGACGATAGCATGACTACGATCGCTCTACTAGCCAGTTAGGCTATGGGACCAAACAAGTGTTTGCGAAGTTTTTTGTTACAAGGATGTGAAAGATACAATAAAAAAAAAGATGGGAGATGGCGGTACATCAAGTTTTCACTAGATGGATGGACGGATGGATGCATGAATGGACAGACACACAAGCAGACAGATGCGCGAATAGACGGATGGACGCATGGACAGACGGATGGATGCGCCGACGAACGGATGGACGCACGGATGCTCGCACGGACAGACGAACTGACGGACGCATGTATGGACTGACGAATGCTTTGCCCCACTCATCATCATTCGCTCCGTGGATATATATGCTATAATTTTTTTAGATAGCATATGCACAGTGTTTCATACTCTGACCAACGTTCAGTTGGCAAAGAGCACGGCATAGAGCGATATGCTAGGATCGCTCATTAGTTAATAACATACGTAAATCATTTTCATTTGCGTATGCGTCCTCTACAGGCGCGTTTAGCTGGGTATTGTAGATTTGCAGTTTCTGCACCTAATCATGTTTTTTTTTTACAGTTGCAATAGGCCTTCTACGCGTCTTCGGTCTAGGCTTCTACAGCCTATGCGATAACAGTCGGCCATTATAATAACCATTACAGTCGAGTTTTGCACAAATACACAGACTTCTAACCGTTTTGAAGCTGACTAGCACAATGTAATAGCATTGCGCATAGCCAAATAAATTTCAGAACTGAAAACAAACAAACATATAAAAAAGACATCATCACAAGTTAAAGTCGGTGCAGTTTCGTGAACTCTTCATTAAATGATTTTTTTTACAGCTTGACAGGAAAGGGCCAAACTGACTCT
Source organism: Rhipicephalus microplus (assembly GCF_013339725.1). Lineage (NCBI taxonomy): Eukaryota > Metazoa > Arthropoda > Arachnida > Ixodida > Ixodidae > Rhipicephalus > Rhipicephalus microplus. The sequence goes on along the minus strand of NC_051165.1, from coordinate 312,131,928 downwards.
GAAGAACAGTCATCTTATGGCTGCCAGAGAGAGAAAGAGAGATGAAGAGGAAGGCGTAGGAGTTAACTGAACATAAGCATCCGGCTTGCTACCCAGCGCTGGGGTGGGAAAAGAAGGGCCGGAAAGAAAGTGTAGAGAGGAATGCTAAGAACTTAACCAGCTATTAGCGTTTGGTTTGATACGGAGTGGTGGGTGGGGAAATAAGGGCAAGAAAGAGTCTGTACAGAAAGAAAGAGAAATTAAGAGAAAAGAAAGAAAAAACAACCACGCGCACACAGGATAAAAAAGAAGACGCATGGCAAGGGCGTTGTGACTGAAATCGTTCATAAAAGACAGTCCATTGCAAAAATCGCAACCATGCTTGCAAGGACTCCTTCTGCATATGTTGCTCATTGCAAAGCTATTGATATCGGCTGTAAAAGAGTGGTTATCGCAGATGAAACTAAAAAAAGCAAAGAATGTACACCTAGGTAAACAGAAAACTGCTAACCTTAGAGAAATAGATGGATGCATGAAAAACCTGAGTAAGCTATAGCCTTCCAATTAACCTCGCCATTTTGTACATTGACAGACGTAGTTGATGGCTTAGTAAAGGGGAAGCTATATATAGCGCAGTGATCGGTCGCATATAGCAGACAGCACCACAAACGTGTGAGCAAAAGAGTAGCAGGAAAAAAGTGGGGCGAATCAGCGCAGTTGCGAAGCTATAGAGCCCAGGACTCATCCTCGAAGAACGACGCAAAAAGGCAAGAACGTAATGGAAGGAGTAAAGGTCAGCAGCAGGAAAAAGGCAACCGGGAAGAATGAAGATATATAGGAGATCTTGTATACAGTGATCGTATAACTTCTCTGTTTAAGTGCCATCTAGTTAAGGCTAAAGGACGTCGTTTATCTCAGACGACTCTGATCAGTGCTGGCTGGTGTTTAAAGTATAGGTAGTATTCGTAACGACTGTGCGTTAAGCGGGATAAAGACTGTAATGACGTTCTTTGGCATCACAACGACCCTTGTTTTCGCGAACAAGACGCATCATAACTGTACATCAAGCACTTGAAGCAGTGGTGCTATCTCCTTGAAAGGATATGACTGACAAATGTGTATACGGTAGGGTGGGGTAAAATTAGACAAAAGTTTGAAAATGGTGAATATCATTTTTTTATTTCACTCTGTACCATTAAATGTGAATGCAGAAACTTTGCGTTGGGTGCAAGTTATGTGCGACACAATATGATCATGTTACCGCAGTTCTAAAGCAGTGTAATAAAAATAAATGAAAAAAAAAGCACCAGATGTGTCATTTTGCCCCCCTACGCCCGGCAAAAAAAAATCACAGCGTGGGACAAAAACAAGAAAGCGAAAAAAAAAGCTCATCCATTCAAACTTTGCAGTAGAAGCCCCTGAAATTTTTCAGGGGCTTCTGAAAAGAGTGGCCTCACGGTCTTCGTGAGGCCACTCTTCACGCTCTATACGCAATAAATCCAGAAGGAGCCCGGTGCTGTGTTACTCTAAAACTCCTTGTAGATTAAGCATCCGCAGTCTTTATTTGTGCTAATGGTGTCTTTAGTTGAACGCTTGCACCAGATTCATTGCACTGTTCATAATATTATTATTGATTGCAGGATAGACACGTTCTGACGCATCTTCTTCGCCTCTTTTTGCAGTTTTGATGCAGAACTGCAGAGGTATTTCGTGGTTTTCAACTTCGTCACCGGGGCTTTGAGACGCGATAAATTTCAGATTTTCTATAGCTTGTTCTTTTCATTATTTTTGGTTGAAAAAAATTTAAAACTCTATTTCTAAACGTGTTTGTGAACGGCTTGACTTGGAGATTCTTACATTTTTTTTTCTAGGCGGCCCTTGAGAGCATCTTTGGGTACGCGGAACAGCCTCAATCTAGCGCGAATGGAGTGTGTCCTATCTTCAACAGCAGTCACTGTTTTTTATGTCGTTTTCCGCCCATGGTGCTCATTATATAATTTTCTTCTATAGATCCTAACCCTCCTAAAGAATATAATGTACAATTAGTATGAGAAATAGTTTACTAAATAAGACACATCTGAGGCATTTCTATGCCTTTTTGTCGCATTTGGCTCCTCCCACATGCCCACGTTCAAAATAAATTTCCGCTTCGGTAGCACGCACAGAATGAACCAAGCCTTTGGTGGTACGTTACTAGTAGTATAGATTAACAAAATAAGTACGTAAGTTGTTGGACTGACATCGCAGTTGCTTCATGCACAGATCCAAGAATTCGGCCGAGCAGAATTTCACCCATTTTTGGCGGGTCACGAACACACCAACACCAGCCGTGTAACTTTTCCTACGCGCACGCTGTGAGCAGTGACAAACTTTTATACATAAAGAGGTAGACAACTAACATCCCCTATCGCTGAAATATAGAAACAAAAAATACTTTTTTCATTAGCTACAGATGTCTTCAAGGTCAAAATGTCGCGTGTTGTCATGTGTCTCATTTCACTCCACCGTACCATACTTCCGATGCATCCTACTGCTTTCATTTTTCTGAGTCAGTGCTCGGCTCACTCACCCAGTTTTTGTTTTTTCCTTCTTTGGCAGGAGGAAAAGCGGTGTGAGGGGGGGGGGGGTGAGAAATACTTGATACAGGATTGTTGATATGCTTTGAAATTAAGCACACTATGTAAGCCTGCCCAATTCAATTTTTTTGAGCTTATACAATGACGTAATTCGTTAATGTGGTTGGCGTAAATAAGAGCTGGTCGAAACATTCTATTAGTCAGTAAATTATTTAGATTTATGCGTGCTAATTTCTCAAGGGTAATATCTCGTCTAAAAGTGACACTAAAAGAGGTATATTTTTGTGGCTTACATATCTTCTCAAATTTGGTTGGTGATAGCGTTGCAGCAGGTGGGGTACCAAAACTGGAAAGGCAGACAGTGGGAGGAAGAAGGAGAGATAGAAAAAATTATTGTAGCAGCTATAAATACTGTACTTGATGTGTAATGATAAAAAGAGGACTGGGTCTTTTGTATACAGGACAGTTAATGACTGGGACATGGATTTATTGCACGAATAACTTTATTACTAATGAGTTGTGGCTCATTAGTAATAAAGTATTAGTGTCTTGGGAAAAACCTACACAGTGTTTTTTTTTCGTATTTCTCACATCCACGAAGAAAGTCTCGCGGAGCGTCGCAGAGCCCCGTTGCTCAGGCAAAGCCTCGCTCTGTTTCAGCATGTTTCGTCGCTGCTCGCAATGTTTTCGACAGGTTCCTGGCTCGGCTTAGAATGCAACATGATGTAATTGAAAGACTCGAACTACTCTAGGTGTAGACGTATGGTAACTATACTCTCACAAATTTGTGAATCACTGACAATGTTTTCTGTGCCACTGGGTTGTATGTATACAAGGACAGTCATAGCTGGATAAGATAACTTAGCAGTATGCGTGACAAATGACACGAATGCTTTAATAATGAATAGAACCTATTTACGCTTACCTTGGTGGAGTTTCTGGTTTTGGTGCACCTGAATGGCCGATGCATTTAAGTGCCCTTTAATTTCGATCTCACTCTCTCCAGAAGCAGCTCTGCTGAGGCGGCCACGTCTAATTGCCTTTGCTCGATCTGATGAATAGATGTGCAGCCACATATCACTTGATTGCGAATGCCATGAGAGCGACAGCACTTTACCTCCATCTACGCACTCAAAAAACCCGATTTCGTTCTGCCATGGGCAAAAGTGGGGGCTACGTGGAGCTGACGCACGCACTCTTGCCAGTGTTCTCGCTGGCGTTTTGCATAAGCGCGCTACTCCTCGGACATTCTCGCAATGTGCAGCCACCCAATACAGTTTAAAAAATAACAAAAAAAAACCATCGACTCTTCTTTGACAGTTTTAGCTTTGTACACATAAGGCTCTCTTAAAATACACGCGTTAATACACTCGTGGGTCCAATGACCTTTGAAATAGAGTAGAGAACAATATTTAAAGAGAGTTTACGTGCCATTTTTAATCAGAGTCACATACGTGGCTAGCCAGAACTCTAAGAAAAGAGCTAAATTGTTTTTTTTTTTATAGAGTGTACGGGGTATACCATCGAGCATACCAACACAGCACTTCCACTCGACTAACGTCGCGAAACACGTGCCGAGGGATTGTTATAGCTTAGGCTTACTAGTTAAACACCGATAGAACGTTGCGGTGCCACTGCCGCTGCTGGTGTCCGTAACCACTGTTGCGCGACATATATCAAAAATTGATTTGCGAAAAGTATTTCTAGGATGAAATAGGGTTTGAACCCGAGCCTTCTGTATGGCAGTAGAGAATTCTACAGGGAGCCACGTCGGTGCTTGACACATTTCAGCGAAAAAGACCCTATTCAGATTTCATGTCGGACAAAGAATTGTGTTAGCATATGTAATGTAGCATTGTAAGAGAGTAAAATAACAACAAAACGTCACAGAATGCGTATTGCGCGATGAGTCGGTCGTTGAATAGTTCAAATCCATTACAAAGTGCTTAGACATTATTCTTCGTCGCCAATAGACTCATCCACAACAGAGTCACACACAATACCTTTCAGGCGTGTAGCGGGTACCAGGCTTCCCCGCAGAATGATGAATAGTATAGCATAGTTCGTGCTTTTCTGCTTCAGAAAAGTTAAGATGATTTATGGCGTAGCGGGTACCTTGCTTGTGTACTTGTATTAGTTGCTCTAAAGTCACGGGTCAGCAAAACAAAAATCTAGAGCTAACTCAGATTCACTCATGAAATAATTTTCACGCCTTGAACTCATTTGAACTTAAGCCTCTAGCCGGAGAAATTGAGGAACAAAACTACAGCTGCCATCCTGAAGCATAAGCTTCATAAGTTATTTTTTGGACATAGCAAAAAAAAGCAATGTATTTTCAAACATGCAAGAACAAGCGGGAATATTGTTTAAGTCTTTCTAAACGATGATTAGGCTGCGAATAAGATACAAACCAGGGAGGTCTTTGCCTTTTATAATGACATACGCAATCTGCCCTTGCCGTGAGTGTGAGTGAACAAGTTTTTTTCAACTTAATAGCAGACCCTCTTTCGCTGTTGCATCGTTTGATGGGAAACCTCCATTGCCGCTTCTCTGTGCAGTCGCACGTATATAAAAAGATAAAAAAGGAACGTAATAGCAAGGGAGGTTGTTTGCCAGTACATGTCTTTCCGCTGATGATATCCATTTCCTAAAAGTGTTTTCATGTTAGATATTGATTGAGACTAGAAGCGTGTCGCCAGACCACTTCTCGCTTTGTGTTTTAAGCTTTCCGCGTGAGATATCGGATAACGACGACTTCCGTCAACACAGCTGGTGTCATCCGGCGCTAATATTCTTTTTCCTTTCCCGGTCCATCCATAAAGTCGGTCATTAAAGTGATGGACGTAAGTCAGTTTCTGCACGCTAAAATTCGTCTGTGTGTGATTCCCGGCACCACCTGTCATGTTAACCGAGAGCTGACAGAGCTGCGCTCGTGTATATACAGTATTCGCACAAACACACTAGAAAGATTGTTATGTCATAATTGCTCATGAATGCGTATTATAGCTAATCGCGATGATGTAACACATCAATAACGAAGGCGGTTGGGCAATAGTGAGCAGCACTTTGGAGAAAAACAGGAAAGTTTTGCCAATCGGTGGTCGAACTTAAAATCTGTAAGTGTTTTTCGATTGGCCAAACTGCTTCGCGATGACACGTCTCACGTCGTGATTCGCTCAAATATTTGGTCAGGAAAACAATAAGTGATACGTTTTATGCCATTACAGGCTCAGGCTCCTGACAAGGATTGCACGTAATCATGGAGCACTAATATTGTCTCACTCGTCTTTCATACATAACAAATACCCCACCGCGGTGGTCTAGTGGCTAAGGTACTCGGCTGCTGACCCACAGGTTGCGGGATCGAATCCCGGCTGTGGCGGCTGCTTTTCCGATGGAGGCGGAAATGTAGGCCCGTGTGCTCAGATTTGGTTGCACGTTAAAGAACCTCGGGTGGTCGAAATTTTTGGAGCCCTCCACTACTTCGTCTCTCATAATCATCTGGTGGTTATGGGACGTTAAACCCCACAAATCAATACATACCAAATAAAATAAAAAACAAAATACTGAACTATCACCGATCGTATTAGTTGTTGCTTCTTTATAGGAACTAATAAACATATTCTGGTGTAGTACTTCTATACCTGCGTTTTGGTACTTTAACTCAGCAAGGTTCTTATGTTTTAAGTTCAGAGGAAATCGACAGTGCAGGTTTGGGCGCATAGTAATCGGCTTCAATTTATGTCTGCATATGTACATAATCAAAACGCACAATTCAAAACTGGGAATGCTGAATGATGACGTAACTGTACACCTCACTCAGTTTGCCGGTGTTTTTCTCAACAAAACAGAGATGGTAGATAAAGTTTAGTAGTATCGCGAGAAGTAGCAGCCATGAGCTTGCAGTGCCAAAACAAATTATGCACCGACGCTTGCAGAGATGTTCTGTCGCGTTGTTACCCAGAAATCAGAAAAAAAGATGTATCGTACTTTCTCGTCGTTATCACGGCTCGATATTGGAGCGTACACTTGAACTACATTCCATTTTCAACCTCCGGTTTCGCTTTCGCGTGACGCTTGTGACCATTGGTCTGTCGGAAACAGACGAAACGTATTTACAAAAGTTTACACTTCACTTTTCGCACTATATAATACAAGTTTATCTCTCAGGCACCGAAAAAAAAGCACTTATTGTGTGCGTCTTGTCGTGCTAGCTGTTTTGTTACGATCGTATTGCTTTGTGCGACTTCACGCTATTCACAGCCGAGTGGAATGAATAATATCTGCGATGATATCAACCTATTGTGATGTATGCACGAAAGAAGAAAAAAAAAGTGGTTAACGCCGCTCACTCCCAACCGAAGTAGACGCATACAAACCCATTGCCACTGATTTATTGTGCGTCCTTTCTTTCGCAGCCATTATTTCGTAATTTATACAGCTTCCGGACGCGTGCAGCAGTTCTGTTATACGACTGTATACTGCCGCTGAGTATAAATGCAAGATGTCACGTTTCCAGCCACAGAAAAACATGGAAGCGAACAAAATGCAAGCGGAATAAGCAACGCAAGGGCGAATCGTTTCACCTGTGCTATACCTAACGTGCTTCCGTCCCGTTTAAGCACTTTTAGTCGCAAAACCAAAACTGCATCACCCGTGGACACCTGCCCCCTACTAGCGCACGCACAAACACGCACTTTACTGAGTGCGATTACGCGCGGTTTATGTTGCAATGCGTGTGACAGCGCCATATACAGTGTACATTTCTCGGATCCCTTTTAGGCGCGCGGGAAAACCACTATTGCAGTGAAGAACGCGTGTTCTGAAGTTTGACTTTTTACATGCTTCCGTTCGCTTTTAACCGACGGCGGCGAAAATGCTTTAGCCCCACGTGCTCAGAATTGGGTGAACGTTAAAGAACCTCAAGTGGTTGACATTTCCCGGAGAGCTTTACTACGGCGTCTCCCATAATCATATGGTGGGTTTGGAGCATTAAATCTCACATATCAAACATTCAGTCCATTTGCTAAATTAGTGGTGAAACATCAAATCACGCGCACGTGTGTTCAGCTATCCTTGTATGCACCGATGCATATTTGGAATAAAAAGAGTGTGTAATACCATTCAAAACACGACAAATTCTACATGAGATTCAATGTAGCCCTGCTGTTCAGCAAGTCCAAGGAAGGAATGAATGAACAGAAAGGGAAGGAAATATAGGTATGTTAATCAATTTAAGAATACCGGTATTCTACTCAGTCCAAGAACGCCTGTGTTTATAATGCTACACAGGAAAAATATTTGTGTGCAAATATTATGTTTTATATGAAGCCTTCTAATGGGTTTCTTAGAAAGCTGCTAAATGGTTGCAGATGAGCTCCGTAGAGATCATAAAAGTGGATATAGATTTCATAGTGAAATACGAATGTTTTAACAGAAGTTAATGACTGATGGAAAGAAACTTTACTGTGGAAAGTGTTGGCTGTGTGAAATTTCAAAGTTTCTGATAGTGCGCTCCTATTGTCTATCATGTCGTTCGTGAAGTCCTGTGTGGTCAGTTTGGGATGCTATGAAGGGACAAATATGTTGGGCTAGCTGGCCTGAGGTGTCAACTGGATCAGGGACCGGCCGGGCATTTGTTCATTCAGACAATGCAGGTTGACTGACACTTTCGTCATTTTCGCGAAACGGTAATACCACCGGACTCGACCTCTGAGTACATGGTATATCCCATAAGAAGACCTGAACTTGAATTCGGTAAGCTTTGCTATGCGAACTTCGTATGTCATTTTCACTTTGTAATGGCTCAGCAAGAAACGAAGACACAGAAAAGGAGGCATCTGACGACACATGGGGCTGTGTATCACAAAATGTCTTCTCCACTGTGTGTCCTCTTTTGTCACTCCGTGCTTATGGAAGAAAAATTAACTTGAACCGATACATATAGACAGAACTGTGCGCTACGCTGTGAAAATTTGTGTGAGAGAAGCGCAGCGTTGTTCATGAAGGGAAGTAAAGCAACCTTGAACTTTGTTGGCGTAATCTTGACATGCGATGACCATTTATGAAGAGACCATGGTTGATTGCGCCGTAAGGCTCCAAACGTTCGAAGAAGCTACAACCCTCCAGAGATTCGAAAATTCCAATAGTGTGCGCTACACGACATTCATTTTTTACTCCAATATTCTATGTAGGCCGCAATGAGGCGTCTTCTAGGATAAATATGGAACAAATGTGAATTACTTTTTTCAGAGAGAGAGATAGAGAATTATTTTAATGGGGAGCTGGAGAGGTTTGCCTGGTTTTTCACCTGGCAGGATACTCGAGGTGCCGGGTAATGACAATGATATATACAATGATAAGCACACAACACATACAGTCACACAAACGCAGAACAGTCACATAACACATTGAGTCACTCACACGCACTGCGCTATTTACAACTATTCGTTCAAGCCTGTGGCCCGTAAGAATGTCAGTTGCACTTTTGTGAAGCCTAACGCACTGGAGCTGTTTTGGCATGGCCCTAGAATATTTTTCAACTCCAAGTTTGCGTTAGAATGGTTGGAACCATTGCGCGCTGTGAAGTATCGGAAATGTATGTGGTGATTCATGGCATTCGCATTATAATAAAATAAGCAGCGTTTGTCAGTAGCTGGCTCTAAAAGTAACTCGTAGATATGCCAATATGCGATCAGTACAAGAATTCTTGCTTCGACTTTGCCATGTATTTTGTTCTTTGAGCATCTGTTTTAGCTGCACAGTCATGTGACAACGCAAATGGTGTCAGAAAAAAAGAAAACGCTCCAGAACATTAAATTCTCTGCAAAAACAGCTTTTAGGCTTTTAGAGATTTAGAGCTTTTAGAGCCGATAAAGTAATGCGCACTGGAGCATGCATATGCTGAATAAAAAACTTATTCTTTCGTATAGTGAAACGACTGCTTCTTTCGTGGAATCGGCTTTGATTTTTACGGGCAACGATTTGTAGAGGCGTAAATATCGATCATATAGGGTCATTTTTGCACGGAAAGACGAAGTGCGTTTCCGACGCTCAGTTTTCTGCCATCTCGGACCGTAAAGTTCGCCTCAGTGTTGCACCACTAACGATCCAGAAAAGTGGCTTCGCTACACTGATCACGCCTTCGATGTCCTCTCAGAAGTCGGCAAATTTCGGAGCACTTACATTGGGAAAACAAAACACGTGTCGTGGTGGAAACGTAAAGGGCAAGAGAGAAAAATTTAAGAGAGTGCAGCTGACTGGAAAAATGCGACAGATGCTCTAGGCAGTACAGACGTGGTGTAAGACCATTCTTGCCGTAAGCAAATTGTTTCTCGAATACTTCCAAAGAACTCGACGCTGTACTTTTCACACTAGTCCTGTACGCCGGTCTGTCGAAACGTGCACGCTTCCTTATAGTTTGCTCTGGTAATCTACGCTGCATGTAGCATAGCGTGTGATATGGCACCGAAAAAAAAAAAGATTCGCGCATCAAATATCGAACGCCACAGTTAGACAATCTTTCCTACGTGATGACTCCTCACATGGGGCCACTTATTGGTGTTGGCAAACAGCTCGTAGGCAAAAGCACGCTCGAAAACGGATCTTCGAAAGACAAATGGACTCCGCCGTCACATACCTTGACTATTCAACACCTGCTTCCTCCCTTCCTACAAAAAAAAAAAGCTTTCAAGGCTCTCCTACTTGCTTAAGAAGACTCAAGGATGAAAACGATCTCTTTCTTTTCAATCGACGAATTGATTTTCTCAACTCGTCCCCCCCCCCCTTTCAAACGTGCACCTGAACTGGCATTGCACTGGCTCCGTGATTGCACCAACTTCGGCCAAGCGATGGTGTCATTGGGTGACGTGATGCTATGTCATGTCGTAGTGACGCCTTTATGACGTTATGATGGCACCCCTTCTATTGGCTGTAAAAGTTATGACGCGTTGACGTCAGATGAGGAAGATTTGTTGCATCCCTCGCATTGCATCACACCGCGTGACTCCTCCAATGGTCAATTTTCGCTCTTGAGCAAACATCTAAGGTTTTCAACTTTACGATGCAGTCAAGACAAGAGTGACCATCATTCGATCTCTACCTCATTAATAACATTCGAACCTTAGGTTGGTGCTATGCATGAAAAAAAAAGATACTTATATCAAGCCTGTGGCTAAAGCAAAAGCGCAAACAGAAGTCACTGAAACAGTCAACTTTTTATTTACCCATGCTAGTTTCCGAAAATTACTCGTACACAGCGAAGTTCGCAATGACTACACAGTTTAACCAGTTCATACCTGTGTCGTTCGGAAATTGCTTGTCTATTAAATATGTGTGTGTATGCACTAGTTTGGGCAAATGTAAACACTGTGTGCAAATTTACCAGTACTTCCACAGTAGCTGAGTTAGCGTTTTTATGTAATGACTTCCTAATAAAGCACGCTACATGCACAACCCATAAAGACTTGAATCCAGCGACTCAGTTCCTGTTTCTGCACTCGCCTGACAACCTGAATTTTTGATGAGCCACGTGTACCAAGTTGTTGGCGCGTTTTAAACATTTCCATTTTACAGAATCACTTGAAAATGTGGTACATTATTCACGGAATTCGTTGCGGATGAAACTAGTCTTGTCGAAAATTTATGAGAGGATATCCCTGGCGAGCAAGCACTGTCAACAAAAACTTTCTGTGACGATTGCTATGACAAACGCTGTTCTGTATATATTTTCAATGACATTTTGTGTCTCTCAGGAGCAAGTAGCTATGTCTCGTAGTAAGCAACAATATACGCTTGGATTAAATTTTGTGTAGTGTGTGCATAGGCACGCGGCAAGCACCCTCTTTTTCTATGTTGGCTCAGGAAAAAAACTCGGAAGTGAGCACGAAAATGGCCACTTACTCCGATGGGGCTGTTAAATTAACTAAGTACACCTTAACTACGAAAAAAAAGTAACGTACAATTAGGTATTCACGGAAACAGAACCCAGGAAGCCAGAAAAGAGGATTAAAAGTTTTTGTTGGGAATGCGTAAACGTAGGACAATTCCAATAATAAAAAAGAAAAAAATGCTAAGCTCTGAAACATAACCAAGTTGTTAGTGTGTTCACACGCAATCGGCGCTAGTACTTTTAATTAAAGACGCCATTTCACTAGTTTATGCGCTGCACATCTTTTACAATTACGGTGGAGACTTACCCAAATAATGTTAACCCATTAATTCCCAGTATGAGAAACATTTTTCCAAACTTCAAAATATTTCTTGGCCACGTCCTTAGAGTCACTAGGAGTGCAAGTTTTCAATAAAAAACATGAAGATATAGTCTGCAAATTAATAATGGGATGTTGCATATGTGCAACAATGGGCAGTAGTGTATAAAATGAAGGCCAAGCCAAGTGAAAGAAACTTTTTATTGCTACCAATAATTTTGGCGAATTTTCAAATTGAAGAAAGCACAATACAAGCATAGCTGTTTGGCGCCTACTGGTGAAAACTAACAAAAGAGTTACGGTCTTTGTTGAAACACATCACCTTACACTTTGCACACGAAACTTAGGTGTACCCTCCTGGGCATGCCTTGCAGCGGTTCTGTTTTGCGTTCCATGTGGGCCAGTGCTCATTGCTGTCTCTTCTGACATCCCGGGGGACATTTAGGCACACTTTCTTGAATGGTGTGACATTCTGAATCGAAGGGCGCCCTGGTGGTCGTTTGTTGAGCAAGATCAGACTCGTTGCAAGCTCAGAGAGGAAATCTCTCAAGGGTGTAGGCGGCAGTTTGTGCTTTTGGAGAATTCTCTTGTGCATGAACCATGCATTAACAGCTGCTATTTTGAGCGTGTGCCAAAACAAATACATATACCAGCGTTTAGACCTGATAGAAAAGCGATAGGAGAAGCACATTTTGTCTAGAAGATCCACGCCGCCCATTGATCTGTTGTAGGAAGAAATGATCGCTGGACAATCGACAAAAATATGCTTTTTCTCCTTGCTGTCCCACCTTTTGACTGATGTAAGCGGGTCAGCACCAATGCAGTTCGAAAGAAGAGTAACAGTGCGGTTGTCATGCCACTTCACTGCCACCATTGTCTTTTGGTCACATGAAGTGACTGAAGTATCACAGGTGTCCCGACCTCGCCTTTTCGATTTCTCATCCATCAACTTGCTGCAGCTGAGTCTGTTTTCACGAACCGTACCAATATAGGAAATTCTCATTCTTGAAAGCTCCTCTACAAGCTGAGGGCCTGTGAAGAAGTTATCAGCGACAACTAGGTTGTCGTCTCGCTTCGGTAGGCTGGAACACAGCTGGAGCACGACACCAGCTCCCAACCCAAGCTGGTAGCCACCCTGGCTGCCATAAAAACCTTTGGTGCAGCGCTGGTAGACATCGAAATCATAACACAGACCTGATTCCCCAGAACGTGCCCAAAGTTTTAGACCCCAATTACTCTTTGGTTTATTAGGAATGTACTGACGAATGTAACACTGCCCACAGAAAGGGATCAAGATTTCGTCCACTGCAGATTTTTTTTCTTGGGGCAAGACAACCATGTTGCTGCACAAGGAACTGAGCCATGGGCGCACTTTCCAGCATTCGTCTTCTTTTACTTTGTCATTGGCCGCTTCATTATCGAAAAAATGCAGGTGGCTTGTGATCTTTTCAAATCTGTTACGGGACATTACCTGGGCTACTAATTCATATGTACTTCCATTTTCCCAGTAAGCACGAACCCTGTGCATGTTTACAAGTCCCATCCTGAAAAACATGCCCAGAACAGATGTAAGTTCTTTCACGGTGAGGTTTAGAGTGGCTCCATGTTTTTGAAAGTAGTACTTATTGCTTTCATCGACGACAGCCTTTAGCATGGATCGAGAAACAAACATGTCAAAGTATTCCACTGCACTCAGCGGCTCTGCAGGTGGCAGCGGAAAGTTGTTCTCGAAACTACCTGCCTCGATATCAAAATCCTTCTTCACCCATGTGTACCGCCTTTTCATGTTCTGCAGTATCCGATCTACTGGAGGCGCATCTGTCGAGGTAGCGACCTCTTCCTCAGCTTCTTCTACCTCAGTTTGGATGGCATTTCCTTCATTACTGCTGTCTCCAGACACTTTTTCGCCACTTTTTTCATCAGCGGAAAAATCGCTCTTATTAGGGTTGATAACATCCAGCAGGTTTGCATGAACAAAACGCTTCGGCCTCTCTTTTGGAACTGAATAGAATGTTGAGGTTGAAATTGCAGTATGTCCCTGAAAAATCGTTAAAACAGCAAAATTAGCAAACAAACATCCGTTCACACACTCCACATGAATGCGTGTCACGATATGTAAGACGCGTTTCAAGCAGAAAAGCAATGCTGCATATCTGCAACAATGAAAATTGTGGCATTTAGTGCCCACTGTTGCATATGTGCAACACACCACGTGTAAAAAATATTTTCTCGAACAGAGCAAGCAAAAAACTAACTGTTGGGTTCTAGATTACTGTCAAGAGTGTTTCGAACACACATTCAGTGAAAAAAGCAGCGCAGCTTAACTTTTGGGCTTATAAAAAAATATTTACAGTACCTTGATTGCGGAGCTCGACGACGACGTGGATGCTGCCATTTTGCAAACTGCAGATACGACGAATGTGGCCCCCAAGCGGCTGAAACTGGTACTGTGTGGAACGAAGAACCCTCGAAATAGCATAGTATGGACAACTTTTACCAGTGCATCAGGATCCTTGCAATCGGCAGGGCACGGAACTGGGTGTTGCAGATATGCAACAAGGGGCAATAATGGGTTAATGGAACTTTTGTTACCTTCAATAATTAACTTGCCAGGAATTAAGGAAAGGAAAGGCAGGGATGTTAACCAGACTAAAAGGACCGGTATGTTATCCTACACAGGGAAAGGGGGGGAAAGGATAGCGCATGCAAACACACTTCACAGTCATCTCAACACATTGAGCTTATAAATGCCGGTGCAAGTCGGTTGCCTTCGAAATAAAATGAGCACCACCTTCGTCGCCTTCCCCAGCGGTGACCTCTGAGGTCGACTTTACACAATGATTTCTGCCACCTTTGGTCTCTGATCTATCCAAGCTAGAGCGGCTGTTAGAAATGTTCTGTGCCCAACGTAGCGAGGACAGTCACAGAATATGTACTCGAATGTTTTCTCGCAGCCGCAGTTGTCGCGAAATGGGTTGTCAGCCATTTTAACTCGAAAGGAAAGTGACGTCGTGAAAGCTCCTTTCAGCCAAAAAGGGCAAAGCAGAGTGGAAATACTTTGCCCCGCTGCGGTGGTCCAGTGACTAAGGTACTCGGCTGCTCAACTGCAGGTCGCGGGATCGAATCCTTGCTGTGGCGGCTGCATTTTCGATGGAGGTGAAAATGCTGAGGCCTGTATGCTCAGATTTGGGTGCACGTTAATGAACACCAGTGAGTCGAAATTTCCGGAGCCGTTCACTACGGCGTCTCTCATAATCATATGGTGGTTTTGGGACGTTGAACCCCACACATCAATCAACATGAAATATTGTAGTAATAATGCGTGGTACAAGTGCTCATTGCAATCGGGCGTCACAACATGTAATTATGATAACGCCTTTGTGGTTTAAAGTCAGTAACTCCGTACAAAAGGCACACACGCTACTGCGCCAGTTTTTTTAAGACCACGTAGTGGGTGCATTGCAAGTCCGAAAAGGTGCCATGAACAACGTGTTTGAAGTGCGCACTATGAACGAAAGATCGCCATCGCGTTCAAGTCCGAAAGCTGGAACTCTAAGGTGCCCTAATATTTTTTATATTTCTTTCTGAACTTGTAAAACTCGTAGTTTAGTATCAGTCATTCTTGCGCTGAAATCTGTGGGATATGAACTGGAAATATGTAAGCAGTCTTTCGTTTCTGAAATAGAAAAGCGCTGAAGCTCCAGCATCATATAAATATGTGCAGCTTATGCGCAACACAGGTTGCGATCAGCTCTTTTTTTTTTTTTTCGCCCACAAAAGTATTTTTCGGATTTTACTGAGATTTGATGATGTAATTAATAATATCTCGCGTTTTACTATTCAATGCCACGATATGATTATATAAAACTTCATAGACAACGATAAGAAAATTTCCACCATCTCGTGTTCTTTAACGTGCACTAACAACAGAGAGTACATGGGCTTCTACCATTTGGCCTTCGTGGAAATGCGACTGCCGCAACCGGGATCGAACCCACGACCATCGGGCTTGAAGCCGAGCACAATAACCGCTGTTTTATCAAGGCGGACGATGCCACTATAAAAACATGAATGCGGCTTATGTTGTCTTTATTATAATGGTTTTATTGTTCAATATATTAAAAAAAATGAAATAATGCACCTTCACAAGAACTACCGCTAACGGGAAAGAAAAAAAAAACATTTATTGCCAAAGATGCCGCCCGGGTCCAATAAACTCAATAAACTCAAGCGGTCACCTGAGGCACCGTCATCATCATCGAAGGAGGGTAGAGAGAGGCAGGGTTCAATCCTCTCTTCCCCCACCTCACCCGAAGGAAAGTGACTGTCTTGCAATTAAGCTTATTCATTCATTCATTTATTACACCTGATCAAAACGTTCAATCAAATAGCCTTGTCCCCTGTTGTGTGTGTGTGTGTGTGTGTGTGTGTGTGTGTGTGTGTGTGTGTGTGTGTGTGTGTGTGTGTTTGACGTCAAATGAACGTATGGAGTATAAATGTAGTACATTGCGTAAGTTGAAATATTACACGCTAATTTATAATGGTTTGCATGATTGCCTTTGCCAAGTTTAGCAAGATGGATACTTTTGAACTTCGCTGACCAGACGCTACTATGCTGTGCAGATTATGGTTGAATGTCGCATTTACCAATGCGTACGCATTCCGCATAGGAATGGCCGACACTGCTGCATGCGAGTATTGCGGCAGTGACGAAACAGTTTGGTACATTCTGTGTGAATGCCCGCAATACTGCTCGCCGAGATAGTCACTCTGCAATGCATTTGAAGAACTGGACAACCAGACTCTTTCGGAAGAAAGAATCTTGCGCTACCGACAGGACTTTATGTCGCAGAAGCAGGCTGTGAAGGTGCTCCTGCGCTTCTTGCGTTCAACCGGCCTGTCCAAACGACTGTGATCGGAACGCCCAGCATGTGTGTGCATGCTTTTTTTTCTAATTTATTTTATATCTCTCTATCCCTATCCTCTTTTCGACCCTTATTTCCCCACCCCTGTACAGGGTAGCAAACAAGTTCTTCTATAGGTTAACCTCCATGTCTCATCGTTTTATTTATTTCTCTCTCTTAATCGACAAAGCTTATAAGAAGAGGGCTGGTGAAGGGTAGACTATAATTGATAAAGAATATTTACGAGCAATTTTATCTCTTTATTATACTCAGAAAAGAAAGGAAGAGTGAGAAAGACAAGTTAAATGCAGAATGGTTAACCCCGGCTTTGTAGTTTGCATTGCACCCGGAAAAAAAGAAATATAAAGGCAAGGAAGAAATAGAAAAACGCAGAGTATAGAACTACGCGATACAGGTGGAACTTCCCTGCATATTCTTCATTTATTTTCGTCTCTTAATCCTTATCGACAAGAGGAAGCCAGCCGGATACACGTCTGGTCGACCTTTCTACCTTTGCTGGGGCTCCTCCTCTTACAAGCCCAGGTGCAACAGCAAGAACTTCTTTCCTGCAGAATGAGTGTACCGTGGTGTTGTGACAATGACCTCTCTCTGACTTTATAGTCTGCTTTCGTGCCTAATGATGCGTACATTAAGTTCGAGTAATGGTGTGCTTTTTGGAAGCACAATTGGTGCTCTTGTCCCCAAGAATACCCGTAGCGTGATAAATAGGCCTGCGAAAGATGTTTCATTGAACAGATTTCGACACAGTATGCTCTCAGTTCTTTTCTAACCTCCGGGAGTGAAAAAATATGGGCGGTAGACATCAATAGCATCGAATTTGCTGGGAAGCACCTCACAGCATTGCCGTCAGTGCTCAGGCTAGACGACGTCTTAACGGAACGCCTGATTGGGAAGCCACGCGAGAAATGCGGTGGCTTACGTTGAGCAAGACGGAGCTCGGACAGGGTGAGCACTTGGCGCAATGGTATCGAGCACTTTAACCATTAAGTGCCTAACGTAACTGCTCAATGCGGTAGTAAAGAAATATATAAATGGGCTTGGATCGCCTTAGTTTATAAGAGAACGGCATGAGTTTCGTAAGTGCTCACCATGCGCTGACGGTCAATGCTAAAACTTTCATAACTCTAGCTTTCTTGCTTAAATTAATATTTTGAGACACTAAGTAGCATATGGTCGGTCAGGGGTGATGAAAGCTTCTCGTTTCGTAATCAACGGACAGAGCTGGTAGATTTCCCGCATTCACTGTTGCAGGAAGGTTAACGTAGCCATCCTCAATAACAATAAAGAAATCTGAAATCAAGTGACAGTTTGCGCCCGACAATGTAGTGTGGAAAAAAAAGGTTTGCTCATAGATTATTGAACCACCGCTATTTTATTTTATGGCTCTCGCTTTTTGTATTTGTTTATTATTATCCACTTTACACGCACAAAGATCACCAACACGTGGCCCGCGTCTTCATGGGATTTCTTATAAGTACAGTAGATGAAACTCTGGCGCTAGTATCTATGGCAGCTGCAACACAAGGCGCGTCAACGAGCATAAGAATAATGGGTAGTACAGGGATTTGTCTAATCTTCGTACTCTCAGCCTCATTTGTCTTCGCGGAGCTGCTTTTTCACAGATAAAAATTCAGCAATTGTTAAGCAGCTGCCCTTCACTTTAATCTTTTAGGCTCATCATTTCAAATCGGCTCATGAAGCTCTGAATGATCTGTTCTTTTCTTTGAAACAAAACCCAAAAATGCAACTTAAAGCAAAGCAAAAAATGCGTTCAAACCCAGAAGCATGGAAACTAGGCAAATCAGTATACTACCCACAATTTTCATGGTGGCTGAACTATCGCAGCGCCACGGTCTCCTCTAGTTAACTTCAGGAAACTCTACGCGCAGCTTTGCACGAAATAATGTTTTGTGACTTTGACAAATAGTACCGGCATTATTGTGTGTCTGCAGCAGTTTATAGCCCTTTCTTTGGAAAAGCTGCATAGACAGGACTGGTCTCAAGCATTTTAGACAGCTCATACGGTGAATTGAGTCATCATTATAGGACAAATATACTTTAGAGTCAGCATTAGATTGTAGTCATAGGAAAAATCAGAGGGAATATGTATATCAAAACTTCGCGTCAAATCCTTTAAAAAATGACTCATATCTGAGATATTGGAAAGGCGTTCTTCAAAATGGCAACGTAGGCGACGTCTTGTTCAAGCTCACTCGGCTTTCTAAATCCTCCCCTCACCCCCTTGTGCTACCATCTTTATTCTACCGAACCTTCTGGAACTAAACGTCTTTACTGCGGCTCGTTCGCTAATGCGAGTTCGAGACTCCTAGTCCAGAAGATGTGGAAATGAGGAGTTTTCTACCCGCTTCACACAAGACATACAAAATAAAAAGGAAAGAACGCTTAATTTATGGTATCATGGCACGTACCACCAACGTAACATGTATGTTACATGAACGTCTTCTCAACAATGTAAAAGCGACCAAATATATAAAGGCAAAGGAGGCCATAAAAATAAAACTGAGAGCCAAGTCTGAATATGGTGAATCAAGTTTGTTGCAGCATTGTTGTTCTTTTTGATTATCATTTATTATACGCCCACCTGTATTTGTTTTCTTGTTTGTTTGTGTTTTTATTTTTTGTTTTTTTTTGCACGCGTATACGAATTACCTGCTCTTGAGTGAAGGTGCCCTTTACTTCAATCACCAGGACTACCCATTTTTTTTTATGAGAACGAAATGATAAAAATGCACCAGAACACGGAAAATCTGTAGTTAAAAAAAAAGGTCTGCAGAAAGAAAGGCTGCTATTTTCTTCGCAGCTTTCGCTCAGTTTTTTGTTGTTGTTGTTTATTTGTTTATTGCGAAAAGATGGACGGCAGGAAAAAGATTTACGGTGGTCGTAAAGGAAGCCGTGGTGTGCTTCCAAACGAGGTGCTGTACGGCTACCAACCTTTTCGATTCCCGGCACCGAAACGCCTCCCCATTTCCGAGTCACACCAGAGTGCTATACCCCGAGGGACTTGTTGCTTGCACGACCACTGAGAAGTGGCAAGTTTAGTTTGGTTCGCACAAAGCACGGCGAACGTCTGCTTTCAAAAACATTCTCTTAGGCGACTCACTCAGCAAGTCTGTCAGTGCACTCGTCCACTCTTCTATCCGTCTAAGTGTTATGCGTAGAACAAAGCACTTCCTAAACAAACAAACAAAAAGAATTCAGTGTCAAACTGCTATAGATCAGCTCAGTTTTAGCACGAAGGAAAAGAGGCAGCAGCAGAGAGAGAGAGAGAAAAAAGATGCAAGGAAAGGCAGGGAGGTTAACCAGACGCACATCCGGTTTGCTAGCCTGCACTGGGGAAGGGATAAAGGGGAGAAAAGAGGTTGCATAGAGATGAGAAGATACACACAATCACGAGCACACTCGGGGAACACACAGTCTACAGGCGGTCGCTCAGGTTTGTTGACTTTAGGTAAAGTAGCAGTGCTTTAGTCGCTTTCTGCGCAAGTGAGGCAGATGCCCAAGGTCCTAATACCTTTTGCACACAAAATTGTCTGGGGTCAAGTTGATTCAAAAACATCCGGAGCTGGCATCGCTGTGTGTCGTAGCAAGCGCAGCTGCACAGGGCGTGTTCGATGGTCTCTTCGGCTCCACAGTAGTCGCATGTAGGAGTGTCTGCCATACCAATGCGAAAGGAGTACACCTTTGTAAATGCAACACCCAACCAAAGGCGGCATAACAGTATCGCATCGGAGCGGGAAAGTTGTGATGGTAGCTTTAGCTTGAGCGAAGAATCCAGTTCATAAAATTGACACCTTTGGAAACTGGTAGACGACGAGAACGTGCGTGTGAGATCTCGAGCCAGCAGGTAAAGTTGTCTTGCTGCATCATTTCTTGATAGAGGAATCGAGACTACACGGGTTTCTTCATGGGCTGAGCGGGCTGCATCATCGGCTAATTAATTTCCGGTAATACCGATATGTCCAGGCAGCCATTGATATATAATATCATGCCCTCGTGCAAGAGCTTCATGATGGCAACGTCTTATTTCTTGCACCAATTGGTCATGACTCCTCCTACGCATGGCAGACTGCAAACTCTGAAGCGCTGCCTTCGAATCACAGAATATGACCCATTTTCCTGGATGTTCTTGAACGAGATATTGTAAAGCAGCCCTTATAGCAGCAAGCTCTGATGCCGTAGATGTAGTCATATGCGACAACTTAAACTTGATTGTCATTGCTGCAGCCGGAATTACAGCGGCACCTGATGAGCTGCTGGACGAGACGGACCCATCATTGTATATCTGCGTTCGGTCTAAGTACAACTCATGTAATAATAGCAGTGTTGCTTGTGCGATGATGTTTATTCTAACAGAGGATTGCAACGAAGTCGCGACGGAAAATGGGTGAACAGCAAGTCTGGCAAAGGCGGCACAGGTTCTCGCGCAATCAGAGCATGGGCTTTTCGTTGTCTTCCGAAGGCGCATACGCGTTGGTGCGTATGCTCCGCTACAATAGCCCCGGGGTGAAGGGTAGCCATCCTGGCGACTCAGGGAGTAGGCACAATGAGGGGGTCGTAGTAGGGCTTGAGACGGTCGACGTGTACCGTCTCGCGTCCTCGACGGCGCAAATCTGGTGATTGTGTTAATGGCTCGATGATGTAATTCACCGGGAAGGTCGCGTCAATGACACGGTAGGGACCATGGTACCGGGCCAGAAGTTTAGAAGACAGGCCAGGAACGTGCGGGGGCACCCAAAGCCACACAAGGGAGCCAGCACGAAATGTAGGAGCTATGCGGTGAGCGTCGTCGTGTCGAGTCTTTTGTAGACCTTGAGCCTCACTTGTCAGAGACCGAGCCAACTGACGGCAGTCTTCAGCGTATCTGGCGACTTCCGAAAGCGGGGAGCACTCAGATGCATCAGGGCGGTACGGTAGTATAGTGTCGAGTGGGTGGGAAGGTTCGCGGCCGTACAATAGAAAGAACGGGGAAAAACCGGTAGTCGCTTGCGTCGCGGTGTTATAAGCGAAGGTAACAAAGGGCAATACAGCGTCCCAGTTAGTGTGGTCGGAGGAGGTGTACATCCTCAGCATGTCGCCAAGTGTGCGGTTGAACCGCTCAGTAAGACCATTTGTCTGCGGATGGTATGCGGTAGATTTCCGGTGGATAATGTTGCATTCAGCGAGGATAGCTTGGATGACCTCCGACAGGAACACTCGACCCCTATCACTGAGTAATTCCCGCGGAGCACCATGGCGTAGAATGAAGCTGCGGAGAATGAAGAGTGCAACTTCGTAGGCGGTCGCTGCCGGTAGAGCTGCAGTCTCAGCGTAGCGTGTTAGATGATCGACTCCGACAATAATCCACCGGTTTCTAGAGCTACTATATGGGAGGGGCCATAGAGGTCTATACCCACGTGGTCGAATGGGCGAGCCGGGCACGGGAGCAGCTGTAACATGCCAGTAAGGTGCCGCGGAGGTGTCTTGTTCTGTTGGCAAGTGGTGCAAGACTGAACGTATTTCTGCACAAAGCGATACATTCCTCGCCAGTAATAGCGTTGGCGCAGCCTTTCGTAGGTTTTCAGGACACCTGCGTGAGCACTTTGGGGATCTGCATGGAAATTCATGCAGATGTCAGAGCGCATATGAGTTGGGACAGCAAGGAGCCACTTCCGACCACCAGGCATGTAGTTGCGGCGGTACAGAATGTTGTCTCGTAAGGAAAAGTGGGCTGCTTGCCGGCGTAGCGCTCTCGTGGAAGGGACAGCAGACGGATCGGTAAGGTAGTCGACTAACAAGGCAAGGTATGGGTCTTTACGCTGCTCCGAAAGCATGTCAGTCGTGTCGAGTGGTGACAAGGTGGTAAAAGGGGGAGACAGAGAAGCCACATCTGGTGTTAATGGCGATCGCGAAAGTGCATCGGCATCCGCATGCTTGCGACCGGAACGATATACGACACGGATGTCGTATTCTTGCAATCGAAGTGCCCAACGCCCCAGGCGTCCGGACGGGTCTTTCAAGGTGGACAGCCAACATAGAGCGTGGTGGTCTGTGACCACGTCGAAAGGACGGCCGTAAAGGTACGGGCGAAACTTCGTCAACGCCCAGATTATGGCCAAACACTCCTTCTCTGTCACGGAGTAATTCAATTCAGCCTTCTTGAGAGCGCGACTTGCATAGGCGACTACGTATTCAGCTTGGGTGCCTTTCCGTTGTGCCAAAACTGCACCAAGACCGATGCCACTTGCATCGGTGTGAATTTCTGTGGCCGCAGCAGGGTCGAAGTGACGAAGAATAGGTGGTGAGGTCAGCAGGCGGCGCAGCTGGCGAAATGCGTCGTCACATGCAGGTGACCATGCAGATATGCCTTTGCTGTTGGAAAGCAGACTCGTGAGAGGTGCGATGATGGACGCGAAGTTGCGCACGAAGCGACGAAAGTAGGAGCAGAGACCGACGAAACTTCTGAGGGCTTTCAGTGATGTGGGCATCGGAAAGTCAGCGACAGCTCGAAGCTTATCGGGATCCAGAAGAACACCGTCTCTTGTGATGACATATCCCAAGATGGTTAGTTTTCGTGCTGCGAAGTGACACTTCTTGGAGTTAAGTTGTAGCCTTGCAGAAGTCAGACACGTCAGAATCTCGTGGAGGCGAGCAAGATGTGTCGGGAAATCAGATGAAAAGACTACGATGTCGTCCAGGTAACATAAGCAGGTTTTCCACTTGTGGGCACGCAAGATGGTGTCGATCATGCGCTCAAATGTGGCAGGCGCGTTGCAGAGCCCAAATGGCATGACTTTGAACTCATATAGGCCATCCGGCGTTACAAAGGCTGTTTTAGGGCGATCACATTCAGCCATTGGCACCTGCCAATACCCACAACGCAGATCCAAAGATGTAAAGTACTCGGCGCCTTGTAAACAGTCAAGAGCATCGTCTATTCGTGGTAGCGGGTAGACATCTTTTTTCGTAATATTGTTTAAGCGGCGATAGTCCACGCAAAATCGTACGGTGCCATCTTTTTTCTTGACCAGAACCACAGGTGATGACCAAGCGCTTTGAGAAGGCTGTATGACTCCACGTTTAAGCATGTCATCTACTTGCTCCGTAATGACGCGGCGCTCTTCGGCGGAAACACGGTAAGGACGCTGTCGCAGAGGCGAGTGTGAGCCGGTGTCAATAGTATGAGTGATAGTCGTGGTCTGGCCCAAAGCAGGTTCTTGAAAGTCGAAAGAAGAACGAAACTTGTTAAGGAGAGCAACAAGTTGGCGGCGATGCGAGAGGGGAAGGTCTGCGTCAATAGCATTGTCGAAGGCTGACGAACTTGATGGCTCAGACGCATGAGTGATTGCAGCAATGTGACATGGCGTTTCGTCGGGAAGAATAATATCATTGATATGGTCGACAGGTTGCACATATCCTAACCTTTCACCACGAAGTAAGCCAATGGGGTAGTTGCAGTGGTTGGTGACCAGCATTACGGGTAAACCAGACGCAATTGTAAGAACAGCAAATGGGAGAACTATGCCCTTGCGTTCAGTAAAAACCGGAGATGGCGAAAACACCACCGTGCCGTCAGGTTGCGCCACACAAGAAAGGCTAATAGGGACCGAAGCTTCAGGAGGCAAGGTGATGTCGTCATCAGCGATGAGTTTGCAGAGCAGAGGAGAGCGGTCGGGTGGTGGAAATTCACATGTTGGCACAAGGGACACTTCGGCACGGGAACAATCGATGATAGCTTCATGACGTGATAAGAAATCCCAACCCAGGATAAGGTCATGAGAGCAAGATGGTAGAACAAAAAACTGTACGACGTACAAAACGTCTCGGATGACGACGCGCGCCGTACACACAGCCGAGGGATGAATGCGTTGCGCGCTAGCCGTGGACAGCACCAAGCCACTGAGAGATGTGGTCACTTTCTTCAGTTTCCTACAAAATTTTGCGTTCATCACAGAAACGGCGGCCCCGGTATCAATTAACGCTAATGTGGCGACTCCCTCAACATCGACATCAACAACATTTTGCGGCGAAAATGGAGGCCTTGGGAATTGCGCACAAGGTGCAGTTCTTGCCTCCGGAACTGCACTGATTAGTTTCCCTCCTCAGGAGGTGGTCGACGACGCATAGGCGATGGCGATCGGCGACGAGGTGATGGGAAACGAGCAGTCGATGGGTGGCGATCCGAGTCGGAGTGCCTCTGTTCATATGCAGACGTAGTGGTCTGCTGCGGTGCGTAGGTAGGAGCTCCGAAGTATGCGTGCGCAGGTGTGGGACGGCGGCGGCAGAAGCGCGCAATGTGGCCAGCGATGCCACACGCGAAGCAGATAGGACGATTGTCTCGGGTGCGCCACTCTTTAGATGGACGGAAAAAGCGAGGTGGGGACCTGTAAACTGGAGGCGAGGCCGGAGGAGGTGGAGCCGATAAGACGACTGGATGCGGTGGGGGCCGCGCGACCACAGCTGCGTAGCTGAGAGGTGAAGGCGGCGCAGTTGGTGCGTAGCCAGCAGTTGAGAGATCAGATGGCACCGAAGTGCATGGGTAAGAGGCCGGAACTGTAGGGAGGGCATTGCAAATTTCAGTGCGTATGGCCTGCTGCATATTCGAAGGGAGGCTTGTCGTGGGCGCGTCGCTATGCGGCAGCAGGGAGAGCTGTCGGGCGACTTCCTCCCTGATGAAGTCTTTAATCTGGTTCGACAGAGTTCCTTGGTGAACGTTGCCATTTGCGAGTGCGACGGCCGAGATCGAATCTGGTGATGGGACACTCTGTCGGGCGATGGAACGCTGACGACGCAATTCATCGAAGCTCTGGCACAGGCTTACGAGGACTGCCACCGTGGTCGGGCTTTTCACCAGCAACATCTGGAAAGCGCCATCCTCGATGCCTTTGAGAATATGTCGAATTTTCTCTTCTTCAGGCATGGATGAGTTAACACGCCTGCAGAGGTCGAGCACATCCTCAATATAGCTAGTAAAGGTCTCGCCAGGCTGCTGGGCTCGGTGGCGCAGACGCTGGTCAGCGCGGAGCTTGCGGACCTCTGGTCGGCCGAACGCTTCGGTCACGAGGGTCTTAAAGGTGGACCAGCTGGCGATGGCGGTTTCGCGGTTGGTGAACCATAGCTTGGCGACGTCAGCCAAGTAAAAGATAACATAGGCAAGCTTAGAGTCGTTGTCCCATTTGTTGCTGGCACTCACGCGTTCGTACAAGGAGAGCCAGTCTTCGACGTCTTGCTCACCACTGCCGCTGAAGATTGGTGGGTCCCGCTGACGGGTAGCACCGGGGCAGGTCGACGGGGCAGCCGATGGTGCTGGCTGTGCTGGGATGGGCTGGTTGGCGACTGCGTCAGTCATGTTGTACGGTGGTCTTTCGGCCAACTTGCGAGAGCGGAGCTCCAGGTCTGCTTAGGGATCTCAGCAGCCTCCACCAAATGCGATGAAGTTTATTCGAACAGAGGAGTGGCAACGAGGTCGCGACGGAAAATGGGCGAACAGCAAGTCTGGCAAAGGCGGCACAGGTTCTCGTGCAATCAGAGCACGGGCTTTTCGTTGTCTTCCGAAGGCGCATACGCGTTGGTGCGTATGCTCCACTACACTTGCTTCAATGCTACTCTGGAGTGATTGCTTTTCTGTGTGATTCCCGGAATTTCTAGACGTACTTGCGGCTGGTCGAGGCACCACAAAGGACATGCCATTCTCGTAGCTGCCGTATATCCTGATGGAATGCTGTTTAGGTGCTTGGCTATGACGTCTGAAAACGTAGCACGTGGTCTTCCGGAAGGTAGAAGGCCCAAGTGGTGGTCGGGGACACGGCTAGCATATCGAATGTGCGCTCTGAGGCAATCCACAACTCTATATGTCCTGACCGGATGGTCTTTGGCAAGTATGATTGTGGCATAAGTAGAAGCGCATCGGGGCAGTCCCAGGCAGATACGCAGTGCCTGACCCTGCAAACTCTCCAATGAATGAGTATTGAATTTGCAAGTGTTAGTCAGTACCGGCAAGCTGTAGCGCAATAGACCCAGAAACAGAGCCCTGTACAGGTGTAGCATGGAGGCCACAGAAGTTCCCCATGATTTCCCGCACATGAATTTGATTATATGCACAACAGATAGCAGTCTCTTCTTCAAGTACGCACAATGCGGGCTCCACGAAAGACTTCTGTAGATTATTATGCCCAGGAAACGATGTGTCCGTGCATATTTGACACTCTGCCCATTGATGTAAACAGTGTATGGCGTCATTGGTTTGCGTGTAAACGCCATCAACGCGCACTTCACAGTTGATATAGTTAGGCCTTGTTTCTGAAGGTAGGCTGTTGTGAGGGCTGCTGCCTGCTGTATTCGTGCACGCACCTGAGGGCGAGTAACTGCAGCACTCCAGAGGCAAATATCATCGGCGTATATGGATAGGCACACCGACTTTGGCAGAACCTTCACCAGACCAATGAGGGCAACATTGAACAACGTGGGGCTTAAAACACCTCCCTGAGGTACTCCGCAGTAGGTGTAATGTTCAGCAGTTGTACCATCATATGTTTGCACAAAGAAACCCCTGCCAGATATATAATCTTTTATCAATTGAAACATTCGTCCACCAATGCCCATTGCTGCGAGAGAAGTGAGGATGGCATCGTGAGCTACATTATTATATGCACCCTTCACGTCAAGAAAGAGTACCACTGATATGCGCTTGCGACTATTTTCTTGTTGAACAAATGTCGATAAGTCAAGGACACAGTCGATGGAGAAGCGGCCCCGACGAAAGCCTGCCATGCAAGAAGGGTATTTGGTGTATCGTTCCAAGTACCACTCGAGACGAAATAGAACCATTCTTTCCATCACTTTTCCGAGGCAGCTTGCGAGGGCAATAGGGCGATACGCTGTCAAGTCCAATGGCGATTTTCCCGATTTCAAAAGTGGTATTATTCGACTTATTTTCCATTCTCGGGGAACACTGCCGCTGAGCCAGGAGTTGTTGAAGCATGTTAAAAGTTCTTTTCTGGCTTTTTGTCCAAGGTGTCCCAACGCACTATAAGTAATACAATCAGGACCTGGCGATGACATGCGCTTAGAAGCGACTAACGCACCTTCCAGTTCTTTCATGGTGAATGGAATGTCCATTTCTGGTAATCGCGTCTCAGGAACGATCACGGCGTCGATGCTCTCGTTCATAATGTTCTCGGCAACTCTCGTGCAAAATTCTTCAGCCACCTCGAGTTCCGTTTTTCCTTGATGGAGTGCCAAAGCTTTAAAAGGGTGCCGTTGTTGCGGAGAGGAGCGAAGATCACGAACTGTTCTCCAGATATATGACAGCGGTTTATGAGGGTCTAGAGATTCGCAGAATGCTTTCCAGCGTTCACTCTCCAGCTTGTAAATGCGTCGTTGAATCTTTTTCTGGAGCCGCCTTGCTTCCCTCAGATCGTAAATTGATCTTGTGCGTCTGTATCGTCGTTCAGCACGTGTTCGTATAGCTCGTAATATTTCCAGTTCGACGTCAAACTGTGTTATTTTAGACGAAAATGGTAATTTACATTTGGACGCTTGCATAGCTTCCGCTATGGTATTTTCCAGGCTGCAGGCGAGGCCTTCTTGGCAAGCGTCCTCAACACGCGATGTAAACATCGACCAGTCAGTGCCAATTACAACACTGGAGGAGAATTTTTTTATGATACCATCAATCGTCACGTAGGTATGTGATCACTCCCATGAGTCTCAATATCGCAAAACCATTTAACTTTGTGAGAGAATCACCATGACACCAATGTCAGGTCAAGGCAACTGCCATACGTGAGACCCCGAAGATATGTGGGGGTACCATCGTTCATGATGGAAAGGTCGTAATAGGAAGCGAATGTAACAATGTTCCGGCCCCTGGCATTCATCCTAGTGCTCCCCCAAAGCATGTGATTGGCGTTGAAGTCACCGGTGATGATCCAAGGCCCATCGGTCCTCATTAGGATGTATTTTAATCTGTCGCAGTCAAATCGCGATGACGGAGATATATATCCTCCAATAAGCGTGAACGAAACTGCATTCTTCTTTACACGAAGACACACGTACTGATTGTCGTCAATTGAACTTAATGGGTGCGAAAGATAAGTCAAGTCTGTGCGAATGTAAACAATTACTTTGCTTCGTTCTTCACAAGCGGCTGAACAAAAAGCTTCATAACCGGACAATCTATAAGGCGTTGATACGTTTGGTTCACAAATGACAAGTATAGGGAATTGATTGGCCCGAACAAATTGGCGAAAGTCCGAGATACGGGACTTCATGCCTCTGGCATTCCACTGAAAAATCGACGCACTCTTAACTTCAGTGCGGAAGATGAGATTTTGTTGAGCCATTGTGCTTATACGACGTCAGCAAGAACTGGATTCAGTGCATCCAGTATTTGCAGTGCACTCTTAGCAGACGGAGATTGTATGCTGCTCAGTAGCGTGCGAATCATGGCAATTAATTATCGCACGATTGCAGTCACTTGCCTGTCTTGGTTGGAAAGATCTCGAACCAGGATCGCGGACTCGCCGTCATGAAACTCCTTCGGTTCGCTTGATGCTGCTTCCCTTTGAAGTGCAGGCCACTCTGTCGCAGTTAGGGTATGCTCACTGGCTTTGTCCTTTACAGCCTTTCCCACGGCATGTGGTCTGGGAGGCAAAGGAGGTGGTACTGATGAGGGATCTGGCTAACGTGTCGAGGAGGTAGCGGGCGTCCTTGAAGACCGACGTCTACGTGAATGACGCCTTCTGACTTTAGCTGTGGCTTCTCGATGAGATGAGTGATCGCGCACCATCTCCTTCAAGATGGCAATTTCCTTCTGAATCCGCGGGCAGTCCTTCGATGTGGCTTCATGGGATTCATTGCAATTAGAACATTCCTTGATAGTTGCGACGCACTTATCCGCTTCATGGGGCTCGGCGCAGCGGTGGCATACCACCGAATTCTCGAAGACGCTGCTGACATGTCCAAGTTTCATGCATTTACGGCACTGGAGAGGCTTTGGAATGAAAGGCCGCACAGCATGTCTGAAGTAACCCACTTTCACATGAGAGGGGAGTGATGGGTAGTACAGAGACTTGTCTAATCATCGTACTTTCAGCTTTGTTTGTCTTCGCGGAGCTGCTTTTTCTTGGATTGAAATTCAGCAATGGTCCAGCAGCTGCCCTTCACTTTAATCTTGTAGGCTCATCATTTTAAATTAGCTCATGAAGCTCTAAATCATCCGAACTTTTATTCGAAACATAACCTTAAAATACGGCTGTAAACAAAGCCAGAAGTGCGTTCAAACCTACAAACACGGAGACTAGGCAAATCAGTCTACTACCCACCATTTTCATGGTGGCTGAAATATCGCAGCGCCAGTCTCCTTTAGCTCACTTTAGGAAACTCTATTCACGGCTTCACACGAAATGAATGTTTGTGGCTTTGCTAAAAGTACTGGCATTATTTTTTGACTGTAGCAATTTATACCGCTTTCTTTGGATAAGCTGCAGAGATGTGACTAGACTGAAGCATTTTAGGCAGCTCATGTGATCAGTTGAGTCATCACTGTGGAACGAAAACTTTTTTTCGAGTCAGCGACTTGATTGTAGTGATAGGGAAAACCAGTGTGGATATGTATATCAGAACAACACGTCAAACCCCCTTCAGAAATGACCCATATCTGAGATATGGGACAGGCGTTCTTTCAAATGGCAAGGTTAGGTGGCGTCTTGTTCAAACTCACTCGGTCTTCTAGACCCTCCCCTCCCCCACTTGTCCCACCATCTTTATTGTACCGAGCCTTCTGGAACTAAACGTCTTTACAGTGGCTGGTTCGCTTAAGGGAGTTCGAGACTCGTAGTTCAGAAGGTGTGAAAATGAGGAGTTCCCTACCCACTTCACACAAAACATATAAAATAGGAAAGAAAGAGCGTTAAATCTTTGGTATCACGGCACGTGCCACTTACGTAAAAAGTATGTTTCATAAAAAGTCTTCTCAGCATTTCAAGGGCGACCAAATATATTGAGGCAAAGGAGGCCAAGCAAAGAAAATTGAGAGCCAAGTCTGAATATAATTAATGAACTTTGTTGCAGCAGTGTTGTTATTTTTGATTATCATTTATTAAATGCCCGCCTGTATTTGTTTTCTTGTTTGTTTGTATTTTCATTTATTTTTTGGCAAGCATATACAAATTGCCTGCTCTTGAGCGAAGGTGCCCTTTACTTCAATCACCAGGACTACACTTTTTTTATGAGAAGGAATGATAATAAAAATGCACCAGGACACCGAGAATCTGTAGTTAAAAAAAGACCTGCCGATAGAAAGGCTGCTATTTTCTTCGCAGCTTTCTCAAATTTTTTGTTGTGGTTGTTTCTTTGTTTAATGCGAAAAGATGGACGGCAGGAAAAAGATTTACGGTGGTCGTAAAGAAAGCCGTGGTGTGTTTCCGACGAGGCGAGGTGCTATACGGCAACCAACCTTTTCGATTTCCGGCACCGAAGCGCGTTCCCATTTCCGAGTCACACCAGAGTGCTATATCCCAAAGGACTTGTTGCTCGCACGACCACTGAGAAGTGGCAAGTATAGTTTGGTTCGCACAAAGCATGGTGAACGTCGGCTTTGAAAAACATTCTTTTAGGCGACTCACCCAGAAGGTCTGTCAGTGCACTCGTCCGCTCTGCTATCCGTCTGCGTGTTATGCGTAGAACAATGCGCTTCCTAAACAAACAAACAAAAATAATTCCGTGTCGAACTGCTATGGAACAGCTCATTTTTAGCACGATGGAAAAGAGGCAGCAGCAAAAAAGCGAGAAGGCAGGCAACAGGATGTACGATATTTATTTCACAAATCTGCCTTCACTGTGATTTTTTGTCTTTTTTGCTTTGTTTATTTATTTTTTATCTTTGACATTGTGCAATTCGACCCCCTAAAATGCTTCCTGTCTCTGTACTGGGAATTGGACTTTAATTCACTCGCTTGAGAGTGCTTAACTTCGTTTGCTGCGGGCGACAACGATGGTCATGCGTACATGTGTAAGCATCAATAAAATATGACATCATGCAATGGTAAAAAAGTCGCCTCGATAACAAATGAAATTGCCTTATTACTAATGGCTTATCACCAACTCGTCCATAACCTAAAATGCATCAGTTATTAAAAGAGGGCCAATGTAACCATCACATCTCGTCGAGTCGCGATTCAATACCCTCAACGGCTCCGGTTTCGGGTAGCAGTACAGACAGGAAAACACTTGCCCATCCGGCTGCTTCAACTGGAGTTTTCTGCTCACACTTTGCCAGCTTAGACCACATGCTCTGGCGGCGCCCGGCGTTACAGGTTGAAGACGTTCGTCAAAGTGGGATGTTGCAGTTCGAATTTAAGGACACAACTATGAGCAGTCCAGTGGACCCACGACCTGCCAGAGAGACGAGGCCTATCTCTCCCGACGTCCATGGAAGCGGCCTGCTAAGTTCTAGTTCATGCCCCCCCCCCCCCGTACATAAATAAAGTTTCTCA
This sequence comes from Rhipicephalus microplus, assembly GCF_013339725.1. Taxonomy (NCBI): domain Eukaryota; kingdom Metazoa; phylum Arthropoda; class Arachnida; order Ixodida; family Ixodidae; genus Rhipicephalus; species Rhipicephalus microplus. The sequence continues at coordinate 312,099,745 of NC_051165.1, read as the reverse complement.
ATACCATACCTTAGACTAATGTTAGCAGACTGACGCAGTTATAGTACTTAACTTAGTCATAATGAAGACTAGGTTCTTCTGATAATATTCAAGCATGAATGGAAGCTTCTGGTTAACTTGAGGTAGCTGCTGTGGACGACGACAGCGTTGACAGACACGCGCTCTATTACTCTAGGCAAGTGTGACATCATTTGTACGATGCCCTCACCGAGATTGTGAGCCATGAAAAGCTTCGCTCGAAGTTGAAGAAAGAATGGACTGGAAAAAAATATTGGTTGTTGGCGTGCTTCCAGACTAGGGCCTCACGTTCGCAAGAGGAGTGGTTTGTTTACTGGCCCTGAGGTTCACGTTCGCGAAGGTTGAATACGGACGTTGCTTTCTTACCAGCAGGTGGTGTCCACGTGACTGGCAAGTCTTCTAGCTCCACGGCGAGGGACGCACAGCTTGTGGAGTGTTGTGACGGATAGTGCGCGTCTGCTCTCAGTGCTGCTGTTCCACGTAACCAAGACCTTCTTATGACTGCCAAACATTCTCGAGGACGAATGATGACGTAACTGCTGAACAATCTTGGGGATGAATGGTGACACGGTCCTAAATACACCACGTGCCATGTCATCAGTTCCTCTGTCAGAGAGCTATGTTTTTTTAAGTGCGAGGGTCGGCACAACAGGCCCAGCGATTTTCGATTATAATTCGTATGTTTAAATCTGTCATTTTCTCACTGTTTTTCTGTTCACTCGGTTGTATTAGCAGGCTTCTTATCAATAACGTTCTAGTTGGAAGCGCGGTTGGCATCTGTGCACCAGTTTAAAGGGGTGGTGACACCGAATTTGTGGAACGCGTGTTCTTTGCTTCAAGCGTTTCCTCCAGCTCCAAGAAGCATGATACACGCACCACACAAGCACTTGCAACACAAGCTCCAGCAAAACAAACGCACTGACAGTCGCCATAGCAAGCTGAAGTAGCATCCAGGCAGTGGCAAGGCAAAAGTCAGCCAGAAGGAAAAAACCACGTTTATATTTACAACGTATGTACAGAACGTGGACGAGGAAGCCTCCTGAGGCTAGATGGGCCGGCCTCTTATAGGCGCCGATACGCTGAAGGTGCACGGGGCATCCCCGCTGTTGGACGCGTGCGACGACTCTGACAGACAAGGACGCATCGAGTGTCTCTTCGAAAGCACCCAGTGTCCCTGGCGTACGCACAGTTTCTCTGCAAGGGAATGCCAACACGCTCGTCACTACACATCTGGTGTAACGTCACGACAACTGACGTTGCTTCTCCTATTCTGACACGTCAGTGTAGCTGCGCAAGCAATGGGTCTAGATCGCAAGAGTGGGCATTCAGCTACACTTCTAAAAGTGAATGAAAATATATTCTACGCGTTTGTTTTGTCCGACCCTTCGTGTGGAGAGTCCTTGCAGACAAAGGAAACCCACAAAAGGCTTGCGATAGCCTTGACATTTGTTGACACCACTTTTTTAAGCACGGCCGATGATGCCATTGAAGTCATGAAGATGTCATCTATCGCACTCAAACAAAAGTGTGATAAATGACATCCATAGACATAGGCGTACAGATACGGTTGTTACTGAAACATTTCAAAGCTGCATGCTATTCAAAATATAATTGTCATAATATGTGCCGACTAACCTATTTTTCATTTCGTGTTATTACCACTTGTTGCTGCCAATTTTGTTTTCTGCTCGGTTCTCATACACTGCCTAATTTTGTACGCACGTGGTTCGTTGAACACGACACGCCTACACTAAAGTCAACGCGACATATGAATAAATGTATTAGAGCTGTCAGGGGGGGTTCCAGGAACTAAAGCATGTCAAAAACGGACATCACTTAGCCAAAACACGAGAATCATCAAGGTGAAAAGGGTGAAGAAAAAAATATTAGATGGGGATCCCACAGATGATCGTCATTCGAGTGGTGGCAAAGACGGACTTCGATAACAGGCCTTTTAGCTGAATGGTTTCGTGCATCTCGAACTAAAGAGAGTAGCAGCGACGGCGGTCGCCCTATTAGGCAAACCACAAACGACATCTGTCACTTGGGCGTGACTGGGAAGCCACGTAGCAGGGGATCCAATGGCTCAACTGAGAGATCTATCTGAACGAAAAAACTAAAGAAAGCTACTGACGTCTGCGTCACGACAGTAATGTCACCTGCTATCAGTGGTGGGCACGGCCGTGTGCACGGCCGTGATGCTAAGAGCCTTCGCATCATCCAAACGGGAAGATCACACAGGCTATGTGGTGAACCTGCTGATTTAGAAACGTAAATCTCTTACTGACAGTAGAGAACAAAACAACCACTCGTACTTCTCTCTTTGGATCTGACGTACCCGACGCATTAACATGAAGCCATTTCAAAAATGACTAATATTGTGAGAAGTGAAAAATAAAGAAGTCTGAGAACAGGCATAGTATCGCTATAGAATGCGAGAAATAATAATGGGGATATAGACAATAATGGAGAAGTATATCGCCACAACTGTCAAAACGTCGTTGCAACAATATATATATATATATATATATATATATATATATATATATATATATATATATATATATATATATATATATATATATATATATATATATATATATATATATATATATATATATATATATATATATATATACGCACACCATATAACTTCTTGCAAGATACAGCGGAGATATACATGCAAACCATTTCTGATAAAGCCCTCTCGAAACAGATTTGTTGTCGACTTATGCATTCCTTACATGTGTGTGTGTTGTGTGTGTGCGTGTGTGTGTGTGTGTGTGTGTGTGTGTGTGTCATACGCAACCGCCAAGGCAACATAATGTAGCTTGATAGAATTATGCGTTCCACATTATCTGCTTTGACGTGACCAATACTTCGTATTTCATGATGCAGAAAATGAGGCCGCGCTTAGCACACTTTCTCTCGGCGTTTACGTACCTCTCTGCAGCTGTGTCGCTGACATGACCATTAGACCATGCTTTCCTAAAGTCAGTTTTCTTCCTATGGTACTTATGGGTCTCCAACATGTACCAAGAACGGCAGCGTAAAATACCTGCTGACTGTGTTTCTGATAGCATAAGTTTCAGCACTTCCGAAGTGCATTACGCAAGCGTCTCTATTTGCAAAGCCCGTGGGGGCCCTTTAGCAGCCGTTTCTGCATCACCTCCTCCGCCTGTAGTTCGATTGGGAAAGTCACCACAACTCAGCGACCCTCCCAGTACATTTACGGCAGTCAACTACGCGATGTTTCGACACTTTCCGGCGGAGACAGGCTTTACGGATCGCGGGGACGTAGAGCGATGAAAAGGGAGTGCAGGGCACGATGTGGGTGGGCTAGCTCTATGAGCTTAAAGGCAGTCGTCGTAAACTGAGTTCTACCGAAGAGTCGGAGATAAGCTTTGGTGAACGAAAGCGGTCTCTCTATTTATTGCCTCGATGCTCTCTTTCTCAAGATACACGCATGCGCGTGTCTATAAAGGTGATCCCACGAAAGCCAGGTAAAAAGAAACAATAGAAGCAGGCCGCCGACACCGTCCACCATGGTATCGTATGGAGCTAATCTTCTAAGCCCAGAGGCTTTTGAGGCGAGAGGGCACAGGGTCAGTTCAGCAAAGAGCGGCCTTTGACTTGCGCACATCTCGTTCTTCGGCCGAATGTATCGAATATAACTGTCATGAGAGAGGAGGAAAAAACTGCCGGATCGGCTTTACTTTGACGCACTTATAACACTATCCGTGCGATAAACAGTAACTGTTGACAAGCACTCTTCTGCAAGTCGTGATCGGGTAGGCGGCAGTTGGCAGAGAAAGGAGCTACATTCAGAGTGTATACGGTTTGCAATCCTGAGCTGTTTGTGGGGGCACATACGAGATCAAAGAGAAAGACAAGATAACGCAAGCGTGAACACCCATGGCTGTTTTGTAGGTTTGTTTTTTATAATTCAGGCATTAGAGTACCGGTGCCACTAAAGAATGGGAATGTTTTGACAAGTATCTTGCGTTATTCAAGGCAGCAAGTCAGCGGACTTCTGTTTACTGTTCATGAGGCGGGATTCAAACTAACAGACCCTCAGTCCCCAGGCAAGCGTCCTAACCCATCGCCTATCTAGGCATGCTAGCACGCGAGCATTGAATAGCCTTGTATGGTGTAATGTAGCAAGTTGGAAAGAAAGGTGATCTCGAGGGCAAGAGATGTGATTGTTAGGAGGACAGAAAGGAGGGGAGAAAGGAAAGCTTAGCATGAAAAGAATGATAAATAAAGAAGGAGAAAGAAATTAGCGCATAAAAAAAATCAAGAGGGAAGAAGATATTCAAAGAAAGAGAGAGAGAGAGAGAAATTACTCTGATAGACAGAGAGAAAGAGAGAGAGAGAGAAGTAATTTCAGCTATCTGTATTTTTTTATTCGGTTAAACGAGTCTTTGCTATGCTCTAATCTAAGTGTTTTTGTCTTAGAATGCAAGAAAAATATATTTAATGAATTTCAGGGCATCTACATAAACACCGATTTTTATACTATTCCAGTGTTGCAACGAGTTAAGGGCTGAAGCGCTGATAAAAAATGCCTTTTATTTAGCACGCACTCTAATCACTGCGACATCGAATGACAGAAAGCACCTGTAATGAATATAAGAAAACTTTGCAGTTTGTTTTGCATTTTTTCCAAATAGAACTTTTTGTATTTTTTATTTTTCAAGACTATGTACTTCATCACCGACGCGCATAAGGCAAGTTTATATACTATACTTTTTACGAGATCTCGCAACCTTCAGCAGCAACCATAGTCCATTACTGGTTGCCAGTCCCTCGCTTGTTTTTCAGCCCTTCGTACGCGCCTGCGAAATGGAAGAATATATTACGTGCCCCTTCGCAGGCGACGTGAAAACAAGTAAGACTGTTCTTTGCGACGGCACGTTCTTGCACTTCCCCTTTCGTTCCTCCTTCTCCTGGCAGGCAATGCATTATACGTAGAAATCTTGCAGGCTTCCGTAAGAACCGCCTAAGCCTCGCTCCGCAAAAGGGACGCCCTCGACGCGATAAATGACAAGAGCCCGTGTGCACCGTCGCCGAAACAAACGCAGTAAATCGAGGTCTCCGGCAGGAGCCGACAGGCGGGCGGAAAAAATGCAAGCGCGCGGAATAAGGACGAGCCACCTCGCTTCCTCAGCCGTCGCTGACATCACGGCCTATCCGGCACGCGCGTAATGCGGATCGATTTCTTGCTCATCCTTATTACGTAGATTACTCCTTGGAACACCCGTGTATGTACCTTTTCTTGCTGTCTGAACACCAGCCAGGCGTCGCAGGAAAGAATGAAAGAATGCGACGGCTTCTTGGCTCACCACTTCTTTTTCTTTTTTTTTCTTGGTTGTCAGGAAGCTCGTGTGTTTCTTTTCTTTGACGCATGAATGCGCACGAAACGTAGCGTTTATTTACAGTGACATTAAATGTTCATGATTGCCTTTTCTGTCTTCGCTCTTCCGTGGGTCGCCTATCCATCCTGTTCTCCTTCCTTACCCACGCGCGGTCTTCGCGAAATCAACTTCATTTGCCGACTTCATAATGAGCTTTACCATAATTGTATGACTAGAGTGCAGTGAATGTAGAATATACAATGGAGCTAAAAAATAATGTAAACGCAGAAAAGGAAATTAGAAATAAGGAAAGCATTAAAACTCAGCACAAAAGCCGTCCAGAAAGATTATGGTACACGGTGCATATGTGCTGTGAGGTGTGTGCACTGATGCCGTCTCTCATTATCTTATCCTTTCATACCACTTTTTGGGCTCCCCCAGTGTAGAGTTTATAGTGAATTGTACACAGGTTCACAAATCTCCGTGCCTTTCCACTTCACTGTCTTTCTATCACTGTTCTAGGTGTAACCTTCTTCAATCATTATGGAGTCAATCAACAATAGAAACGAACTCAAAAACTACGAAGTCAATGACCTGGTAACTTCTACTGTGGCCTCACTGCGCCTTTAGCAATGCGTTAGACAGTTTGTTTGACAGAAATTCCGTCGTCATTGGTTGTGGGTGAAACATCATCACCTTGTGCTTGACTGAAAATTGGAGAAAGATGCAAATAAAATAAGTTATAAAAATAGCACCCGCATCTTAGCCCGGGGGGAACTCGAGTGAATGCGTCGCAGAGGTGGGGGAATCTCCTGAATGTTGCATGCTTGGATATGGTTTAGGATTACTTAATTTTGTTATTTCGTTTTTATTAGTCATATTTATTGAATGACGGGAAGCGTTGCCTTCAACGAGTGGTGGGGTGCTGATGTGTGCTCGAGTGCCTACATACACGGGGTGGGAAGTGAATGGTTGTGCAGCACAAACAGTAGGTTTTAGGGGGGAAGCTTCTTAAACCGTGGGTCATGTCTCCTTGATGTATGTAGTAGTAATAGTGCCTATCTTACTACTACTGTCTATCTTTATTGCAAACTATATATATATATATATATATATATATATATATATATATATATATATATATATATATATATATATATATATATATATATATATACAATGAAATAAATGTGATATTTTTAGTTGAACTGCTACATTGCGAAATTTAAGCCGCAATGTGACTCAAAATTCTATTTTCCAAGCTTTGCCACAATTTTCGGAAATATTTATTTTGGCTTCATTTGCTCCCGAACTATCTTATACATTTATTATAGGAACGTATAAAGTAGAACATGTAAATATATTCCTGATAAAAAATGTGTTCTTGTTATAAAAACGCTAAACTTGCCGCATATTTAAACTTTTCGCCAAAAGAAAAAAGAAAGAACATTGAATCACAAATAAGTAAACTACCATAGTCACGAAAAGTCGCACCCCAAAATATGAAAAAATTGTTGTGTATAATTAATAAAAACAGTAATATTATAAGTTTTTTTATGAATGTCCAAGGTTTTAAGCACCCTCTAGGTAACACAAGATGCTTTGCGAGATAGAACACCTCAATATCTACCTTTCACATTGGCATATACCTCCAATTTTTATTCGAGCATGATTGGATGTGGTCAAACATTTACCGGGTGCACTTATCATGAAAAGACTTAGCTACTTTTATCACTAACATCGTTCTAGACTCGTTTTTTTCCACAAACGGTAACGCAGTGGAGTCAGCTACCGCAGCAACTCATGGATTGTCGTACCGTTCAGAGCATTACTGTTGTATGTGGTTCTTGTTCGCCTTCTACTGCGGCTCACGCACAATGGCGTGTACTTTTTTCTCTTATTCTGTCACGTTAACTTTGTTTGTTCAGGTGTCTATTTATACATCCATATGTAACGCCCTCTCCACCCCCCACCCTTTTCCATAATGCCCTCTGGAGCTGCACGTGATCGTAATAACAAAAAGAATAAGAAAATGAAAAGAGGAACCAGTATTTTTATTCCACTCCATGGAGATGAGGTTTTTTTTTTTCATTTTTATGACTTCTTTTTGAGTGTGCTGAGCTTCGTGCAATCGCCCTGAACGTCGCGTTTTCTGCCGGGTTATGAGCGGAGTAGGCCGCGAAAGAAAGAATGTTTAGATCCCCCTCCAAATGTCTAAGCGTATATAGGCGAATAGGAACGGCCAGTTCCATGGGCTCCCATACATAAGAACAAAACTACGTGTTCATTTTTTTCTTTTAATTATTTAAACTTTCTTTTGGCTAGCATCACCCCCAGTATAGAATCTTTTCCTCCCTACCACTGGTTTTTCGGTATACATTTCTATATACCTTCAGTTTTGGAAACTCGCGTCTTTAGAAAACCCGCACGCCGCTTGTGTCCTGCCCCTGATCGTCACTCATTTCCTTCCACGTTTCTGCACTCGTCGGAAGCAGGCGCATCTTCTTGAAGGCTAAGAAACTTTTACGCCGACATAATTTCAAGTTATGTCCAGTCAAGTTCCTGGAGATATATGTGGCGCACACCCATGCTGAAGGGTTCACCAAGAACCTGATAGTTTTCATGAAAGACTTCTTTGATAAAAGGTTACGAGAGATCTAATTACGAGACAGAGAAATGATGAAGCAGAACGATTTCGAAAGTGGAATAATAAACTGTATTGTAATACAATGAAGCGGCGCATTTGAAGTGAAAATGAATTCTTTGGCGCTTCAGCTTTTTAGGCAGCTTTTTCTTATTTAGTAGCGTGTCACGTGGTGCAGTTATGTGGTTTCATGACCTTTCTCTCAAAAATCAATTCCTCGGCAGAACAGGCGTGGCACTAATTATGGTGGTTTCCTTCCCCTCTAGTGAGCCTGAAGGAAAGCGGGAAATGGGGTATAAACATTAAGTAGTTGTTGATTGCACTGTTTAAACTTGCTTTACGTTTGACATGTTGCATCGGTACAAAATTATTCATAAAAGTAAAGAGAATGGCCTGAGAGCAAGGGCTTGTTAAAAAGAAAGTTGCATTGTGCGCGACATATTTACTTGAAGTAATGTCGTACCGCACACATCTGCACTGCGTATGCGGTGAGCGTGTGGTGTGCGATGTTCATCTCTTCCTCTCTCTTTCTTGCTTTAACTCTCTCATTCCCATCTCAACACGTGTAGGATGACAAATTAGACTGAGCCTTGTTAACCTCCCTATTTTTATTATATTCTCTCTCCCTGTCTAATAGGGAAAACTTTTTAAGTACTCGAAATGCGTTTTTAATAATACAGAATGGGCCCAGTGTCCTGCCTGCCTTCAATGTCGAAACGGTTTAAGTACAGATATCGGGCACAGCTGCAAACATTTTGGCTCAAAGGGTCGAAATAAGCGTACACTCAATATGGTAAACAAAATCAATGTGTTCAGGCCGTAGTCTCTGGATTGTTCAGTTTCAAAAGAAGAAAAAACAAAGAAATGAAGCATCTGGCGGTTTTCGTGAACAGCTCATCTGTCAACAACCTACTTACTTGTTATGGCTCCACTTAAGAGCAAGAAGTTGTTTACCCCGTAGCGTTTGACCTAACTTTCTGTGGAAAGAAACGCTCTTATGTGATCCTGCTTAAAACGGGAAGCCCAGATAATTTGTTGCTCAAACACGACCCGGAAATAAATATTTCATCGAGCAAGCACTGGCCGTGACCGTGCCATGGGAGTGTACCGCATACACAGACCTCACGCAGCCAACCCGGCATCGGTATATGTGCATCGTAAGAAGTAAGCTCTGGTAAACCAAATGGTGTTCACTGGTTTAGTGAAGGTGTAGGTTTTTTTTATTTTCCTTTCTTCCCAAAAGCTGTTCTCAAATGGCTTTCGTGTTCTTTTAGCATTATACTGACTCGTAAATTATGTTTTTCTTGAACCAGCTGCGGCATTTACATTAAGATGCATTTGACATCAAATTAGTTTAGTTTGCTGACGGCGTAACAAATCCAGGTCGCTGTGGTTTGGGTCTAGAAAGAAGCAGTGTTTATTTTTAAGAGAGAGGAAACTTTATTAGAACTTGGCCGGCAGCTTGGTCTTGGTGGCCTCAGATGGCGGCGCTGAGTCCCTGAACTCGGGCGGCATCTTCGGCCTGCCGGACAGCCCAGAGCTGGTCGTTGAGCTCCGAGCTTCTGAGCGCCGCCTCCCAGCGGCGGCGTCGCCGACGGAGAAGGTCCCCCGCGGCACCCGCAGGACGGGACGGCGGCGGGAACGAGTGAGCTCGAGGCTTCCTGTTGCCTGGTATTGGCAGCCACCATAGGCGCATCGCGAATGGCGGCCGTTTCTCGACCATTGTTATCGGCGCATTCCCAGAGCATGTGGCGCAGCGTTGCTCTGTGCCCGCATGCTTTACATAGATCGGTAATGTGTAAGTGCGGGTAGCAGTGGCGTAAGACGACCGGGCTGGGGTAAGAGTGGGTTTGTAGTAAGCGATAGCTTACAGCATCGTGTCTGTTTAATTTGTCATGCGGTGGCGGGAACTTTCGCCTTTCCAGTCTGTAGTGTTGCGTAATATCTCGGAACGTGATGAGACGATCACCCCACGACCATTGTGGTCTGTGTTGTCGCTGCGTGTCTGTCAAGGTGTCTCGATCCAGCAGATCAGAAGCCCCGTTCTCGGGAGCGGAGGCGGCGGCCACGGAATGTGCCGCGGCTTGGCGAGTGAGACCTCGAGCCGCGGCGTGGGCCGCCTCGTTGCCCGGAAGCGGGACATCGGTGTGTGCCGGGGTCCGAAGGAGGAAGACTGTTAAATTTTGTTGTGGCGATCGCGACGCTGAGTCACCATCACCGCACCTCTTAAGGATGCGGGCCGCTTCCCGCAAGACGCGGCCGCGCGCGAAGCCGCGGATTGCTGCCTGCGAGTCGCTGATTAAGATCGTAGCGTTCGGCACCGTGGCGATTGCTAGGGCTATCGCGGCTTCTTCGGCCGCCTCCGTATGTCCCGTGGTCACCGTGGCGCTCGCGAGGCATTTGCCCGCACGGTCAACGACCGCAGCGGCGTGTGCGTGTCTCCCGTCACCATATCTCGCGGCATCTACGTACACAACTTCGTCGCTAGTGCCGTACTTCTTGTGAAGGTCACTAGCTCGCTGGTTACGGCGCCCGACGTGGTGCGTCGGGTGCATATTCTTAGGAAGCGGCGGAACAATTAGGCGGTCGCGAACCGAGGCAGGAACATCCGCTTTTTCTCCCTGCTGAGTGTGGTACCGGATGTCAAGTGACTCGAGGATGTGTCGACCCGTCTTAGACCCCGACAAGCGTTCGTTTTGCGAAACGACATGGGCCTCAATTAACTCGTCGAGTGAGTTGTGCAGTCCAAGTTCTAGTAACTTTTCAGTGCTCGCATTCAGTGGAACTCCAATTGCTCTCTTGAAAGCCTTTCGTATTATACATTCGATCTTGTGTTTATTGTCAACTTGTAGCTCACAGCATGTTTAAGAAATCAAACTTCGCTGAAGTGTAAACTATTGCCTAAAACAGACACATCCATGAACACTGAAATTTCGCAGGATCAGCAGCGACTAAACGAGGAAAGACTGAAGCTTCGGCTAATTTCACCGAGTGCTCGTATACGATATATATGCGATAAGATTGTGTATTTAATACGCTTGTATAGCACATAGATCGAACTGGGTGTTACAATATCATATAAAAAACATTTACCATGACATACAGTGTGTATAACCGGCACAGTGTAAGGAAAGGAAGCGATAGTTCACTATAGTGGTAGATAGACAGTTTTCAATTGTCAATGAAACAGAGCGCAATGGCGCAGCATATGATAATGATGAATAAGCCATTTATTTAACGCGCCCCGGAACAACCCTGAGCTTTTAGTGCATGCGCGCTAAAGTTATTACGAAAGTAAACAGTATAGTGACTTTGTATTCTGTGAACGGTAGAGTGTCGAAAGAAGTTGGCAGGTAGCAGAAATGGTCCATTCTCTCTGGTTAACTTAAGCGGAATCTGAAAATTTACACAACTGAGAAGTAAGAGGCAGGATATCATGCCGTGAACAAGTTCGTAAATAAATCAGAAGTCAGCGCGATTTCGTCGGCAGTAAAGTGATCGCAAAGATAACAATCGCGCAGTGTTGAAACAAGAACCTGGGGCGTTTCTAGCGAAACGATAGTTGTAAATGGTTGTGGTTATTTTCTGGGCTTGCTCAATGGCGTCACTACCAGATTTAACAATGCCATTCCAGGTCTCAGATGCATATACGAGTAGAGGAAGACATATTGTGGTTTGCATTTTGTGAAAGGCTGTAAGAGAACTGAATTTGCGAAAGATGCGGCAAACACAGCCGAGAGAACGAAGGCCATGCATGGCAGGTAGAAAAATTTAGCATGCTATCAAAAAGAACACCAAGATCAGTGAATTCGTAAACCTTACATAACAACATGATATTGACGGAGTACGGAAATGTCACGATGGACTCATGAACTCGGTTTTTGAGGTATTCATAGAAAGGCCATTGTTGTCACACTATTTGGAGAAAGAACAATACTCTGACTGCAGCAAGTGACATTCACTTACTGGACAAATTTATTTAAATATCTTGATGCCATTGGTATACAGAAGAATAATAATGAATCACAAAAGAAACTTCATTAACGTAAATACAAAATAAGAGTGGGCCTAATACCGATCTTTTGGGAATTCCAGTAGCCACTTTTTACTAGGAACACGTTTGGCCATTTGCAGCATCATAGCATGATCTGTTAAGCCAATAGCTGTGCAGTAAATTCCTAACAGACGATTCAACATCAAAGTTTGCAAGTTTGACCGCAAACAGTTTGTGACTGACTACTTCAAAAGCCTTGCTCAGTTCACAGTAGACAACGTCAACTTGCCATCTCTTAGAAATAGGTGAGGTGATTGGCGTCCTGACACTTGCAATATTTGTGGTAGTGGCCAGGGGGAAACCCGTGTTGATTAGGAACTAGTGAATTGTTCACGCTAACATACAATTTGCTGTGAAGAGCCAGCTCAAATATCTCAATGTGGCACACTTTAGAGAAATCAGGCGATAATTAGAAACATCCGTTCGGCAGCCCCACACTCTACCAGTATCCGAATACAACGTCGACATAATGTTAACGTTCATGATATTGGTGTTTTCACAGTCCACTGCCATTGGTCTTATCTCAGCTTCGCATTATCTTAAGATAGTTTTTCATAATATGCAGCCTTGCACATAGTGGTGTACATTTACTTTCATTTCGAAATGACATTTCATGATTCTCGTCATCTCTGTTATTCTTCGCAATATGAGGTGATTTCTTTTCATCTGTGCATTTTCGCTCTTTTCATTTTATATTCCTATTTTTATTCTTTTATTTATTGTATATTGCATTGTATTTTTTATGTCTATTGTTTAATTTATGCGTTAGCCTGCACTAAGACCCCGTGGTTGTTCCAGGGCAAGCTAAATAATGACTGATTGATTGATTAATATTATACCTATTACTACTCCTATAATATTATTATTATTATTATTATTATTATTATTATTATTATTATTATTATTATTATTATTATTATTATTATTATTATTATTATTATTCATGATTTTGCGTCCCAAAACAACAATATATACGAGAAGCGGTCGTGGGGGGCTCCAAAAATTTCGACTGTGTTCAATAGCGTGCACTCACATCACACAGTACACCGGTCTGTAGCAAACAGGACCACCGCGGCTGGGATCGGACAGGCGACCTTCGCGTCAGCAGCCCAGCACCATTGCGCACTGCTTTACCGCGGCTGACCGAAATCCGATAGCAGATTCTCTAAGACAGCATCTATTACCTTATGAAGGGGCCTAGCTCTTCTCGTTTGTGACTTCGATTTTATTTCTGTTTTGGCAACTGAATGAACCCTATTCAATAGTGTTATTCACCTGTTTCAACGTCACGACCACGTGAGTGTAAAGATTTGCTTCCCGAAGACTTCAATAGAAGTCACCCAGAGCCCGAGGCCAATTTCGCGCGAGTCAGGATGAAACCTTGGTGACCAACGAAAGATGAAAAATGTATGTACAGGAGGTGTGTGAGGCAATGGTCTGAGGATAATATTTACAGCGAAGTTTTTTTTGCCCGTTTCGCTAATGAATAGCCTATGGAGGTCAAGCGTTCAGTATTGTCCACTATTCGCCGCAGTTGTACTCGGCAATATAAGCGAATCCACGTTTAAACGAATATGCATATCACTGTATCCTCATATCGCAAAAGACGACGTAGCAGTGGCAGTGACCGCAACTGCAGGCGAGAGTGCACCAAGTGATGATGAGTTCAGGTGCATGCCATGTCTGCGATGCATGGAGCCACCTGGCTCAAGTCGCTCTGGGACGCTTTTTTGTTGTTTCTTCAAGTTGTTAAGGGTGAGCTCAAAACCCTCATTTATCAGTAAAACGCTCGTAAAAATGGGACAATTAGTTTGCAAACAGAGCGAAATTACACTTCTTCCAACTTATTGAGCTTCGATGCCCTCCAGTCAACAGCCACTTGCAACCTGAACTGGAAGACGCGTAAGAGTTTTCAGTGGTAAGATGAAGGTTTTCCAATATATTTCTACATTTCCCCTCGAGTGAAGACTTGAGAGGGTGAGAAGGGTATGCAGAAGCATCACATCAATCTCACAAAATCGCTTACAACATTCCTTCAGTGCATGCGGACAAATTTAACGCGCTTCACAAAATACATCAAGAGTAAACAATTAAACAATTCGAGGAAGTTTATTTTCGCGCGCATTGTGAATGCCTTATCACTACTCGTTCAGATCCTTATGGGCAGTGCAGTCGAATAGGAATTGAGTTCTTGGTGCTGAAGTTGGCAGCGTCTCCGAGAAGATCGGGGTGTCGACCTCGCAAGTCTCTCTCCGCGAAAGTTCCCTAAACAGTGCGTGCACTTTACACTGGTATCGCTTTCGATTGGACGAGTAAACGACTTGGCTCTTGAAGCGAAGCCCGCACCACGCGAACTCATCGGCACCACCTTGGAGGTCAAATGTTATACCTATTTCGGGTATGTGCCACTGGTGGTTACGTACTACGAGGGACGCACAAGCCACGCCATAGGGAGCTGCGCCCCTTTTTCTGGAGGGCTGTGCATGCAGGATTTCGTGGCCTCGGAGTAAACCGCTTTGGTTCTTCTGGACGTTGTTCTCGAGGCCGCTTTGCCTGCCTTCTCATTGTTGCTGGTGCCTACTGTCTTTGCGTAACCGTTGTGAAGCTGTTGCAGCAGGTCGTCACCGCCGTGCTCTCTTCCCGATTTTGAAGCGACTGTACAAAGAAATAATATCTGTGTTGTCGGAGGAACTCTTCTTTCTGGGTGAGGAGGAATTCCTTCGACACTGGTCCTGCCGTTTTGTGTTCATCTGTGAGAGACGTGTAAGGCTTGTTTTCAGGCCTGCCTGGTATTGGTAGGTTAATCTTTGTTCAGTACTCATACAAATACCTTGTAAATACTATGTAAATATCTGACATATTGATCTCTACATTTCCTATGTGTGTTCTTCGTTTACCATGTATTGTGCATATGTAGACATTGTTTTTGTAACAATTCCTGTTTAGTTGGGTAAGTTGTGTATGTTGTGTTGCGTTTACCTATGTACACATATCTTTTTGTAACAACTTTTGGTGTGTCTGTGGATGTTGTGTTCTGTCGCAATGTTCTGTTGGATTGTAATTGATGTTCAGTGTCTGTGAGAATAAATTTCTCTAAACAAAAGAAAACACAAGACAACTTTGCGTTGTGGTCACTATTACATTTACTAGTACCATGATTGGTTGGTGGGTTTATAGCGTTTGACCTCCCGAAGCGACTCGGGCTACAACGCAGGCCATATAGTGGAGGACTCCGTGTAATTTGGACCACCCGGAGTCTTTTAAGACACCCTGTAATTGCAAAGTGCATGAGTCTCTAGTACTTTGTATCTATTGAAATGTGGCCGCTGCGGTCAGGGTCGGCCCCACGTCTTTCGTCAGCAGCCACGTCAGCAGCCCAAAACAGTAACCACTAAAGGCCGCCTATGGCGGCTGCACCTGTGAAACTTTTTTATTGGTGTAGTAGTAGCGCCTAGTAGCGCAAAAGCTACAATGTCCATAGAGTGCAAGGACTGTGGGTGTGTGCGTAGAATTGTGGTCATTTCAACGCTGTGACAGAAATCACTTGCTATGTTAGTTTATCCAATCAACGTAGTTTTCGTGTGGTCGTGATAACGATATGGTGTGCAATGTTGAAACAACACACAAAACAGAATAACTAGCACCACTCGTGTTAAGTCGCGCAAAGCCAGGTCACAGCACATCTGTTGGGCACATGGCTGGTCTTGAGTCGGCTACGCTTTCACCATCCTGACCTGTCTCTTTCCCACTTTTTACGACTCTACAATATATTTAAATGGCTACACTTGCTTTTTTTAGCTATTTTTTCTAAGTATTTGCAATTCAACCTTTCTTTCCTTAATGTCTATTTGTTTTTCTATATTTTTTTCGTTCTTTCTATCTGTTATCTCAATTTCTTTGTTTTTCTAACCCCCAGGTCACGGGATCGAATCTCGGCTGTGGCAGCTGCATTTTCGATGTAGGCAGAGATGCTGTAAATTCGTGTGCTCAGATTCATGTACACGTCAAAAAACACCAGGTAGTCGAACTTTTCGGTGCCCACCACTACGGCGTCTCTCATAATCGTATGGTTGTTTTGGGACGTTAAACCCCAAATATCATCATCATATACAAGAGACATGGCAAGGCCCGACCACAACAGCTCTGTCGTAAAGAGAAAAGTAAAAAAAAAGACGAAACAAAAGTACACCACGAATTCGAAACTTTACTTAGATTGTGCATAGTAACCATTCCTTCCAGCATAGGTGACAGCTGAATTTAAAGCATGTCTGGCCCATTCGTTTAAGGATATGTGCAGCGATTACAAGAATGTTTAGCGTTGTGACGTTGAAACATTGTTCAACGCGTATTCGTTACGGTGACCAAACGTTCTCTAGAAACTGGGAACTAGCAACAGGGCGAATTCAGTTATCAAACTGAAAGTACTAAATAAATTCGATTGAATAGCTGTTAAAACCCTGTGAACATTAATAAATTGAGACAGGTGAATAGTGTCCAAGAACATTTATCGATCTTAAAGTTTCTAGATGAGGTAAAATATAAACACCACAAGCTCAGAAGCAACACAGTGTAGTGGACGTGAGCCACGCGTGTGCCATCCCGTCGCGTACAGTTTCGTTGGCCACATAGCATATATGCCTTACACTAATACAATAACGCACGCATGTTCTCAGAAAGATGCAAGAAAGAACAAAGCTTCGAGCATATTTCATATGGCTTATTGGTTCAAAACCTGTCTCGTTGAATTATGCACGCTTTGCATACTGAATATAGATGTGTTCCACGCTTTTTTTTTTTCTGTTATGCCTTACCACGATCCACGTTCGCAATCTATAAACGCTTCACTCAAACAAAAAACGAGATACCGATAAAAAAAAGTATGCTCGACCGTGATTTCCATAACCACAAAAGTTCTGAAGTGCCCGGGCCACGAGAAAGTGGCTGGAAAGCTTGAACCCTGTCCTTGCTAGTGCCACTTTTTTCCCCTCTTCCAGCAAGTCGCCTTTATGTTTTATTTTATTTTCCTCGCCCATTGGTGACAAGGCTCAACTAAGGCTGAAGGCCATCGTAAATCATGCCGCGAATTATTCCGCCAGAGTTATACAAAGACGTCCGTGACCACAGCGAGGGTTGATAGCGATTGCATGAAAAGCCACCTTGGAGGTGACTGGCTCTCATAAAAAGGGCACTTGCTCTAACTCATTCTCTTACATCTCCTCCTCCTTCTCTTTGTCCTTTTATGTTTATCTGTTCTTCCGTTGCACTTTTCTAAAAGCATGTGAGCGCTTTACGGAGGTGGGTCTACAAGGCACTCTACAATACAAAAAAAGCAGCTCTGCAATTTCTCTCCCTTCCTTCATTTCCTCCTCCTCTCTCTCAACTCTGCTGGTCCACGCCACTTTTGTCCCTGCTTTCAGTCTTACCCTGTCCTTCAAGGCTGTCTCAAGCTACCATGGAGACACTGACCTTGATGAAAAGCAGTAAAATGCCCCTGTTTTAGAGTATCCAAGAGCATTGATGTTGCTCTAACAGTTGCTTAATGTTATAGGGAACCAGCCCTCTTCTGCAACCCACAAGGATGTGACCCACAAAGAGCGGGGGACGTGTGTAGGGGAGAAGTATATGTAGAAGAGAGTGAAAAGGAGTGACCGCTTTATCACGATGAGTAACCGCATGACACTAAAGCTAGTGGGGTTACCTCTTTCCCCCATCTCTCAGCACTACAGTGCTTGTTTGGGTCGGTTGGCAGATGTCTGCCGAGAACTCTGTTCATGGTCCAAACACATCACAAGTCATGCAAGCACATGTCATGGTCCAAGTACATCGACTATATATGTAACAAAGCATTGAGAAAAATAGGCTATCTATGTCGCACTGCGTCTAAATACCCAGAACCCACAAAGCTGTGTCTAACATAAATTGCTAATTTGCCCTCTACTTGACTAGGCATTCATTGTGTGAAACCCGTATAAGCAGTGCGAGATTCAAGAACTGAAAGTAGTCTCGAAAGAGGCGGTAAAATTCATATGTCATCGTTGCGACCGCGATTTCTCACCCTCTTCAAGTCTATCTTCATATGCAATAAACTCCACTTTATTCGCGTCACCGAATACAGCCAATAAAATTCTTCCTAAGAATTGTTCTCTTTACAGTTCAACTGTCAAATAACAAAGAATACATAAACGTCGCCCCACATTCAACAACGATAACCTATCACAACCTAAATTTCCTACGCCTTCCTACGCTCGAACTAATATGTTCAAGTTCAGTTTGTCCCCCGTTCCATCGAAGACTGGAATTCATTACCTGGTTCTCTTCGTTCACACCCATCGCAGAGTTTCGCAGCCGAAATTCATAAAACATATGTGTGAAATACGCTGGTATTTTGGCAATTGGTATTGCTTTGTTCCTTTTTTTTTTTGTTCGTGTTCTGATACTTTTGCTTAATGCTAGCATGACGTTATTCTGTTACTTGTTTGCGTTATTCTCAATGTTTCAAGTTAAACTTTTGTGTATCCTTGTATACCCACTTCCGCCATAGTGCAAGTAGCGCTGCATTATGAGTAAATAAAACATATATATATATATATATATATATATATATATATATATATATATATATATAAAACTAGAAGCCGCGACAACCTCGGGACAGCTCACAAGAAACGTGTGTCGGTTGTACTTCAGTGCAATGGTATGTTTCTGTGCTGTTAACCAGTGGTTTTTGCTGTTTCTCCTTTTGTATCCCCACCAGTGCCGACTAGAAAAAGCAGTGGGTAACCCGGTACATTGTGAATAGAACTCAATGTTTCCATCGTTGCATGCGGACGCTCTACGAATTTATCGTAGCCGTGGTCTTCTCTCGATTCCCATTCTCGTCTTCCCGTGTTGTCCTCCTCCTCGCTGGCGCTCAGCCATTATCCCTCCTAATGTTGCTGAAGCTGCCCATTTGCATCCCTCATCCCTAACTACTCAAATACAGTCTATTCCTACCTTGTTTACCGACACCTGATCAGCTGAACGTGTGTGAGCGAGACTCCCAACTGCTTCAGGTGCATCACTTCGACCTCTTTTACGTGGTGATGGCATCCAGTTTCCACCAGCTTGAAATAAAATGTAAAAAAAATTAAAGCTCTTCTCTTCCCGATATGCCTATAGTATTAGGGTGTCCTTGTCTTGTCACTTAACATATCTGTTTACGAGTATTTTTTTCGTGAGGCGAATCACCGATTTGACGAGCTTTTTGGTAGGTTTAACTCTTTCAAGAAGTCCTGCAACACTTTCCCTAGAAACCATCCAGCGATTTCAACTCAGAAGTTTATTCCCTCACGAATCGACCAGCACAAAAATCTTTTGAATACGTCTAGTACGAATGGAGTTAGACATTGGCCACACGCAGTAATTGCTTTTCTCTCTTCTCTCATAGCAACCAACGCGCTGGAAGCTAAGCAGGGGCGAAAGGCCATTGAAATTCCTAACTATATGCACTATAGAGGTAACATTGGTGCTAGTGTCGATGGGAGCTGCAACGAACGGAGCTTCAGTGAGCATGACAATTATGGGTGGAACATGATTTGGCTAGTCTTCGTACTTTACGTTTGTTCTGGCTTCGCGTGGCTTGAAGCTGTCTTGTCACGAAACAACAACTGCTGAATTTTGTGGCAGTTACGCTTCACCTTATAATCTTTTAGGCTAACTTCTTCAAATCGGGTCACGAAGTGAAAAACGGTTTGTTCTTCCCTTCGAAACAAAGCCGCAATAAACGAAGGCGCGAGTGCATTCGCCACCTGCAAGCCCGAATACTAGGCAAATCAATGTCATAACCGTAACTCCCATGTTCGCTGAACGATCGCAGGGCCAGAGTCACCTCTGGTTAATTTTAGGAAGCTCTATAGGAATGGCACGGGCGAAAGAAGTTACGCCACGCACGCATCAGGACCTTCACCACTTTTTTTTTATCTTCATACACGCAGTTTACCATAAGTGTGATCGCAAGCGTCACGCGGGCACGTGGCCACCTCCTGTGGCGGCCGCGGTTGCTATGCAGCCCACTATGCCTAATTCAGTCAGTGGCCGTGTACATTGGGCTTATGACGTAGATAATTGGGTTTATGACATCATTTGTAGAAATAATAGGAACCAGACTATAAAAAAACAATTGTGTGTTCCCGTCCACCTGTTGGCGTCATAATGTTTCGCTCACGTGTTCTAAAGAGTCTCGACTACCGACCTACAGCGTTTTCTGACCATGCTGACCAAGTGGTGCATGGCCCCAAAGGCGTAGCTAGATTTTTTTGTGCGTGGTAGGGGAGGTGGTGATTCACCTCCTTGAAGTGGCCAAGTTTCGTTCTCTATGCAATGACGAAACAAAAATATTGGAAAGGGAGGGGGGTACACAGGTCCTGTGTCACCCCCTGGCTACATTCCTGCATGGCCCCTTTAATGCCAGCTCAATCAATTTATAGTTTAATGTTGCTTCATGTTCCTCTATTCGAAAGTGCTGTTTCACTAATGTTTGCCCATCAGTAGACCATCTTGATCACTTATACACGTAATGGTAACTACTTCAAGAGGCCTAACAGCTGAACATTTAGCGTAACGAGAACTCTCTTTTTTTTTGTCTCTCTCTCTGAGGGCATACTCGAAAAGTAAAACGAAACGAATATCTAAAGTAGTACCGACATTTGTTCATCGTTTTTAAGAGCGCCATGCATTACAGTTTTGCAATTCTTTTTTTGTGAAAGCTTTTCTCTGCATGAAAGTAGCAATGCCGTCCTGGCAGTGATTCTGAGACTTCTGACATAGCACTTCATAGCATGTTCATTTCAGGGCATATATAACTTAACCTAATCGTGCTTTTTCTGCAATACCGAAAGAGATTTAGACTTAACTATAGCTATTTGGGCTCTTCCTGCTTAGCTCGTATGTCATAAAACACATTAGGCCCAACTACCTCTGAAGAGGGAGGCGACTATCATCCCAAGTGCCATGATCGGCTCTTCTGCACGCGAAGAGCGATTTACAATAATGTAGGTCATAAAGGCTGTTTTCGTCAACATGCCGCTACCTCTGCAATCTCTCGAATACTATCCCGCAACCAGCTTTTTCAACTATCTCAGTTCTCAACTACATCTTTTGTTATTGTAATGGTTGCGTAGAAGTTCTTTTTGAATCAGACCTGTTTCATACACACGTGGTGGTAATCTCACGAGTCAATTGTTCCGGCTTAAATGCGTACAAATATCTATATATCATCATGAACGCAAACGACTGTATTGAAATGTAAGCTCGAATCACATGCTTGTAGTTTTCTTTTTTAGCTGTCTTGGCGTTCTGGTGAACAAACGTTGACTGCACGCACTACGTTTGAGTCTCGCCGTCCCAATCACAGGTTTTAAGCATTGCTTTTTTTTTCTGCTTTTTGTCTGCTTGACTGAGATTTTCCCCTCTCTCTGTCATGCATACTTGGTTGCTTCTATTGTTACCGTTCGTTACTTGCTGCTACACAAGAACAACAAGCAAAAGAAACTCAGACGGCAATAGGCGTTTCACGAAGTTTTAACGCCAACGCACCGCAAACCACAGCAAGGTGAAATTAGACTAAGCATTCGTATATAGTCATTACATGAACGAATCCAGTTCTGTGACGCAATTAGAGGCACATATCGAAAAGAGAAAACGTAGAGAGGTCATGCAAAAGCCGAGTGCCCGATTTGCTTCCCTACAAAGGTGGTGAGAGAAAGAGGTATAGAAATTGGTACTGTGTAAGAGACTTAACAATGCGGACACGATAGTAGCGAAGACAAACAGCAAGATGATAAGGGGTTCTCCATGAAACAACAGTGAAGTAGTGTCACAAGGCACGTGAGAACTTTTCTTAGAACAGCCAATCAGACAAAAAAAGATACAAGTTCACACTCTTATTCCTCAGTTCCCACTCTGCCCTTCTTTTTATTAGTCTGCTAGGTGCTGAAATCGAAAGCCGACTTGTCCGCACCTACGTTACTGAAACGTATACCTAACGCAGCCAGTTGACCGAACCGTATATATTGTCGTGTTTCAGATGCACTAACCTCTGTGTCCAAGTCAGTCTGTTCGTTTTATTCGAGCTTATAGGCCAGCAACGCATTCTCTAAAATAAGAGTTTGAACTGAGAATTCGCTGCAGCACTGCGCTTTTTTTTTTTTTTTTGCACGCGTAGTCGGCACTCACATAATGGATTCACGCTCTCATTGCTCTTGCAGACATCGCAGCACCAATCCCAAAAAGTTCGCCCTGTATGCATATCTTAGAAGTCCCTTGATTCTTTTGCGAACGAAGGCGGTGGAGAAAAAGTACATGCGGACCGCTGCATGCCTTTTGGGAGGTCAAGATGCCGGAAGTTCTGGTCACGTAACTTACAAAACAAGCTGCATCGTGCCTTTCTTGCTGAAAAGAAAGCTTTGGTGCAACGTCAGGGGCACGCATATTGATTACTTATTTACTAAAGCTTTTTCTGCTCTAAGCTACGTAAACCATTGCGAAGAGCACGAAGGAGAAAAGAGTGTTAAACGGGATACAAGAGATTCTTGCCGGATGCCGAAAATTACCCTAATGGATTTTAGATGAAGCCTGCTTCGGTAGAGTTTGCTAGCGTGGCTCCCTGTGCATTTTTTTTTGTTGTTGTTGTCTCTTTTTTTGTTCTTGTTTTTGATAGCACTGTGACCAGGGGCAACCAGTCTAATGGAATACAGTATCATTCTCCTCATCCTCTCTCTTAACCACCATCTCCCCCTTCGCTTCTAAGCTTTCTGAGTAACGGCAACCGGTGTACGGGTAAACAAACTGGATAGCACAGAAGAAGGCGTGTTACCGCTAATCCTATAGACGGGCAGTCCTTAACAACCTTATATAAACAGTCGCATTAGTGTTTCTGCAAGTAAAGATCCACGAAAGTACCCGTCTAACATCCTTTTAGGCGTCAGGGCAGGAGGCTAAAAGCACTATAGGAAGTGATAAAATGAGAGATGCAAGCTAAGAAGAGAAAAGGTGCGGAGGTATACCAGGCTAATGTCTAGTTTCCTGCCTTTCTGGACGTAAGGCTATGGGGATAAGGAGAAAGCGAGGAGGCGAGTGTACGTGGCATCCACATAGTTGCACACAAAGTAACACTGCAATTAGTTCCCAAAGTCAGCGTTTTTTTTTTTAACTGCCGCAGTGCGCAGATGATTTACCGGGTCATCAACAAATATGTTCAGGCCCGAACAACAATGTTCAGCTAGAATGTCAAGTCACATTAATTCGGCTAAAAGTGCCCAATCGACTAAACTCAAAGTACCTGTTTATTCCTTGATGTAACAACAGTTGGCGGCATTGACATAAAGGGAGTGCTAGAACTCCTGGAACCTTTGAAAACACGAACGCGCCATGTGGCGCCACCAACACGTTAGCGCCACTTGAGTGCCTACACGTAACGATCAGGTACGTCATATCCTGGGGAGTATCGGTTTGCGAGTCCTAAAAGACTACTTTAAGTTTCTTTTATTGTCCGAGGTGAGACATCTGAAAAAAATAGTAAGAAATGTCGGGAAAATGACACTGTCTGAATACTATTGCAGCTTACGCACTGAAGCATCTATCGACCATCAGGATGGCAGCGGCAACGAATGGTCGCCTTGAGTGCCCACCCATAATTCCTCTAGCAGTGAAGAATTGCAACGAAACATAAAGACGTCGGCAAATACGCTTTCGGTTTGAATTAAATCAATGCATTTGCTTGAGGAACGCGTAACGCTTGGCAACTAAAGCAAAGGTTTCAGTAGTCGATAATACTTGGTTCACTTAAGTGTACCAGTCATGTTTCTTGGGCGAGTTGGAAACTCATACTTGAAAAGGTAGCACTTCCCTAACTACGTTTTCTTTGTTTAAGTGAATAATGAGATAAGCAAGTTTATTTATTTTTATTTATTTATTAGATTAACAGCCATTGTTAACGGACTGCAGGAACTTTGGGCGTGTCTATCCACGTATCTGTCTAGCCGCTTACGTCTGGGTGCTCATAGTAGCCTGCTTATTTTGACACATACCACAATGTGCATAGGGCATTAGCGTATGACGAATACACGATGAACGGATAATCAAAACGTTACGTGAGATACTTGACGTGCACGTCCTGAAATACATTTTTAAGTGGTGTGCTGCACATACCCGCATACCCCTGCAGCCCAATTAATATGCGTATGAGCCACAGGTGACTGACAGTTTGTATCGAACCAAAATGGCACTGACAGAGCTTCGAAAGTGACCGTGTTACGGTACTTGTGTGTCAAAAAAATGCAAGACAGGTGTGGGCAGTGCTGTAAGTGAGAAAAAAACAAACGGCGATGGAAAGAGAGAAAATCACATTTACAGATGAAATCAAGTCGAGGCATTCGGCATGACAGTCGAGTATTCTACCACAGAGAAACGCCATTGCTAGAGACAGCTTGTGAGGGAAAAACTAATCATGGTGTTACGTCGTGCCAACGTGCATTTTGGATGCCGTATGCACTATGGACGTTTAGAACAATATAATAAAATCTCAAACTATAAATATGAACTTCTGTGACTCGCCAAGCTATTGTAGTTATTGTGCAACCCGGAGGAATACGACGAAGAACTGCTTCTATTGGTAGGCACATCATTACGTACTGTTCCTTTCGTTAAAAGTGACGGATGTGTTCTAATGAGAGTATCGTCGTTGCGTAGGAACAAAGGATACCCCCTGAGCATCAGTGTAGTCGACGAGAATAATAAATACACAATCGATTCTGTAGCCAGAGAAAGATGGTCCTATATGAGACCACCCCCTTCTATGATCTGGCTTCTTTAAATATGTTCCCTCTTGAAAATAGCCGATTTCTTTGAATTGTCGAGGCCTTCAGCAAGTATTGTCACACCCCCAGGAATAAAAAAAATTACCGCTGTGAATCTGCCTGTGCCTTAGCCAAATATAAACTACTCAAAAACTCTGTATAAACTACTCAAAGTGCACAAAAAGTTCTGTCAAACTTGCAAGATCTGAATAAAATAAACATTTACAAAAAATGCGGTATCCACAACTCACTTCCTCCTTCGAATATTATCTACTTCCAGAATGATTGGGATCTGCCAAATCTATCTATCTATCTATCTATCTATCTATCTATCTATCTATCTATCTATCTATCTATCTATCTATCATCCTTTCCTTTCACAACACGATCCCGCTGAATCGCAAAAGTTGTCTTTACGAATGAACGGTGGAGGCAGAAAATACACTTTAATTTTACGCCGGGATCTCGCCAATTAGGCAGAAACGTCTCTCGCGCGTAAGTATTGCGTACAATGACGGTGAATCAATTCGAAAATTTGAGCGTTTAACATGGGATGGTGTAACATGCGTTGGACTTGTCTACTCAGTTGGGCTATTTATCCTTTGTTCACGTAAACATCTTCACGACATTCAAATTTTCCTTTCTAACGCGGCCGCATTCCTTCCCTAGTCTAAATAAAGTTCATGTGTTCACAGAAAATTTTGGTGTGTCATACTTCGACTGTGCTGTAGACATGGCCTTGTAATCTCACATGCTCCTATTCTCTTGCATTTTTTACCCTTACCTTTCCTATTACCAAGTTGAGGGTGCAAACCAAATTTTTTTTTCTACTGGTCTTTCCTGTATGTCTCTTTCGTATGGGCTTCTTGTTCAAGTTACGAAAGTGCAAATAGTCGTTTCTTGTTCTTGTTATCTACATGCCTTTCTTGGTGACGTTGTTGCTAAAGGCTGTTTTCCAAAGCCCAACAACTTCAACAGTTCCCTAGTTGATTTATGCAGAACACTCACGGACTTCCAGCAAAGCTAAACACATACGCTTGTACAACAAACCTCGCACAAACGCATAAAACTACACCGTACTCCTCGATAATCACGCTGAGTACGCAAGTGCGAGCAAGCTCTGCCAGACAAGCTGAGGACCTCCTTTAAAGCTCAGTTGCCGCAAACTCTGTTGTGTTCCATTACTATTAACGGTTCTGAATAATCCGCACCTTGCATAATGCAGTGCAGTTCTGACGTTTCCAACGGAAAAGCGTGCGCTTCAGAGACGTAGAGAAAGGATACGGCTGCGCACATGAGAATTGCATGCCCCCTCGTCGTCAATTCGCAGCATTAGAGTACCAAGTTTTAATCTCTTCTTCACAAGCTTGCAGCACCACGAGCTACTACACATCCCCCCTTTGTGTGCAAACTGTCCCGAAGAGGTCCTCGCGAACTAAGAAGAGTGTTCGCGCTACTAAGTAGTTCTCAAGAAATGCTCTCACCTTTATCATTAATTCACACAGTCAGCACAGCAATGTAGTGTATGTGAACTGCTTTGCACATTTAAAGCTTTTTCCTTCCTCCGCATTCGCAACGTTACTTCTACTAATCAAATCAACTACAACACGGTTGAGTAACATGAACTTTGAACTTAGAATATCATGGTGGTTTAGCTAATGTCGCTGCATCTCTAAGTAAATTATTTGCTTGTAATGTCACGCCATCACTATTCGTATAAACATATAGCTGTACTTCCATTTTGACTATGCCCCCCTAAGTGATGCTTTTTTTGGTTTTATTTCAAGCAACAGTATTGACCGGTGCTGAACACGACCAGTAATATCCTAAGCTTGCGTCAGCATATGCCCAGCGGGTGCACACAGCGCTGAACAAGGCCCTAATACCGAAATGAAAGAGATTTGGTCCATCTGGCATGCGTTAGAACTGCAAATATGGCAGCAAAAAGTGGCTTCATTTTGGTTACAGAAAATTTGAACCTACGGGGTGATTTACACAATCAAATTAATGATCCTAATTGTAATAAAAATTGAAAACTATAAATTTAAATTGCTATAAACAAAAAACTGCAAAATCGCGACAGAGACGTGAAAGAAGCATTTGGGTAGTGCCCTTTATATCTCATCGCCACAATGATAGTGCGCTCATTTTTTCGTTCATTCATTTGTTGAGTTCGTTCGTTGCATTCGTTGTGTTCGTTCGTTTCATTCGTTGTGTTCATTTAGTTCCATTCGTTGCATTCGTTGCGTTTCATTCGGTCCATTTGTTGCATTTGTTGCGTTCATTCGTTCGTTCGTTCATTTGTTTGTTTGTTGTTTGTTTGTTTTTTTGTTTGCCTGCTTGCTTCTTCCGGTGCCATTGGTTATTTTCGGTGCCGGCGTCCATGGTTGTCCATGACCATTGTCGATGTCGTCGTCCATAACCAAGAAATTTAGAAAGATGCAAATAAAAAAATGGTCCCGTATCTGCATGTTTCACTGCAAATGTCGTCGAAAGACGATAGTCTTGCGTCTAGAGAGAGTGAACAAAACGTTTACTTGATGTTCTGCGCGAGAAAATTGGTGAATTGTATTCTGGAGGCACTGCGTTACAGAGTCTCGATCAGTGCAGCGAAGGCGAACGAGCACATCGGCGCACGTTAGACACGAGCGCTATCTGGCATTTATTTTCGAAAACGAAGGAAGGCGCGTGCGCCTGTCTCAGAGGCGATAAGGTGTACAACGCAAAGCGACGGGCAGGTGTCACCACCCTGTCGTCAGGGACTTTAGTCTTAGCAAAGCGTTGAAAACACTTGTCTTTTTTAACATCGTGTTGCATTGTCGGCGCAATGTGATAAACGCTACGGTCTTTAGAATTACTTATGTATGCAATCTCTAGTATAAAGACACACATACAAAATATTGACGTGTTGTTACGGCGCATGCATGCCTTCTCTAGTATAAAAACACACATCGAAAAATATTGACGTGTTGTTATTGTGCCTCAGATACGCGCAGTAATTGCTTTTTAATTGACAATCGCACAAGTATGACCGCTGAAACTTGAACAATATTGGAGGGTGCTGCGGATGGAGTTGGCCGTTTGGGGTATCGTTTGAGGCTGTTTGGGATATCGTTACAACGGACAAACAGAAAAATGTATTGACAGACAGACAGACAGACAGACAGACAGACAGACAGACAGACAGACAGACAGACAGACCAAAAGTTTTGCGTCGAAGTACTGCAAAAAAAAACTATCGTCATTAATAACCACTAAGAGACTTTAAATCGAGCAAAACAGATGTTCCAACACAGACAAAAGTGCTTAAAACCGCTATGGCAAGAAAATCACAGCATATTCACGGAATAAATGATGATGAGTGGAGCGAACCGTCCGTCAATCTGTTCGTGCTTCCGTCCATGTGTCCGTTCGTTCCTGCAGCCCGTTAGTCCATGTGTGTCTGTCTGTCTGTCCGTCCATCCGTCTGTGCGTCCGTCCGTTCATCTAGTGAACACTTCAAGTACCGCCATCTCGCTTTTTTATCATACATTCATCATATACAAGTAACGCCATCCAGCGGACAATCCAAGAACTAAACGAGTGTATGTACCACATTTCTGCTTTCAGCGCTTTGTCGATACTGAGAGCGTGATAACGGCGCTGTGATACATTTTTCGCAACATTTGGACATGCGTATATATGCCCGAGGGCAGGTATGTGCCACAGGTATGCGGGTATGTGCACTACGCACTACGACAAGTTACGCACTACGACAACGGGGGCAGCACAATGCACGCCATAAGGAGCTTCGCCCCTAAAACGTGTAGCGGAAGCAGCTTCCTTGACGTTTGGAATATTTCATGACAGAAACGTGAAAACACGACAAGCGTCAACACATGTCAACTGTGCAACAAAAGGGTGCTTTGAAGGCGCACCCATTACAAAGCGCTTCCACATATTTAGTCAGCGCCAGTGACTCCCGATCAGCCCTACAAGTGCTGCTCCAACTAGACCGAGCAGGCATGACTGGCGTTGCTGCACGCCAAACTGACCGCCATCAAAGATAGCGGTGTGCGTCTATCCCGCCACTGGCTTCTCTCGCACGTTGGAATAGCTGGCAACGAGGAGGCTGACGTCGCCGCTAAGGCAGCACACTACAGTGACACGCCAGTCACCAAGGCGGTAGCCCAGTCGGATTACTCACGGCAGCGACTGCGGATGCTCCTACCAGCGGCCCAACCTGACACACGGGTGGCAAGCGGCAAACCTCCACCATCCCTTCCGGAGACCGGCCTTGACAGATGCGAGTGGCAGCTGTTGCTTCGCCTGCGTACCGGCAGCGCCTGGCCTGCGGCACGCATGTATTCCGTCGGTCGCTCTTCATCGCCAGCGTGCCGAAGGTGCGGTGATGACGAAACGCTGCAGCATATTATTTGCTCCTTCCCTGACCTGGCCACAGAGCATTGCGTACTGGTGACCCGCTATCGTCTGCTTGGTCCACCTGCCACAACGATGGAAGACATACTTTTTCCCGCGTGCTCGAAGACGCAAGCCCTCCGAGCCTTCCTCGATTCCTGTGCGTGTGCGGACCTGGCCGCCTTATAGACGAACGCTTTTGCTTCGCACTTCTGACTGTGCTGACAAGACGTTCCTTGTCATGCCATACACTTTTTCCTTCTCTTCTCTCTTCTTCCTATCATCTTTACTTTTCCCTTCCCCCATCCCTAAAGGCATGATTCGTGCCCCCACGACAGAAGACAGAAAATGGCGTCCTCTTTATCTCTTCCTTTATCATTAACTTCTCTCTCTCAGTGACATCAGCAATAGATAGAAATGGATGCAAAGGAAAAAAACAGGGGCGTTCACCTGGTGGAAGTAACCGGTTTGCTACACCGTGCACAGTGACGGGGAAATAGGGGTTGTAGAAGAGACATACAGACAGATAAATGAAATACAAAACACACACACACTCACACACACACACACACACACACACACACACACACACACACACGCACGCACACGAACGTTCAGATCAAAGACGTTCTGAGAGGCCGCTTGAACGCAGGAAATGCAGTAAAGCTTGCACAGCCTTCTGTTGACCCGCTAGGCCAAGCATAAACAATGCTAGCCTCTGCGGAAGCTCGTGTTGGCCTACGAACGCGTAGTGGGCCATCTTCTCATTTGCAAAAGGAAGAGTTCGGGCGTAATGGACACCGTGCAACTGTCCTTGCGGTAGGCATCTTACAATATTTTAAATGGGCAATGCTGCACGACCAGGTGTTCGTTTTTTTGCTGCCCTGTTGACGCATCTTCCTAAAACTGAAGTAAGGCTAGCGATTGAGAAGGCGGTGCGCACGAGGATTGATTCACGTTCTACTGTTAAAGGCAATGCTCAAGCGTTCTCCAAGTTCTTTTTTTTTATTTTTAAGGTTTGATGGAGTTCACTTACGCTGCACCCCAAGCATAGTGTGAAAATTATGGCTTGAATTCGGTATTACGATGCTCTTCCCTTGATATTGGTTGACAGCATAAATTTCCCAGAATTAATAATAATAATAATAATAATAATAATAATAATAATATAATAATAATAATAATAATAATAATATAATAATAATAATAATAATAATAATAATAATAATAATAATAAATAATAATAATATTAATAATAATTCGGCAGATTCCACGTACCTGGAAATCGGCGTTACGTCACCTTCCTTGCGGAGGGAATCGCAACACGGTCACCTTCCCTGCGGAGAGAAGGTGACCGTGTTGCACTTTTTTGTTGAGCGACACGTCATGAAATTACGCTAAATATATGTACAAATGTTGCACGCACAGACATATGTTGAAGAGTTGCAGATGTTTACAAAAGCAGTTGTTTGCACTTGCGCAACGATGCCAACTGGAACACG
This sequence comes from Rhipicephalus microplus, assembly GCF_013339725.1. Lineage (NCBI taxonomy): Eukaryota > Metazoa > Arthropoda > Arachnida > Ixodida > Ixodidae > Rhipicephalus > Rhipicephalus microplus. The sequence goes on along the minus strand of NC_051165.1, from coordinate 312,068,939 downwards.
AGTATTAGCAACACCAGAAGCTGATATGAAGCGCTGATGCTTGCGAAGATGCTGGCCCTGGACACTGCTACATAAATAAACTTCAGCGCATGGTAACTAAGCACAATTTACGTTAACCCGACGTAACGACTGTATCAACGATTGATTGATATGTGGGGTTTAACGTCCCAAAACCACTATATGATTATGAGAGACGCCGTAGTGGAGGGCTCCGGAAATTTAGACCACCTGGGGTTCTTTAACGTGCACCCAAATCTGAGCACACGGGCCTACAACATTTCCGCCTCCATCGGAAATGCAGCCGCCGCAGCCGGGATTTGAACCCGCGCCCTGCGGGTCAGTAGCCGAGTACCTTAGCCACTAGACCACCGCGGCGGGGCGTAACGACTGTATCAAATGAGAACATATGTAACTGTTTATAAAATTGGGTAAGGTGCAACCACCTTTGACTTTTCACGAAGATAAGCGTCTGTTTGAAAAGTAGTTCCGATCCCTGGTGTATCTCTTTGGTGAAAGGCTTCATTGCCACGCATGCTTGGGTTCAATTCTAGCTGGGACCCTGACATTTATTCTTTGCATTCATCGGGTCGACTCTACCGATACCGCGTATTTTTTAACGTTCGCGCGTTGAAATTGCCCATGTGTGTTCTCGTCGTTCCTGGGTAGATACTAAGGGTCATACACCGGTGGCACATATCCACATACCAGCGGCACATATCCGCCCGTAGGTATGTGCCACTATCTGGCGGGAAGTATTTGACGACGTACGTGACAAGATTGTGGCATTATTCATGTCTTGACCAGCTCGTCATATTCGTCAAGCCATCTTACCCTCCCATGCTAAGTTTGGTTCACGCCAAGTTAAGGGGGTGACCACGAGAGCACCCAAACATAAGCGGATAGATAGACAGATAGATAGATAGATAGATAGAGAGATAGATAGATAGATAGATAGATAGATAGATAGATAGATAGATAGATAGATAGAAAGATAGATAGATAGATAGATAGATAGATAGATAGATAGATAGATAGATAGATAGATAGATAGATAGATAGATAGATAGATAGATAGATAGATAGATAGATAGATAGATAGATAGATAGATAGATAGATAGATACCCTCAAAGTCACTGAAGTTCACTAAGAATTTATTCGCATCAAATAATAATATCATTAATAATAATAGCTGGGGTTACATGGTTCGAAAATACGATATGATTGTGAGGCATGCCATAATGGAAGGCTGCGCAAATTTCGGCCATCTGGTATTCTTTAAGACGCACTGACATGGCAGAGTACACGGGCCTCTGCTATTTCCCCTATGCGACCACCGCAGCCTGGATCGAACCTCCAACCTACGGGTGAGCAGCCGAGCGCCGCCACCATAATACAGCAGAGGTGGACTACACACACACCAAAGTAGCAAATAACGTATCCTGCTACTTCATTTTATTTTTTTCATCTATTCTCCGTTGTGTTGAAACTAACGATTGAAACCAAAACTGGGCTTCGATTGATTTTCTTCCTTCTCCTTATACGTCTGATTTGGACGTGTTGTTCGCACACCTGAACCATTGCTCGGATCATTTATATTAGGCTCGCTAATGATGAAAGTTCGACTACGGGAGTAACTCTGGCTCCCTTTTAACAGAGTTGAGTCCAGATTTCTTATTCACCCGACGGCATAACAATACCCAAGGGTGTACGCTTAGAAATGTGGGCGCACTGCCATGCACCAATCTACATAGCCTCGAGGCGCATTATTCGATCTACGCTTTAGGCAGGGAAACATGCAATCAGCTTACTCAGGCGGTGCCCTCATTAGTTTCTCTAGTGATACCAGCTCTATCACGCATTTGTTTTAGTTTTACTTTTGTTACATGTTCCTTTGCTGTTATGTTTGCATCCTTGCCCCGTGTTTTCAACATTCATAGTGCACCCGAATGCAGACTTGTTCCCCGAGGGTGTTTTTTTTTTCGAGGCACAAGCAACGAGTTACACTCCAGTTTCCCTTCCCAAACATTTCCGCTCTTATACTTCCGTCCAGCCTTCCTAATTACGAAAATTTTCGTTCTTGAATGTTCTCGCTTGCCAACTTGCGTTGCACACTCGTAGCTTGTGTAGTGACCTGTGAACTAGTTGCGTTAGGTAGCACTTTGCTGTTCTCACATTATTCCTCTTCGTATTACACGCATCAGCAGAAGCGGAGCAGAGGCTGACATCTCACCAGGCGCCAACTTCTCCTCTCACATGATTTCTTTTTCTCTAATGCGGAAAACGCAACTTTTGATTAGACAGGCCTTTGCGAGACCTCGAGATCAAACTAGCCTAGGCCCCGCAAAAGGCTGAGTACAACCTTCTATGACAAAGTTAACAAAAAAACGTCATCATTTTCGGCCTTTATGCCAAAGGGCGCACACTGTGGAAGGGAGAAATTTTCGATCAATCACCATTCCGAGTGATACGAATCGCATTATATCTACTTTGAATTACAGATCACAGCGGCAATTTTAAAAACTGCACGCGGTGAATTCATTTCAGAACGTACACCTCAGGGCAGCTGAACGATTGTAACGATAAATCTCCGCTCCCGAAATTCCAGTCTAGTTTCTTTTGCTTTGCACCGCCACTTCCGCTGAAGTCTCGCTTTCATTCGACGAGCATCGCTTGCTGCGCTCGTGCGAAAAACTTTCCGGTGGCGCTTAAAGTTTCAAGCACATCGCATTACGCCGCCCATTCATCACTCCCAATTCCTCCCGTTTCTAGGTTCACACGTCGCTGTTACTGCACATTGTCTAGATTGTTAAACAAAATCTTAGAAAAAAACGCTTTTTATGCGTAATCCTACGCTGGATGTTTAGTATAATGAATGGCGCGATTAGACGTTTATTTAAACGAAGTTTGGCGCTTCTCTTTCGCGCAACATAGTACTGTTTCACGTGTCCGCTAGGCAAGCAGCATGAATAACGCTTATCGAATATTGCGCTAATTATATGCATCTTACTGCTCTTGTGATTGAACACGTTTTATCGAAGTGTACGAAACATGATAGGGTGTGGTAAAACTGAAGATGATTGCAGCACTACGCTTCCGGATTCTCTGTTAAACATGTTTCTGAAGATGAGATTTTATTGATAGAAAGAGATGTAATTACGCTTTAACATGAACAAACGCTAAAGAAACAGTGGATCGGTCACAAAATGCAGACGGAAAGGAATAAGACAAAGGTAGTTTTCACTTTCGTGTCGTCTTAGCTGAATGCATAAAAGGCCAGTTCACTTTTGATTCATTAATTCTGGGATACAATTTTTGTGTTTCAGAAGCCACATTATATGATGCAATAATGTATACTCTTAAGAAAATACAACAGATTATCCAGCCATGTAGAATGAGGCGACCCTTCGCCGAAGAAGTGGGAAGATGTCGGGGTAATAATAGATGTGTCCAGGGCTTGACGAGTCCCTGTAGTTCGTTGTTGGGCAAGTTAGATGGGCACTATGTCAGCGAATGAGCTCAGGGGCATGAACTTTTGTTGAAGTGACGCCCGCGCGTGCTTACAGGCGCCTTGCATCACCTGCAGTGACACGCTTTTATCGCAATAGAGGTCGGGCCACTAACAGGAGAGCGTCCGTGCCAGCAAGTTCTTCTGGGAGTTCTGACATGGAACGGGTAAACTGCATGAGGAAGGTGATGAATAGAGGAGTTCTTCACTCTGTCGGCGTCATCACGTTGCTTATTCGTAACTTTTCTTGAGACCTTTTTTTTCTTTTCCTTCTCTTTTATCTGTCTCACATTTCTTGTCCCCATCTCTAACCCCCAGTGTAGGGTAGCCAACAGGATGTCTTTCTGGTTAACCTCCCTGCCTTCTCCCTTATGTTGCTTTCTTCCTTCCTCCTTCACGAGACCTTCATCACTCTCCTTGACAACAAAGTGATGTTGCCGTAGCTATTCTCCAGTGTCTTCCCGCCATTTCCTCGACAATTGAAGCAACCAAGGCATTACGAAAACTGTCTGAGGACAGCCTATTTGCGCGAGCTGCTGTTCGCATACCGCCGAAGACCGCCGCTCTGAAGTGTGATTTGCGTGTGTGCGTGCGCGTGTGCATGCACATGCGCATGTGCGTGTGTATGTGCATGTGTGTTTGTGTTTATGTGCGTGCGTGCGTGTGAGTTAGCATGTGTGCGTGTGCTCTCTATTTCCTTCTTTCTTTCTTTCTTCTTTCTTTCTTTCTTTATTGCCAAGCATGTTAACATCGCTGCGTTTTCTCTATCTTTTGCTATCCTTTCTTCCTTTTCACAAGACCGGCTGACACAATATAGGCTAAATCACCTCGCTCGGTCACGTGCTGAAATTGAATATAATATAAGAACATCTGAGTACTTAAATAACACCCTAAAACCATGACATAATTTTGAGGCACGCCATTCTCGAGGGCTTCGGAAATTTTCGACCACCCAGTGCTCTTTTTGAACGTGCACTGACATAGCACAGTACATGAGCCTCGACCATTTTAACTTCTTCGAAATGTCGCCATTGTGTAAACTCGCTCTAGCTACAAAAGCACCATTCTGGTTGCTTGAATGGTGTCGCTCGTCTTGCGAGTAATATTTACGACGCAATCAATACACTTTTTTTCTATTTAACGGCTGAATTGTTTGTCGTGAAGGCAAGCATGGCACCCCACCAGTTTACAGAAGCGTGCCAGGGACGAAACGTGGAGCCGCAATCGTAACGAGCTGCCATCTGCAGGGATGACGCTTGCGAAACGCTGAAACTGGCGCTGCAAGCCCACGCGTCATTACCTTCTCGGTGTACAAAGGTGCACAGGGGTGTCACAACGTGAAAGTGAACCGAATGAAGAGACGATAGGTAGGAGAAAAAGCATAACTGATTTGGCCCGCGTGTCGGGTACAAAGCGAGGAAAACTTGGAGAATGCGGCAAAAGGCAGCACGATACGGAATGATGAAATTTCTCTGCATGTAGCAACATGAGGAAAGCAATCAAGGGCGTACAATGGGTGCTCTGCTGGAAGCGAAGTCAGATGGAGGCGGCAGTTTGCGCGATGACGACAGCTAACATTGGCAAGAGCGTCAGCAAAGGAAAGCTAATTCTTCATCTCAGTGTTGCTGTTGTGGCGTGTCCTGCTGCGTGACGCTTGATTGTGTTGTGCCGCTCTGTCTGGTCTTTCTTCTGCAAACATCACGTTTCGTTTTTCGAGTGCTGTTATTTCTTTTTGTGATGCTATTGGAGCTGTGTGAGTGACACGACAACCGCTATTGCTCTTGAGCTGGGGGAGACGGTTCCAGACATGGAGTTAGGTGGCGTGCTTATTATAAGCAATGTCAAGGTGCAGGGTCAACACTCTGTAACAAGGAGCAAATCGTGTGGTTTTTTTTTAGCGTGATTTTTTTCAAGTGAACTTCAGAAAAGGTACGAAATTACTGAAGAATGAACGTTTGAAATTTGTTAAGGTTTTAAATGGGGGAATTTCAGCGAAGATTTTGTGACGCCATGATTACGTGTCAGAAATGTTAAGGATATGTTCCGTCATGATTACGTCATAGAATCGCTTCATCACACCATGATTTTTCACGTCAGTCATGTTAATCCCGACGCCGCCAATGGTCCCTCTTAGCGCTTGATCGAGCGTCCATGGCAGTACGTCCTTATTATTGAACCTTGAATGCCGCGACCTATAAAGCCTGATGAGAAGCCCATCAAAACCATACTCATTAAACAATCTGTGTTGCTTTGATTTTCAGTGCAGTCCACTTGGTCTGTGCCCCCGTTCTTGCTGAGCGCATATCGTTTGCTCATTGTACTTTGTCCACGTTTTCCTTTTTTGCCCGCTCCAGTTGAACCTTGCAAAGGTAGTATGTCTTGGTGCTGTCTCGCAACTATGTTTGCCTAAACAGAGTTCATAAAACGTAAGATAGGGTTATTTATTTCAAGGTTGCTTACGCAATAATTAGTCCTTTGATTAAGAGACGCTAATGTATCGTTCTCCTAGTAAACAACTCGTTACTTTTGTGAGTTGTTTTTTTTTTCACTTTTGTAAAAAGTTTCGTTTGTCGCTGCATGCTCACTAACTAGCGGGTGTTTACTCATATTTCACTGAAGAAAAGTTTCTGAGGCATGCTCGCATGCGCGTACTTGGCGCGCGTATGATAATGATGTCCGCCCTTGCCCTTATGTACGAAGCGTTCAGGCGTTAAAGCAAGCCTCGCTTAGCAAGCTCATTTGGAAAACCGAGCTCAGTAAACAACACTGGTTGTTTCTGGATTTGAGTGGCTAGGCTTTCTTAAATTTGTTTAAGAGGCACCGCAGACGATCGCGCAGCATATTAGTTCTTCATTCGACTGCAGGAAACAAAAGTTCGACGTTGCTTCAGTGCGCCAATTTGCTTGCGCAGGCTTTATTATCCTTTATACGGTCATTCTTATTAAATTATATTATTTTAATACTTCTATTCATAATATATTATATTATCACCATTAGTAGTAGCTTTAGTAGTAGCAGCAGTAGTTTTAATTGTGTTTGATTTGCACACACAAATACGAAGAGGAAAGAGGGAGAAATAAGGTTAACGAAAGCCACCTAGAATATAACAAAACCACGGAAGGAGCAAAAGAGGAAACAAAATAACAAATATAAAAAAGTCAGTGACAATCACGATACGCCTAAGGCACATTCTGAGCGCCGCTATTCAGGTGCTTTCATATCGCGATAAATGATTTGAGGCAAATGATTCGGGATATGTACGTATCGTTGTGTAGTATATGTTCAGTAGCGTGACTAGCACTGGCAGTTTCATGTAGCCAATTTCACATCAATTCCTATAGACGGAGCGTATTGCGACCGCCTAGATAACCAGGAGACCATGGAAAGCCGCGCGGCCGCGTTCCACAAGTGCCGCTGCACAAGAACATGCGTTCATGTAGCGCTTTATTTACACACACACACACACACACACACACACACACACACACAACACACCACACACACGCATATATATATATATATACATATATATATATATATACATATATATATACATATATAAATATATAAGTATATATATATATATATATATATATATATATATATATATATATATATATATATATATATATATTGTCATGACCTAAGAAAGATATATATATATATGGTATATGCGAATGCCCTCCCCACGTGCCTTTGTGATGACGTCTTCGGCAACCAGCATGACGGTGCGCTCTAGTGAGCAGTACGGGCACCCGTACTGCTCACTCTTTTTTGTTCACGAGTTCTTTTGTTGTTGTTTTTTGCGCAGCCCAAATATGTGTTTAAGAAAGCACCAACTTGCCCGAACTACTGCTATAAGAGCTGCGCTCTAGGATAACGGATGCACATTTCATATTTGTATGGTACGAACTGTTTCTGATGCTTTCGCTAGGAGCATTCATAGAAATGTGACATTCGTAATGTCACAGAAATTATAGCGCTCGAATTTTACGCATGCTCCTATGCATTGGAGGCGTCATGTCCCAAGCGAAACACCGACAGCGCCCTTTACGACAAGCGAAGCCAGCCCTGCATGCGCACAAGCTCCTATTGGGAGGCCAGCGCGTGTGACCGAAGAGGAAAGTGTCTTCAGGCACCAGTGGCTCGTGATATCGAAAGGCTTCGCGTCTGCTCTCTTTCGTCCTCGCTCACTTATTCGGTTGCGCCTACAGTGGCGTCGCTCAACGCATGAACGGGCGCCTTACACCTGCCCCTTAAAATTTGCGCCACTCACTTTGATTTGATGTGTGACTTTGAACATGCAGAAACTATCATATGGTTATGAGACATACCGTAGTGGAGGGCTACGGAGATTTCGATCACCTCGGGTTGTTTAACGTGCACCCAATTGTTAGCGCATGAGCGTTTACAGCATTTTCGCCTCCATCGAAAACGCAGCAGTCGCGCAGCCGGGATTCGATGCCGCTACCTACCGATCCCGACCCCGCTACTAAGTACCTTAACTACTAGACCACCGCGGTAGGACTTGTGCAGCTCGTACGAGGTCGCGTAATAATGGTTCACAGCAGAACTTGGGGACTACAAAAAGGGGAGGAAAAGGACGAGGATGAAAAATAAAACGAAAAGAGCGCATGTCTGTTCATGATGACGATTGGTTTTCGGCGCAAGGCAAGCTATTCTTCCTATGCTGCACTATACTGAGCTATGTTTTCACTCTTTTTTTTCTCTCTTTTTTGTGTGTATGTATGTTACTTTATATGTATTTCTCCCCATATGCATTACTTTGTCTTTCTGTTGTTCTCTTTTTGTTATCTTTTTACTTTTTTCTGTGTCTCTGTTCATCCTTTTTTGTGTAATCAGTTTCCGATCTTCCATCATTTCATGTTTATTGTATTTTTTATTTTTTATCTCTACCTCCATGCGGTTGGTCCCTCACCTCCTGTATTTTCTCTGTCTTTTGCTTCTAACTCTCTTTTTCAATCTATTTTGTTCTCTATCTTCCTGTCTTTTTCTACCCTCTATTCTTCTTCTTTTCCCTTTCTCTTTTTTACTTCTTTCTTTGACGGTCTATCTCTCTCGCTTTGTAGTCAGATGCTCTTCTTTTTCTGTTTCTCCCTTTTTCTTCTATCTATTTCTCGTCTTCTATTTCTCTTCATCTTTTTGCCTCTCTCCTCTTGCGCTCGTTCTTTAATCCTCATTTTCCTCCTAACCTTCACATCTATTGTCATCACGCCCACTTCCCTTCTCTACTACGTTGCTGTACTATTTTATGCAAGGCTATGCGCTGTTCTGCCAGTGATTTTGGATAGCTGAGTGGTTTGGACGTTCCCATTCCAGTCGAATGTAGGTCAGTTCAGATTTCATCTCGGCGAAATCAATGATTTGCCAATAAACTTCCCCTTTCTTTCCCTCTGCATCTGTACTCAATCTATTTCCCATCACGTTATTGTATTCTTCGCCGTGCCAAGTGACGAACATTTTAGGGCGGCGAAGCAGAAGAAGACGAACAGGAAAGTGATGGAGAGAGAGACAGAAATGGCGCATGCTGGTTTATATAACGATAATATTTTTCTATCGATGACCTATAGCTCAACATTAGCGGCTCTGCTTTATGCTGTAGCTGAGTGTTTGCCGTTAATCTTCAGACTTTTCACTTATTTTCGCAGTTATACGGGGAACATAGTTCCCTTTTCGGCGGCGATGGAAGTGGACTTATCTGCACGCCCACCCGAGTTGCCGGCGACAGCGCCGGCAGTCTCAAGGAAACGAAGCTGCCTTTCCAGGCTACCCTCATTGACACTGTCGAGAGTGTCGACAGCTCCGACGACGAATACGGCACCGTCATGAGCCAGAAAGCAAAGCGATTGATGCTCAGGGCATCCATGGACGCATCTGCTGGGAGGGCCCCGCAAAGCCGGCCGAGGTGCTCCATCCTATTCTTGCCTACGCAACCATCCATCAACATGAGACTACTGAACAGGCAAGCTGTATCTTCAGAGCTCGAGGCACTGGTGCCGAACAGTAATAAGGATATCAGAGTGAATCCCCAGAAAAATTCTGTAGCAGTGGACGTCGCTCAAGCGTCAGCGTTAGATTCACTGAGCAAAGTCACTGTCCTCGGCGGCATGAATGTTCACACTATCATTCCGCTAGGAAAGCAGGCAACTACAGGTGTCATATATGACATCAATGTGACCATCTCGAACGAAGATCTGCCGATTCTTATTAAGCCTGCTAATGATGGGCCCCAAATACTACAGGTGTGCCGTCTACGAAAGTCGAGATGCGTGAAGATAGACATTAAGAGTGATTGCCTGCCGACACATGCTAAGGTGGGTCATTTCCGACATGCTGTGCGGCCATTGGTCCCTAAGCCGCTTCAGTGCCGAAAATGTCAGAAATTTGGTCATGTGAACGCCGTCTGTGGAAGTCCTACAGCATCTTCTTGTTGTGGTGCACCACACTCTGCCGACAACTGTAAGGCTAATTCCTATAAATGCCCGAATCACCAAAGGCCCCACGACGCCACATCAAAAGAGTGTCCGAAAATAAGGCAGGAGATTTCGGTTTTGAAGAAAATGGTGAGGGACCATTCGACTCACCGAGAAGCGGTTGCTGTCGTGACGCGACATCGTTCTCGTCACCGACGCTCATCTAGAAAGCCTGCCCGCAGTATCAATTCTTCTGTAACGCCTCCTTTCGTTGAATCGGCTTCACCACCACCGCCGGACAGAAGGAACACGTGCACTGAGAATGCTGCCCCTGAAAAGGAGGCTCTGGAAGAAGCATGGCCATCGCTTCCAAGGATAACCCCTGCAGAAAAACTGGAACATGCACCAGTAGCACCACTTTCTGCATCTCGCCAAGATGCGGCGACAGAGCGTGACCGAGAAATTTTGACGATGATCGAGTGTCTCATCAATGCCATTCGCACGCTTATAGGCAACACGAACACGCCTACAGCACGATGCGCAGAGCAAGTATTGGATGCCCTGAGTCCAGTGCTTGCCAACTTCCCATAGACAAAATGGCTCTTTGGCACTGCCTTCATTCCGAGACGAAGTACGTAGTGCGACAGTTTTACAGTGGAATGCCAGAGGACTTAAATCACGGATCTCCTGTTTTCGACATTACGTTTTCCGCAACAGATTTCCTATATTAGTAATATTGAACCAAATTTGTCAAAAGCGATAAAGCTTTCTGTCTACGAAGCCTTCACTTCATCGACTTGTGGTGAGCCCAGCGAAGTAAATAATATATCAGCACAGATTTAGTCTACATTCCACATTTGGTGCAACACCATAACGGAAATCAATACGTATGCCTCCGCGTCGCAAAGAAGAAGGTAGCCTTCACACTTATCGGCGCATACATCACTCCATCTGGTCTGTTCGATGGTGAAAGACTACATGATATTGCCACAGGCATGAACGAGGTTTAGCCATGCCAATGCGAGTATGTGCCATGGTGTGAAAGAAGAAGAGGACGGTTGGTGTGTGCTCGTGCTCTAACGTTCGGTTCTGCTCGACGTCCAGTGCTGCTCCTGTGAACAGACGTTGTGGTCGTTCTGTAATCACGTGACATGTTCTGGTGGAGGTGCCGGGTAGTGTTGTATTCACTGCAATCAGCAGCAAGGTCCCGACACTAGTCGAGACTTGGAAGAACCAGCTGACCTACGGCGTAGCAGGCGACAACTAGGCCTACCTCCTGAATTCGGACCATTTCCACAACTCGGCAGTACTATGGCTAGTGCGGGAACGCAAACCCAAGAAACATCAACGCTGCCTCCTCCATGGTTCTTCAACGTCCCGTGAACTCCGAAGCCGTTCCACGGTGACCCTTACGAGGACGTCGACGACTGGCTTGACGACTACAACCGTTGCGGCAGCGTCAACGAGTGGAACGAGCACCAAAAGCTTTGGTATGTCTACTTTTATCTCGACGACTCTGCGCGCACTTGGTTCGAAAACCATGAAGCCACTATTACAACCTGGCCAGAGTTTTGCAACCAGTTGCGAAATACCTTCCGAAGCTCTGACCGAAAGGAGCAAGCGGAACGGCTCCTCAATTCCCGAAACCAGCGTCCGAACGAGAGTGTTGCCATGTTCGTTGAGGACATGTCGCGGCTGTTCAGGCGAGCCGACTCCTCAATGACGGAAAAGAAGAAGATGCACCTCCTAATGCGGGGAGTGAAAGAGCAGCTGTTCGCGGGACTAGTCAGGAACCCTCCCAGCACTGCAGAGGATTTCCTCCGCGAAGCCACGACAATGGAGAGAATGCTAAGACAGCGTTCGTACCAGTATGAGCGTCCTGGAAGTCTTTCGTCAGTGTCATCGGCCCTGCCAACACCTGACGTCACGACTGTAAAAGACCTGACGGAGCTCGTGCGCAGTATTGTGCGCGAGGAGCTGCAAAAGCTGCACGTGGTGTCTTCTCCGCCCCATGTTGCTGCTCTAACGGATGTCGTTCGCGAAGAGGTCCGGCAGCTGGTGCACCCCATGACGACTCTGCGTGCGGCCGAGGTCCAACCCATGATGACCCCGCGTCCAGCCGAAGCTCCGCTATTAACGTACGCGGAAGCACTTCGTACTCCTGCACCGGCTGTTGGCTATCCGTCCCGTCCGTCCACCCTGCAGACGGCACCGTCATTCTACTCGGAAAAACCGCAGTACGGTAACCCACCCCTTACACGGAAGTCCAGTGTATGGCGTGCTCCCGACAACCGGCCTCTATGTTATCACTGTGGTGAACCAGGTCACATCTACCGTGAGTGCGCCTGGGTCTTCCTGGCTTTCGTCCGGATGCTCGTCGACCCAGAGATGATGAGTGGCCCCGTGCTATCGCCGAATACTTGGCAAGCCAACGATCCTCAATCATTCCGCGTCGCCAATCCGGCTCACCATCTCCACGGCGTTCCACGTCACCTGGTCAACAATCGCCCTTTGCGGACGTCCTTGCAGGAAGATCGCCTAGATCCACAAGCCCGCGCCGGGGAGACTATGAACAGCAACCTCTGGGGGTGAGGCCGCTGTTGATCGACCGTTACAAGACCCTCCCCCGATTTGCCTGCCGACATCCGACGACATTCTTTCACCGACGTGTGCCATCGACGACAAACGGGTCTCTGCTCGTATCTCTGTCCTTGTCGACAACCACCTGCTGACCACTCTGGTAGATACGGGTGCCAAATATTCTGTTATGAGCACTGACCTCGCTGCATAGCTAAGAAAAGTAACGACACCTTGGGGACATGGAACCAACCTCCGGACTGCGGGAGGTCACCTATTGACACCGCTGGGAATATGCAATGCCCGCCTTCGAATTCGTGAGTCGACGTACATTGTTTCCTTCGTTGTATTGCGCGAATGCTCCCAAAACCTGATTCTCGGAATGGATTTTCTCCACGAGCATGGATCCATTATTAACCTTCGCGACCTGCTCATAACGTTATCTAACGACCATACAGCCCTACGAAAGGATGCAGTTGCGCCGGCCACAACACTTCGAAGTGCTGACGACACCATCGCACTGCCACCGCGAGCCAGTATGTTGGTAACTGTGGAGAGCGACTGTGACAACAAGAGTCGTGGCATCGTGGAAACTAACCTCTCGGTGCTCTTGGCTCGGCAGATTTGTATCGCGCGTGCTATCGTCAAACTGAAACATCGGAGGACTCAGCTTCTGATCACGTATTTCGGCAGCCAGTACCAACACTTGGCAAAGCCAACAACGATCGCGAATTTTGAAGCCATTGACGACGAAGAATGTACCACTATCGCTCCGATTGCCACTGCTGCCGAAGGTAACACTGCATTAGCCAGTACAGTTGACGTGAATTGCCAGCTATCCTGCGCGCAGCAACAGCAGATACGCATGATTTTACGTACGTATAGTGATTGCTTTGCGACCATCTCCAAAATCACGCAGACCCCAACCGTGAAGCACCGCATTATAATGGACCCTACCGAACGGCCTGTACGACAGAACGCCTACCGTGTGTCGCAAAAAGAACAAGAGGCAATACGTTTTCAAGGGAAACAGATGCTCGACGACGATGTCATCCAACCCTCGAACAGTCCACGGGCGTCACCCGTCGTACTTGTTAAAAAGAAAGACGGCACTCTTCGATTTTGCGTCGATTACCGAAAGCTCAACAAAGTGAAGAAGAGAGACGTCTACCCTCTCCCACGCATAGATGATTCACTGGATCGACTTCGACATGCCCGGTATTTTTCCTCAATGGATTTACGCAGCGGCTACTGGCAGATCGAGGTCGATGAACGTGACAGGGAAAAAACAGCATTCATAACTCCCGATGGCCTTTACGAATTCAAAGTGTTACCATTTGGATTGTGCTCTGCACCGGCAACGTTCCAAAGGATGATGGACACCGTCCTGTCCGATCTGAAGTGGGAATCCTGCCTCGTGTATTTAGACAACGTCGTTGTTTTTTCCAAAACATTTGAGCAACATTTACAACGACTTCAGTCCGTCTTCGTCGCTATTCGATCCGCAGGCTTATCGCTAAAACCGGAGAAGTGTCATTTCGGCTACGAAGAACTAAAGTTTCTCGGCCACCTTATCAGTCACGATGGCATTAGACCAGACCCAGAAAAGACCATGGCTGTTGCTTCATTTCCTCTACCTTTGAACAAACGGGATTTGCGCCGGTTTTGGGTATCTGCGCCTACTACAGGCGCTTTGTCCAGAGCTTTGCCAACATCGCTGAACCCCTTACCCGTTTAACGAAGGAGGATACTCCTTTTGTGTGGGGTCCAGAGCAGAGAGCCGCTTTTTCCCAGCTTCTGCAGTGCCTTCAGAGTGAACCCCCACTAGGGCACTTTGATGAAGATGCCGCCACCAAACTTCACACCGACGCAAGCAACATCGGTCTTGGTGCAGTGCTCGTCCAGTGGCAAGACGGCGCTGAACGTCCCATCGTTTATGCTAGCCGCATTTTGTCATCTGCGGAAACTAACTACTCGACCACGGAGAAGGAATGTCTTGCTGTTATTTGGGCGATAACAAAGTTCCGACCGTATCTGTATGGCCGTCCATTCAGAGTAGTTACGGACCATCATGCCCTCTGTTGGCTGGCCAATCTCAAGGACCCTTTAGGGCGCCTCGCGAGGTGGAGCTTACGCCTTCAAGAATTTGAGGATACAGTCGTCTACAAGTCGGACCGCAGGCACACTGATGCCGATTGCCTTTCGCGTGCACCCCTCGCGACGACATCGAGGGACGATGATACCGATGGCCATTTTCTTTGTGCAGTCAGTGAATCTGACTTGGCCCAACAACAGTGGAATGATTCAGAGATCCAACAACTTATCGAATACCTTCAAGGTCGCAGCTCGAGTCCACCATCGGCATTCGCACGTTCAGGGTCATTTTGTCTCCGCAACGACATCGTCTACAAAAAGAACTTCGAACCTTATGCGACTGAGTACCTCCTCGTCGTTCCACCAGGGCTACGTGCTGACATTTTATCTGCCTGCCACGACGAGCCTTCCTCCAGCCACCTAGGATTTGCACGTACCCTTGCCCGGATTCGAACTCGCTACTACTGGCCAAAGCTCACCCAGGATGTCAAGCATTATGTTAAAACGTGCAATCATTGCCAGCGCCGTAAAGCGCCACCTGTGCGCCCTGCTGGTTTATTGCAGCCTGTTGCACCCCCGTCACAACCGTTTGAACAAATCGGCATGGACTTGTTTAGAACAAATCGGCATGGACTTGGATGTCACATGATGGCAACCGCTGGATCGTAGTCGCTACTGACTATTTAACGAGGTACTGCGAAACGAAAGCCCTACAACGAGGCACCGCCACTGAGGTTGCGTATTTTTTCATCAACAACATCGTCCTCCGCCATGGAGCGCCAACAGTTCTTATCACTGACCGTGGAACAGCCTTTGCAGCCCAATTGATGCAAGACGTCACGAGACTTAGTGGAACAGCTCATCGCAAAACAACCGCATACCATCCACAAACCAACGGTCTGACGGAGAGATTAAACAAGACGCTCGCTGACATGCTATCTATGTACGTCGACCATGATCACAAAAACTGGGATGCTATTTTACCATACGTAACGTTCGCTTACAACACTGCGATTCAAGAGACTACGGGTTTCACTCCCTTCCGGTTGCTTCACGGCCGAGAAGCAATTACGATGCTTGATGCCATGCTGTTGCCTGACACGACCAATATTACTACTGATGCGAACGACTTTATCCGGCTCGCCGACGCGGCCCGCCAGCTTGCACACGAGCGGATCCGAAAACAACAACGAATCGACTCACAGAGGTACAACTCCCGTCATCGCCATGTTATTTACCAACCCGGTCATCTGGTCTGGCTGTGGATCCCCGTTCGCCAAAGGGGCCGCTCGGAGAAGTTACTTCACTGCTACTTCGGTTCCTCTAGAGTACTACGAAATTCTGCTTGAAGACACAGCTCAGCGATCTCGATGTTCCCAGCAGGCCGACATTGTTCATGTGTCACGGATGAAGCCACACTACCCCCGAGCCACCTGACACTGCTTCATCATGCGTCTTTGTGCGTGTACGCGATTACTTTTACTTTTAATCGGCATTGGTCATCGGGGTGGTACCTTTTTGTCGAAGGGGGGGGGGGTAATGCCACAGGCATGGAACGAGGTTTAGCCATGCCAATGCGAGTATGTGCCATGGTGTGAAAAAAGAAGAGGACGGTTGGTGTGTGCTCGTGCTCTAACGTTCGGTTCGGCTCGACGTCCAGTGCTGCTCCTGTAAACAGACGTTGTGGTCGTTCTGTAATCACGTGACAATCTCTTGACCGCTACACCTGGACCTTGGATTGTTATTGGTGATTTTAATGCCCATTGCTTGCTTTGGGGAAGCACAAAGATTGATTCCAGAGGCCGTAAACTTGCTGAATTCGCCTCACGCCACGAACTAAACGTTATGAACGACAGCAGTCCAACGCATTTGCGTGGTTCGAAATATAGCAGTTGTTTGGATCTTGCATTGATGTCACGGCAATTCACTCAATAAGTGCGATGGTTCACTGATATTGAGACTCACGGCAGTGATCATATTCCAACGTATCTGAAGGTCACGGGTTTTGCAACTTCCTCCTCATCAACTAACAGAAGAGTTAATTGGACAATGTAAAAGGCAAAGGTGGAAGAGGCATGCGATGATATCGTGTGCGGCCTCGAGGAGGTAATGAAAAATGTGATGGAAGAGGTTACGAGCCCCTTTAAATACACATCAAAGCGTACAGAATTCGATATAGAACTTGAACGACTACGAACGATTAGTAGGCGGCCGGAGAGGAGGTACAGGCGCACTAATTCGATTCATGACCTCAGAGACGCTCGACGTCTACAAAAGAAAATGCAACGCCGAATGGACAAGCTGGAGGACCAACGGTGGAAGAAATTTTGTGAATCACTCGATCCTCTCAAGCCTATGTCCCATATATGGAGGACGGTGCGTGGCCTTGGCTCGACTCCACAACAATGTCCATTCAGCACATTGGCTCTCCATCAAGGTCGCCTGCAGGTTGACGTTGCTGAAGATTTCTGCGTGAAGATTGCGGGCAATGTGGTTACTATGAGTGACGAAGTTCTCGGGGATGTTCCCGTAGCGCGAGTTTCTGAACTGAATATGCTTTTCTCACTCGAGGAACTGGATGCAGCTCTAGCCACCTGCAGACTTTCATCGTCACCTGGGCTGGACGGTATTACATACGCTGCTTTATGCCATCTTGGAAGACGCGGCCGAGACCAGCTACTAAAATGTTAGAACCAGTCATGGAACGATGGCGTCGTTCCAGAAAGGTTGAAATCCAACCGCTTGGTACCAATCCTCAAATCTGGAAAGTCGGCGCTTGATCTGGCATCATATCGACCCATTGCGCTATCCAGCTGCGTGGGAAAAATAATGGAAAGAATAATTCTGACACGCCTCGAGTGGTACCTTGAACGCTATAATATATATACCCAGAGGCCATGGCTGGTTTTCGAAGAGGCCGCTCTTCTATTGATAATGTCATCGTCCTTGTAACCTCTGTGCAACAACAGAAATACCTCAAGCGCATCTCGGTTGCAATGTTCCTCGATTTGAAAGGTGTATACGACAACGTAACGCACGATGCGATCCTAGATGCCTTGGCGAACATTGGAATCGGTGGAGAAATGTTTCGATAACTTCGGAGCTACCTACAGAGGAGATCCTTCTTTGTGCTCACTGCGGAAGGCCGCACCGTTGATCATTACACCACTCGTGGCGTTCCACATGCTGGGTTCTCCGCCCTACGCTGTTTAACCTCACGATCATTGGCCTTGTACAAAGTCTACCTCGATCAGTCAATATCTCTACATACGCTGATGATATATGTATCTGGGCTTCAGTAGTGACACGACTCCAGGTACGCGCACGGCTCCAGAAAGCAGCGAGAATAACGTCGACGTACCTCCATGCTCGAGGCCTCACAATTTCCACCGAGAAGTGCACCTTAGTCCCTTTTACCCGCAAGCCCATGATCTGTTATCCTGTTTCTATCGACAACGTGAACCTTTCGTATATGAGACGTCACCGATTCCTGAGCGTCATTATCGACAGAGATCTCTCGTAGAGTGCTCACACCTCGACCTTGAAGAAAAGGCTCAGCTCTATCACACACGTGATGATATTTCTCGCTGGTAAAACGTGGGGCACATCAGTGTCATCTATGCTTCAGCTGTACAGAGCGCTCTTCTAGGGTATTTGCGGTATAGCACGCCCGTGCTTTCCAACGCCGGAAAAACTAACATCGGGGTCCTGCAAAGCATTCAAGGCCAAGTCCTCCGCACATGCTTGGGGCTACCTCGGTGCGCTAATACGTTAGCAACAATTGGTATTGCTAAAGACCATCCGATCACGACATATATAACTGTCGACACACTCCGGACACATATCCGTCACATATCCAGAGTGCCTAACCACCACCTTGCTAGCTTGCCACTAGAAAGACCAAAGGCAGCGTTTTCCAAAGTTGTTGCGGCTAACCAGAATTCCGTCTCGTGTAGATTCTCGCCCGCAACCATACCACTATCTTCAGAGTGGTGCATGAAAAGACCGACTGTGCATCTTGAAGTGCAGGGGATATCTAAAAAGACAAGCCTGTCATCTGCAGCCCTCAAGCAGATCTCACTGGACCTTTTGCATTCGTCGTATGCTAACCGAATTCATGTTTACACGGACGGTTTGGTCTCGGGAAGTTCGACAGGTGCCTTTGTCATACCATCTCGATCAATCAGCGTCAAATTCAAGACATCACACGTCACGACATCTACGGGATCCGAGCTCGCCGCTCTTCGAGCCGCTGTGGAGTTTGTTACGCAAGAATTCCCTAGTAGATGGGCCATTTTCTGCGACTCCAAGGCAGCCCTTCAATGCGTGCGAAGTCTACGACGCGGAAGCTACCACCAGATGGTGTATCGTATTAATGAATTTTGTCATCACGCTGCTGATCAAGGACATGAAATTGTTTTACAATGGTTGCTGGGCCACTGTGGCATCAGTGGTAACCACCTCGCCGTCGACGCTACCCGATGCGCCGACGATGGAGCACCCACACTGTTAATACCCTTGTCAAGAGTAGACGCAGCTAGAGAACTTCGTCACATCGCGTATTATGCCACGCTTGCGCACTGGAATTCTCCGCTTAACTCCAATCATCGCCCTAAGAATCTTAAGTCATTACGTCAGAAACAACTGCCATCCAAGATTGCTCGACGTGACGCTACAATGCTGTGCCGGCTGTGGACTGGGGTAGCGTTTACTAAGTCATTCAGCCATCGCATCGTCATGGCGGATCCATCCATGTGTGAAAGCTGCAACTGTATAGAGACTGTTGAACATCTCTTGCCACTGTGCCCAATTTGATGAAGATCGCCGGACTCTCCAGTGTGCCTTGAATGGACTCGATGACCCGCCATTTATGGAGCAAAGATCTTAGGAGCCTGGTCGCACAGCACATCAGCACAGAAAGCCACACGAGCCCTCCTGAGATACTGGACAGCAACTTCAATGAGGGACCGCCAGTTAAACTCGGCATTGGGTGTGTGATGTTACATGTGTCTATCCTTCTCTCTCTCTTTTACTCCCCCCTCCCCTCCCCATCTGTAGGATAGCAAACCGGACGCATAGTCAAGTTAACCTCCCTACCTTTCCTACATTCCTTCTTTCTCTCTCTCTCTCTGCTTTATAAATTAAATTACTTTTCACTTACAGCAATGGCGACTTTTAAAGGACCTTCATCAAAAAGTTATAGCCATTACCCGAACTCTTAAACGAGAACATCCGGGTGGTGGGGGTGAAAAACATTTATTGAAACTATTTACATGTGAAAGATAGGGGCGCCCTCAGGGGCCGGCCCCCCATGACAAACACAGGGGTTCCGGACAAGGATTCCCTTGTCCGGAACCCCTGTGGCTTCCGCGGTGGCACACACGAGGGTTTTTTTTTTCGACTTTCTGAGGCCGGGCAGCCGACCAGCACTGCCTCCGAGCTATATTGTGTAGGGGGTGAAACGTAGTGTATAGGTAGAAAACAAGATCATCCGGTCAATAAGTCAAGCTAGATTGTTTGCCAGCCGTTTAAATATGGACGCTCTCCGGCAAAGGAGGGTAAAATTGGCATTGAAAGGCATGCATTCACGACTAACATGGATATCAGAAGATGGCCGGCTGCATTTCCGATGGAGGCGGAAATGTTGTAGGCCCGTGTGCTCAGATTTGGGTGCACGTTAAAGAACCCCAGGTGGTCAAAATTTCCGGAGTCCTCCACTACGGCGTCTCTCATAATCATATAGTGGTTTTGGGACGTTAAACCCTACAAATCAATCAATTATCAGAAGATGGCATTGATGGCAAGTGAGCTAAAAATTGCGATGGACGCAGTATATTTACCAAGGTATCCCTTTATGGTGGTCAACTGTGCTAAACCGAGCTAAATCTGTGCTCAAGACCACTTCTGTTCTGAGAAGATGACAGGTGAATCGGGTGAGCCGGTGAGGTCGCATGATAAAAATATAAAACGTTGCTTTTTTTAAGCACAAGAACAAGACAAAGAAAAGATGAGACACACACACACATGGCGCTGAACTTGCAACTGGTTTAATGAAAAAGGACGCGTGCTTTTTACAGACGATAGTCTTTCTTGGGGCGCTTCAACGCAAAAAGTTTTGGTCTGTCTGTTTGTATGTCTGTACATTTCTCTCTTTGTACGCTGTACCAATACCCTAAACGGCCCAAAACGATAATTTAAACGGCCAACCCCATAAACAGTGCCCACCAATATTGCTCAAGTTTCAGCGTTCATACTTGTGCGACTGTCAATTAAAACTCAATTATTGTGCTAATCTGAGGCACAATGACAGCACGTCAATATTTTGTATGCCTGTCTTTATACTAAAGAAGGCATACGTAAGTAATTCGCAGGACCGTAGCATTTATGAAGCTGCGAAGACAATGAAAAGCGATGCTCAAAAAGGCAAGTGTTTCTAACGCTTTGCTAAGACGACATGGTGGCGACACCTGCCCATCGCTTTGCATTCTATCCTTATCGCCTCCAAGACAGGCACGCATCTTTCTCCGCGGGCTCGCACGCCATCCTTCGTTTTCCAACAATAACTGCCAGATGGCGCTCGTTCGCCTTCGCTACCCGGATCGAGACTCCCAAGAGCAGCGCCTCCAGAATACAATTCACCGAGTTTATCGCGCAGATCATCAAATAAACGTTTTGTTCACTCTCTCCAGACGCAAGAGTATCGTCTTTCAACGACATTTGCAGTGAAACATGCAGCTATGGGGCAAACTTTTTAGATGCGAAGCATTTCTTAGTGAACTTCGGCGACTTTGAGCGTATCTATCTATCTATCTATCTATCTATCTATCTATCTATCTATCTATCTATCTATCTATCTATCTATCTATCTATCTAGCCGCCTACGGCTTTTAGCTCTCCTGACCGTTTCGAGAATGGTATCAATACCAAACTTGGCATGCCATAACCTGACTGTATGAAGAACATATTTGACTAGTCATCACATGAGAATCATGACATGTATGTCATGAATGTCATGATTTACAATTCATGGTCCTGCAGCTCTTGCGGTGGTTTCATTCACATGGCATGTTGCAAAGCTCTTATGGTATGACATGATTGCATGGTGAACGCAAGCGACAGACCCCAACAGGAAAATAATGACATGCGTGTCATGTAACAACATGACTACATGCCAAGCTCATGATGCGCTCGGGGGTAGTTTGCTCACGTCACATATACCAAATTTGGTATTACGATACCTGAATGGATGATGAAGGTATGTGACTGGTGCAAACATGATAATCATGAGATGTGTGTCATGGAACAACATGACTGCATGCCACGCTCATGATGCGCTGGTGGCCGTTTCGCTTACTTCACTTATACCAAATTTGGTATTACGGGACGTGAATGGATGACGAAGGTATGTGACTGGTGCAAACATGGTAATCATGAGATGCTTGTCATTTCACAACATGACTACATTCTACGCTCATGATGCGCTCGCGGCTGTTTCGCTAGCTTCATGGTTCATGTACTAAACTCGGTATCACGCAACGCGAACGGACGACACAGATAAATGACACATCCAAACATGATATTCACGACAGACGTGTCATGTAACAACATCACTACATACCACACTCATAATGCGCTCGCGGCTGTTTCACTAGCTTCACATATGCCAAATTTGTATTACGTGACGCCAACGAATGACGAAGGTATGTGTGACTGGTGCAAACATGATAATCATGAGATGCGTGCCATGTGAGAACATTACTACTTACCACAGTCAAGGCGCCAATACATCTCGACGTGACATAGTGCGCGTGCTCGCCGGCGTTCATTTCGTCGCGTCACGCCGGCGTTGCCATGCCAGGCGCCTGTCCTGCCATATACTCGCAGGCGCGCGCCACGCTGCGTTGCTTTGACGCATGCGCGTTTCAGTGGGTCCGGCGTCCCTCCGTCACGAAAAGAGGTAGACGCAGTGTTTTCTAGGTAATGCATTGGCACGAAATGCAGCATGTCGCATTTCGCACCGGTTACCGTCGGGCCGAGCCGACGGACGCTGGCCGCGCCTGGCGTCAGACTATAGAGTGCTCGTGTTTTGCTAACGTTGCTTCATTGTGCCCAGCATGCACACGCGTCAACGCTGCTACATTGTAGTGTATTGGGCCCTTCATGATGCGCTCGCGGCCGTTTTGCCAGCTCCACATGTAGCAAATTTGGTGTTACGTGACGTCAATAGATGTCGAAATATATGACTGATGCAAACGCGATAATCCTGACACGCGTGCCATGTAAGAACACGACAACAAACCACGCTCATAGCATGCTCGCGGCCGTTTCGCTGTCTCCACATATACTAAATGTGGTATCACGTGACTTGAATTGATGACAAAGGTAAACGACACGTCCAAACATGATTATCATGACATGGAAGTTTTGTACGGCATCATTTACCTCCACCTCGTAACGTTGCGCTGATTTTAAAGTGACATATCAACATTTCTCATTCATGCTTCGCATATCATCGTTTCTCACTGCACGTGGGATCAGCCAATTTTTGTTCTTGTTTTTTCCTCAACACGAGCGCGCACGCTCACTATCAAAGAGGCTTCACATTACCAACAGTGTTGACTAGGGTGCTCACACGTGGCTGTGCCTTGCGGTTTGACATGCAAATAATCTTTGATAATGAGCTAGCGTAATCGCCTTAAATAATCCTCGGGCAGAGTGCAGATCGAACACGGGTCGTTTACGTTACAAGCGGATGTTCTACCACATGGCCACGCGTGTGCTAGTGAATGCAGCGAAAATTGAAAATGCGGGGAAAATAGCTTTCATGCTTTGCAAACACGCGCGTCCTGTATACATGCTTCACAATGAAACATGATATACTGCAGTAATAATGCGTGATCAAGCGTCTATTGCGAACAGGCGTCAGAATTAGTGATTATTATAATGGCTACGTGGTTGAAAGCCGGTACCACACTACAAAAGGACACACACGCTACTGCGCCTACACCCTCAAGGTCACGTAGTTTATTTATTCATTTTATTTATTATTTATTTGGTGCATTAGTTGGCACATTAGTTGGTGCATAGCAAGTTAAAATAGGCTTCATGCGTTAAATGTTTGAGAGTACGCACTAAGTTCGGACTAGAAACAGGACATCGCTGGCGCGTTCAACTTTTGAAGGCAGAGCTTTAAGGTCCCCTAATTTTTACTCTGGAGAACAACCTATGAATGCGTCATAACGAGGAAACGCGAGTCATGTTATCCATGTTGGCTATTGTGGGAATTGAGGCTGGCCCGCTGCCTTTGCGCGGGCTTTCCCGCCTTTTCTGCCATTTCATGTCCCGATATGTCTGCCCTTCTTTGCAATCTGCCGCGATGGGAAGAGCGGAGTGACATTTAACTCCCTCACCCGGAAGCGGATGTTGACTGTAGCGCCGCGCGCGGGGACTCCTAAGAGGTTTTCGCGCGCTGCGTCGGGAGCGGTCTGAGTACCCTCCGGGACAGCAAACGGTGAGCCACGCGAATCTTTTCCGTCCGTCGACTCCCGTCGCTCGGGAGCTCGTCGGACTTCGCTGACGGCGCCTCGCGCCCGAGGCGAATGCTCACCTTTTTGCTGCCCCGCTGCGTACGCACGGCCGAAGGGCGGTACGGTGTCCTAGTGCGTGGCCTAGCTACGCCGACGCGTCTCCCTTCGAAGCCAACGCGAGCGCCTTTGCCCTCGCTCGAGCAACCGGGCCTTTGTTCCGGTGTCTCTGTGGATCACCTTTACCGCGAAGACGTGCTCGTGGCACCCCTGTGTAGTACTTTGCTCCCGTGGCGTGGATAAGCCGACTTGCTTTCGCGCCACGCCTTTTTTTGCAACGGGCTGTACTGCGTTTGGTGTTGCCACATAAAGTGTTGCGACTTGAGCAGTATCGTGTTCTCGCCACGGCGACGGTTAACGCGTGCCCTGCGGCTCGCTAAGACCGGACCCACGCTGGTGGCCGTACTCCTTCGGGATACGTGTACACCACACTATGGACCTGCTGGTGTATAACAATGTAATAAATGTCACATATTAATGCCGACGGCACTCAAGGCACCTAAGCACTACTCAATCCCACAGGAATACTGCCGGAGGAATACCTGTGATAGGCACGCCATCGCATCGTAGCGTGTACTTCACTTGGATGAAACTGTTGTCTCTGCTCTGACACAGTAAAAATTTAACAGGGTCACAAAACTTGCAACGAAAAGTGTTGAAGACCTACTGCCACAGGCATCAACACCCGCAGAGGATCGAAGCGCAACTAGGTAAGAAGGGGCCAAATAACCACAACTAAAAACTCAATATAACATTTTTAATAGTCTTAGTTTATATAGGACAAAGTTGACTACAATTTACGCTTTATGTGACATCTGACTAAATGATTATTGCCTCAATTTTAGGTCGAATGTCATAAACACAAGGAGGTGGCTCTATCCAGGCAATCTGAAACCAGAGCATAGAGTAATAAAGTTTCTATTTTCCTTAATTTAGGATCAAAGCTTGTGTTTAGTTCGGTAGCGTTGCCGGGTCAACGAGACATCGCTCACTTTTGCGTGGCGGTTTCGTGCGTACCTACCATAGTTTATTAATTTAATTATGTGCTGTTTACTGGCATGACATTTCAGAGCTGAACAGTTGTGTCACCATTTCATCTCAGAAGTTTCATTTGGCTATTGAAATAACTTTGCTTCCGCAATCTTTCTTGTTGATGTTCTTTTTCTTCTGTGCACGCAATCAGCGGTCTGTAAGGCGCAATAACGTTGCGTATTTTTAACAGTACCTAAAAAGACAGAAATCAAGTAAAATTTTAATTTCACGCTTGTAGTGCAAATGCACGACGTCACTACCACTTCCGGTTGTGACGTCATATTTCATTTTAATATTTTTTGTTGCTGTTAGCTGTCCACTCCATACGTAGATGGCAATGGTGGCAGCGACTCGCCAAATACTGGATAATTGTATGGAAGTTGCGCTACCAGTTTACATATATTTTGGCTCTGACGTCGGTGTTGATGTTTCTTCACACTGTTTTACACACGCCAAAGACTTACCAAAGTTTCTGGTAAGTCTATGATATCCTTAGAATTATTCAGTTTACAAAATCAAGTCTATTCATGTCGTAACACTTGGCTCAAAGTGAACAAACTATTATAGGCTGCTACTGATCGTTATATCACGAGAAATAAATTTACACAATGCTTGGGAATCTGCCATTGATTCATAGCCATGAAATCTCATTTATAGCCGTTATTCGTGAAACTATAGATGACTGTTATGTTGTGGTTCCAATAGAGAATAAGATGGGCTTCTCTAATTGTAGGCGATTTTTATCACACTGTGTGAGAGTATCTTTGTGCAAGAACAAGAACACTATTTCATTCAGCATGTGCCGTAATACGCGGTATTAATTGGCCGCTTGAGATGGAGGAGGCCCCTTCAAATGAGACGTTCGTTGGCGCTTCTTTAGATTAACTTTAGTTTGTTAATATTCTCTTTCGACGCCCTTCATTACTAAAGTGCAGTCACTTTTGTATTATCCTCTAGGAATGTACCAGTCACCCCCAAAGCAATCGCGTACACAGTCCATCACACTGCTTCTCATTATTTATTATGGCGCGAAGTGCCCTAACGACAAATCTGGATGGCTCAATGACAGATTGCCAGGCGACTTCAGCGGCGCGGCTCAAGTTCTTTGTGTGTTTGGCACGCGTGATGGCAGTGTGTGTGCAGACGTCTATACGAGGGGTCGCTGACAGAACACGAGGTCAGAAAGGCGCGGAAACGTGTTCATTCTATGAAAGAACCTCGATTAATCAGTGTCCTTATCTGGAATTACCTCAGCCTGTAATTAAGCTTCTTGGGCTCACCTCACCTCCTCCCCTGCGAGCTCTTTTCGACAGGCCTCCCGCTGACGACTTCATCGGCTCTACTTCTGCCCACAGAGAGAGACCGGCGGCGCTTCGCGAAACTTTGTACTTGTCACCACGAACAGTGATTAATGTTCCTGCGATGGGTCACCCTTTCGTGACGAAGTGATTTCAACGTTCTGCATTGCCCTAGTCGCAGGCGTTTTCTGACCATCGGCGTTGTGACCTGAACGGTATATAAGCCTCGCCTGGCATCCTCTTTTGTTAAGGTTTGCTTGAGAAGCTTGGAACTTTCTCTCTCATTCTCCTTTCTCTCCCACTGCTCTTTCTGTCAGCCCCAGTGTTCAATATAATCAACCGTTAAAACTTTTGGGCCGCAAAGCGCATAGGTGGCCATTGCTTCCGTCAGAAGCACAATAACGGCCTCCAATCCTGACAAAGTTCATTTCTTTGGGTAAGCAATGGCATTGAGTGTGTATACAATGTGGGTAAGATTAAAAAATAATGCAGCATTTTTTTTCCTTTGTAATATTCTATCACCGGAGCCTGTTCGTATATAAGATAATATACACAAGACATTTCTCTATTCATCTCGGCAGGTAAAGAGTAGCGGGGCTAAGCTTAAAGACACGTGATAGATTCCCGGCCAAACCGGTCGCGTTTCGATAGGCTCGGGGCAAGCCACAAGGCCTGTGTTGTACTTAGATGTAAACGCAGCCTAAAGAACCCCAGGGGCTAAAATAATACAGTGCCTTGCTACGGCATTCATCATGTCAAATAATCGCTTAGAAACAAAGAACTCCAGAACCTATTACTATTACATTATAATATGTGTGTTAATATGTGCATATTATATGTGTTAACGTGTGTTAGTATGTGTTAACGTGTGTTAATATGTGTTAACGTATGTGCATTTTGCAGTCTGTGACTTGATTTAAACAGCGACGTCATTACGATAATCACATGCTGTGACGCCCGGTGGCAATGTACGCTTGTACCACGCACTATTACTGCAATATTTCATGTAGCATTGTGAAGCATGCATACAGGAGGCATGCGATTGTAAAGCATGAAAGCTACTTTCGCCGCGTTTCCAAGCATAGGAAGCTATTTTCTCTTTTTTTTTGCAAGCAGACGCATGGCTGTTTTGTAGAACACCCGTTTGCCACACAAATTACCCGGGTTCGATCACAGCTCCCACCCCAGAATAAAGTACCCGTTGATTGATTGATTGATTGATTGATTGATTGACATGTGGGTTTTAACATCCCAATACCACCATGTGATCTTGAAAGACACCGTAGTGGAGGGCTCCGGAAATTTCGACCACTTGGGGTTCTTTAACGTGCACCCAAATCTGAGCACACGGGCCTACAACATTTCCGCCTCCATCGGAAATGCAGCCACCGCAGCTCAGCCCAAAAACTTTTGTTATTTTCATTTTATTTAAATCTCTCAATTTTTCGCCCAACACCAACGACGCCTGCAGCAACGCCGATGCAGCTATTTCTGCGAAACGAGCTATTTAACGCTACAGCGTTAATATTACGTTATCGACAGTATCAGCCCTTGTACAGATCACGTCAAATTTTTCACAACAGTACATCAGAAAAGGCTGAATAATTCCACTGCTTCAGCAAGAAGTCTTGAATTTATACCTTCAGCGTGTTCGAAAATGGGTGAACAAGATTTACCGCACCGTTCGTCAAGATGTAATTGCAAAATGCTGACAAATTTGATATTTTTCCAGACACTATAGTGGTCCCTAGACTTTCGACTGTACATTTGCGGCCACCTGAAATCGCCATATTGTGACCCAATGAAAATCTGCCCACATACGCGTTTATGGGCATCATCGTTATGATGCGATGGTAACGCCCTAACCTTTATTTAATCTACCCACTCAACTATTTCGCCGCAGATGCAGATGACCACCAGATAGGTACGCGTGCACGATGAACGCTTCAACTGTGCGCGTCTTACTTCAAACCACAGCAATTAGTTTATATCTGGTGTTTAACGTCCCAAAACCCTCACTTGGTTATGAAAGACGCCATAGGAAAGGGCTCCGAAAATTTTGACCAACTGATGTTCTCTAACGTGAGCTCACATTGCACCACACACTGGCCTCTACCATTTCGCTGCTGTATAAAGGTAACTGCCACGGCTGGCATCAAACCCACGTCCTTGGAGTAAGCAGACGAACACCATAAGCACTGTTTCACAAATTCAAACTGAAAAACGACAATTCTCGAATTTCAGCGCCATTTCTCTAAAGGATACTGCTGACGCGTGCTGTTAAAAATCTTACGGTAAACGTAGCCTATACCCGTCTGAACCATCATACGTCCATCACTGTATTTCCCAATTAAGCTTCTGAGATGAAAGATTTATGCCCCCCATTACTTTCCCTACGAGTATGCACCAGGCCAGCTCTCTCGTTATTAAGCAGGTTCTGCAGTCAGTTCTGCAGTCAGAAGAGAAATGAAGGATCGCGTCAATTAAACGCAGATGGATCGTTACGGGCCAAGATGATACTGCATCGAAGCGTGTGGCGCAAGAATTCATTTCGAAGCTGTTTCGGTGTGGGCCGCCGCTGCCTAATCTGGTTTCTTTTAGATGAAACTACGGTGTGCAGTTTCGCTGCTCTCGAGTTCCCAGTGCGAGCATAGTGGTAGTCAAAAACTTGGCCTATAATTTGTGGAACGTTTTTATTATTGTTATTGAAATGAGCTACAGTACGTCGTTTCGCCGACTCTGCGTGCTGCAATGCTTCCTCAGCAGTAATTCCAACAATGTCGTTGGGCCGGCTACCCGGTCATATCTTGTAGAAAAAATAACTTAATAATCGAAGTCTTTATGGTTCTGAACTCGAGCACACCATATTCGTCCACTCACATGCCACCCTTTATTGGAGACACAGTGTGTACTAACGTAAAGAAGAGAATGAAACAAAGCTATCATGCCTTTCCTCGAAAGGTGTTGAGTTCTCACGCAATCCACTATAATTACTACGTCACAGTCGTCTCGCGAAATAAATCAGACGTGATAGTTGAGCAAGGAATACGGAGAAACAACGATTATTTTCGGTCGCGCTCTCCACCACGAAATCAGCAGTTGTGAGTTGAAAAACGACATCTCTCACTGAAACGCACTCATACTGCACGATTTTATTTTCCTTTTAGGACGTTATTATTATAATCTAACGCTGTTTTCTTTTGCTTCCCTCAAAATGTCTCTCAAGAATCAGTATCTTCTCTACAAAACAGCGCAAGACATCCTACGATGAACCAGAAAGTGAAATATGGTTCGCAGTATTAGCAGAACTTGAAGGAGAAAAAAAAACAACACCTGAACCTATAGGGTTTTGGAACTTTAGTAACTTTGTTCATAAAATGCTCATAGTGTGAGCACTGACTATGTTGATTATCACCTTCATCTGTATATACAAACCATTGTATTCATTTTCACCGCTAGCCACGTGGGCTACGCCGCTTTAATCTCACGCGACTGCATTAAAATAACCTTGCTACTTACTATAAGCACACAGTACCAGACGTCACCTTATAATATTTAGAAATTGAATATACGTAAGTATGGAACAAACGTCTTTAGCCCTCACTTCGTCAAAGAGAACGAAATAACACTCTCTTTCTTCAGTTGACCAACAAAAATTAAACATAATTGTTGGGGTTTATTGTTCCAAATAAAAGATATCATTGTGAAGCACGCCGTAGCAATGTGCTCCAGAAATTTTGACCCCGCGGGATTCTTCAACACGTACTACACGGGCATCGAGCATTTTATTATCCCTCGAAAATCAACCGCCGTGACCAAGGTTCACACCCGCAACCTTTTAGGTCAGCAGTGAAGCACTTTAACCAGTAGACCATCATGGCGGGTGACCCAAAAAAATTGAACCTGGAGACACAAAATAGCCCACCTACTCTTCTAGTTACCTCCCACCCTTTCATATACAATGTATTGCTCAAAATGTGACAATTTCATGCGACTCTCAAAAGTCATACGTCTATGAAATAGGCTTATCACCATCCTGGTTTTCGGCAGTCCACCAAAAACCTTCGTCGAAGCTAGCTTGTGAGGGGTCAACAAATTTTGACTCGTCATCAAAACTTCAGAAATCACAACATTAATTACTCTGCTGAGCTTGCAGATCACACCTCCAAGAAAATCTTGACGATGCCTTTCGCAATTTCTCAACTCTAAAAAGTTTCGTCAAAGGTTCCAACGGTGTGCAACGTGTGCGACGTTCAATTCACCGCAATCCGTCATGCAACGTCCCCATGGTTTCTCTGAGGGGCTTTGAACGTGGTGGTTATTGCGAAAAGTGTTTCACAAACGCAGTGTGCAGACGCAAACCAGTCGGTGCTGACGAAGGTTGTTTTCGAGTATTACACAACCCTCGATTTCTTTCTATACCACGCCCTGATACGTTGGAAGAAAAAAATCGCGTTTAGCTTTGACTGCAAAATTAGGCCGCAGGCTCGAAAGAAAGGAAACTACGGGTCGCGACCACAAGTGAGCCCTGCATTGAGCGCGGCTGCTTCAGCAACTTAATACGTGAATATAAAGGTTGCTATACAATCTGCGCTATCTACTGACGCGCTTAGAAAGTGTGAAAAAGATAGTTTTTGCATCGTCAGGTGCAGCGGCAGCATTGTCTCAATAAGAGTGAGCGAATTTTTTTTATTTATTTATTTAGGTGTGACAACATCTCACGATAAACTACATGTCCGGCAGCCGGCTGTCGTGTTCATGGAGTCAACTCTTATCGACGTTAAGTGTTCAACAGATATTACTGTAGCAAGGGACATTGCCAGTGTGCGGAAAAGCTGCACCTCCCATAGTTCAACCGGTGTGAGAATGCTCACTAGCGTAAAGCTTCCCCTAAACACCGACCTCCGGTTTACAAAACTACCTTTAATTTTTAAAAAATATCGCATCTATAAACAATAGTGGTCTATATGCACAAAATACCTTCAGTTTTGCAATTGTACTTCACCTTAGTAAATTCTTTCTAGGCATAGTACGACATTTTTACAGCCACTATTAACTCTATACGTTATTCATGCTTCCAAATTGCATACGTTCATTTAAAAAGCTTTGTCGCTATCTATATTTTCAAACTAGCCAAATTTTGGAGCTAGTTTTGGCATTCATTTTGTAGACAAACCATCTTGGCGTGCATTTCAGAACGCGGGCAGACACGCAGTACCACAGCTACAGGGTACAATGGGCACACAGTTTTATGTAATCGTTATGAAAAGTGTACGGGGCCCTTACAGCTTACATAATTGGTAACAATTACATACGAAAGACTTCATTGGATTCTCACACAACCATGCTCATTAAATGGAATTGACCTCTATCTCTATGGAACAGTCAGTATTGGGCTGCTTCAACAAATAGACAACGTAACTTAGTAGATAATCCTTCTTTTATTTTTTTTTGCTTGGGCCTTCTCTTCACAACACATGGTGATAATTTTCTATTGTAAGATACTAGAATGTATGCGGTTCCAACTGTAGTCCTGCAGGAATTAGTACCCAAACCACAATTATCAAGGGCGTTCTTCGCACATTCTGCAGTCGTTAAACGTTCCAGCAGTTGAGAGTCCTGGCAGATATTATAAGCAATTATTGTTTGCCAGAATTTACACCAGCACCCGCGAAAGCCCTAAGTCGTGGCCCCGCTAATAATATAGATGCCGCTAGTGTACTGCATGATTTAAGGTATATAGTGAAGTATGCTGGCTGTTCGGCGAAATGCTGAATTCTGAGCACTGTTTTAAACTTCGGGAATATTGGCGAACATTATTGCTGGCAAACTTACCAGCATCTGGCTACACGGGCATCAACACACAATGCCCACACGATCTCACAAGAAGTATCCTGGCAGTGTAATTCACAGTTAAACTTTCTGAAAGTTAAGTGTTAGAGTGGCAGTAAAAATATATCACTCCTCATTTAAACATTACCAGCACCCGAAAAATATGAAGGCTAGCAACTGGCACAAAAGCAAACCTCAACACGTGCATTCCAACTACCTGTAATTTCTGCTGACGCATTTCTGAGCTGCAAATCCAAGAATTGATTGATTGATATGTGGGGTTTAACGTCCCAAAACCACAATATGATTATTAGAGACGTACAAATCCAAGGAGTTCATATGAGTGACCCAACTTATTCCTTTACGAGAAGCAACTTTATGAGAACCAATTCACGTCATTCATTGTTTATATAGGGGCTACCACAAGTTTCTCAGCATGTATACTAAGCCACTATTTTCTCTCAATGGACAAAGATCAGCTAAAATATACGAGCATTCTTTCTATCAAAAAATGGAATAAATTATATGTAGGCTTTAATATCCTAAAACCACCATATGATTATGAGAGACGCCGTAGCGGAGGGCTCCGGAAACTTCGACCACATGGGGTTCTTTAACGTGCACCCAAATCTGAGCACATGGGCCTACAACATTTCAGCCTCCATCGGAAATGCAGCCTCCGCAGCCGGGATTAGATCCCGCGACCTGCGGGTCAGCAGCCGAGTACCTTAGCCACTAGACCACCGCCGCGGGGCTAAGGAAAAAGGGAGAAAGCGAAGATTGGCGTGCGCGTTCCTGGCCAACAGCTTTCTTTCTTTCTTTCTATTCTTTCTTTCTTTCTTTCTTTCTTTCTTTTTTTCTTTCTTTCTTACTTTCTTTCTTTCTTTCTTTCTTCCTTCTTCCTTTCTTCTTTTTTTCTTTCTTTTTTTCCGAATATGTGTTCCTGAATATGCGTTCATATGCAGGAAACAACAAAATGGTGACAAACTGAAATGACAAGTGGTCTGGATAAAAGATCAGATGGACATATCAGAAACACGTGATCCCAAAGACGCCGTATTTTATGAGGGCGTCAATATTTTGAAGACGGTGCATACTAATGGGTGTGCGCAACTTTGAGAGTCAAATTTGTGCGAACTTGCGTTTCTGTACGTTTGCTGGTACTGGGTTCTTTACGAACTATGCCACTGCCACCACCGAAATTGGTTACTCGTGAAAGCTTGGCCTGAAAGATCCTTATCTTGTTCCGCTGCAACCATGGCCAGTGCACTTTGTCACTGTAAAGGGTGCATCGCTGCAAATATATGCATTATGTGGCAAAGCTACCCACGCCAATGGGGCATAGGACGTTCAAACGTGACAGCGTTAAAGAGCTCATTTCACAGAAATTCCAGAATCGGCATAGGTGTCGGCGTCATTGGTTGTGAGCGAAAAATCATCATCTTATGCGTGACCCAGAAATCAAGAACGATTGAAAGAAAATAAATAAACAATAAAAAAATCACAGCATATCCACGGAGTGAATGATGATGAGTGGGGGGAGGCGTTTATTCGTCCGTGTGTCCATTCGTCCATGCATGAGTCCATGCGTCCGATCGCACTCTAGAATACAACATGAAATATATTGTGTGTATGCAACCTTATTTGAATATATCAGGAGATATGTTTTTGTAGTATAAACCATCTTATAGTGCACCGAGTTTTCTGTTTTTGAGTTCTTGTTAATTATGCTACACATTAGCCTGTGCTATTTCTGTTTTCATGCATACCGCAGTTTCGATGTATCCGGGGGGAAGGTAGCAACGTCAATCCGCGACTGTGTGGCTTTTTCCCTCCTCCTCAACCGTGTGTTTGCGTGCATGTTTGAAATAAGACTCAGACTCAAACTCAGAATATAGACAGCGTGCGGGTAACACCGACGAGACATGAGCCGAGAAAGCCGAGTGCAAGAGTCTTCAACAAGCCCGCCCCTCTACTTCGTCAATGCCCCTCCAATGATCCGCTAAGTACGGCGACTATCCAGGACACAGAGAGGCACTCGTTCTCCGCGCACACAGGCAAAGCGCGTGCAGCAACCAATCGGAAAGTAGCGGCACTTTGGCGAGTAGTGGCTGAGTACCATCATCTAGGAAATGAGACGAGAAATGGTCATCCATTCCTTTTGTTTAGAAAAAAATGGCAGCATATCCACGGAGTGAATGATGGAGAGTGGGGCGAAGCATTCGTCCGTCCATGCGTCCGTCTGTGTGACCGTCCATGCGTCTGTTTGTGCGCCCGTCCCTGCGTTATTTCGTGCATCCGCCCCTGCGTCCGTTCATGCGTCCATCCATGCATCTGTTTGTGTGTCCGTTCGTTCATCTATTCAACACTCCAAGTCCCACCATCTCGCATCTTTTTATCATATATTCCCCATATAGAAGCACCGCCATCCAGCGGACATTCCAAGGACTAAACGAGAGGTGGCACACGCACACTTTCTTACGGCCTGCGCTTTGGGTCCACTTCCCACCTTTAACCACCTCGAGTTCATGGTATATTCTAGTTCACTGTATTCATGGCACTGCGACCAAACGCTCGCTAAACCTTTCGAAAACCAAGGAGGTTACGCCCAGCGAGTATAACGTAGCAACCTTTCCCTGTCAGATAGGGCTCAATTTGCATGCCAATGGCTGCTAATGAGAAATGAGAGTCAGGAGAATTCGGCCTTTACTTTCTTACGGCTTGCGCTTCGTATCTACTTCTCATTTTTAACCACCTTGAGTTCATTCATGGTATATACAAGTTCATTGTATTCATGGCACTGCGGCTCAACGCTCGCTAAACCTTTCTAAAGCTAAGGAGGTTACACCCAGCGAGTATAATGTAGCATCCCTTTCTTGTCCGATAGTGCTCAATGTACATGCCAATGGCTGCTAATGGGGATCGCAGCGTGCGCGTTGACTAAAAGCCGAATGCTCATGTCTCTCATTCCCCATTAGCAGCCATTGGCATGTACATTGAGCACTATTTTTTATTGTTAAACAACGCACAGAAGAAATCTCTCACTGGCACCGCCTTGGAGGTCAAGTGTTATACCTATTTCGGGTATGTGCCACTGGTGGTTACATACGAGGGACGCCCAAGCCACGCCATAAGGAGCTTCGCTCCTAAAAAATTATTGCCACAAACGTCAATAACACTCAACAGAGCATTTCCTTCTTAGACATACTCTAATGATGATGGCAAAACAGACATCATTCACATGAACATGGATATAAGATGATGTTGAAAAAAACATGTACATTCGATGGTTCACACAAACACAACCACAAAAATACTTCAAGGTAAACAAGAGACACAAATAAAACATAGATATGAACATTTTGCATATATACATGTTGGCATGCCATTTATGCCGGCGCATCGACAGATCAGCCTACCAATACCAGGCCGGCCGAAAGACAAGTTTCACTAGTCCGTCATAGACCGACACAAAAGGGCAAGACCAGTGCCGAAGAAATTCCTCTTCACCGAGGAAGAAGAGCTCCTCCGACAAAACAGACAGCAGCTCCGAGTGCAATCGTTCTAGGATCGGGTAGAGCGTGCGGCGGCGGCGGCCCGCTGCAACCGCCTCGCAGTGGTTGCACCAGAGGCAAGAAGAACCGGCAACATTGAGAAGACAAGCGAAGCGGCCTCGCGAACAATGCCCAGAAGAAACGAAGCGATTTACTCTGAGGCAATCAATGAGCTAGCACTGAGAGGGAAAGTACAGGAATTCAGAGTGTCACTGCAGAACAGGTACTCTGCTCTTAGCGAGGAAACCAACCTTAGCGTAGATACAATGAATGATAATCTGACGAGTATCATCACGGAGTGTGCAGTGAAAGTTGGAGGCAGGGTAGCTAGACAGGTCACCGGCAAGCTTTCCCAGGAAACGAAGAACCTAATCAAGAAGCGTCAAATCATGAAAGTGTCAAGTACAACAGACAAAATAGAACTGGCAGAGCTTTCGAAGTTGATTAATAGACGTAAAGTATGCGATGTAAGAAGGTATAACATGGAGATAATTGAGCACGCTCTGAAAAACGGTGGAAGCGTCAAAGCAGTGAAGAGCAAACTTGGGATAGGCAAAAGGCGGATGTATGCACTAAGGGACAAAGAAGGCAAAATAACTACCAATATGGATAGAATAGTTAAAATAGCGGAGGAGTTTTACAGAGATCTGTACAATAGCCGAGACAACCACGACCTTAATACTATAAGAACTAGCAGTAACCCAGACGACACCCCACCGGTAATGATAGAAGTCAGAAAAGCTTTGGAGAGCATGCACAGAGGCAAAGCTGCTGGTGAGGATCGGGTAACATCAGATCTGCTGAAAGATGGAGGACAGATTGTGTTAGAAAAACCAGCCACTCTATTTACGAGGTGTCTCCTGACGGGAAAAGTACCAGAGTCTTGGAAGAACGCTAACATCATCTTAATACATAAGAAAGGAGATGACAAGGACTTGAAGAATTACAGGCCGATCAGCTTGCTCTCTGTAGTATACAAGCTATTTACAAAGGTAATTGCTAGCAGTGTAAAGAAAACATTAGAATTCAATCAACCAAAGGAACAAGCAGGATTTAGAACAGGCTACTCAACAATTGACCACATTCATACTATCAATCAGGTAATAGAGAAATGCTCAGAGTATAACCAACCACTATACATAGCCTTCATAGATTACGAGAAGGCGTTTGATTCAGTAGAAATATCAGCCGTCATGCGGACACTGCGGAATCAGGGCGTAGATGAAATATATATGAACATTCTGGAAGAAATCTACAGGGGATCAACTGCTACCATAGTGCTTCATAAAGAAAGCAACAGAATACCAATAAAGAAGGGTGTAAGGCAGGGGGACACAATCTCCCCAATGCTATTCACTGCGTGCTTACAGGACGTTTTCAGAAGCCTAGAATTGGAACAGTTAGGGATAAGAGTTAATGGAGAGTACCTCAGTAACCTGTGCTTCGCCGATGACATTGCATTGCTGAGTAACTCAGGGGACGAATTGCAACTCATGATTACGGAGTTAGACAAGGAGAGCAGAAAGGTGGGTCTTAAAATTAATCTGCAGAAAACGAAAGTAATGTACAACAACCTCGGAAAGGAGCAGCGCTTTGCGATAGGTAATAGTGCACTTGAAGTTGTAAAAGATTATGTCTACTTAGGGCAGGTAATAACCGCAGAGCCTAACCACGAGATTGAAATAACTAGAAAAATAAGAATGGGGTGGAGCACATTCGGCAGGCACTCTCAAGTTATGACAAGTAGATTGCCACTGTCCCTCAAGAGGAAGGTATATAACAGCTGTATCTTGCCGGTACTTATCTACGGAGCAGAAACCTGGAGACTCACAAAGAGGGTTCAACTTAAATTGAGGACGACGCAGTGAGAAATGGAAAGAAAAATGGTAGGTGTAACCTTAAGAGACAAGAAGAGAGCAGAGTGGATTAGGGGACAAACGGGAGTTAAGGATATCATAGCTGCAATAAAGAAGAGGAAATGGACATGGGCCGGGCATGTAGCACGTAGACAGAATAACCGCTGGTCATTAAGGGTCACCAACTAGATTCCCAGAGAAGGGAAGTG
The DNA here is from genome assembly GCF_013339725.1 of Rhipicephalus microplus. NCBI lineage: Eukaryota > Metazoa > Arthropoda > Arachnida > Ixodida > Ixodidae > Rhipicephalus > Rhipicephalus microplus. The sequence continues at coordinate 312,030,963 of NC_051165.1, read as the reverse complement.
GGGTAGGGGGAGACAGAAGGTTAGGTGGGCAGATGAGATTAAGAAGTTTGCGGGTATAAATTGGCAACAGCAAGCACAGGACCGGGTTAACTGGCGGAACATGGGAGAGGCCTTTGTCCTGCAGTGGACGTAGACAAGCTGATGATGATGATGATGATGATGATGATGAGTAAAATCCGGCATGTACGGCTCTCCTAAAAACGCGAGCAATGACACAATGCCTCAGAAAATGCTGATTTGTTTCCCGAAGAGAGCAGTTCGGACATGTTGCTGACTGGACTACTTTCCACCTTCCGAGGCGGTCGAGAGTGGAAAGCACACCCCATCTCAGGCGCCACATGAAGTCCTGGAGGTGTCCAGGCAGAAAAGAAGCCGTTAAGGTGCTCCAAGACACCCGTCTATAGCGAGCACGGTGGGCTGGCGGTACCAACGGAAGCAACAATGCAGCAGTTGTCTCAATTATGTGGTTGTTCAAAGCATCTATGCCAGGACAGCTCAACTTGACATGGCAAAAATTGCAACAGTTGTTACATAAAACGCAGGAAGTGTTATTGACAGCGGCCCCTGTTAAGTTGCACATTAGGCATCAAATGCCGAAGGTTAATACCCAGAAAGTAATATGCAAGCGTTCGTGCGGGAGATTCCTCCCCTTGCACTAGGCGCAAAAAGAAGCGCAGTGCCAGCAGCCAACAGCGTATGGACACTGAAGGGAAAGCAAAGCCTCCCTAGGAACGGCTGTCCCAGTGCCGTGCGAGAGACCAACTTAGTGCCGCTGACGAAAAAAAAAAGGAACAAAGCAGACTGCAGTGATCGCACGATACGTAAAGATGGTTGCATGACGTGAGAAAGGTACCAAATACGACCCCAAAATACAATCTGCGCTAGGTACCTCCGCTCAAGAAGTGGGAAGTCAAAATCCCGTGCATCCTGAATTTTCAGTCTTACTTCTTCGAGAGCGTTTAACCAAACAGATTCGCAAATGCCGTAGTGGTTGTATAAAATACCTAAAATACGAAGGGACGCGGCCAGCAGAATGGAAAAACTGGTGCTAAGCCTGGAGTTTGAAGAGCCAATAAAGAAATAACGGGATTCGGAAATGTTCAACGCTGCACCAGAAATGTCGCCATGCTGGGAAAATACACGCAGGCTGCGTGAAAGGCTATCTTGATCTGAAAGGTACAAGGTTATATCATCAGCGAAAGCTGTGACTTTCACGACACCACTACCAGGAAGCGCAAGACCCCGGACACGTGAATCCTCGTCAAGAGCACGCAAGTGGCTCAAGGCTGAAGACAAATAGCACAAGAGACAATGGACAACCCTGACGGACCCCACGTGTTATGGAAAAGGGGCACTTTCCTAGCCATCCAGAACTAGTGTGCTTTTCAGAACAGTGTACGTATATTTAATCATTTCCACAAACGAATGAGAAAAGCTGAAGGCTGAGAGCACAGATTGTAAGAGCCCCCTTGAGTCGCTGAAAATCGACCATTGTTGCGGTGGTTCCCGATTGACCACACAAAGTGCAGCGCGCAAGGCAGCTAGTTCCGCTGCTGTAGATTGCCGTGGAGTGGTCAGTCCTAAAGCTGATGGTAACACCTCTTGCTGGGATAACTACTGCCCCTGACGAACACTGGTGGTTCGTGGAAACATCGGTGTATACATGTATGCTGTCTGAATATTTCTCGTGCAAAAGAAGAAGAGACAGTTGTTTCAGCACGGGCGACGAAAACTCAAATTTCCTCCGGATCTCTGGTACACTAAGATGCACTGTGGGTCGAATAAGACACCAAGGTGGTATGGATGGTTTAGATGCATGAGTGAAGCCCGAGGGAAGTTTATCGTTGTATTTCACGATAATTTGGCGAACGATGCTTGGCGCCTCTCTGAAGGCAACAGTGCAAGGTGATGGCCGGGGCACGTGCGAAGTGTCGGATGTGCGTTCTCAGGCCTTCTACAACAATGTGAGTTTTTATCGGATAGTCACCAGCAATTGCAATTGTTGCTTCTGTTGACGTACATCTGGGCAGACCGAGGCACACTCTCAGCGCTTGGGCTTGTACTGCCTGTAAAACACGAACATTGGTCTTGCAGGTATTGCTAAGCACGGGTAAGCTATATCTGAGGAAACCGAGAAACAGGGCCCTGTAGAGCTCCATCATTGCGTCTACTGACATCCCCCACGTCTTTCCTGCCAGGAACTTGAACAGTTGAGAAATAGCGGTCAGGCGCTTCTTCATATAGGTCACATGCGCACTCCAACAGAGGTCCCTATCAATAATGATGCCCAGAAACCGGTGGGTTTTGGCGTAAGAAATCGGTCGCCCGCAGATTGAGACGACATAAGGGCTCATTGCTTTGTGAGTGAAAGCCACCAGCGCGCATTTTTCTGGTGATATGCTGAGACCTTGTTTGAACAAGTAGTTGGCAATCATAGTTGCTGCTTTTTGAAGCCGGGAACGTATCTGAGGACGTGTGACTGCCGATGTCCAGACACAGATGTCGTCTGCGTATATTGAGATTTTAATGATGCTTGGCAAGTCTCAGCAAGGCCAATTAGTGCAAGATTGAATAGCGTCGGGCTAAGAACTCCGCCTTGAGGAACACCCCTGGAAGTATAGCGTCGCGTAGTTGGGCCATCTTCTGTTAACACAAAGAATGATCTTGCAGCCAGGTAACTCGAAATCCACCCGAAAGACTCGACCACCAAGGGCCAACACCGCAAGAGCACCCAAAATGGCTTCCTGTAGTACATTATCATAAGCGCCTTTCACATCTAGAACAAAGCTGCAGATAGTCGCTTACGGGATCTTTCGTGCTGAACGTACGAAACTAGATCAACGACATTGTCAATAGAAGAGCGGTCGCGTCGGAAACCAGCCATTGAATTCGGATAAATCTTGTAGTATAAGGCAGGGGGACACAATCTCCCAATGCTATTCACTGCGTGCTTACAGGACGTTTTCAGAAGCCTAGAATTGGAACAGTTAGGGATAAGAGTTAATGGAGAGTACCTCAGTAACCTGTGCTTCGCCGATGACATTGCATTGCTGAGTAACTCAGGGGACGAATTGCAACTCATGATTACGGAGTTAGACAAGGAGAGCAGAAAGGTGGGTCTTAAATTAATCTGCAGAAAACGAAAGTAATGTACAACAACCTCGGAAAGGAGCAGCGCTTTGCGATAGGTAATAGTGCACTTGAAGTTGTAAAAGATTATGTCTACTTAGGGCAGGTAATAACCGCAGAGCCTAACCACGAGATTGAAATAACTAGAAAAATAAGAATGGGGTGGAGCACATTCGGCAGGCACTCTCAAGTTATGACAAGTAGATTGCCACTGTCCCTCAAGAGGAAGGTATATAACAGCTGTATCTTGCCGGTACTTATCTACGGAGCAGAAACCTGGAGACTCACAAAGAGGGTTCAACTTAAATTGAGGACGACGCAGTGAGAAATGGAAAGAAAAATGGTAGGTGTAACCTTAAGAGACAAGAAGAGAGCAGAGTGGATTAGGGGACAACCGGGAGTTAAGGATATCATAGCTGCAATAAAGAAGAGGAAATGGACATGGGCCGGGCATGTAGCACGTAGACAGAATAACCGCTGGTCATTAAGGGTCACCAACTAGATTCCCAGAGAAGGGAAGTGGGGTAGGGGGAGACAGAAGGTTAGGTGGGCAGATGAGATTAAGAAGTTTGCGGGTATAAATTGGCAACAGCAAGCACAGGACCGGGTTAACTGGCGGAACATGGGGAGAGGCCTTTGTCCTGCAGTGGACGTAGACAAGCTGATGATGATGTATGATGATGATGATGATGAGTAAAATCCGGCATGTACGGCTCTCCTAAAAACGCGAGCAATGACACAATGCCTCAGAAACTGCTGATTTGTTTCCCGAAGAGAGCAGTTCGGACATGTTGCTGACTGGACTACTTTACACCTTTCGAGGCGGTCGAGAGTGGAAAGCACACCCCATCTCAGGCGCCACATGAAGTCCTGGAGGTGTCCAGGCAGAAAAGAAGCCGTTAAGGTGCTCCAAGACACCCGTCTATAGCGAGCACGGTGGGCTGGTGGTACCAACGGAAGCAACAATGCAGCAGTTGTCTCAATTATGTGGTTGTTCAAAGCATCTATGCCAGGACAGCTCAACTTGACATGGCAAAAAATTGCAACAGTTGTTACATAAAACGCAGGAAGTGTTATTGACAGCGGCCCCCTGTTAAGTTGCACATTAGGCATCAAATGCCGAAGGTGAATACCCAGAAAGTAATATGCAAGCGTTCGTGCGGGAGATTCCTCCCCTTGCACTAGGCGCAAAAATGAAGCGCAGTGCCAGCAGCCAACAGCGTATGGACACTGAAGGGAAAGCAAAGCCTCCTAGGAACGCTGCTGTCCCAGTGCCGTGCGAGAGACCAACTTAGTGCCGCCTGACGAAAAAAAGGAACACAAAGCAGACTGCAGTGATCGCACGATACGTAAAGATGGTTGCATGACGTGAGAAAGGTACCAAATACGACCCCAAAATACAATCTGCGCTAGGTACCTCCGCTCAAGAAGTGGGAAGTCAAAATCCCGTGCATCCTGAATTTTCAGTCTTACTTCTTCGAGAGCGTTTAACCAAACAGATTCGCAAATGCCGTAGTGGTTGTATAAAATACCTAAAATACGAAGGGACGCGGCCAGCAGAATGGAAAAACTGGTGCTAAGCCTGGAGTTTGAAGAGCCAATAAAGAAATAACGGGATTCGGAAATGTTCAACGCTGCACCAGAAATGTCGCCATGCTGGGAAAATACACGCAGGCTGCGTGAAAGGCTATCTTGATCTGAAAGGTACAAGGTTATATCATCAGCGAAAGCTGTGACTTTCACGACACCACTACCAGGAAGCGCAAGACCCCGGACACGTGAATCCTCGTCAAGAGCACGCAAGTATGGCTCAAGGCTGAAGACAAATAGCACAAGAGACAATGGACAACCCTGACGGACCCACGTGTTATGGAAAAGGGGCACTTTCCTAGCCATCCAGAACTAGTGTGCTTTTCAGAACAGTGTACGTATATTTAATCATTTCCACAAACGAATGAGAAAAGCTGAAGGCTGTGAGCACATTAAGGATATACGCGTGCTCTAGTCGGTCAAACGCTTTTTCCTGGTCCAAAGACACAAGGATACCACGCGCACATCGCGACAGAGTATAGGCTATGATATCCCGTGTGGTACATGACGAGCTGTGTATTTCTCGTCCAAGCACTGATGAAGTCTGGTGATGACCTACCAGGATGTTACACAGACCCCTAACGTTGAACGGCTACCACCGCGAATATCTAATAGTCAACGTTGAGGAGCGTGAATAGGTCTCCAATCTTCAGGATTAACAGAGGAAGCGTCACCCTTTGGAATAAGCACAATGCGTCCATCTCGAAAACTTGATGGAAAGACACCGTCCTCGTAGCATTGCCGGATTACCACGGTAAAGGTAGCACCAATCTCATCCCAAAATGTCAAGTAAAACTCAACAGGAAACCCGTCTGGCCCTGGGGCCGTTCCACGTTTCATAGATTTCAGTGCCACCTTTACCTCTTCAGCCGACAGAGGGATGTGCAGGCAATCCGCAGCTTCTTGAGGAATACGGGGCAAACTTTTAAGCATTGGCGGTGTTTAATCACAGTTAGTCCGCATGGCCGAACACGACATTGCGTCAAAATGCGCCAAGAAAACAGATCGACCACGCGTAGGAAGCCGCTGCCAGGTGGTATTTGTGCTGTCACAGAGTCAGGTGGCTCTGATTGCCCAAAAAACGAATGTCTCGCGTAACGCAGCACCTCGGGATGTGCACATGGGTTGTGTCTTTAGCTCCATTCTGCTGCCGCCAGGGACGAAGCAGCAGTCAAGCGTTGAAAGCGTTCACGCAGTTCACGCTGCCACGCTCGCATCAGAGGAGAAGGCGTCTCGGAGCGCAAAGCAATGCGTAACTTCACCGCAGTATCAGCAAGCTCTTAAGAAACGCGTCGACAAAGCAAACGCCCCTCTACGGCGCAGCGCAGGCGCCACTGTGTTTTAAGCGCATCCCAAACTTGAGGACCAGACGCCGTGAGCGACACACGTATTGCACGTGACAAATCTCATCTTGAGCGTGCGTCCTGCAGCACGCGAACATCAAGACGCCATGGCTTTTCCGAAAAAAAACAATTTGAACCCAAACCCGGTAAGATGCTGTGTAATAATCACGCAGAAGAATAACGTAAAAGTAATATCCAGGCAGAGAAACACGGAAAGGAAAATCGTGCAGACATCTTGCAAGGAAAGAAGAGCAAAATAAAAAAATAAATAAATGGCAGCATATCCACGGAGTGAATGATGGAAAGTGGGGCGAAGCATTCGTCCGTCCATGCGTCCGTCTGTGTGACCGTCCATGCGTCTGTTCTTGCGCCCGTCCCTGCGTTCGTTCATGCATCCGCCCCTGCGTTCGTTCATGCGTCCATCCATGCATCTGTCTGTGTGTCCGTTCGTCCATCTATTCAACACTCCAAGTCCCACCATCTCGCATTTTTTTATCATATATTCCCCATATCGAAGCACCGCCATTCAATTGACATTCCAAGGACTAAACGAAAGGTGGCACACGCACACTTTCTTACGGCTTGCGCTTCGGGTGTACTTCCCACCTTCAACCACCTTGAGTTCATGGTATATACTAGTTTACTGTATTCATGGCACTGCGGCCCGATGCTCGCTAAACCTTTCTAAAACCAAGGAGGTTACGACCAGCGAGTATAACGTAGCAACCGTTTCCTGTCAGATAGCGCTCAATGTGCATTCCAGTGGCTGCTAATGTGAAATGGGAGACAGAACGATTCAGCTTTTAATTTCTTACGGCTTGCGCTTCGTATCTGCTTCCCCCCTTAAACCACCTGGAATTCATTCATGGTATATACTAGTTCATCGTACTCATGGCCCTGTGGGCTCAACGCTCGCTAAACCTTTCTAAAACTAAGGAGGTTACACCCAGCGAGGGAGACGCTAGGTGGCGTCGAGCGGATAGGACGCGTTCGTCTCGGCTCCTCAAAATTTTGCCTGTTTTTGCGTTAAACTTCGTGGCCTCTTTAAAGCAAACACAGAGTGCGTCTGGAAGTATGACGTGATCATTTTGACACCAAGTTATTGGGACAACGACACCGATTTCTTCCCTTTTGAAGTGACCAAGGACCTGGCATGCCCGGCCGCCAGGCTAGGACTAGCGGCGGACTGGGGAGCAGTGCATCGACTACCAGCCACTACCATCGACTCCTGGGCGTGCCAATGCAGCAGCCAATAACCCAACGGACGATGACCAAGTAACGGCAAAGGAAGCCATAGACACGGACGATCAAGATTTGAGCACAGAACTGGGCTCTGCAGAAGATTTCGTCAAATACTCTCCATCGTCTGACGAGGCGTTACAAAATAAAGTCAGCCAGCGGCGACGTGAGCGAACACCATGATGCATCAAAGGAAGTTGACGACGAGGCGAAAGACGGTCAGTGGCAGCTTGCTCTTTCATTACGCGAACGTAAGAGACTAAGGAAGCAAGCGCGGGCCATGGAAGATCCCAGGCAAGTTGGTGATTTTCAGCAAACTTCACTAAATTTTACGAAAAGAACAACTAATGACTTAGCGTCTCTGGCAGACAGCAGCTTCAGAGACAGCGAGAGGAACGCGGGTGGCAGTTACGGAACGCCTGAGCGGGCGCACGGGAGTAGACGCGACGCGTCGGGTGCCATGAGAGGCCGCCGACGCTCACGTGCGATGCCTCTACCCAAGAATGATATGAAAATTATTATACGACCCAAACCAGGGCTCGTGGTGAGGGACTTAAAAACATATGAAGTGGCACGAGCGATTGCACGTGCATGTGGAGACGCGGAAATAGGCAGAGGTGACAAATTCCTGCTGCGCCTCCAGAATGAATCCAACATTATCATTGCAAGTACTTCGCACGAGCACGTCACCGAGCAAATTTTGAAAATCAAGGCGCTCGACCTCAAGAACACCAGACATCTCGTGAATACCTACATTTCTACACCCGAGGGGTTTCTCAAGGGAGTTGTGCACGGACTGGAACGTGAAACACCGGAAGAAGAACTTCTCAACAACCTTAGAGTACGCACACAGAGCGTCACAATCGTGCAAGCACGCATGTTGGGAAAATCTGAGACGGCAATGATAACATTTGATGGACCCATTGTGCCACGTTTCGTGTATTACTTTGGTGGTGAGATGCCATGTCTACCATACCAACACACAAGACAATACTGTAAACTGTGTAAAAGCCAAGGCCACAGGACGGACGTCTGTCCAACACCCACTGTGAATGTGTGTGGAGGCTGCAGGCTTAAATACCCTCCAAACGACCACGAGTGCGTTCCCAAGTGTGCACTATGTGGCGGGGATCATCCAACGGGGGGGGGGGGGGGGGGGCGCTGGCGTCGATCGACGGGAGCGGTCGCATACCACGTCGGCTCTGTGAAATATCGCAATTATTTGCGTCACATCAAGTCGTTCTCCTGCAAGCCTTCTACCACCGTCTCCAAGAACGTCAGCCGCAACCGAAGACATCACGTCTTGTCAGGTGGGCCGTCTTCTAACCCTTTTTTGGTCACTTGAAGCTTTCGCCAAACCACCGCGGAGTTAAGCCTAACCGCAGTAAGGGCTGCGCTGGCCCTGCCCGGGGTTTCCCCGGTAATGGCGTCTCCAAATCAAGTCACCGGCTACGATCCGGAGTCCCTACAGATAATACAGATGGATACCGCTCAAACCGAGACACCTCTACCAACCGAGGAAGAGTACCTCAAGGATATGGTCCGCGTCTGGCGCGGAAGGAAGAACACAGCAGTGGCGTCGAGAGACGCCAGGGCTCCTGCAGCCAAACAACAAGCAGCGTCTCGCCCTCAGCAAGCACAGGGCAAGAACGCGCCGAGCGTCGCCTCGCAGCGCGCCAAGCAACTCCAGTGGCGGCCGAAGAACACGCCGCGCATCGAAGAAGACGACATCATAGTGGTGCTGAAACCGCGTGAGACGCTCGACCTCAAGGCCACGTTTGGTCCTGGACAAGCCGGCGCTGCAGTCCGCAGCATCCTCGGAGCCGACGCAAGTGTGGGACTTGCGGTGTGGCCCCTCTGGGATCAGAATGTACTTGTGTGCACGCTCAAATCAGTGGACGCCGCCGAGAGACTCCTCGGGGACATTAAGCTGCCAGTCGGGGGCCGCCAGCTAACATTCCGGGGACATCCCAAACTCTCCGGTGAGTTCTGTTGGGGCATCGTGCATGTCTCTCAAGATGAAACGTCCGAAACTGTGAAAAGCAAGCTCAGTGCTGAGCCAAATATAGTGTCTGTGCGCAAGCTTGGGGACACCCCGGTTGCGGTGATCACCTTCGCGGGGACCAAGGTGCCACGGACGGTGTTATACAACTGCGAGCGGCTCCCTGTTCGCTTGTATAAGAAGACAGTGCCTGCATGCCCACTTTGTGGCACAGTGGGCCATCGAGCAGATACTTGCCCGCGCCCGCAGCCCGGCCGCTGCACAAGCTGCGGCGTTCAGGTACCTGCTGCTACTCCTGACGGCCCTATGGAACACCAGTGCATTCCGAGCTGCCTCCTCTGCGGCGGTGGCCACAAGACTGGAGCTCCCGGTTGTGCTGGACGGTTCCGGCAGCCGCTCAAGTCGGGATCCCCACGCGGCTCCAAGCCGAGGACAACGGGGGGGAACGGGGGAAACAAACAGGCTCCGACTCCCAAGACTGGCCCCAAGAAAGCACCAGCCGCCAAGTCGAATAAGCCAGAACTCAAGAAGACCGACACCGGGCACTCCACCAATGTAAAGCCTGGGACCCCGTCGGGGCCTCCTGCCTTGGTCAAGGACTTCCCACCCTTGACACCCGTCCAAGCACAAGTGAGCTGTTGGGGTGGGGCAGTCTCTGGACCTTCCTCTTCTCCCTCCCCTACCGAAACCGCCCTACAGCAGCAGATAGGGGAGCTCAGGCGCCAGAACCAAATTCTTGCGCGCAAAATTCAGGAATTAGAAGCGAAGCAGGTTGGGTCATCCGAGCCAGTGCAGGAAGCCGAGGCAGAAGACGGGGATGACGGCTCTTCCGTCACATCCCGCCTCACTAGCGTCTCGCGGCAGGACGCGGACACGGTAGTTGGACCAGCTTCCATTACCGGATCCATCGGTCGCATCGAGTCCCTAGAGCATAAAACCGAGCAATTAGAGGCGAGCGTGGCAGCCCTCCCCACTAAAATCATGTCGGCAGTCCGCGAGTCCTTTCAGGACATGTTCACGGCAGCCTTAACGCAAGCACTTCCCGAAATTGTGGCGCAGGTCTCTAACTCAGTCCTTAAAGCCATGCAGCCTTGGGTTATCGCCCAAATTAAAAACACCACTCAGAGCGACTCCCCGCAGGTTAAGCGCAAGCCGGCCTCCCGTCAGGCAGCAGAAGAAGGCTTTTCGGGGCCGGCTCCAGGTCCGGACCGGTCCTCTGCACCGTAAATAAATACTAAAAGATGGCTAGCCGATCTAATAAACAAGCTAAATATCTACAAAAATTTGAGATTATACAATGGAACTGCAGGGGTTTTAGAGCCTGGAAAAAACGGTCGCACCTTCAGCTCTACTTGCAGTCCCTCGGAAACATGCCTGCCTTGCTTGCTTTGCAGGAGCCCGGTTTGGACGTTAAATTCTCTGGCTATAGCACTTTCCAGGGGGGGCCCTCGTCATGCATCCTGGTGAACAAGGCATATACCGCGATTCAGGTCGATTTAAACTTAAGTACTGAACAAGAATACACAATGGTCAGAGTACTGCCTCTCAGACGTCGCGACCAGTCAATACACATCCTAAATATATACAGCCCCCCGCATAAGCCCCGCGTAACTTTTAGCGAAATCTTCCTCCGGGCGATCAAGTTGGCAGACAAGGACCCCTTAGTGATCGTGGGAGACTTCAATGCTCCCAGCCTTCACTGGGGCTATCACTACGAGAAGGCCAGAGGACGTAAGCTGGCGGAGCTTATCTCCACCCTTCGCCTCACGCTGCTCACGGATCCGGCGTACCCCACACGAGTGGGGAATTCGGTAACCCGTGACACGTGTCCGGACCTCTCTCTCGTAAAAAACGCTAAGGATGCTACCTGGGAGAACTTGGGCGATTCTCTAGGCAGTGATCACTGCCTTCTCCGGGTCACACTCCTGGAAAAGTCAGCTCATAAAAAATGCGGTCAAGCCAAGTTGACCGATTGGACCCAATTTCGCAATCAGACTATCCCTCCCGTACTATTTTCTGGAGGCTATGCAGAATGGGCTCAACACGTAAACAACATTCAGAAAAGACTTACTACTACCCTCCAAACCAACGAAGAAATCCCCGCAGTTGACACTCACCTCCTACACTTGTGGGAGGCGCGCCGAAGCTTAACAAAACGTTGGAAAAAGCAGAAGACTAATCGCAAATTACGTATCCGCATAGCCCAACTCACGGAACAAGCTGCAGAGTATGCTGCCCAACTCTCAGATTCAAATTGGATAGCCCGCTGCGACGCCGCAGCTCGTCAGATGAGCTCGAAGGGGACATGGCGTCTCTTTCGCAGTCTCATAGACCCCTCTCAAACGAGAGGGGAGGCGCAGAAGCAGCTCCGGCGAGCTCTGCAAGGGTACCAAGGCACTCCGGCACAGCTTGCGGATGCTCTGTGCGATAGGTATCTCTGTCGTACGAAGGACCCGCCTGGGCCGGCGTACACGTACTCTGGTAAGCCTAACCACCAACTCGATGCCCGTTTTGAGTTGCATGACCTTAAAGCGGCTTTAGCTAAAATGCGCAGGGGTACGGCTCCGGGGCTGGACCGCATAACAGTAAAGCTGTTGGCAAACCTCCCTGACACAGCCTACCTCCATTTATTGGAATACATGAACGAGATCTGGGACGGCCGTGCGCTCCCTTCCGAATGGAAAACGTCACTTGTGACTTTTATCCCCAAAGCAGGCAAGGCCGTGAATACGGAAAATCTGAGGCCCATATCACTGACTTCGTGCGCAGGCAAGCTTATGGAGACGATGGTACGGGATCACCTCTCCCCATACCTTGAGGGCAAGGGCTTCTTTGCAGACACCATGTTTGGGTTTCGCCCACACATGTCTGCAGAGGACGTCCTTCTCCAGCTCCATAGGGCCGTCATACAACCCATAAGTATGCAACACAATGATAAGGCCATCCTCGCCCTTGATCTGAAGGGGGCTTTCGACAATGTTAAACACAGCAGCATCCTGGCTAACTTGAGCTCCACTGATTGCGGGGCTAAGGCCTTTGCATATGTCAGAGATTTTCTCTCTAAACGCCAGGCACTTCTTCGGATCGAGGACGAGGAATATGGCCCGTACATTATGGGAACACGGGGTACCCCACAGGGAGCAGTGTTATCACCACTCCTTTTCAACATTGCTATGATGCGCCTTCCAAGCGAATTGGCCAGGGTGGAAGGCACACAACACGCAGTATATGCCGACGATATTACAATCTGGACCACTGAAGGGAGCCTTGGTGAAATGCAGGAACGCCTTCAGCAGGCCGCATCCATAGTCGAGGCGTATGCCAACGATTGTGGACTCCAATGTGCTCCAAACAAATCAGAGCTTCTGCACGTTAGAGCGAAGCCAAGAGATAAGTCAGCCATACACATCTCCCTGTCTGGGGTTCCCATCAGAGAGGTGGAGGAGCTCCGGGTTCTGGGCCTGTTCATTCACCACAGACTTAGACCGGACTCCACTATAGCGAAACTTAAGAGAATAGGCGAACAGGTAGGGCGCATGATCCACCGCGTTTCCAACAAGCGGGGCGGTCTGCGGGGCAGGGACGCGCTTCGGCTCGCGCATGCCTTCGTGACTAGCCGGATCCTCTACGCCGTCCCATACCTTCGCACTAACAAGCAACAAGACGAAAGAATAGATGCCATCATTCGTAAGGCTACTAAACGAGCTCTGGATCTCCCGGTGGCCACTTCCAACGCCAAACTGAGGGCGTTAGGTGTGCTCAACTCCTACCAGGAGTTGCGGGAGGCCCACCTTATGAATCAATATACGCGGCTCGTGCAGACGGCTCCCGGGCGCCGCCTGCTAAACCGCTTACATATACAGCACACTTGCACTGCAGAGGAGGCGGAGCGTATTCCGGAACTATGGCGGCATATGCTCTCGGTCGCTCCACTCCCCAGTAACATGGATAAGCACACGCACGGAAACAGAAGACAGGCGCGGGCTCGCACACTTGAGAGGCAACACGGCTCCCGACCTGGTGTATTCTACGTAGATATAGCAGGGCCTTCGCCCACGGGATTTTACACGGCCTCTGTAGTTCACCGGGAAAAGCATGTCAATGGGCTCTCGTTCCGAGCACAAAATCCAGAGCGCGCTGAGGAAGTCGCGATAGCGCTTGCTGCTGCGGACCCCAACTCGAAAGTTATCATCACGGACTCCCGGAAAGCATGTACTCATTACTTGGTAGGAGAGATATCCCCCCTAGCCAGCCAAATTCTAAAACGGGCTCTCGCTGATCCAGCTCCGAAACGCATCGTATGGGCTCCTGGCCTTCAGGGCTTACGAGGTAATGAGGCCGCTGACGCGGCCGCCCGAGCGCTTACCCACCGGGCTCCTCACCTTGTCTCTTATGACTCGGAGGCCAATACACCGCTGCTGCGGTTCAAAGAAATTCTGACCTATTATCGTGACACTCACCGCCTTTACCCGGCTCCTGCAAAGGGGTTGAGTAAGACGGAAGAGCGAACTCTAAGGCGCCTGCAGACAGGTACTCTACTCTGTCCTGCAATCCTAAAGCATTTCGATGCGAACACAGATGGGCGGTGCCCATACTGTGGGAAGACGTGTGATATCTTCCACATGGTATGGGCATGTCCGAAAAATCCCCACCTACCCCCTTCCCCTACCCCTTCCCGAGAGGCATGGGAGACTGCCCTTCTCAACTGCTCATCACTAGAGTCTCAACGGGCTCTAGTGAGACGGGCGCGAGTAGGGGCCTCGTCTTGCGGTGTCCCGGACTAAGGACGCCGACCATGTAGCAGGGTCATGCTTTGGCCCCGTACTCTTCTCTCTTTTATAATAAATGTTTTTCATCATCATGATCATCATCCAACGGCGGCAAAAGAATGCACTAAAAGGCTTAAGAAAGTCCCTCAACGGGGAAAAGAACAGGTACAACAGCTTAGACACGAAAATGGACAACGATCTCCAGGAATACTGAAGCGTCGGTGGTTCAGCACCGAAAGGCAGGATATGAATTTAACGGAGGGGTCCGACGCGGGATCACGCTCCGGATCTCGATCCAGTTCACGCTCGAGATCAAGTTCCAGATCGAATGCCCGAGACCACTTCAGCCCCAAAGGCAATCGGCAAGAAGAAAGCAAGACGAACAAGAACAAGAAGCTCAAGAAGATATCGCAGCAACAGCAGCAGCACCACCACCAACAGCAGCAGCAGCAGAGCCGCAGCAGCAGCAGCAGCAACAGTAGCAGCAGCAGCAGCACCACCACCACCACCACCAGAAATTCAGTGTAAGTTGGGCAGCGGCAGCCTCCCAATCTCCTCCAAACCAAGCGCAATCTACACACACACAGCTCGCGCGACTCGAGAAAGAGCTAAAGTTAATGCGTGTAAGAATGGGGGATTTCGAAAGAGAAAATAGGCAACTTAGAAGCCAACAAAAACAGCAGCAGCAACAACCCCAAGAGAAACCCACTCAATCTTCCTTGGCAGGACAGCAGCAGCAACAGCAACAAAGCGTATCAATATTGGACGGCGACACTGTGGTGACGATAGCTATTCTGAAAGAAGCCGTAAAAGAAATAGTTCCCTCCATCGTTGAACAGGTCATGGGGCAGGTAGACAGAAAACTCGACGTGTTGGAAAGAAAAATTCAAGCGCAACAGATAGAAGTCACGAAGGCGTTGAGAAAGCATACCAATGGCAGCCACATAAGGGAAAAGGCAGATAAGACATACAACAGGCCGGGCCTACTTAATATTGACCCGTGTCTGCGTGTGAACGACAACGATGATGTGGGGATTTAGCAGACACCAAGTAGTGGGCCTCTCGCTTGACTCAACAACAAAGAAGATTTTGTGGCTCAGCTGTTGAGAACACGCTGCTTTCGCTGCCTCAAGGCGTACTTGTACTTTGTTCGCGTTGTACTGCGACACTGGTGGAGGTGCTGGCCCGCGACCCCGCCTGATGCTCCACACTCCCACGGGGAGCCGTTCATCCAGCCCAGAAGCTCTTGTCGACACTCCCGTGCATCGCTTCAGTCGTCGCTTGCGAGGCCTCCTTCCAGAGTTCACCCTCTCACAGGAACACTCTACGAGACACCGCTCACATCTACCAATGGCCACCGCCAGCCCACAACAGTTACTACGAGACAGTAGTTTGCCGACCCCATCTCAGGTAACCCTTTTTTCACCGCTGGTGCCTGATCGCTTTGGTGGTGGAGCACATGAAGACGTAGAAGAATGGCTTGATCACTATGAACGTGTCGCCAACACCAACCAGTGGTCTCTTGAACAAAGGCTTTCCCGCGCCTATTTCTATCTCGACGACAGTGCTCGTACTTGGTACGAGAACAGAGAAGGCAGTTTGTCAACATGGAGTGACTTTAAAAGAGCGATGATTGACACATTTGCCGATGTCGACCGGCGCGAACGTGCGCAGCATTTACTCGAGCTACGGGTTCAGAAACCCAATGAAACGGTCGCAATGTTCACAGAGGACATGGTCCGTCTCTTCCGTAAAGCTGACCCGCACATGACCGACGACAAAAAGCTGCGCTACCTCATGCGCGGCGTTAAAGAGCAATTGTTCGCCGGACTTTTGCGGAACCCGCCAAGCACCGTGACAGACTTCATCAAAGAAGCAACAGCTATCGAACGGGCGCTTCACCTGCGATGCCGACAATACGATCGCTTGTCCAGCAACGCCCACATGCAAGTCGCCGCTACGACATCTGACAATCAAAGCTCGTTGCGCGACTTAATACGAGAGATTGTTCGCGAAGAGCTGCTGAAGCTGCGGACTCTGGTCACGGAACCACCCACGGCGTCTGTCGCTGAAGTCGTCCGCGAAGAAATACGCCAAGTGTTTTCGGCAGCTGATTCTACTCACGATCAGCGACCTATGAGCTACGCAGCCGCGCTTCGCCACCCGCCACCCGTTCCGCCGTCGTACCGCCAGCCATCGACAGCCGTTCCTTGGTCGCCACCGCAAGAACAGACACCGCGGCGCCCTTCCGTCGTGCCACCGTATGAAATGCTGCCGTACGAAGAGCCGTCTCCCAACGAGACACGGCATTTACAACATTATGAGCCGTTGAGACATCCACAGCTTCGTAAAACAGACGTATGGCGCACCGTGGATAGACGTCCGCTTTGTTTTACCTGCGGAGGTGTCGGCCACATTTCTCGTCATTGCTGGCACCGCGCCGACACGTTTCGACCTCTTCGGCAATGGTCTGACGATCGACGCCCCAACGACGACTACCCACCACGCCGGGACGCTGATTCTCAACGACCTTCCTTGTCTCGGTTTCATTTTGACAACCGCCGAGCCAACAATGACGACGGTGAGCCTAATTACCAGCCAGGTTTGGGACGTCGACCACGTTCTCCGTCTCCGGCATATTCGCCTTCGTCGCGCCACCGCACTACAGCCGACGCCAGCGGAAGGAGGTCACCAAGTCCACGCCGGGGAAACTGAAGGCGGCGACCTCCGGGGGTGAGATTGCAGGCCGCCAAGGCGACGAAAAAAGGCCCCCGTTACTCTTACCACAGGACGCCGTAAAGCCGACTAGTTGTAACGTTGACGAAACTGTGACCACAGATCTTACCGTTTTTGTAGATGGACAGCAAGTAACAGCCTTAGTTGACACCGGTGCCGACTTCTCTATCATAAGTGAAAACCTTGCCGTGCGCCTAAAAAAAGTGAAGACTACGTGGACGGGACCTCACCTGAGGACAGCAGGCGGCCAGCTGTTGATGCCTGTCGGAAGGTGTACAGCGAGACTGGGCATCGGCAGCTCTTCTTTCGTGGCGACGTTTGTCATCCTCACCTCATGTTGCAAGGACCTGATCATAGGGATGGACTTCTTAAGAGAATATGGTGCCGTCATCAACATCCCGGACCGTTCAATTACGTTCCGCAACAGCCCTGGTTTGGTTGACTGTTCAGACGCAATACGTAACACTTTACGTATAATTGATGATGATGTGGTCGTCCCGCCACGGTCATGCACTCTTGTTTCGGTGGAAGGGCACGAACCGTTTGATGGCGAAGGCATTGCCGACCAAATTGGCTCGCTGCTATTTAGCCATGGCATTTCGGTCGCACGAGGTATCGTCCGTCTCACTGGTGGGCGCACGAATTTACTTTTGACCAACTTCAGTACTGAGCGCCGGCACCTTCCGAAGGGCACAGCTATAGCTTCTTACGACAATATCGTAGACATGCGAAGCAGTTTATGTTTATCGGTATTAGATGAAGCGCCTAATCAAGAACCAGAACCCGTTCTCGATGTTAGCCCCACTCTGTCAGAGGATGACCGACAGAGACTTCTTCAGCTACTAGCCGAATTCCACGACTGCTTTTCATCGACCTCACGAGTTGGTCGAACACCTTTGACAAAGCATCGAATAATCACCGAGGACACGGCGAGACCTATTCACCAGAACCCTTATCGTGTAGCTTTAAAGGAACGCGAAGCCATACAACAACAAGTCGCGAAAATGCTTGAAGATGATGTAATTCAACCGTCACAGAGCCCCTGGGCATCGCCTGTGGTGCTAGTAAAGAAAAAGGACGGCACGCTGCGTTTTTGCGTGGACTACAGGAAGCTGAATCGGGTGACCAAAAAAGATGTGTACCCGCTCCCACGTATTGATGACTCCCTTGACAGACTTCGGCACGCTCGCTACTTTTCTTCCATGGACTTGAGGAGTGGATACTGGCAGATCGAGGTAGACCCAAGAGACCGAGAGAAAACCGCTTTTGTGACGCCAGATGGTTTATACGAGTTTAAAGTCTTGCCTTTCGGTTTGTGCTCCGCGCCCGCGACATTTCAAAGGCTTATGGACACGGTACTTTCGGGATTGAAGTGGAAGACGTGCCTAGTCTATCTGGACGACGTTGTAGTATTTTCAACGACTTTTGACGAGCATCTCCAAAGGCTGGAAGTGGTGTTACGTGCCATACGGTCTGGGGGCCTAACATTGAAACCGGAAAAGTGTCATTTCTGTTTCCACGAACTTCAGTTTCTCGGTCACGTCGTCAGTAACGTAGGCATCCGACCCGATCCTGGAAAAATTGCCGCTGTCGCACGGTTCCCAGTACCCTCCAATAAGAAGGCTGTCAGACGCTTCCTGGGCCTTTGTGCCTATTATCGCCGATTTATCGCAGACTTTGCCCGCATCGCGTCGCCACTAACTCGTCTCACAAGAGACGACGTTGCCTTTGAGTGGAACGAAGAACAGGAAGCTGCCTTTAATGACCTGCGTCAACGTCTTCAAACGCCCCCAGTGCTTGCCCACTTCGATGAAGAAGCCCCGACGATGCTTCACACAGACGCGAGCAATGTTGGTCTGGGAGCTGTGCTTGTGCAGCAGCAAGAGGGCACAGAGAGGGTAATCGCTTACGCAAGCAGAACATTAACACGTGCTGAGGCCAATTACTCTACAACTGAGAAGGAATGTCTCGCCGTGGTATGGGCGGTTTTTAAATTTCGCCCGTATTTATATGGCCGCCCCTTCAAAGTAATTAGCGACCACTACTCATTGTGCTGGTTAACAAGTCTAAAAGACCCTACCGGGCGATTAGCACGTTGGAGTCTCAGGCTGCAAGAATTCGATATTGTAGTCGTACACAAGTCAGGCAAGCGACATATGGACGCCGACTGTCTGTCCCGTTCACCCATTGAGTCGGCAACCCTACCTGAAGAGGAGGAAATGGCATTTCTCGGTGTCCTCGACACGACCGCCATTGCGCAGCAACAACGTGACGACGCTAACTTGCTTGGCCTAATTAACTACTTGGATGGCAGATCTCAGAAGGCGCCAAGAGTTTTCGCAAGAGTGTTGTCATCATTTTGTTTACGGGACGGAGTACTCTACAAAAGAAACTTTTCGCCGACGGGATCTGCCTATCTGCTCGTCATCCCAGCAGCCCTTCGTACCGAAGTACTCCAAGCATGCCACAACGAGGTGAGCTCTGGCCATTTGGGTTACACGAGAACGTTGGCCAGAATACAGCAAAAGTATTACTGGCCGAGACTAACCACTGCCGTGAAGCACCACGTCCATGCCTGCCTCGACTGCCAGTGACGCAAGTCACCACCGACTAAACCAGCTGGCCTCCTGCAACCCGTACAGGTCCCAACAGCTCCATTCTACCAGATCGGCATGGACATTTTGGGCCCACTGCCTACTTCTACAGCAGGGAACCGCTGGGTTATCGTCGCGACGGATTATCTGACCCGTTATGCCGAGACAAAGGCTATCCAGAGAGGTACAGCAGCAGAGGTGGCAACATTTTTCATCGAGAACATTGTACTGAGGCATGGTGCACCATCCGTCGTGATCACAGACAGAGGAGCCGCATATATGGCAGCTCTTTGGATCACGTCCTCATGCTGAGTGGAACAGCGCATCGTAAGACCACCGCCTACCACCCACAAACGAACGGGCTGACAGAGCGTCTAAACAAAACCATTGAAGACATTCTTTCGATGTACGTAGACGTTGAACACAAAAATTGGGATGAAATCTTGCCGTACATAACGTTTGCGTACAATACGGCAAAGCAAGAAACGACGCGCCTGACCCCGTTCAGCCTCGTTCATGGACGAGAAGTACGAACTATGTTAGATGCGATGCTACCGCACGAAGGTGACGGCATCGACCCATACGCCAACACGTTTACGGAACGCGCGGAGGAAGCTAGGCAACTTGCACGTTTACGGATCCGCCAACAACAAGAGTACGATGCAGGCCGCTACAATGCTCACCGCAGAACAGTCGTCTACCAAACTGGCGACAAAGTATGGGTTTGGACACCCGTACGGGAACGAGGACTTTCCGAAAAGCTTTTAAGAAGATACTTTGGGCCTTACCGAGTGCTGTGACAACTGAGTGAGGTTACTTACGAAGTTGTTCCCGACAGTTCGTGTAGTACCAATCGTCGCCAGCACCATCCAGAACTCGTTCACGTAGTGCGCATGAAGCCTTACGTCAGCGAGTGATTGCGTGAGACTTTTCTTTGAAAAAAAAAACTGCATTATTGAATTCGCATCGGGTCGATGCTCTTTGAGAGGGAGGCAAATGACCCGTGTCTGCGTGTGAACGACAACGATGATGTGGGGATTTAGCAGACACCAAGTAGTGGGCCTCTGGCTTGACTCAACAACAAAGAAGATCTTGTGGCTCAGCTGTTGAGAACACGCTGCTTTCGCTGCCTCAAGGCGTACTTGTACTTTGTTCGCGTTGTACTGCGACAATATGACACAAGAAGATACTGACAATGCATAAGCGACTAAGAAAAACTACGGAAGAGTGTGACATATGGCAGTGGAACTGCCGGGGATTCCGTCGAAAAAAGGAACAGCTTTCACAGCTGGTGGCCATGCAGCCGAGGCTACCTGCTGTGATAGCTCTCCAAGAGGTGGGAATAAGGCCAAGCATGCAGAGTTATGACAGTCATGGTGAAGCTGTGAATATTAACAACGAATGGAGAGTGGCGACATTAGTCCACAAATCCATAACCGCAATACAGCATAAATCAATAGAAGGAATCGAAATCCCACATATCATTACGGAAATCCTATATAAAAAGAAGAAAAAGAGAAGCATTTTCATCCTGAACAATTATAGCCCACCTCGACAAAGAAAGGCAACTTTCGACAAACTATTTGAAGATTCAGCAAAACTAGCGAAGCAGAACACGCTCATAGCAGTGGGGGACTTCAATGCAAAAGACCCAAGCTGGAGATACCTCACTCAAGATGCCAAGGGCAGAAACATAGCCCAGCAAATTGAAATTACAGGTATGACACTCCTGACGGATCCAGCAATGCCAACAAGACTAGGAAACAGTAACTCCAGAGACACGACCCCGGATCTAACTATGTGCAAAATTTGTCAAGAGGTGGAATGGCACAACACTCTAGAAAATCTAGGCAGTGATCATTACATATTATGCACCACTATACACACAGATCAGATACGTAAAAAGATTGGCGTTGCCAAAATAACTAATTGGCACGCGTTCAGAAAATCACTGGAACAAAGGTTGACTGCCTCAGATATAGCAAACTTGAGTGATTGGTGTGACAAAATAAGGCGTCAAAAAGAAAGGTGCAGTAAAGAAATAACGCGATCAAGCAATGCCCCTGAGGTCGACTCACACCTACTACATTTTTGGGAAGCAAGAAGCCTTACGAAAAGATGGAAAAGACAGAAACGTAACCGTGAATTGAAAGAAAAATCAAAGATATCACCCAGCGCGCAGAGGATTACGCCAATCAACTAGCTGCAACTAATTGGGCCAATTTCTGTGATTCACTCAATGGAACGCTGAGTACGGCCAAAACATGGAACATACTGAAAGCCATGATAGACCCTACGAAGACAAAAAATGAAAACAGTAAAGCCGTTGAACGATTGCTGCACTTATACCCAAATACAAAAGAGGACCTCATTCAAGCCATGCATAAAAAATGCTTTGGAGAAGACAAAGTGACGCCTTCATATCAAGGAAGGTATAAAGGATCACCGCAACCTGATTTAGACAAGCCTTTTACGGAACGCTGAGATAAGAGCAGTCATATTTAGTAACAAGAAGAACACAGCCGCGGGTGCAGATAAAATCACCAATGGTATGATCAAGAACCTAAATGACGAAGCTATTGAAGCTTTCACTAAATACACAAACAAACATTGGCTGGCTGCAACTGTCCCACCAGAATGGAAACATGCGATTGTGGTAATGGTGCCTAAACCAGGAAAAAAACTTGCCATTGAGAACATGAGACCTATCTCGCTCACGTCCTGCTTAGGAAAAATCTTTGAAAAACTGGTGAACACCAGGCTCCTCAACCATCTCGAGAAGAACAACCTCATGCCCGAAACTATGTTTGGCTTTCGCTCACACCTTTCTACGCAAGATGTTCTACTACTTTTAAAAAAACAAGTATTAATGGACATCTCTAAGGTTGGGGAAAACGTCGTATTGGCAGTTGACATGAAGGGAGCCTTTGATAACATCAGTCACAAAGCAATACTAGAAGGTCTGGAGGAAGCTAACTGTGGAGAACGAATGTTCGACTACGTCAAAAGTTTTCTTAGTAACAGGACTGCAACAATCAAGCTGGGAGATTACGAATCCGACATCATTAAACCTCCAAACAAAGGAACACCCCAAGGAGTGGTCATTTCACCGACACTTTTTAATGTCGCCATGACAAGCCTTGCAGGAGAGAGAGAGAGAGAGATAAAGATGCAAGGAAAGGCAGCGAGGTTAACCAGACGCACATCCGGTTTGCTACCCTGCACTGGGGAAGGGATAAAGGGCGAGAAAAGAGGTTGCAGAAAGATGAGAAGGTAACACACAATCACGAGCACACTCGGAGAGCACACACAGTCTACAGGCGGTCGCTCAGGTTTGTTGACTTGAGGTAAAGTAGCAGTGCTTTTGTTGCTTTCTGCGCAACTGAGGCAGATGCCCAATGTCCTAGTATCTTCTGCACACAAAATGGTCCGGGGTCAAGTCGATTCAAAACCATCCGGAGCTGGCATCGCTGTGTGTCGTAGCAAGCGCAACTGCACAGGACGTGTTCGATGGTCTCTTCAGCTCCGCAGTAGTCGCATGTAGGAGTGTCTGCCATACCAATGCGAAAGGAGTACACCTTTGTAAATGCAACACCCAACCAAAGGCGGCAATACAGTGTCGCATCGGAGCGGGAAAGTTGTGATGGTAGCTTTAGCTTGAGCGAAGGATCCAGTTCATAAAATTGACACCTTTGGAAGCTGGTAGACGACCAGAACGTGCGTGTGATATCTCGAGCCAGCAAGTAAAGTTGTCTTGCTGCATCATTCCCTGATAGAGGAATCGGGACTACACGGGTTTCTTCATGGGCTGAGCAGGCTGCATCATCAGCTAATTGATTTTCGGTAATACCGATATGTCCAGGCAGCCATTGATATATGATATCATGCCCTCGTGCAAGAGCTTCATGATGGCAATGTCTTATTTCTTGTACCAGTTGGTCATGACTCCTCCAACGCATGGCAGACTGCAAACTCTGAAGCGCTGCCTTCGAATCACAGAATATGACCCATTTTTCTGGACGTTCTTGAACGAGATATTGTAAAGCAGCCCTTATAGCAGCAAGCTCTGATGCCGTAGATGTACTCATATGCGAACCCTTAAACTTGTCATTTCTGCAGCCGGAACTACAGTGGCACCTGATGAGCTGCTGGATGAGACGGACCCATCAGTGTATATCTGCGTTCGGTCTAAGTACAACTCATGTAATAATAGCAGTGTTGCTTGCTTCAATGCTACTCTGGAGTGACTGCTTTTCTTTTTGATTCCCGGAATTTCTAGACGTACTTGCGGCTGGTCGAGGCACCACAAAGAACAAGCCGTTCTCGCAGCTGGCGTATATCCTGATGGAATGCTGTTTAGGTACTTGGCTATGACGTCTGAAAATGTAGCACGTGGTCTTCCGGAAGGTAGAAGGGCCAAGTGGTGGTCGGTGACACGGCTAGCATGTCGAATGTGCGCTCTGAGGCAATCCACAACTATATATGTCCTGACCGGATGGTCTTTGGCAAGCATGATTGTGGCATAAGTAGAAGCGCATCGGGGCAGTCCTAGACAGATACGCAGTGTCTGACCCTGCAAACTCTCCAATGAATGAGTATTCGATTTGCAAGTGTTAGTCAGTACCGGCAAGCTGTAGCGCAATAGACCCAGAAATAGGGCCCTGTACAGCTGTAGCACGGAGGCCACAGAAGTTCCCCATGCTTTACCGCAGAAGAATTTCATGATATGCACAATAGATAGCAGTCTCTTCTTCAAGTACGCACAATGTGGGCTCTACGAAAGACTTCTGTCGATTATTATGCCCAGGAAACGATGCGTCCGTGCATATTTGACACTCTGCCCATTGATGTAAACAGGGTATGGCGTCATTGGTTTGCGTGTAAACGCCATCAACGCGCACTTCACAGTTGATATATTTAGGCCTTGTTTCTGAAGGTAGGCTGTTGTGAGGGTTGCTGCCCGCTGTATTCGTGCACCCACCTGAGGGCGAGTAACTGCAGCACCCCAGAGGCAAATATCATCGGCGTATATGGATAGGCCCACCGACTTTGGCAGAACCTTCACCAGACCAATGAGGGCCACATTGAACAATGTGGGGCTTAAAACACCTCTCTGAGGTACTCCGCAGTAGGTGTAATGTTGGGCAGTTGTACCCTCATATGTTTGTACAAAGAAATCTCTGCCAGTTATATAATCTTTTATCCATTGAAACATTCGTCCACCAATGCCCATTGCTGCGAGAGAAGTGAGGATGGCATCGTGAGCTACATTATCATATGCACCCTTCACGTCAAGAAAGAGTGCCACTGATATGCGCTTGCGACTTTTTTCTTGTTGAACAAATGTCGAGAAATCAAGGACACAGTCAATGGAGGAGCGGCCCCGACGAAAGCCTGCCATGCAAGAAGGGTATTTGGTGTAGCGTTCCAAGGACCACTCGAGACGAAATAGAACCATTCTTTCCATCACTTTTCCGAGGCAGCTTGCGAGGGCAATAGGGCGATACGCCGTCAAGTCCAATGGTGATTTTCCCGATTTCAAAAGTGGTATTAATCGACCTATTTTCCATTCTCGAGGAACGCTGCCGCTGAGCCAGGAGTTGTTGAAACATGTTAAAAGTTCTTTTCTGGCTTTTTGTCCAAGGTGTCCCAACGCACTATAAGTAATATCATCAGGACCTGGCGATGACATGCGCTTAGAAGCGACTAACGCACCTTCCAGTTCTTCCATGGTGAACGGAATGTCCATTTCTGGTAATCGCGTCTCAGGAACGATCACGGCGTCGATGCTCTCGTTCATGCCTTGCAGGAAAACTAAAAGATATTGCCGGTCTACAACATGCGATATATGCAGACGATATTACGGTATGGACAACCACAGGCAGCCTAGCAGAGAAAGAAGATAGGTTACAACAGGCAGCTAACACCATAGAAGAGTACGCAAGGATACGGGGTCTTCAGTGCTCAGCCGAAAAGTCAGAGCCCATTCGCTTCATGAAGAGAAAAGCACGGAGGATCGACCCGAATCTAAAGCTGGAAGTGAAGCTCGACGGAAATGTCATTCCGGAGAAAGATACCGTACGCATACTAGGAATGTGGCTTCAAGCTAATCAGAGATGTCTGCACACACTAAATCAACTCAAAACATCAGTACAGCAGATCTCACGCATGATCTCGCGAATAACAAACAACCTTAAAGGTATGAGAGAACAAGATACCTTAAAATTGGTCCAAATCCTCGTCATCAGTCGCATTACATACTCGCTTCCATATCAAATTATGAACAGGGAAGAGAAGGAAAAAGCAAACCGAATAATTAGAATGGCCTGCAAGGCAGCCCTGAGATTACCGCGGAATACTTCAAACGACAAGCTGCTGGCGCTTGGTCTTCATAACACAATTGAAGAATTATCCGAGGCCCAGTTACTAGCGCAAGAAAATCGCCATCTCCAGACTCCAACGGGCAGAGCAGTCCTAACAAAACTAGGGCGCGATACTTTATTGCAAACACACCAAGAAACTAAAAAAGTACCAAGCGAATTCAGAAAATGGTACACCGTATTGCCAATACCAAGCAACATGGATCCTACTCTGCATGCTGGGAGAAGAAAGGCAAGGGCTGACTACATAGACAAAAAGACAAGATTTTTGAACACGGCCAGATTCACTGACGCCGCGCCTTATCAGACCAATGTAAAGAGATATGTGTGTGTAGCCACCGACCATAGAGAGAAAATTAATGCCTGCGCTTCAGTAGATCAGGTGTTGACAACACAAGCAGAAGAAGTTGCCATAGCACTCGCAATAAAAGAGGGATGGACGCGAAACGCTCCATTAACAATCATTTCAGATTCGCAAAAAGCTTGCAGAAACTATCTAAAGGGCAAAATTGGAGCACAAGCGCTCCGTATATTGGTTGGGACAGGATGGGACCCCACAGTGAAATACGTACAGGCTGTGACTTGGGCACCGGTGCACGAGGTTGTGACAGGGAACCTGCGCGCGGATGAGGCGGCTCGAGGCTTCACAAATCACCGAGCCACTCAAGCCGATGCAAGTGATGACCCTACACCCCTGGACCCTAGCTTCGCAACAATTTTAAAGTACTACAGAGAAAATAGCAAGCTGTATCCACGTCCTCACAGCAAGCTCAGCGCTGCGGAGGCAACAGCGCTAAAAAAAATACAGACGAACACTTGCATAAATTTACACACTCTTCACCTGATCTACCCCACGGCGTACAGAGATATGTGCCCGTGGTGTGGAGCCACCCCAACACTCTTTCACATCACGTGGGAGTGTGCAGAGCACGATGAAGAGCACGACACCATTGGCACGTGGGAGGAATGGGAGGCTCTGCTGTCTAGCCCAGCCCTAGTGGATCAGCTGCGACTGATCCAAAGAGCTGAACGGATGGCTCACGCCAGTGGGGCCCTGGAATAGGGGCACCACCCTGCCAGACAGACTTCGCTCTCCACCCCGTATATTCTTCGGGCACTGGAGTTCAAGCCTGTTTGGATTATGTATATAATAAAGTTTTGTACTACTACTACTACTACTGACCTCACTCGGACTCACACTCACCGAAATTCCCTTTAGCCGGACTTACTCTTATTTAGACTCACGAAAATATTACTCAGACTCAGGACTCGATCTGAGGTTGAGTCAGACCGAGTGAGTCGACTCTTGAGTGAGTTTGCCGACCTATCATCTGATGGCGTACTGAGATACTGTGGCATGCTATACTTTCTACACATATGTGTTGGTCGTGTAGCCGAACTTGGAGCTGCGGCGTCTTCCGGTCCGTGGCGGGACGGTGGTTGTGCGATGCGGTGCACGAAAGCACCGCAGTGGTTTCTGAAGACCGTTCCACGTAAGCAAACTTTGCCAGTGACTCTTTTCTGTGTAAACATGCGTTTGTGAAGGTACGTGTTATTTAGTGTGTATGCGATCATCACATACATCAGTCATCACCCGGCACCTGGAGCAGCAAGCCAGGCTGACATCTCCGGGAATTTCGTGAAATATTATTATCTCTCGACAGTCTACTTATATGTGGCTATTTAGGAGAAAACGTATGTTAGGAATATTCTGGCATTCTATGTACCCGTAGATAATCAACGCACTCATTCCAATCACTTCCCAGTTTTGTGAACGCGTTCACAGCGTACAGAGACATATGTGCCCGTGGTGTGGAAGCACACCGACGCTCCACCACATCACGTTGGAATGTACGGCACACACCGAAGAATAGGAAGGGGACAACAGCAGAGAGTGGTGGGAGTCAGTGCTGTCCAGCGCGGCCTTTGAGGAGCAGTGGAGGCTATAGTCAGGAGGGCTGAAAGGATGGCGAGAGCCAGCGGTGTCTTGGAATAGGGTATTCCCGACCATGCGGCGTTGCCCTGTTTTAGCGGCAACGAAGCCTTTTTCGCAAATAAAGTTTTGTTCTGCTTCTTCACTTCACCACTTATTTATAAAGGATGTAGGGATTTTTTTTGGAATCTAAAAATTAACTGGCAATATATATAAGCAAGATCTCATACACTTTACGTTTAATTAAAATTGAAGTTTTTTACTTTATTTGCCCATAGACGCGCGAGAAATCGATGTGAGACCGTTATTTTTCAGCGTCCTAGATGGTATTAATTCGCCTTCAATGAATGGCGAAAAAAGCGCTGTGTTGTAAGGTACACATCGATGAGAACGGATCTTCCTAAGCTCGGACCTTCGTCTTTCCGGCAAGTTCAGACGTGGCGTCCGCCTTCCTGCTTCTAGCCGCCGGTCGTTTTGTAATCCACTAACGAACAACTTTTATTCCCCACACTATTGTTCCCAGCGGGAGGGTCCTGCGTGCTGTGGTAACATTGAACGCAGTGACGAACAACGCCAAAACAGATCACGCAATTGTTAGCTTGTCATCCGTGCTTCAGTGACGTTACTCTTATAGGCGTGTGCGTGCAGGTAAAAGGGATTGGACAGCCTCAGCGCCCCCTTAGGTGGTTATAACCACCTCAGGGGGGGGGGGGGGGGGTTGGGGGCTGAGTCGGCTTCATGCCCTTAATTTTGCCTCATAATATGGAGATCTCTGCGTGGGCCTGTGGTTACTTTTTCTTTTTTTTTTGCATATTTTCGTGCAACATCCTTCTCCACACGAGCGATGTCCATGGGCTCGCTATTTCTGTACTGACATTAATTGTCAAAAGCATATAAAAGTCGGTTCGTGTGCTTGTAATAGTGCACTCGAAGCTCTAATACGTCGGGCGCACTGGCATAATAGGAATACTATTCGTATTATGTCGGCATGATGCGAAATTAAAACGTGTCTTGTATAAAAATAAAAGCAGGAATTTACGTATACCTTATGTCTCTATAAATACGAATATATATATATATATATATATATATATATATATATATATATATATATATATATATATATATATATATATATATATATATATATATATATATATATAGTGAAGGCAACGTCGTCTTCATTCTCTACCCGCGCCCCTTGTTTTTCCTAATAGTGATACTTCTTATCATTATATATATGCGAGAATAAGTTCAATGGTTTCGGTAGGAAATTCAGTCGGAAAACAGAGACGACAAATGTGCGAAAAGCAGTTTTTACTAACGTTTCGGCAGGACGGCCATATATATATGTTTATATATATATATATATATATATAGATATATATATATATATATATATAATATATATATATCTATATATATATATATATATATATATATATATATATATATATATATATATATATATACCTGCTCACGGAAAGTTATCTTTTCACCCACTTTTCTTTCTTCGAATTTACAATACAATTGGGTCTAATACCTTCCCCTATACATTCCCTGGGATTATTATCTGTTAGATATCATTATTATTGTGTCAAAACACGGAAAAACGAGCTGTTCATCCAAAAGCACGACACGCCTTAGCTATGTTTCTTGCCCGTGTGGCGTGTTTGGGAATACATTTGTTCCACCTCAGCAACGCAGCTTTCCCGCCGGCGCTATGCGAATACGCGAAGTGATTACTTTTTTTTTCTTCGTCGTGAGCTTGGCAAGTTTCGTCCCGAACGCCCTTGGAAGCAGACGCGTCGGGAAACATCGTGTAGAGAGAGAGAGAGAGAGACAGAGAGATGAAAAAACAAAGAAACAAAAAACAACGAGAGGCGGTGCTCTTTGCAGTCATGACATTGATGCGAAGGTGGGGCTGAAGTCATGCTCGAGCTTTAAGGTGGTCTGGTAGTGCAATGTGTAGATTTAAGAATCGCAGTAGCGTTTTATTTTCAGGAAGTATTACGTAAGCACTACTGGAGAGGAGTGCATTGTGAGCGCATATATATATATATATATATATATATATATACTGTAGAAAAAGAGGTCGACAAACGTGCGAAAACACAAGTTTTACTAACGTTTCGGCTGGTGGGCCTGCCTTCGTTCATCGGAGTATATATATATATATATATATATATATATATATATATATATATATATATATATATATATATATATATATATATATATATATATATAATATATATATATAAAGTTTTTTCTATGGGCCAAACGTAGTTGAGAAGAAACACAACCTAGCGTTGCCTTAGTTTTGTTTTATTTCCAACGGTTTCGGCTGGTGGGCCAGTCTTCGCCAAAGTTTGCGAACAAGTATATATATATATATATATATATATATATATATATATATATATATATATATATATATATATATATATATTATATATAATTATACCCACCACTTGGCCAATATGGGCAACAGTTACACTTTTGCGAAACTCGTCTGGCGTGCACCCGACAATCGTCCTTTGTGCTAGCCTGAAGACATGATTCGAGTAGGAAATTTTGTACGGTCTTATTTCACTTGCACTGACATCGCAAAGCACACGAGTGTCTAGCAGTTTGCCTGCATCGAAATGTGATCTCCACAACGTGGATCTAACTCGCCAATCTCGGGTCGCCAGCCGAGCACCACCTATACCACCGAGGCTGACATAGTGTAAGGTAAATATTTTTTATTTATTTATTTATGCAAGAACCGGCATTCTTACAGTTCTGGCTAGGTTTAGTTTTACGTTGTCGGTATATTTTCGTAATTTTTGCTGTGGGGTTTGCAGAGCCTTTATTTAAAAAAAAAAGAAAGCAAAACGAAGTACAGTTTCTCTTCCTATATCGACAGGTATATACTACCCAAACAGGCTGATTCCAGCAACTACGCCCATATGCAAGTTACCATGTCTCCCCATCTTCGTATATAAGAAAGACCAAAAGCCTGCGAATAAGAGACCATTCCACACTCTCGCTAATTTCTGAATATGTCTCATGTACTTCAGGCGCGACGATTACAGAGAGAACGAAGGTGAAATAATTATTTTTGTATGTGCTCCTGTGCTGTCTTAAAATGAATATGGTTTAGCTGAAAGAGCCGCGCTTACCAGTATACCGCAATACTTCATCTTATTAGTGCAGTACTGTACATCACAAGTATACGAACTAAAGCGCGAGCTGAATAGTTCAGTTCCGTGTATTATAGTCCGGATGTGCTTCTGATACTTCATTTATTGCTGGCTAATATATGAGAATCAAGCATGTTGCTCAACGTCCCGATTTCTCATTGTTCGCACATTGCAGTATTGCCTAATTATAATTATTACAACAGCACACCGTTGCGGATGAATATCTCCTTCGTATTTTTTTGTTAGCTTAGCAATTAAATGATATTCCCCTGGGACCTAATCACCTGGAGTGTTTTGCGTCCGCGGCAGTATTGGGGTTTGTTGAGCGTGCGTGCTATTGCTGTTATTCAGTAAGGTGAGAACAAAAATCATAATTATGGCATTTTTTTCTTGTATCACTGTATTTTTTTTCAACCTGGTACGTGTTCGCCCAAAACCTTCCGTAACCACGCAGTGCAATTTGGAGGCGCCTAAATTTCTTCCTCCTATCCCCCCTCCCTTCTACTGCCCTGTCGCTAACGACTCTTACTTTTCTTCCCTTATACAAGCTCGGTGAATGGTCGACATAATTAGCCCTGCTGAAAGAAACAACCGTTACCTTAACTGAGCCGCCCATTAACGGGGTAAACACAAGCAAACCGTGGGCTCGCACCCACTTCCAACACCGGCGGGACGCATCGCTCTTCTTCCCGCATCCGCCATATATATATTATACAGATATATTATATATATATATATATATAATATCTATATATAGATATATATATATATATATATATATATATATATATGTATATATATTATTCTATAATATATATATATATATTCTATATAACTATATATATATATATATAATATTCTGTGTGTGTGGAATGCGATGCGCGTTCCATAGTTAGTAATCTATCCAGCCGATATATCTGCGACATTGCAGGAATTGCGTGTAGCCACTACCTCGTTCTCGCGCTCAAGTCGCTCACCGAACCAGGCCGATTCGTTTGCTCCGATTGCCTTCATTGCCGTGCCCCTGATTTCCCAGAGCACCCAGCGCGGTGCGCGATGGCATTGCCACTGCGTGCCGTGGTTGCTTACCCTTACTACCTACCCTGTCTCACACCCTCTCTGCCCGAAAGCCACGGCCGTGGTGCACCGTTTTTTTTCTCCTTTATTTTGCTCGCGGCCCAGTGGAGGAGTCGTGTTCGTGGCCCGTGAGCGCGGTCGCGTGCTTGGACGTGTTTAGTTCGAGCCGTTCGAGGCCTCGCAACACGCAAGCTTGGCTGTCTGCCTGACTCTCTCGCGTACGTGCGGGCACGCGCGTTTTGGAAACGCGTGTGCCGCCTGCCAAATGTCATGGTAGCGTGCCCCCGTCTCCGTAGTTGCGTGCAGCACGTCTGCATAGCCCTACTCGTCCAAGCGGCGCGAAAGAACGTGTTTTGTCTCTCCCTACCTTCTGTATCATTTTAGTCGGGGGTCCCTCTGTTCTTGTCTGTTGCTAAACGAAGTGTGAGACCGACGCCCTTTAGAGTTCACCCCCGTTCGAGTGAGAAAACTACTGAAACGAGTCACTTCCTAAGAAGCGTGCAAGTCTATTGGGAGCGATAACTCTATTCTGAGACTCCTGCGCAAAGGTGCGCGCCGTGAGGGTCGGAGCATTTGCTGAGCGAAGTCGCAAACATTTTAAAAGAAGGGTGCAGAGAAGCTCGGTAAGAGTGATAGAATTGCTAACAAACAGCTTATCGCACTCCACTCGAGACTTCCTCGTGGCGTGTTAAGCAAGTGCTTCGTCTTTCTTTCTTTCTTTCTTTCTTTCTTTCTTTCTTTCTTTCTTTCTTTCTTTCTTTCTTTCTTTCTTTCTTTCTTTCTTTCTTTTCTTCTTTCTTTTCTTTTCTTTCTTTTTTTTCTTTTTCTGTTATTATTCTTTGGTTATGTCGCAACTCCTCTAACTTTCGTATTGTTTATACAAATGATTTCTCGCGTGCATTCCTAAGACTGAGCACGAGATAGCAAAGGGCAAATCTGCGTCGCACGGTTGGAAGGTCGGCTACGAACGTGTGATAACTTTTAGTCTGCAACAAAGTTTCATATTGTAGCAACCACTTCATCTGAAAGCTCTATGCGCGAGGAAAAGTCGTGTCATAGTACTGCTATTGTTTCCATTCAACCGAACAAAGTATCGTGAAATATTTACGCCTCGTAAAGCAAGGGTGCCAGCTTTGTTTTTGTTTTTGAACATATTTTTTGTCCTTTCCCAACCCCTTTTCCCCTCACCGCAACACAAGACAGCCAGCTTGTCTCATGCATGGCTAACCTTTCTCTATTCCCGCTTGTTTCTTCATTCCTTTTTTTTATTCCTTCGAACTTCTATGAAATCTTGTATTTGTGTTGTTTTGTCAAAAGTAACGCTGCCTGTGTGTGTGCGTGTGTTTGTGTGTTGTTAAGTGGGTGGATGGGAGAAGTACGTGTTTGTTTGCGCTGGATAATTGCAATGGACGAATGAAGCGATAAAGGAAGGCATGTGATTGCAGAGAGAGAGAAGAAAAAAACATTTCAGAAAGGTAGGGAGGTTAACTAGACTAAGTTCAGTTTGCTACCTTACTTGGGGGAGAGGGGAATGTGGGAGAAAAAGAAAGAGAGAGGAGGAGATACAGATTGCACATAACACACACACCGCACACACTGTTCAAGTTTCACAGGTGGTCGCACTGTGACGTTGCCCTCAAGAATTGTAGAAGGACTCGTGAGGCTTTCTGGGCTGAAGTATTTGAAGGCCACGCTCATAATATTTTCTTTAGGGTAAAAGGTCAGGAGAGTTTGGCGATATTCTTCAAAGTCTGGACAATGACACAGAACATGGTCGAGAGTTTTTACACAATGGCAGTCATCACCGTTTGGGAAGTCAGCCATACCGATGACCTAATGAATCGGTGACGGCAACGTCGACCCACAACCGACGCTGCATTGTAGCGTTCCGTCGCGAAGTCTATGATGGCAGCTCTAATTGGAGTATTGAAGCGAGGTTCTGTGGGCATCGGATGAACTTCTGTTGAAGATTGCATAAGTGTGGTATTATGCGCGATGTGGTGAAGTTATTTTGCGGCATCCACCTTTGACAGGGGTATGAGCAGTGTGGGTGCTCCGTCGTGGGCACAATGGGCATCATTGTCGGCGAGGTGGTTACCACCAATCCCACAGTGACCAGGTAGCCATTGAAAAGTAATGTCATGTTCTTTGTTAGTGGCGTGATAACAGATTTAATTGACTTGAGATACCATCTGATGGTAGTTCTTAGGTGTTAGGTGATGGTAGGTGTTGTGACTTGTGAAGTCTTGAACTTGACGGTGATTGAATGAGATGGCATCACAAAAGCACCCGTCGAACTTCTCGAGACTGAACCGTAAGTATAAATATCAATTCGGTTTTCAAATAAAAATAAAGTGGTTTTTGGCATGGTTTGCCAGGCGTTGCCGTTTTAAACAGTGTCATTCCTCTGCGAATGGTGGGTGCTGCATAGCACCGGATTCTTGCAGTGGGAGAAGGAGAGTATACTGTCGTTAGCACATCTGATGGGACAGCAATGACCTTGCTCCTGCATGCTGAGTAGAGAGTAAATCTTGAGCCCATACGAGTATTTTCGCGTGAGCATCGCCATGCCAATATTGAGGGCATCGCAGTGCGCCATGCACTAAAAATGGCCTCAGTACAAGGATTTGCGGAATATGTGCTCAAGATATCTGCATTGCGAAAAGGAATATGTGATAGCGTGTGTGAATGCTCTTAGATCACCATATGTATGTATGTATGTATGTATGTATGTAGTATTGTATGTATGTATGTATGTATGTATGTATTGTATGTATGTATGTATGTAATGTATGTATGTATGTATGTGTGTGTGTGTATGTGTGTATGTGTGTATGGGTGTGTGTGTGCGTGTGTGGTGTGCGTGCGTGTGTGCGTGTGTGCGTGTGTGCGTGTGTGTGTGTGTGCGTGTGTGTATTACAGACTACCCTTTCGAGTTCTTGAGCTTTCGACTTTTCGAGTACAAAACGAAGCATTATCAGATCCTTTGAATTTCTGAGCAACTGTGGTGTCAACTTAAAATCCCGAAGCATGCTTGGATTGTGTACATTCATAGAGCTCCCGCCCCTTTGAAACCTCCAGCGGTGTCTGGTGCTACATAGAGAGTCGGCCTTCGCGACATAAAGAGTTCGTTTTTGTTTTGTACAGTCGGTCTTTCCGCTTTTCACCACCCTGTTCATTGCTTGCATTCACAAAGAGTTACGCGCGTTCGTTCGTGATGTAGTCTTGTACATCCGGGTGCAGCCGGAAAATTCCACATTTGCATAAATGTCGACTTCTACGAGCAATAACTGGGGCGACATGACGCGCATTCTCGAAAAGCGAATAGGCGGGCTTATAAGGAAAAGATAACATTCACCTGTCGGTTGTTTTGAAGGACATTTCGTGCGGCATTGTATATGTATACAATCACGTTTGTTTGCCGTACCACTTTATTTCCGCTGACAAAAGTTTGCTCACTGTCACTGCTATGTCGATATGTTTACGCGCACCCATGGTGATGTGAAGACGTCCGGCTTTTCTTGGCGATCCTTCCCGTAGAAAAAAAAAATAAACGTACGCATCAACAGAGTGTAATTCATTCAGTGAAGTTTCATCTTGTTTATAGATTTACGGTCAAGACGCCAGTTTTCGTTTACCCAAGAAAGAGCCCGAAAGCTTCTGCCCACCATTATTCTTTCTCGGAAGCCAAACAGACCGGGCACAGCTTTTGTACACACAGCTTTTGGGTACGCCGTTGAAGTGGTTTTAAGTGCAACAATATATTTCGGCAAGCGGTTGTAAGTTACGTAAACATGTGGCGAGATAAAAAAAAATGAGAGCCGATGGCTTACTTTGCCGCAGACACATTTGAATTGTGATGTCAGTCTCGCACACACACACACAACACAACACACACACACACACAACACACACACACACACACACACACACACACACACACACACACACACACACCACACACACACACACGCACACACACACACACACACACACACGCACGCACGCACACGCACGCACACGCACGCACACGCACGCACAAGCACGCACACGCACGCACACGCACGCACACAAACCAAGAACCTTCATGCGAAGAACCCATTGAACAATATTTAGGTCATTTTTAGATTTACAAAAAGTGGTTTCTAGTAATAACTGCGAATAAATGAAATTCTACCTAATTCTGTAAGGATACCGAAACTCGAAAGCGAGCAACAGCCAAATTCGTCTGAGACGTCCGAAATGAGGGAGCGATGTTATATCGACCATGCATCAACTGACTTCGTAGTGTGGGTGTGTGTGCTGTGCTCGCAATTACAGCTCTCATGACGCACATACGTTAACGAAAGGGGAAGAAAAATAACCTTGTAACCGCTGTTTTAAACAGTGACGTCATTGTCGTCGTCTGCTTGTTGTGCTCATTGGTCATTTGATTTCGATTTTGCTGCAGAACTTAAGAGAATTTCATTAATTTGCAATCATTGCGAGAGGCCGCTTTTACGATATCTCAAAGTGGCAGTGGGTTCATCGCATGAATGAGAATTCAATTCTCCCATTTGACTTAGCTGCCTAACTCCGCTAATTGAAAAGTGAAATAATTTAACTTTTCTAAATACTTCTCTAAGTGATGTCCTCAACCGTCATAAATTGCCGATAGCTACAGAAAAACCAATCGTGAAAACAGCTAGCAAATAGCACCTTTTGCTGATTTTTAAAGAATATTGGGCACATTCCTTGAAACACCCTGTATATATATTGTAAGGAAGTAGACAGAGACGGCACCCAAACCTGCGCCAGCTGTTGTGTTCTCTATATTCTTCCTCTACCTTGCTTATGGTGCGTTCACACTTGAGAAGTGAAGTGAAAACGAAAACCCCAGAGCGGCCGGGAAACCATGACTGCGTGCGTCGAAGATGTTCACATACGTACTGCCATATCGCGCCGCCACTGCCGTCGCTATATCGACAATCACTTCACTTTGCCTGCTTTCTGAGAACTAAACTACATACACAAAAGGGAGACATGGTAGGGCATGCCGACTTGCTGCCCAATACTAAAAGACTATTTACTCCGTATTTTTTATGCCGTCCTCATGAGCGAAATAATCTACGTAGCGGCCATGCGCAACCGGAGAAACTTCGAGAACAAACTTAACGCCCTCATTCTGAATAGAATCAGAAGGGTGCTCGGTATTCCAACGACTCCTAGCACAGAACGCCTCTGTCAATCAATTAGGCGTGCACAATATGCTCGACGAAATCATCGAAGCACAGGAATCGGCCCAGCTGGCGCGACTATCCTGCTCTTTGGCAGGGAGAAGAATATTAGTCATTCTATGCCTCTAGCCAATGTTTTCAGAGGAGAGATGCCATCGAATCACCCAGGAAAAAAAGAAAACATTGTGTGCACCGATCCCTCGCAATATGCATTCCCAGCACCAATGAGCGAAGGCGTTGAGCAAGAGCGATTGCTATCCTGAAGAAGATCAAAGATGATCCCTAATCGGTCTGCTTCGTAGATGCGGCCCAATATAGACGCTCATCTCAGTATGCCGTAGTGTCAGTGGACAACAGAGGACAAATGATGTCGTCAGCCTCCCTGCCTGAGACCACTTCGTTTAAAGCGGAGCAGGTTCCTATTGCATTGTATGACAAGAGGACACAAATCTACACCGATTCTAGGTCGGCAGTCGGGGCGTTTTCCTCGGGCTTCATAGTGGAAGAGGCACATGACACAGGAACTTAACTATGCACAGAATAATTTCGTTCCCGGCAATTTGGACTCACTCACCAACCTCGAAGGCATGGCCCACTCTCAAGCACACGTACATAACTATACCCGCACGGGAGGAGACGGCATGTCACAGTGCAGGGTTGAAGACTTCCGAGACACTTTATTCACAATATTGGATTCACAAAGCACTTCATCTGGAAAGAAGAGTGTTTCCCCACCACACAAAAAGCTCAAGATGACTCCAGGCGATGACCCTTAGGAGCTAACAAACTAATGCTTCATCCGAATCTTGCTTTCATGCACTGTCTAATCTCAAGTGACCTTCAGCTCGTAGTCCCCTCACAGGCGGGAGATTGTGCGATTAGAGCACACTATTTGGCGATGCCCCGCGTTACGAGTGAATAAGAACCTCACAGAGCACAAATCAAGCTCAGTCCTCAAGAGCTTGGAATATCGGAATCAACTTTTGGCTTTCCAGAGAGCCTGCGATGCGGCAGTTATAGGTTAGTACTAAAGTGTTGTGGCTCGGGCGAGTTGGTTATCCATGAACTTAGCTTCTATTAGCGCGGCACATATGAAAAGGAAAGAGGAAAGAATACAGAGACGTCAAGACAGGTAGGCGCTAAACTTCCAACTGTTTATTTCATGCACTTGACACCCATCTTATACATGCGTAGAAACACGACTCATCTTGCACGTGGTGACATCCCAAGAAACGTCATTTCCTTATCTGTCAAAGCAATCGAAGGTGAACTCACACACAAGTTCCCCATTTTTTCTATTGCCTCGGCTTCTTTGATCTCACGTGTCAGCTGATTGCGAGACCGGCTGATAACGGTGCAGCTATAACAGATCAGGGGAGCACCCCACACCCCTTGCAGTGCGCCGCCAAGAACCTCCCGCTGAAAGTTTATTTCTCGCGTTGTAAGCATGTTCCCGCAGTCTATCATTAAGACACCGCTTAGTCCTGTCCTATGTAATATCTTCCACACGATAACAAGAACACGTACACAACGCAACACACACAATCTACATATCTAACCTGAGGTTTCTTATCACATACTAAGCGAATAGAACTAATTGGGGCAGTCAACTTGCAAAGTCCCCTAGTTTTTGGGGGCTGAAAACACCACACGTACGTGAGCCCGCTGGGCTACCTTCTTCAAGTTATGAGAGACAGTGTGCATATATGGATTACGCCTATTCTGCTACCAGAACACTCCAACACTTGTTGCCTATCTTTCTGTGAAGCTTTGAGGATACGCTCAGCTACAGAGACCTCAGCAGAACAGGGTACCCTGCTTCGGTGAGACGCTTACTCTGAGTCATGAACTGTGTGCCATTTTGTGATGACACGATTTTGCTAGGGCGTTTTTTAAAACACAAGTTTGCGATTCCTCTCTTTATAAGCTTAGAGTGCGCCGAGACAAAAGAAAGCAGAGGCTTATTTGCCCGTGGCTCATACGACCAGCAAGTGTGATTTCCTAGAAAAACAACCGGATATCCAAAAACCGCAGAGGAGGCACCTTGGGGGAGCTCGCATAGTAATTTCAAGGGGTGCGAGACATTCCTTAATCGCTGGTAATACTTCTTCAACCTTCGCTTCTAGGTCAACTGGTGTACAGTCCATCAAAAACAGGTAAATCATCGACAAACGAAAAGATTTGCACACTGGAGTGTCGTCTAACGTTGAGGACAAGGAAGTGCTAAGGCTGGATAAAACAGATCACTAAGAATGGGTGCTATGCACGAGCCGATGCATACACCGTTTTTTTTGCAAATACAACGCGTTGTCCCATGAGATAAAAGTAGAGGAAAGGTAAAAAAGATAAAAGTTCTAAAAAGTGACTCAACGATATAATGAAGCTTCATTTTGAAAGCGCGTGACACACCGTAATCATCTATGGCATGTTCAATAGCAGACAACAGAGCACCATGAGGTATCGAGTAATACAAGTCTTTTATGTCCACCGAGAAGGCTTGGTAACTGTCATGTGTGTGGTATTCAAGAATTCAATTACCTGATCGGAGTTCCTAATCAAGAAAGGATCATTAACGGGTAAACAAGCAAGCTTGGCTTGAAGAACAAAGCGACTGACTTTTGCCATGTGTCATTTTCTGAAATAATTACCCTCAACGGGACGTCTGGTTTGTGGGTCTTAGCGCTGAAGAGAACTTCAAGGTGACCTCGTCTGCTGTCATTGACACTTTTCTTTAGCTTATCAAGATTCAGCCTACTACACAGTTTCCTGGCCTGCGCCTTAACTTTTGTCGGAACGACCTGATCATGCACTTTGAAAACACTGGAGATGGCTTCCTTCGCCTTAGCACAAAACGTGGCTAAGACGAGGTCACCTTGAAGTTCTCTTCAGCGCTAAGACCCACAAACCAGACGTCCCGTTGAGGGTAATTATTTCAGAAAATGACACATGGCAAAAGTCAGTCGCTTTGTTTCTTCAAGCCAAGCTTGCTTGTTTACCCGTTAATGATCCTTTCTTGATTAGGAACTCCGATCAGGTAATTGAATTCTTGAATAACCACACACATGACAGTTACCAAGCCTTCTCGGTGGACATAAAAGACTTGTATTACTCGATACCTCATGGTGCTCTGTTGTCTGCTATTGAACATGCCATAGATGATTACGGTGTCACGCGCTTTCAAAATGAAGCTTCATTATCGTTGAGTCACTTTTTAGAACTTTTATCTTTTTACCTTTCCTCTACTTTTATCTCATGGGACAACGCGTTGTATTTGCAAAAAAACGGTGTATGCATCGCTCGTGCATAGCACCCATTCTTAGTGATCTGTTTTATCCAGCCTTAGCACTTCCTTGTCCTCAACGTTAGACGACACTCCAGTGTGCAAATCTTTTCGTTTTGTCGATGATTTCCTGTTTTGATGGACTGTACACCAGTTGACCTAGAAGCGAAGGTTGAAGAAGTATTACCAGCGATTAAGGAATGTCTCGCACCCCTTGAAATTACTTGCGAGCTCCCCCAAGGTGCCTCTCTGCGGTTTTTGGATATCCGGTTGTTTTTTCTAGGAAATCACACTTGCTGGTCGTATGAGCCACGGGCAAATAAGCCTCTGCTTTCTTTTGTCTCGGCGCACTCTAAGCTTATAAAGAGAGGAATCGCAAACTTGTGTTTTAAAAACGCCCTAGCAAAATCGTGTCATCACAAAATGGCACACAGTTTCATGACTCAGAGTAAGCGTCTCACCGAAGCAGGGTACCCTGTTCTGCTGCAGGTCTCTGTAGCTGAGCGTATCCTCAAAGCTTCACAGAAAGATAGGCAACAAGTGTTGGAGTGTTCGGGTAGCAGAATAGGCGTAATCCCATATATGCACACTGTCTCTCATAACTTGAAGAAGGTAGCCCAGCGGGCTCACGTACGTGTGGTGTTTTCAGCCCCCAAAAAACTAGGGGAGCTTTGCAAGTTGACCTGCCCAATTAGTTCTATTCGCTTAGTATGTGATAAGAAACATCAGGTTAGATATGTAGATTGTGTGTGTTGCGTTGTGTACGTGTTCTTGTTATCGTGTGGAAGATATTACATAGGACAGACTAAGCGGTGTCTTAATGATAGACTGCGGGAACATGCTTACAACGCGAGAAATAAACTTTCAGCGGGAGGGTTCTTGGCGGCGCACTGCAAGGGGTGTGGGTGCTCCCCTGATCTGTATAGCTGCACCGTTATCAGCCGGTCTCGCAATCAGCTGACACGTGAGATCAAAGAAGCCGAGGCAATAGAAAAAATGGGGAACTTGTGTGTGAGTTCACCTTCGATTGCTTTGACAGATAAGGAAATGACGTTTCTTGGGATGTCACCACGTGCAAGATGAGTCGTGTTTCTACGCATGTATAAGATGGGTGTCAAGTGCATGAAATAAACAGTTGGAAGTTTAGCGCCTACCTGTCTTGACGTCTCTGTATTCTTTCCTCTTTCCTTTTCATATGTGCCGCGCTAATAGAAGCTAAGGTTAGTACTAATTGTCCCCACAAGGGAGCAGCCCGAGGTGTCGCCCTATGAGGTGGCACTTCTCCAAATCTTTAAATAAAGTTCTTCATCGTACTGTGTATTGGTAATTCTTCATTTCTTTGATGCGAGTCACAAGATGTGTGTTCAAAATTGAACCCAAATGAGTGAGCTCACGAAGACTGCGAGCTTTTGGCGCATCGTGGTGTTATACACAGTAGAAATTTTGCACCCAAAAGGGTGTAAAAAGGGTGCTTTTACGAGAAAGCACCCTTTGCAACACCCTTTGACACCCATAAATGGTCGATTGAAAAAAAAGCACCCCTTTGTTTGGGTGCTTGCCTCAATAGCACCCTAAAATAGGCTCTAAGGGTGCTTTTGTGCCTGAGAAGGGTGTAGGTGCCGATTCATCAGATGGAATATGCAGCATAAGAAGAACACATAATTATAATATTTGGGATTTTACGTCTCAAAAACCTGATATGATTATGAGGGTCGTCGTAGTGGAAAGCTGCAGAGATTTTCACCATTTGGTGTTCTTTATTGAGCGCTCATATCGCACAGTGCAAAGGCTTCTACCTTTTCACCTCCGCCTTAATTCGACTGCCACGGCCGGCATCGAACCCGCGACCTTCGGATTGGCGGCCGAGCAGCGCAGCTACTGCACGAATATGTGGACCTTGCGTTAAATGACGGCCTAATTGACTTAGAATGTGTGAAGGTGCTCTCCGAATTCAGCAGAATGTCAGCAGAAGCAAATCGCGTTTCATCTATAATGGCAATTAACTGCAATCCATGTTACGAAAGCTTTCCTTAGCGTTGGTTATAAGCTGCATGTTTGCTATGGATTATACACACAGAAATAATGTTCGCCCGAGTATGGGTGTGTGTGCGTGTAAGCGCGATTGTGTGTACACCCGTGCATGTGTGCGTGCGCGTGTATGTG